>CM066318.1:96990256-98255256 GCA_033807775.1 Saussurea involucrata
AAGGACCCACTTCCAGATGGGTACCTAAACGTGCTTAATCTCTGTTTTGCAGCCCGGTCATGTGTGGTTTCTCGACTCTGGATGCTCCAAGCACATGACTGGTAAAAGGGAGCTACTCACCAACTTCAAGGAGGAGTACTGCGGTGATGTTCGGTTTGGAAACGATAATGTGGCCCCGATCATGGGCTACGGCGACCTAGTTCAGGACAAACTCACGATCAAACGGGTGTCCTACGTAGACGGCCTTGGTCACAACCTTTTCAGCATCGGCCAATTTTGTGACAAGGATCTTGAAGTGCGATTCAAGGCGAAGAGATGCAGTATTCTAGCTGACGATGGGACGGAAATTCTCGCTGGTACTCGACGAACGAACTTGTACACCATCAATCTCGCCACAGTCAAAACCGATAAAGAAGTTTGCCTGATGTCCAAAGCTACTACTCAACAGAACTGGCTATGGCATCGACGGCTATCGCATCTCAACTTCAAGAACATCAATAAGCTGGTGCTGGACAGACTAGTCACGGGTATGCCAGAACTACAATTCGCGAAAGAACATCTCTGCTCTGCATGCGAGATGGGTAAGATGAAGAAGGTGTCTCACAAGCCAAAATCGGTTCCAAGCACGTCACGACCATTAGAGCTGATCCACATGGATCTCTGCGGCCCTATGCGCTTTCAAAGCATAAGTCACAAGAAGTACGTCTTAGTGATGGTGGACGACTACTCAAGGTACACCTGGGTCAAGTTCCTTCGTTCAAAGGATGAGACGCCCGAGGTTATAATCAACCACCCAAGGGAGTTCAAAATAACCTTCAGCTGACCGTAGTCACGATTCGCACGGACAACGGAACGGAATTCAAGAATCGTACCATCAGTGATTTTCTCACTTCGGCGGGGATTTCACACACCTTCTCGGCAGCAAGGACTCCACAACAAAACGGCGTGGTGGAACGTCGTAACCGCACTTTGGTGGAAGCGGCGCGCACCATGCTGACTCAATACGCTCTTCCTATGTTTCTATAGGCCGAGGCTATCGCGACAGCGTGCTACACTCAAAATAGATCCATCATCCACAAGCGCTTCAACAAGATGCCTTATGAGGTCATCAATAAGCGCACCCCAACATCGGATACTTTCATGCGTTTGGGTGCAAATGCTTCGTTCTGAACGATAAGGATGATCTCGGCAAGCTCAAGCCGAAGGCGGACGAGGGGATCTTCATTGGCTACTCGACATCTTCCAAAGCATACCGCGTCTATAATAAAAGGACCAAGAGTGTGATCGAGAGTATTAATGTGACCTTCGACGAATTGGTCGACCTGGCTTCTGGACATAACAGTTCGGAACCCGCACTTACTGGCGTGCTGGCTTCTAATCTCTCTCGATCGGAACCCAAGCATACAACAGTGAATCCTTCGTCGTCCAATACGTCGAAGTCACAACCTTCTGAGTTAGATCTTCTGTTTCAAGATTTTTATAATGATTTATTTTTTCCCCCAGTTTCTACTGATGCTTCTTTGAATGCAGATGGAACTATAATGGTGTCGACCGACTTTTCCGGTCCTCCTCCAACCCCCAATGATACATCCTCGGAGGACTAACCTACTTCACCTGTAATTGCGACGACGACACCTCCCTCATCAGCGGTTCCAACCACTTCTTCCCCCGGAGCAAGCAACGGCTCGGACGACACTGCCACATCTTCGTCCACCGCTGTTGTATCTTCACCTGCGGTCGTTCCAAGACTACATCCAATTCCATCCCTTGAAGCTGTTCAGAATCTACCCCTTGGGTCCTACGTTGATGCGGATAATTCAGAACCTCTTTCGGATCCTCTACCCTACACGAGGAAATAGACTCAAGCGCACCCTCCGGAACAAATTATTGGCAGTCCGACCGCTCCAGTTCAGACTCGAGCTACCATGGAAGCTGAAGATGCCGCTGTACCTGCATTGCTGAGCAATACTCAAAACCGTGTGGCAACCGGTAACGAGTGCCTCTTCTCTGTTTTCCTGAGCAATGTCGAACCGGCGTCAGTCAAAGATGCTTTACACGACCCGGACTGGATAATGGCTATGCAAGAAGAGCTCAACGAATTCGAGAGTCTCAAAGTTTGGCGTCTGGTCCCTCGCCCGAAGGATCGAACCATCATTGGCACGAAATGGATTTTCAAGAACAAAAAGGACGAGAATGGTGTCGTGGTCCGAAACAAGGCACGATTGGTCGCTAAGGGGTATCGACAACAAGAGGGGATCGACTACGAAGAGACGTTTGCTCCAGTGGCCCGAATCGAAGCCATTCGGATGTTTCTCGCGTACGCCGCCCACAAAAACTTCACGGTATATCAAATGGATGTGAAGACGGCGTTTCTGAATGGAGATCTAAAAGAAGAGGTGTATGTCTCCCAGCCAGAAGGTTTCATAGATCCAGATCACCCGACCCATGTGTATCGACTCGACAAAGCGTTATACGGACTAAAACAAACACCGAGAGCCTGGTACGATAAACTGTCAACTTTTCTTCTGATTTCCGGCTTCTCGAAAGGTAAGATCGACACAACTCTTTTCATAAAGAGGGAAGGTGAGCACATTCTGTTAGTTCAAGTCTATGTCGATGATATTATCTTCGGTTCCTCTTGCCCACAATACTGTCGCAACTTTTCATTCCTCATGAAAAAGCATTTTAAAATGAGTATGATGGGTCAGATGAATTTCTTTCTCGGTCTTCAAGTTCAACAACTGTCGATCAGGATATTCATCAATCAATCTAAGTACATCGCGGATATTCTACGGAAATTCAAGATGGAACAGTGCTCACCCATGCGTACTCCTATGTCCCCTGGTACGAAGTTACACGCTGATCCTAACGGAAAGGCTGTTAACACCACTACCTATTGAGGCATGATTGGTTCGCTGATGTATTTGACAGCAAGTCGACCGGACATAATGTTCTCCACTTTTCTGTGTGCTAGGTTTCAGTCTAATCCTAAAGAGTCTCACATGATAGCAGTTAAGCGTATAATTCGTTACTTGAAAGGTACTGCTAATCTTGGCCTTTGGTACCCGAAGGATACAGGTTTCGAGCTTACCGCGTATTCTGATGCTGATCATGCGGGAAGCATGCTCGACCGGAAAAGCACGACGGGACACGTTCAGTTCCTAGGCGACAAGCTGGTTAGCTGGGCCTCAAAGAAGCAGACTTGCGTCTCCACTTCCACGGCGGAAGCAGAGTACGTAGCCGCGGCCAGCTGCTGTTCCCAAGTGATTTGGGTGCGGACTCAACTGAAGGATTACGGGTACAACTACTCGAACATCCCCATCTATTGTGACTCCAAAAGTGCTATCGCCATCACAAGCAATCCGGTGCAGCATACAAAGACGAAACATATAGACGTATGCTACCACTTCATCAAAGACCATGTGGAGAAAGGTACCGTGGAACTCTACTTTGTGTGTACGGAAAATCAACTGGCATATTTGTTTACCAAGGCGTTGGACGAAAAACGATTTTTCGCTCTAGTGTTCAAGCTTGGTATGCTTAATCTGAAAGTTTGAGTCTTCGTTGTACTGGTTTCACCTTTTCCACACAATGGGATAACTGTATCACTTACAGTCACACTTATCACGCAGCGTGGCTTAGGTGTTTCAAGCACATCGGTGACTCGTTTCTTGTACATTCACGTGTAGTGTTTCCTTTCGTTTTTCCAGTTTTCCGTGTGTCTTTACGTTATTCGTCTTGTCTTTGTTTTTCCCGTGCTTCTAAATGTGTGTTTTCCAGATGACTCCTCGAATGCCTAGTTCCAAAGGTACGTATTCTATCTCTGTGAGGTTAAGCAATTTTTTTTGAGAAATCGAGGGGGAGAATTGTCAGTTCGACAAGTCTAGGGGGAGTTTTGTCATTTTGTCAAAGTTTGTTTTTAGTTAGTTTTTCTTTGCATTGTGTATTTTCATCTCTTTAATTTTTATAAAATAAAAAAAGGGGGAATGTTTTTTTGAAACGTTGAGGGGGAGCGATATCAGTTTGAAAAACCAAGGGGGAGACGTGCAAACTTTCATACTTGAAGGTTGTAAAGTGTCAAGTCTGAATCCAGGGTATATTCTTTTATAAGTTTTTTCAAAGTCAAGAAAAATTTTAGCGGTTGGAGTAAATGGAACCGGGAGAGTTCCGGGACCCGGTACCGAGTTCACCCCGGTATCGACCCGGAGTATTTAAACAACATTTATTAGACTCATTCACATTTTCGAATACTCCCGCACCCACACTCCCGCACCACTCCCGGTACCCAGTTTCTCAATCGAGCTCCGATCCTCACCAAACTTCAGGTAAGCAATCTAATCTCAACTCTTATCATGTTTATATCATCAAATCGATTTATGGAGCACCAAACTCGATCGATTTCATCGGTCTTCATCGACGCCGCCACTGTAGGGTTTCGCGATTAAAAGGAGTCCCGATAGTCGACTCCCGATAGTCTCGACTCCCGGTAGTCTCGACTCCCGGTAGTCCCATGTCCCGGTAGTCCCATGTCCTGGTAGTCCCATGTCCCGGTAGTTCCATGTCCCGGTACTCCAGAGTCCCGGTGCCCTATGTTTTCTTTGAAGTCCCGGTAGTTAAACTCCCGGTGTGCTTAAGCCTGGTATTTCCTAATTCTAAGTACTGGCAAGCTTCACAGTCCTGATTGCACACAAATGCCAATCTTCTCTTTCAAATGTTCATCCATGCTCTCAGCACACTCGGATTCTACAAGATTCGAGTTGTGATCTGTCTTGAACTATACCGACTCTCGGTGTTCCAAATCCGAGAATACGGGCCTCGAGACGTAATTACAAGTCAAACAAAGCACTGGTTATTGACTCTTAAACTCGTTTCTTACAGGTACATGGCTCAACCAAATCCGAATCCGCCGCCAGGCAATGCCCCGTTACTTCCAGAAGGTCCGAACCTCCCTCTGGTTCCAAACAACTACCATCTGGTTCCGACGAACTTTAACTGCCAATGCCCTGTTATAGTGGAGATTCTGAAGCGCCATGCTCTTAACCAAGCGTTGACGGCCCATCCTTCGGTTCCAGCCGTCTACGTGCATCAACTATGGCAATCCCTCAAACTCATCGCGCGCGGCCAAAACTTTTCACTTCGCGCTCGTATCGGCGACTCATAGTTCACTATCACGGTCCAGACCTTCCGCACCATCCTTGGTCTACAGGCCGCGAATGCAGCTCCAGCTCCAGAAGCTTTCGACGGGCATGTCACTGATGTAGAACTGTGCCGAGACATTCAGGCTCTCGGATATCGAGGTGGCCTTCATCAACCTTCGAACTTTACTCGAACTCACCTCCAGCCTGTCTGGTACACTCTGTTTACCATCTTGAACAGGTGTCTCTCAGCTGTGACGAAAGGAATTGATCGTACTTCAGTCAACATGCTACGCTTACTTCATGCGGTTATCTACAGTCGCAATGTTGACTTCGCGGCGATGCTTTGGACGGAACTTGTGGCTCAAATGCAAAAGAAGATCGACGGCAATAGACGACTCTCATTTCTCCCGTATCCACGCTTTCTTCAAATGATTGTCGCACACTTCATGGAAACCGATCTCACCATTCCTCGCCGAGCTAATCACCAGGTACTTGTTTCTACTCGCATGACTCGTATTCAAAATATTCGAGTTTTAGAAGGTGTTGTTTCTATGGTGATTCCTGCTGACTTACTAGCTATCGCGGACCAATCGGCACTAAGTGTGATAGCATATAGGACAAAGAACAACATAGCCGCTCCTATGGACCAGCCAGATCCGGCTGGACCTGCCCAAGGAGCGCGAGCCGAGCGACGTGAGGGTCCACGTATGCGAGGACGAGGGGTCCGACAGGCAGGGGCTGTCGGACGGGGCGCGCAGAGAGAAAATATAGTGAGGGGTTCAGGCGTGGGTAGTGCTGGGCGGTCAACACGCGATGCTAGTACGTCTCGACCCAGACCTCGTACACCACCTGTTGAGGGTTTCGCCCTACACGACGTGGAGGTTGAAGGAGTTTCTCGAGTACACACAGCCGAAGAGGCAGCCTCCTCTTCCAACTCCGAATCCGGTTCCTCCTCCGGAACAGCTGTCGGCACCGCCTCTGGCTCCGAATCGGACTCCGGATCCGAGTCTCAATCAGGCTCGGCTTCCGGTGACGAAGAAGGGTCTGAGGAATCCGATAGTGAGGAAACCGAATCAGAAGATGATGATGATGACGCATCTAACCCCCAAGCCATTATTGGAGAGACAAGGAGAGCGGAGGGAGTTTTAGTTGAAAAAGAAATAGAAAGTGAGCCTGTGCGTGAAAGGAGGAGTAAGCTAAAGAACGACCGTGAGCGAGTGATGGGGCAATCTTCACAGGTTACCCCCAACCAGCCTTCATCTGGCCGGGCAGCCACATATACTATTCCTTTGAATTTATTGCATAGGGATATTGAAGAAGACGTCGTGGGCCCAGCGACGCACTTGCACAACCCCCCTAGCCACTCCGTTTCCTCTCAAAAGGATCCGGTTTCAACTTCTCACGGGGATCAAGCACAACTTCCACCGGTCTCTCACTTGGAGAGTTCTGGTGTTGAAACTAGAGACCAGCCTCCCCCGGTCTCGCCTTCCTTGGATGCACAATTGAGTCTAGATCCCTTTGATTTTGACTTTCCTTTGGCTAGGACACGGGTCATTGATTTTGCTAATGTCGAGAGTCTTCGTGCCTCGACCGGAACGCCCGGAGCGACTCAACCTTTTGGTAGTTCGCAAGGACAGGGCGGAAGACCTACCACGGCTATCTTCACGCCAACCGTGAACGTAGGCAGTACTGCGGTGCAATCCGCCGCAGCTACTACAAAGGAATGGCTAAGTGCCGCCGGAGTTAGTTTCCCGGAGTTCGTCTCCAAGGAATACGTGGACGGTGCCTTAAAGGCTGTCCAATCGGATATTATGAAGCAAGTTTCCGAGGATTTGGCGTTCATTCGTCGATCTATCACAGGTAAAGCCACGACATCTTTGGCTCCTCATCCGACTCCCCACCTCAGACTATCTCAACCGTCAACCACTTCGAATGTCCAGCACATGTCTGTTGATGCTCTCAAAGCCGCCCTACTGGACAAGCTGTTGACCGACTCCAACATTTCCGCCTCAGCTGATGCAGATTTAGTGAGCATTCTCCGCTCGCAAACCCAAACACCGCCCCCTATCACACCGACCGACTCTATTATGGCTCAACTATCTGAAGTCAGACAGGCCCTCAACAAGCTAACCGAGAGGGTCGCCAGCCTTGAAGACACCTGTAAGGGTCAGGTCCAGGGTACCAAACGTAGACATGATGATCCGGATGACCGTGATCAACATGAGGGGGAGAAGAGAATGAAACTGACCGAGCTGTCATCTGCGGCGACTGAAACTTCAACGGTAACTCCAACTGAACCACAACAACAGCAACCGTCAGAGTCCGAAATGGTTCAGGACATGGAGATTTCATCACCGGTCAGAGATAATTTAGAAGAGTCAGCAGACCCGACGTTTGAAAAGCCCGAAGGTCCATCGGAAGACACATTAATGTCAACAGTTTCGGAGCGGCCCGTCCTAGAGCTGATTGATGAGGACTCGGGCGGCGATCCGGAACTTGAAACTGATTGGAGGCAAAAAGCGATTGTAGCTATTCAGACCGAAACTGATGCCTTGTGGGATATACAGGGCGATGACGACCTGATGACAGATTTTGATTATGACCAACTTCTTCTTCAGAGTGAACAGGCATCTACCACTCCGGCTGATCTTACTGATACTGCAGGTTCACCAGAAATTATTATGTCGATTCCAGAAGCGGTTCCACCTCAACATCCTCAACCAGCTCGTTGGGAAAGGTTTCGTATTTTAGTACCGTATCTGGAAGAATCTCAGAAGAAAATCTTCGCTCACTGGATAAGGCCTCTCGACCCAGTTCAATGTCATGGGGCCACGTTCCTTGATGAGCCGATCAGATTGCAGTATGTGGAAGTTATGAAAAGAGGCAGAATGAGACATCAGGTCTACTCTAAGCACGGAATCACCGAAATCGTGAGTATTGAATCAGACAGAATCGTAAAAGTCGTCTTCCCGACCTTTTCAGTAAAAAGGGATGACGGAGATATTTGGACCTTCTCAGAATCCGATTTCAAACATCTCTGCCTGAGAGATTTCCCAGTTCTACTCAGACTTTTGAAGACTCTTACTATTCGGCCTCTACCTTATACCAAAGCCCTCGAAGCTATCAAAAGATTTATGAAGTGCACGATCACATTATCATACATCGAAGACTTTCAGTTGGGACTCGAAAGTAATCAGAAAAAGATCAACATCTTAAAGCCCAATCTGAACCTCCCTGAAGACGCGCAGGTACACTCTTTACTTTCTAAACCAGAAACAGGGTTCGTGTATCTGAACGGAAAAGGGGAGAAACGGTTCATCAGAAAAAGTGAAGTGCATAAATTTAGCGAGGGAACATTGGTGAAAATCCAGTCTGATCTGAAGAAGATTTTAGAAGAAGAAGTCAAGAATGCTCCTCCAGAGCAATATGTCAATCTTCGCGAGTACCTTGCCGAAGATCTTCTCAAAGCCATAGAAGACCGGCTTGAATTCAGAAGCTGCATCAGATATTTTGAAGTGCTCTTTGCTATCCGAAAGAGCTATGTTCCAGACTGGCGTGAACGCGAACTTCTATTCCAAGGGGGAGATTGTTAGGTCTTATTATGTGTGGAATTAGAAGTTCAGGGACTTGTTTTATCATTTCTTGTAAATACCTTATGGGTATAAGTAGTTTGTGTTTAACCCTGTTTAGGGTTAATGATCATTATTATTGTTTGCAAAACCTTTGTACGGCTACAGTCTGCCACTGAATCTTATTCATTTGATCTATCAATACAAGTGAGATTTATGGTTGGCTATTACTGATTGTGTTGATTAATTGTTGATTGCTTATGTATCTAGGATCCACAAATATTATCAACAAAATGTAAGCATACAAAAATCCAATACTATTATGACAATGAAATTTCATGCATAACATAATAAGTATAAACCATAATTCACTATTTTATAAATAATATGTTCTCCATTTTCTACGACATCTTTGAATCAAAAGTATTTGATTACCATAAGATAGGTTCGGAAAAACACAAGAAAATATGCAAAAGTCATCGAACCATTTTGACCCTAAAGAAAAAAAAAACTAGATGTAAAGATACAAGAAAATATTTTAAAACTTTTGAGACGATAGATCAGTCACAACCTTCAGAGAGAATAACTAGAAACCCCTAAGAACCGTGGGTAGTCCCAAAAAAAGAAATTCGGGAATATTCAGTGCCATATACTTCTCAAACTAATCATACAGTGGAAAGAAACCTACTTACTTGATTACAAGAAGGTAACTGATTTTGACAAAGAAATGGCATGTCTCAAAATGCATCTCAATCTTTGTGGCAAGGAACTCACAAAAGATTATGCGAATCATAACATCTTTTCATCTTTCCTATATCACCAATCATACTAATGAAACAGTATAAGCTACAATATAACCTTTAACAAACTCATTAACTTAATGCAAGTGGCTAAAAGTTGTAGCAATGTTTTTTTTAACAACGCTAGACATACCCGGATAAAGAAAATTCTTGGGGTTAATAAGGCAAGCGTTGGAGATGGAAAGAACTCCAAAGGATAGTGAGTTGAACATATCCACACACATATGCTAAATATGTACCATATGGACAAGGTTGTGGAAAGGGTCAAATTCATGGAAAGAGTCGGGAACGAACTCCTAATAGAAAATGGAACAAATTATAAATGAACTATGTCATATCTAAGATTGTTTAAGTATGAGTTTATTTAAATATAATTTAACTATCAAATTAATTGCATTTGTGTATATATACACCTGAGTTTATAACCATTAGAGATGTAAATGAACACATAAAAGGACAAATGCAAAACTCTCAATGTTCTTCGTTCCATGTAGGAATGTATCGAGGAGAACTTGATTGTTTTTGTGACATATCATACAATCATATAGATTGTTATTCATTGAATTAATAATTTTTAATTCCTCTAAACACTTAGACGATGGACTGTCATTTGTTGCTAAAGCACTATATTAATAGGAACCTTGTTAAGATATTTGTACCAATGAGAAATCATCTTATAAGAATGGAAATGGGTATATGTACATCAACTCTAATGATATGAAAGCAAAATATATTAGAGAAATTAATGTAACAAATTACTGGATTATCTAATCATATTTTATCACCAATAAAGAACTTTGGAACAATGATTGTAACATCCCACAATGCATAATAGGACAACATAACATTAAGTCATAGCATTTACGAAATCGGGTCCCAAAATTTCTATACATCAATCTCTAACTAAGGTTGGCGGAAACAACCTATACACAACTGAGAATAATCTAGCTTCTACAAGAAGTACTTGCACTGTCTCTAGCTGCATCTGTACCTTATCTTGGTCTTGCTCACTTATCTGAGCCCCATTCTAATTGCATACCTGAAAAGGTTTTAGTTTTGAAAAGCGAGGGTTAGACCATGAGGTTTAGTGAGTTCCCTCCATAAACAACATGTAAACAGTATAGAAAACATTTATAAAAGATTTATAAATAATCCGTAGCACATTATCAAACATGGTACTACACTATGTATTGGATCACATGAACATTCCGCGATCGGGGCCCAAGCAGACTCCCCTTTCGACTCTTCCGGAACCTACGCATACTCCCCTTCCCGGAGCCTACGCAGACTCCCCTCTACTCGAAATAGGAGGAAACGAATTCCAACCTACCAGTCTGTCATACATATCTAAGGGATCCTCAGATCCCGAGGATCTATCTCTGATCCCACAGTGCAGACCGACTCCACATAGCATACACATAGCTGATCGTAAACATAAACGTGAAATCCGTATAACACTTTACAAACCATTTCATCTTGCTGAACAATCTTTTCAGTAGAGCATACTCTTCATAGGAAATCATTCGTGAAAGCTTGTAAATAAATCATGTTCATAAACATACCCTAATCAGTAAAATATTAAGCTTTCCTTTACGTAAATGTCATGTAAAATAATAGAGCATTTTCATGTAATCACTTTCCTTAGAAAGCAGGTAAGATTACGTATTTTAGTTAGAAAAACTCACCTGGCTTGCTTGCTCCAAACTTCTCACTTACACCTCCGATCCGTTCTTACACCTAAAGCATAGGATAACATTTTAAATCAGTGTCTACTTGACTTATGTTCTTAGGCCTTCCTTCACTTCGACCTTAGTTAATAATTAGAATTATTAACTACATCTTAGGCCCTTATCGAAAAGCTCTAAACCTTAAATAAACTAAGTCCAATATAACTCTAAGCCCAAAAGAGAATTAAAAATCTCTCGGCCCAACATAATTCGGTCCAGGTCTCAGTATGGTTTGCGCCAAGTATGGTTTGCGCCAAGCCAGCTTTGCGCCAGGCCAGCTTTGCGCCAGACCAGCTTTGCGCCAAACCTGATTTTTTTTCTAAGTCCTGCACTATCGAACCCACACACCTACCAGGTTAGTTTAACCATCGATTAATTCCTGAGTTTAATTCCAAACCAAAAATACAACTTTCTAGCCTCTTTTTCGCTTACATACAAAACTAATTAGCCAGGACCCAAAATACGTAATAAAGAGAGGTTTAGGTGAAAACTCATCAATCCTTTATGATTTCATCCCAAAATCCTTAGACCACAAAGAAAAGAAAGCTAGCAATAAACAGAAGAGAAAAGATTAGATGATTACCTTCATAATTCTTCTCCTTAATTGAGAAATCACCCACTTTGCTCTTTCTTTCTTTCTCCTCTTAGCCACCAAACCCTCTAGAGCCAAAATACTGATTTCTACAATAAAACCCTAGGGAATTGGAGCTATAAGTACTTTCCAACAATTGCCAAAAAGGCCCCTCAAGTCTAACTTTTAAATACTTAGACTTTGGCCACCAAACTTTCATCCCTATTAGAATTTGGGTTGTTGCAACACTCCCCCCTTAAAAGAATTCCGTCCCCGGAATTCCTTATTGGAAAAGACGCGGGTATCAAACCCACACCACCACTGACACTTCCCCAAGGTAATGCCACTTCTGACTCAGTCAACCACCTCATTAAAGTTCGAACGTGGAACATTGAGTGCATTACCTCCCGTTCTTACGGTACTCTAACTCGTAGGCTACTGTGCCTATTCGACCGGTCTTAACAATAGAAGATTAAATAAGGCTTCTCATGCATCTGTACTTCCCTTCAGGAGGAACTTGGCTGGATTCCTATCGACAGTACGAGATTCTTTTACCAAGAAACAACCACTCACTTGACAGCTTGGCACATGGCCATGCCTTGCACCACCCAACAAACTTCTATGCCGATAACATTTCCCTTTTCTCGGATCACGCAAGCCCACAGTTCTTCAACCATCTCACAAACCTTCGCTACTACATTACTCCATACTTGTACGTAACTAAGGGTAGGAACCTCCAATCCCATCGCTGACGTATCCACCTACTCGAATTTAAACTTCATCTGAAACACAACCATTCCTCGCTGAATGCCATATTCAAGCAGTTATATAAAACATAACTCCGGTTACCCTCACTCAACTGGGAGGTGTAACCATGGTCACACCATACTATTCTCTCTAACTTAATCACTGCGCGACTAATTCGTTTAAACATTTCTCACCGAGTCACTAACTTAACTTATTCAGTTGTCTCCTCCACTTCTTTCATGCACAAGGTCCTACACGATTCCCTTCCTCAATACTCTTTCTAATGGTTCGCACACTTATCAATGACACTCTACACAACACTGCACCCTTCGGCGCTACTGGCAAGTTGCTACTTCCAGTTTACTCACTTAGTTCAACATACTATCTTCACCTCCCCACTCTAGCATGGAGTACTGCCCACCAAACAATACTTGTCCTTCTCTCTCAACCATTCCACATGCTGACATCACTTCTTATATACTTGCACAACCAAACAGTTGTATCAAAGTCCTAACTCAAGGCATTAGACCAAGTCGTCTTGAAACGACACTAGTGTTCGACGTCACTACCCATTCTTTGATCACCAACTATTACCTACTCCAATCCTTCCCTCGCACATAAGTAATAATTCACTCTCCTTAAGAATTTCACATCTAATCCACAACAATTTGACTAACACACTCATCATCTTCTTTAAACTTCCAGTGATCCCAAAATATGCTTACTTAGCGACTCTTACACTAAAAACACTTGGTTTCTTCTTTGGGTAACCACCCACCATCACTCCGACATTCTATTCCGAACATAATCTTACCACAACGTCAACTTACACCTACGTGCTCCAACAATCTGGTTAACAAAACGTACATCTCAACCGAAACCCCCAAAAGCTTCTATCTGAAGCTTCCTTTCTCTCTCACATCACATCACTACGACACTAACTGGTACATTTAACTTGGCAATTAATGCCATTACATAACTGTACACTCCTCACTCATCACATCATACTGCAGACCAAATCTCTCATGGCCATTCTTACACAATTCATACTCGCCTTCTCATTTTCTCGCATTCACAACCGAGTCTATCTCGTTACTTAGTCCTCTCCCAGCTTGTCGAACTATAACTCACGAGTTCTCAATTAACTCCAACGCAAACATTCTAGCTAGCTCTTTACGATCCGAGCCCTTACATAAGCTGGGCACAGTCCCTCGCTGGACGATAAAATCTACACACTCGCTTCACTCGTGATACATACCTCATCGTTCTACGAACCCTCCATACTACATAAATAGAACGCTTACTCACACAATAACTTCTCATCCTCTTAGCACCCCTACAAGGTGTTATATCAACCTCCAACCTTTTGATTTAAGTCTTTGGCCTCGACCATTTTACACAACCGTCGACTTCTACATCACTGACAACCTGTAACTACTTTCTTAACTTAATCTTTAACAAAGGTTCCTTACGGAATCTAATTCTTCCATCATATCATAAACAACTTCATGATCTGTCTCCCTCTTTTCGAACCCTACTCATGTAATATCAACACTACAAGCTCACCTCGAACTCATATTCCCACGCCATAGACATTTCATTCTTCCTCACCACACTACTCATAACGAGTTGCAAAAACCATTACCTTGAAGGCTTCAAGTCCTTCCTCCGGACACACCTGTCCCTTGACAAACGTACTTCCAGATACCGAACAAGGGTGCAAACCCTCATACAACCGGTACCATAATCCACTTCCGACTCTACCACTGTTCATCTTTCCTCTTAAACACAAATACTAAGGCTACAACATTCTGTCCTGATTTGTCCGACATTTCTCCACTCTGAAGTCCTTCTTTAGCTTAACATGCAATATCCTACGACCTAGTGAGTTCATAGCCTTCATACATGACAACGCAAAAGATAAATCATTTTGTACATTTTATCATTTTAAATAAACAACACTTGAAAACATCTTAGGTACACATGATCCCATCACTCTTATAACTTCAATGCCCTGCACAACGATTCGAGAATCGCTTGCATGCATCTTCCCGTGAACCTTAATCTTACTCGATCCGAACGATGTTATTACGACAGTGATATATTGAATGAAAATATTTTCATATGACACAATTCTGAAAGAATTACTGACACAAAGTAAGCCAGTCGGTTCTCACACTCATTTGTATGATATCAATAGGCCAATAAGGATCTTGGTTATAAATGAATTGCAGGTAACCGTTTTCTTGACCTTTGCAACAAATTTGACTTATCATAAAAAGAGTGGGATATTTTGCAAATCGTTAAGCTCAAGGTTTCAATGTGCAATGTGAATGAAACCACCTTTTCTTTAAACATACGCATGCACATTCTGACTCATTTTCGATCAAAATTTATATTTGCACATTTAACTTAAATCATGAAAATTTCATGTTACATAAGAAAAGCACCATGCATGAGACTCTACTTGTAAATGAAGGCTACTCACTCAAACAAGGTCAATCGCTTTACTCACGCCTCTTACCCTTGACACTTCACCTACGACCAATGTTCGCCCTCTCGGTCATGCAACAACTCACAGAACACGCTTTCCACATTTCACTTACTCAATCCTTTCATACTATTTTCTCTTTGATCGACTATCTCACTTTCTACTTCTACATGCTTACAATTCACTATATGTATCTTATTTCATTTACCCTGTCATTGAAAAGCTCGATAAAAGAATCAGAGCTCCATTGACACTTTCAAGATTTCGACACAGTCCTTCCTTACCACCCCGACTGATCTATCCCATGATTTCTAGAACTGGGACTCTCCCGACATAGGAGCCTTATTCAAACTCAAACGTTCTTCCTCTCCGAATCCAGGAAGAGCTACTTCTAGACGACTCATAACATTCTATACAACATTCCTTCCCTACGATGTATACCTACATCACATCATAACTGACTTCTCCTGGCACTTCCCCAACAAGGGGTCTTAGTCTACCCCTCAAGGGTCTTGCTGACATTCTAAAGCACTGGTATACGACATAAACACTAGCTTCTGACTACTACTTCGGGATAATAAGGTAGGTTAAGCACATACATGTACCTGTAAGTTCGCAATTTCACTAGCCAAGTGAAATCTCAAACTTACCTTACATGACAGTCCTCGGTACCTTATTAGTCCTATCTCTATAATAGTGTTCTCCTAACGCATTTCTTGTTTCTATAATAGTGCCTTCCCAACGCATTTTCTGATTCTCAGTTGTGATTTCCACTTCAAGTTTAAGTTTAGGCCCGTCCGGTCACCTAAATCCCTTAAACTATGGCTCTGATACCATTTGTAACATCCCACAATGCATAACAGGACAACATAACATTAAGTCATAGCATTTACGAAATCGGGTCCCAAAATTTCTATACATCAATCTCTAACTAAGGTTGGCGGAAACAACCTATACACAACTGAGAATAATCTAGCTTCTACAAGAAGTACTTGCACTGTCTCTAGCTGCATCTGTACCTTATCTTGCTCTTGCTCACTTATCTGAGCCTCATTCTAATTGCATACCTGAAAAGGTTTTAGTTTTGAAAAGCGAGGGTTAGACCATGAGGTTTAGTGAGTTCCCTCCATAAAAAACATGTAAACAGTATAGAAAACATTTATAAATAATCCGTAGCACATTATCAAACATGGTACTACACTGTGTATTGGATCACATGAACATTCCGCGATCGGGGCCCAAGCAGACTCCCCTTTCGCCTCTTCCGGAACCTACGCATACTCCCCTTCCCGGAGCCTACGCAGACTCCCCTCTACTCAAAATAGGAGGAAACGAATTCCAACCTACCAGTCTGTCATACATATCCAAGGGATCCTCAGATCCTGAGGATCTATCTCTGATCCCACAGTGTAGACCGACTCCACATAGCATACACATAGCTGATCGTAAACATAAACGTGAAATCCGTATAACACTTTACAAACCATTTCATCTTGCTGAACAATCTTTTCAGTAGAGCATACTCTTCATAGGAAATCATTCGTGAAAGATTGTAAATAAATCATGTTCATAAACATACCCTAATTAGTAAAATATTAAGCTTTCCTTTACGTAAATGTCATGTAAAATAATAGAGCATTTTCTTGTAATCACTTTCCTTAGAAAGCAGGTAAGATTACGTATTTTAGTTAGAAAAACTCACCTGTCTTGCTTGCTCCAAACTTCTCACTTACACCTCCGATCCGTTCTTACACCTAAAGCATAGCATAACATTTTAAATCAGTGTCTACTTGACTTATGTTCTTAGGCCTTCCTTCACTTCGACCTTAGTTAATAATTAGAATTATTAACTACATCTTAGGCCCTTATCGAAAAGCTCTAAACCTTAAATAAACTAAGTCCAATATAACTCTAAGCCCAAAAGAGAATTAAAAATCTCTCGGCCCAACATAATTCGGTCCAGGTCTCAGTATGGTTTGCGCCAAGTATGGTTTGCGCCAAGCCAGCTTTGCGCCAGGCCAGCTTTGCGCCAGACCAGCTTTGCGCCAAACCTGATTTTTTTTCTAAGTCCTGCACTATCGAACCCACACACCTACCAGGTTAGTTTAACCATCGATTAATTCCTGAGTTTAATTCCAAACCAAAAATACAACTTTCTAGCCTCTTTTTCGCTTACATACAAAACTAATTAGCCAGGACCCAAAATACGTAATAAAGAGAGGTTTAGGTGAAAACTCATCAATCCTTTATGATTTCATCCCAAAATCCTTAGACCACAAAGAAAAGAAAGCTAGCAATAAACAGAAGAGAAAAGATTAGATGATTACCTTCATAATTCTTCTCCTTAATTGAGAAATCACCCACTTTGCTCTTTCTTTCTTTCTCCTCTTAGCCGCCAAACCCTCTAGAGCCAAAATACTGATTTCTACAATAAAACCCTAGGGAATTGGAGCTATAAGTACTTCCCAACAATTGCCAAAAAGGCCCCTCAAGTCTAACTTTTAAATACTTAGACTTTGGCCACCAAACTTTCATCCTTATTAGAATTTGGGTTGTTACAATGACACATATATGTTTCGGCATGACCACGTGGGACACCATGGTCATGACATAGTGATCTATGTATTGCAAAATACACTTAGATACATTCTCTTTCGAGTGAAAGATAAAACGAGGGAATTAACCAAATCGTAACTGTTGACTTCTACCGCACAAGAAGCAACACCACCATCATAACATGCCCTCTCTAATACCTAGAACTTTTATATACCCTGATCCTTAGCGAAATCAGGAATGAGACCATCCTAAGGCTAATGACATAATATAAAAATATTTCATTCTTACAACGAATACAAGGTGATATTTATGGACATAAAAATCCAGAATGCGGACCATTAAAGTACTTATGGTTCTGGTTTTGACACGATAAACATGTGTCGTATTATTGTCCACATGAAATGTTGCACTCCTAGCACTAGTTATACGTTTAAGGACTAACCACCCTGATTTTCTCATCAAGTCTGCATGACTTAGAATGCTGGAGAATTTACATCATAAGGATTTGATGATTATTGCATATGTATAGAGGTTAATGTAGAGTTTCCTATACCCCTTGTGTATATATAAAACGGTCTCGTAGAATGATAAAAGTTGTCATCAAAAGAATATAGAAGGTAGCTAGGGCATTGGTTATGCGCACCAATTTATCCAGATCTACATGGGGTTATGCAATATTACATGCAACTTTAATTATTCGTGTTTAGACCCACAACCAACCAACCAATCTTATGTGTACCAGTTGGTAACTGGATATAAGCCTGATGTTTTACATTTACGTATGTTTGGTTGTGTGGTATATGTGCCAATTACGCCCCCACAGCGTACCAAAATGGGTCTTAAAGACGATTCATCAAATGTTGGATATGAACTCCCAACAATTATCCGCTAATTAGAACCTTTGACGAGTGATCCCTTTACCGCTAGATTTGCGGGTTGTCACTTTGATGAGACAACCTTCCTGTCGTTAGGGGGAGATAGGAAAAAGGATTTTCCATGGGAACGACAGGAAGTGCCATTGAATATTTCAATTGTGTCTCATTTTGATCCCTAAAAACTTCACAATGTAAAGATGAAGTCAAACGAATCAGACTCGATACCTGATATGTTTAATATTATCTAGAGTGACAAGATCACATATACGAGCTGCAAGGTCAAAAGTCCCCAAACAAGGGCACAACGTCGCTGGAAGTACGTTGCAATCACACATGGTGGATGTGTGGTTGAGGTCGTAGCTCCTAAAAGGAAATGGGGGAATCTACTTGGTTCGATAGATACTCATCTAAAGGAAGAGAAGAGTAAGGCACAACTATATATATTCAATACATGAGATTATCTCTGATTAAATCTATGTCTATGAATCATTACTGGAGGACGCTCCGAAGTTAATACTGATTCCAGAGATCAAAAGAATCTCAAATGAATATGAGTCGATGGACAGATCATACATACTCAATGATGATATATTTGCATATACCGTTGCTTATGAGATAACAGAGCACGATGTCATCGAACCATGCTCAGTTGAAGAATGTCAACAAAGAGAAAATTGGCCTAAATGAAAAGAAGCAATCCAGGATAATTATTTGACAAATGAACAGGTATTTGGCTCGGTAGTGCTAACCGACCAAGTGTAAAGCCTGTAGGACATAGATAAATCATTTGTCAGGGAAGCGTAATGAGAATAATTAAGTCATAATATATAAGGCTCTCCTTTGGCGCAAGGTTTCTCACAACGCACTGGATTGACCATAATAAGACTTACTCTCTCGTGATGGACAACGTTCTGCTAATTAAATTAGCCAAGTAGTTTCCGAAGCACTGGAAATTGCAGCTCAACGATGTAGTTACTACATATCTCTATGGGGATCTAAATTCAGAGATATCAAAGTGCTTGATGGCATTATACCAATATCAAGTAACTCTAAACCATAAAATGCGTTTACAATAAAATTAAAACACTCACTTTACAAAAGCAATCTATGCGGATGTGGTATACCAGCCTGAGTGAATACTTGATTGGGAAACGATATATAAGAACGATGAACTGTGCCCTTGCGTATTTATATAAGAAAATAAGTCCCAGATTTTCATAGTAGCTCTATATGTCGATGTTATGAACATAATAGACACTCTTGATGAAATAAGAGAAAACACAAGCTACTTGAAATCTGAATTTGAGATGAAAGATCGTGGGAAAACTTGGTTTTGTCTAGATACTTGAGCTACGACACCGAGTTTGTGGAATATTAATCCACCGATCCGCATATGTCTAGAAAATGATCAGGCGACCTAATATAGACAAAGCGCATCCGATTAGCACTCACATGATCGGTCAATGTGTTGGATATAAGGAAAGATCCATTTCGTCTAAAGGATGAGGACGAAGAGGTGTTAGGAGCTGGAATTCCATACCTAAGTACAATAGGCGCATTATTGTACTCAACATAATACACTTGACCGTATATTGTACTTCTCACTGAACTTGTCAGCTAGATTTAGCTCAGCGCCAACGCAACGTCATTGGAATGATTTCAAATTAATCTTTTGGCACCATTGACGTGGGCTTATAATTTCCCAACGAAGATAAATGGATTGATAATGAAACTTCAATACCTACTTAGATTGTGAGCGGCAAAAGTACTGGCTCTTATAGAAAAACACCAAACAATGCCTTGGTATATATTTGTTGATATTAGGTATATGTTTGACTGATATAAAGGTTGTTCCCAAACTGGATAAGGAATTATCATATGGAACATGCCGATTGCTTGGAAGTAAACTAAGCAAACCCTTAATAGCTATCTTCTTATATTATCAGCAATCTTACTCTCCATGAGACTATTTAAGAGTGTATATGGTTAAGGACTATCATTACACATATAAGAGGAGCTGGTAATTTTGAGTTTAACCATTATACAACTTGCATGTATGGAAATAATGCATCATGTATCGAAGAAATGAAAGTAAGATATATCAAGGGTTATAACACAAAGCATACTTTGCATAAGTTTTTATTCTCCTCAAGATTCAAGTGAACTGAATAAAACGCGAGGAAAATGTGACATGTTTGTTTACCAAATAAATACGTAAAACCATATTTGGGAAACATGTAGAAAGTATTGAAATGGAAATGTTTTAAACCTCATTTGATTAATGCACAAATCAGGGGGAGTGGTAGACAAAAGGGGGAGTCTACTATATATGTAATATTGGTATGTCGTGCTCTTTCCTTCAACCACGATTTTATTTTTCCCATTGAGTTTTGTTCCTTGGTGCAAGGTTTTAGTGAGGCAACATTTTATACATCATCTTGATTTCTATACCTCTTGATTGATGCACAAATCAAGAAAAATGGTAAACTAAAGGAATTGTTTATTGGTGTCTTGTACTCTTTCCTTCGCCTAAAGTTTTTATTTTTCCCACTGGGTTTTGTTTCTTTGGCGTAAGGTTTTAATGAGGCAAGAACTATGCACCATCACTCATTTGATTCGGCACAAGGGGGAGTGTTGAAGGATATGTGCCATCATCAAAAGGAAGTGATTGAAAGAATATTTTCCTACTATTAGATATTACCATAATTAATGTTTCCTTTTCGTTGTAAACTTCTCCCTATTTAAAGGGCTTATGATTAATGAGAAAGATAAATTTTCGTGCTCTCTATTCTACTGTTATGTTGTTTCGTTTTTCCTTTAACAAAATAACTTGATATATATATATATATATATATATATATATATATTGATAGATAGATAGAGAGAGAGAGAGAGAGAGAGACCCACTATTTTGTAAACTTTTTCTCGTGTAAACTTTGGATTTCATAGGTTTTCTTGATGAAATTGTTTCATTAAATTGTTTATTTTGATGAAATTATTTCATATCATTCATTTCTTGATGAAATTGTTTCATATATTTGTGTCTTTTTATGTAGTTTCATATATTTTTTTCATTTATATGAAACTGTTTCATTTATTTTCTCAGTTGATAAACTTTGTCGTTTTTACCTAAAAAACACAAATATATGAAACAATTTCATCAAGAAATGAATAATATGAAACACTTTCATCAAAGTAAACAATTTCATGAAACAATTTCATCAAGAAAACCTATGAAATCCAAAGTTTACACACATTTAGAGGTTTACAATTTATTATCATTATATATATATATATATATATATATATATATGAGACATTTCATTTACAAATCATCCAATTTGAACAAACTATAAAAACCAATATTAACCATTCATTTAGTCTAATAAATATCTAATTTTATTTTGTTTTCTAATCTAACGTCATGATCATAATGAATGAACCTTATCATCTTCCATATATATCTCAATCATAATTGATGAATCATGATAATTGTCCATAAATATTTCTCTCTCTCTCTCTCTCTCTCTCTCTCTCTCTCTATATATATATATATATATATATATATATATATATATATATATATATATATGAAGAGGTTCAAATGAGAAGTGCAGATTTTTTGAGAAATAGAGAAGTGATCTTGGCCATTTATTCGGTCAAGATCGGCGGCTTTGACCGAGAAGCATCGGAAAATTCCTCGCGTGATCTGCGCGTGGTCTGCACAAGATAGAGGAGTAGTTTCGTAAAAAATTGTAACGTCCCAGATTTCATAACAGGCAACCAACCATAAATAAGCATTCGAATTACATAAAACCTTGTCTTTACATCATCAATAATTCATACTAAACAAAATTGACAGCGGAAGTCTCTAAATCCACAGCCGAGAGCTATTCTATAGTCATCATAGCCAAAACTTGAAGTTACTCTAAGCTTCAAGTACTTCTTATCGCCTCCTAGTTCTTACTGGAAGAACCCTTAACATGCTTACCTGAAAATGGTTTAGTTTTGAAAGCGAGGGTTAGACCAAAAGGTCTAGTGAATTCCCTCCGTAAAAGAACATGTATAAACAATATGAAATCCTTTCGTTAAAATGCATCATAAATCATCACATATGGTACTGCACTGTGTAATGGATCCCTTAACCATTCGCGATCGGGGCCCAAGCAGACTCCTCTTTCGCCCTCTCGTATCGGGGCCCAAGCAGACTCCCCGACACCCGCCTAGGAGGAAACGAATTCCAACCTACCGTCTCGTCAAACATATCCAAGGGATCATTAGATCCCGAGGCTCATTGATCCCACAGTACAGACCGACATCACATAGCATGCACATACGTTTCATAAAAGCATTTGACTCTTTATAAATCCTGCGCATCATTTCAACATATCAAACATTCGTTTTCCTTCCATGCATATCATTTCATAAATATTTCATGCTCGTTAAAACCATAATCAGTAAAAGAATAATTTCGCATTTGCGTCGTAAAAGAGGTTTAGGGAACTCACCTTGATTGACGTACACCGCACCTCTTAAATACTGCCAAGTTAACCCAACCGAACACCTAAGGCAATAGATCCACATCAGATAAATAGTTCAGACCTACTGTCCGGATACACTTGTCCGGATACCATACTTGTCCGGATACCATACTTGTCCGGATACCACACTTGTCCGGACGCTAGACTTATCCGGGCAAAACTACCCGGACACTAAGCTTATCCGGAGACTTCAGCTACCCGGATACTAAGAAACACCCGGACACCCTCATGGGGCACTTACCCGGACACCTGCAACCTACCCGGACACCATCGAAGGCTGGTGTCCGGAAAACACGGCTGTTCGAGTTTAATAATTCTTAAACTGATTTTTAACCCGATTTTAGGCATTAGTTTGATTAGATAACCTCAAGGGTTCATTCACTAACCCCAAACACCCACTTAATCCATTTATAACCTCTAAAATCGTTTCATTAAGACCAAAACCCATAAAACCCACTTTTTAGGGAAAATGGGGAAAGCTTAAGAAATCACTAGTTTCAATCATAGAATCCAAGCTAAAGAAGAAGGGAATGCTAAATTACACAGAATACGAACTTAAGAAGGATTACCTGATTGATTTCTCCTCTCTATAGCTTTCTTCTTCTTCTTCTTCCCTTTCTTTCCTTGCTTCACGCCACCACACACCCAAACAATATAAAAACATTGATTTGCTAAATGGAGGCTGCCCTAGAATTTTGTGCACATTTATACCTTCCTCAAATTACAGAAATGGCCCCTTAACTTAACTTTCGTTTTTCATACTTTGACCACCAAACTCCAAGACTCACTAATATTTTGGGTTGTTACAAAAATACGCGGGACGAGTTTATATATGAATCTGTGTGATTCATATATGAACCTTTGTGTTCATATATGAACCTTTGTAATTCGCATATAAACTATTTTTAACTAATTCATATATGAACCTTTGTGATTCATATATGAATCAGTTAATTTGTTCATATGAGAAGTAGTTAAAAAAATTTCATATATGAATCACAAAGGTTCATATATGAACACAAAGGCTCATATATGAATTAGTTAAAAAAATTCATATATAAATCACAAAGGTTCATATATGAACACAAAGATTCATATATGAATTAGTTAATTGGTTCAACTGATTCATATATGAACCTACAGTTAATTAGTTTCATATATGAAACACAAAGGTTCATATATGAATCACAAGATTCATATATGAATCACAAGATTCATATATGAATTAGTTATAAAGAGTTCATATGTGAATTACAAAGGTTCATATATGAACGTATAGTTCATATGTGAATCACACAGATTCATATATGAACTCAGCCCGTGTTTTTTGTAAAAGTTACGAAATTGCCCTTCTATTTTTGGAACAACCACAACTTTTGACCCGTCAAAGCCGCAATTTTTGACCAGTCAAAGTCGCAACTTTTGACCGATTATAACCGATCTTGACCGAATAAATGGCCAAGATCACTTCTCTATTTCTCAAAAAATATGCACTTCTCATTTGAACCTAAGGCTATATATATAGGGGGTCATTCAAGGGAGAACTAGTTATTTTGTGGTAACTGTGAGAACCAATGTGAGCCACATATTAAGCTATAAATTAGGAAATTATTAATTTTGCTAATTTTGTTTGAAATTTAAATAAAAGGGAATTTTAGGTATTTTTAAAATCTCCTCTCTCCTCTCTCCAGCCTCTTGCCTCCGGTCTCCGGTGACACCAAGATGCCTTTGAAAATGCACTGTGATACCCTTTCCCTGTGATACCCTTTGAAAATGCACTGTGATACCCTTTGCCTATGATACCCTTTGAAAATGCACTGTGATACCTTTGTGTTACAGTCACATGGTATATATGATTCATACTATAAGACAACAACCACATGGTATCAATGTGATGCCATATGTGATACCACTCTGATACCACATGTGATACCACTTTGATTCATATGTGATACCACTGTGATACCAATAAGCCACCAAATGGACAGCCGCAACGGCTTATTCAAAACAGCCATGAAATTTTTGAATAAAAAATTTGATATAGAGGGCATAGATTATTCCAGGAAGATAACCTAGTAAAGTCAACAACAAGCAGACAAAGAACTCCGCCTGCAATAACAATAACATATCTCAGTTAACATTTCGACGAACAATTTGCGTGCATAACGAATTACACAAAAGGGGGTTTGGGTGGTGAGACTTACGGTGCAGCAACCGTACCGGAGACAAACTCCGAGCGGCGGAAGGAGAAGAGCAAACATGATTTCGCACAAGAGAGCACAACCTGATGTCATTTTTGTTCTTGATTTCAAGGAGCTGATGAAATTTTGGATTCCGATTGTGAGATTTGTCCAATAGAAAAATCGTTTGTTTGGGCTAAGTTTTAAATGTTTATAGCAAAATCATCCACGCAAAACACATTTCAAAACCTCTATCCGCTTCAGATTGATAAGAGCATCTTCACGAGGGGGTCACTACACCTAGACGATCGGGGGGGGGGGGGGGGGGGGGGGGGCTGTGATGAAGGTATGGAGGCTAGGTTTTAGGTTTTTAGTAGATAGAAAAAGTGAGGGAGAGGAGAGAGACGTGCTGAATATAATAGGGAGATATTTTAGGATTTGATTATTTAATTAGATTTAGGAAACAAATTTACTAAAACACTATTTTGTATTTATTTAAAATTTATATTAGTTATTTTAAATGTGTGGCTCACATTGGTTCTTACGGTTACCACAAAATAAACAGTTCTCATTTGATTAAGCCCCTATATATATATATATATATATGGGTGGGTTCAAATGAAAACTCAAATTCAATTGTAAACATGAGGACAAGTCACAACCATTGATCAAGATTTGGAAAACTAATCAATGGTTAAAACTTAATTAAACCAATTGAGAAGTGATTAGGGGCAAATCTGGAAATTTGAATCAACGCCTACCATCTTTGACTTTTTATTTTCTTTTTTAATTAAAAAACTTTTACCCCCTTAAAGTTTAAAATAAATTATCTTAAAAAGTACTAATATTTTAATCAAACAAATTACATCAAAAAAACGAGAATTTCGTGCTCTTAGATATGACATCCATCTCGATATAGTTTTTTCTTCATTTTAATCGTTTCTACGTGAAATGTTATGTATGTGTTATATTCAGTCTGAATATGTATGCATGTTTTCTGTTGTCCATATTCAGTATGAATAACAAAGGAGAACGTTCATTCACTATTCATGACGAATAACAAAGTATTCAAAATGAATAATACAACATTCAGGATGAATAATACACGAATTCCCGATTCATGTATTATTAAACATGAATCGTGTATTATTCATCCTGAATAACACATTATTCATCCTGAATAACACATTATACACTCTGAATAACACATTATTCAACCTGAATAACACATTATTCACCCTGAATAACACATTATTCATGTTGAATAATATATGAATGACCCGTGAAGGTTGAACACATGACGCACTCTCTTTGTTTTCCGATTCACAACCGAAACTTGGTTTTATTCTTTATGAATATGTATGCACATCTTCAGGTGTCCACATTCAGTATGAATAACAAAGGTGAACGTTCATTCACTATTCATGATGAATAATACAATATTCAGGATGAATAATACAATATTCAGGATAAATAATACAGTATCCAGGATGAATAATACATGAATTCATGAATTGTGCATTATTCACCCTGAATGATGTATTATTCATACTGAATGATACATTATTCATGAAGAATAATACATGAGTGACTCGTGAAGGTGTGGAGACGTGACGCACTCTCTTTTGTTCATCGGTTCACAATCGAAACTCGATAGGTTCCCGGTTCATCTCGATAGGTGTTGGGTTATGGTAATAAAGAACACAATACCTTAGGACGCTGAAGAAAGTGTTGTAGAAGGTGATGTCGAGTTACGAACTTACGGTGTCGAGATGTTGTACGCACTAGAACATACATAAATATTCATACCGAATATAACACGTATATGACATTTCACGTAAAAACGGTTAAAACAACAACAAAAACTATATCGAGATGGATGTCATATCGAAGAGCACGAAATTCTCGTTTTTTTGATGTAATTTGTTTGATTAAAATGTTAGTAATTTTTCAGTTAATTTATTTTAAACTTTAAGGGGGATAAAAAAATTTAATTAAAAAATAAAATAAAAAGTCAAACATGGTAGGCGTGGGTTTTAATTATCTTCCATATTTACCCCTAATCACCTTAATTAATAATTTCAATTAAAAACTCTATTTAATATGAGTCATTTGATCAATATAGATGGAAGGGCCAAAATCCGTCCTCATGTTTACAATTGAATTTGAGTTTTCATTTGAACTTTCCTCTCTCTCTATATGTATATATATATATACTAATCTTTTCTGTAGATTTTGGTTTGCACTTCCGTTGGGTATTTCTGCTGATTTTTTTGCTTCATATACTTGAATTAAGCAAAACAATATATCTCCATTTGGGTACTATAAACATTCTGTAGTTTGATAATGGGCAGGATATTGGATCCAATTTAGCAATACGCGTTTGTCATATGAGCATATGATTATAGCTAGAGATGGCCAAATGGGCCCGGTCCCGAAAAAGCCCGCTGGGGCCCGAAGCCCAGCCCGCCCAAAGCCCGGGCCCGGCCCGGCCCGCTTCAAGCCTGGTCCCAGCCCGTCAGGCCCTGATTTCAAGATTTTTCTCAGCCCGGCCCGCCAATATATCCGTTTTTTCAAAAAAAACGTTTATATAGCCGTTGGGAACGATTTTGAGCCGTTTGTTTTTGGTTTCTAAACACTATAAATAGGTAGTGGTTGTATGAGGTTTGATACCAACTTACAAAAACACAAAAAATGCAATTCTCGCTTACAAATCTCGGTTTCTCGCTTTCTCGTGTTCATTTCTCGCAACTTTCTCGTTCTTTATATATGAAATTCTAATAAAACGTATTTTTAAGTATGTTTGAGTGACCCAATTAAGTATTTTATAGTGGATACGAATAATATTTATTAAAAATGGTATATATATATTTTTTTAAAAGCCCGGTTTAGGCCCAGTCCCGGCCCGGTCTCTGAAAAGCCTTAACGGGCCCAGTCTTCAACCCCAAGCCCGGCCTGGCCCGGCCCGGGCCCGACCAAGGCCCGGTCTTTTGAATAGTGTTTAGGCCCGGTCCCGATGAAAGCCCGGTCCGGGCTAGCCTGGCCCGCCCATATGGCCATCTCTAATTATAGCTAACATTTTCGTATGCGTTTATGGGAGCTTGAAGTTGGGTTGCAAGCCCTCATGTGGATTGAGCCCCATAAGATCCATAATAAGCAACTGCACTGGTTTGCTAGGCCCAGAGATTGAGCCCATACCCAGATCATTCCTCACATCACACAACACTTGGATCCTGAAACAAGTAACATACACCATGATGCATCTTTTGTTTCAATATATGACACCAAACTATAAACTGTTTTCAACGCTTTTAAAATAAAATTTTGTATTATCTATTTTATAAGGTATTTTTAAGAATTGTCCTATAAATCCATATTTTTATATGATGATTTCTCAAATAGTGTCATATAAAATAAATAATGCAACACTTTACTTTCAAAGCGTTATAAAAACCCTGTTATTACGCCCAAAACATTCTACAAACTCATTATAACAGTTTTAGGTAAGACGTTTTTTTTAACATCCTGTGAATTAATTTTATTAACACACTTAGATATTTTAGGCATTATATAAACCTAATATTACAGTTCAACTACGATTAAAGATAAAAAATAAAGGGCAAAATGCATGAAATAGCATCCTACTTTCATTTATTTTTTTATTATAGCATTGTACTTTCACTTTTTCTTATTACAACAATGTACTTTCAATTTATTTTTTATTAGTGCATTGTACTTTAAAGAATTTACCCATTATAGCATTGGATAACCTGTTACCTTTAAAACTGTTTTTTTTGTTGATGTGTTATTTTAAAGTGACATGGTTGTCTACATGGCATTCAAAAATATTTCAAAATTCATTTTAAACTCTTGTTCAAATATACGACTCGCACAAAAACAGATTTCAAACCTCTGTTCTCGTTCATCTCCCTCGTGCGGCTCCATCTTCAATCCTTCGTCTCCCTCGTGCAGCTCCATCATCAATCGTCTGTCTCCCTCGTGTGTAAGTCGATTTTGGTTTCGATTTTGATGTTTAGGGTTGATTTCGATCTTGACAGGGTTTAGTTCGATTCTGATTTCGATTTTTGATAAGGTTTATGTAAGTCGTTTTTTACTGGGTTTATATCGATTTTTGACAGTGTTTGCTATTTTACTATTTGCTATTTTGTAAAAGTGGTTCAACTTAACCACAAGGGTTGTGGCATACTGGTTAAGCCCTGGGGGATGTGGTGGAACATCCCATCTGTCCAGGGTTCGAATCCAGGCGTACACAACAATTGTGGCCACTGAGGTTTAATCAGGGCTGATGTCTTACAGTCATAATTTGCTAAGGGATTAGTCTAGGCATAGCCTAGGACACCCTTCCAAAGAAAAGTTGTTCAACTTTAGTGTTATTTCATTGTAATTAGACAAACGTGATTAAGATGAGTTTTTTTTTTTGAAAATATGTTCTACTTGTTTAGTTTTTAGCATTACAAACTACGCCATGAAATTCACGATGAATACGATGAACCAATGATCTTTTGTGAACATTTTTATTCGTGTAATAGCGATCTTTTATGATATTATAATTTTGGTAAACATGTTTGATTATGTTAAATAATAAAAAATTAAAACTAAATACTTTTGAAAGTACAATGTTGTAATAAGAAATGTCACGTCAGCACTATAGTACACGTGGACAACCTATGTGGACACCCTATGTGGACAATGGGGTGACATGATGTTAGGACTAAAAGTCCTATAAAATAGAAAGTGATATAAAGAAATAATTAGTGTTATTTATTTGTTTGTAAAGCCTCTCAAGATAATGGGCTTTATGGCTAATGGGCTTGGGCCTGTCAAGCCCTTGGTACATAATGTGTTGTTTAGAGGTTATTAGGTTAAAGTAGTGGTGAGATTAGCCGTGCGCTTAACAGAGTTTAGAGAGAGAGTTTGTTCATCATTCTAATCTTGTAACTCTCTGCATTCAATCACTAAAGGGTTAATCGTTTCATATTTATTGTTACTTGTCAATCTGGGATCCACAATTGGTATCAGAGCAGAGGGACAAAACTATCGATTCAAAGGTATTTTTCTGGTTTTTTTTTCTTGATCATTCAAAGTACGTACTGTGTTCATCTCAAGAATTTTTGATTGCTTTGATTTTGGTGTTAAAACCCAAAATTGAGTCTTGATTAATTCTTCCCATAAGTTGTCTAAGATATCTCTGAGGTTTCGAATTGTTTTGGTTGAGTAAAAATCCCTAATTTTTAAAATTCTTGATATGTTTGGTTTTTGCTCCCTGTTCGTGAAAATTATCAAATTTTCTTGTCAAAAGTGCTATTTGATTCGTTTTAGTAGTGTTTTCATGTGTTTTTGGCTAGTTTTCGTGTTAGTACTAAGTTCTTCCAGATTAATTCTCAGCAAGAGTGCAGAAAGTCATCGAACCGGGTAAGTTGTTCTTGTTTCTGAATTGGTTTCGAAGTCCCGGTACTGATATCTCCCGGTAGTAATAACTCCCGGTGCTGATATCTCCCGGTAGTGTCTACTCCCGATATCTCCCGGTAGTAATAACTCCCGGTGCTGATATCTACCGGTACTTCAACTCCCGGTATAGTCATCTCCCGGTACTGTCATCTACCGGTACTACAACTCCCGGTATAGTCATCTCCCGGTATTCCATCTCCCGGTACTCCATCTCCCGGTATTACATCTCCCGGTACCTAACTTAGTCCCGGTAATACTCAGTTGTGGGACTCGGTTTGCCAGTCCCGGTATCACAACTCCCGGTATTTCTCTGTGACTTCTCAGTTGCGGGACTTCCCAGTTGTGGGACTTCTCAATTGCGGGACTTTCCATTTGCGGGACTTGCTTCTAATACCGGAAGCTGTAAATTTCGGATTTTTAAGTTTTGTGATTTTTGAACTTTCATAACTTCAAATCATCATAACTCGCTCAAAAATCAGTATTTTTCAATGAAATTCTACAGGGTTACTCAAAATGTGATTCTGAACATATTCTCTGGGATGTTTTCTGCTAAAAACGTCTACAACTATGAGTTCGATCACACCACAGTAAACTGAACAGGCTTTCAATTCCGGATCAGTAAACCCTGTCTGCTTTTGATCGATATCTTGAATTGTCTCACGATCACTATTGTCAAGTAACAATGTCTTATCCGACTTACTCTGAGCTCAAAGAGAAAGTTTCTCTTTTAGAAGCGCATATCTCTAAGCTAGAAGCCGAGGCTAAGATCAAATATGATGCCATAGGCAGGCTAGCAATTGAAAAGGCTGAGGACAAATGTGTGATAGAAAACTATCAAACTGAGTGCTCGGTCTATTCAGAAAGAGCTAAACTTCTCGAGTCCCAAATATCTGAATATACTCACAAGTTAGAGAAATCTCAAGTGGAATTTTCTAAAAGCATTTTAGTTCAAGAAAATGTTTTAAAAGAAAATGAAAAATTGACCACTAAGCTTAAGGAACTTGAATCCAAACTTTATAAACTTGGTCAATCTGAGCAAACCATCCACTTGAACAAGCCCAAGGAGTTCAAATATTACAATTCACTTTGGGGACTCGGATATGATAATTCGTGCTACCTAAAGAAGGTCTTGTCAAAGGTTCCCACTCTTTATGAATTTGATTTCATGGGCTTAGACAAGATCTATCCAGAGTACAAAATCAAGTGGACTAAGGCATCTAAGGAAGATGAGGAGTTTGAGGACTTTAAAAGAAAAACCGCCATACCTCTACCTCCAATAGAGGCAAAACCTAAAACGGATAATTCTTCTTCGGAAAATAACACGAAATCGGATGATGAGCCGCCTAGGAAGAACATAAATGTACAAATTCCCTTCGTGTACGAAACGCTTAATGCATCGTATTTAAAAAGCAAAATTCCTTATCTCCCCAATGACTATTTTGACATCTGCTCTCTTGCCAAAACGGTTGAGACTCCGCCTCCTGTTCCGGCATCTGCAGATGAAGACTCTATTGATCAAACAGAGTTGAAACGTTATGTTCCACCTCTGATTTTGGAAAACATTATTTTTAAACTGGAAGAGTCAATTGCGAGAGATAAGGTCATTTATGAAACCGAAAGGATTGTACTTTTAGATTCCATTGAAAAGCTCAAACAGACTAAACCCGACACACTACCCGAATCTGAAAGAGAGTCCTATCGAACCGAGATTGATAAGTTGACGTCTCAACTGGCTGTTTTGGCATCTGAAGCCTTAACGCTGAGAATGGCTAAGGGGAACTCTGTGGATACCCCAATGACGTCGGTCACTCCTGAAACAATATCGTTTGATGATGCTCAGATCTTTTCGGATAGTTCGTCGTGCAAAGCCTTTATGGGAGTGTCTGATGACACCAACACTAAAGATTTGAGCGTTAAGGATAAAGGTAAGGCCATCGAACCCGATTTTGTTCAAAATGATCTTTTGCCAATTTTTGATAATCCCTTTGCGAATAACTCCTCGTCTGACTCTGATGGCAACACTCCACCTGATTCTTCAAGAAAATTTTCTGAGTTTATGAATTCCATTCCTTGTCATGAAGATGATTTTTCTAAGATTGATGTTGCTCCTAAACTTACAAGTCACATTCAACTTCTTGAGAAAATGCCTTCACCGGTTAATTTTAAAAAGGGAGAATGTTCCAACTCCAAATATGTTTCTAAGACCAATTCTTCAAATTCAAAATCTAAAAGACGGTCAAAGAAACGCCCGAAAACCGGTAAGTCTCACAAAAGACAATCTTATTACTCTAGTTCTACTGACAGTGAGCCTCATGATTTTTTCAGATAATCGTGTTTTTAGAAAAGTAAAAATGGTTTGGAGAAAGAAATCAACTATAGAAGAATGTAATGGAAACACGTTTCATGATTCCCCTGTAGTTGATACAAAGTCTTTTATTTCCAAGACTGGTTCACGTGCTCATATTTCCAAGACTGGTTCACGAGCAAAGGTCTGTTGCACGTATTGTGGAAAGAGTGACTTTGTACATCCAAGGTACGTCAATAACTGGTATGGTACTTATAGTATCCCAAATGTGTGATAATATACAGAATTTTATTTTCACATGACTGCGTTCGAAGGTTGTGCCACATTTGAGGGGGAGCATCAGGTATTTGAAAAGAGCTCAAAGCGAAAAGAGTTCAAAGTGCCTACAAGTGGTAAATTCTTTTCATCCTTCATCAAGTGGTGTTCGCCTCCATTTCCTCCATCGAGCATATTGGTTCTACAAGCAGAAGCTGAAAGCAAAGTCAACTCATGGTTCAAAGACAAATTCATTGTTCACCGAATCCGTTTACAAAGTTGAAGATATGAAGACCAAGAGCTTTATTCTAGGGGGAGCATCAGGTATTTGACATATACATGAATTTTTTGTGAATTCAAAGAACCGTGGCAATTCATCCTGAAAAACTTACTTGAGTTTGTTTTTCTCCGTTTTTAAATTCCAGAATTACCACGTGTTATATTTTCTTTGATTTAGTTATTTCCATGTCTCACACATTTTGTTGATTTTTCGATGGAAATACACCCGCTTGAATTCCAAATTTGTTCTCATAGTACGTCCTTACTTACTAATGATTCAGTTCTTCTCTGGTAAATTAATTGTGACTTGTTCTTCACAATTAAACTTTCTGATCAATTGTTTCATTTGTTGCAAACACTATGCTTACTGAGTCATCCTAGTCGCGCTTGAACTTGTTCTTTGATCTTCATTCACATTTTATAATGACTTCTGATCAACTCAGATCAGGACTCGTTCTTAAAAGATTGACTTCTAAACATGACAATTTAGAACTCGTACTTCAATGTGTGCTTAATGTTTTATTGGTTCATTCAAAGAGTGTTAGGAATTACATTGTTTCTATGGTCTATCTAGAACCGGAAGGACCTACCAGAGAAACAAATCCTTTTTAGATAACAGTGAGGGGTCTAGATGTATAGACGAGATTGGAGTGAAAAAAAATGGTGAGGATGTGACAGGACTTAAAGACATATTGGTCCTTACCAAACCGAGTCAGTTAGCCGGGTAACCACACAATCTATTCATTCTCGTTCTTTGGAGATGAATATTGAAACAGACATGGACCCAGTGTCGACAACTCGTGTCACCCCACCTAGCCACTCAAGCATCTCACAAAAGATGTTTGTTTCATAAATGCACGGAGATTTAGCACATAATCTATCTATTCCTCACTCGGAGGTCTTAGATATTGAAAAAGGAAGACATCAGCTCCGGTCTCCGAACTTCATATTCTATTCACTGTGTCAATTGATTTTTAACTTGAGTCCCAGGTTAAATCAATTTTTGAGCCAAATCGATGTAATTTATTTCTTCACACATGCACGAGTCTTTGTGATTCCCATTGCATATCTTCGTGATATTGCCGGAACAGTTTGAGAGGTAATTTTTGATATTTTACTTCAGTGATAACTGGAAGTCCTATCAGACATACCCCGATGCCAACTCTGAACATAGGCCGCACAATTATTTTAATTGTTGTGATAACAGTTACTATTGGGTTTCTGTGTTAGATGATTACCCTATTTTGGTTACTTACCGTTTTATCTGGTACTTTTGCTACTCATCAGTGTTATCTTTGAAGTTACATGATGCTCAGGATGCTCCTAATCATCATGAGGGGGAGAACTGATACAAATTCAAAGACAAAGATCATCATCATGAGGGGGAAAACGTTATAAAAGTTCAAAGACCCAGACTATCAAGTTGAGGGGGAGTAAGCAAAAGTTGAGGGGGAGTAACTGTTATAACCTGTGCTGAAAATATTACAACGTGCATGGTTCTTCTATCCGTTTAACAAAGTGCTGAAGTTTTCAAAGCTAATTCAACTCGTGGTTCAACTCGTGATACTAAGAAGACCAAGAGCATATTTCAAGGGGGAGCGTGAAAGATATGAAGACAAGCAACACTAAAGTGCTTCAAAGATTCAAGACGAAGAGAAGATCAAGATCGGAAGAGTTCAAGTTCGTATTTTTTCTTTATATAACTTTAGGGGGAGATTGTTAGGACTAAAAGTCCTATAAAATAGAAAGTGATATAAAGAAATAATTAGTGTTATTTATTTGTTTGTAAAGCCTCTCAAGATAATGGGCTTTATGGCTAATGGGCTTGGGCCTGTCAAGCCCTTGGTACTTAATGTGTTGTTTAGAGGTTATTAGGTTAAAGACTTGGTGAGATTAGCCGTGCGCTTAACAGTGTTTAGGGAGAGAGTTTGTTCATCATTCTAATCTTGTAACTCTCCGCATTCAATCAATAAAGGATTAATCGTTTCATATTCATTGTTACTTGATCAATCTGGGATCCACACATGAAAACCTAGTATAGTGGGTAAATTTATATTAAAAGGTTACCCAATGCTATAATGGGTACATTATTTAAAGTACAATGCCCTAATAAAAAATAAATTGAAAGTAAATTGATGTAATAAGAAAAGGTGAAAGTACAATGCTATAATAAAGAAATAAATGAAAATAGATTGTTATTTCGGGCATTTTACTCAAAAATAAAAGACTTTGAGTTGGAGATTGAAAAAGAAATTATAGAATAAACTTATTGAAAACAATAATATAATTTAGTTAGTGGATTAATTAATAGAAAATTAAAAATAAATAAATAGAAAGAAGGATCTTGGAAGTTAGAAATACATGGTACGGTATTTGAACGGGGTAAAATGAAAGTATCTATTAAAAGATTGACCGTCCAACCACCACGCTGAGGATTAGCATCCATAGGTAGTTGGATCACCGATCTATATACTAATATTAATAAATAAAGATGTAGAAAAACATTGAAGGCCCTTGCTAGTGATGGCCAACCCGGCATGGGACCGGCGGAGGCTCAGAACCGGGACCGGAAATATCCCGGCCCGATTTAGGACCGGATTTAGGATCGCCGGTTGTAAGCGGTTACTGACTTGGAGGGTTTTGTCGGCCCGATTGAAGGCCCGATTATGAGCCCATCCCGACCCATCTGATTTTTTCAAAAAACTAGCGTTACTAATCGCTATATGACCATTTTTATGGCTTTTTAAGGGTTCTAAATACTATAAATAAGTTGTATGGTGTATGGGGTAAGATACCAACTTGCAAAACGCAAAAAACGTTCACAATTCTCGCTATCTCGTATTCGTTTTCCGCAAGTTCGCAATCTCTCAATTCTTCCATCTTTCGCCCGTTATCTTTGAAAATTGCCGGTGATGCATCAAACAAACAAATTGCTCAAGTTTTTGCCGAGCACGGACGAAAGTCCGTAATTTGGATTTTTTATAATATGTTGATTCTTACTAACGGGATGAAAAAGGCACAATGCTAATTGTGTGGATCTCTTTTACGGCGGAAGGAAACTCAACCTTAAAGCAGCACACCGAAAGAATGTGTCTGGGGTTGAGGTCGGGAGGTGATTCAAGTCAAACCATACTAGTGTGTGGCACCGCGCTCGCGCGGTGGCAAGAAAGTTCTATGAGGACCACAATATAATGTGAAATAAAATAAGAGTATCTTATGAGTCATTGAAAGTATGTAATTTCTATTAAATATCGAAAACTTTTAGCATGCAATGTATATAAGTAATAACGTGAAGAAACGGAATGGTTAGTTGCATTTCATGAACCATGGAACTCTAACTTGCACTCTCACATATAGAAGTCATCCACAAATTACGAACATGCGTTGAATACGTAGAAACGGAAGGGCTTATCAACTAAAGAGGCTTGCAAAGGAAAGTCGAACATGTGGTTTTTGTTCTCAAAGATTGATAAAATGAAATGAATTTAGATAAGATGCATATACGATAATTGAATAGTTACACTAAGTAAAATCAACAAATTTCAATTTTAATAACCAAATAGAAAAATAATGTTTATTTACCTTCGGAACAGTGACAGTTAGATTCATATGAGGAATGTTTTGAAGTCATCAAGAATAATATCCTCATTTTAATCCACACACTTGAACTCCGAACACCTCTCTTCATGAATCTATGTCCAAAAGTTTTTATTTGGTTTGAATTTGCATGTTTTAAACTCCAAGTACCCATTGGGGCTTGACTTGCTTAAAAATGGGCACCATATAACTAAAATGAAAAGATAATGAGATATGATGTAAGCATTACCTTGATGTTTGTCTTTCCATACACATTGAAACCCTTTTTTGTGAACATGGCATCTCTAAGCTGAAATGCAAGAACTATGTCACATATTGATGTATGTATAATGTTAGGTGTAAGTTTGCAATAGAATTAATCCTGATATCCAAGTTTTCCAGTAATAGGTCTACATGTCGACAACATTTCAATCCCAATTTTTAATTTTATAGAAGAAAGTGTTTTTATTTATTATTTTTTGGTGAGAATAGAGGCGAGAAAAATGTGGGTTATTATGCGTCTGGTTTTTTTAGTTTAAGTGGAGCATGTCTAAACTTGGGTATTTCTTGGTGTTTATCAATTACATCTCATCTGATTAATTTATGCAGGAAAAGAACACAGAAATAAAATTATGAAATTACCAATTTAGGTGACGGTTGAATGTTGAGAAGCAAAATTATATGTACTTGCGCTGTTGTTGATAACGCCATGAAATCCATCAACAATGTCTTCTTTTTCTGCTACTATTTTTGATGCATAAAGAAGAATTGAAGCTGGATAATAGCAAGAGGAAATAACTATTCAAAGTTTTAAATCATGACAAAAAATAAGAACTATATAACAATGATGTTGTTCTTAAATCACTTTTATATGATAAAAGGATTGGTGTAAAGATTGTAGATAGGAAGTTAACAGATAAAGAACACGTGAATCAATTATTTCTATTTAGTAAAAATAAAAACAATATGCATTTCCGATAAGACTCATTTGGTTACCTGATAAGGCAAGTGAGAGTGGTGAATCTTGCTGGTAAGTGTTTTGGTAAACAACCCCGTGGTTGATTATAATGCTTAATTAGGACCAACACATGACATTCATAAGATTTTTATTAACAACAACAACAAGTACAGTAAAGTAAACCAAACCAACATATCTCACACAAAAATAGCATCACGTACTCTCCCATTTAGAAAGTGCAGCTGTTTCTATGAATTAACAGCAAGTATACAATTTGATCACCATTCAAGTATGATCAACAGTGTTATATGTTCAACCACTTATTTACTGTTACAAAATCTAAAATATTAATCACTACTATTTCACTGAAAATCTTTTGGGTTAAAAATAAAGTCGTACCTGTGTTGAAATTTTCATTGGAAGCAAATGCCTCTATTTCTGTACATCAATACATGTCAATCAACCACATTAGTGATTGGATTCGGTCCATGCCTTTTTTGAGAATTCAACACCAACCCACAAAGAGTGCTTCTTTCTCAAAAAGGATTAACAATAACTAAACAAATAACAAAAAGAGGATGAATAGATACATAAACAAAACCATGCCATTAATCTAAGTTATCCACTTATCCGGTGGGGAAAAAATAATGGGAGTTTTTTATTTTTGCACATTCTTATTGGGTGAAATTGCAACACTTCCTTTCTTGACAAATCTTCATGCTATATATATATATATATATATATATATATATATTATCCCATTGGAAAAGCTATAATTTACTAAAGTCATGTGTTTAGCTGCAATTTTCATGGGAAAGATGAACAATAACCTTTTCTTTGAATCCGCATAGAAAAGGGTGAAAGAAATTGTCAATTACAAACTGGAGATAACATGGTTACAATTGAAAAGGGCGGTAGAAACAAACCAATTTTGATGGAAGTGACATGAAGACCGCAAGCCTGAAGAAGAAGACCAATACTGCTAGCAATCATTCATTTTCCAAGTCCACTAACAACGCCCCCGGTCACCAATACATACTTCATTCTTTCTTTTTACTATTGCCCCCACCTGCTAATTTTACACCATTTTTTCAATCAAAATCAAACCAAAATGAAACAACAGATTAGAAAAAAAAAACAAGAAAAATATGTTTCCCCCTTTTTCCCTTATCCCAAACACCATTTCTTTCTACAAACATTAACAACAAAAACCCCTGTTCTCACCATTTCTTTTCTACAAACATTTATAAATCTATTTTCTCAATTTATAGAGACACCATCATATTTATAAGCAGCAAGAAGAAATAAATTAAAAAAAGAAGAGAAGGAGAAATCTTCTTTATATCTATAAAAGAAAAAACCTAAAACTCTAAAAAAGTCCAGCGTTTTAATTTAAATGTCACTAATTTCACATTCACATAATCACATGAAAAATATATCAGTGCCATCAATGATGACTCACCATTGCATCTAACACATTAACCCCCATTGCAAATGTCTTCTTCAAAACAGAAAAAGAAATAGGTTCAAGAGAAAAATCTTTTATATATATAAAAACAACAAACAACCGATGAATAAATGATCAATAAACATCCGATGAATAAATGAATGTTGACAAAGAACTCTTTAGGCATGGTTCCAACCACCGACTCAGGCGGTAGAACGATTTTACATGATCGAGCACAAAAGAAACCCTAAACCTATAATCACATAAGAAGAACACATGAGGAGATGAGACGGCGTATCCGGAAAACGTAGATGCTCTTAATCGGATGCAGCCACAGTCGATGTAGATGGAGATGGTCTTCATCGGAGGAATTAGGGCGACAATTGAAAACGGACAGAAGGGTGAGAAAGGGAAGCCGAATAGAATGAGATAGGGAGGAAGGAAGATGTTAAATTACTGAAATGAACTGCTTTAAAATAGATTTAAGAGAGTTCTATATGGGTATAAGTGTCTTTTAAGATATAATTGATTTAATAAAATACAAAAATTGAGAAAATGTTTTAGAGGAATCCTTGTTTAGGAGTGTGCCACGTCATAGGTTGGGTTGTTGTTTTTATATATATAAAAGATTTGACAATCAAGGTCAAATATGGTAGTATGATGTTGAGTTGAACCGGGAAATGACAACTAAATGTGTCATTCAAGTCGGATTGCCGTTCAAACATTAATTTCGACAATTCTCACATTACCAAGGTGATCCAAAAAACGCTACAACCATGCTACACACCGGTAAGTCGTCAATCTCTTAGACGTGATGCACTTAAAATGTGGAAAGTGGCTAAAAATGAAATGCGAGAAATGTTTTCTCAATTACTTAACAACGTTTCTTTAATTGTGATGCATGGAGCACACCACACGGATTGCCAGTTTCTTATATATGTATAACGACACATTGGATTGAGTCGAAATACACGTTTGGTGTGCCACATTTGGGTGAGCGACAATTTTCAATTATTAAAAAACTTTATTTTTTTAATAATTTATATATTAAAGTCGTTAACATTTCATTTGATAACGCTAATAATAATACTGCATGTGTAGATAAACTAAAGTTGGCTTTAACCCGTATGTTGGACGGTCAATTATTTCATAAACGTTGTTGTGCACAAGTTATCATTTTAGCCTTTTAAGACGGTTTAAATATTTGTAGCTGCGTACTAGATAAGTTTAGAATTATGTTACGAAGAATTTTTTTCAAGAGGTAAAAGAATGCACGCGGTATATAGAAAATATTACTGGGAAGTTGGTTTTAGAGCTTTGGGACCGTACTTTGATATGGCAGTTCGATAGCATTAATGATTTTGAGTGGGTCGTGTTTGATGGATTATACAATATTTTTGACGGTCTTAAAAACGCAACAACTTAGTTATTCGGTGTTTATTACCCAACAAACCCTCTACTCTTAAGTCAATTATATATTTTGCCATGTAAAAATTGCACAATACGAAAACCATCGCGATTGGGGAAACTTGATAGCTTCAATAAAAGCAAAATTGTTAAAATATTTTCAAGATATCCCATTTTCTTTTTCTTTGAGACGCAACATTAAACTCGTATTTACATGTTACCGGTGTTGATATTTTAATTACACAAATGAATGTGGCTTTTGGCTTTAAATACGCCTACAAATAATAGTTTTTCAACGGAAAGTAAACGTTTGTTTAATCGAAATTTTACTGAATTATATTATATTTATAAAGTCCAACACGGGGGAGGAAGCCAACGACAACAAATATTTATGGGTTCTAGTCCTAATTCTAGTAGTGGTCATTGCCAAAGCCTGAAAGACTTAATGACTAATTTAAGAAGTGCAAAATGAATCGAGTAAAAAAAAGCAGATTTGATATTGATCTCGATGAATTAAATATTTACGTGCATACTAAATTCCCGATTTTGGAAAGTGTTGAGAATTTGAAGAATTAAATTTATTACAATTTTGGCAACAAAAGGAACCTGAGTTCCCGGTTTTGGCATGTTTGACCTGTAATATACTAACAATCCAAGCTAGTACCGTAGCTTCGGAGTCCGTTTTTTCTCTTAGTGGCAGGATCCTTTTGTTACGCCGAACAAGACTAACCCCGGAATCCGTAGACTTTTGCGTATGCTTGAAGGATTACTTGGATAGCATTGATAGAATTCAACACCAAACATCACTAGAGGTGGAGATTGAAGTAGTGGAAGAAATTTTGGAAGAAAACGAAATCAACATGTAACTAAGTTCGCCGCCAACTATTGATACAGACGATACTATCTCACACTATGACGAGGAGGACGAACTCGACATTGATGGCCTCGATGAAACAACGACACTTCAACGATTTCAATCGACCAGAACTCTTCAATACAATCAGGCATGAGAACAAGTGTATTTTTTAATAAATCAATCAATGTATTTTTAAATGTATTGTTCAATAGAAATTATAATAAAACATATTTTTAAGTATATTTGAGTGACCAATTACGTATTTTAAAGTGTATTAGAGTAACATTGATTAACTAATAAAAATAATGTTTTTTGTACATGACCAGTTTAGGCCTGGAACTGGGACCGGTCACCCTGAACCGGTTATAACCAAGCCTAATCGGGGCACATAGTTTCCTCCAAGACTAGGACCGGTCCACCGAGTTACTGTTTTGGCCCGGACCAGAATTTGGCAATCTCTACCCTTGGCAATCGGAGGCCTCGTGCGGTAGCACCATCAGTACACCCCTAGGTTGACCCAGTTTATAGGGCGTCAAAGATATCGTAATAGACCGTTTTATAGACCTTAAGTTTAATTATATGATCAAACAATTGTACGTTCTATATAAAGATGTTACAATAGGATGTTATGATGTATTTTGGCATCCTAGCAAGTTTTTTAGGACACTTTTGAAACAAAGTGTTCTATTAGTTTTTTAAGAAATGTGATATGAACACACCTTTTGATAAGACACTTGTTTTTTTTTTCAAATAATATTATATAAAAACATGAATAAGACACTTTATTTCAAAATTGTCCCTTTGTTACGATGCTCAAAATGTCCTATCAACTTATTCTAACAGATTTATATAGTACACACAGTTGTTTTGTCCTTTAAATTGAAGTTCTAATAAACAATTTATTACAACACTTGGGCATAATATAGTATCCTATAAAATCGATTTTATTACCGTGGGTACACCCGACAATGTCCAAAGCGTGACCATCTGGTTTTTGACCTCATTACAAGCAATTACCCCACTTGGGTTGGAAGGAAGATTCTTTAGTGGCATTAATGTTTAATTAAGAAGATTCTTTAGTGGCATTAATGTTTAATTAAGAAGATTCTTTAGTGGCATTCATATAATATTCACAATGAATATAGACAACTTCCACTATATATATATATTAATTAGAGTAATTAATTGAAATGCCCTAACTTCACCACCCATTTTATCCATTTGCCCTATCTCCCTCCCAAATTACCAAAATACCCTGAGAATCCGTGGGCATACCCGTGGCCCACGGATTTTGGGTCAAAACTCTTGCCCACGGAATTTTTACAAAGACCCACGAAATTTTTGTCCTCGGCCCACGGATTTTGTCTTCGGCCCACAGATTTTGTCCTCGTCCCACGGAAATTTTTCCCTCGGCCCACGGATTTCTGAATGCCCACGGATTTTTTTACCTTGCCCACGGATTTTGTCCTCGGCCCACAGATTTTTAGGGTATTTTGGTAAATTGGGAGAGAGATAGGGCAAATGGGTAAAATGGGTGGTGAACTTAGGGCATTTCAATTAATTACTGTATTAATTATAACCCTCATTATATGTGTCCTTTATTTTTTTAACCCTTTTATCCAAACCAAATACAAAAATAACCATGTTTTAAAAAAATTCAAAAATAACCCATCACTTCTCCTCAAGCATTGCTTGGGGAGAAGTGGCCCACGATGGAACAGTTTTCCTAATTAATTAAATAACAAAAAAAATAAAATTTGACTGATGTGACACTTACAAAAAAAAAACAAAAACCATGTCTCGATATCCACCCCAGTTCTCCCCGGCCGATGCTACTCTCCTCCGGCGGCGCGAACCCGGCTCCGGCGACGTTGACCAATATTTTTTGTTTGCTTTTTGTTTAAAAACTTATTTTAAAAATACATTAATTTCTAAAAAGATTTAAAAATACATTTTAAATTTTTTTAAATATAATTTAATTTCTAAATTAATCAATTTTTAAAACTTTTTATGTTATATTTTAAAATTTAAAAAATTAATAAGTACGATTTTAAATAAAAAATTTCAATAATTAGAAAAATTATTATAATTAAATACGTTTTTTAAAAATATTTTTTAATAAATTTTTGTAAATATTTTTTTCCCCAAAAATTTATCAATTTTTTAATAAGTTTTTAATTATTTTTTTATTAAAAAAAATAAATACGATTTTAAATAAAGAATTTCAGTAGTTTTCAATTCCATTTTTTTTATCAATTTATAACTATTTTTTCAATTAAATAAATTCAATTAAATACGTATTTAAAAAATAAATACGTTTTAAAAAAATTATTTTAATTAAATAAACACGTTTTAAAAAAAATATTTTAATTAAATACGTATTTAATTGAAAAAATAATTATAAATTGATAAAAAATGGAATTGAAAACTACTTAAATTCTTTATTTAAAATCGTATTTATTTTTTTTAATAAAAAAACAATTAAAAACTTATTAAAAAATTGATAAATTTTTGGAAAAAATTTTTTACAAAAATTAATTAAAAAATATTAAAAAAAACGTATTTAATTATAATAATTTTTCTAATTATTGAAATTTTTTATTTAAAATCGTACTTATTAATTTTTTAATTTTTAAAATATAACATAAAAAGTTTTAAAAAATCTATTTAAAAATTGATTAATTTAGAAATTAAGTTATATTTAAAAAAATTAAAATGTATTTTTTATTTTTTTTTAGAAATTAATGTATTTTTAAAATGAGTTTTAAAACAAAAAAGCAAAAAAAAAAATTGGTCAACGTCGCCGGAGCCGGGTTCGCGCCGCCGGAGGAGAGTAGCATCGGTCGGGGAGAACTGAGGTGGATATTGAGACATGGTTTTTGATTTTATTGGGTAAGTGTCACATCAGTCAAATTTTAATTTTTTTGTTATTTAATTAATTAGGAAAATTGTTCCATCATGGGCCACTTCTCCCCAAGCAATGCTTGAGAAGAAGTGAAGGGTTATTTTTGAATTTTTTTTAAAAAATGGTTATTTTTGTATTTGTTTTGAGTAAAAGGGTTAAAAAAATATAGGATCCCTCATTATATGCCTTTTCATCGTACCTTTTGTGTTAACCAATCACGATGATCTATCCCTATGGTTAGTGCATGCGATTTCATGAATCTTATACACCAAAAATTGGTCATATTGGAAAATTCAAAACAAGAATCAAATCGGAGGGGGCATAATTGATAGGTTGCGTAGATATTATTAGTACCATTAATTTACTCATACAAAATCCCTTTGCTCCTTTTCTTTTCCGAGTGGGTTTTAGCATCCACATCCATCTTGCTACAGACTTTGCAAGATGACATAGCTTGTCATGTGGATAGTAAGATCTTGTAAGATACTCTTACATTTGCAACGTCTTGCAAGATATGAGATCTACTAAATTTAATAAATTAATACTATTATGTTTATTTGGACAAAAGGTTGATAACCGGCAACCCTTTACCGGCCCCATACCTGACCCTGCCTACTCGGGCATCCGTATGAGGGGGCATTTTGAGGCTCACTCAGCGGCTGAGGCTAGCGGGGGGTCTGGACTCGAACCCAGGACCTGTTAGATATTTGGACAAGTTGCTCCGTCCCTTTGCCAAACTGAACTACATACCATAGGCGTGTAAAATTATGTTTTATGTGTTAATTCTCTTTTAAATATGTTATTAGAATATATAAATTAATATATCAAAATTAATATGTAAAATGGAAATTAATAACTATATTTTCTAATTTTGCTTTAATAATTTAAGTTTTTATTTATTCTTCCATAAATAAGAAAACGATAACCCCATCAAATCTTTACACTATTTTTAGGGATTTGCCAATACTAAACACACAGTCATTTATAATGGATAAATCTGCTGAAAATCCGTTGGAAAAAGTGTTTAGCGGTGGATTTGTCGGGCGAAGTATCAATCGCTAAAAACCCATTTTACTGACGGATTCAGTATTTCGGGCGGATATGTCCATTGATAATCCACTACTTTTTTTTTATCTTTTTACCTAAAAAAATTCGGTTAAACAAGTCAATTAATCAGATTGATGAAATTATCGATGAATAATTCGGCAGTAATTTAACTTTTTTTTATTTTTTTTATTTTTTTTAAGATATAGATCTTTAATTTAAAATTTAGAATTAAATACCGCCAGAAACAGTCAAATATCAAAGCTCGGGCAGCGGGTGCGGAGACTGTTGAGACGAAAACTGTTGACTTTGGCTAATTCTCTTCACCAACTCCATCACCTCCTCATGCTCTTTCTTGCGGACATATTATCGTTGGAGCACCTCCTCGAGGTGGGTCTATAAAAATTGAACCTACAAAAAAAAGAAACGTTAGAATTTTTAATTGGCATTATAAACTAAATGGATAAACATCAAACGTAAAAAAAGGTACACACTCGGACATCAGAATACGGTGCACCACTTGGGTATCTATGTGCGGGTGCCTCGGTCAATACCAACTTGGGATTATAGGTGTTCCCAAAACCGAATAATCGGCCTTTCTTGCTTCCCCCGATCGCCTGATGCCACATATCTGCATCTACTACGGGATAGGATTTGGCATCATCGTCGTACTTTTGAATGAAATTTGTTTGATAGTCACCTTGTGGTTTAAAACACAAGTCCATGTTGACAACATAACGACTATAAATTGGACGTTTTCAAATAAAACAATCCTAACGTTTGCACAACAAATGGGAACTCAACCTAAAATGGATATATATATATATATATAGAGAGAGAGAGAGAGAGGAAAGTTCAAATGAAAACTCAAATTCAATTGTGAACGTGAGGACGAATCTTGGCCCTTCCATCTCTATTGATCCAATGACTCATATTAAATATAATTTTTAATTGAAATTATTAATTAAGGTGATTAGGGGTAAAAATGGAAGATAATTTAAACTCATGCCTACCATATTTGATTTTCTATTTTTTTTTAATTAAAAACTTTTACCCCCCTTAAAGTTTAAAATAAATTATCTTAAAAATTTCTAATATTTTAATCAAACAAATTACATAAAAAAACGAGAATTTCGTGCTCTTCGATATGACATCTATCTCGATATAGTTTTTTTTTTGTTTTAACCGTTTTTACGTGAAATGTCATATATGTGTTATATTCATTATGAATATTTATGTATTCAAGTGTTTATAACATCTCGACACCTTAAGTCCATAACTCGACATCACCTTCTACAACACTTTCTTCAACGTCCTAAGGCATCGTGTTCTTCATTACCGTAACCCAACACCCATCGAGATGAATCGGGAACCTATCGAGTTTCGATTGTAAACCGAGGAACGAAAGAGAGTGTGTCACGTCTCCACACCTTCACGGGTCACTCATGTATTATTCTTCATGAATGATGTATTATTCATACTGAATACTGTATTATTCATCCTGAATATTGTATTATTCATCATGAATAGTGAATGAACGTTCACCTTTGTTATTCATACTGAATGTGGACACCTGGAGATGTGCATACATATTCATAAAGAATAAAACCAAGTCGCGGTTGTGAATCGGAAAACAAAAGAGAGTGCGCCATGTGTTCACACATTTACGGGTCATTCATATATTATTCATCATGAATAATGTATCATTCAGGATGACTAATACAACATTCAAGGTGAATAATACATGATTCATGTTTAATAATACATGAATCAGGATTCGTGTATTATTCATCTTGAATGTTGTATTATTCATTTTGAATACTGTGTTATTCGTCATGAATAGTGAATGAACGTTCCCCTTTGTTATTCATACTGAATATGGACAACATGAAACGTGCATACATATTCATATTGAATATAACACATACATAGCATTTCACGTAAAAACGGTTAAAATGAAGAAAAACTATATCGAGATGGATGTCATATCGAGCACGAAATTCTCGTTTTTTTGATGTAATTTGTTTGATTAAAATATTAGTAATTTTTAAGATAATTTATTTTAAACTTTAAGGGGGTAAAAGTTTTTTAATTAAAAAAGAAAATAAAAAGTCAAAGATGGTAGGCGCTGATTCAAATTTCCATATTTGTCTCTAATCACTTCTCAATTGGTTTCATAAAGTTTTAACCATTGATTAGTTTTCCAAATCTTGATCAATGGTTGTGACTTGTACTCATGTTCACAATTGAAAATGAGTTTTCATTTGAACCCACCCCTATATACATATATATAAATCAACATTTAAACTAAAACAATCCTAATGTTTGTCTAACAAATGGCAACCCAAAGTAGACAATATATATATATATAATAGAGAGAGATGCTTCGTAAAATACAAACCTTGCATTTGTTGCACACCTTACAAACCAGTTTGCATATGTGAACAATGTGTATATACATATGCATATGCATACGTGCAAGAATATACATATAATGACATAATTCATATTGGATAATGCATGTATGCATCTCAGATTATGCATACAGTGTTCATATATATAAACAACTTAACGTTTGACCAACAAATGACAACCCATACTGGATAGAGATTTGGAATTAAAGGTAAAAAATTATAAAGTTATAGGTATTATACACTTACTACAACAGAACTACACCTTGAAGTCACGTAATCCCCTAGTGACCCACTTACCTACAAATGCATAATGCACACGTGCATAAAACCAAAAAAACAACTTAATTTAGTTGTATGCACTTGTGCATACCGCCAAGATGAAAGGTTACCAGAGTGTTCCTTAGTTTTCCATTTTTTTGAGGTTTTCCCCTGAACCTCCCTCTATTTGATGAAGTTTGCATATTTGGTACATTTTGTTTGATAAATCCTGGAAATGCATATATTTGGTATATTTGGGTATTTTGGTGAATGAAACATATTAGTGTGTTTCTTTGATGGTTTATTTTATTATTTGACAATAATGCATTTTAAGTGTAGGTGTTTTGAAAAAATGCATATTCTTGTGTTACGTGACGTTTGCCGGTATAAATGGTATGATTTCATTTGAAAAACGATTTGTCCCAACTATAGTTGAGTTTTTGAGTTAGTTATGCCTTGGAACATGTGTTTGCATAAACGTGGGTTAAATACGTTTTATCGCACATGATAGTTTTTATTAAATAGTCTTTGAGTTGTTGATGTCTTTGGCTCGGTTCTGACTCAAATGAATCTTGGGGATTTTTGTCCGGTTTATTTTTCTCTATGACGAGCCTTTGAACTTATATGCAACTATGGCATTATATTTGAGGTGTTACATGCTTTGAGTGCGTTGTCATTCATTTGATGTCATGTATTTTAGATTGTAATGCAATTGATCCATAGGCATAGAAGTCGGTCAGTTGGTTTGAGAACTTTATCCCTGTTTTGTAGCTAGAAATATTTAGGATTAGCGGAGGACTCGAGGTACATATCGTAGTTGGTTAAACTCGATGAGCGTGTGATCCTTAGCAGATGACTCAAGGTACATACCGTGGGTGGTTTAACTTGATGATCGCGTGAGCCATTACGGAGGACTCGAGCTATCGACCAAAGTGGTTATCTTGATAACAGTAAAACCACAGTGATTATTATTTCTAGTGAACGAGTATGACTAGGATCATCGGAGGACTCGAACTATAGACCGTGTGTGGGTGAACATGATGATCATGCAATCCGTAGTGGAACTCTCTAACATAGAATGCGACTTACTTTTGTGTTCCCTGCATTCGATGGATACGAGTCTCCCCCGTTACTGGAAGGTGTTCTTTTAGGTATTGAGTTTTATGCATGTGTTTTGTGATGTTTTGAGTACGAATTATTATCCATGATTTGTGGTTTTGGAAATTGAATATTATCCATGTTTTTGGATGTTTTGGATACTAAAATTGTATCCATGTTTTTCAGTATTTGAATATTAAACTGTAACAGCCCAAAAATACAATAGAACAAACATAGCATTTAAACATAAAATTTACAAAACTGGGTCCCCAATTCTTCTCATTACATCCATCTACACTTAGGTTGGCGGAAACAACCTATACACAACTGAGAATAATCTAACTGCTACAAGTGGCACATGCACTGTCTCTAGCTGCATCTGTTCCCTATCTTGCTCTTGCTAACTTACTAGAGCTTTCTACTATATGCTTACCTGAAAAGGTTTTAGTTTTGAAAAGCGAGGGTTAGACCATGAGGTCTAGTGAGTTCCCTCCATAAACAGTGTACATCAACATTACAAAAATCATTTATAAAACAGTTCACATTCTTCACATAAACATCATTCATGGTACTGCATTGTGTGATGGATCACATAAACATTCTGCGATCGGGGTCCCAGCAGGTTCCCTTCTCGCCTCTTCCGGAGCCTACGCAGACTCCCCTTCCCGGAGCCTACGCAGACTCCCCTCTACTCGAAATAGGAGGAAACGAATTCCAACCTATCAGTCTATCATACATATCCAAGGGATCATCAGAACCCGAGGATCTATCTCTGATCCCACAGTGCAGACCGACTCCACATAGCATTCATATAAACCACCATAGTCATAAAACATGAGATTTATAATACACTTTTACAATTCGTTTCATTGCTGAATAATCCTTTCAGTAGAGTATAATTTTCATGGGAAAGCATTCGTAAAACTGGTCAATAAATCATGTTCATAAACATACCCTGATCTGTGAAATAATAAACGTTCATTTACGTAAGAATCATGTAAAACAACAGGGTATTCCCACATAACAACTTTCCTTGGAAAAACACGCATAATCACGTATTTTAATTAGAAAAACTCACCTGATAGCGTAGTTACGTGCACGCTTGTCCTACCTTCGAGCTAACCGAGCTTGACACCTAAAAAGATCAGATATCGTGTATCAGCTACTACTATCCGGACAACACTGTTCGGACACTAAGCTTTTCGGACACAACACTTTTCGGACACAACCCTTTCCGGACACTACCCTTTCCGGACACTAACTTACCGGACAACTCGACTTACCGGATACGCAACTTACCGGATAACACAACTTACCGGATACTCAACTATCCGGACTGCCAACTCGTTCGGACACTCATGCTTACCGGACACTCACCCGGTAACCTTCATCACTAGAAGCTTTCCGGACACAGCGCTAGAATGATTTTCAGAAACAAAATCCTATTCAATTCCCCTTAATCCATACGATAAGGCGATAAATGACTTAATGAACATTAAATATCCATTTCTTACCATTCTTTGCTACTCAAACACAATTGATTTGCTTAATCTCTCTCTCTAGGCATCATTTGCACTTTCTCACCAAGAACTCTCAAAACCCACCAAATCTCAGCAGAAATCAAGATCAAGAAATGAAACGGAAGATTACCTGCTACGATTTCGTGTAGAATCGAACCCCAAATCCACTTCCTCTTCTAATCCGATCGATGGGTGAAACCTTCTCTTCAATAAGCAATTGAACCTCAAGAATTTCTTTCTCTTCTCTCCATTTCTCTCCTACTCTTCTCTTGCTAGCCGCCAACAAAGGGAGAGAAACCCTTTCTCTAGGGTTTTGGCAACCATAAGTATCTTTCAAAAATTGCTAAAAGGTCCTTTAACTCAAGTTTTCAATTCCTAGATTTTAGCCACCAAACCTTCACAATTTACTAGAAAATCGGGTTGTTACAACACTCCCCCCTTAAAAGAATTCCGTCCCCGGAATTCCTTATTGGGAAAAGATGTGGGTATCTTGCCCACAACAATACCGACACTTCCCCACGGTAAAGCCACTCTTGACTCAGTCAACCACCCCAATAAATTCGAAGCATGGAACATTGGACACATTCCCTTCAGTTCTTACGGTACTTTAACTCGTAGGCTACTGTTCCTATTCGATCGGTCTTAACGATATAAGATTAAATAAGGCTTCTCAAGCATCTTTACATCCCTTAAGGAGGAACCTGGCGGAATCCCCCACTACAACAAGAGATCCAATTACTAAGAAACAGTCACTCACTTGACAGCTTGGCACAAGGCCAACCTTGTACGTCCCGACAACTCACAACCCCGAGTTCCTTCATCATATCACAACTCATTACCTTGCACCACCCAACAATCGTCTATGCAGATAACATTTCCCTTTTCTCGGACCACCTAGACCACAGTTCGTCAAACATCTCTCCCATCCTTCCCACTTCACCACCTCATACTTAAACGTAACTAAGAGTAGGAACCTCCAAACCCATCGTTGGATTGTTCACCTACTCAAATTAAACTTATCCTGAAACACATCAATTCCTCCCGGATTGCCACGTTCGTTCATTCCTATAAAACATAACTCCGGTTATCCTCACTCCACTGGGAGGAGTAACCATGGTCACACCATACTATTCTCACTAGCTTAACCACTGCACGACCAATTCGTTTAAACATTTCTCACAAAGTCACTAACTTAACTCATTCAACTGTCTTATCCACTCCTTTTCTGCACAACCTCGTACCCAATTCCCTTCCTCAATACTCTTTCCAACGGTTCGCACACTTATCAATGACAATCTACACAACACTGCACCTTTCGGCGTTACTGTCAAGTTTACTACTTCCAATTTACTCACTTATTCCGACATGCTATCTTCACCTCCCCACGTTAGCGTGGAGCATTGCCCACCGAACATTACTTGCCCCTCTCTCCCGACCTTTCCACATGCTGGTATCGCTTTCTCATTACTCACATAACCAAACAGTTGCACAAGGATCTTATCTTAAGGCATTCAACCAAGCCGTCTGAAACGAGACCAGTGTTCGACGTCACTACACATTCTTTAATCTCCAACTTTTACCTTCTCAGACATTTCTTTCACACATAAGCAACAATTCACATTCTTTAAGGATTTCACATCTATCCCACCACATTTTGACTAACACAACCCTCATCCTCTTTAAACTTCCAATGACCCCAAAGTATGTTTCTTAGTAACGTCCCCTATTCACTCTAATAATCCACCCCCTTGGATTCCCTATTACAAACGGATCTATTAATTCAGGAACACCCCGAAACTCGGGTTCTACAATTCTTTCGATTAACCACCATGATCATAAAATCAGATAGATATATATACAATCATCCCGTCTCTCTTACTTAGATTTACCTTAAATATTTCTTTAACAATCAGTGTGTTAATCTCAATAACACTTCCCCAAGAATTCTCGGTATAATTTTAACACATCCTGTAATAACAAATGAATGTCATTACTTAACAAATCTATAAAATTTTAATCAACCAACCAAAGGCTTACACCTCTATCATGACATTTCAAATCAACTAATGATCATACTACCACTCCGACCCACAATCATCATCATGTCATTCTTTAAACATAACCAAAATTTTCAACTATTTCCTTCTAGGATTATTCCCTCACGCATAAGAAACAATTTTCATTCTTTAACGATTTCTCATCTACTATACTACAGCTTGACTAACCTATTCATCATCTTCTTTAAACTTACTCTGCCTTTAGGAATATACTTACTTAACAACATACATAACCACAAAGCTTGGTCTCACAGCTGAGCAATCACCCATTTCTGCCCAGACATTCCATCCCGATAACAGTCAAAATAAACACCAACTTACAAACCACGTCCTTCAACAACTGGGATTGCAAAACGTACACTCTATCCGAAATCCCAAAAGGACTTCCTTCTAATCCTTCATCTTTCTAACATCGCCTTACTACATCACCGGCTGACACATATATCTTGGCAATTGAAGCTACTATTCATTCGTACATTCACCACTCCTATCATCACACTACCGACCAAGTCTCTCATGGTCATTCGTACACAATTCACACTTTCCTTCAATTTCTCCCGTATACTACAATCGAGTCTGTCTCGCTACTTAGTTCTCTCCCAACTTGTTGAACTATGACTCACGAGTTCACACTTAGCTCAAACACAAACATCCTAGCTAGCTCTTTATGATCCGAGTCCTTTCTTAGACACGACACATTTTCTTACTGACTGGTATAGTCTACACTCACTCCGCTTGTGTTACATACCTTGTCCTTCTACGAACCCTCCTCACCTCGTAAATAGAACGCCTATTCAACAACAATAGTCTTTTACTAATTTAACACCTCTACAAGATATTCTATCAACTTACACTCATCTGGTTTGAGTCTTCGTCCTCGGCCAACATACACCGTTGCCGACTTCAACAACAAAAGACAACTCTTAACTACTTCCTTAACCTATCCTTTAACATGAGTTCCTTACGGGACCTATTCCTCCCTACACATCATAGTTAACTTTATAATCCGTCGCCCCTATTTCAAAACTTACTCATGTAACATCAATATTACAAGCTCCCTTCGAAACTCATAACCCACACCGTGGACCTTTCATTCCTGCCTCATAACACTACTCATAAAGAGTTGCTAAAACCAATACCTTGATAACTCCTAGTCCTTCCTCCAGACACCATCGCCCCTCGGCAACTGTGTTCTCAGTCACCGAGCAAAGGTACAGACCCTCATACACTTGACACTAAAATCCATTCCCGACTCTTCCAAGGTCCAACTCTCCTCTTAAACACATATACCAAAACTACATACGTTCTCCCCTGACTTGACCAACGCCTCTCCGCTCTCGGAGTTCTTCCTTAGCTTAAGACGTAATACTCTACGACCTAGTGGGTTCATAGCCTTCATGCATGACAATACAGTAAATAAATCCTTTTACACATTTTATCATTTTAAATAAACAACATTTAGAAACAACTCGGGTACCCGTGAACCCATCACTCTTATAACTTCAAAACCCTGCACAACGATTCGAGAATCGTTGGCATGCATCTTCCCGTGAACCTCAATCTTGCTCAATCCGAACAATGCTATTACGATAGTAATATATTGCATGAAAATCTTTTCGTATGAGACAATTCTGAAAGAATTACCGACACAAAGTAAACCAGTCGGTTCTCACACTCAATTGTATGATATCAAAAGGTCAATAAGCATTTTGGTTATAAGTGAATTGCAGGTAACCATTTTCTTGACCATTTTTGTAACAATTTAACTTTTCATTAAAAGTGTGGAATACTTTGCAAATCGTTAAGCTCAAAATTTCAATGTGCGACGTAACTGAAATCTCTCTTTCTTTAAACGTGCACTCGTACAAGCTGACTCATTTTTGTTCAAAGTTGACATTTACGTTTTTATTTTAAATCGTGAAAATTTCATGTTACATAAAAGAACGCCATGCATGAGACTCTATTTGCAATAGAAGGCTACTCACTCAAACAAGGTCAACCGCTTTACTCACGCAGCTTATCCTTGATACTCCACTTACGACCAATGGTCGCCCTCTCGGTCAGGCAATAACTTGCAGAACACGCTTTCCACATCTCACTTACTCGATCATTTCCTATCATTTCGTTTTGATCATCTATCTCACTTTCCACTTCTACAGGGTTTCATTTCACTTTATGTTGGGAACTGAAGATATGCTAAGTATGGTTAGTACTGCCAGAACAACATTACTACTGCCAGTTCAAGGTTAGTACTGCTAGTTCAATGTTAGTGCTGCCAGAACAAAGTTACTACTGCTGGTACATGGTTAATGCTGCCTGAACAAAGTTAATACTGCTGGTATATTACTACTGCTGGAATATTATTAATGCTGCTTATGTGAGGTTAGTACTGCTTGTCAAAGTTACTACTGCAAGTCAAGGTTAGTACTGCTGGTGCATATCGAATATCTGTTAGTACTGCTCGTGACTTAATACTGCTGGAGATTGTTAGTACTGCTCATGAAGAATGAAGGTTAATACTGCTGAGTTTGTTAAGATTGGTATGCGATACTTTTGGAGACAAAGAAGGAATTGATCAAGATATGTTTAACGAAGATTTAGAAGATCAAGTTACTTTTTGATAGTTATCTTGTAATTATTTTTGTATAAATAGTATTGATAGATAGCTATTAGAAAAAAAGATAGAGACGAGTAGATACACATGATATACGTGTGAAAAAGAATTCGATATCGTTTTCAGAGAGAATTAACCTCAAGGTTTTAGAACCCTATTTCTAGAGAAGTAGAAGTCGTCTTGTTGAGCCTGTTCAACAAGATTGAGGTTTGGTTGTAATCTTGTGAGTTGATTTAGTGAATACACAAAGTGGTGAATTTTCTGTTACATTGTTCTTGATTGTGAGAATTAAAGTTCTTTTCTGCAGATTCTTTAATTCTGAATTCTAAGTGTTAATTATCTTGTTAAGATTCGATCCTGACAAGTGGTATCAGAGCTTGTGTTTCTTAGAATTCGACAATTATTATGGACAATTCTATTGAATCAAACAGTACTTTTGATTGGAGTGATCAAGCAGAAGAGGCAATACAGAATCATGCACTCATGGCAGAAGTCTCAGATATTCCTACGGAGGTAAAATCTAATCTCTGTTCTCAATCTTGTATAGACACTGTTAAAAGGTACAGAGATCACAATCAGGGAATGTGTGATGACCTTAAGAGATTAGAAAAGGACATAAGAGATTATGTATTGATTGTTGAGAGGTTTGAAGAACAAATTAAGGCTTTTCAAGCCAATGAACTTCAACACTCATATGATACAAACTACTGGAAGTGGGAAAAGGGTGGTCTGGAGTTCCAACTAAAAGAGTCTAGGGAAGAGTGTGAGAAACTAAAAGGAGAGCTTGAGAAAGTTAAACTTGATGTAGAAAAGTTTACTTGTGCCTCCAAAGTCATGGACAACATAATCAACTCTCAAATCCATAGTAAGTTGAAACCAGGAATAGGGTACAATGCCACACCCCCACCCTATAACAACAACTACATCCCTCTTAAGTCAGACCTATTAGAAACCAAGGATAGGAAGGACTTACCTAAAGGAGCCACTGAAGTAGATCCTTTAGATAAAGTAGTTGTTGAGGATGAGACTGACAAAGTAGGATCTGATGAGGAATGTGAAAGTCCATGTGTTAAGAACAATGAGATGAAAAGGACTGAAAAGGGAAAGGGAGTTCATTATACACAGACCACTGTTGTGAACTCTAAAACTTGTGAACATTGTTCTTGCAAGAAATCTCAAGAGAATAAGCCCCAAAAACATGATAAAAGGAGGGGAAATCAAAGAAATTGGAATAACCAGTGGGCACAAAAGCAAGGAGTTGATCTGCAAAGGATTAACAGACCAAAACCTTGTTTCATCTGTGGCAGATTGAATCATCTTGCCAGACACTGTTATTTCAATCCTATTAACCAAAAGATGAATTTTCAAAGACCTTTTTATAAATCCAATGGTTATAGGAAGCCTGCAAGGAACCATGTGGCTAAGAAACAAGCTAAATCCAAAAGCCACATGAAGAAAAAGCCTGAAAAGGAATGTGTTACAATGTGGGTTACAAAAGGCACTAAACATAATACTGCTGCTAGCAGTGTTGGTACTGCTAACACTGTTAGTACTTCTTCAAAAGTTAGTGCTGCTAGCAGTGTTAATACTGCTAGTAATTCTTCAAAAGTTAGTGCTGTTAGCAGTATTAGTGCTGCTAACACTATTAGTACTTCCTATTCAGATAATACTGCTGCTAGCAGTGTTAACTCTGTTAATACTGCTTCTAGCAGTGTTAACTCTGTTAATACTGCTAACTCTGTTAGTACTGCTAACTCTGTTAGTGCTGCTAACTCTGTTAGTACTTCTTCTAAGGTTAATACTACTTCTAGTGCTGCTAAACCAATCATATTGACAAAGTACTCCAGTACTGCAGTACCTAAGGTTGAAAATCTCATCAAAACCAAGTGCAAGTACTTTGATGAGCAAGGGAGACCCAAGACCACTTCGGCTTGGGTTCCCAATAAAACTAATTGATCTATCAGATGTGCAGGGCAACCAACAGCTCAAGGGGAAGAGCATCTGGCATGTTGATAGTGGTTGCTCCAGGCACATGACATGTAACATGTCTTGCCTCAAGAATTTCAAAAGAATTGATGGAGGACATGTTGCTTTTGGGAATAATCTTGCAGGAGGTAAGATAAGTGGTAAAGGTGATGTGTCAGAAGGTAAGATGACATTTGAGGATTTGACTAATGCTGCAAAGTGCAAGTAGAGTTACTGCTGCCAGTGCAGAGTTACTACTGCTAGTGCAGAGTTACTACTGCCAGTGCAGAGTTACTACTGCTAGTGCAGAGTTACTACTGCTAGTGTAGAGTTACTACTGCCAGTGCAGAGTTACTACTGCTAGTGCAGAGTTACTACTTCCAGTGCAGAGTTACTACTGCTAGTGCAGAGTTACTACTGCCAGTGCAGAGTTACTACTGCTAGTGCAGAGTTACTACTGCTAGTGCAGAGTTACTACTGCCAGTGCGTAGTTAATACTGCTAGTGCATAATGCCAATGTGTAGTTAATACTGCTTAGCAGTTAATACTGCTTGTGTAGTTAATACTGCTCAGTCGTTAATACTGCTTATGTAGTTAATACTGCTCAATCGTTAATACTGCTTGTGTAGTTAATACTGCTCAGTCGTTAATACTGCTTTTGAAAATCTAGGGCAAATACTGCTATAAATACCCCTGTTTGCCCGCCAAAGTTCATAACGACTCTTCGCATTAACTTCTTCTCTCTCGTTCTAACCTAGTCTCCCTAGAATCTCTGTGTTTTCTTTACAAATCCTCAGGAAGCACAACGATTATGGAGTTTGTCGACGAGCATAATGAGATTGCAATGCTTCAGAAGCCGAAGCAGGCCGACGGATTTCATGAAATTGTGGATTTTCTCAAGTCCACTCATATTTCATATGCCCTAACGGTGAATCCAACAATATACATCGAGCATCAGACGCAATTCTGGGCCAATGCCACCGTGGAATCCGAAGATGGGCATAAAGTCATTCAAACAAGGGTATGTGACAAACCCTTGAAAGTTTCAGAAGAACTCATTCGCATCACTCTTCGACTAGATGATGCCTCAGGTATATCTTATATTCCCAATGAAGAACTCTTCTCAACTTTACAAAGAATGGGGTATGAAGGCCCCATTGGAGTTTTTAAATTCTACAAGTCAAAGTTTTTTACTCAATGGAGATTCTTTGTTCATACCCTAATGCATTGTATTTCAAAGAAAACTACTGGATGGAGTGAGTTCAGCAGTACTATTGCTTATGCTCTAGTCTGCTTAGCCACTAACAGGAAGTTTAATTTTTCTCAAATGATTTTCAATGATCTTGTGGCAAACCTGGAATCCAAAAAGCGTTTCTATATGTATCCAAGGTTTGTTCAGGAAGTAATTACCAAGGAATTGACGGATATGCCTCAATCTGATGAGGTATATGTGCCAAAATCCCCTAAAGGGAAGGTTTTTTCAAATATGAAAAGACTTCCTAGGGACTCGGAAGTAGTTGACACACCATTGTTCTCTACAATGATGGCTGTGTCCCACACACCTGAAGGTATGGCATCAGGGTCAAGGCCCTCATTAGACACACCCACTGATGACCAATCCCAACCTTCCATCACAAAAGACATCCCTCAGTCCATTCTTGAACGACCCACTCCCACAATAACCAAAAAGTTTGAAAGGAGAAAGGTACACAAGGTTCCTTCCCTTGATGTATCTCCTAAGAGCCCGAAGCCTTTAAGCCCTCTGTTGGAGCATTCTCCAATGGAGAATATCGAAAGGGAAACCACAGGGGTGTCTCCCAACCCCAAGAAGGTGCTCACTAAGGAGAAGGTTGAGCATGTGAGTCGCAAGGCTGCCACTACTTCTGCTAGCAAAGAGAAGGCCAGTGGTAAAATAACTAAGCCCTTCCTCACGGCAACTCAGGGTGAGAAATCATCCAGAGGTCCCAGGTGCCAAGAAACCAAGGGGGTAGGTAGTGCTTTTGCTAGGCAAGAGACACCTGCTAAAACTTCCAATGATCCTTTAAGGGAGGTAAAAACTCCTAAACAGGGTGAGGATAGATATACGTACGAGGAATTGATGGAAACTATTGCAAATATCAACATTGAGGTCATGGATCAGAAAAAGGAGATTGATGAACTCAAGAAAGTGGTCCTCTTTCAAAACTCACAGCTTGAGAAGCAAAGGAAGATGATCACTAAGTTGATGCACAGAAAGAAGAAAGCTCAGTTTGTCCTTAGGAGAAGAAACACTACCAATGATGCTTCCAAAAAGGGGGAGTCAGACTCAGATCTAAACATGGAGGATGCAAACATTGAGGGGGAGTATGAGTACAAGGTTGAGGGGGAGACTGAGGAGGCTGCTGATATTACAAAGGAAGCAGAAACAGAAACAGCAGCAGAAACCGTTACTGCTGCTGACATTACAAAGGAAGCCGAAACAGAAACAGCAGCAGAAACCGTTACTGCTGCTGATATTACAAAGGAAGCAGAAACAGAACCAGCAGCAGAAACGGTTACTACTGCTGAGGTTGCAAAAGAAGTAGAAACAGATAATGCTGCTGAAAAACAAAAGGCAGCAGAAACTGTTAGTGCTGCTAAGAGCCACAAAGAAGAAACAGCTGAAACCACTCCTGAAGCTGTTAAATCTTTCAAAAGAACAAAGAGGCCAAGAACAAAGTCAATAGCCTCAAAGAAGAAAGATATAAAGAAGCCAATGGTGGATCCAACTGTAGAAGAAGCACAGGAGGAAGCAGTTAAAGAGAAATCTAATCCAAAAGTTGCTGAAGAAGAAGTGGCAACTTCATCAGGTCAACCAAGCAATGTACAATCACAATCAAATGCTCAATGTGATTTGTATATTACTGTGGTTGATACTAATCCAATCAAGACTACACCATTGTCTTCCATGCCTCCTGAGATCATCTTCTGGGACACATTGAAAGATGGAAGAAAGGAGTTCATCAGAATCAAAAGGGCAGATGGAAAGTTTGAAGTTTGTCCTACTTGGGGAAAACTTATCAGAACATGCTCTAGATCTGACCTGGAAGAGATGTTCAAGGTGGGAATGAGGCTATATGGAAACATGCTGACAGAGCAAGGTATGTCTATCACAAAGATGGTTCTTGAATACTTGTGCTTAATGTTCAAACCAGAAGCAGTTCAGCATTTGATGGCAAGGAATTTTCAAGTCATTACCAACTGGATGCTCATTGAGAATTGTGGAGTGTATGTCATCTCTCTTGACAATACATTTCATGAATATTATTTGGTGGATGTTGTATACAAGCACAGCATGAAAAAATTGAAAGGAATGTTGCATGCTAAGTTGGTAAGTGACAAAGACTCTAAAATGGCAAGATACCTTGTAAAAAGGATCCTCAATCAAAGTCTGGGATTGGATCCAAATTTATGCGTTGATGACTAGGTTTTGGAAGCATCATCTGAAGAACTTAACTTCTCATCCTGAAAAGTCAAGTTAGGGGGAGATTGTTGGGAACTGAAGATATGCTAAGTATGGTTAGTACTGCCAGAACAACATTACTACTGCCAGTTCAAGGTTAGTACTGCTAGTTCAATGTTAGTGCTGCCAGAACAAAGTTACTACTGCTGGTACATGGTTAATGCTGCCTGAACAAAGTTAATACTGCTGGTATATTACTACTGCTGGAATATTATTAATGCTGCTTATGTGAGGTTAGTACTGCTTGTCAAAGTTACTACTGCAAGTCAAGGTTAGTACTGCTGGTGCATATCGAATATCTGTTAGTACTGCTCGTGACTTAATACTGCTGGAGATTGTTAGTACTGCTCATGAAGAATGAAGGTTAATACTGCTGAGTTTGTTAAGATTGGTATGCGATACTTTTGGAGACAAAGAAGGAATTGATCAAGATATGTTTAACGAAGATTTAGAAGATCAAGTTACTTTTTGATAGTTATCTTGTAATTATTTTTGTATAAATAGTATTGATAGATAGCTATTAGAAAAAAAGATAGAGACGAGTAGATACACATGATATACGTGTGAAAAAGAATTCGATGTCGTTTTCAGAGAGAATTAACCTCAAGGTTTTAGAACCCTATTTCTAGAGAAGTAGAAGACGTCTTGTTGAGCCTGTTCAACAAGATTGAGGTTTGGTTGTAATCTTGTGAGTTGATTTAGTGAATACACAAAGTGGTGAATTTTCTGTTACATTGTTCTTGATTGTGAGAATTAAAGTTCTTTTCCGCAGATTCTTTAATTCTGAATTCTAAGTGTTAATTATCTTGTTAAGATCCGATCCTGACACTTTAGGTATCTTATTTCATTTACCCTGCCATAGAAAATCTTGATTAAGAAATCAGAGCTCCATTGACACTTTCAAGATTTTGACACAGTCTTTCCTTACCATCCTGACTGATCTACTTCGCAATTTCTAGAACGGGGGCTCTCCTGAAACAAGAGTCTTACTCATACTCAACATCCAACCTCTTCGAATCCACGAAGAGCTACCGCTGGACAACTCATAACCCTCTATACCACATTTCTTCTCCAAGATGTATTCATACATCACATCATAATGACTCCTCATGAAATTTCCCCAACAAGGGTCTTAGTCTACCCCTCAGGGATCTTGCTGACATTTTAAAGTACTGCAACATGACATAAACATTAGCTTCTGGCCACTTTGGAATAATAAGGCAAGTTAAGCACATACATGTACCTGTAAGTTCGCAATTTCACTGGCCAGGTGAAATCTCAAACTTACCTTACATGACGGTCCTCAGTACCCTATTAGTCCTATCTCGATAACAATGTCCTCCTAATGCATTTCCTGTATCTACATTAGTGCCCTCTTAACGCATTTCCTAATTCTCAGTTGTGATTTCTACTCCTAAGTTTAAGTTTAGGCCCATCCGGTCACCTAAATCCCTTAAACTATGGCTATGATACCATTTGTAACAGCCCAAAAATATAATAGAACAAACATAGCATTTAAACATAAAATTTACAAAACTGGGTCCCCAATTCTTCTCATTACATCCATCTACACTTAGGTTGGCGGAAACAACCTATACACAACCGAGAATAATCTAACTGCTACAAGTGGCACATTCACTGTCTCTAGCTGCATCTGTTCCCTATCTTGCTCTTGCTCACTTACTAGAGCTTTCTACTATATGCTTACCTGAAAAGGTTTTAGTTTTGAAAAGCGAGGGTTAGACCATGAGGTCTAGTGAGTTCCCTCCATAAACAGTGTACATCAACATTACAAAAATCATTTATAAAACAGTTCACATTCTTCACATAAACATCATTCATGGTACTGCACTGTGTGAAGGATCACATAAACATTCCGCGATCGGGGTCCCAGCAGATTCCCTTCTCGCCTCTTCCGGAGCCTACGCAGACTCCCCTTCCCGGAGCCTACGCAGAATCCCCTCTACTCGAAATAGGAGGAAACGAATTCCAACCTACCAGTCTATCATACATATCCAAGGGATCATCAGAACCCGAGGATCTATCTCTGATCCCACAGTGCAAACCGACTCCACATAGCATTCATATAAACCACCATAGTCATAAAACATGAGATTTATAATACACTTTTACAATTCGTTTCATTGCTGAATAATCCTTTCAGTAGAGTATAATTTTCATGGGAAAGCATTCGTAAAACTGGTCAATAAATCATGTTCATAAACATACCCTGATCTGTGAAATAATAAACGTTCATTTACGTAAGAATCATGTAAAACAACAGGGTATTCCCACGTAACAACTTTCCTTGGAAAAACACGCATAATCACGTATTTTAATTAGAAAAACTCACCTGATAGCGTAGTTACGTGCACGCTTGTCCTACCTTCGAGCTAACCGAGCTTGACACCTAAAAAGATCAGATATCGCGTATCAGCTACTACTATACGGACAACACTGTTCGGACACTAAGCTTTTCGGACACAACACTTTCCGGACACAACCCTTTCCGGACACTACCCTTTCCGGAAACTAACTTACCGGACAACTCGACTTACTGGATACGCAACTTACCGGATAACACAACTTACCGGATACTCAACTATCCGGACTGCCAACTCGTCCGGACACTCATGCTTACCGGACACTCACCCGGTAACCTTCATCACTAGAAGCTTTCCGGACACAGCGCTGGAATGATTTTCAGAAACAAAATCCTATTCAATTCCCCTTAATCCATACGATAAGGCGATAAATGACTTAATGAACATTAAATATCCATTTCTTACCATTCTCTGCTACTCAAACACAATTGATTTGCTTAATCTCTCTCTCTAGGCATCATTTGCACTTTCTCACCAAGAACTCTCAAAACCCACCAAATCTTAGCAGAAATCAAGAACAAGAAATGAAACAAAAGATTACCTGCTACGATTTCGTGTAGAATCGAACCCCAAATCCACTTTCTCTTCTAATCCGATCGATGGGTGAAACCTTCTCTTCAATAAGCAATTGAACCTCAAGAAATTCTTTCTCTTCTCTCCATTTCTCTCCTACTCTTCTCTTGCTAGCCGCCAACAAAGGGAGAGAAACCCCTTTCTCTAGGGTTTTGGCAACCATAAGTATCTTTCAAAAATTGCTAAAAGGTCCTTTAACTCAAGTTTTCAATTCTTAGATTTTAGCCACCAAACCTTCACAATTTACTAGAAAATCGGGTTGTTACATAAACTTTATTCACGTTTTGGGTGGGTACTAGGTTTTGATCGCATGAAAAATGAGTGCTTTGGTTAATGACATTTCATTACGAAAATGGTAGGTTTCGAGAGAGATGTTGTTTTCGTATTTAGGGGGTGTTTGGGATTGCTTATTTAAAACAACTTATGCTTATTTTTAAAAGTGTTTATATACTTATGTCATGCTAAAAAGGAGTTGGGGGTAAAAATGTAATTTGGACAAATAAGTTATAAGCAGTTTCAAATAAGTTAGAATGGATTAACTTATCAAAAACAACTTATTTGTGGTTGGGAAAAGTTATAAACACTTTTCTTTTTTCCAATCCAAACACTAAAAATAGCTTATTTGCAGTGAAGAAAAGCAATAAGCAAATAAGTCAAAAAAAAATAAGCAATCCCAAACACCCCAATACACTTAATTTTTGTAAATTGTGAATTAAATCACATTCTTCCAGTTTTACCGTCTTATATAAATGATGAAAACTCTTGAACAACTCAGTAGGAGTTAAGCCTAACATTTTTTTGTCGGCATCTGCATCAGGTCCTTGTTGGGGCAGTACTAGCGACACTGTGAAGAGTTGTGTACTAGTTAGATGCACGAGAAGGATTAGCTATTTGTAACACCCGGATTTTGGTAAGCAAAAGCCATCCTGAGGTCTTTTGAGGTTCCAAATTGTTGGATTTCGTGTTGGGATTATGTTGCTTATAGTTACCAAGAGGATTGAGAGTAGGGGTGTGCAAAACCTGAATAATCCGAAATCCGAACCCGAATTCGAACCGAAAATAAAGTATTTTTGCAATACCCGAATACCCCGAAATCCGAAAATACGAAACCCGACTTTTGGGAGAATATTTGGGTTTGGGTCGGGTTTGATCTTTGGCCACCCGAACCGTCCGAAAACCGAAAATAATATACATATATATTTTAAATATTACATAAATATATTTATTTATCTAATTATCTTTAGAAAATCGTAAATTATAGTCGGTAGAAATGTTTTTTAATTTTTAAACTTATTATCGATTTCATCAATCTCTCGTTTGATTGAATAAATCCTTAAAATCGATTGAATTTATATATACTTTTTGTATTATATTAATACCCGAACCCGACATTAACCCGAAACCCGACCAACTCGAACTCGAAGAAATCCGAAATCCGAAACCTAAAGTTCGGGTCTTGATTTTCATATCCGAAATCTGATCGGGTTTTCGATTTGTTCACCCGAACCCACCCGATCCGCCCGATGCCCACCCCTAATTGAGAGTGTTCCGTGTAAGAAATGGCAATTTTCGATCGTCGGATTGGGTGGTGCGACTTTGCCAGCGACTTTTCCACTGGGCATTATCGCGTGGCATCGTCGCGATGGAGGTACCACCTTTGGTACATACCTGGCGACTTTGCCAACGACTTTTCCCAGTGCCATTGTCGCTGGGCATTGACGCACACGGGTAACTGGACCATAAAAACGTGATTTCTCACTCCTTTTCCTCATTTCACTTCACCCACTTCGTTTCTTTCCCAAGAACCGAAACCCTTAGCCTCCATTGTTGATTTTTAGCTTTTGAGACCCCAATACTCGAGATTTCAAGTGATTCTTCTTCATCTAGCAAGGTTTTGGAAGCTAAAGCTAGAATCTCTTCACTTCACCCTCTTCGTCAAGTTTTCCTAGGGTTTCATCCAACCTATTTCACTCTTTTGAAGATTTGGAGCTTGAGGTTCATCTCGGTGACCCTAGAAGTATATTGTGGGTGGAATACAAGATGTGGGTAAGGTAATCTTCTCTTTTCCTTCACCTAAGAAATTAGGGTTTTGGTACAAATTGAGACGTGGATGTAAAATATTTGGGGAACGATTTTAAGTGTTTGGGAATGAATATTTTTGGTTGGCAACTTGTGGATCTAGGTTTTTGGAAGTTTTGGCTTGAGGATTCAAGTTTCTTCAAAGGAGCTCAAGTTTGGGGAAAATCTAGATTTAGCCTAAATCTAGCAAGGTGAGTTCAAGTTGATTTGTGAAAACATTGTATATGCCAAAAATGTATATTTTAAAGTGTTTATGTGTTTTACATGAAGTTATTAATTGTTAAGTTATTTGGTGGGTTTTGATTACTTAAATTGCTTATTTTTATAAACCTTGCAAAACACTCATGTTTGGGATTTTTGAGTAATTTGATAAATAAATTATAAATGAAAGTGTTTTGATAATTTATTGCATAAATGAGATTATTTGGTAAAAATGCACTTCTAGTGTTTATTGGAAATATGCATTATGTATGTTATAGTACGTTTGAAAATACGAAAGTGTGGGTCATTGGATTTTGGTCATTCCCGACCTTGTGAACATTTTAGAAAGTGTAAACCTTTTTGGTTTTCGAAAAAAATTGTATTTTGTGTTTTTGATGCATAAATCTTAAGCATTGGTATTTTAATGATTTATCTTACGAATATAAATCTTTTGATATAAATACTCTTTGATGGGTGTTTTGGGAAAATGATTTGTCTTAATCTAGAGTTGAGTTGAGTTATTCATGACTATGGAGCATGTTTCACATAAACGTGGGTTATTTACGTTTTGTTGCATCTTATGACTTTTAATAAATGGTCAATTGATTTTGGTTGAGCTTATGGCCCGATTTATGACTTTATTGAGTCTTGAGAACATTTGTCCGGTTTCAATAATGTAATGTGGAGCTTTGGGTGTGAGTTGCATTTGTTGCATTTTATATGTAGAGTACATGTTTTGAGTGAGTGTGTCATTCAAGTGGAATCATGTACTTTTAGATTGTAATGCATTGGATCCACATGTTATGAGTCATTCATGTTTATATAGTGGAGAGTCTCGGTACTCTCACTTTGGGAAGTATGCCATTTTGGCATTTCGTGTCCCGGTGTTGTGGACAAAACCTTATTGGGTTGTACTCTGGAATGTTGGGTTTGTGGTTTGATGTTCTAACACTTGTGCATGAGGGTTGAACATCTTGAGTTATCAAGTAAGGATTCGAGACTCCAATTCTTGAATGATAGTAAGTAGGCAATAAAGGTCTAATGGAACCTTGAGGTGTAACTTACTAGAGAATGAACAAGCAATAAGATCGTGTATCGTTGAGGTGTAGCTGGGCACAACAGACAATAAAGGATACGATGGTGCCACCCGTTGCTGGGTGTGGGAAATTTTAAACTAGTTGTTCTTTCCAGATTAGAGGATGTTACAAATAGTTAATATGACGTTTTGTGTTAAAGTGTGTCCTAATAGCTTGTTAAGACGGCCCTTCAAAGAAGACGTTCTATTTTTTGGTCTTATAATTATAAGTTCTATAAAACGGTCTATTAATACACCTATAAATTGTTGACGTCTTATACACTCAGTTTTATTCTAATATAATATACTTTATTCCTTCTCCAAAAATTACTTGTAACCATCATTGATTCAAAAACACCAATAAAATTTAATGTTGTAGTAGAACAAATAATGATGATGTAATGAGTCTAAATCAACCTTTACAAAGCTTACACATAATTGAATATAACTACTACAAGTGTCATGAGCATCATTAGCAAGTTAGTGACCACTTGATTAATGAATGATTTGCATGCATGTTAGTAGTAATCACCATCAATTTGGTAGGGCATTGCTCTCATCTCATTGGTTTTCATGATTGGTTTACAACCAAATAAATGCTTCATACAATTTAGAGATGGGTGAATAAAGCCGGTTTGTTTGGTCCATGAACCAAACCATGACATTATCATCCATGTCTTTATATGGTCCAAAGTTTGTTTTGGCAAGTCATATGAAGACCCGGTCCAAATTATACTTCATATTTTTCTAATTATTTTCGTTTTATTTGTTTTTCATATATTTTCATTTTCAATCTATATCAAGTACATTTTCAACTTTTTCTGTTAATTTAATTTAAGTATTCCTCCATAATTTTGTTGGTATATTAATATTATGGGGTTGTTTGGCAGTTGCTGAATGGTTTAATGCAGAATGATTATGTGGCCAGATTAAGAGGCTTTTATGATATATTGCAAAATGAAATATAGTTGTTTGGTAATTGTTTAGAATAAAATCAGAGTGCTGAATGGTTAAGGGAGGCCCATGATGCTAAATCATTCAGAGGGTTTTTGAACCATTAAGAGACAGCCATTTTTTTTGCCAAACAGGATTTACCTCTTAGCGATTCAGAGGTTGCCTCTTAATGGAACCATTAAGAGGTAAACAAACAGCCCCTAAATAGTGCTCAACACAATAAATTAATTGTGAAGTAGGGAATACTAAATAAATGAATAACTATATAGTTAATTAGTAATTGAATACTTATTAATAATGTATAAATGTATTTATTTTTTGAAGAAATAAAAAGAAACTAGACTAAGATCGGAGCAGATGAGATAAAATGGGACAAGGACCAAACCAAGGTCGGGTCTGACCTATCCCGATTCAGACTGTCGGTCCTAAATTGATCCTTAATTACTATGCCAAACGCGGAGCAATCCATATCGAGCTTTTTTGGATTGTTTTGACTAGATCGTGGATCATACCAGATTTTCTAGAGCCGGTTCGTGCCCATCTCTATTATGCATCATGATATTTCCTTTTTTCATTTTATTTGTTTTTATCTCAAAAAATAATATATAAATTGACAAGTCTTTCAATTTGTTTCTTGATTCGTTTCTATTAAACTCCCTTATCAACTAGAATTGGACAATTTCTCATCTATATATATATATATATATATATATATATATATATATTAAAACCTTTTCTCTTCTTAAGTGTTCTTTTCAATAGAAATGTATATATATATATATATATTCTTAAATGATATTACATATATAAAAGTTTACCACTCTAGGGATTTAACATCCAACGCAACATGTAAATGTGTAGCACCCTTACACGTCTATCCCTCTCAACATTATGGGTAATATGTGCGTCATGTGCAAGAGGGAAAATGTAACAACCGGGTTTTTTTTATAAAAGATATGAAAGTTTGGTGGTCGAAGTGTAAACTTTGAAAGTAGACTTGAGGGACCTTTTGGCAATTTCTAAGAAGTATTTATAGCTACAATTCCCTAGGTTTTACTGATTTTGCTAATTGGTTTTGGGTGTTGGCGGCTTAAGAGAAGAAAGAAGAGAGAAAGAGGGTTTTGGAAGAAGTCTTGCTCAAGAAAGATTTGGTGAAGGCAATCTCCCTAACCATTCGATTTCCTTTTAGTACAAGCTTTCTTTTCTCGTTTGTCTAGAATTTTAGGCTGGAATCAGTAGGGATTAATGGGTTCTTCACCTAATTAACCCCTAAGTTGAGCATTTTGGGTTTTGTGTTCAATGTGTCGATTTTGGTGGTTTAAAATGGACTAATTGAGTGATTATGGCTAGTGGATGAACCCTTAGGGTTGTCTAATCGAGCTGTTATCATAGAAATGAGTTTTAATCACTTTTAGATGGTTGTTTTTTGAACAGACGTAGTTCCCGGACACTGATGTTTCAGTAGTGTCCGGATGGATTGCAAGTGTCCGGGTAAGAGTTCTTGGGAGTTACCGGATGTGTATCTTTCCGGATAGTGCGTCCGGAAAGGGGTAGAATCCGAATAGGTGTCCGGAAAGGGGTAGAGTCCGGATAGTGCGTCCGAAAAGCTCTAAGCGTCCGGAAAGCCCCTGTATCCGGAAAGTGTTCACTGGTTAGTAGGATTGAACCGTTTAATCTGATTTAAACCTAATGCCCATAGGTGTTCGATTGGATTATCTTGGAGGTAGTTAAGGAGTGCGTTCAGCGTTACCAAGGTGAGTTCCCTAAACCCTTTTTAAGACGTAAAGTGTTAAATGTTTTAACTGATTATGGTTTCATTTACGAGCATGAACTGTTTGTAACTATCACGAATGTTTTTTCATGAACTACACGTTTTACTTGAGAAGGCTTACTTGACATGATGAAATGGAAATGATGAATTTTACAAAGATGTAAAGTGCATGTTTTATGAAATGAATTATGTGCTATGTGTAGTCGGTCTGCACTGTGGGATCAGAGAGGGATCCTCGGGGTCGGAAGATCCCTTGGATATATATGACAGACCGGTAGGTTGGAATTCGTTTCCTCCTACTCGGGTAGAGGGGAGTCTGCGTAGGCTCCGGAAGAGGCGAGAGGGGTTCTGCTGGGGCCCCGATCGCAAAATGTTTATGTGATCCATTACACAGTGTAGTACTATACTTGATGATGTGTTACGGAATCTTTATAAATCTTTTATAAGTGTTCTCCATATTGTTTACATGTTGATTTCGGAGGGAATTCACTAGACCTTTTGGTCTAACCCTCGTTTTTCAAAAACTAAATCATTTTCAGGTAAGCGCACTATGGGTTCTTCTAGTAAGAACTAGGAGTGACTGCAAGAAGGATTTGGAGACTAGAGCGACTCCAAGATTTGATTATGATGACTATAGATATAGTGCTCGGCTGTGGAATAGAGACTTCCACTGTCAGCTTTTTGTTTAGTATAGGCTATTGATGAATCAAAGACAAGTTCACTTATGTAATTCGAATGTTATTCTATGTTATTGCATGTTATGTTTTTGGGACGTTACAAATGGTATCAGAGCCTTAGTTTAAGGGATTTAGGTGACCAGTCGGGCCTAAACTTAAACTGTAAGATGAGGAACACAGCCGAGACATAGGATTGCCTATAGGAACGATCACTATAAATCCGCTTAGGAATAAGGTACCAAGGACAAACGTGTAAGGTAAGTTTGGGATTACACCTGGCCAGTGTAATTACGAACTTACAGGTACATGTGCGTGCTTACAATACCTTACTTATAGCCAATTTTTGTTGTGTCATGTCTAGCAAGGATTAATTAACGATTTCTTTCAGTTTAGCGCTATGGCTGGAGGAACGTTGAGGAATAGATCAGCAAGATCCCTGAGGGATAGACCGAGCTCCATTGTTTGGGAGTGTCGTGTAAGATCATATATGATGTGATGTATGAATACACCGAAGAGAGGAAATGTTGTATAGAATGTTATGAGTCGTCTAGAGGTAGCTCTTCGTAGATTCGAAGAGGTTGGATGTTGAGTTTGAGTAAGACTCCTGTTTCAGGAGAGTCCCAGTTCAAGAGATTGCGAAGTAGATCAGTTAGGATGATAAGGAAGGACCGTGTTGAAATCTTGAAAGGGTCATTGGAGCCTTGACTTCTTAGTCGAGCTTTTCAATGGCCGGATAAATGAAATAAGATACCCATAGTGAATTGAAAGCATGTAGAAGTAGAAAGTGAGATAGTTGGTCAAAACGAGAATAATGTGAAATGGATGAGTAAGTGAGATGTGGAACGCATGTACATCAAGTTATTGCGTGACCGAGAGGGTGACCATTGGTCGAAGGAAGAGTGTCAAGGATAAGTTGCGTGAGTAAAGCGGTTGATCTTGTTAGGGTGAGTAGCCTTCAATTGCAAGTAGAGTTTCATGCATGGCTTTCCTAAATGTAACATGAGAATTTTCACGATTTAAGTTAAAGATGTAAATATCAATTTTGATCGAAAATGAGTCAGAATGCGTAAGCGTGTGTTTAAAGAAAAGGTGATTTCATTCACATTGCACAATGGAATTTTGAGCTTAACGATTTGCAAAGTATTTCACACTTTTTCATGATAAGTTAAATTGTTACAAAAAGGTCGAGAAAATGTTTGCCAGCAAAACTTTTACAATCAAAATGAGTTTTAACCAGTTGATATCATATAAAAGGGTGTGAGAACCGACTAGTTTACTTGGTGTCGGTAATTTTCTTTCGGAATTGTGTCGTATGAAATGATTTTCATTCAACGTATTGTTGTCGTAATAACATCGTTCGGAATTGAGTAAGATTAAGGTTCACGGAAAGATGCATGCAAACGATTCTCGAATCGTTGTGCAGGGCGTTGAAGTTATAAGAGTGATGAGGCCATGTGTACCCAAGTGTTTTCCAAACGTTGTTTATTTAAAATGATGAAATGTGCAAAAAGATTTATTTACTGTATTGTCATGCATGAAGGCTATGAACTCGCTAGGTCGTAGAGTATTACATTTTAAGCTAAGGAGGAACTCCGAGAGCGGAGAAGTGTTGGATAAGTCAGGGGAGAACGTATGTAGTTTTGGTATATGTGTTTAAGAGGAGAGTTGGAAAGTGGAAGAGTCGGGAATGGATTATAGTGTCGGGTGTATGAGGGTCGGTACCCTTGCTCGGTGACTGGGAATACAGTTGCCGAGGGACGATGGTGTCCAGGGGAAGGACTAGAAGTCATCAAGGTGTTAACTTTAGCAACTCGTTATGAGTAGTGTTGTGAGGCAAAAATGAAAAATCCGCGGGGTGGGATATGAGTTTTGAGGTGAGCTTGTAATATTGTTGTTACATGAGTAAGTTTTGAAATAGGGGCGTCGGATTACGAAGTTGATTATGATGTGTTGGAAGGAATAGGTTCCGTAAGGAACCCATGTTAAAGATTAGGTTAAGAAAGTAGTTACAGGTTGACTTTGTTGTTGAAGTTGGCAGCGGTGTAAGTTGGCTGAGGCCGAAGACTTGAACCAGGAGAGCGAAAGTTGATAGAACACCTTGTAGGGGTATTAAGTTAGTGAGAGACTGCTGTTTTGGTTAAGCGTTCTACTTACGAGATATGGAGGGTTCGTAGAAGGACAAGGTATGTAGCACGAACGGAGCGAGCATGTAAATTATATCATCCAGTGAGGAATGTGCCCTGTTTATGTAAGGGCTCGAACCGTAAAGAGCGAGCAAGAGCGATTACATTTGAGCTAATTAGGAACTAGGGAGTATAGTTCAACTAGAGTGAGAAAGGACAAAGTAGTAAGATAGACTCAATTGTGTATGTTGGTCCCGAAGGGTTATACAAGTTTGTAGAAGGGGGGGGGGGGGTTGAATACAAACACACAGATTTTACTTTTCTAAATTGTTTATTGATAAATCATTAACAATTTACAGCTTGTTGCGGAAACAAGATTAAGGAATAAACCTAAATCTAAACAAGTTGGAACACAAAGGTTTCTTGCACTAAGAGAGATAAGGAAATTACTAATAATAACCTATCTTGAGATAAGAGATTGAACTTGTCCAGAGTTAGCAAGTTACTTCAAATGAAGTGGGTTCATCTCTTTATATACTGCATGCATTTAATGCAAGTCAGTATACACTTTACACGTGTCATCAGCTGGTTGGTTGCATGTCATTGACCTTTGTTGACAACCTTAGTAGCCGCATGAATGAACAGTGTAGTATCAGATTTGTTGTACGAATTCAGACAATAAGGAGGTTCTATTCTGACAAATCGTACGGAGGCGTGCAAGGGTGGTTGAGACAAAAGTACTTTGTACGGAAGACTTTATGATCAACTTTTCGATGTTTCAACGATCTATCATTTCATATCAGCGAATGATAGAGTTCAGCGATAGCTAAAGTCTTGTACTTGATACTTCACGTTGATTGAACAAATCTGAGTCTTCGCTGATCCGCATCAGTTCATTAGGAGACTTGTCGCTGGTTCTTGAGCTTGATCTTCGACTTCAGCGTAGAACCTATGTTGACATGAAACTTGTCTTCAGGGATCACAAGTAAACAACTAACTTATCAGCGATCACCATAAGTACTGAACAGACTCAGACAATTATGGTGAACAGTTTCGCTGAATGTTTAATCTAAAGAGCGAGAGTTCCTATCAGCGGTACTGGAAGATCTTAGTACTTATCAGCGATAGTGAAACTCTGATACATATTGTTTACTTACAATTTTCACTAAGTATATAAGAGAGGGTCATTATCAAATCACTGAGGGTTTGGATCAACAATCTCCCCCTATTTGATTATGACATAGCAACAAAGAAAATTGCTATTTAATGAAAACATAAGGATAAAAAGAACTCATAAAATATTTGTCCCTTTTACTGTTTTCTGGGATCTTTTCTGTACTGATGGAGTAAAGTACGTTCGCTGAAATTTTTCTTTAAACTTTGTAAAGATTACAGATGGAAGTGGAAAAACTACAAGTACAACGAATAAAATTACAAGTACAGAAGGATAACTGATAAAATAGATGAAAGAGGCGATCCTATCAGCTTACAGAGGTTCTTCCTTAATGAGAAGTTCATCAAGGGTCTTTTCAATGGGGATCATCCAGTCAGGAATCGTTACTCCTTGTTTTCTTTTGTTTAGCGCTTCTTCAAAGATCAAGGGTTTTAGGTGTCGTGCCTGAATGTCTTGTTTGAAGTCACACCACCATATGAGATCTCTGAGTTGTTCGATTGGAGTGATTGGAAGCTCAGCGATCCGTTGAAAACATTTTCGTCCATCGTAGTCAAGAAAGAATATTCCATATAGATCACTGACGACTTTACAAGGGACGAAAAGTTCACAGGGTGGCAGAGATATGTCTAGGGCAGAAAGATCAGGGTCAGGACCAAGCACTTCAGCGCGAGAGAAACCGATACCAGTTTCATTTCTTATAACAGGACCTGAGTCTGAATCATGACGTTTCTTCTTTGGAGAGGCCCTTTTTATTTTCAGCTTAAGATCAGGAGGAGGAGGAATGTCCACACAAGAAGATATCAAATCGATCTGTCTGTTTATCAGCTTTTCGAAATGATCCTTGTACTTAGATTGAGACGTTTGGATAGCTAACCTCATCTCCAGCCATTCAGAGAGACCATACCTTTTTTACAGTGTCAGCGCGAAAGGCTTCAGATTGGCCATCTTCTCTGAAAAGTTTGATGTCAACAATAGGTACTCCGACAGAGGTTCTTCCAGAGATGAATACCTTGTTGATCTTCGCTGGACGATATCTGAAGTGTATTTTCTCTTTACACCAGTTCAGGGTGGTCTGAGAAACTTCAGTTTTCTTCTCCACAATCTTCTGGGCTTCTTCCCAAAGCTTATGTTGGACTTGAATGGGAACACGTTTCAGCTTGGGGTCTTTGACAGATTCTTGAGCGAGCTGAATGGCGAGAGCCTTGTCTTTTTCTTCAGTTCTTTTCTTGTCAGCGAATTGACGTTCAGCCTTGAGGTGATCAGCGTACTCTTGCTTTGAAATCTTGAATTTTGGAGCAAGAGTTTTACTTCGGGGAAAGATGATTCGCTGATCCTCAAGTTGCTTTATCATCTCTTCTTTTCTCTTTTGTTCCTCTTCACTTGGCTTTTGAGGAACCAAGGAAAGTCTGCGTCTGTGCGAGAGTAGCTGTTCTTCTGGTTCATCAGTCTCAGAGATTAAATCCAAGACTGGGATTATTTCTTCAGCGTTGAGAGCTGGGATTATTGTTGAAGTCGCAGTTGTAGGAACTTCAGCGATATCCTCAAACAGGGGAGAGGACTGGCTGAAACGCAGCGATCTTTCAAGTAAGAACAGGGGTAGAATAGAGAGTGGAAATGTGTTCAAGTGTATAGGCTTGGGTAGTAGAACTGATAGTGTATGATAGAGGAGGGATGGAGTAAGAGATGTTTAGTGTACCTGACAAACCGGCTTTTCAAGCAAGATCGTCAGATTGTCATCTTCAGCGACGCTTTTGCCTTTGCCTTTCTCAGCTCCAGAGGCTGAGGGCGTTGTCTTTGTCCGCTCCCCTGAAGGTTCATTTATCGAGATTCCCTTAAGAGCTTTGATCCTCGGAGCAGGTTTGACGATAAAGAAGTCATCGTCATCTTCGTCATCATCATCATCATTCTTTGGAGAAGAGGATGGTTCATCATCAGGGATGTCGATGGCTTCATCATCTTCTGCTTCGGATTTGGATTTATCAGCTTCTTCTTCGAGTTGCTCCCCCTCAGATACAGAGGCGAGCTTCTCGGTTTCCTCAGGGTTTTCAACTCCCTGAGGTCCAGCGGTGGTTTCTTCAGCATCCTTCTTCTCTCCCCTGATAGATTCATCATGGGAAAGGTCTTCAGCGCTCTTGGAGAGTTCTTCAGCGCTCTTCTCCCCCTCTTTCTCATGATGACTGGGGGAGGAATGGGTTGACTCAGCAGGTTTGGTAGGTTCTCTGTCTTCTTGGCCAGAGATACCTATACAACCTTCAATCTTTGCTATTCTGTCTTCAAGGCCAGAAATAGCAGGATTGATCTTCTTCAGCTCAGTGCGATCCTCCGCTGTGAAATTTTCAGATGCAGGGACAGGGGCAGGGGTAGGAGCAGGAGTATTCGCTTTGTGTAGCAGCTGCTCGATCATCGTTTTCATCGAACCAACATCGGTCTTTACGGAGCCTAAGTCAGTCTTTACAGTAGACATATCTCCCTCTAGTTGTCCAACCGATGTCTTCAGCGTTGTGACCTCGCTGGACATGGATGAAACTGAATTTTTGAGAGAGGTGTAGTCTGTGTAGATGTCAGCGAGCACCTTGGCGAAGTCGCTGAGAGTTTTATCAACTTTCTTTATGTCATCTGTGGAAGCCTTCTTCTCTACCACCGTTGTCAGCTTTGTAAGATTCTCTCCAGCGTTTGTTACAGATGAAGAGTTGTTGGATAGAGTGGTGGTGAGACCTGTCAGCTTTGTCTCCACAGCTTGTAGAGAGGCGTTGATGTCTCCCAAATTAGGACATGTAACAGATAAGTACTTGTGAACAAAGGAAAGCTCAGAAGTTTGGGGTTTAGTTACAGTGTATATGGTTTGGTGTGTACCTGCAGGAGGATTGACGAAGTCGTCAAAATTTCGGGTTCCTGAAAAATGTTCCATGTCGTCTTCAAAAGTGCGTTGACGTATGGCCATATCTGCAGGTCCTGTGCCCATCACTCCTTGAAGAGTATTTTCTTTAACTTCTGGAGGAATGACAGGTGCTTCAGTAATAACTGGAGTAGAGTCCAAATGAGTAGAGGGAGAAGCGAAGGATAAGAATGGAGGTTGGGTTCTGAGTTCAGCGTTGGAATCGCTGAGAATCACTTCATCAGTCTTTTGAGAGACTGAGGGAGGTTGGGTAGTTTCCAAGTTTGTAACCTCAACGTTTGGAGACGCTGAAGTTGGGATGGAATGGATGGGTTGTTCAGGTGTGGCAGAGCGTACCACTGAACGTTCCTTCAGCTCTGCAGAAAGAGCTGAGGAGTCTTCATCATGAGATTGCTGGGGTTGCTCCTTTGTTTTCTTGATCCTTTTAGAACCAAGTGGGGTAGATGATTGTTTCCTTTTCTTAGAAGGAGAGGATTTTGTGGCCTGGGTATCAGCGATGGGTATTGTCGCTGAAGGAGCCACAGAAGTAGAAGAAGAAGGGTTGAGAAGAGTTAAAAGGGTAGAAACACGTACCTCATTTTCAACTGGTTTGAAGTCAAGTACCTTAGAGCCAATCTGAGAGAGTTTCAGGTCGCCCTCTTGCGGGTAGCTGTCCTTCAGGCCATATTGGAAGATGGCGCTGATGAACCGTGGATAGGGAACCCATGGAGGTCTGTCAGCGACAGTGTCCACTCTTAGAACTAGGTCATCATAGATAATCGATGCCCAGTCTATGTTGAGACCTTTCAGCAGTGCATATCCCATTGCTTGCTGAGGTTTAGCGGCTTGGTCAGAGGAGCCGCTCTTTGCAGTCATGCAGCTGATTAGATGAGCGAAGATGAAATTCATCTCGCTGGGCATTTTCGATTTCTTGATAATCGTCAGCTTCTTCTCGGGCTTCATGTCTCTGCCGATTTCCCATACATAGCCCATTGCATCGAAAAATGCAATGATGGCTTCCCTGTCTGAGTTTTTCTTGGGGTCAGGGAGGGGAACGAATGGTTTTTCCTTGGTAGCGATGGGAAGGCTGAGAGCTTTGCGAATGATGGCAGGGGTGATCTTCATGGTGCCATATTCGATATCGCAGAGGATGCAATCAATTGTTTTGGAGGGGTCTTTGGCTGAAGGTAGTTGAGAGTGTCTCGCTGAGTACCAGAATTGTGAGAGTAAAAGCTGATGTGCAGGAGGTGTTATGGTCAGGGCTGTGGAGATGCAACAATTCTTTAGGAATTTCACAGCATCATCTAGATGTGTGACTTGCTTTCGAGGAGGAAACTCGAGAAGCGCAGAGAGGTTGTTCACCTTAGTCCAATCCAGTTTGTCAAGGGCAAACTTGACTTGAGGAGCCTTGAAGATTTCCACTTCCTCAGAATCAGTGGAGATGTTCTCAGCGGTAGCAGGAATGTCAGACGATGCCATTTCTCTGTATTATCAGTTCAACCAAAAATGTTAACAAATAAGAATAATCTTAATGTGGAAATATTTTCCATTAAGATGGTTCAAATTGTATCCATTTCATTCAGACACAAATGTCTTAATGAAGATTAGGGTTTTTCTTGCTTTTTGAGAAACGAAATGTAAAAACCCATTTATTCTTGTTATCCAGTTTTCTATGAAGAATTAGATTCTGGACACGAATGAAGAACAAATTTAAGATTTTGCATTTAAACTTGAAGAACAACCATGAAATGGTTGTGTTCATAAAACCATGAAAGAAATGATTTCATTTTTAAGAAGTTCTTTTGTTTGATCTTGTTAAAACAAGGAAAAGATCGGAAACAAGTTATACGCATTCGGTAATAAATAAGAACATATTAACCTTGATGTTTGATGAAGAAGATGAACAGTTGTTCTTGAGAAAAAATCGAGAGCCAAATGCAACAGTGAATTCTTTCTTTGCTTGGAGGAGAAGTTGTTCGCGTAAAAGAAAAATATAAACAAAGAATTTGTTTATATAGAGAATTTAGAAAGAGAAAATCTTGAGAGGGAAAAGATTTTCATCATGACACGGACACGTGTTTGCATTTGATTGGCGAGTAAACGAAACGTGCAAACGTGTGTCAGAAAGAAGAACGTGCCAGGGCTTATCCGTTGTAATGACGTCACAACTGTCCTTTCATATTCTTGGTTGTCTCTGAGGTTTTGAAAAACTCAGGGATACTTTTGAATAAAAATATCAGTGAAGGTTTAGAAATTTCAAAAAATATCGCTGAAAAGGAAGAGATATTCAGCGATGAGATTTGTTTTAAAATCTTGCATTTACATGCGATTTGTCAGAGAGAAAAACATACCTTGATATCAGTGAATCAAGTTCATTCAAAGAGAAGATCATAGAATGGGTTATACAAGTTGATTTTATCCTATTGCTGATCAAATGTAAACCACTGAGGATTTTATCCTTCAAAGTTCAGCATTCCAAGCTCGCTGATGAGAAAGTTGAATCTTGTCTCATCAAGAGGTTTGGTGAATAGATCAGCTAACTGATAATCAGTTGGCATAAAATGAAGTTCTATATTACCATTCATCACATGATCTCTGATAAAGTGATACCTGATTTCAATGTGTTTTGTCTTTGAGTGTAGCACTGGATTATTGGCTATAGCGATGGCACTTGTCCTGTCGCAATAGATTGGAATATTTGAGAGCTGAAGGTCATAGTCCAGTAGTTGATTTCTCATCCACAAGATCTGAGAACAGCAGCTTCCAGCGTCTACATACTCAGCTTCAGCTGTGGAAGTGGACACTGAGTGTTGCTTCTTACTTGTCCAACTTACCAGCTTTCCACCCAGGAGCTGACATCCTCCTGTGGTGCTTTTCCTATCCATTCTGCAACCTGCAAAATCACTATCTGAATAGGCGAGTAAATCAAATCCTGAGTCTTTGGGATACCAAAGACCTAGATTCGCTGTACCCTTAAGATATCGAAAAATTCGCTTTACAGCTTTCATATGAGATATCTTAGGTTCAGCTTGATATCGTGCACACAAGCATGTTGCAAACATAATATCGGGTCGGCTAGCTGTAAGATACAATAGTGAGCCGATCATCCCACGGTACAGCGTGACATTGACAGGAACACCCTTAGTGTCCTTATCAAGTGTCAGCGGTGGTGCCATAGGGGTTTTCATAGCTGAACTTTCAGTTAAGTCGAATTTCTTCAGCATATCTTTAATATATTTTCCCTGATTAATGAAAGTTCCTTTTCAGTTTGCTTAATCTGAAGACCAAGGAAATATGTTAGTTCACCCATCATGCTCATCTTATACTCATCTTTCATTCTATCAGCAAAACGAGTACAAAGATCAGGGTTAGTAGAACCAAATATAATATCATCAACATATATTTGAACTAGAATGATATGACCTTTTACTTTCCTGAAAAATAGGGTTTTGTCTATTTTGCCTCGCTCAAATTGTTCAATAAGGAGATAAGTAGAAAGAGTGTCATACCATGCACGTGGAGCTTGCTTTAAGCCATAAAGTGCCTTATCCAGATTATAAACATAACCTGGATGCTTAGGATCTGAGAATCCTGGAGGTTGTTCCACATAGACTTCTTCATTCAGCTTTCCATTTAGAAACGCTGACTTAACATCCATCTGATATACGTTGAAGTCTTTGTGTACAGCATATGCTAAGAATAGACGAATAGATTCAAGTCTTGCTACAGGAGCAAATGTTTCGTCATAATCTATACCTTCCTCTTGTGTGTATCCCTGAGCAACAAGACGAGCTTTGTTGCGGGTTACAGTACCATGTTCGTCCAACTTCTTTCGATAGACCCATTTAGTGCCTATCACAGTTTTGTCAGTTGGTCTTCGAACAAGTTTCCAAACTTTGTTTCTTTCGAATTCAGTCAGCTCTTCTTGCATGGCGCTGACCCAGTTTGGATCTTTGAGGGCATCATCTGCTTTCTTTGGTTCAGTTAGTGAAATAAAATTTACAAATACACAAATATTACCTGCACTTCGTCGAGTCTGAATGCCAGCGTTTGGATCACCAAGAATTTGATCAATTGGGTGATTTATAGTCCATCGCTGAGACGGAGCATGAGACGTTGACTCAACTTGAATTTGAGGAGCTGAAGATGAAGCTTCAGCGACGTCGGGAGTATCAGCCAAGAGAGAAATGGATGCAGTTGTCATTATATTCACTGATTGCTGAGAAGTAGATGGAATATTTGAGACATTGGGTTCAGAAGCAGGTATAGTGTTTATAGGAACAGCTGAGACCCAAGAAGTTTCAGCTTCACTATTCTGCATATCTGGAATGATGGTAGGACCATCATCTTCAACGGTATGAGCACGAGGAGTGGGAATATCTTCTGAATCACCAAGATGAGAAAACATCCATTGATTCAGTTCTTCAGTGTCAGCGTTCGGTTTAGAGTTCGCTGAACGGGACTCGTCAAACGTGACGTGAATTGTTTCTTCAACAGTTTGTCTTCTTCGATTGAAGACTCTGAAGGCTTTGGAAACTGAGGAGTATCCAAGAAAGATTCCATCATCAGCCTTAGGATCAAACTTTCCAAGGGCATCTCTGTTGTTCAGTATGAAACACTGACATCCAAAGATGTGAAGAAAGCTGATTGAAGGCTTTCTCCCATGAAAAAGTTCATAGGTTGTTTTATTGAATCTTTTGACTATCAGCGACCTGTTTTGCGTAAAACAAGCGGTGTTGACAGCTTCTGCCCAAAACTGAGTAGGCAGGTGAGAATCGCTGAGCATTGAACGTGCAGCTTCAATAATTGTTCTATTTCTTCTTTCAGCGACTCCGTTTTGTTGCGGTGTTCTCACTGAAGAAAAGTTGTGAGAAATACCCTTACTCTCAAAGAAGGAATCAAGAGAACTGTTTTTGAATTCAGTCCCATGATCACTCCTTATTGAGCGAACGGTCAAATTGTTCAGGGTTTCCATCTTCCGAACAAAAGTGATGAGTTCTTCAGGGGTGTCACTCTTGGAACGGAGAAACATAACCCATGTATAACGAGAGAATTCATCAACTATGACCAGCGTATATTTCTTTCCAGCGATGGATTGTTTGTTAACAGGGCCAAACAAATCCATATGGAGTAGTTGTAGAGGAGATGACACTGAGGGGACTTGCTTTGATTTAAAGCTTGCTTTGGTCTGCTTCCCTTTTTCACACGCTGAACATAAAGACTCTTTGGCGTATGAGTGTTGAGGTAGACCAGTAACTAACTCTTTTGAAGAAAGAGTATTCAGTGTCTTGAAATTTAGATGAGAGAGCCTTTTATGCCATAGCCAGTTGACATCAGATGAGGCTTTTGAGAAGAAACAGGAGTTCTCAGTGGTTGTTGAGTCCATGTTTATTACATAAACATTTTCCAAACGATAACCGCTGAGAGCTATCTTCTCCTTTTTGTCAGCGACAAAGCAGGATTCCTTAGTAAAGATTACTTTGTTATCCATGTCGCAAAGCTGAATGATGCTAAGAAGATTGTGCTTCAGCCCTTCAACATATGCGACTCTTCTGAAGGAGGTTGTACCATTTGAAAGTACACCATACCCTCGGGTATGTCCTTTTCCATTTCCACCGAAAGTCACAGAGGGACCCTTCTCTTCCTTGTATTCAGCGAGCAGGCTTTTCTTTCCTGTCATGTGTCTAGAGCATCCGCTATCGAGATACCAGATACCCTTCTTAACCTGCAATACAAAAGGAAGATTAGTTTTCCTTGGGTACCCACTTAACCATGTATACACGTTTGTCAGTGGAAGTTGTTGGAATGGAAGGTTCAACAGTCTTCGCAGCATTTGACGATTCAGCTTTGTCATTCTTCAGTTTAGTTAATTTCTTAACCTCAGTGGTCTTCTTTGCCTTGGGGGCAATCTTCACCTTAGCTATCTTTTCAGCTTTGGTGGCTGTGGGGCACTTACTAGCAATATGATCAGTGAGTCCACAGTGATAACATTTCCTATAGCTAAAAGTAGTTCTAGGACCATTTGAATGTTGAGCTTTTAATTTAGAATTAGAAGTACCAGCACCAAGTAAACTATTTGTTTTAGAAATAGGAGGAACATTCAGTTCTTCTGATTTCTTACCAAGGACATCCACTCTGAGTCTAGGAGTAGATCGCTGAATAGATCCAGAGATCTGCTTTCTTGATCCAGAGGGATGGGTCACTGAAGCTTTAGAAGCATTCAGCTTAGGTACTGAAGTACGCTTCTGAGGATTTTGGTAAATAACAATTCCTTTACCTTTATCTTTTAAGACAGAGGTAGGTTTTGGATAAACCATTTTCTCTTTACCTTTCGAGGTAGGAGTTTCCTCAGGGATTGGTGTAATGGACGAGGAGCACTGAGAAGATGAAGTATCAGCGACTGAGGATATGAACGTTCCAAGTTTAAGCATTGAACGCTCAGTGGTTGGTTTTGGAGTTTCATATTTGTAACCCAAACCACGTTTATCACTCAGTGGAATCTGAGACTTAATTATCTCAGTAATCTTTGTTGAAGAATTACACCATCCTTCAACAGTTGCTTTTTCAGCTTTTAATGCAGCGATAGCTTCTGCTCGTTCAATTTTGACTAGCTGATTTAAATATACTTGATCTTTAAAATCTTCTTCAATTTTAGAAAGCTTTTCTATTTGAAGGTGGCAGTTTTTAAGCTTTTCAGCGAGATCAAGGTTTTGGTTTTCAACCACAGTTTTTCCGTTCATGGCTTCGTATAAACTTCTAGTCAATAGATCGGTCTTACGGAGACTATCAGCTTCATCAATATTTGCAATATTGGTAAAGAAGGAAGGTGATACCTGAATAGCAGAGGTTGAAGTGGAGGGAATGTCTGAACTTTCTTCCTCTTCTTCAATCTTGGCCATAAGACATAGATTTGCTTCATCATCTTTAGAGTCAGATGATGATGCTTCTAAATCAGAAGCAACCCAATCATAGTTAGCCATCAGGCCTTTGCCTTTCTTCTTAAAGCTTTTCAGCTTCGCATATTTTTCTTTCAGCTTTGAGTATTTGTCATCTTTATTCCTTGGAACAAAGGATTTCTTTGTAAAAGCCGAGGGTCTAGAAACTTTCTTAGACCTGCACTCGTTAGCGAAATGTCCTGTCTTTTCACAGTTAAAACAAGTAGCAGTAGCCTTATCAACAAAAGCTGATGATTTAGGCTTGTCAGTTATGGAAAGAGGTTTGTTCTTTCTAAACATTTTCTTTTTGGCAAATCTCCTAAACTTTTTAGTTAGGAGAGCCAAAGATTCATCATCATCTGAGGAATCAGAGTCTGATGACCTTTCATAGTTACTTTCTAACTCAATGATAGTGACCGAGGGTCGCTGAGTAGAAGGTTCCTCTGAGATTAAAGCAACGGGGGTGCTTTTGGAATCTTTTACAAGATTCTTCTTAAGATGGCTCAATTGCTCATGATTCAGCAACGTGCCATATAAGGTAGCAAGGGTCATTGATTTTAGATCCTTTGACATCTTGAGACACATAGAATAATTGTCCCAGCTTTCAGGTAAACATTCTAGAAACTTTGTCAGCACTTCAAAGTTAGAATATTCCTTACCAACAGTTTTCAGATCTATAATTAAACAATTAAAACGTTGGTGAACTTCAGAGAGAGTTTCATTCTTACCAGAAATGAAGCTTTCGTATTGTCTTACCAGGTTGATCTTTCTTGAGTCCTGGACTTCAGACGTTCCTTCATACTGAACACATATTGTGTCCCACATGGCTTTTGATGATTTCAGATTCATGACGGAATGGTAGACTTCGTCAGGAAGAGCCATGGATAGTATGGATCTGGCTTTTGTATCTACAGCCACTTTCTTCTTATCTACATCGGTCCACATGTGTATTTCCTTAGGAATCAGCCTTTCTGGAATAGCAGGTCTATTCGCAGTGGCTGGAACTGCAGGATCAATTGTTACAGGGATGAATGGGCCGTTTTTGAGATAGTAAGGCATAGTAGGGTCTACACCTTCTAAGAAGAGTGTCATCCTATTTTTCCATAAGTTGAAGTTATCTCTGGAAAATCTAGGGGGTTTTGCAAGAGAACCATTGTCTATATAATTTGTGTTTGTGTTGGTGGCCATTTTCAGATAATAGCAAGGAAGAGAAATATCTTAGATTAGATCTTGTTTATGAGATTAAACAAATCCGCTCTGATACCACTTGTTGGTCCCGAAGGGTTATACAAGTTTGTAGAAGGGGGGGGGGGGGGGGGGGTTGAATACAAACACACATATTTTACTTTTCTAAATTGTTTATTGATAAATCATTAACAATTTACAGCTTGTTGCGGAAACAAGATTAAGGAATAAACCTAAATCTAAAGAAGTTGGAACACAAAGGTTTCTTGCACTAAGAGAGATAAGGAAATTACTAATAATAACCTATCTTGAGATAAGAGATTGAACTTGTCCAGAGTTAGCAAGTTACTTCAAATGAAGTGGGTTCATCTATTTATATACTGCATGCATTTAATGCAAGTCAGTATACACTTTACACGTGTCATCAGCTGGTTGGTTGCATGGCATTGACCTTTGTTGACAACCTTAGTAGCCGCATGAATGAACAATGTAGTATCAGATTTGTTGTACGAATTCAGACAATAAGGAGGTTCTATTCTGACATATCGTACGGAGGCGTGCAAGGGTGGTTGAGACAAAAGTACTTTGTACGGAAGACTTTATGATCAGCTTTTCGATGTTTCGGCGATCTATCATTTCATATCACTGAATGATAGAGTTCAGCGATAGCTAAAGTCTTGTACTTGATACTTCACGTTGATTGGACAAATCTGAGTCTTCGCTGATCCGCATCAGTTCATTAGGAGACTTGTCGCTGGTTCTTGAGCTTGATCTTCGACTTCAGCGTAGAACCTATGTTGACGTGAAACTTGTCTTCAGGGATCACAAGTAAACAACTAACTTATCAGCGATCACCATAAGTACTGAACAGACTCAGACAATTATGGTGAACAGTTTTGCTGAATGTTTAATCTAAAGAGCGAGAGTTCCTATCAGCGGTACTGGAAGATCTTAGTACTTATCAGCGATAGTGAAACTCTGATACATATTGTTTACTTACAATTTTCACTAAGTATATAAGAGAGGGTCATTATCAAATCACTGAGGGTTTGGATCAACAGTGTATGTGAAAGAATGTGAAGACGAATTTGAATTGTGTAGGAATGGCCATGAGAGATTTGGCCTGCAGTGTGATGTTATGACTGAGGAATGTACAGTTATGTAGTGGCAATAGCTGCCGAGTTAAATGTACCAGTTAGTGTGGTAGTAACGTGATGTTAGAAAGATGAAACATTAGATGGAAGCCTGGTCGGGATTTTGGATGAGGTGTGCAAATTGTTTAGCAAGTGGTTAGAACACGTAGTTGTAAGTGGCAGTGTGATACGACTATTATCGGAGTAGAATGTTTAATGGGTGCTTGCCCAAATGAGAGACCAAGCGTTTTTGGCTTTGTGAGTCGCTAAGTAAGTATATTCTTGAAATCACTGAAAGTTTAAGGAAAATGATGGATGAGTTAATCAAAATGTGGTGTGGTTGATGCGAATTATTTAAAGAAGGAGAATTGTTTCCTATGGGTGAAAGGATTATCCGAGAAGGTAATAGTTGAAGATCAAAGAATGTGTAGTAACATCAAACATTGGTGTCAGTTCGAGGTGATTTGGTTGAATGCCTTAAGCCAGAATGTTAGTGCAACCGTCTGGTTATGTACTGTAACAGGAAAGTATTTTCAGCATGGGAATTGGCGGAAGAGAGGGGCAAGTAATGTTAGTGGGCAGTGCTCCACGCTAACGTGGGGAGGGGGAGATAGTAGGTCGGAATAAGTGAGTAAATTGGAAGTAGTAGGCTTGACAGGAATGCCGAAAGGTGCAGTGTCGTGTAGATTGTCATTGATAAATGTGCGAACTTTTGGAAAGAGTAGTGAGGAAGGAAATTGTGTATGATTTTGTGCAGGAAAGGAGTGGATAAGACAATTGAATGAGTTAAGTAAATTTGAGTAGGTGAACACATCAACGATGGGTTTGGAGATTCCTACTCTTAGTTACATATAAGTATGGGGTAGTGAAGTGGTGAGGATGTGAGAGATGATTGACGAACTGTGGTCTAGGTGGTCCGAGAAAGGGAAATGTTATCTACATAGACGATTGTTGGTTGGGAGAAGTAATCTAGAATCGCTTGTAATACGATGAAGGAACTCTGGGTAGTGAGTTGTCGGGATGTACGGGGTTGGCCTTGTGCCAAGCTGTCAAGTGAGTGATTGTTCTTGGTAAATGAACCTCGTGTTGTAACGGGGGATTCCGCCACGTTCTCCTTAAAAAGAGTATAGATGCATGAGAAGCCTTATTTAATCTTCTATTGTTAAGACCGATCGAATAGGAACAGTAGCCTTCGAGTTAGAGTACCGTAAGAACTGAAGGGAATGCATCCAATGTTCCATTTTTCGATTTTAGTGAGGTGGTTGACTGAGTCAGAAGTGGCATTACCTTGGGGAAGTGTCAGTTGTGGTGTGGGCATGGTACCCGCGTCTTTTCCATAAGGAATTCCGGGGACGGAATTCTTTTAATGGGGGAGTGTTGTAACAACCGGGTTTTTTATAAAAGATATGAAAGTTTGGTGGTCGAAGTGTAAACTTTGAAAGTAGACTTGAGGGACCTTTTGGCAATTTCTAACAAGTATTTATAGCTACAATTCCTTAGGTTTTACTGATTTTGCTAATTGGTTTTGGGTGTTGGCGGCTTAAGAGAAGAAAGAAGAGAGAAAGAGGGTTTTGGAAGAAGTCTTGCTCAAGAAAGATTTGGTGAAGGTAATCTCCCTAACCATTCGATTTCCTTTTAGTACAAGCTTTCTTTTCTCGTTTGTCTAGAATTTGGGGCTGGAATCAGTAGGGATTAATGGGTTCTTCACCTAATTAACCCCTAAGTTGAGCATTTTGGGTTTTGTGTTCAATGTGTCGATTTTGGTGTTTTAAAATGGACTAATTGAGTGATTATGGCTAGTGGATGAACCCTTAGGGTTGTCTAATCGAGCTGTTATCATAGAAATGAGTTTTAATCACTTTTAGATGGTTGTTTTTCGAACAGCCGTAGTTCCCGGACACTGATGTTTCAGTAGTGTCCGGATGGATTGCAAGTGTCCGGGTAAGAGTTCTTGGGAGTTACCGGATGTGTATCTTTTCGGATAGTGCGTCCGGAAAGGGGTAGAGTCCGGATAGTGCGTCCGGAAAGCTCTAAGCGTCCGGAAAGCCCCTGTATCCGGAAAGTGTTCACTGGTTAGTAGGATTGAACCGTTTAATCTGATTTAAACCTAATGCCCTTAGGTGTTCGATTGGATTAGCTTGGAGGTAGTTAAGGAGTGCGTTCAGCATTACCAAGGTGAGTTCCCTAAATCCTTTTTACGACGTAAAGTGTTAAATGTTTTAACTGATTATGGTTTCATTTACGAGCATGAACTGTTTGTAACTATCACGAATGTTTTTCCATGAACTACACGTTTTACTTGAGAAGGCTTACTTGACATGATGAAATGGTAATGATGAATTTTACAAAGATGTAAAGTGCATGTTTTATGAAATGAATTATGTGCTATGTGGAGTCGGTCTGCACTGTGGGATCAGTGAGAGATCCTCGGGGTCGGAAGATCCCTTGGATATGTATGACAGACCGGTAGGTTAGAATTCGTTTCCTCCTACTCGGGTAGAGGGGAGTCTGCGTAGGCTCCGGGAAGGGGAGTCTACGTAGGCTCCGAAAGAGGCGAGAGGGGTTCTGCTGGGGCCCCGATCGCGGAATGTTTATGTGATCCATTACACAGTGTAGTACTATACTTGATGATGTGTTACGGAATCTTTATAAATCTTTTATAAGTGTTCTCCATATTGTTTACATGTTGATTTCGGAGGGAATTCACTAGACCTTTTGGTCTAACCCTCGCTTTTAAAAAACTAAACCATTTTCAGGTAAGCGCACTATGGGTTCTTCTAGTAAGAACTAGGAGTGACTGCAAGAAGGATTTGGAGATTAGAGCGACTCCAAGATTTGATTATGATGACTATAGATATAGTGCTCGGCTGTGGAATAGAGACTTTCGCTGTCAGATTTTTGTTTAGTATAGGCTATTGATGAATCAAAGACAAGTTCACTTATGTAATTCGAATGTTATTCTATGTTATTGCATGTTATGTTTTTGAGACGTTACAGAAAATGTTAAAGAGTCCGATATTGAATGTATTTAAACATATTTTTTTCTCTCTATATATATTTATATTGAAATCTCTTCCCTAATAGGGAAAATGTTAAGAGTCCCATAATAAGAATTTACTACCAATTTTTCAAGTATATACGATTCAAACTTGAAACCTTTGACTTATCACGAGTTAACATGAAGCACCTAAAAGAACCTCTTCCACCATGGTGTATTTGCGTTTCTTTTATACAAAAGATAAATGGAAAATCACTTTGGACTCGTGAGTAAGAACTCATTTCACTATAATACAACTTTAAAAAAATGTATTATCTAACAAATATTAGATGCAACTAGTTCATAAATTTTATAACAAGTGTCTTCTCCATATGCTTGGCCCCAAATAAATTAATAACAAATACGAGATTCAAATATGAAACCGATTTGAATTTAAGAGGTCGTTTATCAAATTCTTATTGGATAAGCGATTATTAGCAAGAGTATGGGTGCTCAAAAAAACGACCAACCTGGCCCGACCTGAAGAAACCCAAAAAACTCAACACGGGTTAACCCGACACATAGTTGATACAAAATTAGACCAAACTGCATCTATTCGGTTGGAACCGAGTTAGGATAATTTGAACCCTACCCAAACTGATGAACCTGGTGCCTTTCTATACTATGGATTTAATATAACTGTTTAATCCTTGATTAATATATGTACACTAAACACTTGACCAACCCATAATGAGCTATAATCAAAATTATATTACAATTTCAATCCTGATCTAGTTTCTTATTTGCAAAAACTTTCAACTCTTTTTTTTGAGTTTGTTTTCCTTTTTTGTATGTTCCCATTTTTATTGTACTTTGTTTAAACATAAACACTTAGCTAGATTGTTAAATGATGTATCAATATGTCAACCCGGCCAACCTAACCCAACCCGTACGGTTTGGGTTTGGGTTTGGTTGGGTTGAGATTTTTCAAACCGCAAACATTGGGTTGGTTTATTCAAATGCCTTCAACCCGGACAACCCAACCCATGAGCAGCCCATGCAAAAGTCATCAGTCTCACTTATTTTATTACGTAAAAATACTCGACCATCAAAATGGATTGTTGATAGGCGTTTGCTACCGGTTAATCGCTAAAAAAGTTTTTTGCCTCACTTATCGGGTAAGAATATAGACGCCTCCTATACCTCTTATTGAAAAAAATTCTCGATAATTAACACACTCAAAAGTAAAGTAAATGACTCTAAATAAACATTAATTTCATCAAAATGAGTCATAAGCCTCAAGCCTTATCCCCTAGGTCAAATTCATTGAAAGTTTCATAATTTAGTTGGTTAGGAATCTTATATTTGTACCACGCATTATACTTCATGCTACTCTATTGTCTTATTTATTATTTATAATATAAACTAAATGATTAGTGACCCACATCATTACATGTATAATTTGGGATATATGTATACCATAATCCCATCCAAACGTCATTGCAAATTTGCAACTTTACCTAATCACAACTTGTGCATGAGAGAGTGATCATTAGGGTCCACGCACATGAGATTAATTAATCAATTAATTAAACCAAGTTTATTTTGATCATAATGAATAGCACATTTGCATCAATTGATATCGAGGTATAATATTTATTTCATGGCGATCCTAAGAAATACCTTGTTGAAAAATTCCTTGGGTTTTCTCTTTATTATGATCGTATCCCATAAATAAAGCGTTTCTCGGTGAATTTTAGTTCATAAAAAGTCATTCAAAGTTGAATCAACATGGTCGATGATGCTTGAAATGAAGTAAGAAAAAGAAAGATAAAAAAGGTTTTGTTCATATAAAGATTAAAACCTAGTCAAAGGAATATATCCTTTTTAAAATGACAAATTTGGTGCCTACAACAACAAGACATTCCCTTTGGCAATCCCTACCTCATCAATGGAATAATGTTGCTAATATATGCATTCAAAGATTAAGACTTGTCGTATAAGCTATCCGTTATTACCCTTTTATAGATACACATAAAGATTGATGTTTCATGCATGCACACGAGAAAAAGATCATAATCTGTCAACATCACCACTTTACACGTATAAGAAACATGCAATGAAGTGGGCATCCATCTTTATATGCCCTAAAAAGAAAGGTTTATAAAACCAAAAAACCAAAGACTCATTGAATCAGTACCTGTGCACGTAAGTGCGTACGGGGTCGTTAATTATATTTTGTTTGAAGAATTTGGAATATGACAAAGCAAAAGGAATTGGAATATATGTTAGAGGGGCAAGTTGTGATGTTACTTGTGTTAAATTGTTTAAATGATAAAATCCTAAATGCTATCTTTTTTGTATATATAGAGATGGGGAAAGGAATGGCACTTTACATAGGGGCCAAAGGGCTTGTAGAAAATACATTCTTGTGTATGTGTGGGTAGGATCTCCCTCCCCATAAAAAGTAGGTGAACCATATGATATATGTATATTAGCCATTTGCTTGGTGCGATGCATGCAACTATGTAATATTTTCTATTATAAATTGAAAAGGATTAATCAATTTTTTATTAAAAAATCTAAAATTTATGTACGAATAAACTAGAAATTACAAGCGTGATTGAAATTATAAGCTAATTCCATTACCTAATAAAAAGACCTGAAATACACATTGATATTGGTCTCGAATGAAGATTAAAAATTTCTCATACTTGAAACTTCAATCTCGATTTTGTTGACTATGTGTATCCCAACATGTATACAGGAGATGAACAAAACAGTTCTTACACGGAGTTCTTAGAGATCGATTTTATTCACAATATAAATGTTAGATTAGGTTCAAATTTCACAAGATGTATCAAAACCCCAAATTCAACGTGTTCACGACATAATATTTTTTATGAATTTACTCGGGTTGTTGGATTTCAAACATTGTTAAGAGATTTGTTTTGAATTTAGGAAACTATTATTGTTGATATGGAAGAGAAGCATATAGAACTATAGAAGAGAGATATTTGTAAATGCAAGCAAGAAGTATTAATTTTATTCTTTTGCCAACAAAAATGATATAATTTACTTTGCGGTTGAGGGAAGATATGACAAATTGTCCAATTACCCACCAGGAAATCAAAATTTGGTAATAAAAAGCACAAGAAGTTAAAAGAAAAAAGTTAAAACAAATATGGCATGGAATGTTAACAAAAGTTAACATGAAAATGTTGACATAGGTTATAATAAATTAACATGAAAATGTTGACATAGGTTATAATAAATTAACATGAAATGTTAACATGTCAATTAATTTATGTGAACATATGCTAACAAAGTACCTTCTAAGGAAGTTTAAACACTATATATATGTGAAAATAAATTGTTTATATAATCTTGTTTTATTTATTTTGTTTCATTTATGAAAGCTTAGTAAGGACCTCCTTTCTTTTTTCAAGCTTCTCTCACATCTTTTCCCCATATACATATATATATATATATATATATATATATATATATATATATATAGAGAGAGAGAGAGAGGTTAAATCATGTGAGAACCACAAATATGTTATAAACCGTCAGAACCGATATAAAAAATATTTTTTTACATGATATTTTTTCATCAAATGCTAGGATTATTATATTTTACTTCAAATATATGTGTTTCATAATATGATAGTTTCACATTGATTTGTTTCACCATGTGAATATTTTTACGGGTATTTTTCATTTCACTAGGTGAAACAAAATTCGTTTTTCACATGTAAACTTTTCATAAGGTGAACACGAACATATATGTAACAATACCTTAAATCATAGGTTTTGATGAAAAAAAATCATGTAAACAAAAATTTTTACATTGGTTCTCATGGGTTTGTTACCTATTTGTGGTTCTCATTTGATTATCGTCCTATATATATATATATATATATATAGAGAGAGAGAGAGAGAGAGAGGCTCACTATTTTATAATTTTTTTTTTCGTGTAAGCTTTGGATTTCATAGGTTTTCTTAATTAAAGTTTTTCATGAAATTGTTATTTTGATGAAATTGTTTCATATCATTCATTTCTTGATGAAATTGTTTCATATATTTGTGTTTTTTATGTAGTTTCATATGTTTTTTTCATTCCTATGAAGCTCTTTCATATATTTTCTCAGTTTGATGAAACTTTTTCGTTTTTATATAAAAAACACAAAATATATGAAACAATTTCATCAAGAAATGAATTATATGAAACACTTTCGTCAAAATAAACAATTTCATGAAACAGTTTCATCAATAAAACCTATGAAATCCAAAGTTTACACACATTTAGGCTATGTTTGGAAAACTAGCTGATAAGCTAGTTATTGACTCATAAGCTAGCTGATGAAAAAGTCACGTTTGACAAAAACTAGCTTATAACATGCAAAATGACCAAAAATGACATCTTCAAAAAATTATCAATTACAATATTTAATTAAATTTAAAACAAGTTAAATAACATAACATGTTAATTAAAAAAATTTAAAATATATTATTACAGATATATTATAAATTTTGAATTTGTTAAAACAAGTTTTAGAAAAAACATATATTAACTTATGATTTTAAATAACCGTTACGTATAATATGAAAAATAATCAAATAATAATTAAAAAAGATAATAATAATTGAAAATTAAAATATATTGATTAATATTTTAAAAATATTTAAAAATAATTTATATGATCAACAATAACTCTAAATAATTAAAAATGAATATCAATGTATAATTAAAAGTTAATTTAATAATTTTTCGTTAATATTAATTAATATTTAGTAATTAATAATAATTAAATTTAAAATTAATATTTATTTATAATGATAGTTAATTATTAATAATGAGAGCAATATTGGAATATTCACAAAAAATTACTTAAAAGCTACTCCAAGTAGCGTTTTAAAAAGCTAGCTTATAAGTTAGTTTTTTTAAAACGCTACTTGGAGTAGCTTTTGAGTAGTTTTTTGTGAATATTCCAATATTTTCCTTATTAATACTAATTGTTATTTATTAATTGTTATTCTAAATTAATATTAATTTTTAAATTTAATTATTATCAATTAATAAAAATTAATTAATATTAACTGAAATTTATTGAAACAAATTTTAATTATATATTGATATTAAATTTAATTATTTAGAATTATTGTTAATCATATAAATTAGTTTTATATGTTTTATAATATTAATTAATATATTTTAATTATCAATTACTATTATTTTTTAAATATTATTTGACTATTTTTTCATATTATATGTAACGGCTATTTAAAATCATAAGTTAATATATATTTTTAAAACTTATTTTAACAAGTTCAAAATTTGTAGTATATATGTAATAATAAACTTTAAATTCTTTTAATTAACATGTTATATTATTTAGTTTTTCTTTACTATATTGATTGTATTAATTAGCATATTATATTTTTACAAATTTGTTTTAATTATATCGTTAAATATTGAAATTGATAATTTTATGAAGATGCCCTTTTTGGTTATTTTACATGTTTATAAGTTATTTTTGCCAAACGTAGATTTTTCATCAGCTAGCTTATGAGTCAACAACTATCTTATGAGTCAACAGATGCCAAACATAGCCTTAGAGGTTTACAAATTATTATCCCTGTATATATATATATATATATATATATATATATATATATATATATATATATATATGTGTGTGTGTGTGTGTGTGTATGTGTGTGTATATAAGGTTAGGTTCCCGGGAAAAGTTGAGATAACTTGAGAAACGTGAGAAGTGATTATCAACCCTTGGATGAGAAAAATGAATGGGCACGTTAGGATGAGATGCACCGAGATAAGATGCAGCGATACCGGATCAAATCTCTTCTAAAGCGTAATTCATGGGAGGACATGAGATTAAAAGTGATCAACAATTCATATTCAATTCTCACGCTTCTCATGTTAACCTCAACTTCTCATACGATCTTTCGTCTCTCTCTCTCTCTCTCTCTATATATATATATATATATATGTAATATATGTATATATAGAGGTGGGTTCAAACGAGAACGCTAACTATTTAAGTAAACAACCGCTATGTACAAAATCATATATGATTCACGTACAAAATCATATATGATTACGCGACTTTTCCCGCCACTTTAAGTCGCGGCCAAAGTCGCGCGTGTCCAGTTTTTGCAGTTAATGTAAAATCACATGTGATTTTGCACATAGTTTATTGTTTTCTTGTTTTCTTAAATAGTTAGCGTTCTCGTTTGAAGCTTCCTCTCTCTCTCTATATATATTTATATATATATATATATATATATATATTTATATATATATATATATATATAGAGAGAGAGAGAGAGAGAGAGAGAGAGAAAAGAAAAAGGGGTATCTCTTTATATTCTTATTCTTCAATCATTTAGGGTTCCTTTAATTATGAAAGAAAGAATATATCTTGAACTTGTATTTGTCATGTGGAATTGTTGATCTCAAGGTCAGAAAAGCATAGCTTATATGATGAACTAGGTAATTACACCGTGCGTTGCGCGGTGTTTACAAATGTTATATATGATGATAAATACGACAATAATTTTAATTTATGAACATATTATATTTGAACCAATGTTCAAAAAAGCGCTTCATGGCACGATATAGTGCAAAACGCGTCTCTGTCGTTACGAAATGATTCATAGTGTTTTGTGTAAGGCGTAAATCACGTCATAATGCGTTTAATAAAAGTTTTGATTTATAAACATTGTTATCTTACTAAAAAAATAAAAAAATAAAAGTTAATAGACTTATTTAATAAAAGTTGTGATTTATAAGCATTGTTAGGTTAGTGAGAAAATAGAAAAAATTAAATAAACATATATGTTTTTCATTGAATTAAAGTTTGATTTATGATCATTGTTAACTTATTAACTAATAAAAGTAAACATTATAATCCTTTAAATTTAATTTATAAACATTGTTAACTTAATAAAAAAATATTAAAATTAAATAACAAAAAATTATACTCCATTAAAATAATTTCTGATTTATAAACATTGTTAACTTATTAAAAACAATAAAATTAGTGAATGTTGAATTTGTGGAATTATAGTTTAACTTAGTATACAAAATTTATTGATTAAAATTAATGGAAAAAAAAAACAGAAAATGAAATGGGGGATGCAACATTTTATTTTTAAAACAAATCAAAAAATTTACAAAATTTTCTTCTAGATTTTCTTTTATATAAAGTTGTTAAATACTCAATGTCATATAAGACAACAATTTTACTAAATGTTATTGAAATTTTATTTTACTAATTTTAATCTCATTTATAAATTGTATCTTATATTTTACCAAAAATAAAATCTCATTTAAAATAACTTTTAATATTTGTAAGAATAAAGTGAGTTTTCTTTTATAAAAGGGTAAAATCTTATATTATATTGAGAGATGAATTAAATGCACTCATATTTATTAATATTCTTCTTATACACATCAATATCAAAACTTATTTTTCACATTTTCAATGCATGATTACAAATAAAACACATTACAAACTAAGAATAAGCATACATATCAGTAAACAAATGTCCAGATCTATAGCCCTACCTCCCTACACACTTTTATAAACCCAAGGTCCCAACAAAAAACTCCTTTATTAAAAATGTGACGCTCAATTTATTGAAAAAAATAGAGATTCACGACATTACACGACCCTTCCTTCCAAAGTATCAAATCCTGGAAGCCCAATACCCATTTTTATTAACCATGTATAACACTAATCATCAGTATGTGTAACGTCCCATAACTTGACATGCATTAAATCATAGAAACTGAGCGTTTTACATTACAAAATTTTACTTCTTCAACACATCAATAAAAGAGCTTAACAAAATGACAGCGGAAGTCTACAAAATCCACAGCCGAGCTCTAACTATATCATTAGCCTAAGTCTTGGAGTCGCTCTAATCTCCAAGTATGCCATGCCTCTCCTATTTCTTCCCCGAGGAACTCGCGGAACGCTTACCTGAAAATGGTTTAGTTTTGAAAATGCGAGGGTTAGACCAAAAGGTCTAGTGAATTCCCTCCGTAAAACAACATGTATGAACCACCAGAAATCATTTCAGAATAATTCATGAACTATCACACATATGGTACTGCACTGTATAGGGAATCACATAAACATCCGCGATCGGGGCCCAAACAGACTCCCCTTTCGCCCTCTCGTATCGGGGCCCAGGCAGACTCCCCGATACCCGATTAGGAGGGAAACAAATTCCAACCTACCGTCTCGTCATACGCATCCAAGGGATCATCGGATCCCGAGGCTCTCTGATTCCACAGTGCAGACCGACATCACATAACATGCATATACATTCCATAGGCATGAAAATATAATCTTTAAAAGTTCTGCTATCTCATTTCATCATATCAAGCTTTCATTCAACATAAAAGTATGTGCGTATGAAACATGCATTTCAGTTGTAAACATTTCATGCGCTTTAAGAACCATAATCAGTAAAGAAAACGTTTAATATTTTAAGCCGTAAAAAGGGTTTAGGGAACTCAGCTTGATTGACGTGCAATGCACTTTCTAAACACCTTCAAGCTACACCCACAGAACACCTAAGGCAATAGATCCAAATCAGATAAATAGCTCAGCCCTACTGTCTGGATACCCCTTCCCGGACACAACATTTCTCCGGACACAACACTTTTCCGGACACAACAATCCGGACGCTAGACTTATCCGGGCAAAACTACCCGGACACTAAGCTTATCCGGAGACTTCAGCTACCCGGATACTAAGAAACACCCGGACACCATCACGGGGCACTTACCCGGACACTTGCAACATATCCGGACACCACCGAACACTGGTGTCCGGAAAACACGGCTGCTCGAACTTAACAAGTCTAAAACTGATTTATACTCCGATTTTTGCCATTAAGTCGATTAGATATATACAAGGGTTCATCCACCAACCTCAAATACTCACTTAATCCATTTATAAACTTCTAAATTGGTTTAACAAGACAAAAACCCTTAAAACCCATATACAAGGAAAAGAGGTGAAAACTCAATGAATCACCACAATAAATCTCAAGAATCCAAACAAGTAGAGATCGAACACAAGAATTAACAGGGAATAAGAGTTACCTTACTGATTTCTTCTTTGACTCCTCTATGATTCTTCACTCTCTTGATTTCTTTCCAAAAACCTCTTTCTTCTCCCTTTTCTCTCTTAGTCGCCAACCTCACACCCAAATTACTGATTTCAGAGAATGGAGGCTGCCCTAGAGGTTTATGCACTTATATACCTTCATCAAATGACAGAAATGGCCCCTTAACTTAACTTTTCGTTTCTTTTATTTTGACCACCAAACTCCAAGACTCACTAGGATTTTGGGTTGTTATAACACTCCCCCTGTAAAAGAATTCCGTCCCCGGAATTCCTCATTGGAAGAGCTGCGGGTACCTCGACCTCATTTCCGATTCCAACTCCCACGTAGCCTCTGGGCCCTTGTGGTGTCGCCATTGTACCTTTACCAGTTTAGTCTCTTTGTTCCGTGACTTCCTCACCTTAAAGTCTGTGATGGCTTCAGGTTCTTCCACGAAATCTAACTTTTCGTCCACCTTGATGTCATTTAACGGAACCGTTTTAGTCTCGTCGGCTAGATATTTTCTTAGATTAGACACGTGAAACGCATTATGGATGCTGCGCAGTTCTTCCGGTAGATCCAACCTGTACGCCACTTCCCCAATCCGCTCTGTGATCTCGAATGGTCCGATGTAACGTGGGCTTAGCTTCCCCCGTTTCCCAAATCGTACCACTCCCTTCCACGGGGACACCTTTAACAATACAAAATCTCCGACCTGGAATTCTATGTCTCTTCGTCTTTTATCCGCATAACTCTTTTGGCGGTCGCGAGCGACCTTCAGCCTTTCACGTACTTGGACTATCTTGTCCGAAGTCAGCTGTACCAATTCCGGTCCGGCTAACTGCCTTTCACCCACCTCGTTCCAACACAACGGTGTCCGACATTTTCTACCATAGAGTGCCTCAAACGGCGCGACCTTGATGCTCGAATGGTAGCTGTTATTATAAGCGAATTCGATCAATGGTAAGTGCTTTTCCCAAGAGCCTTGGAAATCTAAAGCACATGCTCTCAACATGTCTTCTAATGTTTGGATCGTACGCTCACTCTGACCGTCGGTCTGAGGGTGATAAGCGGTACTCATCTTGATCTGCGATCCCATTTCTCTTTGGAAACTTCTCCAAAAGTTAGAGGAAAACCTGTTATCTCGGTCGGATATTATCGACGAAGGCACGCCATGGAGGGTTACGATCTCATCAACGTATAACTTGGCTAACTGCTCTAACGAGTAAGACTCTCGTATAGGCAGAAAGTGGGCTGACTTTGTGAGTCGATCCACGATCACCCAAATAGCGTCATAACCCTTCAGAGTTCTAGGCAAATGGGTTACGAAATCCATCGTGATCTGATCCCACTTCCACATTGGTATGTCTAGTGACTGAAGCTTTCTGTACGGTCTTTGATGTTCGATCTTCACGCGCGAACACGTTACACATGTCTCAACAAAATGAGCCACATCTTTTTTCATTCCGGGCCACCAATAGTCTCGCCGCAGATCTCCATACATCTTATTAGTTCCAAGGTGAATCGTATACTTTGATTTGTGAGCCTCTTCTAAAATCATTTTCCTGAGTTCCCCGAATCTCGGGACCCAGATCCTCCCACAAATACACTTCACCCCTCGATTGTCGTCCACTAACGAGGACGCTTGTCCGACCAACCTTTCTTTCTTGAGATTTTCAGTTCCGAGGGCCTCAGCTTGACATTTCTTTATTTCTGCTAACAGATTGAATGCTACCTCGGCTCTCATAGCCACAATGCTGGGGATTTCGCTTCTTTCTTTACGACTCAAAGCGTCCGCTACTACGTTCGCCTTACCTGGATGGTACTCGATCTTACAATCGTAGTCGGTCAACAGTTCAATCCATCTCCTTTGGCGCATATTCAAATCCTTTTGATCAAAAAGATGGCATATGCTTTTGTGGTCCGTGAAGATCTGGCACTTCGTCCCGTACTGGTAATGTCGCCAAATCTTCAGAGCGAAAACCACGGCCGCTAATTCTAAATCATGAGTGGGATAATGAACCTCGTGATCTTTTAACTGTCGGGAGGCATAAGCGATCACCTTACCTCGCTGCATAAGTACACAACCCAAACCCAGCTTCGATGCGTCACTGAATACTACGAAATCATCAGTACCGTCAGGTAATGACAACACCGGAGTGCTGCTCAACATATCTTTTAGCTTTTGAAAGGCTTCCTCCTGCTTTTCCAACCAGGTGAACTTGACATTCTTCTTGGTTAAAGAGGTCAGTGGCGTGGCGATACGCGAAAAGTCCTTGATGAACTTTCGATAGTAACCTGCCAGTCCGAGGAAACTTCGAACTTCCGACGGATTCTTAGGTTGCTCCCAATCTTGGATGGCTTCGATCTTTGTCGGATCAACCATGATCCCCTTCTCAGACACCACGTGCCCGAGAAACTTTACCTCTCTCAACCAAAATTCGCATTTAGTGAATTTCGCATACAACTTCTCTTGTTTTAACAGTTCGAGAATCGTACGAAGGTGATTTTCGTGCTCCGCTTTCGATCTTGAGAATATCAGGATGTCATCTATGAACACTATCACGAACTGGTCTAAATAGGGTTGGCACACCCTATTCATTAGGTCCATGAATGATGTCGGGGCGTTGGTTAATCCAAACGGCATCACTAGAAATTCGTAGTGTCCATATCTGGTTCTGAAGGCAGTCTTCGGCACATCCTCCTCCCGTACCTTGAGCTGATGATAACCTGACCTCAAGTCTATCTTTGAAAAGTAATTGGCTCCCTGTAACTGATCGAACAGGTCGTCAATCTTCGGTATCGGGTACTTGTTCTTGATCGTGACTCTGTTGAGTTCTCGATAATCAATACACATCCGCATAGTACCGTCCTTCTTCTTTACGAAGAGCACAGGTGCTCCCCATGGTGATGTACTTGGTCTGACGAATCCCTTGTCTAACAGTTCTTGCAACTGAGTCATCATTTCTTTCACTTCGGATGGCGCCAATCTATATGGTGTACGGGCAATCGGTGCAGCTCCGGGCATCAAATCTATTCTGAACTCGATCTGCCGATCCGGGGGTAGACTGGTCAAGTCGTCCGGAAATACTTTCGGGTACTCATTTACTACCAGCACATCGCCCACCCCACACTTCTCTTTCTTGGCATCCAACACATACGCCAAGTATCCCCTACACCCCTTCTTCAAGCACTTAGTAGCCCTAACCATAGAGATCAGGCTATTCTTTCTATTACGGCGGTCCCCATAAATCACTATAGGATCCCCATTCGGCGATTGAATCCTGATCAGCTTTCTGTTGCAAACGATGTTCGCATCATTCGCGGCTAACCAGTCCATACCTAACACCACATCTAACTCTCACATTGCCATGGGATATAATTTCATAGGTATCAGTCTTCCTTCTATATCTATGACACAATCTTCTATCACCTCCTTAACATACACCAAACCATCATTGGCAGTTTCCACTTCTAGAGCTCTCTCTAAACGTCTAGGCCTCACCCCCAAACATTTCATAAATTCATGCGATACAAAAGAGCGGTTTGCTCCTGAATCAAATAACACCTTGGCACATAGAGAGTTCACTAGGAATGTACCTGCCACAACATCTGGAGTTTCCTCCGCCTCCTCCGCAGTCATGCGGAATGCACGTCCCTTCGGACGCGTCGGCTCTGCTCCTTTATCACCGCCCGTTCCTCCCTGACGTTCCCCATACTGAGTTGATCCTCCCTTCGCTAACTGCGGACAATCACACCTGGTGTGACCAGTAGCTCCACATTGAAAAAAAGATTTCCCTTTGGGGCAGTCCCTTGACATGTGACCATGCAAGCCGCACCGGTAGCATGAGTATGAACCTGCCATGCAATCACCCCAGTGCACCTTGTTGCATTTCGTACACGGTTTCCCCACGGCATCCTTGTTTGCACGGTTATCTGGTCGGAACACCTTCCCCTTCCTGGAGTCATTCCCCGGCCCATCCCATTTACGCTTGTTGCCACCCTTTTAAGAAGTCTGACGGTTCTTTTCCATCTCAATCAGCTCGGCCGTATTGATGGCCGCCTGAAAGGTAGTGGGGTTTCTCGTCAGAACTAGTTCCCGAATGTTACTTCTCAGACCATGGATGAAGTGGTTCACCTTTCGCTCTTCCGTTGGTACATACAAGTCAGCAAAACGGGACTTCTCAATAAACTTAGAGGTGTACTCCCGTACCGTCATTCCTCCTTGTTCTAAACCCAGAAACTCTTCTTCCAGCTTTTTCACTGCCGCGAGTGGGCAGAACTGCTCTTTAAACCTGTCAACAAACGATTCCCACATCATCCCCTTTGCCATCACAGAACCCTTTCCTCCAGTTTCGGCTTCCCACCAATAAACTTCATCAGACTTCAACATGGACAAGGCAAACATCACCCTGTCCCCATCAGCACATTTGCATGTATCGAAAACCAGCTCCATCTCCTTCACCCACTTCATTGCCAAAACCGGGTCACACTTGCCCTTGAACGTAGGGGGCTTGCATGAGGCAAAGACCTTGAAGTTACAACCCTTAGCTGCGGACTCATTCACTACCAAGGATAAAGCTTTCGAGTGGCTCCCAGTACCAGTCTCTACCGGGCTTGACAATTCTGCACTCTCCTTGTTCTCAGTCGGCTCTTTGCTTACCGAAACTGACTCATTCTGTTTAGTAAGAAGAGTCTGCAAAGTTTCTTGAATCTTACCCAGCTCAGCAGCCAAATTTTCTCGAGTGACAAATGTGGAACCCCGGCCTCGACCACGTCCCCTCGTCGGGTTCCCCCTTCTTACAGTAGCAGAACTTTCCTGAACAGAGTCTTCTTGATTGACAGGAATTTCCACACTCCTTGTCCTTCCACGACCTCTTCCACGACCTCTTCCATGACCTCTCCCGCGCCCCTTCTGCGGTTAACCGGTCCGTTCTCTAGGACCTCTTCCTCCTGATTCCGTGGTACAGTAGGTACCGACTTACTCCTCAAATTTCTCCCAGCCATTCGCGGATACTGAAAGAAACAAATAATTAACCTTTGCTAGACATGACATCACAAAATGCTATATAAGCTAATGTAAGCACGCACATGTACCTGTAAGTTCACAATTGCACTGGCCAGGTGCAATCCCAAACTTACCTTACACGTTTGTCCTTGGCACCTTATTCTTAAACGCAATTATAGTGATCGTTCCTAGAGGCAATCCTATGTCTCGGCTGTGTTCTTCGTCTTACAGTTTAAGTTTAGGCCCTAAAATATACCTAAATCCCTTAAACTAAGGCTCTGATACCACTTGTAACGTCCCATAACTTGACATGCATTAAATCATAGAAACTGAGCATTTTACATTACAAAATTTTACTTCTTCAACACATCAATAAAAGAGCTTAACAAAATGACAACGGAAGTCTACAAAATCCACAGCCGAGCTCTAACTATATCATTAGCCTAAGTTTTGGAGTCACTCTAATCTCCAAGTATGCCATGCCTCTCATATTTCTTCCCCGAAGAACTCGCGGAACGCTTACCTGAAAATGGTTTAGTTTTGAAAATGCGAGGGTTAGACCAAAAGGTCTAGTGAATTCCCTCCGTAAAACAACATGTATGAACCACCAGAAATCGTTTCAGAATAATTCATGAACTATCACACATATGGTATTGCACTGTATAGGGAATCACATAAACATCCGCGATCGGGGCCCAAGCAGACTCCCCTTTCGCCCTCTCGTATCGGGGCCCAGGCAGACTCCCCGATACCCGATTAGGAGGGAAACAAATTCCAACCTACCGTCTCGTCATACGCATCTAAGGGATCATCGGATCCCGAGGCTCTCTGATTCCACAGTGCAGACCGACATCACATAACATGCATATACATTCCATAGGCATGAAAATATAATCTTTAAAAGTTTTGCTATCTCATTTCATCATATCAAGCTTTCATTCAACATAAAAGTATGTGCGTATGAAACATGCATTTCAGTTGTAAACATTTCATGCGCTTTGAAAACCATAATCAGTAAAGAAAACGTTTAATATTTTAAGTCGTAAAAAGGGTTTTGGAAAATCTGAGCTCATGGTTAGGTTATGTTAATAGTGTTAAACATATCTGCATAATTTCAGTAACATGCATAGCTTGAAAGATTACAATTCTGGGTTTAGATGAACACAGTGGAGTGAGACATTCAAGCAAGTCGCAACAGTGGATTGCGACATGGTTGAATGTTATGATCATCATGAATGTCGCAACCTTGAGTTGTGACTTGCTCATGAAATCGCAACTGTGTATTGCGACTTGGTGCTATGTCGCAACAGTTGGTTGCGACTTGAGGGGGTTGTCGCGACAGTTGGTTGCGACATGAAGGGGAAGTCGCAGTAGTTAGTTGCGACTTGGTACTGTGTCACAGTAGTTGATTGCGACTTGGTGTAGTGTATTGCGACATAGAGTAATTCCATAGTTGATTGCGACTTGAGTCGAGGATTTCAGAACTTAGAGATTTTTAGTCTTAAAAAGAAATATTTGTATTTATTTGATACAGATTCTGTGAAACTTATCTGAAAGATTTGGGGTGCTCAGTAAATAGCTTGGGAGGATTTTTGGAATTAAGCGAAACAAGTGAGTTTTTATCTAAAATGTTTTAAAATGGAATACATATATGTGAATGAGTGTAATATTATGCATATAGCGTTTATATGAGTATTACATTGTATGGGTGCTAGTTGGCCGGGCTTAGGACCGGTGAAAGTTGGCTGTATAAAGGGACAGCGGTGTTGGCTGTATTTAGTACGGCGGTGTAAATTAATTAATTGGCTTGCTACCAATTAATATGGCCAAGAGAAAGAGAAAGAGAAAGAGATGGAAAGATACATGATGCATGAGTCATAGTTGGTATTCTTATGTGAATTATGTGTATGATGTTGTGCAAATGTTTTCTTTAACTAACGAGGATTTCTCACTAGACCTCAAGGTCTAACCCTCATTTTTGTTTTAAAATATGTATTCCAGGTCAAGGAGCAAATAAGGGACAGTGATAGGATATATCATGTTTAGCTTTTTGGAAGATGCATGATTATGAAGATTCGATATGTGTTTTGTATCTGTTATGTTATTATGATATTATGTACTTTATAAGTGAAAACGTTTGTACTAAAAGACCTATCTTGTTAAGCTAAGGGACCGTAAATGAAGTATGATGTATTTTGTGGTGAAATTATGTTATGAAATATATGTTATTTGTATAATGGGAAACCGGGTTGTTACAGAAACATACCCTTCAAATTCCAAACTTTTTCAGAGAAAACTAAGAGAAAACCAAATCTCGAAATGCAAATTAAGGTCATGAAAAAATAAGTATTGCACATACATAAAAATGACATTTGTTAATACAGCACCATAAATTCAAACTTGTCACTTGAGACCGTGAATAGCTCGTCAAACCAGAACAATAAATGAGCCCAAGAGAGATACATTCCGATGAAAAAAATAATCCAAAATCGTGATCTATATATATTCATTTACACCTAATCATAACCTTAGCACCATTAACCCACAACGATGATGATAACAACCTTGCCATCACGTGCAGAGATCATGACCCTCAAAAGCCTCAAATTCATCTCTAAATTCACCAAGGCCGTCCACTTAAGCAAGCATGTGTTCTTAAGATAGCTAAAGCACATACCCAAAATTTTATACTATGTACCGATCAACAGTATTTGGTACCAATTTTTTCGGTTGGTACAGGTTTGTACCAACTCCAAGTTACATATACGAAAACTTGTCAATTATTCAATTTTTGAGTGACATTTTCAGTTTTTAGGTCACAGATGTGATATTTAAGGAGTTTTTAAACTACCAAAAATAAAACTTTCAAACATTCTAATATTAAAAAAAATGTTACAAAGTTTAATATCCAATACACTAAAAATAAATGAACTAATAAAAAAGAATAAGTCATTATCATGGTCCATGATACTACCATCATACACGACTTCCAATACCTTGTACCAACCAAGTTTGTATACTTCGAATGGTAATACCAACCGCATGTTGGTATATTGCTACACATGTTAGTTGGTTTTGTAAAAGACTGTCACCCCTACACATACTTGTGCATTTCTTCGGTTTCTAATTCAGCTTCAAAAAACATCAAGCATCCACTGCATCCGGAACCACGACCTCAACACCATATCAGCAGCACCGAAAAAATCAATAGTAGCACCATTTAGCCATTGTTGCATACTCAACAACATCAATCTCTATTGGTATGGTTTAAAGCATAGATCTGCATACATGTGATCAGTTCTCAAAACACAAAACAAAGCTATACTGTTGGCCTTACGTCAACTTTAAAAAATAAATGTCAAATGCAAAATTACATGCGTTATTCAATTCATAGCACTTGGCATAAGGTTAATACTATCCACGACTTGTCCCTTTCATGATGCATGTACCAAAATCAAAGGAACAAACTTCGATTCATGAAATAATATAAACATAATAAATGAAAATTAGAGGGTAAAACAGATTTTATTTGTGTACGGTAATCAAAAAGACACATTTAAAATTTAAATTTAGGCCAATATACATGCCTGCTTTCACCATCCGCAGAAAAAACATAAGAAATCAAGATTAGACGATAAAAGCATATTTTAGAAGCGTACTGCACATAAAACGACGCATCTAAAACAGATTTAAGCCAAAGAACCAGATATATGGAAGTCGTTGCTAGTAGTCTAATGTAAAGTTTGAATACATGCATAACATGGAAGAATAACAAATCATGTAGCACTAAAATTAGTCCAACATGTACGTCAAAACATTTTATCTTAGGCATATCTACTTAGCTCCTATTCAGGGTTGAACTTGTTTTCTAATAATGATAGAAAAAGTAGTGATCAACATCTACATGATATTATAATGAAGGGTAATTTCCCTAAACCCAAAAATTGGACCTGTGTAAAACATAAAGTGCCCAAATCCTCAAGTTCAACTCTAACAGAAACACAACACTTAATTTATATTATCCTCATAAACCAAGAGGGGAATTATACTCAATTTTTTGCTTGAATTCAATCAATCTTAAAAGAAATAAAGATTGAATTTCAACCAACAACACAATACTTGACTTTAAATTAATTCTAGTACAATTCATCACACGGTCTTTACATATTGTTAAAAATGACAAAGTACAACTACTAATACCTCATGAAACATACAAATTTTTACAAAAATAATAAAAGAAGAAATGCACAATTAACTAATTTAATTCATTTAGGTTAAGAGAGGTTACATAAATCGGAGAAAACCGGACTTGAAGTGAGACCGCTGAACATGAAGCGATTGAATTGGAAACTGTATTTACAGGTATGAAGCGATTGAATTGAATTGGTCATTTTAACCAAACCCCATACCACCACCGCCACACTCACCTCAATTAGGAGGTGGCTCCTTTGAACACACTTAGAAAATATCTAAGTATACTTGTGTGTGAGTGTGTTTTCGATTGAGAGAGTGAGAGAGCCGTAGAAAGGAAAAGAAGAGAAGGAAAAGATTGTTGCTGAAATTGGAAGGTTCATCTTGTGAAGATTCAAGGTATGTAACCTCTTAATCTTTCCTTTTTGTTTAGATAAAGTTTTGTGTAAGTTGTTAGATGGGTTTTGATGATTTAGGGATGTTTTGGAAAATCTGAGATCATGGTTAGGTTATGTTAATAGTCTCAAACATATCTGCATAATTTCAGTAACATGCATAGCTTAAAAGATTAGAATTTTGGGTTTAGATGAACACAGTGGACTGAGACATTCAAGCAAGTCGCAACAGTGGATTGCGACATGGTTGAATGTTATGATCTTCATGAATGTCGCAACCTTGAGTTGCGACTTGCTCATGAAATCGCAACTGTGTATTGCGACTTGGTGCTATGTCGCAACAGTTGGTTGCGACTTGAGGGGGTTGTCGCAACAGTTGGTTGCGACATGAAGGGGAAGTCGCAGTAGTTAGTTGCGACTTGGTACTGTGTCACAGTAGTTGATTGCGACTTGGTGTAGTGTATTGCAACATAGAGTAATTCCATAGTTGATTGCGACTTGAGTCAAGGATTTCAGAACTTAGAGATTTTTAGTCTTAAAAAGAAATATTTGTATTTATTTGATACAGATTCTGTGAAACTGGTCTGAAGGATTTGGAGTGCTCGGTAAATAGTTTGGGAGGATTTTTGGAATTAAGCGAAACAAGTGAGTTTTTATCTAGAATGTTTTAAAATGGAATACATATATGTGAATGAGTGTAATATTGTGCATATAGCGTTTATATGAGTATTACATTGTATGGGTGCTAGTTGGCCGGGCTTAGGACCGGTGAAAGTTGGCTGTATAAAGGGACAACGGTGTTGGCTGTATTTAGTACGGCGGTGTAAATTAATTAATTGGCTTGCTACCAATTAATATGGCCAAGAGAAAGAGAAAGAGAAAGAGATGGAAAGATACATGATGCATGAGTCATAGTTGGTATTCTTATGTGAATTATGTGTATGATGTTGTGCAAATGTTTTCTTTAACTAACGAGGATTTCTCACTAGACCTCAAGGTCTAACCCTCATTTTTGTTTTAAAATATGTATTCCAGGTCAAGGAGCAAATAAGGGACAGTGATAGGATATATCATGTTTGGCTTTTTGGAAGATGCATGATTAGGAAGATTCGTGATGTGTTTTGTATCTGTTACGTTATTATGATATTATGTACTTTATAAGTGAAAAAGTTTGTACTAAAAGACCTATCTTGTTAAGCTAAGGGACCGTAAATGAAGTATGATGTATTTTGTGGTGAAATTATGTTATGAAATATATGTTATTTGTATAATGGGAAACCGGGTTGTTACAGATGGTATCAGAGCCCTAGTTTAAGGGATTTAGGTATTAGTATCTGTACCTAGACTTAAACTGCATGTGAAGTAGGATGTCCCTGTTATTATAGAACCTTGGGATGTTAAATATAAAAAGGTAGAAGGAAAATCATGTAAGGTAATTTCTGATTACACCTGGCCAGTGTAATTGTGATCTTACAGGTACATGTTTGGACTGGAATACCTTGTTATATGGGGAATGTGTTTATGTGTATAATTAACCTTGTTTGAATCAACAGAATGGCAAGTGGTACGAGACGAATAAATCGGGAAGGGGAAGGAAATCCAAATAGAACCAATCCAACAGTCGGAGGAAGGGGAAGAGGGGGAGAAAGAGGCAGAGGCAGAGGTAGGGGCATAGTTCAGGGACGTGGTACGGAGTTTGTTACGAGAGACGACATAGCAGCCGAAATAGGAAGATTACAGGCAAATATACAGGCTATGTTCAACCAGACTCATAATACTGAAACAGAAAGACCAGATCCTACGCATGAAGAAGAGATGCCTATTACTCCTACCGTTGGACCCGTAATGAAAAAGTGTGATTACAAAATGTTTCTTAGTTGTAAGCCTCCAACCTATTCAGGAGATCGGGATCCAGTGAAAGCTATGCGATGGTTGATGGAAATAGAATCCATCTTCAAGACTAGTAAGTGCGCGGAAGAGGATAGGGTTCTTTATGGAACCGCAATGTTGAAGGGTGACGCTTTGTATTGGTGGGAAGCACATGTATCGTCGGGAGGTTCGGATATATATTCTACCTTTTCGTGGGAGGAATTTGTCATAGCTTTCCGGAAGCAGTTCTGTCCTCATGCAGCTGTTAAACAACTTGAAGAGGAGTTTATGAATTTGCAGCAAGGAAACTTATCTGTTCGGGACTACACTGCTCGTTTTCTAGAAAAATCTCGTTTTGCGGAGTATTACGTTGCCACGGAGGCAATGAAAGTGGAGAGGTTTATCTTCGGGTTGAATTCAGATGTCAGAAGGCTAGTAGCTGCAAAGGGACCCGATACTTTCTCAGCTGCAGTAGATGCCGCGGAAGATGTGGAGCGAGATAATAGGAGGGATGTTGGTGATAAAAGTATGGGAAAGAGAAAATGGGAATGACCACCACAAGATCCGAAGAAGTTAAGGTTTCAGCGATTTGATAACCGTCCACCTTTTCGACCAGTTGAAAGGCCTTGCCCAAAGTGCCATCGTTTTCATCAAGGAAGCTGTCAAGTGGATCCCAGAAACTGTTATAAGTGCGGAAAAGTCGGTCACATTGCTAAAGATTGTCGAGTTGTTAGATTTTGTTATTCGTGCAATTCTACTGATCATCTTCAGTCCGATTGTCCACTGGGGAGAATACAATCAGGGGGTACGTCAGTAAGACCGACGGGTGTCAAACCAGTAGTACCGAGACTAGAACCAGCAAGAACAAGGGGTCGTTCATTTCAGATGACAGCAAAGGAAGCTGAGGAAAATCCGGACGTGGTTACAGGTACATTCCTAATAAATTCTACACGTGCTAAGGTGTTATTTGATTCCGGTGCAAACCGATCGTTTGTGTCTCCTTCATTTGCTGCTAATATGCATTTAAAGCCTAAAGTGTTAGATCATGCTTTAATGGTAGATACTGCAAATGATAATCAAGTGTCGGTTAAAGAAGTATTTGATAGCTGTGTGATAGATATAGAAGGGTGCGGAGTACCGATTCAGTTATTTCCAATAGCCCTGGTCGAGTTTGATGTGGTAGTAGGAATGGATTGGTTAGCCGAGAATCAAGCTAACATAATTTGTGATAAGAAGTTAATAAATGTTGTGTTACCTGAGAAGGGGCCAGTAGTGATTTATGGTGATCATAGAAATCATCAGTCTAGTCTTAGATCTATGATAAAAGCCCGTAGGTGTGTTAATAAAGGTTGCCCAAGTTACTTAGCTTATGTGATAGATACTAAGTTGGAGAAGAACAAGTTGGAAGATATTCCGATTGTTAGTGAATTTCCGGAAGTGTTCCCTGAAGACTTGAATAGTCTTCCGCCCATTAGACAAGTAGAGTTTGGTATAGATCTGATTCCTGGAGCCGCTCCTGTTGCCCGAGCACCGTATCGTTTGGCACCTCCAAAGATGAAAGAGATGATGACACAACTGCAAGATCTGTCCGATAAAGGTTTCATTAGACCGAGTTCTTCGCCGTGGGGAGCACCAGTTTTATTTGTGAAAAAAGAAGGATGGTTCGATGAGAATGTGTATCGACTACCGGGAATTGAATAAGCGTACGATCAAGAACAAGTATCCGTTACCCAGAATTGATGACCTTTTTGATCAGTTAGTTGGAGCTTGTTATTTCTCCAAGATTGATCTAAGATCCGGTTATCATCAGTTGAAGGTTAAAGAAGAAGACGTTCGGAAGACTGCTTTTCGCACAAGGTATGGTCATTATGAATTCTTAGTGATGCCGTTTGGTTTGACGAATGCTCCAGCTGCCTTTATGGATTTAATGAATCGGGTATGTAAGCAGTATCTTGATAAATTCGTGATTGTATTTATCGATGATATACTTATCTATTCCCGATCCAAGGAAGAGCACGCTCAACATCTTCGTTTGGTTCTAGAACTATTGAAGCAAAAAAAGTTGTATGCTAAATTTTCAAAATGTGAATTCTGGCTGCGGGAAGTTCAATTTCTGGGGCATGTAGTTTCCGAGAAAGGTATTCAAGTTGATCCAATGAAAATAGAAGCGATTGAAATGTAACACCCTAAAATTTGGAAAGAGCAACTAAATAAAATTTTGATAAATTACCCAACAAGATAAAATCATTTCTACAATTCATACCTTAAAATACCTCAGAATTTAAAACATTATAGTTCCCCAAATAAAATAACTTAAACGGGTGTCACTTAACACGACACAAGTTGCTAATCCCAAAATAAATGCGGAAGACTTCACTAAACAATTCACCTCTCGTGCACACTGTTAGCACTCGCCACTTCATAATGTAGCTAGAGCTACCCCAACCTGAGCCTGTTGCACATGCCAACAAATAAAAAGGGTTAGGCTTACGCCTAGTGAGTTCAAGCATTTATCATGACTACATAAAAATCATAAATCAGAAGTTGTAGTTTTAGTCATGATTTAGATAAATCTTTTAAATGAAAGTTCGCGACAAAGATTATTATTTCCAAAGGGTTTCCCAAACGGGCATAAATAACTCATTTTCCAACGCACACAAAATCTATGAGAAAAGTTCCCAAAAGGTATAAAGCGTTTTCTAAGATGAATTCCAATCCCAACTCACTCAAAACGTATTTTGACATTAAATATTCCAATGAATATAGATATGGACAAGACTCCAATTTTTAAAACATCCAAATAGGATGAGGCATAAAACTTTGCCAATAACCCTTGAATACAGTTTGTATAAATAAAGTATGTCACCGAAAATATGGATAAAAACATATACCCAAAACCACACCTTTCGGTGACGGGGGAGACCCGATTCCATCGAAAGTGATGGCACACTAAGTTAAGTCACTCGTGATGTTACTGGATTACAACTCAAGCCCCGACCTTAGTTCCCATGCCATAAAGACATCACAACCTCAAGCCATAAATAGATTGCCTTTATTGCATACCCCGTAGAGTTACACCTCAAGGACTTACAGGCGACCTTATTGCATATCCAGTCTAGACGAGTTACACCTCAAGCCCCGACCTTAGTTCCCATGCCATAAAGACATCACAACCTCAAGCCATAAATAGATTGCCTTTATTGCATACCCCGTAGGGTTACACCTCAAGGACTTACATACACGGGGACCATAGTGCATACTCGCTAGTGGCCCCATGGCCTACGCATATAACCATGCGTCCCTACAGTCCACTCCTCGTGCACAAAGAGATAGACCATCAAATAAAGACTGACTCACTTGCCTATGGATCCAATGCATCACAGTCTACCAAAACATGCTCAACCCGGAATGACAAAACACCCAAGCATGTAAATATCAATAATGTGCAATAAAATGCATTTAAACATCCGTTAGGTAAACAAGTACCACAAAACCGTTATTAACCCAAAACCTGACACGGTTAAGCAAAAGGGTTTTCCCAAAAGGACTCACACCTTTACAATTCTCAAAATAACTCTTGACGCTAAATCGGATATTTCCCAAATGGTTTATAAAATCAATTACACTAACATGATGTACTCGTCAAATAAACCTCTCTTTGAGCAATTAACCCTTTAAAGACAAAATATGGTTTATAACCATCCAAATATTCAACAGCCCCAATTATGGGTGTTTTACACATTTATGAAGATAAATATTTCCAAAAGAGTTAAACTATCCAAATAACTCAACCACATATCTTTTCAAGTAAAACACACACATATTTGTAAAATACTCATTTTGGCATGTACAAAGTTTTTTTGCAAAGTAACTTGAACTCACCTTGCTAGATTTAAGCTAAATCTAGGGTTTCTCGAACGTATGCTCCTTTGATGAGGTTTACATCTTCAAGCCAAATCTTCCAAAAACCTAGATCTATGAAATCCCAACCATCAATATCACGATCCAACCATAAGGAATTGTCATCCAACCCAAACACACCAAAACCCCCAATTTATCAAACCCTAGTTCCAAACATAAAGGGGATAACGATTCCCCCAACCGATCGCCACCAAATTCAACCCACAACATCACAAAACGGAAGGGAAGTGAACTATAACAACAATCTAACAAGGAATTACCTTAATCACTTGAATCCGTCAAGGAAGAACTCCAAAACTCCCAAAAGCTTCAAACTCCTAAAACGATCATCAATGGTGGTAAAGGGTTCGATTTCGTGAAGAAATGAGGAAGGAGAGGGGAGGGGATGGTGTTTCTTGAGAGAAATCGGCTGAGAGAGGGTGAGGGAAGTGAAGAAAATCGAGAGAGGGATGAGGGAATGAAAAAGAAAGGGAGAAAAGGGGGTTGTAACCCGAATTTATTTCGTCCAGGTGCTCGGCGCCGATCAATCGGCGCCAAGATCGGCGCCAACTTCTGTTTGGTTCCCTTCTAAAACGCGGTTTCGGCCATACCTTCTTCGTTATAGCTCCGTTTTCGCTCCGGAAAGGACCGTTGGACTCGTATTCGAATTCCCCATCCAACAAGACAATAAAAACTAGGATTTAACTCCAAATCCTATTTTCCATAATTTTCTTTACAAGATCGATTCCTCCTAAATCAAAGTCGTACTTACCCGAAAATCACGGGTGTTACAATTCTCCCAACCTTGAAAGATTTCGTCCTCGAAATCTACATCCTTTACAAATCACGGCTAACCGACTCAATGCCGGCCAAAATTAAATAATTCCTACTGAAATCTAATTTTCCCCCACACAGTCTTACAAAGACAATTCCTCGAATAATTTCTTACCAACAAAACTCCTTCAAGTACACGTTACCTGTCCGTAACAACATTCCAACCACTAGGATAACTCCTAGTTAAACGATTCCGGTCGTCTCCCAACCTTAGATGTTCCATACATCTCGTTCTAGTTTCGGATTCTAAATCACCCCAAGGTTTATTCACTAATGAACCCAACAAAATCATCAACTCCGATTATCCTTACCATTTACTGTCACATAACTCCACGAGTTCTAAAAGACTCCAAGGACTCGTCACAACATCAGTCATCCGGCAGGTTCCTTTACCGCCCAAGGAAAATCATCACTACAAAATCTACTCATTACGCTTGAGTATCTTAGGATTTGCTGCAACCGCTATCCTCGTTTCGTTTAAAATCGGACTACACCCTCCGAATATGCTAACGGTTCCCAATCTCCAACCCACAAAGGTTGACACTTAGTTATACCACAATGCTTGAACTCTAATGGGACTCCCCACACGATTTCCGTTTACCGAGGGTTTCCACCAAAACTAAGGTTGTCAACAAAACGGCTAAACAAACCCCAAAATGTGTTATCGTAAGTCTAAGCCTCCAATTATCGCAACCACATTTACTTAAATACCGAAATCATCCGGCCCAAACTACGAACACGCGTGGAATACACAACCTTCCACCGTCAAGTGCTACATGCACTTACCCTTAGCTGGGTTACTTACTCTTTCCAAGGTCCTAACGAGTTCAAGGTTTTCAAGTGCGTTATTCAATAAATATGCCAATTAAGCAAAACCATTCACAAAATATTTTCAATACTAAGATTTTCATATCGAATACACCATACGCACAAAACTACTACTATCAGCTCGGTAGTTACGTAAAACTGGACACGCTCGTCCCACATATGAAAATCATGCTGAAAACCATTTCATTGCAATTCAGTTTAACCACAAAACGCAAAAGCGTAATAAACAAATTCTTTAAAAAGTAACAACACAGTTCTAGTATGGATTGACTCATGACGTGCACTCAAGGTAACTGCCCATTTTAACGATGTGCACAATTTTCACACGTATTTTAAAAGAAGCCCAAACGGTAGTTGACTCAAATTCTTTTCTGACCAAACAATTGGTATGGAATAAAGTTCGCCAACAAAATTTGCGCGCGCCAGTTTATTATACAAAACTAGGAAACGATTCCTAATTACACCTCAGTCAAAACACAAAAACGACTTGTGCAGGTTCCAAGTTTAAAGACAAAACCAATCCGTTTCCATTATTTGAAAATATCGACTTGAAGCATCATAAAACCTCAAATTGGGGTAGGCATGCCAGCTTGTAACACTTCCTTCAAATTTCTTTGTAATGAAATAATATGTACAATCAACTCACACCAACATTTCAAAAGATGGGGGTTCTTCAAATTTATTTCCAAAACTTCCTCTGATGGTCACATAATGACACACGAGCAAAATGTTTCTTACAACACTGTACTCAACAATGTATTTTCCAAAAGAGAAATTAGGAAGAAACAATTGCTAGTAAATGGTTGACGCTTAGAAGGGTCAAACCGACTTCAATTCTCAATTGCAACAAAGGTGTGCGTCAATATTCAAAACATAAGAAATATACGCAACATAGTTTTATGCAAACAATTTTCTCAAAATCTACATCACGAAGCCTTTTCTTCAAAATTTTATACTTGGAACATAAAACGTCAACACGGAAATGTTTACAATAAAATTTTCAAAATATTCCAAGTGCCCATTTTCTAAAAACTAAAAGGTTTTCAATTCTCCCAAAATAATCGGCAAATCGAATTTCACCAAATGTTCTTTCAGGTCTCACTTAAGTCATGTACAAATCAATCCATACACTGAACCATATGCAACGAAATACTTAGTAACACAAACCTTCTAAAAGAAAAGTTACGCGACACTAGAGTTCCAAACTCATCTCTTTTTAGTCGCCTTACGGCATAAAATTTACTTTTCTCAATCAAAACTCGAGTGGAAACAAATGCCCAACATAACTCGTAAACCTTTCACATAAGCAATTAGAGTATGCACGTAGTAAAATTATACTCACACGATGCAAAAAGTCGTACACAAAACTCTATGAACTTCAACGAACTCAATGACTCCAAGTCAACATAATCGCACTAAACGTTGTGCTCCCAAAGTCAAATTGCTAAAAGAAAAATCATGAATGAGACGCCAAAATCTCAAAAATCCTCTTATAGGACGATACCACATACACAACACCGTTTAACAAACTCATGTTAAACAGATTCCCAAAATAGCTTCATATAGACACCACGGTAGTTAACTTTCCGTCCAAACTTTAACATATGTGGAGGAGATCCGATGTTAAAGTTATGAGCCATAGTTACTTGTCTACCATCTTAGACAACATAAAACACGGACATCATTATACCCGAAAGAAACGTTGGACAACAACATAATGAAACAAATTCTGACGGAGTTTGCAACCCCCGACATAAGATGCTTCATGTACGTCCAAAACCAAAATTCAAAATATTGTGTGTGCTAAACATTTACCAAAATTCGTAACACAATCCTCATAAGGAGTTGAACACACACAAAATATTTAATGCAATTTATTTCCAAAATAAACTTGGTACAAAACCTAGTCGGCAGTTAACATTTCAGCTCATACTCCACCAAAATCCTCCGGTCTACTATTGTCATCCGGATATTCAAACCTCTTAAGATAAGTTGGGAATTACATCACTTAACTTTACGGATTTTCCTCAAATCAAAGTCGGCTCAATAAGCCTATGGTTCTAACCCAACCATCAATCTTGACTCGAAATGGTCTACTTAAAGCAAACATCATGCTTAACGTCACTCCAAGTGACTAATACTAGAATCGTTCATCTATTCCAACGATTACTAGCTTAGAATCTTCTTCACTACCCCAACGATCATCACATGAAAGCAATTCAAGTATGCACATGTACTAGTAGGTTCACCATGACCCTGGCCAAGTGTCACTATGAACGCACCATACATGATTATCCTTGTTACTCTCGACGTGATTCTCGTTTCTAACAACATTCATCAACTTCAAAACATCTTATCTTAAAGTGCCTAAAGGTGAATTTCACTCTCATTTACTTAAACAAACACTAGTTTGAGTCTAGGTATCCAAAATCAACACCTAAATCTCTCAAACTTATGCTCTGATACCAACTTGTAACACCCTAAAATTTGGAAAGAGCAACTAAATAAAATTTTGATAAATTACCCAACAAGATAAAATCATTTCTACAATTCATACCTTAAAATACCTCAGAATTTAAAGCATTATAGTTCCCCAAATAAAATAACTTAAACGGGTGTCACTTAACACGACACAAGTTGCTAATCCCAAAATAAATGCGGAAGACTTCACTAAACAATTCACCTCTCGTGCACACTGTTAGCACTCGCCACTTCATAATGTAGCTAGAGCTACCCCAACCTGAGCCTGTTGCACATGCCAACAAATAAAAAGGGTTAGACTTACGCCTAGTGAGTTCAAGCATTTATCATGACTACATAAAAATCATAAATCAGAAGGTTGTAGTTTTAGTCATGATTTAGATAAATCTTTTAAATGAAAGTTCGCGACAAAGATTATTATTTCCAAAGGGTTTCCCAAACGGGCATAAATAACTCATTTTCCAACGCACACAAAATCTATGAAAAAGTTCCCAAAAGGTATAAAGCGTTTTCTAAGATGAATTCCAATCCCAACTCACTCAAAACGTATTTTGACATTAAATATTCCAATGAATATAGATATGGACAAGACTCCAATTTTTAAAACATCCAAATAGGATGAGGCATAGAACTTTGCCAATAACCCATGAATACAGTTCGTATAAATAAAGTATGTCACCGAAAATATGGATAAAAACATATACCCAAAACCACACCTTTCGGTGACGGGGGAGACCCGATTCCATCGAAAGTGACGGCACACAAAGTTAAGTCACTCGTGATGTTACTGGATTACACCTCAAGCCCCGACCTTAGTTCCCATGCCATAAAGACATCACAACCTCAAGCCATAAATAGATTGCCTTTATTGCATACCCCGTAGAGTTACACCTCAAGGACTTACAGGCGACCTTATTGCATATCCAGTCTAGACGAGTTACACCTCAAGCCCCGACCTTAGTTCCCATGCCATAAAGACATCACAACCTCAAGCCATAAATAGATTGCCTTTATTGCATACCCCGTAGGGTTACACCTCAAGGACTTACATACACGGGGACCATAGTGCATACTCGCTAGTGGCCCTATGGCCTACGCATATAACCATGCGCCTCTACAGTCCACTCCTCGTGCACAAAGAGATAGACCATCAAATAAAGACTGACTCACTTGCCTATGGATCCAATGCAACACAGTCTACCAAAACATGCTCAACCCGGAATGACAAAACACCCAAGCATGTAAATATCAATAATGTGCAATAAAATGCATTTAAACATCCGTTAGGTAAACAAGTACCACAAAACCGTTATTAACCCAAAACCTGACACGGTTAAGCAAAAGGGTTTTCCCAAAAGGACTCACACCTTTACAATTCTCAAAATAACTCTTGACGCTAAATCGGATATTTCCCAAATGGTTTATAAAATCAATTACACTAACATGATGTACTCGTCAAATAAACCTCTCTTTGAGCAATTAACCCTTTAAAGACAAAATATGGTTTATAACCATCCAAATATTCAACAGCCCCAATTATGGGTGTTTTACACATTTATGAAGATAAATATTTCCAAAAGAGTTAAACTATCCAAATAACTCAACCACATATCTTTTCAAGTAAAACACACACATATTTGTAAAATACTCATTTTGGCATGTACAAAGTTTTTTTGCAAAGTAACTTGAACTCACCTTGCTAGATTTAAGCTAAATCTAGGGTTTCTCGAACGTATGCTCCTTTGATGAGGTTTACATCTTCAAGCCAAATCTTCCAAAAACCTAGACCCATGAAATCCCAACCATCAATATCACGATCCAACCATAAGGAATTGTCATCCAACCCAAACACACCAAAACCCCCAATTTATCAAACCCTAGTTCCAAACATAAAGGGGATAACGATTCCCCCAACCGATCGCCACCAAATTCAACCCACAACATCACAAAACGGAAGGGAAGTGAACTATAATAACAATCTAACAAGGAATTACCTTAATCACTTGAATCCGTCAAGGAAGAACTCCAAAACTCCCAAAAGCTTCAAACTCCTAAAACGATCATCAATGGTGGTAAAGGGTTCAATTTCGTGAAGAAATGAGGAAGGAGAGGGGAGGGGATGGTGTTTCTTGAGAGAAATCGGCTGAGAGAGGGTGAGGGAAGTGAAGAAAATCGAGAGAGGGATGAGGGAATGAAAAAGAAAGGGAGAAAAGGGGGTTAAAACCCGAATTTATTTCGTCCAGGTGCTCGGCGCCGATCAATCGGCGCCAAGATCGGCGCCAGCTTCTGTTTGGTTCCCTTCTAAAATGCGGTTTCGGCCATAACTTCTTCGTTATAGCTCCGTTTTCGCTCCGGAAAGGACCGTTGGACTCGTATTCGAATTCCCCATCCAACAAGACAATAAAAACTAGGATTTAACTCCAAATCCTATTTTCCATAATTTCCTTACAAGATCGATTCCTCCTGAATCAAAGTCGTACTTACCCGAAAATCACGGGTGTTACATGAAAAGTGGGAACCGCCGAGAACGGCAACCGAAGTACGTAGTTTTCTGGGTTTAGCCGGTTACTATCGAAAGTTTATAAAAGGCTTCTCTCGTATCGCGACGCCTTTGACAAAGCTGACTCAAAAGAATCTGAAGTTTGAATGGAAAGCAGAACAGGATGAAGCATTCCGAATATTGAAAGAGAAACTGTGCAGCGCACCAATTTTATCGCTACCTGAAGGTTCTGAAGACTTTGTTGTTTATAGTGATGCTTCTAAACTGGGATTGGGATGTGTACTTATGCAGCGTGGGAAAGTTATTGCTTATGCTTCTCGTCAACTAAAAGATCATGAACGACAGTATCCAACGCACGACATGGAGCTTGCAGCAGTTGTATTCGCGCTAAAGATTTGGAGGCATTATCTTTACGGCTCTAAATGTCAAATCTTTACTGATCATAAGAGTCTTCAACATCTCTTCGATCAGAAGGAATTAAATATGAGGCAAAGAATATGGCTAGAACTGGTGAATGATTATGACTGTGAAATTCTTTATCATCCGGGAAAGGCGAACGTGGTAGCTGATGCAATGAGTCGTCAAGAAAGGAGTGGAATGATAAAAACCATTGCACTTCGAGCGGAGCTTTTACCTAACATTTTTGACGATTTGCTGAAGTGTCAAATAGAAGCCTATCAGGAAGAACAGTTGAAATCAGAACGGTTAGGGGGGTTATCAGCATTGCTAGTAAAGGATGATCGTGGGTTGTTGTGTTTGGGAAACAGAATTTGGGTGCCTCGTTTGGGTGGTTTACGTGACCGGGTACTTCAAGAAGCTCATCAGTCTCGATTCTCTATACATCCAGGTACGAATAAGATGTATAAAGATCTGAAACAATTTTATTGGTGGCCGGGAATCAAAAGAAGCATTGCGCAGTATGTGGAAGATTGTACTACTTGCAAGAAGGTAAAGATTGAACATCAAAAGCCGTTTGGTCAGTTACAACGATTGGAAATGGCGATGTGGAAATGGGATCAGATTACAACAGATTTCATCACAAAGCTACCCAAGACTCCGAAGGGATTTGATTCTATTTGGGTGATTGTTGATAGATTAACGAAGTCTGCTCACTTCTTACCGATAAAGGAAACTGATTCGATGGAACGCTTAGCCAAATTGTACATTGACGAAATAGTGACTCGACATGGAGTTCCAATCTCGATTATTTCAGATCGGGATAGTCGTTTTACTTCAAGATTCTGGAGAAGTTTCCAAAAGGAGATGGGGACGCAGATAAAGTTAAGTACAGCTTATCATCCTCAAACTGACGGTCAGAGTGAACGAACGATTCAGACATTAGAAGATATGCTCCGGGCTTGCATTGTTAACTTTGGGGGATCGTGGGATAAGCATTTACCGTTGATCGAATTTGCCTACAACAACAGTTATCATTCCAGCAAACAAGCGGCACCGTTTGAAGTTTTGTATGGTAGAAAATGTCGAACGCCTCTGTGTTGGAATGAAGTGGGAGAAAAACAGTTAGCAGGACCAGATATAGTACAGTTAACAGCGGATAAGGTTACTCAGATTCGGGAAAGATTGAAAGTGGCTCAAGATAGACAGAAAAGCTATGCCGACCGGCACCGGAAACCGTTAGAGTTCCAAGTTGGAGATTTTGTAATGTTAAAAGTCTCACCTTGGAAAGGAGTCATTCGATTTGGAAAGCAAGGTAAACTTAGCCCGAGATATATTGGGCCGTTTGCAATTACTGAAAGAATTTGGGAAGTAGCCTATCGACTAGATTTACCTCCAGAGTTAAGCAGGATTCACAACACTTTTCATGTGTCGAATTTTCGAAAGTGTTTGGTTACACCAGATCAGGAAGTGTCTCTACCAGATATACGAGTTGATGAAAAGCTGAATTATGTGGAGGAACCTGAAGCGATTGTTGACCGAAAAGTCAAAGTTCTACGGAATAAGGAGATAAGACAAGTGAAAGTTCAGTGGCGACATCATAGGGGTCAGGATGCTACGTGGGAATCAGAGTCAGAAATGAGAGCCAAATACCCTCATCTGTTCACTTAACTGAATTCCGGGACGGAATTCTTTTAAGGGGGAGATGTTGTAATAACCAGGTATATTATTGGTTTACTTAAAAGTGTTATTTTAATTTAATATTATGGAGTTAGAAGTTAAGGGGTAAGTTTTAATTTTATAATGGAAGTTTAGATAAAGTTTTGTGTAAGTTGTTAGATGGGTTTTGATGATTTAGGGATGTTTTGGAAAATCTGAGCTCATGGTTAGGTTATGTTAATAGTCTTAAACATATCTGCATAATTTCAGTAACATGCATAGCTTAAAAGATTAGAATTCTGGGTTTAGATGAACACAGTGGACTGAGACATTCAAGCAAGTCGCAACAGTGGATTGCGACATGGTTGAATGTTATGATCTTCATGAATGTCGCAACCTTGAGTTGCGACTTGCTCATGAAATCGCAACTGTGTATTGCGACTTGGTGCTATGTCGCAACAGTTGGTTGCGACTTGAGGGGGTTGTCGCAACAGTTGGTTGCGACATGAAGGGGAAGTCGCAGTAGTTAGTTGCGACTTGGTACTGTGTCGCAGAAGTTGATTGCGACTTGGTGTAGTGTATTGCGACATAGAGTAATTCCATAGTTGATTGCGACTTGAGTCGAGGATTTCAGAACTTAGAGATTTTTAGTCTTAAAAAGAAATATTTGTATTTATTTGATACAGATTCTGTGAAACTGATCTGAAGGATTTGGAGTGCTCGGTAAATAGCTTGGGAGGATTTTTGGAATTAAGCGAAACAAGTGAGTTTTTATCTAAAATGTTTTAAAATGGAATACATATATGTGAATGAGTGTAATATTGTGCATATAGCGTTTATATGAGTATTACATTGTATGGGTGCTAGTTGGCCGGGCTTAGGACCGGTGAAAGTTGGTTGTATAAAGGGACAGCGGCGTTGGCTGTATTTAGTACGGCGGTGTAAATTAATTAATTGGCTTGCTACCAATTAATATGGCCAAGAGAAAGAGAAAGAGAAAGAGATGGAAAGATACATGATGCATGAGTCATAGTTGGTATTCTTATGTGAATTATGTGTATGATGTTGTGCAAATGTTTTCTTTAACTAACAAGGATTTCTCACTAGACCTCAAGGTCTAACCCTCATTTTTGTTTTAAAATATGTATTCCAGGTCAAGGAGCAAATAAGGGACAGTGATAGGATATATCATGTTTAGCTTTTTGGAAGATGCATGATTATGAAGATTCGAGATGTGTTTTGTATCTGTTATGTTATTATGATATTATGTACTTTATAAGTGAACAAGTTTGTACTAAAAGACCTATCTTGTTAAGCTAAGGGACCGTAAATGAAGTATGATGTATTTTGTGGTGAAATTATGTTATGAAATATATGTTATTTGTATAATGGGAAACCGGGTTGTTACAGAAACTTACCCTTCAAATTCCAAACTTTTTCAAAGAAAACTAAGAGAAAACAAAATCTCGAAATGCAAATTAAGGTCATGAAAAAATAAGTATTGCACATACATAAAAATGACATTTGTTAATACAGCACCATAAATTCAAACTTGTCACTTGAGACCGTGAATAGCTCGTCAAACCAGAACAATAAATGAGCCCAAGAGAGATACATTCCGATGAAAAAAATAATCCAAAATCATGATCTATATATATTCATTTACACCTAATCATAACCTTAGCACCATTAACCCACAACGATGATGAAAACAACCTTGCCATCACGTGCAGAGATCATGACCCTCAAAAGCCTCAAATTCATCTCTAAATTCACCAAGGCCAAAGCAAGCATGTGTTCTTAAGATAGCTAAAGCACATACCCAAAATTTTATACTATGTACCGATCAACAGTATTTGGTACCAATTTTTTCGGTTGGTACAGGTTTGTACCAACTCCACGTTACATATACGAAAACTTGTCAATTATTCAATTTTTGAGTGACATTTTCAGTTTTTAGGTCACAGATGTGATATTTAAGGAGTTTTAAAACTACAAAAAATAAAACTTTCAAACATTCTAATATTAAAAAAAATGTTACAAAGTTTAATATCCAATACACTAAAAATAAATGAACTAATAAAAAAGAATAAGTCATTATCATGGTCCATGATACTACCATCATACACGACTTCCAATACCTTGTACCAACCAAGTTTGCATACTTCGAATGGTACTACCAACCGCCTGTTGGTATATTGCTACACATGTTAGTTGGTTTTGTAAAAGACTGTCACCCCTACACATACTTGTGCATTTCTTCGGTTTCTAATTCAGCTTCAAAAAACATCAAGCATCCACTGCATCCGGAACCACGATCTCAACACCATATCAGCAGCACCGAAAAAATCAATAGTAGCACCATTTAGCCATTGTTGCATACTCAACAACATCAATCTCTATTGGTATGATTTAAAGCATAGGTCTGCATACATGTGATCAGTTCTCAAAACACAAAACAAAGCTATACTGTTGGCCTTACGTCAACTTTAAAAAATAAATGTCAAATGCAAAATTACATGCGTTATTCAATTCATAGCACTTGGCATAAGGTTAATACTATCCACGACTTGTCCCTTTCATGATGCATGTACCAAAATCAAAGGAACAAACTTCGATTCATGAAATAATATAAACATAAGAAATGAAAATTAGAGGGTAAAACAGATTTTATTTGTGTACGGTAATCAAAAAGACACATTTAAAATTTAAATTTAGGCCAATATACATGCCTGCTTTCACCATCCGCAGAAAAAACATAAGAAATCAAGATTAGACGATAAAAGCATATTTTAGAAGCGTACTGCACATAAAACGACGCATCTAAAACAGATTTAAGCCAAAGAACCAGATATGTGGAAGTCGTTGCTAGTAGTCTAATGTAAAGTTTGAATACTTGCATAACATGGAAGAATAACAAATCATGTAGCACTAAAATTAGTCCAACATGTACGTCAAAACATTTTATCTTAGGCATATCTACTTAGCTCCTATTCAGGGTTGAACTTGTTTTCTAATAATGATAGAAAAAGTAGTGATCAACATCTACATGATATTATAATGAAGGGTAATTTCCCTAAACCCAAAAATTGGACATGTGTAAAACATAAAGTGCCCAAAAGCCTCAAATTCATCTCTAAATTCACCAAGGCCAAAGCAAGCATGTGTTCTTAAGATAGCTAAAGCACATACCCAAAATTTTATACTATGTACCGATCAACAGTATTTGGTACCAATTTTTTCGGTTGGTACAGGTTTGTACCAACTCCACGTTACATATACGAAAACTTTTCAATTATTCAATTTTTGAGTGACATTTTCAGTTTTTAGGTCACATATGTGATATTTAAGGAGTTTTAAAACTACAAAAAATAAAACTTTCAAACATTCTAATATTAAAAAAAATGTTACAAAGTTTAATATCCAATACACTAAAAATAAATGAACTAATAAAAAAGAATAAGTCATTATCATGGTCCATGATACTACCATCATACACGACTTCCAATACCTTGTACCAACCAAGTTTGCATACTTCGAATGGTACTACCAACCGCCGGTTGGTATATTGCTACACATGTTAGTTGGTTTTGTAAAAGACTGTCACCCCTACACATACTTGTGCATTTCTTCGGTTTCTAATTCAGCTTCAAAAAACATCAAGCATCCACTGCATCCGGAACCACGATCTCAACACCATATCAGCAGCACCGAAAAAATCAATAGTAGCACCATTTAGCCATTGTTGCATACTCAACAACATCAATCTCTATTGGTATGGTTTAAAGCATAGGTCTGCATACATGTGATCAGTTCCCAAAACACAAAACAAAGCTATACTGTTGGCCTTACGTCAACTTTAAAAAATAAATGTCAAATGCAAAATTACATGCGTTATTCAATTCATAGCACTTGGCATAAGGTTAATACTATCCACGACTTGTCCCTTTCATGATGCATGTACCAAAATCAAAGGAACAAACTTCGATTCATGAAATAATATAAACATAAGAAATGAAAATTAGAGGGTAAAACAGATTTTATTTGTGTACGGTAATCAAAAAGACACATTTAAAATTTAAATTTAGGCCAATATACATGCCTGCTTTCACCATCCGCAGAAAAAACATAAGAAATCAAGATTAGACGATAAAAGCATATTTTAGAAGCGTACTGCACATAAAACGACGCATCTAAAACAGATTTAAGCCAAAGAACCAGATATGTGGAAGTCGTTGCTAGTAGTCTAATGTAAAGTTTGAATACTTGCATAACATGGAAGAATAACAAATCATGTAGCACTAAAATTAGTCCAACATGTACGTCAAAACATTTTATCTTAGGCATATCTACTTAGCTCCTATTCAGGGTTGAACTTGTTTTCTAATAATGATAGAAAAAGTAGTGATCAACATCTACATGATATTATAATGAAGGGTAATTTCCCTAAACCCAAAAATTGGACCTGTGTAAAACATAAAGTGCCCAAAAGCCTCAAATTCATCTCTAAATTCACCAAGGCCAAAGCAAGCATGTGTTCTTAAGATAGCTAAAGCACATACCCAAAATTTTATACTATGTACCGATCAACAGTATTTGGTACCAATTTTTTCGGTTGGTACAGGTTTGTACCAACTCCACGTTACATATACGAAAACTTGTCAATTATTCAATTTTTGAGTGACATTTTCAGTTTTTAGGTCACATATGTGATATTTAAGGAGTTTTAAAACTACAAAAAATAAAACTTTCAAACATTCTAATATTAAAAAAAATGTTACAAAGTTTAATATCCAATACACTAAAAATAAATGAACTAATAAAAAAGAATAAGTCATTATCATGGTCCATGATACTACCATCATACACGACTTCCAATACCTTGTACCAACCAAGTTTGCATACTTCGAATGGTACTACCAACCGCCTGTTGGTATATTGCTACACATGTTAGTTGGTTTTGTAAAAGACGGTCACCCCTACACATACTTGTGCATTTCTTCGGTTTCTAATTCAGCTTCAAAAAACATCAAGCATCCACTGCATCCGGAACCACGATCTCAACACCATATCAGCAGCACCGAAAAAATCAATAGTAGCACCATTTAGCCATTGTTGCATACTCAACAACATCAATCTCTATTGGTATGGTTTAAAGCATAGGTCTGCATACATGTGATCAGTTCTCAAAACACAAAACAAAGCTATACTGTTGGCCTTACGTCAACTTTAAAAAATAAATTTCAAATGCAAAATTACATGCGTTATTCAATTCATAGCACTTGGCATAAGGTTAATACTATCCACGACTTGTCCCTTTCATGATGCATGTACCAAAATCAAAGGAACAAACTTCGATTCATGAAATAATATAAACATAAGAAATGAAAATTAGAGGGTAAAACAGATTTTATTTGTGTACGGTAATCAAAAAGACACATTTAAAATTTAAATTTAGGCCAATATACATGCCTGCTTTCACCATCCGCAGAAAAAACATAAGAAATCAAGATTAGACGATAAAAGCATATTTTAGAAGCGTACTGCACATAAAACGACGCATCTAAAACAGATTTAAGCCAAAGAACCAGATATATGGAAGTCGTTGCTAGTAGTCTAATGTAAAGTTTGAATACTTGCATAACATGGAAGAATAACAAATCATGTAGCACTAAAATTAGTCCAACATGTACGTCAAAACATTTTATCTTAGGCATATCTACTTAGCTCCTATTCAGGGTTGAACTTGTTTTCTAATAATGATAGAAAAAGTAGTGATCAACATCTACATGATATTATAATGAAGGGTAATTTCCCTAAACCCAAAAATTGGACCTGTGTAAAACATAAAGTGCCCAAATCCTCAAGTTCAACTCTAACAGAAACACAACACTTAATTTATATTATCCTCATAAACCAAGAGGGGAATTATACTCAATTTTTTGCTTGAATTCAATCAATCTTAAAAGAAATAAAGATTGAATTTCAACCAACAACACAATACTTGACTTTAAATTAATTCTAGTACAATTCATCACACAGTCTTTACATATTGTTAAAAATGACAAAGTACAACTACTAATACCTCATGAAACATACAAATTTTTACAAAAATAATAAAAGAAGAAATGCACAATTAACTAATTTAATTCATTTAGGTTAAGAGAGGTTACATAAATCGGAGAAAACCGGACTTGAAGTGAGACCGCTGAACATGAAGCGATTGAATTGGAAACTGTATTTACAGGTATTACACATCCATCTCTCACTATAACTAAAATTCCTCGCCACGTTTCTTTCTTCTACAATGTTCTCCGTAGCAGTGGTCAGTAGTGGTGGTGAGTTGACGGGTTGAAAGCCATTCAAGAAAACAACATGAATCGAAAAAAATAACAAAAAAAATTCTCATATTTACCTCTCCATCGACTTATTCATGTATGTGGTTGCAGCGACGTTCTCTTATATCAACGGACCTATGATGTGAACCTTCGGGTATTAGTAAAAACCCAGGCTGAGAGATGAGTAGATTGCAAGTGAGAGATGAAGAAAGGAGATGAGCAGTAGATTCAAAATAGGGTGAAGGGTCTCAAGTTTAAAAGAAAAAGAGAGGATATGAAGCGTCTCGAGTTAAAAGAAAAAAGAGAACGGTAGGATTTGAAAGAGGGTTCAACAGGAGACGAAGGGTTGAGAGTTACAAAGAAAATTAGGAAAAAATCACATAAATTGAGAAAAAAGAAAGCATGGATACTCGGCCTTAGAAGCAGCCACGTCATCAACTTAGGATTCTGCTTTATAATATATATAGATATAGATAGATATAGATAGATACTTGTATATATCACAGGTTTACTATTTACTTATGGCCATTCGGTTTCAAGTCAAAACTTTAATTATACCAAAATATATTTTAGAGTAAATTACATGTTTGGTCCCTGTGGTTTAGTGGTTTTAACATTCTGAGTCCCTAAAATGAAATAATTATGGCTTGCATCCTTGTGGTTTTCATTTTATAACGTGTTGAGTCCCTAAAATTAACTTCGTTCAGTTCTGCTCCGTTAAAGTACCCATGTGCAAGGCACATGATGGGTAAATTTGTCATTTCGCCTAACTACCCATTTTCTTAACTTTTTCACCTTTTTTTTAACCTAAACTCTTTTTAGAAACAACAGGACCAAGCTTGTAATTTCCTCACAACTGACTTCATCTTCCCAAAGCCTCATATCCAGTTCTAAGACCACCGTGCACCTCCACACCGTTGCACCACCGCCTGCCTTCACTGCACCGCCCTCCAGCTCACTTCTTCTTTGAAACATCCAGAAATCGTGACCAATTTAAACCTTAAAATTTATCAGAGTTAACTATAATTCCATCCAAACTTTTATACATAAATGGAGATTTAACTATGAGTATTCACATATATACAAATTGCTTATCAAAACAACCTACTAATCTAATCGTGAACATTAAGATCAGATTATACTAGTTGTTTAGATCAATCACCAAAACGTCCTCGTATATGCTAATGTTAGTCCCAGATGCCTAATAAGAACAAGAACAGGTATTGTAGAATGGGAGGGGTTGAATACAATACACAGTTTTTTCACTTTAATTAATTCTTTTATTGAAAATATTCAAATCAAGAATTACACATAGAACACATAGAACAATTAGATTATTGCGGAAAGAATAGATAAAATCTATTCTAACAATCTTCACAAAGTAATACTGAAAACTAAACAACTTCTAAAACACAAAGATTAAAAGCTATAAAGTTCAAGGAGAGAAAGGAGTAGAGTGTCTTGAGCACAGAGTAATCTTCAAGAGTTTCGTAAGTGATTTGTATGGAGAGGTCTTCATCTTTATATAGTGCCATGAGTATTTGATGCATGGGTCACTTGTCACTTTTTCATTTGAAGGTCAGGTTTGACTCTCAAAAGTTGATGTGTCTTTTCCTATAATACTAGAAAGGTTTGATGGAGACAATATCTAAGAATGGGAAAAAGGACAAATGAACCTTTTTTCTTCCATACCCAGACATTCCTTCTTTGAGGAGAAAACCTTTTAGCAAGGACACAAGGGAGGATCCTCCTATTTGAGGATCCCACCGATTTGTCATGGACAAAGTAGGTGAGAGTCCTCTTAGGAAGGATGTTATGAGATGATCCTCCAATTTTGAGGATCCCACCGATTTCTCATGGAGAGAATCGGTGGGATGGCAAACATTACCTCTTATGATGAAAGTCTTCTTAGCAAGGAGATAAGGGAGAATTCTCCTATTTGAGGATCTCACCGATTTTCATGGGGACAATCGGTGAGATAGCTTAGTTTGGGTTGAGAAGTTCATCTTCAATCCGCATTGGTAGATTTCCTTCTTCTTGATTTCGGATGATCTTTGACTTCACAGAACTTTGACAGTATGACTAAGCTATTACAAAGAACCATCTAAAATTTCTCTAAATATAAAAGATGTTTTTCAAAGTATGTAAGGAGATCAGGTCATCTTCAAATCTTTGATGACCCAACAATCTCCCCTCTATTTGATGATGACATCCATACTTAGAAAAACATGAGTAAGACAATGAATAATACATGATGACCCTGTTTTACGCTTTTGGGTTCTTTTTCACACAGTCCATTTTTGTGTGTGTGTGTATTTATGATATTTACAGATGAATGAAATGAATGAAAGAAAAAAACAATAAACAATATGAATGAAATAGAATGTACTTCCATCATAGAAGAGACGGATCTGCCCAGACCCAAATCGGTGACAATCTTTGAAGGAGGTTTGAGTTTGAGTGAAATAGCCTCAGGATGCCTTTGCCCATATCTTGCATCTTCTTTCTTGCTCATAGCATCTTCAGCTTCCTATTCGGCAGTCATCACCCTTCTTCCTTTGTCTTGGTTTGCCTCCCCCTTAGTTACATTGGTTAGACAGATCTGCTCCCCTTTGGTTGGTTCGCCGGTTCCCATATGTTTGACCAAAATTTGAGTTGGATGTTGACTATGAGTACTGAGGGTTGGTGTTGATCGAGTTGGATGCTGATAATGCTCCCCTGTTTCTTCCCTTCAGGTAGTTGCTTCCCCTCAGATGGTTTCTCCCCCTCAGATAGATTCTCCCCCTCAGATGGTTCTCCCCCTCAGCGTACGACGGCGAAGAAATACCACGAACAAATGGAAACATTGGTATTTTTTTTTGCTAACCTACCAAAAATAGGAGCATTCCCACCGATTTTTAGACAAATTTTTCATGGAAATCAGTAGCAAATTTTTTTTTGCTAACCAACCAAAAATAGGAGCTTTCCCACCGAATTTTAGACAAATTTTTGATGGAAATCGGTAGCAATTTCGGTTGGAAATCGGTACCCACCGAAATTTCGGTGGGAATGTCGGTGGGGGTACGTCGGTGAGATTTTTTTATTTTTGATCTTTGGCAAGATTTGCAAGGCATCTTCAAAGGTAACATCTTTAGAAAATCTTCAAGATGAAGAAGAAGATTGGAATTGCATCTTCCAATCTTTTGATGACCCAAGAAAGATTGAGTTTGGAGGATTTTAAGAAGGGATATTTTGAGGAGGAATGGTTTGGGATGGCATCTTTGGAGGAGTTTGTAGTAGGAGGGTTTTGTTGAAGAGGAAAGTTGGGTTGCTGACCAAGAGTGAAATTTGGTGATGTAGGAGGATCACCATTATGAAAGAGAATATCTTGAGAAAATGACACATAGGGAGTTGGGTCTAATGAATTAAGTTGTGATCTTTCACCAACTTAAATCATCAACACAAGATGTAACGTCCCAAAAACATAGCATGCAAACATCCAGAAATAAGCATTCAATCTACATGGATAAACTTGACTTTACATCATTAATCAAGTATACTTAAACAAAATTGACAGCGGAAGTCTATAATCCACAGCCGTGCTCTATCTATAGTCATTAAAGCCAAAACTTGGAGTCGCGCTAATCTCCACAATCCTTCTTCCCATCTCCCCTAGTTCTTACTAGAAGAGCCCATAGCACGCTTACGTGAAAATGGTTTAGTTTTTGAAAAGCGAAGTTAGACCAAAAGGTCTAGTGAATTCCCTCCGAAAACAACAATTAAAACAGTATAACAACTTTGATAAAAGATTTATCGTAAACCTTAACATAACATCAAGTATGGTGCTGCACTGTGTGTTGGATCACATAAACATTCCGCGATCGGGGCCCCAGCAGGTTCCCTTCTCGCCTCTTCCGGAGCCTACGCCGACTCCCCTTCCCGGAGCCTACGCAGACTCCTCTCTACTCGAAATAGGAGGAAACGGATTCCAACCTACCAGTCTGTCATACATATCCAAGGGATCATCAGATCCCGAGGATCACTCTCTGACCCCACAGTGCAGACCGACTCCACATAGCAAAACATTCTTTTCACAATCATGTAACTTTAAATCCTTTAAATCATCATTCTCATTTCATCATATCATAATAAGCTTTCATAAGAAAAATGTGTAGTTCATGAAAAAGCATGTGTGACAGTTGTAAACAGTTCATGCTCGTAAATGAAACCATAATCAGTTAAATCATTTAACACTGTACGTCATAAAAAGGTTTAGGGAACTCACCTTAGTAACGTTAAATGCACACTTGTTCTACCCTCAGGTTAACCAAACTTGACACTTAGGAGATCATATAAATCCTTAATCAGTAACGCTAAACCAGAACTATCCGGACACCAACTACTCTCCGGATATTAGTTACTTCCTGGATGCAACAACTTTTCGGACACCAGTCCGGACACACTACTTTCCGGGCAAAGCAATCCGGACACTAGACCTATCTGAACGAAGCTACCCGGACACTAAACCTTTCGGACACCACAACTTACCCGGAGACTTCTTCCATCCGGATACTAAGGAATTTACCCGGGAACTTGCAAACTATCCGGACACTACTGAAATGTCAGTGTCCGGAAACTACGGCTATTCGAAAAACATAAACCAAAAGTGATCATTATGCTCGTTTTCTGCCATTAATTTGACTTGACAAGCCTAAGGGCTCATCCAAAAGTCCTAAACAACCACTTAATCCACTTTCTTACCATTAAATCGATTTACAAAACCAAAAACCCTTAAAACCCACTTTTAAGAAGAATGTGGTTGAAACCCCATTGAATCCTTATAATCAGACTTAAGAACCCAAACAAAATAAGAAAGGAACACTATAACAACAGGGAAAACGAATTACCTTACTGATTTCTTCTCTGATTCTTCTCTTTCTTTGATTTCTTCCCAATAACTCTTTTCTCCTTCTTTCCCTTTCTCTTACCGCCAACCACAAGAAACCAAATGCTGATGTTTTCTCCACAATTGGCTGCCCTAGGGATTTGTGCCATATATACCTTTCAACAATTTACAAACAAGTCCCTCAATTTAAACTTTCATTTCTTCTACAAAGGCCACTAACCTTTCATAAAAACAAAAGAAAAACCCGGTTGTTACAACACTCCCTCCTTAAAAGAATTCCGTCCCCGGAATTCTTAATTGGAAAAGATGCGGGTATCTTGCTTGCATTTCCGACTCCAACTCCCAGGTCGCCTCTGGACCCTTGTGGTGTCGCCATTGTACTTTAACCAGCTTAGTATCCTTGTTCCGTAACTCCCTTACCTTAACATCCGTGATTGCTTCCGGTTCCTCTACAAAATTCAACTTCTCATCCACCTTTATATCATTCAACGGCACCGCTTTGGTCACGTCGGCTAGACATTTCCTCAGGTTGGACACATGGAACGCATTGTGGATGTTGCGCAATTCTTCCGGTAGGTCCAACCTATACGCTACTTCCCCAATTCGTTCTGTAATCTTGAATGGCCCGATGTAACGTGGGCTTAGCTTCCCACGTTTTCCAAATCGTACCACTCCCTTCCAAGGAGACACCTTTAGCAAAACATGGTCTCCGACCTGAAATTCTATATCCTTTCGTCTCTTATCCGCATAACTCTTCTGTCGGTCACGAGCGACCTTTAGCCTTTCACGCACCTGGACTATCTTGTCCGAAGTCAGTTGTACTAACTCTGGCCCGACTAACTGCCTTTCTCCGACTTCATTCCAACATAATGGAGTCCGACATTTCCTACCATAGAGAGCCTCAAACGGCGTTGCCTTGATGCTCGAGTGATAGCTGTTATTGTAAGCGAACTCGATCAACGGTAGGTGCGTTTCCCACGAGCCTTGGAAATCTAAGGCACATGCTCTTAACATGTCTTCCAACGTTTGGATCGTCCGCTCACTCTGGCCGTCGGTCTGGTGATGATAAGCGGTACTCATTTTGATCTGTGATCCCATCTCTCTTTGGAAACTCTTCCAAAACTTGGAGGTAAATCTGCTATCTCGGTCAGATACTATCGACGATGGCACACCATGGCGGGTTACAATCTCGTCGATGTCCAACTTTGCTAACCGTTCCAACGAGTAAGACTCTCGTATAGGCAGGAAGTGAGCTGACTTCGTGAGTCGATCCACGATCACCCAAATAGCGTCATAACCCTTCGGAGTTCTAGGCAAATGGGTCACGAAATCCATCGTGATCTGATCCCACTTCCACATCGGTATCTCCAAGGACTGAAGCTTCCCGTAGGGTCGTTGATGTTCGATCTTCACACGCGAACACGTCATACAGGTCTCTACGAAGTGAGCTATATCCTTTTTCAATCCAGGCCACCAATAGTCTCGACGTAGATCTCCATACATCTTGTTAGTCCCAGGGTGGACTGTGTACTTAGACTTGTGGGCTTCTTCTAAAATTATCTTCCTGAGCTCCCCGAGATTCGGGACCCGGATTCTCCCACTAAGACACTTCACCCCTCGACCATCTTCCGTTAACGAAGACATCTATCCCACCATCCTTTCCTTTTTGAGGTTTTTCTATTCGAGCGCCTCCTCTTGACATTTCTTTATCTCTTCCAACAAATTGAACGTCACCTCGGCCCTCATAGCCACAATACTGGGGGTTCCACTTCGCTCCTTACGGCTCAAAGCGTCCGCCACCACGTTTGCCTTACCCGGATGGTATTCAATCTTACAGTCGTAGTCGGTCAACAATTCAATCCACCTTCTTTGGCGCATATTCAACTCTTTTTGATCGAAGATGTGACATAAGCTTTTGTGGTCCGTGAAGATCTGGCACTTCGTCCCGTAAAAGTAATGTCGCCAAATCTTCAGGGCGAAAACCATTGCCGCCAATTCTAAATCGTGAGTGGGGTATCGAACTTCGTGATCCTTTAATTGCCGAGAAGCATACGCAATAAACTTTCCTCGTTGCATGAGTACGCAACCCAAGCCGAGCTTCGATGCGTCACTAAAAACCACGAAATCATCAGAACCGTCCGGTAACGACAACACCGGAGCGCTGCTTAACATCTCTTTCAGCTTTTAGAAGGCTTCTTCTTGCTTCTCCAACCAGGTGAATTTGATATTCTTCTTGGTTAGGGAAGTTAATGGCGTGGAAATACGCAAAAAGTCCTTGATGAACTTTCGGTAGTATCCTGCCAGTCCGAGGAAACTCCGAACTTCTGACGGATTCTTAGGTTGTTCCCAGTCTCGGATGGCTTCGATCTTAGATGGGTCTACCATGATTCCCTTTTTAGACACCACGTGTCCGAGAAACTGCACCTCCCTTAGCCAGAACTCGCATTTAGAAAACTTCGCATACAGCTTCTCTCGCTTTAGTAGCTCGAGAATCGTTCGAATGTGACTTTCGTGCTCCTCTTCCGATCTTGAAAATATCAGGATATCATCTATGAACACTATCATGAACTTGTCTAAATAAGGTTGGCACACCCTATTCATTAGGTCTATGAATGCTGTCGGGGCGTTGGTTAGCCCGAACGGCATCACCAAGAATTCGTAGTGTCCATATCTGGTTCTGAAAGCAGTCTTTGGCACATCCTCCTCCCTTACCTTGAGTTGGTGATAACCTGACCTCAAGTCTATCTTGGAGAAGTAATTGGCTCCCTGCAACTGATCGAACATGTCGTCAATCCTCGGTATCATATACTTGTTCTTGATCGTGACCTTGTTGAGTTCATGGTAGTCTATGCACATTCGCATAGTACCGTCCTTCTTCTTCACGAAGAGCACAGGTGCTCCCCATGGAGACGTACTTGGTAGAACGAATCCCTTGTCTAACAACTCTTGCAACTGATTCCTTCATTTCGGACGGCGCCAACCTATAAGGTGCGCGGGCAATTGGTGCCGCTCCAGGCGTCAAATCAATTCTGAACTCGATCTGACGATCTGGGGGTAGACTTGTCAAGTCATCCGGAAATACTTCTGTGTACTCATTTACTCCTCGCACATCACCTACCCCACGCTTCTCTTTCTTGGCATCCAACACGTACGCCAAAAATCCAAGACACCCCTTCTTCAGACACTTAGTAGCCCTGATCATAGAGATAAGGCTATTCTTTCTATCACGGCGGTTCCCATAAATCACTATGGGATCTCCATCAGGTGACCGAATCCTGATCAGCTTTTTGTTGCAAATGATATTCGCATCATTCGCGGCTAACCAGTCCATACCCAACACCACATCAAACTCCCCCATTGCCATGGGGTATAATTTCATAGGCACCAATCTCCCTTCTATATCTATGACACAATCCTCTACCACCTCCTTAATGTATACCCGACTATCATTTGCAGTTTCCACCTCTAGTGCTCTCTCCAAACGTCTAGGCCTCACCCCCAAACATTTCATAAAAGCATGTGATACAAAAGAGCGATTTGCTCCCGAATCAAATAACACGTTGGCATACAGAGAGTTCACTAGAAATGTACCTGTCACAACATCGGGAACTTCCTCCGCCTCTTCCGCAGTCATGCGGAACGCACGTCCCTTCGGACGCGCCGGTTCTGCTCCATTATCATTTCCTCTCCCTCCTTGTCGTTCACCAAACTGGGTTGAACCCCCTTTCTTCAGTTATGGGCAATCATTACGCATGTGGCCGGTAGCCCCATATTGGTAACAAGATTTTCCAGTACCCGGAAAATCCCTTGACAAGTGACCGGGCAAGCCACACCGGTAGCATGAGTTTGAACCTGCCATGCACTCTCCCCGGTGCACCTTGTTACACTTCATACACGATCTCCCACCGGTATTCTTGTTAACACGGTTGTCTGTTCGGAACACCTTCCCCTTTTTCGAGTCACTCCCTAGTCCATCCCACTTGCGTTTCTCACCGCCTTTCTCAGAGGTTTGGCGATTCTTCTCCTTCTCAATCAGCTCGGTCGTGTTGATGGCCGCCTGAAAGGTAGTGGGGTTTCTGGTCAGAACCAGTTCTCGTACGCTACTCTTCATCCCATGGATGAAATGTTCCACTCGTCTCTCCTCTGTTGGCACACACAAGTCAGCGAATCGAGACTTCTCGATAAACCTTGAAGTATATTCCCGAACTGTCATTTCACCCTGATCCAAACCCAGAAACTCTTCTTCCAACCTTTTCACTGCCGCGAGCGGACATAACTGAGCTCTAAACCGGTCTACAAATGTTTCCCACATCATCCCTTTAGCCATTGCCGAACCCTTTCCCCCAGTTTCAGCATCCCACCAGTAAACTGCATCAGATTTCAACATGGATAGGGCAAACATCACCCTATCCCCGTCGCCACACTTACACGTATCAAACACCAGTTCCATTTCCTTTACCCATTTCATTGCCAACACCGGGTCACACTCTCCCTTGAAAGTAGGGGGCTTGCATGAGGCAAAGGCCTTGTAACTACACCCCTTAGCTGCTGACTCATTCACCACCAACGAAATTGATTTCGAGTGATTCTCGGTACCAGTCTCTAGTGGGCTTGACAACTCCACACTTTCTTTGTTCTCGCTCGCCTCTTTGCTTCCCAAGGCTGATTCATTCTGCTTAGTGAGGAGAGCCTGCAATGTCTCTTGAATCTTACCCAATTCAGCAGCTAGGTTCTCTCGGGTGACAAATGCAGATCCACGGCCTCGACCACGTCCCCTTGGGTGAGTTACCCTTCGTGTAGAAGCTGAACTCTCCTGAAGAGAGTCTTCTTGATGGACGTGATCTTCCACACTCCTTGTCCTTCTGGTCACACGAGTCATTCTTCGGGTCGGATGTCCCCCATTCCCGGCCACAGAAGTGGCGGCACGACGGGGCGTTCTTCCCCGACCCCTTCCACAACCCCTACCTCTTCCCCTTCCACGGGTAACAGTTGCCCTTGTCGGTTCCACCGGTCTATTCTCTAGTACTTCTTCATCTTGATTCCTTGGCACAGCAGGTGCCGACCTACTCCTCAAAGTTCTCCCAGCCGTTTCGCTAATACTGAAAAAAAACAACAATTAACCCTTGCTAGACATAACACAACAAGTTTGCTATATAAGGTAAGTTTAAGCACGCACATGTACCTGTGAGTTCGTAATTACACTGGCCAGGTGTAATCCCAAACTTACCTTACACATTTGTCCTTGGCACCTTATTTCCTAGCGCATTTATAGTGATCGTTCCTAGAGGCAATCCTATGTCTCGGTTGTGATCCTCATCTTACAGTTTAAGTTTAGGCCCGACTGGTCACCTAAATCCCTTAAACTACGGCTCTGTTACCATTTGTAACGTCCCAAAAACATAGCATGCAAACATCCAGAAATAAGCATTCAAATTACATGGATAAACTTGTCTTTACATCATTAATCAAGTATAGTTAAACAAAATTGACAACGAAAGTCTATAATCCACAGCCGAGCTCTATCTATAGTCATTAAAGCCAAAACTTGGAGTCACGCTAATCTCCACAATCCTTCTTCCCATCTCCCCTAGTTCTTACTAGAAGAGCCCATAGCACGCTTACGTGAAAATGGTTTAGTTTTTGAAAAGCGAGGGTTAGACCAAAAGGTCTAGTGAATTCCCTCCGAAAACAACAATAAAAACAGTATAACAACTTTGATAAAAGATTTATCGTAAACCTTAACATAACATTCCGCGATCGGGGCCCCAGCAGGTTCCCTTCTCGTAAATGAAACCATAATCAGTTAAATCATTTAACATTGTACGTCGTAAAAAGGTTTAGGGAACTCACCTTGGTAACATTGAATGCACACTTGTTCTACCCTCAGGTTAACCAAACTTGACACCTAGGAGATCAGATAAATCCTTAATCAGTAACACTAAACCAGAACTATCTGGACACCAACTACTCTCCGGATATCAGTTACTTCCCGGATGCAACAACTTTCCGGACACCAGTCCGGACACACTACTTTCCGGGCAAAGCAATCCGGACACTAGACCTATCTGAACGAAGCTACCCGAACACTAAACCTTTCGGACACCACAACTTACCCGGAGACTTCTTCCATCCGGATACTAAGGAATTTACCCGGGAACTTGCAAACTATCCGAACACTACTGAAATGTCAGTGTCCGGAAACTACGGCTGTTCGAAAAACATAAACTAAAAGTGACCATTAAGCTCGTTTTCTGCCATTAATTTGATTTGACAAGCCTAAGGGTTCATCCAACAGTCCTAAACAACCACTTAATCCACTTTCTTACCATTAAATCGATTTACAAAACCAAAAACCCTTAAAACCCACTTTTAAGAAGAATGTGGTTGAAACCCCATTGAATCCTTATAATCAGACTTAAGAACCCAAACAAAATAAGAAAGGAACACTATAACAACAGGGAAAACGAATTGCCTTACTGATTTCTTCTCTGATTCTTCTCTTTCTTTGATTTCTTCCCAAGAACTCTTTTCTCCTTCTTTCCCTTTCTCTTAGCCGCCAACCACAAGAAACCAAATGCTGATGTTTTCTCCACAATTGGCTGCCCTAGGGATTTGTGCCATATACACCTTTCAACAATTTACAAATAAGTCCCTCAATTTAAACTTTCATTTCTTCTACAAAGGCCACTAACCTTTCATAAAAACAAAAGAAAAACCCGGTTGTTACACAAGAAGAAAAGCATTTTTTTTTAAGAGAGTTGGATCGGTGGAAGATTGTCAATGTAAAAAAATATTTTTGAGGTGTGATGTTTGAAAGAATATGTGGCCGTAATATATGAAGGGAAAAGATTGGTGTAGGAGAGAAAGTAGGTTGTGTTTGTGTAACGTCCCAAAAATTACAAGCAAATTTAAATTTTTAAATAAACATTTCATTTATAACAACTCATTAACTGATCCCATCGTTTCGTTTGCAAACTCATAATTAATATCTTCATAATAAAAACCAGCGGAATAAACGTTTGATTATTAAAAACCATAAAGCAACCAGCTCTCCTCGCGCGCCAATGTGTACTCGTCACGCCTTGGAGCCGCCCGTACCTGAAACCACAGTTTATTGGGAAAGGGTAAGCACGAAGCTTAGTGAATTCAACACCATAAGTAACACAGTTATTTCCACACCACCATAAACAGATATTTGCACATAAACAGCATTTGAGTCTACGAACAAATCATAAACCTGCATACTCACACCAACCCACCTAATGGGCATACGTCGGTCCCACCGACCACACGACCATCGTGTAAACGCAACCCGGCACCCCCGGGTTCATACGCCACCCGCGTATACAACCTTCGGTCCCACCGAATTACTACGCCACTCGCGTATGTGATCCTCGGCCCCGCCGAACTCCTACGCCACCCGCGTAGTCACAACAATAAAGGTCCGACTAGACACCCCACTATTTAACCCCGCATCAAAAGCAGATAGAACTACCACATACATACACAACGTAATGTAAAAATTACCGACATTAGTTATAGTGAGAGAACTCACCTCGAATGCGCGCCTAGCTCAACAATACAAATTCAAGCTTCCCAATTACGGTCACTTCCCAGCACCTAAACGCACGTTAAAACGTATCAATACGAGACCCGGACCCTACGACACGACACCCGCTTAAACCGTCACTAAAATTACTTCCCGGTCTCGCCAAACAGGTCTGTTCGGGACCTGTTTCGACCTCCTTAAACCCAGTAAATCCTCAATATTATTACATGGTCAGAAAGTACTATGAGTTAGGGTTCCAAGGACATATTATACGCCTCCTAACGATTTTTCTACCATTTAATATGGATTTTACAAAAACAGTTCCGCGAACAGCAAAAATCAGTACCTTTCAGTATAAAATGTCATTTTGACCAATGCTACGTCCCGAACTGGGCTTCGCACAAAACACAGAAAAGTTTATAGACTCAAAAAGGGAACTTTTGGCGCTGGTCTCACCCAGATACGAGTTACGAGCAAAAAGTTATGGTTTTCCCAAGACCAAGGCAGATTCCAGAATTTTTCACATGAAATGACGAATCACTGAACTTACCACCACTTTTCCACCTAGCTAGAGGCCGAACCAGTTTTCCGCTAAAACACGGAAAACGTGCCCGACCCCGAGCTTGAACCGTGGGCGTCAGTTTCGGCTCAAACGGAGTTACGACAGAAAAGTTACGATCGAAATAAAACAGTGGCAGAAACGACGTTTCACATAAAATGACGATTTTATAAACGGTAACGCGATTAAGGTTTCGGGTTAGGGTTTAGCTATCACGGTTTAACGGAAACTGGACAACACACGGCACCACCCACTGCCACCTCCGGCAGGGGTGGTCGCCGGCGGCGGCGGCGGCCGGCGGCCGTTTTTCCGGCGACGCAGCGACGACAAGGAAAACGAACGGAAGGAAGATTTACCTCTCGTTAAAACGTAGCAGCAGTAGTAGAACTGAATCGTCGGCTTCTTCTTCTTCCCGTCGTCCTTCTCCCTCTCTCTGCCCCTCTCTCTCTTACACGCTCTTCTCTCTCTTTCTCTGGCTCCTCTCTCTCTCTCTCGCTCACCGGCGAAAACAGCGGCGCCGGCTGCTGCTGTTGCTGTCCGGCGATGGCAGTGGCGGCTGCTGGTGGTGGTTCACGGTGGCTAGCAGCGGCAGCAAGGAAGGAGGAAGGAGAGAACGTTTGGGTGCGATTGAGTTCTCCCTTGGCTGCGCCGTGAAAGAAAACTAGAGGAGGTCACCTAGGGTTTTTTTCTTTTCTTTCTCGCTAAGTATGTATGTCGTGGATTGGGGAACCAGAAGGGAAACAAGGAAAACCAAAATATGGAAAATGGTGTGTCGTGAGTGTGAACCGAGAGGTTTTGTCAGACATCCACAAATAGCCCCTCTACAATCCTAATATAACAAATAACACTAAGTTCTAAAAATTTAACGATATAATAACTATGCTACCTTACGCTAACCGCAAAAAAATGAAAGGAGGAAAGCAAATAACTACGTAAATAAAATAGGAGTAAAACCATACCGGAACACGGGCTTTACAGTTTGTTTAGATGGAAAAGGATGGTGATAATCATCTTCTTGATTTGGAGAAGATATAAGGGTAGAGAGGCAGAAGGGAACTGAGGAAGTTGGGTTGGTAGAGGTTGTTAGGTAGGAGAGAGAGTTGGGTGGTAAGATGGATGGTAAGATGATAAAGAAATGAGGTTGGGGTAATATATGTGGTGGGATGGATGAGAAAAGGTGGGGTGAGAGGTATGGTGGGAAATAGAGTGTAGGTAATAATGGAGTGATGGGAGATGAAATGATGTCGGCAGAGAAGAGGTTAGCACTAGTGAGTGTGCCAATGGGAAGGATTTTCAATAGAAGAGGAGATCCAAAAGTTCACCATTTGACACTTCAGATTTCTTGATGAACTTGATGATTTCTTCAATTTTGTCACTTTTATGCTGGTCCACATAGATCCATCTGTCAAGCTCAAAACCTGCAATCACAAATGATTTATTTCCTAGGTACCCATTTGGTAGTGGGTCCTTTTGGGTTAGATGTTGAAGGAAAAGAATTGGTGTCACTCAGATCAATTCTTTCTTTCGGACAGTCTTTGGCAAAATGAGAAGTATCACTACAGATATAGCATTTTCTATAAGTAAAATCCGTTTTAGAAACTTGACATTTTTCCTTAGTTTTGCCCTTTTTGTTTGTCTTCAAAGACTTTGATGAGGTGACCAAGAGTTGGGGTGCATAACCTAAGATTCCTTTTTCAGAATTTGGAAAGAAATGAATCTTCTCTTTTGAAATGGACATTTTAAGGTTCACTGATCGGGGGATAAAATCGGTGGAAGAGGCCACAAAATTATTTTTGGAAAAATTTGAGGAATTTATTTTTAAGAAAGAATCAGCGCCTAAAGACTTGCCTTTTTCAGAGATAGAAATTTTTTTGTTTGAGTTAGAAGAGGAGGATGCATCATCAAAAGTCAAGAATTTTTTAAAGTCATGGATAGGTTTGGAAGAGTCATTGGAATCTTGAGCCTTTTCCTTTGGAAAGGAAATGGGATCTTTTGCCTTTAAAAACATTCCAAATTTTAAATCTTCAAATGAATCGGCAGAATTCATGGACACAGACCCAATAGAATTAGAATTGGAGGTTTCACGAAACACATGAGGTGGGAGCATGAGATTTTGAAGATTGACCAGTTTCCATTTTTCCAAAGCCTAAACCAGTTTTGTCATCACAAGAAATCTGATCTTGAAAAATCTCTTCCAGATTTTGGAAGAACTGGTCCATTTTCTCATAATTTCTTGCTCCTTTTGAAACGTTTAAATATTTTGTTTTTCTCCTAGGCAAGAATGAAGTTGATGGATTTTAAATCTTCAAGCTCAGCCTTAACTTTGTCAAATTGGTCAAGTTGGGAGAGATATGTTTGAAGTTGAGAGGAAATAGATTTTATTTGAGCATTTGCCTTTTTCTTAGCAGTTTTAGCATCAAAAAGATCAATGGTTAAGGAATCAAATGCTTCAATCTTTTCAGCATTAGAAAGAGATAGAAATGGATGTACCTGTGATGAGGAGAAGAAACACTTAGTTGATACAATGGCAGTTGATGGAGTGTGATCTTCTGGATCATTCAAGTCATTTATCTTGGCCATGAAACACACATTTGACATGTCATTCTCACTTTCAGATGTGGTTTCATCTACCAAGTCATGAGTTTTAGCAGGCAGACCCTTTCCTTTTCTGACAAGTCTTTCATTTCTTTCCCTTTCTCTCTTGTATTTTTCTTTGTATCTTTCAGCCTGGTCAGAATCTGCAGAAGAGAGAGGTTGGCCGAATTTTTGGGATGATCTTCTAGATTTTGAGGAAAATTGGCCTGAGGAAGCAGTTATGGGTCTTTCAAGGTGTTTTTCTGCACTCAGAAGCAAAATGACCCTTTTTACCACAGTTAAAACATTCCTCATTAGATTTGTCCAAAGAAAAGTGTTTGGAGAGAGAAGAGGAGGATTTTCTACTAAACTTAGATTTTCCAAAACAGAGGTGAGATTTGGATTTAGAATACCCATCCAACATGGTCATTCCATCTGATAGTTTGTCAGTTGAAGTTTCCTCACATTCATCCTCAGCATCACTAAGATATGCTTCTGAATGCTCATTGGGATCTTCTTGACTATCATGGTCAGAGTCAGATGGGTAGGTGATTTTGGAATACACTTAGTTCTTTTGGAAGAGTCACTTAGGAGAGCTAGAGGAGAGCTCTTTATATCTGTGATGACAGACTTCGTTTGCAACTTAGTCTGCTCATAGTTGAAGAGAGTTCCATAAAGAACAGTGAGAGGCATATGATCAAGATCCTTGGTTGTCTTTATACAAGTATAGATGTTTTCCCAAAAATCAGGAGGACAGTCCATAAACTTGCACAGGACTTCCTCATTGTCATACACTCTACCTAATAGCTTTAAGTCATTAAGAAGACTGTTAAAGCGGTTATAGTAGTTGGAGAGAGATTCTCCTTTCTCATAAGAAAAGAGTTCATATTTTCTAACAAGAGCAATCTTTCTGCTCTTTTTAACTTCATCTGTACCTTCGTACAAAACACACAGAGTGGACCACATCTCTTTGGCAGTAGAGAGATTTACCAGAGAGTGGTACACTTCATCAGGAAGAGAGAGAGCAACGATGGTCCTGACCTTGGAATCTAAAGACACAAGACGTTTTTCTTCATCAGTATATTTCTTAGGATTTTTAAGAATGTAGCGACCAGTAGCAGCAGATTTTTCTTCATCAGAGGAATCATCAGAATCATCTTTGCCAACCACTTCCATACCGGATTTTTTGGTTTCATAGTGAGTCCAGACTCTAGGGACTATGGGTCCCTCACTGAGAATGGTTGGATATCTACTATCCACTCCTTCCATGAAAAGCATCATCCGGCTTTTCCACAGAGAAAAGTTGTTGGGGTTAAACTTGGGAGGTTTGGCTATAGAGCCGTTTTCAGAAAAATGTTTTGAGAGAAAGCTTCATTGTTGGAAGAAGAAGCAGCCATTCCAGATCAAGTTTATTGAAATTAAACTTTCTGCTCTAATACCACTTGTTAGTCCCAGATGGCTAATAAGTACAAGAACAGGTATTGTAGAAGGGGGGGGGGGGGTTGAATACAATACATAATTTTTTCACTTTAATTAATTCTTTTATTGAAAATATTCAAATCAAGAATTACACATAGAACATTAGATTGTTGCGGAAAGAACAAATAAAATCTATTCTAACAATCTTCACAAAGTAATACTGAAAACTAAACAACTTCTAAAACACAAAGATTGAAAGCTATAAAGTTAAAGGAGAGAAAGGAGTAGAGTGTCTTGAGCACAGAGTAATCTTCAAGAGTTTCGTAAGTGATATGTATGGAGAGGTCTTCATCTTTATATAGTGCCATGAGTATTTGATGCATGGGTCACTTGTCACTTTGTCATTTGAAGGTCAGGTTTGACTCTCAAAAGTTGATGTGTCTTTTCCTATAATACTAGAAAGGTTTGATGGAGAGAATATCTAAAAATGGGAAAAGGACAAATGAACCTTTTTTCTTCCATACCCAGACATTCCTTCTTTGAGGAGAAAATCTTTTAGCAAGGACACAAGGGAGGATCCTACTATTTGAGGATCCCACCGATTTGTCATGGACAAAGTAGGTGAGAGTCCTCTTAGGAAGGATATTATGAGAGGATCCTCCAATTTTGAGGATCCCACTGATTTCTCATGGAGAGAATCGGTGGGATGGCAAACATGACCTCTTATGATGAAAGTCTTCTTAGCAAGGAGATAAGGGAGAATTCTCCCGTTTGAGGATCTCACCGAGTTTTATGGGGACAATCGGTGAGACAACTTAGTTTGGGTTGAGAAGTCCATCTTCAATCCGCATTGGTAGATTTCCTTCTTCTTGATTTCGGCTGATCTTTAACTTAACCGAACTTTGACAGTATGACTAAGCTATTACAAAGAACCATCTAAAATTTCTCTAAGTATAAAAGATGTTTTTCAAAGTATGTAAGGAGATCAGGTCATCTTCAAATCTTTGATGACCCAACAGCTAACTTCTCCACTTATGACCAAAAGTTGAATACCAGAATTCCCTCGTCACTCTTCCCGTTACTTTCCCGAGCTTGTACCTGGTAAGAAAATTTAATTTGAAACGATTAGGCTTACGCCTAGTGAGAACATCCATTTTCAAATTAAAACTTTATCAGCTTTGGAAACTCAAGTAAACAAAGTGTATAAACAAACCTGGTTTGCCATCCTTCTTACCGTACATCTAAACATCTTACGATGACGGGAACATACCCGATTCCATGAATATGACTAACATTCAGTAAGTCATATCATCACGTACGAGAGCCTACTACGAATCATTACAGATTCTAGATCATTACTCATGTCCAAGAAATTACAATTTATTTATGCCTATTTCTTGAAGTGGAAGTAGAGATTACAATTTACTTTATGCCTATCTCTTACCTTCCCATAGAAATCAGGAATTACAATTTACTTTATGCCTATTCCAAGATTTCTCCTCACAATACGAAATGGGAATTACAATTTACTTTATGCCTATTCCTCATTTCACGTCAACGAGAATTACAAATTACTTTATGCCTATTTCACGTTCATATCACCTTACGAAATGGGAATTACAAGTTACTTTATGCCTATTCCTCATTTCAGGTCAACGGGAATTACAAATTACTTTATGCCTATTCCACGTTACAAATACTGCCAGTTCTTATGGATCCATTACACTTACTAGTAGGGGTGTAAATAGGTCAGGTTGGGTTGGGTTGGGTTCAACCCATTTATTAATTAAATGGGTTGAGATTTTCAACCCAACCCAACCTGTTTAAGTAAATGGGTTGAGATTTTCAACCCAACCTAACCTGGTACTTAAATGGGTTGGTAGCGGGTTGACCTGTTTATGATTTTCTCAACCCAGCCTGTTTAATAAATGGGTTGAACCTGGGTTAACCCATTTAATTTTAAAACTTTAAATAAAATAAAAAAGTACTAAAACATAATTCCATGACAAATACACAAGTCACAGCCACAAAACCAAATAAATTGTTCAAAGCTTCAATAAAACACAATCATAAAGTGAAATAAATTGTTTAAAGTTTCAATAACACAACCATAAAGTCAAACAAATAAGTTTCTAAATTCTAAGTAACTCGACTTCCACTTTCACCGACTCCAACTTCACTCTCGGTATTACTTTCCTCTTGATCTTCCATCTTCTCCGCCATGATTGCTCCACATAGTGAAGGGAAGTCGCTGCTCAAGGAAGAAGAGGAGACGAGGGTCAAAGGGAAGTCGCTGCTCGCTGGCCATCGGCGTGGAAGGGCGTGGAATGAAGTCGTTGGTGTCGGCGTGGAAGGGTTGACGTCGATCTCTTGGCTGAAACGGGAAGGAAGTGTCGGCTAGGGTTTAGAGAGTTTACTTTGAAAGTTTGAACGATGAAATATTGAAATGGAAGGACCGAACGAGTTTTGTTTAGACTTTAGTGGAATCATATTTAGTTTTTTTACTTTTTTTATTAACTTTTTAATTATTAATTATAATTAAATAATGATAATAAATTAAAAACAAGTCATAAATGGGTTACAAACAGGTTGTAAATGGGTTGAAAGCAGGTTGTAAATGGGTTGAAAGCAAGTTGTAAATGGGTTGAAATCAGGTTGAAAATTTCAACCCAACCCAGCCCATTTATTAATTGGGTTAGGCGGGTTGACCCATTTAACTTAAATGGGTTGAAAATCTCAACCCAACCTACTACTATTGGGTTGGGTTCGGGTTGGGTTGGCGGGTTAGGTCACTTTTTGCCACCCCTACTTACTAGCGTATATGCATAACAACATAAACACGCAACATCTCGTATAATATTCTCAACGCTAAGAATACTAGATAACCTATCGTATCCTTATCCTCAAATGTCCCCCTTCGGCGACTTAGCACGGGGGTTCCGCTACCCGGTTAGCAGATGGGGTCAAGGGGGCAGCGCCCCTAGAATTTTTTTAAAAAAAAACTTAACCAAATAATACATCCAGACACTATATCTGGAACTATCCGAAAAACCCATACATACCTGGAACATCAGAAGTGACCAGGTTACCGGACACCACAAACTATCCAGACATCATAACTTACTGGACATCAGAAGTATCCGGATAATAATACTATCCGGTCAAGTCGTCCGGAATCCATACCCGAAAACCATCAGAATCCGGAAACACATACAATTAGGATGGCGTCCGGAAACCAAAGTAATTCGGATACCATCCGGTATCTATTTTATTCAGAAACTTAGTTACTTACCGGATATCTTCACTACCGGACACCACTGATAAGGAATTACCGGACACTTATCGAAACGTCCGGTAACTTCGACTTGCACACCAAAATCCAATCCAGACCACTATTTGTTCCACCCAGCTTATTTTGCACTTATCCATTCAGTCTCAATACAGTTAATACTAGTATCTCACTGCTTAATTTGAAAGAAAACATTGATTTAAAAAAAAAGAGGGGATGAACTCACATGGAAGTTCTTGACCCATCACACAACTTGATTTCCAAAATCAGATTCCTTCTTCCTACTGAATCAATAACCTATTGAAAGGTGATGTGAACTTGTAATTTACAGGTCTTTTATGAATTGATTGGAGAAATGATAGCAATCCTTACCAAGTGAAATCAGATTACTTTTCTTCTTCTCTCCCTGCTCTTTACTCTTGACCGACTCCAACAACAGAAGATTGAGATATTTTCTCAATTTCCAGCTACCCTCACCTTAAGTATACTCAATCTTTTAGAAATGACCAAAAAAAACCTCAAGTTCCAATTTCCAATATTAACTTAGACTTTGGCCAATTTAAACTTCAACCCTTTTAGTTTCAAATTTACGAATTGTCCAAATCTTAGACCAATTTACAAATCGACCCCATTCATATTAAATATAATACATTGGAAATTCGAGATGTTACATTCTTCTCCCTCCCCTCGGTTAACCCCCTTCCCCTTCCACCTCCATCGTTGCAACTACACCACCATATCTCATTCCCTTAAAATCGGTTACTCAACTCCAGATTTGGTTTATCAGTTTAAAATCGGTTACTCAACTAAATCTGCTTGAAGGGTTTCAAATGGCACTGCAACAACTTAAATCCATCTCTTCACGACAAAGATTCCACGATTTCAGATCTAGCTTAAGGGTACCATATTTCGGGTTCGATGTTTTCGATTTGAAGGTTTTAATTCATATATTTTGACTCAAAGGTATTAGATCTCTAGATTCGATGGTTTCGATTCAAACGTATCAGATGGGTCCATCGGGGTTGTATTTTTATTTTATTTTATTTTTGTATGAAAAACGAAAGCAAGATCTGAAATGTTACTTATGTAATTTGTTCTTCTTATGGATATAAATATGAAGTTTGGTTAATCTTTTTAAGTTTTTGCATAAATGTTAAAGATTTTGGGTTAGAATCTGATGTAGATTTATGTATTTTTGTTTGAATCTAACTAGTCTTGGGCATCGCGCGTTGCGCGATGACGATAATTTTTTCTAGATAATATTATACTACCACTTTGTCACGCAAGTCTTTATATAATTTTCAAATACAAAATTTGTTCTTTTAATATACTATTACCTACCATCATTTTTCAATCTATCATCCCTCCTTTAATATGCACACCACCATTTGTCATTCAAGCATTTCTTCTCTGAAGTGGAATAACCAATCTCAACATTATAATTTAAAACTTTTTGCCGTACAAAAAATTTATGGTATCACCTCATCTGCTTGAATTTTTATGTTAGATGTATAAATATATATTGTTTTTTAAAAATTGGGTCAGACAAATAAAAATTAACTCTCAAAGTTGCACAAATCATTTTAATTCTATAAGGCATTCCTACTCATTTGACATGTTTATCTATTTCTCTCAAGTTATCATCTCCACGCCATAACCAAACCAACACCACAATTCAAAATTTTAGAATACTAAAAATTTATGGTTTCACCTCATTATTCTTAGTTTGTTTCTTTTACATATATAAAGATAAAAGGATAAAGTTTACTTTCTAAACGGATATAGTTTTTGCTAAAAGTGAGTCGGCCAAAAAAAGTTAACTATTTATGTTGACATTAACCCTTTCAATTTTATAAGATATCTCTACTCTTTCATATACTTACCTCTCATTACAAAGTTATCATTTTGGCACCTTAAACCAATACCCCGATTAAATATTTTAGAATATTAAAGAATTATGGAGTCATCTCATTCTTCTTGGTTTTTTTCTTTTAAATGTAAAAAATGTTTAACAAAACATTATATCATTAATCATGAAGACATTTTATATAAACTAAAATTAACTATTTAAGTCAAAATGTATTGAAGTAGCTCAAAAATCATATAAAAAAGTTGACATTCTTCTACTTTTAATTTCATGTTTCAACATATAATATTTATATCAATATCGGATACTGAAAGATAAGTACAATTCAATATTTTAGAATTCTTAATCCATATTTTGACATGTCATTTCTCTTGGGTCTTACTTTTATGTATATAAAGAGGAAATATATAAAAATAAAAGATATTAATTGAAATAAATGTATCTTATTAATTGTAATACAAAAAGTAATATATATTCAACATGAATAAATTTGTAACTAAAATTAACTCTTTCATTCAAAATGGATTAAAGCAAGTAGAAAATCATGTAAAAGAAATTGGTATCATTCTCTTTGTATAATCAACTTCATGTTCCAACATTTTATTTTTTTATCATTGTGAGATGGTCAAAGTTAATCACAATCAACATTCTAGAATTCTCAATCCACATTGTGTCATGTCATTTCTTTTGGGTTTTTTTATTTATATATATATATATATATATTATATTTTATATATAAAGATATAGATATAGATAGACATATTGATTATCAAAGAAAATGTTATATTGAAATAATGATATGCTTCTTCAATTAATAAGAGAAATACTCTAAAATGTGTTTCAACACAATATTAGTAGTTTTGGTTACATATTTGTCACCGAAATAAAAGATAATAAAAATGATTTTTGTATTGTTATGTAATAAAAATATAAAATGAATGGTTTAGAAATTAATGTGTTTAGTTTACATTAAAAATAAGTTAAATTGACAAAAAAAAATATAAATGTAATTGAACATTCTTATTAATTTCTTTTATTTGTATTAAATTGTCATAAGTATTTCATATATTAAAAAAAGTATATGAAAAGTTAGGTCAAGGTTTATTGATATGCAATCATTACAAAAATACATGAAATATTTAATCAATTAATGAGATATAAATGTATAGGCTTAAAAATCTAAAAAATGAATAAATAATAAAAACAATAATTCAAACACTCAAAATTTCAACATACATTCCTTTAGCGTTTTTTGTAATAATCTATTTCTTATTGTTTAAATAAAACATGAATAGTAAAAATATCATATTAAAATGTAATAAGTTTTCATAACTATTTCATTTATATATATTGGTTGATAATAATTAAGAGAAAAATATAAAACATTAGATCAATTAATGAGGTACATTAATATATAATAATTTACTTATATTGCATTCAATTATAGTAAATATTTCATTTATGTATATTGATTGCAATAAGATTTTTTTACATGTAAACTAAAAGATATTTTATTGACCTGAATATATAAGTGTTATCTTCCTTTTTTTATATTCATTATAATTCATTTATTATTATGTGTATATATATTATATTAAGTATCACGTAAAATCAAAATTTACATATTGATCGTAATTTTATTTATGTAATAAGTTTTTAAATATATTGATTATATATATCATTAATTGTTATGTAAATAAAAAGTAGTCATGTGAAATAAAAGAAATAAATAAACTTGGGTGTAATGAAGAAGATGAATGATCTAATTACTTAAATGTTTGATAATGGTAAAACTGAGAAAATAGAAATTTGGGATTTAGATATTTAGAAGAGACAACGTCATTGTTGGTGGTTCATCCTTTAATATACATACAAAATTGCAATTAACCTTCTCATTTTCCACCATCCAAAAATTATCAACTCCCCTCCCTCCAAAAAATAGACAAAACAAAAGTCATGAAATTTGGTGATTATATCTAAAAATATACACATGATATACAAAAGGAACTAAGAATAACAACATCAAATACCATTCTTCTCTAGCAAAGATCTTTGGCTTCGACTTTGGCTTCGACTTTGTAATTCGAATCCATTTAATTTCAACATGCATCCCCAGAGATAACTATACGTTAATATATAAGGGGATAATTTCAACATGCACCCAAAAGATAATTATCATAGACAATGATAATTACAATCCAATAGTAAGATAACTCTATAATAGTAATTGAAAAGCTCAATTTATCATAATTCTACAACTCCAATAATCAAATCATAATTCCATAATAGAAAGTAAATACCTATTGAACTTATTATCATAGAATAAGTAAATCAAATTACGATGACATTTGAAAGAACATGTAGAATTATAAATACATATTGGTAAACAACATAGAATGATGAAAATGGAAAAAATACCATAGATTGAGAAAAAAGAAAGGAGTGATTATAATGTTTAGAGTTTCCACCTCATTCCTTGCGGTAGTGGTTTATATAGATATATAGATTGGGAGATAAAAGAGAAGTTAGGAAAAATGAAGAGAACAATGTTAAATGCAAACATAATGTATAATCAATGTTTATGTAAAATTAATGTAAGAAATTAAGGAAAAAGGGATTAATAGGAGGATGAAGGAGAAAAAAGAAAAATGGATTGTTGGCTTAAGGAGGCTCCACGTCATCACACGTGGTTTTTGTTTTAATATATATATATTGATGATTTTGTTATATGTTTTTCTCTAATTAATAAATGGAAAGATGGAGAGGGTAAAATTAATGTCTCTGACAAATTAGATAGTTTGAAAAATTAAAGCTAATTAAATTGGAAGTAAAATTACCAAAGAAACCTTCATATAATGAAATACACTATTTTCATTTAGGAGTAGAATAGTCATTTATGAGAAGCTTTTTATTTAAAAAAAATAAAAATTATGAGAAAATAGAGAAATGTGAATGAAGCCTTCTGATGATGCCACATAAGCAACTCCACATTTTGTTTTTATATAGATATAGATTTAGGTTTTTGTGTCTGAATCTTGGTGGTGGTGGTGGTGGTGAAGAAAGAGGGACACGTGTCAAGTTCTTATTGATGTTGTTTTTTGTTTTTATTTTTTAATTTAAAATGAAGAAAATGCATAAAATGACCAAAATACCTATCATGTGCCTTGCACATGACCACTTTAACAGAGAGACTTTAAACGGAGTTAGTTTTAGGGACTCAACACGTTATAAAATAAAAACCATAAGGATGCAAGTCATAATTATTTCATTTTAGGAACTCAGAGTGTTAAAACCACTAAAACACAGGGACCAAACATGTAATTTACTCTATATTTTATTATCCGGGTGCAACTTATGATACTCAAATGGTTAGTTTAATTTGTATAATATTATGATGCAGGGTATGAACTATAAAGTGAGAATAAATATTGAAAATGACTGTATCTTAATCAATGCCCTATATATCGATTGAAGATGACATGTGCATCTATGTCCTTTTCACTATTTGTAATTAATAAAGTAAGTTATAAATTTCAACATAAAATCATACGTCCTCTATTTTTATTTTTTATTTTGCTAACGGTGAGTTTCGGGTCATCTTATGCGCATAGATTAATCTTTGGGGGACCATGAATGGCCTGGATTTAGCAGCGCAAATGAACATCCATGGCCGCAAGAGGTTAGACAACGTCTGGATTTAAATCATAGATAGATAACGTTCTCTAATTTTGTTTTCATGCTTTTGAGAAATTTTTTTCACTCCAGTATATTTTCTAGATGCATGGTTTAGTTGTTCGATTTGTACGTGCGAACTGATTGATGCTCTACTCGTAGGTTCGTATTTAATTTATGATCTACTCGTAGGTTCGTATTTAGTATTAGCTCATTAAGTAAATAACTTGGATACCGAAATATAATGATTTGTAGAGGACTTGAAAGGAATAGAGATGTAATTTATAACCACATATTTAGGGGCATACATGTCATTGTCACAAACAAAAAGCTTCATACAAGTTTTCCCAACTTTTTTAAATCCCCAAAACACCCCCTTAATTCCTACTACCATCATAGTAAATACATATATTCTTAACTTTTTCGTAAACGCCCATATCAAATTAAACCCTAGCGACAGCCTTACACACCAACGGTTTCTTCATCTCCAAAGACATCTTCAAGCACTCGGACATATCGACTGAACCATTTGCAACCCATTTGAAATTCTGCAAAAGCTGAGCTAAAAAAAGATGAACCGTTTCTAAACCCATTGTCTTTCCAGGACAAACCCTCCTCCCAGCACCAAACGGGGCCAACCTGAGGTCCGAACCCATTATTGCAACATCCTGAGTCAAGAACCGATCAGGGTTAAACCGTTCAGGCTCAACCCATATGTCTTTATCGTGGGTTATTGACCACATGTTCACCATTGCAGTAGTTCCAGCTGGAACCAAATGTGGGCCCACTTGAGTGTCGTGGATTGCAAGTCGAGCCCACGACAGAAGTGGGCCCGGTGGGTGCACACGGAGGGTTTCTTTTACGATTGCATGGAGATATGGCAAGTTGGTGAGGTCTAAATGAGTTATAGGTCGATCGCGTCCGACTACACTTTCGATTTCTTGTTGTGCTTTTGCTTGGATGTCTGGGTGTAAGACCATTCGTGCAAGAATCCACTCCAACAAGATCGCCACTGTGTCAACCCCCCTAAAAATCATTTCCTATAAGAAATAAAATAATTGATTAATTAACCAAACAAATCAACTTAAAGTTACTTATAAAGAAAAAACAATGATATTGTTCTTGATTCCCAATGTACAACGTGAAAAAGGAGAGAAAATTATACCCACTAAATAAAGAAATAAAGAAATATATATATTAAACCAAATGAGAATCACAAATATATCAAAAACTCTTGAGAACTGATATAAAAATATTTTTTTACATGTTATTTTTTTATGCAAATGTTAGGATTTAAGATATTTTGTTTTAGATATATTTGTTTCATAATATGATAGTTTACATTGATTAGTTTCACCATCTGAATATTTTTTACGTGTATTGAACACGAACATATATGAAACAATATCATTAAATCATAGGTTTTGATAAATAAAAAATCATGTAAAAAAATATTTTTATATTAATTCTCATGGGTTTATAACATATTTGTGGTTCTCATTTAATTATCAATGCTATATATAATGTCATTATTAATGAACATATTATTTATTTTAGTTGTTTTTCTAAAATAAATGGTTACTTTTATAATTGATTATGAGATAAAGGAATTTATTAGTTAATAAAAAATGGTGATAATTATATATTTTTAAAGAAAATGAAGAAAAGAAAATTACCCAGAGAACAGCGATCATGTCAGCATCAGTGAACTTATTTTCCGATTCTAAATCAAGTAAAACATCGACGAAATCACCGTTGAAACCCGCCATACTTCCACCGTTATCAGCCCTCACTTGTCGGTGTTGTTCAATGATTTCTCCGACAAAAACATTAACCTTCGACACCAAATCTCTACACCTCCTCCTCACTCCTTGGAAATCAAACCACCTCACAATCGGAAAATGATCGCTCCAGTTAAAGATTCCAAGAAGCTCATACCCTTCCCTAACAAGCTTCTCAAGCTCATACCCATCACCACCACCACCACCGCCGCCATTTTCACCAAAATCATCATACGATTTTCCAAACACAGACATCATGACATTGTTTAAGGAAGCAAAGTGGAGTAACCTTTTTACCTCCACGACGCCGTTTTGTTCCATGGATAAAGAAACTTGTTCCACCATTTTTAACCCGATAGCTTGCCTGAAAACCCCATTTCCAGACACCCTTTTCGCGCTAAACAAATGGGTCGCCGAGATTCTTCGAAGATTACGCCAGTAATCACCATATGGAGCGAACCCCATTGCACGGTGAAACAAGAGCTCGTACGCTGACTCCTTCAGCGGCCGATCAGCGAAAGCAGAGCTGTTCAAGATTTCTTTCGCTGATTCAGGGTGACTCGAGATGACGAAACGTGTCATCCCAACAGAAAACGACATTAATTTTTTAGCATTAAAAGCAGTAGAGAGGTTTGCTAGGGTTTTATGTGTGAAAGAAGAAGCAAAGGCGAAAACGAGGCCTAAAACCGGGAAACCGGCTGGACCGGGGATGGCGGTTTTGGACCGGGGTTTGGAGAGGGCCCATGCGAGGCCGCCGGGAGCGAGGAGAAAAGCGAAGACGGAGGCAAAAACGACGACGTAGAGGAAGAGATGTAAGCTGAGGACGGAAGGAGATTCAGGAACGTAAATGGTGGAAATGGAAGACATGTTTGAAGGCAATGGGTGAGAGGAGAGGGTGAAGGAAGTCTTAAATAGAGGTTTGGGACGAGATATCGTCATAATAAAAGCGTTTATTTTATTTGCTTTTTATTACTTTGCATGTTTTTGACGTAAAATAATTATTTTTACAAATTAAATTTTCTAATTTTTATTAATATTATAGTAACTTGTTTGTAGTACTTCAAATTTATAGCTAACAATTTAAAATAGAAAAAATAAATAAAAAGTTTTTGTTCTTTAAAATTTCCAAAACAGTTTTGCTACCTTATTCTCTATAATAGAGAAAATTTAGAAAAAAAAATTCAAGTTTAATGGTAGGAAAGATAAATGATTATTTTATTCAATCCCACCAATTAAATTGAACTTTAAAAGTTTCCAACAGTTTTGCTAGCTTAGAAAAAATTTAAAGTTTAAAGAATTCACTAAAGTTTAATGGTAGGAAAGAGAAATGATTATTTTATTCAATCCCACTAATGAGGTTGAACTTTTATCATTTTATAGTAAGTTTTTTTAAAGTGTACTGGAAAGATTAATTAGAGAATATTATATTAACATAACTTGTGTTAAAATCTCTAAAGTGAAAATTTTATTGGAGATAAATATAATCTTTTTAGAGATTTTAACTTTTTATTCTCTATTTTAGAAATTATAGAAAACATGTTGAAGATGCTTTAATTGTAATTGTTTTTTTTAACATTATAATAAGTTTTTAAACTCCTTTAAAATAAAAAAACGTCTTATTGGTCTATATATAGGTTATTTTTCAAAATTTGTCTTATACATTACAACTCTTTATAAAACATTAAAAATGTTGAAATGTTCCAATTGATTGTTTCATAAAACTTAAATTTACATAAACAAATAATAAATTTTTTTTAAAAATTGTTGCAATTAATAAGTTTATAGGACATCATAACAAGCCTACTAGATTATTTTTACCATAAAGCATTTTATTAGTCATTTTATATGATCTTTTCTGAAAACTTGTATTATAAAAACAATTGTCATATTAAAAAAAATCTTTAAATGACTAATAATAACAAATGCTATTACAAGACGTAGATAATATAAAATAAATGTAAATAAACCGATGCGTCATGGATGTTCGTGAGCAAGGGTCGTTAGAGCGATTGAAAGCACTTCTGGGTGAATCTGATAATGATTTCTAGTTACTTTTGTCTCTTCAAATACTTTGAGACCTTTTATAGGGGGGGTCTTTGTAACTATTCTTTAAAAGGTAATAACTTTTCTAACCGCCGTCTTAGGCCTTCCGTACCCCAGCGGGGAAGGGGCTCGGGATGGGGGATGTGGCAGCGGGGTGAGGGCGGGGTTGGGCTACGGCCCGGGATGGAGTTGCGGGGCGGGATGGTGAGCGGGGTTGGGTTCCCGAGCCATCCCGAGGGTTTTATAAAAAAAAAAAATTTAATTAAATTTTTAAAAAAATAACCGTTGAACGGCTCTTTCTTAAAAAAAAAAAAAAAAAATTCTCAATTTAATCCCACTATATATTTAACCCTCAACCTCTTATTTCTCACACCTCTCAACCTCTTATTTCTCACACCTCTCAACCTCTTATTCTCTCAACCTCTTATTTCTCACACCTCTCAAACTCTCTCAAATTTTCTCAACCTCTATATATTAAACAATATGGATTCGCCACAACCCGGTTCACCAATCGCATCATCATCATCCGTAGACACCGACGAGTTGTTGAATCTACAAAGGGAAATTTTTCGACATGCTGCACAATCGCTGTATGGTAGCACCGCCTCATCGTCAACAAGAGAGAGGGCCGCAAACATTGAAAGAGGTCGAGTAACTGCAAACGAGCGGCTTATGCGGGACTACTTTGGCGTCAACCCGATTTATACACCGGATATGTTTAGGCGGCGGTTCAGGATGAGCAGACAACTATTCGAACGAATAGTTGAAGATTTAGAAGTAGGGTATCCGTATTTTAGACTTCAGTTTGACGGGTTAGGCAAACAAGGTTTTTCTCCGATACAAAAGTGTACTTCAGCTATTCGGCAATTGGCGTATGGAGTAGCTGCTGACGCACTTGACGAGTACATCCGCATGGGAGAGAAAACGTCACGAGATTGTCTGTACAAATTCTGCACAGGTATTATTGAACTGTATGGTCAAAAATATTTACGCAGGCCTACTTTTATTGATATTCAGAAGTTGTACGCCGCGCATGAAGCTAAACACGGATTTCCCGGCATGCTCGGCAGCATAGACTGTACTCATTGGGCGTGGGCAAATTGTCCGAATGCATGGCGAGGTCAATTCATGAGAGGTGATCATGAGCACCCGACAATCATGCTAGAAGCAGTGGCCTCTCAAGATCTATGGATCTGGCACGCATACTTTGGTGTTGCCGGTTCCAACAATGACATCAATGTTCTCAATCAGTCGCCCATCTTCAACGATGTATATGATGGAAAAGCACCCGACTGCCCTTTTGAGGTGAATGGAGCCACCTACAAGCATGGATATTATCTAACGGATGGGATATATCCGGAATGGGCTACTTTCGTAAAATCATTTACGTGCCCACAAGACTCTAAACGACAAAAGTTCAAGTCCGCGCAAGAATCCGCACGTAAAGATGTTGAACGAGCTTTTGGCGTGCTTAAACAACGTTGGCATATACTTCATAACCCGGCACGCGGATGGGAACCGGCAATATTGAGAAACATTATGTACGCTTGTGTCATATTACACAATATGATACTCGAAGACGAAAACCATGCTATTTGTGGTGACGTGGAAAACGACTTTTTCACGAATGATATCGAAAGCCAAATCAGTGAGACACAACGCGCGGCAAATGTTCGAGAAGTCATAAACCGGGAAACTCATAATAACCTTCGGTCGGATTTGGTCGAACATATTTGGCGTATCCAAGTTCCCAACAATGACGACGAGTAGATTTTTAAATTTATTTTGTAATTTTTAATTTTTTAATGAATGATATGAATTTTAATTTTTATTATTTATCTTATTTTTATTTATTAAATATATATATATATATATATATATATATATATTTATTTTGTTAAATAATTAAATGTATAAATAAAAGAATTAAAATAAATGAGGTGGCAAAGGGGTTTGAGGGAATGGGGTACGGATGTTTAGGGATCGTGAGGGATGGAGTGAGGGATGGAAGAAAAGCTGATGTGGCGATGATGTGGAGGGGAATCTTTCACAGATAGGAGGGATGGGGTACGGATGGCCTTAATTGGTGATTCCTGATGAAACGGTCATGCTCGAATGTTGGTCATCGCTTGAGACCTTTTATAGGGGGTCTTTGTAACTATTCCTTAATTAAAAGGTAATAACTTTTCAAAACGCCGTGTTAATTGCACTACAAAACAAATGACTTTTACCCACAAAAGTTTTACCCAGAGAGCTTGAAAAGTTTGAAGAAATCAAAGCTGAGCTTGAGTGTAACACCCCAAAAATAGGGATTAACAAAAACCTCTATAAAACGGAAGTGTGATATACATTGTTATTGCATGAGCTGACAAAAGGGGAATTTACATAAGCTTGTACCCACAAAACGATGTGCAAAATGGAAAGCTAAATGACAACCATCTAATCTAATTTCTACTATAGAAAATAAGATTACAAAAAGGTGTCATAATTAGTCCAAGTTTGATCTTCTATCTTTGACATCTCAAAATTATCCCCACGCTCACAAGTCCCCTACTAAGCCTTCTTAAGGACGGCTCCGCTAGAATCTGTGATACACATTAAACAAGCAACAAGTATTAGGCTTTAAACGCCTAGTGAGTTAAACATATAATAAAGCATGTAATAATTTCATAATACGAAGTATTAAATTGGTCATTCACAAATTGGAATCTATGGGGAAGGCCCAAAACACCAACCCGAGTTACACTGTAAATGAAGATACACCTTAGCGTCTACCTCCAAGGTAACGCCCCAAGGCCCGGCACATCGGGACTACCTCCAAGGTATAAGTCCCAAAGGCGTGGATCTCTACTCATACCTTCAAGGTAGTGTCCAAGACTATATCTTCCTAGTGCCTACTTAGGGGCTCCTCCATTTTGTGAACACCAACAATTAATTACTCCAAGTAGCACATAACACCATACATTATTCTCATGAAAGACGGTCCAACCACCCCATTAAACATGTAATTTCTACATCCATGTAGTCCTCAAGTTATCCACATACATACAAGTAATAACATGAGTATTGTCATATAGCAAAGGAACATAAATGAATTTACATAGTGAACTACTTTCATCATTAAGCCATGGTCTCATCATTAAGACATAAATTAAGCCATTAAGCTCTAACCCTTAACATTTGGGTCTAGCCCTTTCTAAATGTATATTATCACACAATATACTAATACAAGTAGAATGAACTACTACATAACCTTTACCTTACCATTAAGCCCCAAAATCTCCTCTTTATGGAGATAGAGCTTATTGACCCAAAATACACTTCAAGGTAAATTGTTAGAACAAAACAAGAAATAGTGTAAACTATGCATCGAGTATGTTTTTAAATCAAGTTACTCACAACTAGGCTTTTGCCCATCTTTTATGCCATATATCTCCTTTTATAATGGTACCATCTTCTTAAAACCCAAATATGTCCCAAGGTCCTAATTTTGACCTAAATTGGTCAAAATTACTTTTAGATAACAAAATATGTAGGTTGAGGGCAACAATAATTGGAAATCTAGAGATGTTTATACCATCCATCTTTACTACCCATTATTTCCATCAAAACTCATTCTTCCCAAAACAAATCCATTTTTAGATTGCATGTATAAACCATGCAATTAAAGTATATGCAAGAAAAGATGTAAGTTTAACATAATAAGCAAGTATAAAACTTAGATTATGAAGAGGACTCACCTTAGAGGGCTTCTATAGAAAACCCAAAACCCTAATTGATGGAGAGGAAGTCTTTTGAACACTTGAGTTCTCTTGAAGATGAGAATCACTTAATAACCTAAAGATGAAGGAGGGTTTCTCATAAATGTGATGGATGAGATCCAAAATGATGAGAAGAGCTAGGAGATGAGGACTTACCAACTTGGAAGAGCAAAATCGCCCAAAAAGGTAGAGAGAGTTCTGGAGCTGAAATTAAGATAAAATGCCTTGAACTCTCCCAAAAACGTTTTATAGAAACAGGCCCCTGCCCCCTAATCGCGACTTTGCCCCAGCGACTTTGCCCAGGGCATTGTCGCCCCCCAAGTACGGCTTTCTGTTTGAATTCGATAAAAGGGCAGCAGGTCGCGACTTTGCCCCAGCGACTTTGCCCAGGGCATTGTCGCGGGGCATTGTCGCCCTCCCCGACCCAGCTGCTGCCCGGTACCCTCTTGCGTTTAATCTGATCCTTACGAGTGTGCTAGAGTCCGTAATCGGTATAGACGACGAGACGAGACCCAAACATGATACCCTAAGAAATTATATGCATGTACATAAAGTTCTACATCCTTCAATATCTAAAGGTCGAGACGTGCACCTAACGATATAAAGGGAAGTTCAAATTACTTACATGAATTTTCCGGGTGTTACAATCCTCCCCAACTTGGAAAAAGATTTCGTCCTCGAAATCATGGGTTATGCAAACAAATGAGGGTATCGGCGTTTCATGTCTTCCTCCGGTTCCCAAGTCACGTTGGCACCACGATGGTGCCTCCATTGCATTTTGACCTTAACTAATTCTTTGTGTCGAAGCTTCGTAACCACTCTATCCAAAATAGCCTCGGGCTCCTCGATGCAACGGTTGTCATCCACCCGGATCTCCGACAATGGTATCACGCTCTCCCCTTCCGTTAAGCATTTTTCGTAGGTAACACACATGGAAGGTTGGATGGATTCCATCCATTTCCGGGGGTAAATCTAATTTGTAGGCTTGCGAACCCACACGTTCAAGTATAGTGAATGGTCCAAGGAAACGGGGACTCAACTTTCCTCGCTTCCCGAAACGAATCAATCCTTTCCACGGGGATACTTTCAACATCACCCTTTCTCCTACTTTGAACTCTATCGGTTTCCGCCTCTTGTCTGCGTAGCTCTTTTGTCGATCTTGGGCCGCTTTCAACCGCTCTCTAATGACTTTGACCTTATCGGCCGTTTCTTGTACAATCTCCGGCCCAGCAAATTGCTTTTCTCCCGCCTCTAACCAACACACGGGAGTTCTACACTTTCTCCCATACAGGGCTTCAAACGGTGCCGCCTTCAAGCTCGAGTGATAACTATTGTTGAAAGCGAATTCCACTAACGGTAGGTGAGTATCCCAATTGCCTCCAAAGTCGATTACACACGCTCGTAACATATCCTCCAATGTTTGAATGGTCCTTTCGCTTTGACCATCCGTCTGTGGATGGTATGTCGTACTCAAATTTACCCTCGTGCCAAGTTCTTCTTGTAAAGCTTGCCAAAACCTTGATGTGAACCGACTATCCCGATCGGAGACTATGGACACGGGCACTCCATGTCGCGAAACCACTTCATCAATATAAAGCTTTGCCAACTTGTCCATTGGTAAGGTCTCTCGCATCGCCAAGAAGTGTGCACTCCTCGTCAATCGGTCCACTATCACCCAAATGGTGTCGTGACCTTTCATGGTCTTTGGCAATTTAGTCACAAAATCCATCGTGATTTTCTCCCATTTCCACTCGGGAATTTCCAAAGGTTTCAATTCACCATAGGGTAATTGATGTTGAGCCTTTACTTGAGAACATGTCGTGCATTGTCCTACATAATGCGCCACATCCAACTTCATAACTGGCCACCAATAATGTAGTTTCAAATCCCGATACATCTTGGTGCTCCCGGGATGAATTGAGTACTTGGACTTATGAAACTCGTCCATGAGTAGTTCCCGATTTCCACCGATCTTAGGCACCCACACGCGCCCGTTAAACAACTTAACTCCACGACTATCTTCCGTTAACAACTGCTTTTGCTTCACCATTACTTCGTCTTGGAGGTTTTCTTCTTTTAGAGCCTCGGATTATGCCGCTCTAACAAGCTTGACACTATGTCGATCCTTGAGAGTTTGGCGCGTAGACTTCCACTATACTCCTTTCAGCTTAAGGCGTCGGCGACCACATTGGCCTTACCTGGATGGTAAAGTAATTCACAGTCGTAATCTTTAAGTAGCTCCAACCATCTCCGTTGCCTCATATTTAACTCCTTTTGATCGAACACATACTTCAAACTCTTGTGATCCGTGTACAACGTGCATTTCGTGCCGTAAAGATAATGACGCCACAACTTCAATGCGAATACTACCACGGCTAATTACAAATCGTGCGTAGGGTAGTTCTTTTCGTGCACCTTGAGTTGTCTCGAAGCATAGGCGATCATTTTTCCCGTTGCATTAACACGCATCCCAAACCCATCTTGGATGCGTCGCTATAGACCATAAAATCTTCCGATCCTTCGGGCAAGGATAGGATTGGTGCTTCACACAATTTCTTTTGGAGAGTACGGAATGCCTTCTCCTGTGCTTCGGTCCAAGAAAAATTCACATTCTTCCGGGTCAATGCCGTCAATGGGGAAGCAATCTTCGAGAAGTCTTGAATGAATCTATGGTAGTAACCCGCCAAACCCAAAAAACTTCGAATTTCTCCCGGACTCTTGGGCGGTTCCCAATTCATCATCGCCTCGATTTTGGAAGGATCCACTTTCACTCCGTCTTGAGTAATTACATGACCCAAGAATTGGACTTCTTTCAACCAAAAGTCGCATTTAGAGAATTTTGCGTAAAGCTTTTCTTTCCTTAATACCTCCAACACTTCTCGTAGATGAAATTCGTGGTCAACCTCGTTCTTGGAGTACACCAAAATGTCATCTATGAAGACAATTACCGACTTGTCAAGAAAGGGTCGACACACCCGATTCATCAAATCCATAAACACCGCCGGTGCATTCGTCAACCCGAACGGCATTACTAGAAATTCATAATGACCGTATCGTGTTCGGAACGCCGTCTTTGGAACGTCATCCTCCTTAACCTTTACTTGATGATGCCCGAACGTAAATCAATCTTCGAGAAGCATCCCGCTCCTTGAAGTTGGTCAAACTAGTCGTCGATTCTAGGAAGAGGATACTTGTTCTTCACAGTCACCTTGTTCAACTCCCAATAGTCTATACACATACGCATAGTGCCATCCTTCTTCTTTACAAACAATACCGGTGCTCCCCAAGGAGATGAACTCGGCCTTACAAACCCCTTCTCCAACAGTTCTTGAAGTTGTGCCATCATTTCTTGCATCTCAGACGGGGCCAAACGATAGGGAGTTCTAGCTATCGGGGCCGCCCCCGGTACCAAGTCTCTCTTTAATTCAACTTGACGGTCCGGTAGCAAACCCAACAAGTCTTCCGGAAACACGTCGGGAAATTCGCGAACAACTTTTACGTCTTCTACTTTCCTCTTCTCCAATTTGGCATTGACCACGTATGCTAAGAAGGATGCACAGCCTTTAACCAAACACTCCCGGGCCTTCAACATGGAAATAATTGTTATATCTCCTTTCCTTCGCTCCCCATAAATAACTACGTGATTGCCGCCCGAAGAAGGTATGCGGATTAACTTCTTTGCGCAAAAGATTTCGGCATTAAATCAATGGAAAAGTCCTTTCCTTCGATTTCTAACGTGCAACCCCTCAAAATGTCTCGAACCACAACTTGTCCACCGTCAGCTATTTCTACTACTAGAGTTTCTTCTAAACAACTAGTAGGCATAGACGACTTTTGACAAAACGATACCGACACAAATGAAAAACTTGCACCCGAATCGAATAACACACGCGTAGGCACGGAGTTTAGAAGAAACGTACTCGACACTACGTCCGTCGAAGCTTTTGCCTCCTCGGCTGTAACACCCGGAAAATCCTAGTAAGTAATAATAGTCTTAATATTTCTTAATATTTTGACTTTTTAGATCATGATTGATATCCTAAGTAATTTCCGTGATTTTTACTTGTTATTTGTTAATTCCCGATATAAATCAGTAAGTTTATTTCTTAAGGAAATTAATGAAAAATAGATGATAAAGTTAAACATTAGATTTTATGGATTAGTTGGATGGGTAATTTGAATACGAGTCCAACGGTACTTTCCGGGGTAAAAACGGAGTTTTAACGAAGAAGTTACGGCTAAATCAGTGGGAATTGAGAAGACTAGCAAACAGAAGCCGGCGCCGATGGTTGGTGCCGATGCATCGGCGCGGGTGATCGGCGCCGAGCACCTGACGTGCTAAAAGGGGGTTAAACCCACCTCTTTATCCTTAGTCAGTATTCTTTCATTTTAGAATTCTCAAGTTCAGAACTTTGCTCCTGCTCTTCTAAGATGATTTTCCATCTACTTAAGGTAAATTCATCTCTCAATCCTAATCCAATTCAAGTAATTAGTAGATGAATCTTAACAATTAAACTTGATTTAGGGCATTACATCTTCATCTTTCTTGATTGGAGTATTTGGGTTCAAGTCTTCAAGTTAGGGTTATACCAATTGAAGAATTAAGGTGAGTAACTTGTATCTAATTGATTGTATTATACTTATCTACCATTCTTTATCTTGATTTTGGTATTGTTAATGAGAAATCTTGATTTATAAGCTCTTAATGGTTAAGAGGGGACAAGAAGAGTTCAAGTAAGTTATATTGGATTAATTGTGTTTTATTACTTAGAATGCCATGGTAAATGTTAGTGTTAAAGGTTTGGGTTTGATTTTACATCTTTGGTATGTGATTATGATAATGGCTTAATATATGTCTTAATGAAGCAATGATGGCTTAATGGTCAATATGGACTTATTATTGAATTGTAAACATGGATGTTTATTATTGATATTATATAGAATGTGAATTGATACATATGGATGTATATGAACTACATGGAAGTAGTATTGATATGTTAAATGGTTGGACCATTGTTAAGTGCTAAATATGCTTGGAATATTATTTGGATTAACATATTTGGTATTCACATAATTGGAAGAGCACCTAGTAGGCATTGGAGGATATATTCTTACATACCGTGGGGTAAGTGTAATTGATTCATACCTCGGATACTGTGGGGTTTTCCGTTGTGTTATGCCTTGTGACAATACCGTGGGGTACCGATCAAGGTATATCTTCGATTATGATGTAACTGGGTAGCGATATGGACCTTCTCCATGGAATCCAATTTGTGAATGTATCGAATTGTTATTCCTACATGCTATGATTATGCTCTATGTGCTATGTGTAAACCTCACTTAGGCTTTAAAAGCCTAACACTTGTTATGTGTTTTATGTGTTACAGATATTAGTGGTTCCGGACACAAGAAGGTCTAGAACGGGGTTATGAGCATGGGATCATTGTTGGAGAGTTAAAGATTGGAAGGTTGATGATAGAACTTTCCGACATCATTTTGATATTTGATTGCTATAGTAGTGATCAAATAAGCTAGTGGTCCATTAGTAGTTAAAATTAACTAAATCTTGGTAATAATGGTTATGTAATGATAATTATGTATACTTTTACTTTAGTAATGAGTACCACTCTTCCGTTTTATGGAAGTTTTTGTTAACCCCTGTTTTGGGGTGTTACAAGTTGGTATCAGAGCTTTAGTTTAAGTGAACTAAGTATGATGAGGAGGTACTTAGACTTAAGCTGAGATGAATTAAGTTATGAATCGTGAGATTGGGTAGAAGTATTAAGACGGAATGGCCTTAGGGTCGACAGAAATATGTGAAATTAGTACGGTAACGACGGTAATGAGGATTCTCATGTATGATATATTCACAATCTCAATTAGCTACTGTTATTATGAATATATTGTTACATAAGCATACTTGTTTCTAAATTGTTCCAGTGACTAATGATCGGTAAAGTACGTTTCGTGTGATTATATTTATATAACCATTTCTCAGGGTTATCTTTTGTTTTATAGCATAATGATGGTAAAAACGCCACTAAGGTCTTTCAATTCTTTGGAGGACAGATCGGTAAATGATTGAGGGTTGGAAGGACAACCTAGAACTGGCGGGACTCATGAAAGTCTGCCGAGACAACCTTAAATAAGTGGATTAAAATGTGTGGAACTAGAATGTAAGATGTTTGATCAAGACGGGAATAGTATGAAATGGTTGAGTAAGTGAGCCTTGGAAGGCATGAATAACAAGTGTTAGAAGGCTGAGAGGGTAACCACTGGTTGGAAATAGAGCGTCAATGATAAGTTGCGTAAGTTAAACGATAGACCTTGTTTGAGTGAATAGCCTTCAATTGCAAGTAGAGTTTTATGCATGGTGTCCTCGAGTGTGTGTTACATGGGTTTTCGTGATTTCAAAACAAATGCATAAATAGCAATTTAGTCGATGATGAGTCAGTATGTGCACGTGGGTATTTAGAGAAAAAGGCAATACCATTTATGTCGCGCAGCGAAATTTTGAGTTTAGCAATTTGCAAAATACTTCATATTTACAAGAAAAGTTAAAAATAAATGAGTGTGAGAACCGACTAGCTTACTTCGTGTCGGTGATTTCTTTCAACTTTTGTCATATGAAAAGATTTTCATTAAATATGTTACGGTCATAATAACATCGTTTTGGTTGAAAAAGATTAAGTTTTTCGGAAAGTAGTATGCAAATGATTCTCGTGATCGTTGTGCAGTACACTGAAGTTATAAGAATTTGGGGTCATGTGTACCCAAGTTGCTCCAAGTGTTGTTCTTTAAAAGGAGGAAATGTGCGAAATAATATATATAATACATTGTTATGCATGAAGGCTATGAACGAACTAAGTCGTAAAATATTACTATAAGCTAAGAAAGAACTCTGAGAATGGAGTGGTGTTAGATAAATCATGGGAAGATGTTTGTGATTTTGGTAATTGTGTTCAAGAGGAAGGTGAACAATGGGAGAGTTGAAAGTGGACTTTAGTGTCGGTTGTAAGAAGGTCTATACTCTTGTTTGGTAACTAGAAATACAGTTGGCAAGGGACGGTTGTGTACGGAGGAAGGATTAGTAGTCATCAAGGTGATGGAATTAGCAAATTGCTATGAGTAGTATGGTGAGACAGTAAGGAAATACCCTCGACGTTAAATAAGAATTTATGGTGATTTTGTGATATTAGTATTGCACGAATAAGTTTGAAATGAAGACGATGAGATGTAAATTGTATTATGTTATGTTGAAAGGATTAGGTTTAGTCCTTGTTATTGAATAGATTAAAGAAGTATCGATAGGTCGACTATTGACAATGAAGTCGGCAGTTGTGTAAGATGTATGAGGCCTTTTGCCTGTCACAGGGTGCGGTCTGGGTGCGTCCCGCGTATGCCTGTGCGGGCAGAAACAAAACCGTGAGCGGTACCGGCATGCTGTTATGCAGAGGGTATGCGCAAAGCGGACATTATCGTGTACGGTGAACCGGGGATGTTACAGAATGTTATAGAATGCGGACAATACATATCTTGTGAAACACCACGTGTGGGGATTTTGAGTGATTGGCAAAAAAAAATTACGAGTGGAAGAGGTTTTGAGTAAATTATTACATAAGTGAAAGTTAGGTGGTCAAAATACGCTTTTAGAAGTTTATTGTGGGTGTGCAATAATTATGGTGTGTTATATCCTTAATCGCATTTTTTTAGTAAGTGTCGGTTTAACTATTGGTCTTATGTGTGAGGACAATTTGATGATCTTGTATTCTTAGTATCTTTGGGACTAATAAACTTTGGCAAAATAATATATATGTATATATATATATATTGTGGAGTATATAGAGTTGTATATACGTGTACATATAGATACATATATGAATTGACTTCATGGGGAAAGTAGCAATGAAGGGGTGGTGAGATTATCATGTCTCGAAGCGTGTGTTGCATGATGTGGGATTAGATGTATTTTAAATTTCATGAGTTGATATTGATAAATGATCAAAAGACCCTTTGAGTAGATGTCTTGGTTTTGGACTCGATTGAGTCTTAAGGGTATTCGTCGGTTTAATTAACTTGACATAGGCTTGGGGGTTGGAATTACATGAATTGTATTATAATTAAAGTTTACATAATGTGAATACATTGATTTTTCTTTTGAGATCATGTATGAATGTTAAATTAGAATCGGAAGATTAAAAGTTGAAGAATCACCTTGTGGGGGGTGTTAGGATAGTGAAGGACTATTGTTGTAGATGAACATTCTACTTATGGTGTAGATGGTTTATAGAGAATGAAGAATTAGGCACGAACATGGTAAGGGTATGGACTATGTCCATTTGTGATAGAGTGTGCACTGTATATATATATAATGGTTTGGAATCACAAAGAATTAGTAAGAAGAGAGTAAGTTTAAGTTAATTAGAAACTTGTGAGTTGTAGTTCAAACTAAAGTTGGGGAGGAATAAAAGTAATGAAATAGATTCGGTTAAGTGTGCGGGAGAGCATGAAGGTAAATTTGAATTGAGTACGAATGACCATGAGGGATCTGGTCTGCTGTGAGATGTTATGGGTGGAGAATGTACGAACGAGTAGTGGCATTAATTGTCAAGATAAATGTGTCAACCAGTAATAAGAAGTTATAAAGAGGGAACATTAGATGAAAGTCTTTTCGGGGATTCCAGATGAATAGTACTAGTTGTCAATAAAGCTATTGGAATATGTGGATGTAAGATGGTGTAGTGATTTGGCTATTATTGGAATAGAATGTCGAGCGGTAGTGTGAGTTTATCCAAAGTGATTTTGGTTGTGTGAGTCGCTAAATAAGTTTATGATTTTAAATCATAGGAGGTTTAATAAAGATGAGAAAGTGTTATCGGTATGTGGAAAAGTTGGGAGAAAGAGACAAATATTGATTGGAGGGTAGTACTCCATGCTAACGTAGGAAGTAATGATAGAAAGGTCGGACCTAAGAATGTAGCTATACTACAGGTTCAATGGAATTATCACCTTTGATATATAATATTTTAAGTGTTTCGTTGCAATGTGGTCGCGTAGTGCGATATTGATGTGAGGAAGTGGTAGTACTTTATACTGAAGAAACGTGTGGGTCATAGATGTAGTGATGGTTGCCGTAATTATAGAAGTATTCAAAAGTGGTAAGTATGCTCAATTTAAAGTGAGTATGAATTTCAAGCAGTATACGTTAATGTTATTTTGAGACCTGGAGATTGAGATGTGGATGATGACGGTATTGAAGACCAAGCAATAGTCAGATAAAGGTTTAAAGATAAACGGTTACTCTAAGGAGGCTTACAAATCTAAGTTGGGAAGCGGATAATGGGGAAAGAAGTAAGGTTCAGGAAATATGAAAGATGAATTCTTGTTCCTTCTAGATTTTTAATTGTGAATAAGTATATAAGACTTGAAATGAAGAGATGTATACAAAATATTTCGTATTGATATGATGTGATTTCACTAGTTAAAGTGAGAGCGAATGGTATGAGTCATTGGGTGAAGGAATGGGGAAACAATCTTAGAGAAATCGTTAAGAAATTGTAATAGAGGAATGGGGTATAGGTACAATAGTATTATATCAATAAAATGTTAATGTGATTTTAGAATTGGAAGAAGATATGAAGATTAAATATCCACATTTGTTTTCTTAATCTAAGATTTCGAGGACGAAATCTATTTCAAGTGGGGGAGAATTGTAACACCCGGAAAATCCTAGTAAGTAATAATAGTCTTAATATTTCTTAATATTTTGACTTTTTAGATCATGATTTATATCCTAAGTAATTTCCGTGATTTTTACTTGTTATTTGTTAATTCTCGATAGAAATCAGTAAGTTTATTTCTTAAGGAAATTAATGAAAAATAGATGATAAAGTTAAACATTAGATTTTATGGATTAGTTGGATGGGTAATTTGAATACGAGTCCAACGGTACTTTCCGGGGTAAAAACGGAGTTTTGACGAAGAAGTTACGGCTAAATCAGTGGGAATTGAGAAGACTAGCAAACAGAAGCCGGCGCCGATGGTTGGTGCCGATGCATCGGCGCGGGTGATCGGCGCCTAGCACCTGACGTGCTAAAAGGGGGTTAAACCCACCTCTTTATCCTTAGTCAGTATTCTTTCATTTTAGAATTCTCAAGTTCAGAACTTTGCTCCTGCTCTTCTAAGACGATTTTCCATCTACTTAAGGTAAATTCATCTCTCAATCCTAATCCAATTCAAGTAATTAGTAGATGAATCTTAACAATTAAACTTGATTTAGGGCATTACATCTTCATCTTTCTTGATTGGAGTATTTGGGTTCAAGTCTTCAAGTTAGGGTTATACCAATTGAAGAATTAAGGTGAGTAACTTGTATCTAATTGATTGTATTATACTTATCTACCATTCTTTATCTTGATTTTGGTATTGTTAATGAGAAATCTTGATTTATAAGCTCTTAATGGTTAAGAGGGGACAAGAAGAGTTCAAGTAAGTTATAGTGGATTAATTGTGTTTTATTACTTAGAATGCCATGGTAAATGTTAGTGTTAAAGGTTTGGGTTTGATTTTACATCTTTGGTATGTGATTATGATAATGGCTTAATATATGTCTTAATGAAGCAATGATGGCTTAATGGTCAATACGGACTTATTATTGAATTGTAAACATGGATGTTTATTATTGATATTATATAGAATGTGAATTGATACATATGGATGTATATGAACTACATGGAAGTAGTATTGATATGTTAAATGGTTGGACCATTGTTAAGTGCTAAATATGCTTGGAATATTATTTGGATTAACATATTTGGTATTCACATAATTGGAGGAGCACCTAGTAGGCATTGGAGGATATATTCTTACACACCGTGGGGTAAGTGTAATTGATTCATACCTCGGATACCGTGGGGTTTTCCGTTGTGTTATGCCTTGTGACAATACCGTGGGGTACCGATCAAGGTATATCTTCGATTATGATGTAACTGGGTAGCGATATGGACCTTCTCCATGGAATACAATTTGTGAATGTATCGAATTGTTATTCCTACATGCTATGATTATGCTCTATGTGCTATGTGTAAACCTCACTTAGGCTTTAAAAGCCTGACACTTGTTATGTGTTTTATGTGTTACAGATATTAGTGGTTCCGGACACAAGAAGGTCTAGAACGGGGTTATGAGCATGGGATCATTGTTGGAGAGTTAAAGATTGGAAGCTTGATGGTAGAACTTTCCGACATCATTTTGATATTTGATTGCTATAGTAGTGATCAAATAAGCTAGTGGTCCATTAGTAGTTAAAATTAACTAAATCTTGGTAATAATGGTTATGTAATGATAATTATGTATACTTTTACTTTAGTAATGAGTACCACTCTTCCGTTTTATGGAAGTTTTTGTTAACCCCTGTTTTGGGGTGTTACATCGGCTGTCATCCGAAAAGCTCTTCCCGTTACCTTTGGAGCTTCCGCCTTGGGTCCGCCACTTCCAGTCGACTTTAACTTCGGGCAATCCCTCTTTACATGTCCCGGTTCACGGCATTCGAAACAAATCGGTCCTTTCGTGGGACAATCCCGCATGAAATGCCCAATCTTTCCACATTTGTTACACCCTTTTGAGCTCGGGTGTTGCCGGGAACTACATGAGCCAACATGACTTCTCCTGCATTGATTACACCACTTTACGTCACGACGGTTATCCCCACTTCTATTCCCGGTAAACTGTCTTTGTTGACGAACGGGTCCAGACGACCCTTCCCACTTTCTCTTCTCAGTTACATGTCCAGTTTCCAACTTTCCTTGAGCCAAATCATCTTCTACCAACAATGATTCTTCAATTGCTTCTTGTACAGTTGTTACCTTGGCGTTCCTCACAGCAGTCTTCATCACGGCTGGTAACCCCCGCTGGTATGCTTTTATTTTCATTTTCTCATTGGGAGCCAGATGCTCCACCAGGCTTAACTTTTCGAGGAACGACTTTGAGTACTCGACAATGGTCATATTCCCTTTCTTCAATCCACGAAACTCTTCTTCAATTTTGTCTAAGGCCCGCTCACTACAATACTTCTCGAGAATCTTCTTTTTGAATGTTGGCCACGTGAGTTTGGCCAATATCGCGGGTGTGATAGATGAACGGGTGAGATTCCACCAAGTAAGGGCCTCTCCCTTGAGAAGATGAGAAGCAAACTTCACTCGTTGGGAGTCTTCGCATTCACTAGCCTCGAACGCCATTTCCATCTCTCGGATCCAATACATACACCGAACGGGGCCGGTAGTTCCGGCGAATTCCGGTGGTTTGCAACCAAAGGAAGGTCTTGTACGAGCACCCCCTTCTCTCCTCCCGTCACGCACATTTGCTTGATCTTGTGCAACCACTCCAGTTCCAAGGCCACCTGACCCATTTCCCTCATTATCTACCACTGTCTCAGTTCGTCGATGACTGTTGCCCCGATCTTCTAACAATTTCATGAACATTTCTTGTTGTTGAGCCATGGCGGAGTTCATGGCTTGAAGCATACTATCCCTCAACCGGGTTTCAAGGGTAATTTCCTCTATTACAAGGGTTAGAGGTGTCGATGTTGGTTCTTGGTATCTGTTCTATTCCTCCGCCTAAGATGTGTGGCCTCGGAGGAAGTCCAGCCGTTGCTCGGTTCTCTCGTTGGTCGGCTGTAGAGTCGGTCACGGCATGACCTTCCGGCGATGATTGAGATTATCTTCGCGTGTTCACCATCTTAGTTTGTCAACATGCGAGAATAAGGGTAAGGAACGGACTAAAGTTGCATACTAACACATTCATTAATTACCATAATAATAGTAGTCAAGCACACTTACGTAACAGCACATTCATAATAGCATTAGCTAAGTGAAATTATGAACATGTTACACACAAGCATTCTCGTTACCGTCATCATAATTCTCAATAAACGTAATTCCGCAATTCCTAACACTCTCCCATCCTAGGATATCTACCCAACATATTGATTCTCGATGACACTATTCTCAGCTTAAGTCTAGGCATGCTACGGTCAACACCTAGTTCCCTTAAACTAGAGCTCCGATACCAACTTGTAACACCCCAAAAATAGGAATTAACAAAAACCTCCATAAAACGGAAGTGTGATATACATTGTTATTGCATGAGCTGACAAAAGGGGAATTTACATAAGCATGTACCCACAAAACGATGTGCAAAATGGAAAGCTAAATGACAACCATCTAATCTAATTTCTACTATAGAAAATAAGATTACAAAAAGGTGTCATAATTAGTCCAAGTTTGACCTTCTATCATTGACATCTCAAAATTATCCCCACGCTCACAAGTCCCCTACTAAGCCTTCTTAAGGACGGCTCTGCTAGAATCTGTGATACACATTAAACAAGCAACAAGTGTTAGGCTTTAAACGCCTAGTGAGTTAAACATATAATAAAGCATGTAATAATTTCATAATACGAAGTATTAAATTGGTCATTCACAAATTGGAATCTATGGGGAAGGCCCAAAACACCAACCCGAGTTACACTGTAAATGAAGATACACCTTAGCATCTACCTCCAAGGTAACGCCCCAAGGCCCGGCACATCGGGACTACCTCCAAGGCATAAGTCCCAAAGGCGTGGATCTCTACTCATACCTCCAAGGTAGTGTCCAAGACTATATCTTCCTAGTGCCTACTTAGGGGCTCCTCCATTTTGTGAACACCAACAATTAATTACTCCAAGTAGCACATAACACCATACATTATTCTCATGAAAGACGGTCCAACCACCCCATTAAACATGTAATTTCTACATCCATGTAGTCCTCAAGTTATCCACATACATACAAGTAATAACATGAGTATTGTCATATAGCAAAGGAACATAAATGAATTTACATAGTGAACTACTTTCATCATTAAGCCATGGTCTCATCATTAAGACATAAATTAAGCCATTAAGCTCTAACCCTTAACATTTGGGTCTAACCCTTTATAAATGTATATTATCACACAATATACCAATACAAGTAGAATGAACTACTACATAACCTTTACCTTACCATTAAGCCCCAAAATCTCCTCTTTATGGAGATAGAGCTTATTGACCCAAAATACACTTCAAGGTAAATTGTTAGAACAAAACAAGAAATATTGTAAACTATGCATCGAGTATGTTTTTAAATCAAGTTACTCACAACTAGGCTTTTGCCCATCTTTTATGCCATATATCTCCTTTTATAATGGTACCATCTTCTTAAAACCCAAATATGTCCCAAGGTCCTAATTTTGACCTAAATTGGTCAAAATTACTTTTAGATAACAAAATATGTAGGTTAAGGGCAACAATAATTGGAAATCTAGAGATGTTTATACCATCCATCTTTACTACCCATTATTTCCATCATAACTCATTCTTCCCAAAACAAATCCATTTTTAGATTGCATGTATAAACCATGCAATTAAAGTATATGCAAGAAAAGATGTAAGTTTAACATTATAAGCAAGTATAAAACTTAGATTATGAAGAGGACTCACCTTAGAAGGCTTCTATAGAAAACCCAAAACCCTAATTGATGGAGAGGAAGTCTTTTGAACACTTGAGTTCTCTTAAAGATGAGAATCACTTAATAACCTAAAGATGAAGGAGGGTTTCTCATAAATGTGATGGATGAGATCCAAAATGATGAGAAGAGCAAGGAGATGAGGACTTACCAACTTGGAAGAGCAAAATTGCCCTAAAAGGTAGAGAGAGTTCTGGAGCTGAAATTAAGATAAAATGCCTTGAACTCTCCCAAAAACGTTTTATAGAAACAGGCCCCTGCCTCCTAATCGCGACTTTGCCCCAGCGACTTTTCCCAGGGCATTGTCGCTGGGCATTGTCTCCCCCCAGGTACGGCTTTCTGTTTGAATTCGATAAAAGGGCAGCAGGTCGCGACTTTGCCCAGGGCATTGTCGCGGGGCATTGTCGCCCTCCCCGACCCAGCTGTTGCCCGGCACCCTCTTGCGTTTAATCTGATCCTTACGAGTGTGCTAGAGTCCGTAATCGGTATTTAGACGACGAGACCCAAACATGATACCCTAAGAAATTATATGCATGTACATAAAGTTCTACATCCTTCAATATCTAAAGGTCGAGACGTGCACCTAACGATATAAAGGGAAGTTCAAATTACTTACATGAATTTTCCGGGTGTTACATTGAGGATCTTAAAACCATAAATCACATGATTTCAAAAGATAAAAACAAGCTTTTCAAGAAACTTAAAAGAGAACAAGAGCTTGTTAGAAAATGGACAAGTTCTTCAAAAAATCTTGAACAAATCTTTCAAGATCAAATCGGTGGCAATAATAAATTTGGTTTGGGCTTTGGAAAAATCATTCCTGACACATCTTCTCAAGCTCTTGTCCCTACCTCAAGTGTATGGGATGATGCCTCCGATTCAAGTTCTTGTGACTCCATCTCTTTAAACTCTTTAGATCTGGGTGAAGCCTTAAAGTTTGGAATGTTTATAAAAGCTAAAGAATCTTCATCTGTTCAAACCATGGAAAAAGAGGACTCCAATGATGTCTCAAAACCCATCCATGATTTTTTGAAGAATTTAACCATTGATGAAGCCTCATCTTCTAGCTCTTCAAAAGCTAAGTTTCTCACCTATGTGAATTCGCCTACAGAATTTCTTCCCCGATCTGTGAGCCTCACCATGTCCACCGATCTCCCTTTGAAAAGAAAATCCTCAGACCTTGGGAAAAATCATTTCAAAAATCGTTCCAAATTTGCTTCCACCTCTGCAAATGGAATCTTAAGTTTTCCTCCTCTCATCCCATCCTCTGGTCCTAAAGCTATTCAAATAGATGTCATAGGAAAAGGAAAAGGAAAAGAGAAATTGCAAAAACCCAAAAAGGCCTTTATCTACCAAAAGTGTTATAATTGTGGAGATACTTTCCATCTTGCAAAGGATTGTCCAAAGGAAAGAATTGACAGAACCAAATCTAAGGGCTCTTCCTCTTCTAACCCCAAAGGACCCACCACCAAATGGGTACCTAAGAACTAATTTGTATGTGCATGCAGGTTTTTGAGCACCATCAAATATGGTATCTGGATAGTGGGTGCTCACGCCACATGACGGGAAACAAATCGCTTCTTATTAACTATGTGTCTGGAAAGGGTCCTTCTGTAACATTTGGAGACAATTCTAGAGGCTACACCAAAGGTTACGGAACTCTCACAAACGGATCTGTCACCTTCAATAAAGTGGCATTTGTTGAAGGTCTCATGCACAATCTCCTCAGTATCAGCCAACTGTGTGATCTAGGATATAAAGTTATCTTTGAACTTTGTATCTGTACTGTTGTGGACAAGAACATGAAAGTGGTGTTATCCGGAAAAAGGATGGAAAATGTCTATATCATTGATATGGGACAAAACAATAATTCATCCAATGTCTGCTTTGTGTCAGATGACACGGTCAAAAGGAACTGGCTGTGGCATAAACGTCTTTCTCATCTGAATTTCAAAACTCTCCATAAAATCTCCAACAAAGAGTTGGTGACTGGCATGCCAAAGTTAAACTTTGTCAAAGAGAAGCTGTGTGATGCATGTGAAAAAGGGAAGCTCACCAAAACTTCCTTCAAGACCAAGCAATGCTCTTCCATCACTCTTTCTCTCCAAATGCTGCACATGGATCTATGTGGACCAGTCAGCACTCCAAGTCTTGGAGGCAAAAGGTACATTCTTGTAATTGTTGATGAATTTACTAGATATACTTGGGTGTCTTTTCTCAGGTACAAAAGTGATGCAACTGAAGAAATCATCAACTTTGTCCAGAAAAATGAAGTCCTTAATGGACAACTTGTACGTTCGGTGAGGAATGACAATGGCACTGAATTCAGAAACAGTGATCTTGAAGACTTTTTCAATGAGAAAGCAATTTCTCAAAACTTCTCCGCTGTCAGAACTCCTCAGCAAAATGGAGTGCTGGAAAGGAAGAACAGAACTCTGTGTGAGGCTGCTAGGTCCATGCTAAGGCTCAAACAAATGACCGGGTTTCGGTGCTTGAGTCACGGCAACCTCAGATATTGGTAGATACCCTTCGCGATACTCTCCGACCAGTCACCGAAAACATGGCTCGTTTATCAAACAAAGTGGAGTCCTTAACCTCTTCTTATTCCGACCTTGCAGTTTCTTTCGGTGCCTTCAAAGCCTCAACGACAGTTAAAGATGCTGAGCTCTTCCGTCTTAATAGTGAGGCACGTCGGCATCAGAATCTTCGGACCCGTCTCTCTGAGTCCCTTGAATCACTTCATCAAAAGGTTGATCTACTTGAAAAAAGCCTGGATTGGGATCTAGATTTGGGTGATTTTACCTTGACGAGTGTTAATCCTGCAAGTATCAAACTTCTTCATCTGAAACTTGATCAGGTATTTACTCTGTTGGGGTTGACAGTTAAGAGTGAGAAGGCTGTTGCTGAGGGGGAGAAATCTGAACCACCACCGAAAATGCCCTCGGTTAAACGAACAAACATCAATCAGCCTTCACACTCCATCGATCAACCACATATCCGCATCTTCAAGAAAGCCACCGATCTTCCAGGTACCGCCTCAACTCCTTCCAAACAACCATCGGTGGAAAGCACACCACCGAAACCCTTTGGCACTACTTCTTCTCCTTCTCCTCAACAATCGGTGGAAAGATCTTCACCGAATGTCACTCCACATAAGACACCACCGAAATCCTCTCCACCACCGAAGTCGTCACCACCACCGAAAACACCACCACCACCGATTCCATCTCCATCGGTGGAGAAAACCCCTGCACTATCTGAGGGGGAGCAAGTGTCTAAAACCCCTAAGGATAAAGGAAAGAAAGTACTCTCTGCTGAACAAGAAGCAGAAGAAGAAAAGAAAAAGAAGGAGTTAGCCAAGTATGGGTCTCGACCTGAGGATGCTCAAACTCTAAAACTTAAGCCTCCATCCCAAATATCATCCACCGATCTCGGTCTATCTCCTCAAGAAATTGAGGAGGCTAGACTTGCTCAAATAGCTTTGGATGAATCTAAAGCTCTTTCTCTGAAAGCTGCCAAGGAAGAAGCAGCAAAAGTAAAGTCTACCGATGTCATCAAAACTCAGAAATCGGCACTGGGTGCTCTTCAGGAAGAAAAGGATGATGAAATATCCTGGTACAAAAAGGCAATGCACTACCGAACCAACAGATCTCCAGTATAAAAATTTCCACTTCCAAAACCAACCCTGCCGACATAAGATTAATCAATGAAAGAGAAGATGGCTTTTCTAGAAGTATTAGAGATTACAACATGAAACAATTCGGCCTCTCCGAATGGTTTGAAATCTCCAAACTTCTAGTGAAGAGTGTAAATCCAAAGAAAGATGTATTCGTCGATTACATTGAAGGCTTGATGGACAAAATGAAAGAAGTGAAAAAGAAACATAACATCATCCTCTCCACCGATGAAAGAGCCAAACTTCAATCCCTCAAGGAAGACATCCGCCTACCGAATACCAAGAACCAAAAGGTCACCGATCACATCTTCAAAGACTTGGCCGAGAAAGGAAGGATTCCCTATGTGGACAATCTAAATTTGTCTCTTCCCACTTCAACCACTTATCCATCAACCACGATAAGTTTTTCACCGATTCCCGGACTCTATTTCAATGATGGTTTCGGCCACCGACGTTTCTTCAGGTTTTCTCAAATCCCTTTGGCCGACATCATTTTTCTTGAAGGCATTTCCAATCTGATGCCATATATCCCCGAAGCACCTTTCTACAAGAACATCCTTGCCGAGATCCAGCGCCGACAGAAAATGAGAAAATGATCTATGTGTTTTCATTTTCATTTCTCAAGAACTTGTAAAATTTTCTTCATCTCCCAATATATGAAAATTTCGGTAATGCAAGTACTTTTCTTTTTGAATTTCTTTGTTGCACATAGTTATTTTACTTGTAAATATCATATACTCATACAAAAGAAAAATTGATAAAAAAATGGTCTATGTGAAAAGAACCCAAAAAGAGTAAAAAGGGTCAAAATGCATTTTACTTTTAGTCACTCTTAAATATTCTAAGTATAGAGCTCAAATTCAAATAGGGGGAGATTGTTGGGTCACCAAGATTTGAAATTGACTCACCGATGTTCCTCCTTATATCTTACTTAGAATATTTTAGCATGGTTCTTTAAATGGCTTGTACAAGATAGCAACTGTTCGGTGAAGTCGAAGATCAACCGAAACCAAGCTTGAAGAAATTCTCATTGTGGAAATAAGAAGATTCTTCTCAAGATATATACAAGTCATTGTCCGCCGATTGTGTCTTCACACATCGGTGGACATACTCTCCACCGATTGTGTCTTCACACATCGGTGGACATCCTCCCCACCGATTGTGTCTTCACACGTCGGCCAGATTTATCCCACCGATAAGGATGCTCAAATCGGTGGGATCTTTGTGTGAATGGTTTTCTTTGAAGATTGTTTTAAAGACTCAAGTCAAATATATCGGGGAACTCCATCGATGTGATTGTCTTGGAATACACATCAAGAAGATCATTTATTATGGGACAATATCCTTTGCCAGATAAAAGTGACTATTTGTCCTTTTATCCATTATCAGTTAAAGTCCCTTTCAGCATGGGTTCTATTCCTTATACCAAGGAAAAGGTGATAATGACATATCAACTTTACAAAAGTCTACTGGTACGAAGCAAGTCCCCTGAAGACAGGTGTCCCAAGCATTTAATGCTCACCTCACTATAAAAGGAAGTAGAAGGCTCCCATGCAAACCACGCTTTCTGGAAATCTCTCTCAGTGCAAGAAATCTCCATATTGCTTAAAAACTTCATTGCTTTGTTCTAAGTGTTCTTAGTTGTTTTGTTTAGTATACTTTAAGTTTCTATGTGTAATTCTTGTTGAAAGTTTTTCAATAATAGAATTAAAATTGTGAAATTTTTGAGTATTGTATTCAACCCCCCCCCCCCTCCCCCTTCTACAATACTTGTTAAGCCATCTGGGACTAACAGTTTCTCATGTGGTCAATATACATGAAATTCTTTGACTTGAGAGCATGGAGTTTATTTATGTCTGAGTGATGTATTTTGTAACGCCACAGATTTTTATCGGTAATTAACTTAAGCCTTAAATTGTCACTCACACTCTAAGCATTTAGAATATTGACATTTTCTCATTTAGGGACTTTTCATGAACTAAGGCTAGTTTGGGCATGGTAGAATGTGTTATCTGAGTTATTTGAAATTGATATATTAGGCATGCTCACTCCTTGTATTTGATTTCTGAGAATTTAGATTTTGGTGTGTGCAGACATCCGCATCTGGCTTGGGCCGGGCGTCGGTGCCAACATGAAGGTCCGCACTGTTCCGCGGAAGCAACAGAAAAACCTCGGGGTTCTGGTCAGGTCAAGGTCGGACGCCCGCATGGTCCTCTAGTCGGACGTCTGCATCGTCTCTGACATACTTTTGTACCTTTTACTTTTAAGACTTTTACTCTCTCTCTCTCTCTCTCTATATATATATATATATATATATATATATATATCCCTCACTCACTCTTATACCACACAAACCAGATCAGTTTACCCTACATTCACCTGCAATTTCCTCTCCTAAACCCCTCAAAATTCTTCCCCATTCTCACCCTTCCCTCTTCATTTATTTCACCAAAATAGTTGGTTGTGAAGCATTTATTGATCATAAAGGATACTATTGGACCATCAAGAGAGGGGACATCAAGTCTTCATGTTCTTACTTCATCTCCCTCCCCAAAACCTAGGGTTTTCACCATTTTTCTAGGTTTTGCTCAAAACCTAGATTATGAGTTTCTTAAACCTTGTGGTAAAACTAAATACATGTCTTGTGTGTTTATATATGACTTAACTCTTATCTTTTAATTAAAACCCCTTGTTCGACATGAGAGTTCATCTTTTCCATTTTTGAGTTACATTGTGGGTTTTCTTTAGATAAAATGTTCCTATTGGTGGTTTTGAAAGTATGGAAGGTTTTACTCCATAAAGTTAGAGGCATCTACCCATTTCATGAAAATACCCAAATTTAGGGTTTTGACCTAACACATGAATTTGGTAAAGTGTATGGTTTATTTATAATATATGCGTGTACCTTTGATGTTGAGCTTTTATGCATGTGGGTTGTATTTGTTAACATGGAATTCTTGTGGAATAGTATATGCCTTTTTAGCTAAACTGGATGTAACACCTCGATATTTCCGTAATTTTGTATATGGAAAATCTGTTTTAATAATAAAAGTTATTTGAAAGATTGTGTAATTAGTTAACGTTTAAGGGGGGCCAAGGTGTAATTAGCTTTTATTGGGGGCTAATTGGTAAAATTCAGAAATTGAGATATTTATATGAAAGGATCAGATTTAAGTGAGTTATCTGATCTTGGTCTAAATTTTGATTCGGTGTGAAGCAGGAAGAGAAGATAAGCCTGTGACTTCAATTTTGGTAAGAAATCCAACCTTAGTTTCCAATTTTTGGGGAACATTGGAATGTTATAAGTCAAGGTTATTTCTGATTAGGTTATTGAAGCTTTGTGGAATCGAATCAGAAGTTAGTATTGTTGGGTTGGGTTGGGTTGAATCGAGTTGTACAGGTTGAAGTCGACTTCTGCCAAGGTGAGTTCACCTTTATTAAAAGCAATGTTTTCATTAAATTAAGCAGTAAGATGTTAATATTAACTGTATTGGAGCTGAATAGATACGTGCAAAATAAGCTGGGTAGAACAAATAGCGATCTGGGTTGGAAATGGGTGTGCAGATCGAAGTTACCGGACGTTTTGATAGTGTCTGGTAATTCCTTCTCAGTGGTGTCCGGTAGTGAAAATATCCGGTAAGTATCTGAGTTTCCGAATAACTAGTTACCGGATGGTATCCGGATTACTTTGGTTTCCGGATGTCATCTGGATTGTATATGCTTTCGGTAACATCCGGATAGGCTTAGTGTCTGGTAAGTTATGATGTCCGGATAGATTTAGTGTCTGGTAAGTTGTGATGTTCGGATAGTTGTGGTGTCCGGAAACCTCTGATGTCCGGTCACTTCTGATGTCCGGATAAGGATACGATAAGTTTCACCTTAGCGGAACCCCCGTGCTAAGTCGCCGAAAGGGGGGGACATTTGAGGATAAGGATACGATAGGTTATCTAGTATTCTTAGCGTTGAGAATATGATACGAGATGTTGCGTGTTTATGTTGTTATGCATATACGCTAGTAAGTGTAATGGATCCATAGGCACTGGCATTAAGTGAAACGTGGAATAGGCATAAAGTAATTTGAAATTCCCGTTGACCTGAAATGAGGAATAGGCATAAAGTAAATTGTAATTCCCATTTCGTAAGGTGATGTGAAATAAGGAATAGGCCTAAAGTAATTTGTAATTCCCGTTGACCTAAAATGAGGAATAGACATAAAGTAAATTGTAATTCCCATTTCGTAAGGTGATGTGAAATAATGAATAGGCATAAAGTAATTTGTAATTCCCGTTGACCTGAAATGAAGAATAGGCATAAAGTAAATTGTAATATCCATTTCGTAAGGTGATGTGAAATAAGGAATATGCATAAAGTAATTTGTAATTCTCGTTGACCTGAAATGAGGAATAGAAATAAAGTAAATTGTAATTCCCATTTCGTAAGGTGATGTGAAATAAGGAATAGCCATAAAGTAAATTGTAATTCCTATTTCATAGTGTGACGTGAAACGTGGAATAGGCATAAAGTAAATTGTAATTCCCGTTTACGTGGAAATGAGGAATAGGCATAAAGTAAATTGTAATTCCCATTTCGTATTGTGATGAGAAATCTAGGAATAGGCGAGAGTTAATCGTAATTCCTGATTTCTATGGGAAGGTAAGAGATGGGCATAAAGTAAAATGTAATCTCTACTTCCACTCCAAGAAATAGGCATAAAGTAAATTGTAATTTCTTGGACATGAGCTACGATCTCGAATCTGTAATGATTCGTAGTAGGCTCTCGAACGTGATGATACGACTTACTGATGGTTAGTCATATTCATGGAATCGGGTATGTTCCCGTCATCGCAAGATGAGTATGTGTACGGTAAGAATGGTGGTAAACCAGGTTTGTTTATATGCTTTGTTTACATTGGTTTCCAAAGCTTATAAAGTTTTAATTTGAAATTGGATTTTCTCACTAGGCATAAGCCTAGTTGTTTCAAAATAAAATTTCTTACCAGGTACGAGCTCTTGAAAGTAACGGGAGGAGTGACGAGAGAATTCTGGTATTCAACTTTTGATGATAAGTGGAGAAGTTAACATATGCGAGGACGTTTTGGAGAATGGTCTAAACAACTAGTATAATCTGATCTTAATGTTCAGGATTAGATTAGTAGGTTGTTTTGATAAGCAATTTGTATATATGTGAACCCTCATAGTTAATTCTCTATTTATGTATAAAAGTTTGGATGAAATTATAGTTAACTCTGATAAATTTTAAGGTTTAAATTTGTCCTGGTTTTTAATGTTTCACTGGACATGTTGGAATATTATGTGTAATCCAACTATGATGTATATGGTAACGTAATTGAACATTATTATCGAAGACACAGAGCATCTCCTTCATCAAACGCATCCCCAGCTAACAACTTCTTCATCAAGAGCCCAACAACAACCAATTTCTCCATCACCAAGACATCATCTTCATTCTTTAACATAAAAAACGCATGTAAAAAACTTTTGATCTCAAGTGATAAAACGAAGAGAACTCTTGCCTGTAATTTTTTTTTCATCTTCAAAAAGCTTGAGGAAAACAGAAGAAAAACTTCGATATGATAAAATCGAAACGCATCTTCATCTCCATCGATGTGATACATTAAAAAATTTTCGATTCCCAAAAAGCTTGAGGAAAATAGGAGAAAAACTTTCGATCTTCGAAACTTGAGGAAGATAGGATAAAAAGTTTCAAAACAGATCCTTCGATCAGATGCAAAATAACTTGAGAAAACAGATATGTAGAAAGATAGATGGTAACGCAGTAATGATGATGAAGATATAATGGTAGGGAAGACATGGGATGCGAGATTTGGATCAGATCTGTGAGATATTCCTATTCCCCCCAAATCGGAGAGGAATGACTTTTAACAAAATCTATTATAATCATTAATTAATTTTTTGCAACCAAACACCATCTTTCATTCCATCTCCATCTCCATTCCTTGTTTGAACCAAACATGGTTAATGATTATCATTTCCATTAATTAATACCTCCGACCAAACACCTTGTTAGTTTTTCAATTGAACCCTTCCATATATATATATATATATAGGGATGGTATCGGGTACAAACCAAATAGATTGTACAAACTCATCTACACCAATCACGTAACTTCTTTTTTTATATCCATAGGGGTATTTTAGGGCTTTTAGCATATTTTTCATCTCCACCAATCACGTAACTTCTTTTTTTATATCCATAACTTTTTTTTATATCCATAAGGGTATTTTAGGGCTCCACCTGAAAATATAGATTCATGAAGCCAAATTATATATTCATGAAGCCAAATTATATATTCACGAAGCCAAAATATAGATTCATGAAGACAAAATATCAGATTATCAGATTCATAAAGCTAGATTGAGTTTGTAGGGGTTTGTAGTTTGTACAATCCATTTGGTTTGTATTTGATACCCAGCCTATATATATATATATATATATATATATACTATATTATAAATCATTTATGAAAAACTCTTAAAAACAACAACTAAAGCTTCATGTACCGCTATTTAATGCTAATTACTTAAAATCTCGTAAAAACAACTAATGAACTGTATGTACCGCTTTTAATGTTAATTACTTGATTAGAGTCCTACTAAATTGTAACCGCTAAATGTGTGTAACCCGTGTAACCCGTCGATTTCATAGGTTTTTTGATGAATTTTTTTTATGGAATTGTTTATTTTGATGAAATTGTTTCATACTCCCTCCGTCCCAAATTAAGTGTCCATATTTCTATTTTAGATTGTCCCAAAATAAGTGTCTACTTTCAAAAGTAAATTTTTACTTTCCTATTCTACCCTTTATTATGAGGTGGATAAAGTCTCTCTCTATTATCAAGGGTAAAAGTGTAATTTGTTTATTTAAAAAGTGTAATGATTACACATTCCTAAAACTGTGTGTCATTTTCATTGTGGACATTTATTTTGGGACGGAGGGAGTATCATTCATTTCTTGATGAATTTTTTTTATGAAATTTGTAGTTTCATAGGTTTTTTTCATTTTTATGAAACTTTTCATATATTTTCGTTTTCACCTATGAAACTACAAATTTCATAAAAAAATTCATCAAGAAATGAATGATATGAACTACTTTCATCAAAATAAACAATTTCATAAAAAAAATCATCAAAAAAACCTATGAAATCGACGGGTTACATGGGTTACACACATTTAGCGGTTACAATTTATTATCTCTCTACTTGATTAATATTTATCTCTAATAACCTTCAAATTCTTAAATCGTGAACTCTTATTAATTAATTCTTATCTCTAGCCACTTTCAAATCCCCAAATCATGAACTGCTTAAAAAGCGTCATTCTTTAAACAAATTTATTAAAAAAAACATGACCGTTTTCTCACAATTGTACATTAAAATAAATTAAAACATTAAAATCAAGATATATCGCGTTGCATTGCGCAAGTAGACTTCTAGCATACATAAATATGTGTGTTTGTGAGAGAGATATTATATTTTAGAATTTTGTCAAAACATTTGAGATATTTGAGTCAATACCAAATTGATTATTGCACCATCTCTATACCAACACACACGCACGCACGTGGATACAGTATATAAACATAAACACATGGTGTTTTGCCAAAAAATTATGCACCTCGATCTTTTGTCGTAATACCCTTATGGTACACAAGACCACCCGTACCACTATCGGGTACGGGCTCGGTCCATCGTGGCATCGGGTTCGTTGGGTAGCAATCGGGCAGACATACCGGGGGGGGGGGGATCGGGTAGGTAGCGGGAAGGCTATCGGGTTCACCAACCCGATCAACCCGTTGTGGTTTAATTTTTTTTTTATATTTTTTAAATAATACCGTTTACCAACGGCTATATTATTAATTTATTTATTTATTTTTTTCAAATTATACACACTATATATATTAACCTCTATCATCTTCATTTTTTCACACCAAACAACTCTATACTTTCTTCCATTCTCTATACTTTCTTCCATTTATTTCTTCAATTTTAGACAATATGGATTCGCCACAACCCGTTTCATCGACCGCATCATCATCATCCATAGACACCGACGAGTACTTGCATCATCAAACGGAAATTTTTGTAGGGTTGGTTCGAGAAGCTGCAAAATTAATTTATGGTAGCACCGCCTCATCGTCAAGAAGAGAACCGAGGGCCGGGAACATAGAAAGAGGTCGGGTAGCTGCAAACGAGCGGCTTTTGCGGGACTACTTTGGCAACAACCCGGTTTATACACCGGATATGTTTAGACGACGGTTCAGGATGAGCAGGCAACTATTCGAACGAATACTTGAAGGTTTAGAAGGAGAGTATCCGTATTTTACACTTCGGGTGGACGCCAGAAACAAACAAGGTTTTTCTCCGATACAAAAGTGTACTTCCGCTATTCGGCAATTGGCGTATGGAGTAGCTGCCGACTCACTTGACGAGTACTTGAGGATGGGAGACAAAACGTCACGAGATTGTTTGTACAAATTCTGCACAGGTATTATTGAACTCTATGGTAAAAAATATTTACGCAAGCCTACTTATGTTGATATTCAGAAGTTGTACACCGCGCATGAAGCTAAACACGGATTTCCCGGCATGCTCGGCAGCATAGATTGTACTCATTAGGCGTGGGCAAATTGTCCGGTAGCATGGCGAGGTCAATTCATGAGAGGTGATCATGAGCACCCGACAATCATGCTAGAAGCAGTGGCCTCCCATGATCTATGGATCTGGCACGCATACTTTGGTGTTGCCGGTTCCAACAACGACATCAATGTTCTCAATCAGTCGCCCATCTTCAACGATCTATATGATGGAAAAGCACCCGAGTGCCCTTTTGAGGTGAATGAAGTCACCTACAACCACGGATATTATCTAGCGGATGGGATATATCCGGAATGAGCTACTTTCGTAAAATCATTTACGTGCCCACATGACCCTAAACGACAAAAGTTCAAGTCCGCGCAAGAATCGGCACGTAAAGATGTTGAACGAGCTTTTGGCGTGCTTAAACAACGTTGGCATATACTTCATAACCCGGCACGCGGATGGCATCCGACAAGATTGGGATACACCGCAATTTCATCCATTTCTCTCAAATTCAATACCTTCTTCCATTTCTCTCAAATTTCATCATGAATCCAAACACCACACCTACATCCCGTCGTAACCGATCGGATACACCGCAACAAGACCCGAAGCTTGGCTTTCAAGCGTTTTCTCAACAAGGTTATATTCCGCAACAAGCGTTTTCTCAACAAGTTCCGCAACACCCGTATATTCCTTATCAATTTACACGTCATGGTTTGCTTCAACAAGGTTTTACTCCCGCCAATTACCAACTTCCTCAACCCGCAATCAATCTCGATGACGACTTTGTTCCTGAAACCCAACAACCGCACACACCACAATCGATCTCCACACAACAATCAATCCCGGAACCATCAAACCCGACACCAACGCAAAAAGGAAAAAAGAAAAAATATGAAAATAGAGCCACCCGACAGATGTGGACTAAAGAGGAGGAAGTCGCGTTAGTGTCGGCGTGGGTTGACGTTTCGGAGGACCCCGTTGTCGGTAACGCACAAACCGGTGGTAATAATATTATTATTATTATTATTATTATTATTGTTATTATTATTATTATTATTATTATTATTATTATTCTTGTTATTATTCTTATACTTGAATTTACATAAATGTAGACAGTTTTTGGAACCGAATCTCGAAGGTGTTCTATAATTCTATGGGTCGCCAAGATTATAGATCATTTCATCAACTGAACACCAAGTTCAAAGACCTCAACAAGAAAATTACGTGTTTTGCCGGCATCTATAACAACTTGGTCAATAATAGATCAAGCGGAATGAGTGAGGCCGACATTTTACGAACGGCACACCACCGGTACCAAGGGGATATTGGGGTTGCTTTCACCCATGAACAAGCTTGGGATGTCCTCAAAAAATGTCCAAAATGGTCAACGGTTCCAACGATGTCGACAAATTCATCCCGGGGTTCAAAACGTACCAAACCTTCCGATGATGACGAGGTCGACGAGGTCGAGCAACTTCAATGACCCATCAGGAGAAACAAGGCAAAAAAAACATCAACGAGTAATACGACCGGGTCGAACCCGGACGAAAGTGTTACTCAGTTGTTGACGACCATAAGCTCGTTCAACGAACAGATTGAGGGTACAATGGAGTACAAAATGAAAAAACTTGAACTCGAACAACAAAAGTTGGATCTCGAACGAGAAAAACGATATCAACAAGATTTCGAGTTTTTCATAGCCCTGCATGATCACCTTTCGGGAGATGTTTTGAGGGCTACTTTAGCGAGAAAAGAGAAAATTAGAAAATATCATAATTTTTAGTGTTTTGTATTTTGTAATTTTTAATTTTTAATGAATGATATGAATTTTTATTTTTATTATTTATCTTATTTTTATTTATTAAAAATATATAAATATTTTTATTTTGTTAAATAATTAAATGTATAAATAAAAGAATTAAAAAAGATGAGGTGGCAAGTGGGTTCATTGGGTTCATTGGGTAGTGGTACTCCACTTTTGGGTAAGGATTGAGTAAGGAGGGTAGAAAAGAGAAAAGCTGATGTGGCGCTGAGGTGGCAAGTGGGTTCATTGGGTAGCGGTACTCATGGCCTAATACACGTACACAATCATTAAATAACATGATCTTTTTTTATATCTACGACCATAATATTTGTACACTTAATTTCATGGAATCGGAACCGGCGGTTCCTAGAATGAAGGAACCGGAATCGCTTACATCGGTTCTCTATATTTTGGAACCGAAGGTACCCAATGTCAACTTTTTTAAATTTTTTTAACAAATGATACAATAAAAATTATAATTTTAAATCTATTGCAAACTATAAAGTACCAACATAAATTAATAAAAACAACAAATGATGAAAACTAATCCGATAAAAGCTAATTATTACATAAATAAATTAGAAACTTTCGAGTATTGAGTCTTGATATCAACAAAACGACTTTTATAACAATTCACATCTTTACGTCAATACCTCAAATAAAACACTTGGATGAAAACGAATAAAACACCTAACAATGGTACAAAACTAATACCACATCATTAAATATTTAAATATAATAAATATATAAATATAATAAATGTATAAATTAATTTTATTAAAAAATAGCGGGACCGGGTACCCAGCGGATAACGGTTCCAAAAAAATGAGAACCAGAACCGGAACCAGTCTTAATCGGTTTCGTATTTTAGGAACCGGAACCGAAACCAATCACATTGGTTCCGGTTCTGGAACCAACAGTTCTAGAGCGGTTCCGGTTCTAAAGACGGGTATCCAATTCCGATGCTCAACCCTACCTAAGTCACATGCAAAGTGAAGAAAAAAAAAGGTAGTACATAGAGGAATTGAATTGCATTTGTTCATATTCATAGGACCCCGAGAGGGTAGTTATGGAATTTTATGATGTCGGTCTACAAAAACTAACCATATTTTTACAACCTACTAGATTAATCCATGTATGTATCCTTTTCAATTTGTCTCAAAAGATTTTGAATTTGAATGGTAGTTTTCATGACCTTTTCTCTTCGTCTCTATATGACTCGGTTGTTATTTCAAAAGGTTGAGTTAAGTTTTTACAATCGTTTGCAGGCCTTCGATCAGGATGTTCATGGATTCTTTTATGAATATCACAGTAAAATCTTATCGGTTAATATAGGAGTCTCCCTCAGCCCGATCTGGCCATCATCACCACCTTCTTTGGTTTGCTTTTACAACTTGTAACAATTTCATTCTTAAGTTTTGCAACGATTCTAAGATATCTTTTTCGTTTCAACGGTTTTATAACGATAACGAAGGGAATGCCGCTTTACCAACATGATTACAATTCAATAAGAACTAGATACAAGAACAAGACTTCATAAGTTCAATTAGAGGTTGTAGAACAGAACAGAACAAAAAACAAGGGGATTTAACCATCTTATGATAATGCGTGTAAAAAGAACAATATGACGATTTACTTACCGAGTCTTATTATAATGTCCAATTTCGTCCGAAATATTTATTGTTTCGTAACAATAAATTTTATTAATTAGGTTGTTTAACTTCACTCTTGCAACATTTTGTAACACATTTATTGAAAACAGTGTGTACAGTTATTGATTCTATAAACTTACAAGTCTCTTTAAACACTTATGACAGTTGTGTACATGTCTCATAACAGACAAATTTTACTATAACATCTACTTTATGACAACAACTTTGTCGTAAAACAGAATGTATTTGTAACAAGGACAAGGTAATTTATAGTAAAGGACACAAATGAGTGGAGGGGATGAAATAACGATTTGGAGGTAATACTATCTATGATGGTCGACCTATTCAAATACTTAAATGTATGACTATGGGCCGTTTATCAAATTCTTATTCGGGTAAGCGTTTATTAGTCAAATTTAACACTATCACTTACTTACTGGGTAAATCAGTTTCGTATGCAACAATTCACCCGATAAGCGCTAACCGTGGTAAAAGTCGTCGTCATCACTTACCGGCAGGGACAAATGTATTGCATAGGTAGTGGGGGGATGGGACCCCACTAAAAAGAAAAAAAATTGAAATATATATGGATTTTTCAAGTTTCTACCCTGATGTCCCCCCAGTAATTTCTCGTCCGAGACCCCATCAATCAAAAAGGTGTTTTGAAATCAACCAAAAAACCAAAACTACTCATGAAATCGACTAAAAAACCAAAAAAGTCACTCGAAATCGACAAAAATCTTAAAAATCTACCAAATAAAACTTTAAAAAGCCCTCAAAACGTTGGATTTAGGCTAAAAATATATTGGCCAATTTTACAGGCGTTTAAGTTACCTTAAAGGACCCCAGTAGGAAAAAATCCTAGATCCGTCACTGCTTACCGGGGTAAGACTCTCGGTCCTTTCATTTGCTCTTACCGGGTAAGACTTTTGGTCCTTACCATATCAATCCGGTAGGTAATATGACTTGATAAACACTTACCCGGATAAGTGTTTGATAAACGGCCTCTATATCAGTTTTTATTAAGCTTTTTAGCAATAATCTGTATCTACAAACTTCTTCCATTGCAAAATCTTTTTAACAAATTGTTTTATAAATAGAACTCCGCTACTTAAAAAACTATCGTGAATTCATAAATACATTGTGTTAATTGTCATTTTAACATATCCAAATTTTTTGAAACCTTATCTTTATTCTTTGTAGAATATTAGAGCATTTCAATAGATTTTTTAAAATTTCTTCAAACAAAAAATGAAATTTTAAAATATCTATAAGAACTTAAATAAATTTTTTATTTTGAAATTTATAACATTGATTATATTATTAAAATATTTTATTCATCTAGATAAAATATTACTCATTTCTCTAAAAATTTAATTTCAAAATTTTCTATCCATTGAAATATATTAAAAAGTAGGAAATTAATTAAAATACCCACGTTCGGACCCTCTCTCACAAAAATACCCATTCTCTCCCCACTTTCACGAAAATACCCATTTTCTCCATGAAAGTGCCCGTGATCACGGATTCCTTTGTGAATTGGATTTTTGGTACGTGAATTTATTTTTGGTCCGTGAAACATCCATTTCACATAATATATGAGATGATGTCCGTGAAATTAATTATAAACATCCATTTTTATATAAAAAAATTATACGTGCTTCCTCAAAATTGAAATGATCCATTTTTATAAAAAATTGATATGGGCTGGAAATATTATGTGAGATGATGTCCGTGAAAATCCATTTTTATAAAAAACATTCGATTTCGTAATATATTAAAAATTCCATTTTTATAAAAAACATTCATTTCACAAACAAAACATCTCATATAAAAATATTTAAAAAATCAAAAATCAATCTCATATATTATGTGAAATGGATGCTTTCACGTACCAAAAATCAATTTCACGGACAAAACATCCATTTCACGGACCAAAAATCCAATTCATAGAGGAATCCGTGATCACGGTTGGTTTGACGGAGAAAATGGGTATTTCGTGAAAGTGGAAAGAGAATGGGTATTTTCGTGAGAGAGAGTCCTAAAATGGGTATTTTAATTAATTTTCCTAAAAAGTATGTACTTCTCTCTTATGGTGCGTTTGGTACGCAGACAAGATAGGACATGACAAGGTGGGACAAGACAGAACAGGAAATGACAGAGCAGCTGTTCCACGTTTGGTAAGACAGAACTGGACAAAACAGAACAGATAACATTGATCAATTTACCATTACTAAATTTAAATAATGAATAAATTATGAAATAGAAGGTTTATTTGATGTTTTAGAAGATAATTAGATTTTATTTTGAGGTTATATTGGTAAAACATAAGTCTGTTCCACCTTGTTCCAGCTTGTTCCATGGGGTGGGGGTGGAACAGACATGTTCCAGTTTGTTCCACCTTATTCCAGTCTGTTCCACATAAAAGTTTTGCCAAACGTGGAACATGTTCTGTCCAGTCCAATGTACCAATTACCAAACACACCCTTAATATACTCTCTTTTCTACTTTTCTTCATTTTGGAGAAGAGTTTTGAAAAATGTGTTTGAAACTAAATAATATATCCTAAATCTCTATTTTCTCTATTTTGATGAATTTGTTGGAAATGCTCTTATATGATTTGTATGCTTTTTTTAGTATTTGATATTTAATTGTATAAACAAGATTTTTCTATAACATAGTTATATATTTTTATATTTGGGATATTTAATACATTAGATTAATTAATTGAAATGTGACATGGTTAAAAATCAAAATATGATTTATACAAAGTAAGTGTTTAGTTTTAAAAGTGTTTTAAAATAAGTGTCCAATGATTTCCAACCTTTTGATCAAAAAGCATTTACAAAACTCATTATCTCCAATTAGAGGTGGCCAAAAGTCGGGTTCGGGTCGGGTCGGGCCGGGTCGGGGGACAACCCGGTTCTGCACAGTAACCGTGCGAACCGGGTCAGGTGAGAACCGGGTCGGGTCGGGCCGGGTTTAAACCGAAATCCCCTGACCCGTTTACTTGTATGTAGAACCGGTTTCGGGAAAACCGGGCCGGGCCGGGCCAAGAACCGGGTCGGAGTAGGGCCGGGGATTTTTTTGTTTTTTAACTGCTTTCTTTGTATAATAATTAATTACTAAACTTTAACAAAGAAAAATTGGATTGGAATCATTGAATAAGTAAAATACACTTTAAAATACGTTTTATTTATAATATATATCACTAAAATACACTTTTACGTTTTATAATTTATATATAATTTTAAGTTACAAACTTACAAGTTACAAGTTACAATACATAAATTCTAAACATTCGAAGGTCCCGCTCCCGAACTTCCACTCCCATCACCCGGATAGTAATTGAATGGATTATAATTGAATGGATTGTATGGAGCGTAGTATGGATTTTGATTTGGATTGTAGTCTTCAAGAGTATTGTACTGCATCAGTCGTGTAATAGCCGTCTGATCGTCAAGGCGGTCGGTGTCTACATCTTCGTCATCTACGACACTACTAACATCAGAACTATCGGTTACGGACGGCGTACTTAGTAGTTCATCCGTGTCGTTTTCGAATAAGTTTTCTTCCACGCCTTCTATATCATCCTCCAGGTTCGTTCGATTTTGAATGCGGTCTTCTCCATCCAAGTAATCCTTCAGACATACGCAGCACTCCACCGATTTTGGGGTTAATTTTGTCCGACGCTCCGATATGATCCTGCCACTAAGAGAAAAGGCCGACTCCGAAGCTACAGTACTAGCTTGGATTGTTAGTACATCAAGTGCAATAGTGGCCATAATTGGGAAACTTGATTGTTTACTTTTCCACCATTCTAATAAATCTAGGGATTCAACATCTACGACGTTTGTGAAGGATGTTGTTATAAAATTAGTACGTACGTATTGATTGAATTCACCCAAATTATCCCCATCATATCTAGCTTTTTTAGAAGATTCCATGACAACCGATTGCATTAAAGTTTGCATTAAGTCTTCTCGGTTTCGGCCACGACTGCTACTAGAACCCGGTGAAAACATTTGAGGTGTAGGGGTTTGTTGGCTTCCTCCCCCATAATTAACTCTATAAATTTCATATAATTGATGAAAATCAGTATTAAATTGTTGTATGCGTTTCCTTGAAAAGCTAGAATTTGTAAGAGAATCCAAACCAAACGATAAACATATTGCTTGTATTAAAACTTCGACACCCGTAACATTTAAAAACGGGTTTAATGCCGCGGCACAAAGAAAAGTGAAGGGGATATTTTTAAAATATTTTACCAATTTTTCTTTCATTGGTTTCACCACGTCGTGAAAGTGCAAATCCTGTTCGTATTGAGCAATTTTACTTGCCAAAATATAAAGTTGATTTAAAAGTAAAGGGCTCGTTGGATAATAAACACCGGATAACATAGTTGTTGCAGTTTTAAAATCGCCCAAAATATCGTGAAAGCCATGAATCCTTGTCCAATCATCCTGAGTTATCGTGTTATCCGGGTAATGAATGTTATAAAATGCTTGAATATATTGTTGTTGTCTTAATAAATTATTCATCATTTTCCAAGTCGAATTCCATCGAACCGGCATATCGTGCGCCGGTCCCAAAGCTTTAAAACTGACTTGTTTGCAATAATCTCTATATAAGTTTTGCATTTTTTTATTTCTTGTGAAAATTCGGCGTAACATAAGCCTAAACTTAGTTAAAGGCTCATTAAGTTTACTTAAGCCGTCTTGAACGGCTAAGTTTATTATGTGTGCGCAACAACGTGTATGAAATAATTTTCCCTCTAAAATAGGGGATAAAGCCAAACGTAATCGGTCTACGCATGCCGTATTATTACTAGCATTATCAAATGAAATACTAATAACTTTATTTATTAAATTATAATATTGAAGACATCTCATAATTATAGAAAACTGACGTTCACCCGAATGTGGCGAACCAAAGAGCTCAAACGTGATTACACGTTTGCATAATTGCCACGATCCCGACACAATCCAATGTGCCGTTATGCATATATAAGAATCTGGCAATCCGCATGGTGCGCTCCATACATCACAAGTTAAAGAAACTTTGTTGGGTAAGTTTAAAAACATTTCTCGCATAATTTTTTGAACCTTATTCCAATATTTTAAAGCATCGCGCTTAAGAGTTTGACGACTTACCGAACCATTGTAGCGTGGTTGGAAGTTGGAACCCATTTTTGATCATGTTTGTAATGTGAGGATTGTCGAAATGTCCGAACGGCAACGCCATTTGAATGACACATTTCATTTGCATTTCTCGGGCGAGATCATTATCATACGACCATACTTGACCGGAATTGTCAAGTATGGGTTGAGTTGGATCGGGACCCGATTTCAACCTCTTGCATCTTTCCTCGAAGTGGCGCTTTAACGTGCTATTTGATTCGGGTTTTAGGAAATCTCCACACCGTTTGCATTGCGCCTTTTTTGTATCGTCGGGAAATTTTACCAAGTTGAAATTATCCCAAACCGGTGATTTTCGTGAATGATCGACAATAATGGTGTAATTTTGTTCGGCCATTTTTTTGATAGTAGAGACTAGAGACTAGAGTAGAGAGTAGAGAGTAGAGACTAGAGAATTGTATGCGTTTTTTGCGAGAAACGAATATAGCGAGAGCCGAGAAATGAGAATTGTATGTGTTTTTTGCGAGAAACGAATATAACGAGAGCCGAGAAATGAGAATTGTATGTGTTTTTTTGCGAGAAACGAATATAACGAGAGCCGAGAAATTAGAGTTGTAAGCGTTTTTTGCGTTTTGTAAGCAATTGTAAGGTGGTGATCACTCCATAACACCCCTAGTATTTATATGGGGTTTGGAGGGTGTTTTTTGAGGCAAAAAACGGTCAAAAGAGGCTTCCCAACGGTCATAAACGGTCACATAACGGCTATATTTTTTTTTGAAAAAAATCGGGTCGGGCCGGGTCGGGTCACGAACCGGGCCACGAACCGGTCCCGGGTCGGGCCGGGGAAAATCCTACATACGCGAACCGGTCCCGGCTCTCGGGCTTGAAACCGGTTCTTGACCGGGTCGGGCCAGAACCGGTTCTTGGCCGGTTTCGGTTCGGGTCGGGTCGGATCGATTTGGCCACCTCTATCTCCAATGCTAATTAAAAGCCTTTTTCAATGATTTATAGAAATAGTGAAAAGATATGCAATAATCTCCCTTCTTTGGATATGCTCTTGGAAATTCTTATGCAAAAAGTATATATTCATTTTATTCTGTTACATCATTTTTCCAATATGATTTTTATAAATTTATAGTAAAATGGAGATTTTGAAGATTAAAAGTATAATTATATTGTAAGTACTAAAAGTATCTCCAACATATTGTTTAAAACGGAGATCTTGAAGATTTTGTCCCAATATAAAACCTTTTTTAGATTGGAGAAAATAGGAGAGAGATGGTACAATTTGAAAATTTTGAAAAATTCCCAAAAAGTAATTAGTTAGAGCGATTAACCAATTTTTAGTTTCTCTACCAACGAGAAATCTTTCAATTAAATATTTATGAGAGAGAAATAATATTTAATTTATTAAGTGTATTAAATATGTTGAAAGTATAATTATGTTGTAATCTCCAAAATATGGAAGCTGTATAAGATAAAAGTTATTTCTCTTTAGATAATTTTTGAAAAATTTATTAGAGATGTTCTAACATCTTTGTTTTAACCCTAGAGTAAGAGTCCGTTTATTAACCTCCTATTACCTCTTATTAGGTAAGAATCTCTTACCCAAATAAGAGGTTAGATGTTTACCAAAATTAATAATTGATTTTTACTGCTGACGGTGTGCTGTCCATGGTCAGATGTGGAATTGAATCTTACCACAGTCAGAGATAAATTTATCCCTTAGACCATGAGTACAACTACCCAATGAACCCACTTGCCACATCAGCGTCACATCAGCTTTTCTCTTTCCTACACTCCTTACCCAAAAGTGGAGTACCGCTAACCCACTGAACCCAATTGCCACCTCATCTTTTTTAATTCTTTTATTTATACATTTAATTATTTAACAAAATAAAAATATTTATATATTTTTTAATAAATAAAAATAAGATAAATAATAAAAATAAAAATCCATATCATTCATTAAAATATTAAAAAATACAAAATACAAAACACTAAAAATTATGTAATTTTCTAATTCTCTCTTTCTTCGCTAAAGTAGCCCTCAAAATATCTCTCTCAAGGTGATCATGCGGGGCTATGAAAAACTCGAAGTCTTTATCAAATCGTTTTTCTCGTTCGAGTTGCAACTGTTCTCATTCGAGTTGCAACTGTTGGGTTTCAGGAACAAAGTCCTCTTCGAGATCGATTGCGGCGTTGAAAGCCGCGGGTTGAGGAAGTTGGTAATTGGCGGGAGTAAAACCTTGTTGAACCAAACCATGATATGTAAATTGATGAGGAATATACGGGTGTTGCGGAAATTGTTGGAAACTAACGTTCGGGGCCGGTTGCGGAATATAACCTTGTTGAGGAAACGCTTGGAAGCCAAGGTCCGGGTCTTGTTGCGGTGTATCCGATCGGTTACGACGGGATGTAGGTGTGGTGTTTGAATTAATGATGGAATTTGAAAGAAATGGAAGAAGGTATTGAATTTGAGAGAAATGGAAGAAAGTATGTTTTGGTGTGAAAAAATAAGATGGTATAGGTTAATATATATATAGTGTGTATAATTTGAAAAAAAAGTAAAAAAAAATTAAATTGTAAAATAGCCGTTGGTAAACGGTATTGTTTAAAAAAATTAAAAAAAAAATATGCAACGGGTATCATCGGGTTGGTGAACCCGGTAGCCGAACCCGATTGCTACCCGATCCCCCCCCTACCCCTATCTGATCAACCTTTCTCTTACCCGCCGTGCCACGTCGATGAACCCGATCCGGTACCCGATGGCGGTACGGGTGGTCTTATACCCATGTATCATTCACCCCAAGTTGACACCTATTCCACTTTTTCTTTTAAAAGTTTTCTTTCTTACCCCCACGTTGATACAAATAGTATGGAAGTTATTCATTATTTTAAATATTTAGAATTTTAAAACAATGATATATGTCAATTAATAAATTATAATTACTTAATTATATTTAAAAATCCGATATATCGTGTTGGGGGTGATTAGGATTGCTTATTTAAAACGATTTATGTTTTTTTTTGTAAAAGTGTTTATCAACTTATGTGGTGTTACATGCATCGGAGTTTAACAAAAAATGTCTGGATTAGTTTATGATGGTACCAAAACATAATAAGTTGATAAGTTGTTTTGTAGTGTTTGACAAATGCAATGGAGTTCTCAAGACAATAAATAGATGACTAATTTGCATGATCAGATTGCAAATCAATTATCGTCCAATGCTTAAAATTAAGATGTGTACACAAATTGTTCAAATTCAATTTATTTTCTTCTCTAGATATATTTTAATCATGAAATTTGTAATTTTTATCTATTCAACGATCATTCAAACATAATATTTGGTAAATAGTTGCATTGTATTTAGTACTTCACTATATATAGGGTTAAAATGGTCTTTTTTGTCAGTCAGCACCAAATCCAAAATATTTGGTAAACACTCATTTTCTAGTCAACACTTATATTAGACAGAGTCGTTTATTCTGATCAGACCACTTATTCTAGACAACGCTTATTAGCTATTGTTGGTAAACAACCCCTAAGATGTTTTTCTATAAAAAAAAGTATAAATAACACTTGATATGAAGCATCGTGAAACCAATATAACAACAACGAATGAATTATGGCTAAAATGGTCCCAAACATACCAAAATAACATCCATCATATGATCATATCTCAAGGTTCACAATGGTTATACACATCACAGTTGAGATTTACAATTAGTCTAATGGTGAACTACAAGTCTCTGCTAAACCATGCCACTTCTATAACATCACCTCTTCTCTTTCCATTTCGATGAACTCCCAACTATACTCTCACCTAAAATGGTTTTCAGTTTTATAAAAGAGAGGCTTTGACCGGAGGTCTAGTGAGTTCCCTCTAGAAAATAAGTTCACGCCAAAAAATACCACCAAAAACAAGTTATAAAAGAAGTGGTAATGATTCACACGATAAACAATTATGCACACCTCCAACACACGTACATGACACACGCTTTTGGTCACGCACACTTGTGACAACGTGTTCGGGCCCACACTTACCCTTAGATCGAATGACATGAAACAAATTCATGCATTCTTTTTGGGTCACACCTCCTAATAGTATGTCGTCACGCTCCCACCCTAATGAATGCACACTTTAAAAATATTGATCAACGTTCAGTCATGACATGTTCAATTGTAAAACAAGCATTTTAGATAAACCATTATGCATAATAAAATCTCATTTATAAACATGAAGAGATAAGAAAAACTCACATGTCGTCCAAACCAAAATTACACACTTGCACGCTAAGAATTCCCAAACCAAACACTTGAATTACACGACATAGGGATGGTGTTAAACCACTTGGATCCTCCCAAAACCATCTAATCCAATCCCTTAAACAACCCCCTAATCGGTGCCTCAAACCTGGCCCAAAACGAGAAACAAAACGAAATCGAAACATCACCAAACAGTGTTGAATGCGGTTTTTGTGCGACTCGGGACGCATGCAACTCGCATTTAGGCCTGTTTCATGTTGCACGAATTTTACACTAAAAAAATCCTTAAGCCACTGATGTCCAATCTTTCCCAAATCAATTTTATGCTCCAATTGAGAGAATCGATGTTCTAAACCATTGTAATAATCATCATAACATCAAAACACCATTTAATTCAACCAATATCCAAGCATTAATTATAATTAAAATTAAAATTCTACCCCAAAAACTTAAACCTTGAAACCCTTTGATGATAACATTAACAATGGTGAGTTTTCTCAAAATGAACATTTGAAAACCACTAAGGATCAACCAAAACAATCACCCATCTAGGGTTTTTCAGTGCAATAGCAAAAGAAAGGTAAAACTCCAAACATTGAATCCATTACTCCATTAATTGAGGTTTTGAGCTTGAGAGTGAGTAGTTATCTTTGAGGAGATGACTCTTGTTTCACTGATTTCCTTCAATCTCTTCACTAAGAATCCAAATGAGCTCTCTTTTATCAAAAGCTGTCATCCTCTACCCTCACATCCAAACGTCTGATTTCTCCACAATGAGAGTGAATGAAGGGTTTTCCCTCATTTAACCCTTAATTACAATAGGGTCCCTGAAATTAAAGGAAATTGCATCCACATCCATAATCTTCCATAAACTTCATATTTTTAAGGTTTAGGGTTATTACAATACCGCCCCCCTTAAAAGAATTATGTCCCCAGATTTTCATTGTCGAACAAGTGTAGGAATTTGGACCTCATATTCGACTCCACTTTTCAAGTTGCCTCTTGACCTTTATGATTTTGGAGATGGTTTTCGTACTCAGGAAGTATGTTATGACAGATTTGAGGCATAATTATAGTAAAATTAACATCATCGTCTATATCATCAAATTGACGAATATAAATATGACGTTCATATTCGACGATCATGTTGTCCATGGAAAACACGTGTAATCAACCTTCTATATATATATATATATATATATACTTTCGTTTTTAATCAATTTCCAACCATCAAATTCCATCTTCATATGGATCCATCAAGACCTCCATTCAACCCTTTTTTCAACTTTTCACAAGAATCATATTACCACCCAAGTGATCCTACGCAAACACCAAATCATAGCATTCATCCAACAAACGTCACCAATTTTCAAGTGCCAATGTACCAACCACCAAATTTTCAATATTTCCAACCACAACAGAAATTGTACGAATATCAACTTCAAGAAATTCTAAATGAACAATGATGTAGTTTTATGTGTTAAGTTTGTATTTTTATTATGTAATTTATTTTCTTGTATTTCATTATAAATTATATTTTGCATTTTTTTATAATCTTTAATATTAACAAAAAATAAATTTTTCACACATTTTTCATAAACATACTTTACAAAACATCATAAAGCATGATGTGACATAAAACAATTTCTTATACTATTAACTGTCACATCAACAAAAAGTACTGATTTGACATTAACAATTATTAAAAACCAATTTTTTATTAAAAAAATCATGGCATGTTGCCTTGCAATTGTCTTGTAATTACACTGTAATGGATGGAGTAATTGTATCATTAAAGTGTTTATTCTAACTGAAAAACCTTAGGATTAGATGGACTGAAATTTTCGGTCACATATATACCCTTTGTTGCAATCTTGAATAGAAATGTTAAAGATCCCATTTTGACCAAATGATGCACACAAGTGGATGATTAGTGGCAGTAATTATTGTGCATTTTAAATTATTTTATTTTACATAATTAAAATATTTTTAAAAGTTGAAATAAACAGAAAAGGTTAACAAAAAGAGAACACTGCGGTTGACGAGTGTTCTTTTATTTTTAAATTGTCAAAATGAATTAATAATTATTTGTCGAATGTCGATCGAACTGGACAAAATTATAAATTGTTTGAAAATGGGTTTTCGGGTATTTTAGTAAATCTCTTCTAGAGCTTGGGTTGATCCGATAATAAATATTTCGATGAAAAAAACAATGTTTAGAATTTTATAATATATACAGATAGAGGGAGGTTCAGGGGAAAACCTCGAAAAACTGATGAATACTCTGGAGGTCCTTCATCTGGACGGTATGTATTCGTGCATACAGGTAAATTATGTTGTTGTTTTGGTTTTTATGCACAAGTGCATTATACACGTGTGCATGTTACAAATTACTTGTATGCACAAGTGCATATCATTCAGATGAAGGGCTACCGTTCCTCAGTTTTCCGTTTTTTTTGTTGAAGTTTTCCCCTGAACCTGGCCCTATACAAATAATTATCGATAAATATAAAGAATCAAAAGATAGAAGATTAATCGTGTATTTGATTTTGCATAAAACACTTTCATATCCATTTTAGCTCTTTGGAGGGTTTGGTTTGCAGGATTTCAATAAAATTTAAAGAAATTGAAATAATCAACTTTATTGATCAAATTTTATTCAAGTGTTTGGCTTATCTATGATTTAAAATTGAATTACATATATTCTATTATTCATGTATTTAGTTATTCTAACACAATTGATACGAAATTCAATTCCATTTCATCTCATTTTGTCATAATAACAAAATTATCCTCATCTTCCCTACTTGATTTACCCAAACCCATATGACTTCCATCTAAACCACCGCTGACCACCATCAATCTGAACCATCGTCGATCACCACGAAATAGATTCACCGGTCTAAACCTCTGCCGACCACCACCGATTTGAAGCACCGTTCCGAACCACCGTCGGCCACCACTATTATAAAAGTGGTATTTTGGTTATTTATCATTTATTCAATCCAATTCCAAAGCTATATTCTACCAACAAAACAGGAAGATTCCAATCATTTAATATACCCATTCCCACTTCATCTCAACGAAACGCACGGTCAAATTTCATTTCAATTCATATAAGATCAAATTTCTTTGACAAATTTCATTCTTTTTAAAACATTTTGCCAACAAAACACCCCTACGACTTAGGGTTTGTATGGTTTGCGGAATTTGGAAGTGGATTCCTATTTAATCCCACATTTGGCTTAAAGAAAGCCCATAATTGAAAAACCAAGATTTCAATGAAATCCACAAACAATTAATTCAAAAATCTCATCGGTAAATTGGCACTTCACTAAGAAAAGATAATTTAATTACTTCTATAATTTGTTTTTATAAATTCTTTATGAAAAATGAACTTCAATTCAATTTTAACTCTTACAACACAAACACACCAAAACGTCAAATACTTCCGCAAAATCAAAATCCCTAAAATAAGTGTGTTAAACCAAACACCAATTATCTTGATATGATGAAATTTAAAGACAAAACACATAGAAGATGTTCTTGATGAATAATCACAACACAAAAGTTCCCAAACCAATCTTGTTTTTACCATTTTAATATGATCCAATTGACGAATGAATATTTGACTTCAAATAAAAATAGTCATTAGGCCTCAATTATTTTTTGTACAAAAAAGGTGATACCGACAACCCCAATCGGCTGCCTATCCATAATGTGGGGGCATACCTGACTCACTCAAAGGTTGTGGCTATGGGGGTGTCTTGGGTTCGAACCAAAGACCTTCTGCTTTTTGTATAAAGATGCCTCCACCCATTACCAACTGAGCTACATGCCATTGGCATTAGGCCTCGATTATTATTTAATTTGTATTTACGAAAACAATGTTATTGTATAAACTTGCATTCAAATATTTATGTATTCGATATATGTAACTTTATTTTCATAAAGTTGAAATTCGACAATAGAGTTTAGAATATATTTTCTATTATTAATCGTCCCTTTCGATTCCAAAGTAAGTAAGATACACTTATTATAAAGAAAACATCAATTCTTTCATTGGAGTGGTGAAAAGTTAAAGAAACAAAGAAAGTAGCCGATGATATGATAGAAAATACAGATTTATCGATTTATTAAAGAAAAATGAGATAAAATAGAAAAAGACAAAATATCTCTCATCTAATGGAATTTATTAACAGCTGTTAGAGGCAGAGACTAAATCCAAACGTTTTTGCATACCCCAATGTTTAAACTGTAATTTTTAAATTGTAGAGACCAAATCAATACATATATATATATATAGAGAGAGAGGGAGGTTCATGGGAAAACCTCAAATAAATGGAAAACTAAAAAACACTTTATCAACCGTTAGATTAGATGATCTGATGGATGTGATTAGACGGGCGGTTACAACAATAATAATTAAATTAAAAAACCCCACCCCCCTATTTTTTATTCGAAAAAATACGAAAAATAAACAAAATTCGAACGAAATAAATTACACCAAATAAACGATCATATTTTTCTCGTTAATTTGACATCCATATTGGTATACTTTTTCCTCCGTATTTTCGTGGTTTTCCGGTTTTTCAGTTATTTAGGGTTTTTCCTTGAACCGGACCATATATATATATAGAGGGGTGGTATCGGGTACAAACCAGTTAGTTTGTACAAACTCGTACAAACCATACATAGCTTCATGATTTTGTAAATTTGGCTTCATGAATATATATATATATATATATATATATATATATATATATATATATTTTGGCTTCATGAATATATAATTGGCTTCATGAATATATCATTTGACATTTTTAACTAATTTTTTTTACAAAAATAAGGGTATTTTAGGGTATTTTTATAAAAAAATTAGTTAAAAATGTCAAATGATATATTCATGAAGCCAAATTATATATTCATGAAGCCAATATATATATATATATATATTCATGAAGCCAAATTTACAAAATCATGAAGCTAGGTATGGTTTGTACGAGTTTGTACAAACTAACTGGTTTGTATTTGATACCCAACATATATATATATATATATATATATATAAGAGAATGTAGGAGGAGAGAGTTAAAGAAAAGCCTCCATTGAGGCTTTAGATTTTTCTTAGAGTTTTGGTTTTTTTAAATCAAATATAGCATTAAATGGGTTAATCCTTTCATTTTTTTTACTAATTTTTATTATTTTATATGTTCAATATTAATATTTTTAATAAAGCAAAATATTATTTACATCACAATTTTTTAACAACAATATATATATAATTATACCCTGTATTCTTATTTAATTTTTAATTTTATTTAACATATATTTTTATCTGAATTTATTTTCTTTCTATAAATGAAAACTTATTTTCATGGAATATATTTTTTGTTATTTCATTTAATTATTTTTTGTAGTAAGCTAACAATGCTTATAAATAAAAACTTGTTTTAAAAGTATATATTTTTACCGATTGAGTATTTTTTTACTTACTAATCTATCATATATTTTTATTTGAATTTATTTTCTTTTTTACATAACCAAAACTTAAATGAAATGCAACAATGGTTATAAATGATAACTTATTTTAATGGAATATATTTTTTGTTATTTAATTTTATTATTTTTTGTAGTAAGCTAACATCAATATATATATATATAGGAAAAAGATCATGAGAGAACCATGAAAAATAAAAAAAACCAGATAACCAAGAAAAAACGGACGAAAAAGTATATCAAAATGGATGTCAAATTAAGGATAATAATGTGATCGTTTATTTGGTGTAGTTTGTTTTGCTCGAATTTATATTGTTTTCGTTGATTTTCGATTTTAAAAGTCAGGAGGAAATGCTTTTATTTTTTGAAAAAAGTGGTTATAACCGTCATTTTAATCTCATCCGTTGGACCATCCTAATCTAACAGTTTTGATAAGTTATTCGGTTCTTTTATTTTTTAGGGTTCTCTCCCGATCTCAACCCTATTTATATTTATATATATATATATATATATATATATAGAGGCGGGTTCAAACGAGGAGCGTACCAATTTAAGAGAACGTGAGGAGCAATTGACAGTTATGAATCACATGTGATTCGCAGTTGTGGATCACATGTGATTCACAACTGATCTGGACTCGAATTGACAGTTATGAATCATTAATGATTTACAGTGTTGAATCACATGTGATCCGCGACCTGCAGCATCGCGCCACGCCTCGCGCCACTTTTGCGCGAATTTTCGAGAAAGTTCCGATTTTTTAGCGTTGTAAATCATATGTGATCAGAAGCATGCGAGTGCTCCTCACGTTCTCTTAAATTGATGCGCTCCTCGTTTGAACATTCTTATATATATATATAAGAGAATGTAAGAGAGAGAGTTAAGGAGAAGCCTACATTGATGCTTTAAATTTTTCTTAATTTGATTTTTTTAAAACAAAGATAGCATTAAATGGGTTAATCCTTTCATTTTCTTTATTAATTTTTATTATTTTATATATTCAATATTAATATTTTTAACAAAACAAAATATTATTTACATCACATTTTTTAACAACAATATATATAATTATTAAAAATTAAAAAATATATATATATAATTATACCCTGTATTCTTATTAAAATTTTATTATTATTTAACATATATTTTTATTTGAATTTAATTTTTTCTCACATAACCAAAACTTAGATGAAATGCAACAATGGTTATAAATGAAAACTTATTTTAATGAATTATATTTTTTGTTATTTATTTTTATTATTTTTTGTAGTAAGATAACAATGCTTATAAATAAAAACTTATTTTAAATGTGTGTATTTTTAGCGATTGAGTGTTTTTTTTCTTATTAATCTAACATATATTTTTATTTGAATTTATTTTCTTATATATATATATATATATATATATCCTAATCAAATGAGAACTACGTGGTTTGTGATAACTATGAGATCTAATGTGAACCAATCATTTAAGATAATTATTGCTATTTAATAAAATAGAATTAAGGGTAAATTAGTAAATTAAGATGGGATGACAACTCATAAAACCCTCGAATATTTGTCAAGCGTCGTTGCACTATCAACATGGTTTACATTCATTTTCTTTCCACCATATTCCACCATTCCTTGACTCGAAAGTTCAAATCTTTCTGTAAAAGCCTTCCATAAAGGATGGTTTTTCACCGGTGACGTCAGAGTTATTCATCGAGATGGGTATTTGGAAATCAAAGATAAAAGATGTGATCATTTCAGGTGGAAAAAACATCGGCAATGTGAACTAGAGTTAGTTTTATTCAACCACCCAAACATATTGGAAATGGCGGTGGTCGCAATGCCACACCCAAACATATTGGAAGTGGCGGTTCTATTCATGTAATTGGCGAAGATAACAATGATAGTTATGAATCGGAAGGTGTCTTTTGTTTTTGTATTGTTTTCCGATGATTATTGTTCGTGTTGCAACCATATAAGTCCAGTTCTCTTCTTTTTATCGACTAGACTAAAACCATGAAACATATGTGGTGTAAGATGACACGATTTCACGTTAATGAAATATGATGTCGCATTAATGATGTAAGAGTTTAGCTAAACCATATGCATGAAACCTACGAATTGGTATACATTATATAATCTTATTTCCAAATTGCCTGGTATTTGATTTCCCATTACAGCTTCATTACCTTTATCGTCCAACAAAACAAGGTTACCTACTTGTGTTCTTGAACATAGAAAAAGAGTACGTAAGACCCTCAAAATTTGGAAAAAGCAACTTCAAAAAACAACCAAATAAGGTTAAAAATTAAAACGTTAACAACTTCAACATTTAATAACTTAAGTCATACACCAAGACTAAATACGGTCGGGTGTTACTTAACCCAAATACAAGTTGCTATTCCCAAAATAAATGTGGAAGACTTCACTCAGCTATTCACTAAGCACACAACTAGCACTCATCTCTTCACAATGTCACTAGAAACTATTCCCAATCGGAACTGTTGCACATGCCGACAAATAAAAAGGTTAGGCTAACGCCTAGTGAGTTCAAGAGTTTTAATCATGATTAAATAAATCGTTTAATGAAAAGAATGCAACTTAAATCATGGTTTCAAAAAAAAATGATTTATATTAAATGTGCAAACAACCCATTTTTCTAACGCACACAAATCTCGTGATGAAAGCTCCAATATAAACTATTTCTCAATAATGGACTCAAATCGAAAACTCACTTAAAACCTGAATAAATATTAAATTTCTAAGTAATATAAACGTGAATAAACTCCATTATTCGAAACATCCAAAACAAGGATGAGGCACAATACACCACCATATATCATGGAAAACAATCCATATAAATATAATACGTCACCGAAAACATGTAAAAATAAATACCCAAAACAGCACCTTTTGGTGACGGGGGAGACCCGGTTCCATCGAATGTGGCGGGTACACAAAGTTAAACCACAAATATATGTTACAAGCATGTTTCATGGATGGAAAAGCTTATGAGATCAACCCTATTCAGGCCTTTAGTCAATCTTGGACATTAACCCAAACCGGATCTTTAGTCCATGGAGACATCAATTCAAACCGAGTCTTTAGTCTATAGAGATATAAATCCAAACCGGATCTTTAGTTGTAATACCCCGGGTAAGTTCGTTAGTTAAAAATCTCTTTTCCGTTAAATTTAGTTAACTTTAAAGTTGGATATTAGGGTAAGGTTGGGTAAATTATAAGTTTAGGGGTGTTTGGGTTATTGTTGGGAAGTTCAAGGACTAAAATGGTAAAATAGGTTTGATATTATCACCTTTAGACTTTCAGATATTTTCACTTCAGCAGAAACTCAGATATTATCCTAGTAGTGTGTGTGTGTGTTTGGAGGCAAGAAGGAGAAAAGAAGGAAAGTTAGGTTAAAGCTCAAATTGGTGTACTTGGAAGAGGAATTAAGGTAAGTTCCTTTGTATTTTGTGTTTGTAATTGTTATTAGAAGGTTTCTATCGGATTAGAATAGTCAGAGACATGTATGGGGTTAATTTCAGTCGGATTCTGGGTAGAAAATGCATAAACAGACAGTGGTTTCCGGATAGAATGAATGTGTCCGGATACTTTTGTTGGTAGTGTCCGGGTAGCTTTGTTGATGGTGTCTGGACGAGTCAAGTATCCGGGTAAGTTCCTTTTGTTATAAGTTTCCAGATGGAATGGGATACCGGATGGTATCCGGATTGCTTTGTTGTCCGGAATGTTTGTTATCCGGATTAAATGTGTTGTCCGGATAGTTCAGGTTGTCCGGATTACTTTGCTGTCCGGGTTGTTTTGGGCTGTCCGGGAACTATAGCTGTTAGGTCGTTTTGATGGCGAGAGTTAGGTAGATTTATCTAGAGTTCATAAGCCTGCTGGTATGTTTAATGTGTTCAATTGGTAAGGGGATATTTGTATTTAATCTGTTTCAGATTCTGTGGATTTGGATTGAAAGACTGAATCTTTTGGAGAAAGGCTTGGAAGCGTATTTTTAAGCATTCAAGGTGAGTTTTACTTTAAAACGTTTTCAAACTGGAATACGTATATGTGTGGATTGGGTATGTGATAGATGTGTGATTATGTGTGTTTATGTTGAAATATAATATGTTGAGATATTGTATATACATAAGAATTATACTATACAAGAATACGACTGGCCGGGCTTAGGACCGGTGTGTTGGCTGTAATATTCGTACAGTGTTGTTGGCTGTAAATGTCGTACAGTGAAGTTAATTTATTAGTTGGCTTGCTACCAACTAATTTGGCCATGGGAATGAGGAGGGATGAACACAATGTACGAGTCTTGCTTGGTAGTTAATCTTTGTGGTACATGGATGTTTTATAAAAAGGATTTTTAAACTGACAGGGATTATCTCACTAGACCGTTTGGTCTAACCCTCATTTTCCTTTCAAAAATATGTATTCCAGGTCAAGGATCTTTTGTTAGCAAAGGGAAGAATAAAGCATAGGAGGCGGTTGATAGCTGACGCAGACTAGGATATGTTTGCGTTTTTTTTTGTATTGTATAGTTTTGAGACTTTGGGACCGAATGTGAATTATTATGTATTTTGTTATGAAAGTAACGACGTTATGTATGAGATGTTAAATGATGTATATTATGTATGTTATGGGATACCGAGCCGTTACAGATGGTATCAGAGCCCTAGTTTAAGGGATTTAGGTATTAGTATCTGTACCTAGACTTAAACTGCATGTGAAGTAGGATGTCCCTATTATTTTTAGAACCTTGGGATGCTAAGTATAAAAGGTAGAAGGAACATCATGTAAGGTAATTTCAGATTTACACCTGGCCAGTGTAATTGTGATCTTACAGGTGCATGTTTGAACTGGAATACCTTGTTATATGGGGTATGTGCTTATGTGTATGTTAACCTTGTTTGAATCTACAGAATGGCAAGTGGTACTAGACAAACGAATCGGGGAGGAGGAAATCCTAATAGAACAAATCCAACAGTTGGGGCAAGGGGAAGAGGGGGAGAGAGAGGTAGAGGCAGAACTGGAGGCAGAGTTCAGGGGCGCGACACGGAATTTGTTACAAGAGACGACTTGGCGGCCGAAATGGGAAGACTTCAAGCCAATATACAAGCTATGTTCAATAGAACTCGTCACACTGAAACTGGAATACCGGATTCTAGTCTGGAAGACGAAATGCCCATTACACCTACTGTCATACCGGTGCCAAGGAAGTGTGACTATAAAATGTTTTTAAATTGCAAACCCCCGACATATTCAGGAAAAAGAGATCTAGTGAAGGCCATGAGGTGGCTGAAAGAGATAGAAGTTGTCTTCAGGACCAGCAAGTGTGCAGAAGAAGATAAAGTGCTATACGGAACCGCGATGTTGAAGGCAGATGCTCTATTTTGGTGGGAGGCTCATATTACCTCTGGAGGATCTGATGTGTACTCGACTTTTACTTGGGACGAATTCACAACAGCTTTCAAGGAACAGTTTTGTCCTCCAGCAGCAGTTAGACAGCTAGAAGAGGAATTCATGAACCTACATCAGAGAAGTTTATCGGTTAGGGATTACACTGCTCGCTTTCTGGAGAAGTCTTGCTTTGCGGAATACTAAGTTGCCACGGAGGCGCTGAAGATGGAAAGGTTTATTTTCGGGTTAAATTCAGAAATTAGAAAGTTAGTGATTGCAAAAGGACCCGATACCTTCTCAGCCGCAGTAGATGCAGCGAAAAATGTGGAACGGGATAATAGGAGAGACGCTAGTGATAGAAGTTTTGGAAAAAGGAAATTGGAGGAAATGACGTACGATTTGGAGGAATACGAATCTCCGAGATTTGATAGTTATCTATCTTTCAGACCAGTTGAAAGACCATGTCCAAAATGCAATCGTGTTCACCAAGGAAACTGTTATGTGGATTCCAGAAGATGTTACAAGTGTGGGAAGACTGGTCACATTGCTAAAGACTGTCACGTAACTCGATTATGTTTCGTTTGCAATTCTCCTGATCATATTCAGTCAGACTGTCCACGATGGAAAGTACAGCAGGGTAGTATGACGGTGAGACCAACGAGTGTTAGGTCGGGAGAGGTACAAGGGTCTGAGGTACCGAAAGCAAAAGGTCGTGTCTTCCAAATGACAACACAAGAAGAGGAGGAAATTACGGATGAGGTTACAGGTACATTTCTAATAAACTCTATACGTGCTAAGGTGTTATCCAACTTCGGTGCAAAATGGTTATTAGTATTTCCGTGCTTTTGTTGCTTATCTGTGTTAGAGATATAGGTGGGTGTGGGGTGTGTATTCAGTTAGTTTCTATGGCTTTGAATTGAGTTTGAAGTGATAGTGATAAGTATTCATACCTTTTCGCTTAACCGAATTCCGGGACGGAATTCTTTTAAGGGGGAGATAATGTAATACTCCGGGTAAGTTCATTAGTTAAAAATCTCTTTTCTGTTAAATTTAGTTAACTTTAAAGTTGGATATTAGGGTAAGGTTGGGTAAATTATAAGTTTAGGGGTGTTTGGGTTATTGTTGGGAAGTTCAAGGACTAAAATGGTAAAAAAGGTTTGATATTATCACCTTTAGACTTTCAGATATTTTCACTTCAGCAGAAACTCAGATATTATCCTAGTAGTGTGTGTGTGTTTGGAGGCAAGAAGGAGAAAACAAGGAAAGTTAGGTTAAAGCTCAAATTGGTGTACTTGGAAGAGGAATTAAGGTAAGTTCCTTTGTATTTTGTGTTTAGAAGGTTTCTATCGGATTAGAATAGTCAGAAACATGTATGGGGTTAATTTCAGTCGGATTCTGGGTAGAAAATGCATAAACAGACAGTGGTTTCCGGATAGAATGAATGTGTCCGGATACTTTTGTTGGTAGTGTCCGGGTAGCTTTGTTGATGGTGTCCGGACGAGTCAAGTATCCGGGTAAGTTCCTTTTGTTATACGTTTCCGGATGGAATGGGATACCGGATGGTATCCAGATTGCTTTGTTGTCCGGAATGTTTGTTATCCGGATTAAATGTGTTGTCCGGATAGTTCAGGTTGTCCGGATTACTTTGTTGTCCGGGTTGTTTTGGGCTGTCCGGGAACTATAGCTGTTAGGTTGTTTTGGGCTGTCCGGGAACTATTTTTGTAAGTTTAAAGTTTATATTATCATAACTTGTGGAAAAATTGAGGTTCAAATTAGCCCGGAATTTGGGGCGTTACAGTCTTTAACCCATATTATGCAAATACGTGCTCCAAATGCATGACTAACTCAAAACCCCTTCATTGACATTTTCCAAATTAAGTCAAACCATTTATATACCAAAATACTTTATAACTCGATAACATATATCTTTCACAATAGGTTATAAAACCAAAAGCATCAAGAGTGCATAAATGTCAACTGATATTCATTTATGACACAAAGTACCCAAAAGGGCGTATTCTCAAATAAAACGCAATTAAGTGCATAACACATCCAAAGCTCCATCTCGAGCTACTAAAACCGAGAAAATACCCCAAAGACTCATTTGAGTATAAATCGAGCCCAAAAGACAAAATAAACATTTGGCTAAATATGTGAGCCAATATGGTTACATAAATCAACATACATCTTTACCCAAAATCTTCGTCTCTTAAATCACAATTGGCCTTCGGCCCAAAACCAAAAAGGTTTACAATTTTCCAAAAGGTTCACAAGGTCGGGAATGACCAAAATTCGATGACTCACACGTTCTTATTTTCAAAACGTACCATAACGCAAACTATGCATATTTCCAACAAACACTAAAAGTGGATTTTAAAATAAAACTCATATCGGATCAGGCCCACTTCCGGAATTAAACAATACCGGATCTCGGCCCAAACACCGGAAATTAATTCTAGATCCGGAATTCCCAAAGCCCATTTTCGGAATTCATAACTCCCGGATAAATTCCGGATCCAAACACAAGTCCGAATCAACTTCGGACCAATTCCGGAACTCACTAAAACCGGGCCCAAAAGCCCAACTTCCGGAATTACTCAAACACCGGATCCAAAAGCCCCATTCCGGAATCCAAAGCCCATTCCGGATCCAAAGCCCATTCCGGATCCGAAGCCCATTCCGGATCCGAAGCCTATTCTGGAACCCATTTTCGGATCTCAAAACCTAGTTCCGGAACACACTAATTCCGGATTTAATTACCCAGTTCCAGAATTCTCTAATACCGAGACTTCGATACTGGTTCATCGATTTACGTCAAATTCACTCATAAATCTCATCCAAAATACAGCTTATTGATCGATTTCATCTCTAAACAATTATACCAATTCATTCAGACAGTTTATACCCAAAATCTGATTCAATTTCAACTTTAATGTTCTAAATGAAGAGATGAACTCACCTGTTCAGAAGTTTACCCCAGCAAATCCAAATCTTCCTTCTCTCTGATTCAACAATCCACTAGAGAGTGATTCAAACTGATGTTACTCAACTGATTAAGAATTAAAGAAGGAGATTCAATAACTCTTACCACACGAATCCCAGCTCCAACTTTTCTCTTCTTCTCTTTTCTTCTTTCTCTCCCTGCTTTTTCTCTGGACCGACTCCAAAATTCTTTTTGGAATAATATCTCAAATGAAATTACTTTCCTTAACTTTAAGTAATCTCAATTTTCAATAAAGGACCAACCAGCTCCTCAAGTTCTAATTTTCAACATTAACTTATAACTTTGGTCAAAATACAATTTCAACCCTAGAGTTTATAATTACAATTTAGTCCACAACTTAGACTAAATTACAATTCGATCCCATTTATATTAATTAAAATATCATGGAAATACAGGGTGTTACAGTTTTGGGCTCCGATCCGCCCAAACCCGACCGATGCTCACCCCTAGTATGAATAGAGGTGGTTGCATAATATCCCACCTCTATATTAATATTATATATAACGATTATTTAAAATCATTAATTGATGTATGACTTTCTAAACTTCATATTTAATTACACATAATCAAAGTATATATTTAAAATTATATTAGTGATATTTAAGTTATCAATCAATGTAATCTTTATAGAATTGGTACGTGGATACATAAATCTAAATCTATAGCATTATATAAATATTCATATATATAATTAATAATCAAATGAAAATTATGTTATTTAATATATTATACTATTTTTTATATGTATTAATTATATTATGAAATGTTAAAGTAGATTCATTTTATAACACTGTTTTTGATCATTTTACATTTACTTAACTAATTATTTTATATTGACTTAACTGGTTAAATCAATAACTAACTTATTAATTAGTTTTTCAAAATAACCTAAACGAAAAGGGTAATGAAATAACTCTTACATATATGTTAAAGTTCAAACTAGGAAAATAAATCAAAGTTCTTATTATTCCATACATATTTTTTTAGGGGCAAACATGGTACATTATCATGTTTTTTTTCTCGATACTATGTACAAGTCAATTATAATTGGTACGTAAAAATTTATACTCCATACCAGCCAACTTTAGTTGGTACCAACTTTTTTCGGTTGATACGGTTTTGTACCAACATCTAAAAAGTTTACAAACCTAATGTCCAAAACATGTTGTCAGTAAAACTTTTAGTTGTAAAACAATAAAATGCATGAATTGGGGTCTTTTTGAGTTTGAAGGTCGACTAAAACTTTTAATCTTTTTTGAGGAAACTTTTAATCTTTTACTGTAATTGTAAAATAATAAAATGTTAATTTACTAAATAATTAAAGATTTTTAAAGGGAAATTAATTATTTTACCCTAAGTTCAAAGTTAAGTTACAGATATACCTCATCTCTCTCCAACTTTACCAAAATACCCAAAAATCCCGTGAAACACCCCTCGATCACGGACCCTTTCATATTAATTTGGCTTTTTTCGAGAAATGGTCCTCGATTGGTATTTTTTTCCGTGAACTCGTACATAAAATTTAACTTTTTCCGTGAAAGCAAAACCTTCATGATTAAATATAGAGAAATTGATTGAAATGCCCCGACTTTCACTCATGTAACAACCCAAATTCTAGTAGGTTTTAGAGTTTGGTGGCCAAAGTGAAATAAATGAAAGTTAAGTTGAGGGACCATTTCTGTATTTTGTTGAAGGTATTTATATGCACAAACTTTTAGGGCAACCCCCATTTGCAAATCAGTATTTTTTGGTCTTGTGTGTGTGTGGTGACGTGAAGCAAGGAAAGAAGGAAGAAGAAGAAGAGGAAGGAGGCAATAGAGAGGAGAAATCAATCAGGTAATCCTTCTTAAGTTCGTATTCTGTGTAATTTAGCATTCCCTTCTTCTTTAGCTTGGATTCTATGATTGAAACTAGTGATTTCTTAAGCTTTCCCCATTTTCCCTAAAAAGTGGGTTTTATGGGTTTTGGTCTTAATGAAACGATTTTAGAGGTTATAAATGGTTTAAGTGAGTGTTTGGGGTTAGTGAATGAACCCTTATAGTTGTCTAATCAAACTAATGGCTTAAATCGGAGTTTAAAGTGGTTTTAGAATTTCTAAGCTCGAACAGCAGCGTTTTCCGGACACCAGTGTTTGGTGGTGTCCGGATATGTTGCATGTGTCTGGGTAAGTGTCTCGTGAAGGTGTCCGGGTAGTTTTGTCCGGATAAGTGGTGTGTGCGGATAAGTGTAGTGTCCGGATAAGTGTAGTGTCCGGATAAGTGGTGTGTCCGGATAAGTGATGTGTCCGGATAAGTGGTGTGTCCGGATAAGTGATGTGTCCGGATAAGTATAGTGTCCGGATAAGTGTAGTGTCCGGATAAGTGCTGTGTCCGGATAAGTGCTGTGTCCGGGAAGGGGTATCCGGACAGTAGTGCTGTGCTGGTCAATGCCCTTAGGTGTTCGGTTGGATTAGCTTGGTGATTTCAAGAAGTGCGTTCAGCGTCATCAAGGTGAGTTCCCTAAACCTATTTACGACGCAATGTGTTAATTGTCCTTTTAACTGATAATGGTTCACTTTGAGCACGAAATGTTTACCAAATCGATATGCATGTTTTTACATGAAAGCTCATACTTTATTCAAAGAATATTTAGCATGATGAAATGATTATATGATTTACGAGATTCCAAGTTGTATGAAGTATGACATGTGATGTATGCTATGTGGAGTCGGTCTGCACCGTGGGATCGGTATGCTCTGGGATCCGATGATCCCTTGGACATGGGTGATGAGCCGATAGGTTGGAATCTGTTTCCCTCCTATTCGGGTAGAGGGGAGTCTGCTTGGGCCCCGGTACGAGGCGAGAGGGGAGTCTGCTTGGGCCCCGATCGCGACGAAAGGGGAGTCTGCTTGGGCCCCGATCGTGGTTAGTTTATGCGGTCCTCATCACGGTGCAGTACCATGTTTGACGTTATGTGAAGTTTGATGATGAATTTTATAAACGATTTTCCCAATGTTTATATATGTTGTTTTCGGAGGGAATTCACTAGACCTTTTGGTCTAACCCTCGCTTTTCAAAACTAAACCATTTTCAGGTAAGCAAGTAGTAAGAGGCTCAAGTAAGTGAGCAAGAGCATGATTGAGTACAGATGCAGCTATAGACTGTGCCGATGCCACTTGTAGTAGTAGTTGTTCTCAGTTGTGTATAGGTTGTTTCCGCCAACCTTAGTTTGGGAATGATGTAACTGAATTTTGGGACCCAGTTTTATTACAGAGTATGATTTAATGCTTTGGTTGTCTTGTTATGTTTTTGGGATGTTACAAATGGTATCAGAGCTATAGTTTAAGGGATTTAGGTGACCGGACAGGCCTAAACTTAAACATAGGAGTAGAAGATCACAACTGAGAATCAGGAAACGCGTTAAGAGGGCACTAATGTAGACACAGGAAATGCGTTAGGAGGACACTATTATGGAGATAGGACTAATAAGGTACCGAGGACTGTCATGTAAGGTAAGTTTGAGATTGCACCTGAACAGTGTAATTGCGAACTTACAGGTACATGTATGTGCTTAACCTACCTTATTAACCTACCTAGTGTTCATGTCGTGTTCCAGTACGTTAGATTGTCAACAAGATCCCTGAGGGGTAGACTGAGACCCCTTGTTAGGGAAGTTTCTTGAGAGGTCACTTATGATGTGATGTATGTATACATCGTAGAGAAAGAATGTTGTATAGAACGGTATGAGTCGGATAGAGGTAACTCTTCGTAGATTCGAAGAGGATGGATGTTGAGTTTGAGTAAGACTCCTATTTTGGGAGAGTCCCGGTTCTAGAAATCTTGGGATAGATCGGTCGGGATGGTAAGAAAGGGCGATGTCGAAACCTTGAAAGTGCCAATGGAGCTTTGAATTCTTATTCGAGCTTTTCAAGGACAGGGTAAATGAAATAAGATACCTATAGTGAAATGAAAGCATATAGGAGTGGAAAGTGAGATAGTTGTTCAAAGCGAAATAGTATGAAAGGGTTGAGTAAGTGAGAGGTGGAAAGTGTGTTCAGCAAGTTGTTGCGTGACCGAAAGGACGACCATTGGCCGTAGGTGGAGTGTCAAGGATAAGTTGCGTAATTAAAGTGGTTGACCTTGTTAGAGTGAGTAGCCTTCAATTGCAAATAGAGTCTCATGCATGGCGTTCTTTTATGTAACATGAAATTTTCACGATTTAAAATAAGAATGTAAATGTCAACTTTGAACAAAATGAGTCAGCTTGTACGAGTGCACGTTTAAAGAAAAAGTGATTTCAGTACGTCGCACATTGAAATTTTGAGGTAAACGATTTGCCAAGTATTCCACACTTTTAATGATAAGTTAAATTGTTACAAAAATGGCCAAGGAAATGGTTACCTGCAATTCACTTATAACCAAAATGCTTATTGACCTTTTTGATATCATACAATTGAATGTGAGAACCGACTGGTTTACTTGGTGTCGGTAATTCTTTCAGAATTGTCTCATATGAAAAGATTTTCATGCAAATTATTACTCTCGTAATAACATTGTTCGGATTGAGCAAGATTGGGGTTCACGGGAAGATGCATGCCAATGATTCTCGAGTCGTTGTGCAGAGTTTTGAAGTTATAAGAGCGATGGGGTCACGAGTACCCGAGTTGTTTCTAAATGATGTTTATTTAAAATGATAAAATGTACGAAATGATTTGTCTTTTGCGTTGTCATGCATGAAGGCTATGAACTCACTAGGTCGTAGGATGTTACATGTTAAGCTAAGGAAGAACTTCAAGAGTGAAGAAGTGTCGGACAAATCAGGAAAGAATGTTGTAGCCTTAGTATTTGTGTTCAAGAGGAAAGGTGAACAGGGGTAGATTCGGAAGTGGATTATAGTGTCGGTTGTATGAGGGTTTGCACCCTTGTTCGGTAACTGGAAGTACGGTTGTCAAGGGACGGTTGTGTCCGGAGGAAGGACTCGAAGCCTTCTAGGTGATGGTTTTTTTTTGCAACTCGTTTTGAGTAGTGTGATGAGGAAGAATGAAATGTCTATAGCGTGGGAGTATGAGTTTTGAGGTGAGCTCGTAATGTTGATGTTACATTAGTAGGTTTCGAAAAGAGGGAGGCAGATCATGAAGTTGATTATGATATGTGGAAGGATTAGGTTCCGTAAGGAACCCCTGTTATAGAATAAGTTAACAAGGTAGTTACAGGTTGTCAGTTGATGTAGAAGTCGACCGTTGTGTAAGATGGTTGAGGCCGAAGACTTGAACCAGAAGGTTGAAAGTTGATAGAACACCTTGTAGAGGTGCTAAGAGGATGAGAAGTTATTGTTGTGATTAAGCGTTCTATTTACGAAGTATGGAGGGTTCGTAGAATGATGAGGTATGTAACACGAGCGAAGCAAGTGTGTAGATTCTATCGTCCAGTGAGGGACTGTGTCCAGCTTATGTAAGGCCTCGGATCTTAAAGAGCGAACAAGAACGCTTACATTTGAGCTAATTGGGAACTAGGAAGTTATAGTTCAGCTAGAGTGAGAAAGGACAAAGTAGCGAGATAGACTCGATTGTGTATGAGAGAAAATATGAAGGAAAGTGTGAATTGTGTACGAATGACCATGAGAGACTTGGTTGGTAGTGTGATAATAGGAGTGGTGAATGTACGAATGAATAGTAGCGTCAATTGCCAAGATATCTGTGTCAGCCGGTGATGTAGTAAGGCGATGTTAGAAAGATAAAGGATTAGAAGGAAGTCCTTTTGGGATTTCGGATAGAGTGTACGTTTTGCAATCCCAGTTGTTGAAGTACGTGGGTTGTAAGTAGGTGTGTATTTTGACTGTTATCGGAATGGAATGTCGGGGTAGAATTGGGTGATTGCCCATCTGTGAGACCAAGCTTTGTGGTTACGTATGTTGTTAAGTATATTCTTGAAGGCAGAAGTAAGTTTAAAGAAGATGATGAATAGATTAGTCAAGCTGTAGTATAGTAGAGGAGACATTGTTAAAAAAAATTATTTAAGGTAAATCTAAGTAAGAAAGCCGGGATGACGGTATTTATATATCTGTCTGATTTTATGATCATGGTGGTTAATCGAAAGAATTGTGGAACCCGAGTTCGGGGTGTTCCTGAGTTAATAGATTCGTTTGTAATAGGGATTCCAAGGGGGTGGATTATTAGAGTGAATATGAGACGTTACTAAGAAACACACCTTGGGGTCATTGGAAGTTTAAAGAGGATGAGGGTTGTGTTAGTCAAGAGGTGGTGAGATTGATGCGAAATCCTGAAAGATTGTGAATTGTTGCTTATGTGTGAGAGAAATGTCTGAGAAGGTAAAAGTTGGAGATTAAAGAATGTGTAGTGACGTCGAACACTGGTCTTGTTTCAAGACGGCTTGGTTGAATGCCTTAAGATAAGATCTAGATGCAACTGTTTGGTTATGTAAGTAATGAGAAAGCGATAGCAACATGTGGAAAGGTCGAGAGAGGGGCAAGTAATGTGTGGTGAGCAGTGCTCCACGCTAACGTGGGGAAGGTGTAGATAGTATGTCGGATCAAGTGAGTAAATTGGAAGTAGTATACTTGACAGTATTGTGTAGATTGTCTTTGATAGTGTGCGAACCGTTGGAAAGAATATTGAGGAAGGAAATTGTGTAAGTTTTTGTGCAGGGGAGAAGTGGATGAGACAACTAAATGAGTTAAGTTAGTGACCTTGTGAGAAATGTGTAAACGATTTGGTCGTATAGTGTTTATGCTAGTGAGAATAGCATGGTGTGACTATGGTTATTCCTCCCAGTTGGGTGAGGGTAACCGGAGTTATGTTTTATGACCGAACGAACGTGGTAATCAACGAGGATTTGATGTGTTTCAGGATAAGTTTATTTCTAGTAGGTGAACACTTCAACGTTAGGTTTGAAGGTTCCTACCCTGGGTTACGTACAAGGATGGAGTGATGAAGTGGTGAGGATGTAAGAAATTGTTGACGAGCTGTGGTCGTGGTGGTCCGAGAAAGGGAAATGTTATCCGCTTAGTCGATTGTTGATTAGGAGAAGTAATTTAGGATTGCTTGTATTTCGATGAAGGAACTCTAGGTTGTGAGTTGTCGGGACGTTCAGGTTTGGACTTGTGTCAAGCGGTCAAGTGTGTGTCCGTCTCTTAGTAAATGAATCTCGTGTTATGGCAGAGGATTTAGCCAAGTTCCTCCTTAAAGGAAGTGTTGATGCATGAGAAGCCTTAGTAAATCTTCTGTAGTCAAGATCGACCGAGTAAGAACAGTAGCCTACGAGTTAGAGTACCGTAAGAACGGAAGGAAATGCACCCAAGGTTCCATGTTTCGAGTCTGATGAGATGGTTGACTGAGTCAGATATAGCTTTGCTTTGGGAAGTGTCGGTTTTGATGTGGGCAAGATACCCGCATCTTTTCCAATGAGGAATTCCGGGGACGGAATTCTTTTAAGGGGGGAGTGTTGTAACAACCCAAATTCTAGTAGGTTTTAGAGTTTGGTGGCCAAAGTGAAATAATGAAAGTTAAGTTGAGGGACCATTTCTGTATTTTGTTGAAGGTATTTATATGCACAAACTTTTAGGGCAGCCCCCATTTGCAAATCAGTATTTTTTGGTCTTGTGTGTGTGTGGTGACGTGAAGCAAGGAAAGAAGGAAGAAGAAGAAGAGGAAGGAGGCAATAGAGAGGAGAAATCAATCAGGTAATCCTTCTTAAGTTCGTATTCTGTGTAATTTAGCATTCCCTTCTTCTTTAGCTTGGATTCTATGATTGAAACTAGTGATTTCTTAAGCTTTCCCCATTTTCCCTAAAAAGTGGGTTTTATGGGTTTTGGTCTTAATGAAACGATTTTAAAGGTTATAAATGGTTTAAGTGAGTGTTTGGGGTTAGTGAATGAACCCTTATAGTTGTCTAATCAAACTAATGGCTTAAATCGGAGTTTAAAGTGGTTTTAGAATTTCTAAGCTCGAACAGCAGCGTTTTCCGGACACCAGTGTTTGGTGGTGTCCGGATATGTTGCATGTGCCCGGGTAAGTGTCTCGTGAAGGTGTCCGGGTAGTTTTTTCCGGATAAGTGGTGTGTCCGGATAAGTGTAGTGTCCGGATAAGTGATGTGTCCGGATAAGTGATGTGTCCGGATAAGTGGTGTGTCCGGATAAGTGATGTGTCCGGATAAGTATAGTGTCCGGATAAGTGTAGTGTCCGGATAATTGCTGTGTCCGGATAAGTGCTGTGTCCGGGAAGGGGTATCCGGACAGTAGGGCTGAGATATTTTATCTGATTCGAATTCAATGCCCTTAGGTGTTCGGTTGGATTAGCTTGGTGATTTCAAGAAGTGCGTTCAGCGTCATCAAGGTGAGTTCCCTAAACCTATTTACGACGCAATGTGTTAATTGTCCTTTTAACTGATAATGGTTCACTTTGAGCACGAAATGTTTACCAAATCGATATGCATGTTTTTACATGAAAGCTCATACTTTATTCAAAGAATATTTAGCATGATGAAATGATTATATGATTTACGAGATTCCAAGTTGTATGAAGTATGACATGTGATGTATGCTATGTGGAGTCGGTCTGCACCGTGGGATCGGTATGCTCTGGGATCCGATGATCCCTTGGACATGGGTGATGAGCCGATAGGTTGGAATCTGTTTCCCTCCTATTCGGGTAGAGGGGAGTCTGCTTGGGCCCCGGTACGAGGCGAGAGGGGAGTCTGCTTGGGCCCCGATCGCGGCGAAAGGGGAGTCTGCTTGGGCCCCGATCGTGGTTAGTTTATGCGGTCCTCATCACGGTGCAGTACCATGTTTGACGTTATGTGAAGTTTGATGATGAATTTTATAAACGATTTTCCCAATGTTTATATATGTTGTTTTCGGAGGGAATTCACTAGACATTTTGGTCTAACCCTCGCTTTTCAAAACTAAACCATTTTCAGGTAAGCAAGTAGTAAGAGGCTCAAGTAAGTGAGCAAGAGCATGATTGAGTACAGATGCAGCTAGAGACTGTGTCGATGCCACTTGTAGTAGTAGTTGTTCTCAGTTGTGTATAGGTTGTTTCCGCCAACCTTAGTTTGGGAATGATGTAACTGAATTTTGGGACCCAGTTTTATTACAGAGTATGATTTAATGCTTTGGTTGTCTTGTTATGTTTTTGGGATGTTACAACTCATCACTTACTAAAATGCTCAAACTCTCCCCAATTTAACCAAAATAATGAAAATACCCAAAAAAAATCCACGAAAACACCCCGTGATCACGGACTCTTTTAAAAATTGGGATAACACCCTTGAATTCTCCCGCGAAAGAGATGAAGATGTCCGCAATAGAGCGACTTTGGTTCGCGATAGAGGAAGGTTGATCCGCAGTCGAGGGGCTTTGGTCCGCGATTGGTGGTTTTTTCTATGAAAATGATATGAATTGTTTCGCGAATCACCACTTTTGTAAGGAGTCCGTGATCACAGGGTATTTTCGTGGTTTTTTTTTTAGTATTTTGGTTAAATTAGAAAGAGTTTGAGATTTTTGTAAGTGAAGAGTCCAACTTAAGACATTTCAATGAATGACTCTTAAATATATGTACCTAATCAAATATATTTTAAAATGGACCAACTCATGCATAAAACCAATCCGTGAAAATGCATAAAACCAATTCATTTCACGGAATTTTGTAACAATTAAATGATATTTTAATTAATTTTGTGAAAATGCGTAAAACCAGTTCATTTCACGGAATTTTGTAAAACCAGTTCATTTCACGGAATTTTGTAAAACCAATCTGTGAAAATGCATAAAACCAATCCTGTAATTAATTAAATGAATTAAATCTGTGATCGAGGACCATTTTGTAAAACTCATTTTGTAAAATTCATTTCACGGAAAAAAATGAATTAAATCCGTGATCGAGGACCATTTCACGGAAAAGCCAAATTAATATGAACGAGTCCGTGATCGAGGGGTGTTTCACAGGATTTTTGGATATTTTAGTAAAGTTGGAGAGAGATAGGTATATGTGTAACTCAATTTTGAACTTGAGGTAAAATAATTTCAAATAAGTGATCTCATCATCCAATGCTTAAGTAAAGAGTGATTTATTAAAATGCCCAAAGTTTGACCTTTGACTTACTAAAATACTCAAACTCTCCCTAATTTAACCAAAATACCCAAAAAAATCCGTAAAATACCCCGTGATCACGGACTCCTTCAAATTGTATTGGTTCGCAGACCCAATTCATGTGCATCGCGGAGAAAATCATGTGCATGGCGGGACCATTTTCATGTGCATCGCGGAGAAAATCACCTCCTACGCGGACAACCATGTCCTTTGCAGACTCCAACATGTGGTTTGCGGACAATTTCAAGGGTGGGATCCAATTTTTATAAGGACTCCGTGATCACGGGGTATTTTTACGATTTTTTTTGGGTATTTTGGTTAAATTGGGGAGAGTTTGGACATTTTAGTAAGTCAGGAATCAAAGTTGGGGCATTTTGATTATCTTCTCTAAGGCCATCCGTACCCGGGCTCGGGATGCCTTCGGGCTCAGCGGGGGTGGGCTACGGGCCTTGCGGGCTCAGCGGGGCGGGATGGATTCCGGGGATGGGATCCCGATTCATCCCGAAGGTTTATTAAAAAAAAATTATTTAATTTTTAAAAATAATGCCGTTGAACGGCTCTTTTTAAACAAAAATAAATAAAAAAAATTCTCAATTTAATCCCACTATATATTTAACTCTCAACCTCTTATTTCTCACACCTCTCAAACTCTCTAAAATTCTCTCAACCTCTTATTTTTCACACCTCTCAAACTCTCTCAAATTCTCTCAACCTCTTATTTTTCATACCTCTCAAACTCTCTCAAATTCTCTCAACCTCTTATTTTTCACACCTCTCTCATCGTGAATCCAAACAGAACACCTACATCCCGTCGTAACCGACCGAATACACCACAATCGCAAGAAGATCAAGAGCTTGGTTTCCAAGCGTTTACACAAGAAGATTATCGTCCGCAATGGTCGCAACAAATTCCGCCACAATGGTCGCAACAAAATCCGCCACAATATCCGCAACAATTTCCCCAACAATTTCACCAACAATTTCCTTACCAATTTACACGTCCCGGTTTGATTGAACAAGGTTTTACTCCGGCCAACTACAATCTTCCTTCACCCGCAATCAATCTCGACGACGACATTGTTCCGGAAACCCAACCTTATACCCCGAACACACCACAATCTATCCCGACACAACAATCTAACCCGGAACCATCAAATCCGAGACCAACGAAAGTCGCCAAACAAACGTGGAGTAAAGCCGAGGAACTCGCGTTAGTGTCGGCGTGGGTTGACGTTTCGGAGGACCCCATTATCGGTAACGCACAAAGCGGTGGTAATTATTTTTATTGTTATTATTATTATTATTATTATTATTATTATTATTATTATTATTATTCTTATACTTAATTTTACATAAATGTAGGAAGTTTTTTGGCCCGAATCGGGCATGTGTTCTTTACTCGCTTGGGTCGTGAACCAGGTTATAGATCAACCCATCAACTCAATAGCAAGTTCAACGACCTCAATAAAAGAATTAATTGGTTTGGCGGCATCTACAACAACTTGTTCAATAATAGATCAAGCGGGATGAGTGAGGCCGATATATCCCGAACGGCACACGAACGGTATCTAGCACGCCATAAAGTTGCTTTCACTCACGAACAAGCTTGGGACGTCCTAAAAAAATGTCCAAAATGGGGAGCCGTTCCAACGATGACGACAACTTCATCGCGGGGTTCAAAACGTACCCAACCTTCCGATGATGACGATGACGAGCAAATTCAACGACCCATCGGGAGAAACAAGGCAAAAAAAACATCAACGAGTAATACGTCCGGGACGAATACGGACGAAAGTGTTACTCAGTTGTTGACGACGTTCAACGACAAGATTGATGATACAATGGAATACAAAATGAAAAAACTCGATCTCGAAATCGAACGCTCAAAACTCGAACGACATAGGTTGGAACAAGAACTCGAAATCGAACGCTCAAACCGATTTGAGAAAGACTTCGAGTTTTTCATGACCCCGCATGATCACCTTACGGGAAACGCTTTGAGGGTTACTTTAGCGAGAAAAGAGCAAATTCAAAAATTTCATAATTGGTAGTGTTTTGTATTTTGTAATTTTTATTTTTAATGAATGGTATGAATTTTTATTATTTATCTTATTTTTATTTATTAAAAAATATATAAATATTTTTATTTTGTTAAATAATTAAATGTATAAATAAAAGAATTATAATAAATGAGGTGGCAAAAGGGTTTGAGGGAATGGGGTAAGGGTGTTTAGGGATTGAGCGAGGGATTGAGAAAAGCTGATATGGTGCTGATGTGGAGCTGGAATCTTTGAAAGATAGAGGGATGAGGGTACTGATGGCCTAAGTAATATATTAATAATCAAGTATGTTTCATTTCATTGATTTTTTATTTAATAAATAATTAAAAATAGTATATATATATATGTATATGTATATGTGTGTATATATATGTCGGTACGGTATTACTATGGTAGACGATTTCTAATACCATGTACTAACCAAATTTTTGAAGTTAGTATGGTAGTATCAACCAATTAAATTGGTATTAATTTAGGAGGTACCAATTGAATTGAGACGTTTAATAGTGAATTGGTTGATTTATCGTGGTACAAATTTAACACCTCTATAATTTTTCTCAAATGAGAAGTAAAATTTATTGATATGATAAATAAATTTTATAAAAAAAGAAGTGAGTGGTGAAAGGAGAATAAAATATTGTTGGAGTGACAATCTCCATTTTGTACAAGTTATGTCTCTTTCCCATTTTAGTCCTCAACTAAAGTTTCCATTTTTTGGCCCTAACCAACCAAACTAGTTCCATTCCAACTACTTTCATTCCTTTTCAACTCTTTCCATCTCACCACTTGTACTATTCACATACTTTCTCCTACAAGGGCGTTTTGGTAATTTTATTTCTTATTTTAATTTAAATACAAATGTTTACATTTTTATTTTAGATAGTTTTAAAATAAATATCAATTTAAATATTAGGTGTTTATTTTCTAATTTTACTTTTAATTATAAAATGATGAAAATTATTACTCTCTTATTATTAAAGTAATTAAGTAAAATTATCTTTTAATTAATAATAATATAGGGTTAAGTTCACGTGAGAACAACTTGTTTTCGTGAGACCGGTGAAACCAAGTTTTTACACTTGAAACTTCACAGTAAAATACTGTGAAGACAAAAATAGATACGAACCTTCACAGTAAAAACACTATGAAGGTTAACTTCACAGTATTTTGCTGTGAAATTTCAAGTGTAAAAACTTGGTCTGACCAGTCTCACGAAAATATGTTGGTCTAACACGATTCCAAGTCTAATAATATAATACCTAGGCATTCGTTAAAATATATGTATTTTTCATGAATACTTATTTTAAAACGAGTAAGTACAATATTTTTTTGGTGTAAGAATCCAATAGTTCGTTATTGTAATTAATATATATATATATATATATATATATATATAGAGAGAGAGAGAGAGAGAAGAAGAAGATTCAAACGAGAACACTAACTATTTAAGAAAAACACGAGAACGGCCGTCCATGTACAAAATCATATGTGATTTTACACTAACTGCAAAAAACTGGACGCAGACGACTTTGGCCGCGACTTAAAGTCGCGTGGCAAGTCGCATGAATCATATATGATTTTGTACATGGACGGCCGTTCTCGTCTTTTCTTAAATAGTTAGTGTTCTCGTTTGAACTCACATCTCTCTATATATGCATATATACATATAAGGATCAAGCAACGAGGATTGGGGCTCGAGGATGATAAGATATATTTTAAGAGGGGCTCAAAAACCCGACCGATCTGACGAACTTAACCCGAAAAAACCCAAAAAAGCTCAACTCAACGTAACCCGAAACATAAATGATGCTAAATTAGGTCAGACCACTTCTATTGGGTTAAAAATGAATTTTACCTTGTTTAAACACAAACACTTAGCTAATGATGTACCAAAGTTTCAATACAATCCAAACCGTATTGGGTTATAATTTTGTTTGGGTTAAATTAGAAAGAGATTATTCAAACCATAAATATTGAATTAGATTCTTCAAAATTTTAACCCAATCCATATACATTCCTAACTAAATATACATCTTTCTTGATAAGTAATCAATTTGTTTTTATAAACACCCCACTTTAAAACAACATTTTTTTGGAAATAGAAATCACAATTTCAAGCTAAAAACACTTTTTACACTACAAAATATTAAGCATGTATTTTTAAATTATGTTTTCAAAATAAAAAATTTTAATAAAAGATAAGTTCTCATTCTATATATATAATCAATCCATACAAAAACGTCAGATTTTTCCCCTTGTACGACCTAAAAGAGATCGCGATAAAGGGGAAATTGACCAAAATAACCATTTCTTCCACTCATCTTCAACTTTTAATCACTCAACTTTAACTTTTACAAAAATAACTAGCATCCCGCAAGCTTGCGATGTCAGCTTTTTCTGACAAAACGCAAAAAAAATTATTATTTTACGTTTCGCTTGCGGGGCGCAAACTTGCGGTCTTCTTTATTCCTTACTTGCGGTATAGGAGATAGTGACACGTGGCTTGCGGTTTTGTCATTTTTTTTAAAAAATAATTTTTATTTAGTGTGTCAGATAAAGTCTGACACCGCAAGCCTTGCGGTGTCAGACTTGCGAGATCTTGGTTATTTTTGTAAAAAATTAAGTTGGGTGGTTAAAAGTCGAAGATGGTTGGATGAAATGGTTATCTTGGTCAATTTCCCCGCGATAAAGGGTTTAAACACTTTACGTGACGCACATCATTTGAAAGGTGAAAAAAAAACGAAAGGAACAATTTATACGAACATGTTTGTTTATATATATATATATATATATATATATATATATATATATATATATAAAGTATTGGTACCTTGATACGTGGTAAATTGTGTACGACTACCACACAACTTGTCAAAGTACACAGGACACCAATCCTTGCTTTTACTGATTAATAGATGTTTTTTAATGAAATGAAATTTGTTGGATGAATTTGATTTTAAAAAAATCCGAATGAAATTTTATCAGGTTTGTCTATCTATATGTTTACAGACATTGAAACTGAGTTTTGTTAAAAGAATTGGATTTTGTTTGTTTTATTCACTTAATATAGGTATCGGTGGTCGGTCATGGTTCAAATCGGTGGTGGTCGATGGTGGCTCAGATCGGTGGTTCAGTTCGATGGTGGTCGGTGGTGGCTTAGATTGGTGGTGGTTCTGAACAGTGGTGGTTGGCTGTGATTCAAATCGGTGGTGGTCAAAAGCGGTTTAAATATGTGGTGGTCGGCGGTGGTTCAAAACAGTGGTCGTTCAGATCTGTGGTGTTCGGTGAAGAATCAACGTTATAAATTTTCTAAAATATTTGTGTCCAACTCCCACAAATTCTCCATGCCGGAGATTACATCATTAAATATATTATTAAAATATTATATATATTTAATAGAATATTATTTTCTCTCTTTTAAACATTTCATTTTAAGTTTTCTTATTGGTAGAATATAATAAAAAATCATTTATCTCGTATTGTAATCATTTTTGGAGAGTTCTCCAAATTTTGAGAAATTTACAAACTCTATCCTGCCTAATTTCTTCATTTTAGAGAAAGTTTTAGAAAGTCCGTCGAAACAAAAAATGACCGAAAACCACATTTTCTCTATTTTAGGAAGCTATTGGAGATGCTCCAAGAGTATATACAATTCGGAGTTGGATGAGTTTAATATTTTATATAACTCCATCTATCTTTCTTTATCTTATTTTCACACACACACACACGCACACACGCACGCACACATGTGTGTGTGTGTGTCGTATCAGGTTCAAAGTTAAAAGGGTTGAAAATGTTTAACTCTAACCTGACCTGTTTAATAAACGGGTCAGAAAATCCCAACCCTAACCTGACCAGCCTAACCCGTTTATCCTCTTAACCTATTAAACTTGCTAACTCGCTAACCCGTTTACCATTTATAAACTAAAAATCAAAAATTACAAATCAAAAATTCAAATGAAATTATTAGGAATCCAAATTTTATAATTCAAACTTCTAAATTCTAACCAAATCCAAAGCTTTAAAAAGAAATTTTAATATATATATATATATATATATATATATATATATATATATATATATATATATATATATATATATATATATATATATATATATATATATATATATATATATATATATATATATATATATATATATATATATTTAGGGTCAGGTTCTGTCGAAAACCTCAAAAAAGGGAAAACTGAAAAACACCCTGGTAGCATTCATTTGGACGATATGCACTTGTGCATACAAGTAATTTGTAACACGCACACGTCTTGCACTTGTGCATTAAAAAAACATAATTTACCTGTATGCACAAGTGCATACCGTTCAGATGAAGGGCCACCAATGTGTTCTTCAGTTTTCCGTTTTTTGAGGTTTTTCTCCTCCCTCTCTCTATATTATTCGGGTCATTTTCAAGTTGAAAATTTTGACCCTGACATTACCCGTTTAATTTTCGTGTCGTGTTGTGTCAACTCGTTTACTTAAACGGGTTGAATTGTATTATTCAAACCCGTTTATTTCGTGTCGAGTTAGTGTCTCGTGTTAGTTTTTGTCAAGTCTACACACACACACACACACACACACACATATATATATATATATATATGCTTAATCAAATGAGAACTAATTAGTTTGTAGTAACCGTGAGATCCAATATGGACCAATCATTTTATTTTATTTAACTTTCTTTAATATTTAATAGGTAGAGGTTATATTTGTAATTTTCTTAATTTGTTTTAAATTAATTATTTTTATTTAACAGATAAATATCAATTAGAGATTCAGTTTCCTAATTATACTCATCTAATCTAATTTCAAACGCGTCTTCTCTGTTATCGTTTTTAGTAGCGATCCGTTCAAAATTATTCTAAATCCGTCTTAATTTGATGAACGATCATTCACATTAAACCCTATCGATTGGAAGAGGTAGACGCTTTTTTGCTCTATGATGGACGCAGACAAGATGAAAGGCTTATTAACATTTTCTACTAGTTGCCAAGAAGATTCACAAAAGGATATAGATATTCAATTATTGGAGAACCCAGATGAGTTTGATACCGGCCTTTCACCATACAAAGCAGAATATGATTTGGGTCACGAAGAAGATGAAACAGAAGATGTCTATGATTTTTCTCACAGTATGGATGATGATCAATGTTACGTACCAGAGGATGATAATCTGGATGATGAAGGAAACGGTTGGTTTTTATTTGTTATTGATTTAGTATAATACAAACAGTGTTTTTGATTTATTGGCAATGGTATCACAGTGTGATACCATTGATTAACTCAGCCATTGTTACCATTTAACTGTGACTTTTTAGGTTTTTTGAAAATTTACAGAGATGTGGTGACATGTGGTACCATTCATAAACTGAATATTGTTTAGTAAATCAGGGTTATTAGATAGGTGGTAACATGTGATACCCTTCATGAACTGATTATGGTTTAGTAAATCATGGTTATCAGATGTGTAGTTACATGTGATACCCTTCTGAAATCCATTCTTTTACAGGTCCAGATATCTGTCAAACAGAAATCCATTCTTTAACTTTATCACCGGGTGGATCTCGGTGGTGGACTCCCAAAGTTGACGAATCTGTGAAACCGGTAATTGGTTTGACAGTTTCTTCCCTGGATGAAGCTGAGTCTGCGTACCAGAAATATGCTGAGAAGGCTGGATTTGAGATACGACGTTCATCACAAAGGATTAATAATGATGGGTTGATCCAGAACAAATATTTTGTATGCAGCAAATATGGGTTACCGTTGAAGAAGTCGTTTGATTCTTTGAATCGTTAAAAACGTCATAAAGAGGTACGTAACTCGAATATTAAGAGGACCGGGTGTACCACATGTGTTAAGTTTCGGTTGTTGAAAGGAACAACAACATATGAGTGTTATGGTTTTGAGGAGCAACATAATCACTCTCTTTTGAGAGACCATGATATTGAATTTACACGAAAAGCCCGATGAATGAAATTTTCAAATCAACGTTTTGTTCATGACGCTGGTACTTCAAACATGGGTGCCACACGGGCGCACAAGTTACACACATCATTGAGAGGGGGTTATGAACACGGTGGTCCGACCGTCGTTGATTATCAGAATTATAAGAGGGACTGTGACAATTTTGTTGGTCGTGGGGATGCCAAGGTGTTGGTTCAGTTGATGTCCAAGAAGAGGGATGTCGGCCGAATTTCTTTTTCGTGTACAAGTGTATTGGTAGTGAATTGCATACTATTTTCTGGGCGGACGAGGTAGCTCGATTCAACTATTCTTAATTTGGAGATGTGATTTCTTTTGATTCTACATTTCGTACGAATAGGTGTGTATGATTTTTTATTATTCTATGTGTTTTTATATAATATCATTCTTACGTTACTTTTTTGTTGTAGACACTTCATGGTGTTCATTCCGTTTACTGCGGTCGACAACCATAACTGCAACGTCGTCGTAGGAGCTGCATTGGTTGGACATGAGGGACATTCCGAATTACAAGTGGTTGTTACAGGCTTTTTTGGAAGCTCATTCAAAACCACTGATCATGGTTCTTACTGACCAGTGTGCTGCGATGAAGCAAGCTATTGCAGTCGTGTTTCCCGATGCAAGACACAGGTTGTGTATGTGGCACATCATGACTAAAGTACCCAACAAGGTTAGTAAGTGATGAGTGTTTTGAATACACCTACATACGTGTGCTAATAGAACCAATAAGCAAGTATACTTATTTAGAACTATGTCGTCTATCAAGTAATAAAGTGGTAAAATACCGATTATCGTCCCACAGAGATTGGAGTTAAAATTGCTATTAAAGTACAATGAAAGAAGTGATTTCAGATGACGACTTGGAAGAAAATATCTTTGATTGGTTGGTTGATGATTAACACAGATTCTAATTAACAAGTTTAAAAGAGAAGCAAGGGTGTAAGACTTGTGATGTTATGATAAACCGAATTCCAGCAGACCAATGCTACAACAATGCTACAGCATGATGCTGCAGTGATGCTGCAGCATAGCAGTGACAAAAACTAGTTTTATTATCTACTTTGAGACACGTTCCTCTCGGACTCTCACCATCCCATGGTTCCAGTAGCTAGAACAATCTCATCTCTGAGCAGAAACCAAGATAATGGAACGATGGAAATGGAGTTCTCAAAGCATATGGCAAAACAAATTCTCTTTGTTAAAAGTTACTCTCTCGATATAACCCCCATACCTCCCAAGTTTTTATACTCCTAAATAGCTTATCTATAAGTCTATTCCATTTTAATCCCTTGAGAAAATGACAACTTATCAAGAATGAATCATTTTAGAAAACAAAAGTAACAACTCTCATTGCAAGCTACTCTCTCGATATAACCCCTTAAGTCATCCAAATTGACGTGCTATTCAATGGCCTATCTCTAGGTCCATGACACTTTGACACTATCAAAGTGATCAATTTGTCAAAGGATTTTGTTATCTTGAAAGAACTTGGGTTGGAATAATAAAACCTCATTTTTGCCACAAAAATGCCTACTTTCTTTTGGTCATCATAACACCCTTTGTCTCACACCCAAGCTACAAGATTAGCTACTCATTTCAATAAATGAAACAAAGTAAATGCACAATACTTGGAAAGTAAACACGATGCAAGAGATAGTAAATGACTTGGAAGTACAAACTAACTAAAGTAAATGACTAAAAATGTAAAGACAAGAATGTAAGTAATAAGCAATAAATGACAACAGTACAAATGGAATGTAAATCTATGACTAACAAGAATAAATTGTGGAAAGTAAAGACAAGAACATTAAAGATAAACTAGAGGTACAAGAGTAATAAAGTAGGGAAAATGTGCAGTTGGGATACTTTCCAGTACTGCAGCAATGCCTACGTATATCTAAGAACAAAGAAAAATTAAAGGAAAAAATTTGAAGATTGGAAGAACATTCATAAGATTTCTGGAAAATAACTAGAGAGAACTTAGAACTGATTCAGATCAGTTCCAAGGAGATATATCTAAAAAGGCTATATGACCCCTCTATATATAACAAAAGGGAGGGATATCTTTGGTAAATAAAGTGAACTACACCAACTAGCAAGTACAACTAGTTAACCAAAAGTACAAAAGCCAACTAAGCAATTACCTAAACTACCATTACAATCTAAAGAGTGTTTCAAGGGTTACAAAATATCAGATTTAAACACAAAATACGAATTTCCAGCTCATTAATTCGTCTTCTTCATTCCCTTGATCACCAGATCCATGTTGTACCAATGCGGCAGCAATACCCTGTTTTGGTTGATTTTGCCAAAAATGCTTAGATTAGCCTACCAATAAAGTAAAACAAGCAAACCATGATCCCTAGCTCCAAGAAAGTAAAACAAGATAAAAAAGACTCAAAGTTGGGATTTTTAGAATGAAAAAGTCCTAACTAACCTAAAGAAATAAGTGCTTAAGTACTCAAAACTGAGCACTTATCACCACCCCAAACTAAGAAATTTGCTTGTCCCCAAGCAATAAAAAGACTAAAAGAAAATGACTCAATTTCTGAAGGTTTTGCACAAGGATGGCATTAAGTGCACATCATGAGTGTGAGCATGTTAAGGGTGCATAGCATAGCCTTTCATAAATCCCAATTAACCAAAGTCCCATTCTTTTGTGACCATAAACCATAAGTTAGCCTCAAATTCTTTTTGTTCTAGTCAACGCATCATACACATCACAGATTACTAGGGCTTTAAGTGAAAATGGATTTCTCTTTTTGGCATATTTTTCTTTCTCACTTTGCCTTTTCTCTCCCCATGCATCAAATCACATTGGATTTTTTTTATATTTTATGCATTTTTCTGTTTGATTACATACACCTGCCCCTATGGCGCATTTTTGGTGTTTCAACCACTTTTTCTTGACATGCAATGTTTGCTAAGGCTTTGCCTTTGATTGTCATTTTTTGACACCCCCACCCCAAACTAAGAAAGTTACAATGTCCTCATTGTATGGAGGAAATTATGTGTTTTCAATGGTTCCAAGTGGCTAAAAATGGGAGAAAAGAACAATGGCCTAGATCATTTCTCTGATGAGTGCAGAATGTGGACCAAATTGCGTCCCAAGTAATTATGAGGCTAATTCTAGCATGAAAAACCTAAAGAAATGGTCTTGGACTTGTGAAGTTATTTGGGCTATGCAAACATGCTAACAATACTCATTCATGACCCAAATGCAAGAAAATAAACCTAAAATATGCAAAGACTAATCCCAGACTCAAATAACTAAAATAAAACAGTAAATGGAGCTAGGAGTGCATGATTAAACCTGTCCTACTCATTGGGAGTAGGCTGTGTCTTCCATCCACCAATGGTAGTGCCATGAGTTCCAACAGTAATGGATGCTGCAGCACCAGACTTGGCAGCAGCCACTACTTTCAGCTTTCTGTTGTCCTCTTTCAGCTGTGCAATCTCCAGGTTCTTTGCTTTCAGTTGTTTCTTCATCTTTGGCAGTCCCAAACTACCCATCTCTCTGATCTTCCTCTTGTGGTTTGCAACTATGGTGAGCATCTCGAATCTCAGCTCCTCAACCTTATCCATGAACTCGTTTCTTTGCTTCAACATGGTATCCAAGAGGGTACTGTTTTAGCTTAGTACATCCTGCATCATAGTTACCATGTCCAAAGTTCCTACACCTTTCTCTCTTCTGTCTCTCGGCCTCTGAACTTCCCTCATATCAATCTCTGACTTTTCCCGTTGTTCTTTCACAATCAGATCGTCTTTATACTGAGGCACCCCCATCTCCACCAAGAGCTTTGTCAACATACCAGGAAAATAAAACTTTCCTTTTGCTCTGGTTGCGCACTCTCTTATGCTTCTGAGCATTTTCTTTCCCAAGTTTACGCTTTTACCTGTCATAACACAAAACAGAAGAAACATTCTATCCACAGATATTGTGTTGTCGTGTGTGGTTGGTGAAATGGAGTGTCTCACCAAGTTAATCCACACGTTAGCATCTGCAGAAAGGTTTGAGGCCTTGAAAGTCCTCAACATTAGATTTGAATGGTATTCCCATGTTGTTCTAGGCTTTCCTAATGTTGCAGCCACCTCATTCAGGTCATCTAACGTTGCATTGGTCACCAACTTATGGTATTCTGTTTTGGCTGGAGGTGTAAGTGATAGAAAGCTGTTGATCCTTTTCGCCGTAAGATGGACTGGAACACTTCTAACAGTCAGCCTAGAGGATGAATTGGTAGCTACTTCACAGTAAAACTCTCGGATAAGTGTAAGATTGTACGAGTGATGGATCTCACAAACTTTCTCAAGCCCTTGGGTTTCCACAACTTGCTTAATAAAATGAAACTCTCTAATGCTCTGCTCATCAAATCCCTTGTCAGGTAGACCAATCCTATTTTGAAAATTGGGCCACATTTTGGCAATAGCTGTAGAGCTGAAGCCACGGTTTGGTTTGGTTGGTCTTTTCACAAACTTAGCAGCCTCAGTCTCTTTCTTTTTCTTACCCACAGATTGCTCATGCTGCACAGTTGCTGCAGCATAGCAATTGGTCTCTAGAGGTTCTAAAGTAGATGGTTCTCCCTCCTCAATCACTCTTTTACTTCTTTTTCTTAATGGTTCAACCCTTGTGGTCTTGGTAGCATGCCTTTTTCCCAAATATTTTCTTTTCCTAGGCTCTATTCTCTCTATCAAAGGTTCATCCTCATCTGTCCAAATTGTGTCATTTAAATTTGGAATGTTTCTATTTGGACTTTGGTGGACCACAGGAGTTGGTTGCATACTTTCCATTTCTATTTCACCATTTTCGTCCACCTCAGTGCTTTTAGACGCAGATTTTTGAGCATCCGAGGTGGAATCCAGTGGTCCAAACGTCCAATCAAACTCATGAGGCTCGAAGAAAGACACATTTATCTTGGTAGACACAATGGGTCTTTCTCGATCATCCTCTGAACAGGAAGTAAAAAGACCATCGACAGGGATTTTTGAAAGAGGAGATGATACCTTTTTCTTACCCTCCTTCGCAAAAACTGAGTATGGACCTGTGTAGGGAACGAGAGCAAGCACATTTGATGACGATTCTTGCATTTCAGCCGAAACACAGGGTGCATTTGTCGATTTCTTCACACCCGACCCTTATCCTTTTTCTTTTTTCTTTGGTGAGGCTTTTGCGAACGGCACACGACGAAGGGGTGGAATGGAATCATCATCAAGAACCACTATTTCAGGTTCTTGATTCGAAATAGGGGGGCGTACCACAACCCTATTTCGGCCACTTCGTCTCACACCTGGAGCTTCGCCTTCGGCTTCGGGATCACGAGGTAAGGTTCTCTTCACTCTAGCCATTGATTTGCAGGTTAGGGTAAGAAGAGATTTTGAAATTTTTGGGTGTGTTTGGTGGTTTTCGTGCGTAGCAGAGACGAGAAAGGTGGAAGAGAAGAAGAGAGTGGGTCGGTTTAGTGAGACAAGGGGTTTAGAGAGGGTTTTTAGGTGGAAAGCCGAAAGGACACTTGTCCTTATCTGATATTGGGAGTAGTAATCCAGCTGGGTTTGGGTATTACTCAAAGGTTTTATTTAAGGATAGTACAACTAGGGGTCTACTTGTGTACTTGGTTCCAACATCTTGTTTAATCTAGTTAGCAAAAGGCAAACTGATCTGGTTAGTTTCTTTTTATGAATACCTTTCTGCCTTTTTCTTCAGTATCATCCTTAAATTCCTTGGAATAAAATCATTTTTAATTCTCCTCTGATTTTCCTGACAGAACTGAAACTTCTGTTGGTGCAGCATTGATTTTGTATCCTTTGGTATTCCTGCTTACCTACTTAGCTGCACATCAGCAAACACATTACTCTCAACTAATACATAAACATAACAATGCGTTAAAAAGAATATTTACAAGGATAATTGGAACTTTTAAAGATAGTTCCCATCTTTGTTTGAAGCTTTTAGCACAAAGAAACCACCTCCACAGGGTAATGTTGTGGAGATGCTGCAACATCATGGTATAGCTTTACTCTTTGCCCATTTACTTTGAACACACTATTGTCTTCCGGGTTAACTAAGTCTACTGCCCCATATGGATACACCTTATGGATCAGGAATGGTCCTGACCATCTAGACTTAAGTTTACCTGGTAACAACTTCAGCCTGGACTTAAACAGAAGGCATTTCTGACCTGCTTTCAACTCCCTGTGTCTAATCCTATTGTCATGCCATTTTTTTGTCTTTTCTTTATAGAGCTTGGCATTTTCATAGGACATATTCCTATGTTCCTCTAGTTCACAGAGTTGCAACTTTCTCTTGTTACCAGCATCATCTAAGTTCATGTTTAATTCCTTTATGGCCCAGTATGCTTTGTGTTCTAACTCTAAAGGGAGATGACACGCCTTTCCAAAGACCAACTTGTATGGAGACATACCTAAGGGTGTTTTGAAAGCAGCCCTGTATGCCCATAAAGCATCATCTAATTTGAAAGCCCAGTCTTTTCTATTTGGCTTGACAACTTTTCTAAAATCCCTTTTATTTCTCTGTTTGAGAGTTTAGCTAAACCATTTGTTTGTGGGTGAAAAGCAGTGGCAACTCTGTGTTTCACATTGTATTTTTCAAGAACTTTACTTAACAAATTGTTTATAAAATGGGTACCCTCATCACTAATTAGTGCACGTGGGGTACCAAACCTTGTAAAAACTTGTTTTTGTAAAAACTTGACAACAGTTTTTGCATCATTTGAAACACATGCCATTGCTTCCACCCATTTGGATACATAATCAACAGCAACAAGAATGTATTGGCAATTGTTTGATGGTGGAAATGGACCCATAAAATCAATTCCCCAAACATCAAACAATTTAACTTCCAAGATCCCATTCAAAGGCATTTCATTTCTTTGAGAAATGGAACCACTTCTCTGGCATTCATTGCACCTTTGTGCAAAGTTATGGGCATCTTTAAAGAGAGTAGGCCAATAGAAACCAGATTGAAGAACTTTAGCTGCTGTTCTTTGGCCTCCAAAATGTCCTCCATAAGCTGACTGGTGGCAATGCTGCAGGATTGCTACCACTTCTGTTTCTGGGATGCACCTTCTCAGTATTTGATCTGTACCAAGTTTAAACAAAAAAAGATCATCCCATATGTAGAATTTACAATCATGGAGAAATTTCTTCAGCATATGGTGAGTGTAATCAGTGGGTTTGATGCCACAAGCTAAACAATTAGCTATGTCAGCAAACCATGGCAGTTGTGATTGTACCATAAGAATCTTTTCATCAGGGAAGGTTTCTATGATATCTCCTCCTTCCCTACTCTCAGCAAGCTTTTCCAACCTAGACAGGTGATCAGCCACTTGGTTCTCCACCCCTTTCCTATCAACAATTTCTAAGTCAAACTCTTGCAGTAGCAAAACCCATCTTATTAGCCTTGGTTTTGCATCTTTCTTTGAAATGAGATATTTAATGGCAACATGGTCAGTGTGAACAATAACTTTAGCTCCCATTAAACATGATCTAAATTTCTCAAATGCAAAAACCACTGCTAATAATTCCTTTTCAGTTGTTGTGTAATTAATTTAAGCTTCATTTAAGGTTTTGCTTGCATAGTAAATGGAATGGAAAATCTTTCCTATTCTTTGACCTAAAACTGCACCAACAGCCCAATCACTTGCGTCACACATGATTTCAAAAGGTTTGTCCCATTCAGGAGCAACAACCACTGGAGCAGTTACCAAAGCTTTCTTTAAAGTAAGGAATGCATTTCTACAATCCTTATTAAAATCAAATTTTTGGTCTTGCTGTAATAATAGACATAAAGGTTTTGAAATCTTTGAAAAATCTTTTATGAAACGTCTATAAAAACCAGCATGACCAAGAAAGCTTCTGATTCCTTTAACAGTGGTTGGTTCAGGTAGTTTTTCAATAACTTCAAGTTTAGCTTTATCTACCTCAACTCCTCTTTTTGAAATTAAATGACCAAGGACAATTCCTTCTGTAACCATGAAGTGACATTTTTCCCAGTTGAGGACCAAGTCAGTTTCTTCACACCTTTTAAGACTTTGTTTTAGATTTTCCAAACAATGATCAAAAGATGAACCATAAACAGAAAAATCATCCATAAATATTTCAATGGATTTTTCGAGCATGTCGGAGAATATGGACATCATGCATCTTTGGAAAGTAGCAGGCGCATTGCAAAGTCCAAAGGGCATTCTCCTAAAAGCAAAAGTGCCAAAAGGGCAAGTGAAAGTAGTCTTCTCTTGGTCTTCCGGTGCTATGGCTATCTGATTGTAACCTGAGTATCCATCCAAAAAGCAGTAGAACTCTTTTCCAGCCAACCTGTCCAACATTTGATCAACAAAAGGTAAAGGAAAATGATCTTTTTGAGTAGCATTGTTTAGTCTACGGTAGTCCATGCAAATTCTCCATCCGGAGACTATTCTAATTGGGATGAGTTCATTCTTGTCATTGGAAATGACAGTGATCCCACCCTTCTTAGGCACACATTGGACTGGACTAACCCAAGAACTACTGGCTATTGGGAAAATAATTCCTGCTTCTAACCATTTTAAAATTTCCTTTTTTCACTACCTCTTTCATGACAGGATTCAGCCTTCTTTGAGGTTCTATGGACTTGAAGTTCTTTTCTTCTAGGATGATCTTATGTTGACAAATAGAAGGGCTGGTCCCCCTAAGGTCAGCAATGGTCCAACCTATGGCTTTGGTGTGTAACTTCAACATATCCACCAACTTCCTTTCCTGATGCAATTCTAGGATAGCTGATATTATAACAGGTAATTTGTCTTCTTTTCCTAGAAAGGCATATTTCAGGTGAGATGGGAGTTTCTTCAACTCCAGGTCAGGTGGTGAGACTACGGAAGGAATGGCTGGTTTTTGCTCACTATTTTCCAGCAGCTCAAATGCTGCTGCAACCAAAGGGACGGTCTCCTTCTCTATGGGAACTACATCATCATCATCATCATATTCCTCACTCTCTTCCTCACTCTCTTCCTCATCCTCCTCTTCTATCCTACAAGTCTGTTCTATTCCTTCCTCATGACACAATGACTCAATGGTACTTAAGCTTGAACAATCTTCCATATCATTAGGGTACTTTAAAGAATTGAAAACATTAAATGTGACTTTTTGGTCCTGAAGTCTCATGGTCAACTCTCCTTTCTGGACATCAATCAAAGTTCTACCTGTGGCTAAGAAAGGTCTTCCTAAAAGAATGGGAATATCCTTATCAGCCTCAAAGTCTAAAATGATAAAATCAGCCGGAAAGATGAATTTGTCAACCTGAACTAACACATCTTCAATCTTATCCTTTGGATAAGCAATGGTTTTATCAGCTAAGATGAGTGTGACAGTGGTAGGTCTGGCTTCTTCTATCCCTAAGCTTTTGAAAATTAACAAGGGCATAAGATTGACACTGGCACCTAGGTCACACAAAGCTTGTCCAGCTTCTTTCCCACCTATGGAACAAGGAATGGTAAAACTCCCTGGGTCTTTTTGCTTATGGGGTATTTTGTTGGAAAACAAAGCACTTCAACCTTCAGTGAGGGCGCTACAGTTTCATACTCAGTCAATTTCTTCTTTTTACTCAAAATATCCTTGAGGAACTTGGCATAATTGGGCATCTGCTCAATTGCTTCAACAAGAGGTATGTTGATGTGCAATGTTTGAAAACATCCAAAAACTTTTTAAATTGCAATTCCTCCTTCTCATTCCTCATCCTTTGGGGATAAGGGATGTAAGGGGGAATTGGTTTGATAACAACATTGTTTGAAAGTTTTGAGCCAGATGGTTCCAATATGCTTTTGTTCACATTGGTCGGATTTGAACTTGTAATCTTAGGATCTTGGTCTCCTTTTAGGATTGGTGGTGTTGGAATAACCTGAATTTCTGGAGTAGGATTGGCCTTGTATAACTTTTCAAAATCATATTTGGTTAAAGGGCCAAATTCCTTTTCCACAACTTCAGGTAATTCTTTTCCACTTCTAAGAGTTACAGCTTTCACATGTTCTTTTCCTGGGGCCTTTGGGATTTCAGTGTTACTGGGTAAAGTTCCTGATGCCCTAGTTGTGAGATCCCACATCGGCTAGGAGGGGGAACGAAGTCCTCCTTATAAGGGTGGATGGATACCTTCCTTGCATGAGGCCTTTTGCCGTCACAGGGTGCGATCTGGGTACGTCCCGTGTATGCCTGTGCGGGCAGGAATAAAACCGTGAGCGGTACCGGCATGCTGTTATGCAGAGGGTATGCGCAAAGCGGACAATATTGTGTACGGTGGGCTGGGGATGTTACAGAATGGTATCATAGCCGGTCATCGGGTCGATGTGTCAGCGAGGACGCTGATCCCACATGGTTGGGTGGATTGTGAGATCCCACATCGGCTAGGAGGGGGAACGAAGTCCTCCTTATAAGGGTGGATGGATACCTTCCTTGCATGAGGCCTTTTGCCGTCACAGGATGCGATCTGGGTACGTCCCGTGTATGCCTGTGCGGGCAGGAACAAAACCGTGAGCGGTACTGGCATGCTGTTATGCAGAGGGTATGCGCAAAGCGGACAATATCGTGTACGGTGGGCTGGGGATGTTACACTAGTACTTTGATTTAAAGCTAGCTGACTGACTTGAGTTTCAAGATTCCTGATTGAAGCCTGAGTTTGGGTCATAAACCCTTTCATGAGTGCTTCCAAAGAAAGATTTGAGTCATCATGTGGAGGTGCATGATTTTGGTTTTGAAAAGGTGGTTGATTATTCTGAAAACCTTGATGACGATTACTCTGATGATGGTTGTTTTGAAAATTTCCCTTGTAATGATTTTGGGAACTGCTTGCTTGATTTTGAAAATTAGAATTCCCTTGTGATTTTTGTGCAGGTGGATTTAAACATGGACTGTTCCAAGAGAAATTAGGATGCTGCTTCCAACTGGCATTGTATGTGTTGGAGTGAGGATTTGGTCTGTTTTGAACATAGTTTACAGATTCAGAGTTATGAGGACAGTGTTCATAAGAATGTTCCTCACCACAACATACACATTGCACAGAAAGGACAGGTGCATGAGGTTTAGTGACAGCCGGTTGTGCTCCTTGACCTGAAGTGATGTTTTTAAGCATATTAGTCATGGAAGCAAGCTGAGCTGTCAAAGCAGTGTATGCATCAATCTCATGTAACCCGACAGTCTTCTTTTGAGTTGAAATTTGAGCTCTTGGATCAGCCCATTGTCCATTATTTGCATAAATCTTTTCAAGAATTTCATACCCGGTATTGTAGGTGTTAAAGGTAAAGGCCCCTCCTGAAGTCGCATCGAACATTTGTTTTGTATTGGAATCAAGTCCATTGTAAAACGTCTCGAGTTGAATACAGTAGGGAATGCCATGGTGAGGGCATTTCCTTAATAATTCTTTAAACCTTTCCCAAGCATCGGAAATTGCTTCATCGTCCATTTGTTTAAACATGCAAATTTCATTTCTGGACTTAGCATTCCGGGTAGGTGGAAAATATTTTCGCAAAAACTTTTCAGCCATATCACCCCAAGATGGTACTGAACCTGGTGCTAATGAATTGAACCATATTCTTGCCTTATCCCTTAGAGAAAATGGAAATAAAGTGAGCCTTAAGGCTTCGGGAGATACTCCAGGGATTAGGAAAACATCGGTGATCTCCATAAAAGATTTTAAATGGGAATGGGGATCCTCCGATGGTAATCCGGCAAATTGACCATTGGCTTGCAACATATGAAACATGATGGGTTTTGGTTCAAAATGTAAAGTATCTAATTGTGGCCTAACAATCCCAGAATTTAATTGCTCAAAATTTGGGATTGCGTAGTCCATAATTCTTCCATATTTCGAGTTTGCAAGGTCAATGATGTTAAGTGGTTCTTCATTACCAATAGATCCATTATCATCTCCTTCCTCATTGTTATGGGGTGGATTTTGTAGAAAAGGTGGATTTTGTTGAAATGGTATAAACGGTGGATTACCAAAAAGTGGTGGGTTTTGTTGAAAAGGTGGATTTTGACGATTATTTCCAAAGATTGGTGGAGGCCGAATTGGATTTTCTAGAGGTGGTCTCACGGGATTTTCCAATGGTGGCCGGACGGGATTTTCCAAAGGTGGTGGATTTGGTGGTCTATTTTCAAAACCGGGTGGGGGTCCGTCCATATTGAAAGAGTTTGATTGGTTGGTTGATGATTAACACAGATTCTAATTAACAAGTTTAAAAGAGAAGCAAGGGTGTAAGACTTTTGATGTTATGATAAACCGAATTCCAGCAGACCAATGCTACAACAATGCTACAGCATGATGCTACAGTGATGCTGCAGCATAGCAGTGACAAAAACTAGTTTTATTATCTACTTTGAGACACGTTCCTCTCAGACTCTCACCATCCCATGGTTCCAGTAGCTAGAACAATCTCATCTCTGAGCAGAACCCAAGATAATGAAACGATGGAAATGGAGTTCTCAAAGCATATGGCAAAACAAATTCTCTTTGTTAAAAGTTACTCTCTCGATATAACCCCCATACCTCCCAAGTTTTTATACTCCTAAATAGCTTATCTCTAAGTCTATTCCATTTTAATCCCTTGAGAAAATGACAACTTATCAAGAATGAATCATTTTAGAAAACAAAAGTAACAACTCTCATTGCAAGCTACTCTCTCGATATAACCCCTTAAGTCATCCAAATTGACGTGCTATTCAATGGCCTATCTCTAGGTCCATGACACTTTGACACTATCAAAGTGATCAATTTGTCAAAGGATTTTGTTATCTTGAAAGAACTTGGGTTGGAATAATAAAACCTCATTTTTGCCACAAAAATGCCTACTTTCTTTTGGTCATCATAACACCCTTTGTCTCACACCCAAGCTACAAGATTAGCTACTCATTTCAATAAATGAAACAAAGTAAATGCACAATACTTGGAAAGTAAACATGATGCAAGAGATAGTAAATGACTTGGAAGTACAAACTAACTAAAGTAAATGACTAAAAATGTAAAGACAAGGATGTAAGTAATAAGCAATAAATGACAAGAGTACAAATGGAATGTAAATCTATGACTAACAAGAATAAATTCTGGAAAGTAAAGACAAGAACAATAAAGATAAACTAGAGATACAAGAGTAATAAAGTAGGGAAAATGTGAAGTTGGGATACTTTCCAGTGCTGTAGCAATGCATACGTATATCGAAGAACAAAGAAAAATTAAAGGAAGAACACTTGAAGATTTGAAGATTGGAAGAACATTCATAAGATTTCTGGAAAATAACTAGAGAGAACTTAGAACTGATTCAGATCAGTTCCAAGGAGATATATCTAAAAAGGCTAGATGACCCCTCTATATATAACAAAAGGGAGGGGCATCTTTGGTAAATAAAGTGAACTACACCAACTAGCAAGTACAACTAGTTAACCAAAAGTACAAAAGCCAACTAAGCAATTACCTAAACTACCATTACAATCTAAAGAGTGTTTCAAGGGTTACAAAATATCAGATTTAAACACAAAATACGAATTTCCAGCTCATTAATTCGTCTTCTTCATTCCCTTGATCATCAGATCCATGCTGTACCAATGCTGCAGCAATACCCTGTTTTGGTTGATTTTGCCAAAAATGCTTAGATTAGCCTACCAATAAAGTAAAACAAGCAAACCATGATCCCTAGCTCCAAGAAAGTAAAACAAGATAAAAAAGACTCAAAGTTGGGATTTTTAGAATGAAAAAGTCCTAACTAACCTAAAGAAATAAGTGCTTAAGTACTCAAAATTGAGCACTTATCAGTAAGTCTAAATTTTTGATATTTTTTCGGTAAGCATATTTTTATATTGTGTATTAATGTTGCAATTTAGTTTCGAGCTTCTGAATAATACCACGTTTAAGAAACAATTTTTCAAGTTGGTATGGAACATTCACATATGCACCGATGAGTTTGAGAGGAGATGGAATATCCTTATCGAGGAGTTCTCGCTTCAAAACCATACATGGTTAAAAGTTATGTTTGCCGTGAGATCACAGTGGATACCAGCTTATTTCAAAGAACTTCCCATGTGTTGCCTTATGAAGACGACGTCCAGGTCCGAAAGTTCGAACTCATTTTTTAATTCGTTTTCAAAGAGTGGGAACAATCTTTATCGATTTAGAATGTTTTGTTGATGTTATCTCGTTTCCAGGTGTCTTTGCTAGTTCTCAAGCAATCGAAGACGTACTTGCTCCAATCAATCTTCGATATGTCGGTGTCATCGGATATGTAATTAAGAACACTAGCGTTGCAATAGCCACACGAATTCCACTCAGCCATTGTGCAAATAAACAACATTAGGAAGTTTATTTTGAATTGCAAATCCGCCTCTTTGGAATCCTCTACTTTCTTCATAACAGCTGATATTCGAACCTTCTTCCCAGGGAACTGTTTTCTCCAAGCCGTCTTCACACACTTCGCACATGGAGAAGGATTTGTCAAATATACATCATGTCCTCCTATGGGCGTCCCTAGCATATCATGTACCATTTGAGTGCTCAACTGTATGGTCCCTTGTACCAATCTAAGTTCCATTGTATATGTGTCAAGCTTGTCCAACAAATAGAATGCCATTTTGGAAGGTATATGATATGTCCTCATTGATAACAAACCCCCAAAACCCATTTTTTCCACCATCTTTTTTTGATCAGGTGTTAAAGGCTGAATCGCCTTATATAGTGGTTTGGGTGTAGTGCGGACTCTTAGCGTTGGAAGCTTACCTGTCTGCTTGTTTTTTATACTTTTAACCACCGCCCTTTTTGCAAGCTTCTTTTTCATTGAGGAATCACCCACAAACGTTCCTTTTACTTTCGATCTCTTTTTACTTGAGGATGTACTAGTTATTTTTTCTTTAGGAGCTGGTGATTCCCGTGAACTATTTTGTCCCTTTCGACTCTCCCTTTTCGTAGGTGACATGTTCATATTATCCTTCATTTCTGCTTTCGAATTCTTACATCCCACCGGCGATTTTGAGATCACAACTTTCCTTGGTGATTTTGATCCCTTATCTTTGTTCGGTGACATGCAACTTTTATCCTTGACAGGTGCGTGTGAACCAGTTCGTCCCGATGGTAGGATTACTTTTATTCCTGAGGATGTTGTAACCACAGTTGGTTTTTATGCACAAATTAACAAATTAAAATTACCAAACTTATATTGATATCACATTAAATTTTATTTATACTTACTATTCATTTATAGTGTAACTTACGACGGATATTTAGTACTGAGCCATCTTTTTTTGGATCATGTTTTTCAGGTGCAACCGATTCCTCATTGGGTTTTTGACGTTTCGTTGGCTTCACTGTTCTTCCCTTTCTATCTGAACCTTCTCCTTTACCGGATGGTGATGAATCAACGTTTTGCTTCCTTTTCTTACTTGTTTGACCTGAAAAGTAACCAATTGTATCACAAACACAGCATATATCACAAACAATATAATGCCTACATATCCATTATCATTTGTGATACCAATGTGGCAACCATATGTGTTAAACCAATGTGGCAACCATCTGTGTTAAACCAAGGTTGAACCACGTGGCAACCATCTGTGTTAAACCAATGTGGCAACCATCTGTGTTAAACCAATATGGCAACCATCTGTGTTAACATCGTGGTCCCCTTTTGTGATACCAATGTGGCAACCATCTGTGTGATACCCCAACTAATTTGATAAAAGTGTGATACCCTCTAGTAAGTTTAAAAAGATATGTGATAATAGTGTGGTAACCATATGTGATAACAATGTGATACCACAATTCGTTTTTATGCTATCTGAATGTTGACCCACATTGGTTCACCCATATGTGTTTGTGATACCAGTGTGATAAAATCTCATTGTGATACCCAATAGTGAATCACATTTGTTCAATAAAATTCCAAAATCGAACAACATAGAACCTGATTTGAAGAATTAAATCACAAAATTTTGAAATCTTACAAACCCTAAATCGATAAATTGAACATATCAAAACAGATTCATCGTCTAAACCTGTCATCGGAGTTGTTACAATTAGTTGGTTTTCTTATCCAATAGCATCAACGTCGACGTCTATGGCATCATCGGCTTTGTTTGAGAAGGTAAATGTTCTTCTGTTCTTGATTCTAAGACTCCTTCTTCCTGATTTCATATTCAATAAAGTAATCAAAATGAAGTTGGGGTTCTATGTGTAATCTATTACAAATCTACTCTGATACCTTCTCCATCGTTGTCTTCCATCCCTTCAAGGTTCGCTATCGTCTTCTTCCTCCAGACGCTTGCCAAAATACGAGTTAGGGTTTCAAAATTTGATGGTTTTTCTTTAAGAAATCTATCGATTGTGCACGTAAATGGGTTTGAGGGTTTTCGATAATATGTGATATGATTAAAATGGAAGAGATTATCTCATTGATATCATTACGTATTTATCGGTTGGCGCTCAAAATAGATCACTATGAATCACATAACAAAATTACCTATATACCCTTTTTTATAAATTGATATATAACGGACCATTTATTTATGGTATTTAATAATTAATTTTCTTTTTCTTTTTAACCATCTAATAGTATTTTTTGTGGTTGAGATTGGATCCCACAGTTACCACAAAATAACCAGTTCTTCCAAGAATGGCCCCCTATATATATATATATATATATATATTATTTTATAGACAAAGAATCGCATGAGAAAAAGAGTTAAGGTGTGAAGTATAAGAAGAAATTTGGACCATTGATCACTTTTAATTTCACATTCACCAAAAAGTGCGCTTCTCAAGGAAATTGATCTGACGCATCACGGTGCACTTTAACTCTTTTGATTTTCAGTTAGAATTGATCGAAGAGTGGAGATCACTTTTTACCCTTCTCATAACCCAACTCTTATTTAAGGACTCAGTTATGATGATAAAAATAGATAAATAAGGGTTTATATGAAGGTTTTGTTCTCAAGTTCTTACAAACTTGTGAAAATCAATCAAAATCATTCCATTAATTTGATTTTAAGTTATAATCGATATGCTTTGTTCTTGTATGTGTGAATATGTATGTTTCTTATACAAACTTATTTTCTTGTTTTTTTTCACATGTCACACTCTTAAAACATTTAATATATAAAACAATATATGAAATTGGTTTATAAATTTGTAACATTTATTGATTTGTATTTGATTTTCTCTCTCTATATATAGACCCATCTTCTTTTGTTAATAAATTATATTATTTTTTACTTTTAAAAGAAAATTAAGGTAAAATTAAAAAAAATCAAAACGTCCATCATTTAACGGCTAAAAGTAGGGGTGTGCATAAATTCAATCGATCCAATTAGAATTGACCGATGGTGATTGGATATCCAATTGTAATTGGATCGGAACGAAACAAAACTTTCAACATCCAATTTGGATCGGTAGGTTCTTGGATGTAGTCTAGAACCGAACAAAAACCGACCGCACTGATCTGATCCCATTATCCATCCTATCATCATCCAACTACCCATCCAATTACCATTCAATCATCATCCAACTACTCATCCAATTACCATTCAGTTATCATCCAACTACCCATTCGATTAATAATTCTTTTAGAAGACAATTAGTAGTAATTAATTTAAGATTATATATATAAAACAATTAATTGAATGTCGGATGAATTCAGTTTGATTAATATTGGTTGGATCCAATCCAATCCAATAGATATTTAATAAGAATATCTAATAGATGGAACCGAACCGATTCAATCATTCATTAGATTAGAATCATCCAACATTCAATTAATGATTAAATCGGTTCAATCGAAAAAATCCAACATCATCGATTCAATCCTCTCATATTCATTGGATATCAAGTGATAAACAACCTTAAGTTTTGGAGCTAATAAAAAATAGGGAAATTAATTAAAATACCCTAAGTTTGACCAAGTGTTACCAAAATGCCCTAAATCTCTCCCAGTTTGCCAAAATACCCTTTTTTCCGCGATGGAGCCCGCGATCGCGGGCTTAGGGACCATTTCTGACACTTTTTTAAACTTGCAGGGACCATTTTTGAAAAATTCAATCCTGCGATCGCGAAGGAGTCCCGCGATGGATTTATTTTGTGACTTTTCAATTGCAAAGTACCATTTTTGAAAAATTCCAGGGACCATTTTTGAAAATTTGAACCGACCACTGTTCAACCCGCGTTCGTCCAATTTTATTAATTTAAAATGAAATGTTACACTTTCAACCCCTATACTTATTTACTAAATTTACTTTATACCTTTTACTTTCATAAATTTAATTTTACATTTAACACATATAATCGTTTATTAACTAAAACACGTTAAAAAAATACGTTTTAATTTTAACAAGTTACATCATTATAATCGTCTCTTCGATACGTTCGAAATGAGCCCAATCTTGAATTTTTTTGGATTTATATATTTTAATATATATCATATACACTACATAAAAATATTTTTTACCTGCGAAAATTCATTTTTTTAACGTATTCTCAATTTTGTTTTACACTCCTATCGCATTAACTATAAGAGTACCATAAATTAAATAATTAACTATAAATGTATAAATTGTAAATATTAAAAATATTTTGATGTACTATATATGATATATATTAAAATATATAAATCAAAAAAATTCATGATTGGGCTCATTTCGAACGTATCGAAAAGACGATTATAATGGTGTAACTTGTTAAAATTAAAACGTATTTTTTTAACGTATTTTAGTTAATAAACGATTATATGTGTTAAATGTAAAATTAAATTATGAAAGTAAAAGGTATAAAGTAAAGTTAGTAAATAAGTATAGGGGTTGAAAGTGTAAATATCAAATAAAATCACAATTTCGAATTGAAATTTACACTTTCAACCCCTATACTTATTTACTTATTTTACTTTATACCTTTACTTTCATAATTTAAATTTTACATTTAACACATATAATCGTTTATCAACAAAAATACGTTAAAAAAATACGTTTTAATTTTAACAAGTTACACCATTATAATCGTCTCTTCGATACGTTCGAAATGAGCCCAATCTTGATTTTTTTTGAATTTATATATTTTAATATATATCATATACACTACATAAAAATATTTTTTATATTTAAAATTCATACGCTTATAGTTAATTATTTAATTTATGGTACTCTTAGGTAGCGTTTGGTACGCATACTAGATGGGACGAGACGGAACTGGACGGGACTGAACTGGATGGGACGGGACGGGACTGAACTAAAGGAGATAATTTTAATCTAAGTTACGTTGGAAATAAATCGATCATTTTGTGCATACTCTGTAACTGCAAATACTTCAGCTCCAAACACACATGAATCATCATTCGCCAAATACCCATTTTCACAATTCTTAAATGAGTCCAGTGATACCAACTTGTCAAAACCCCATTTAATATTCTTCTCGTGAAACCTTCTCCTATTGCCATTCACGATATCTATAAACACATTCAAATAATAATAATTTAAAACGATTTAATGAATTAGTTAATATATGATTATTATGTTAATGCGATAGGAGTGTAAAACAAAATTGAAAAAAAAATAAGAGATGTACCATAAATTAAATAATTAACTATAAGGGTATGAATTTTAAATATATAAAATATTTTTTATGTAGTGTATATGATATATATTAAAATATATAAATCCAAAAAAATTCAAGATTGGACTCATTTCGAACGTATCGAAGAGACGATTATAATGGTGTAATTTGTTAAAATTAAAACGTATTTTTTTAACGATTATATGTGTTAAATGTAAAATTAAAATAATGAAAGTAAAAGATATAAAGTAAATTTAGTAAATAAGTATAGGGATTGAAAGTATAACATTTCATTTTAAATTCATAAAATTGGAAGAACGTGGGGTGAACAGTTGTCGACGCGGGTGAACGCGGGCCAAAAGTTTCAAAATTGGTCCCTACAAGTTTCAAAAAGTGTCAAAATTGGTCCCTGAGCCCGCGATCACGGGCTTCCATCGCGGAAAAAGGGCATTTTTGCAAACTGGGAGAGATTTGTGGCATTTTGGTAACTTGAAGTTGGACTTTTGGCATTTTAATTAATTTCCCTAAAAAATAAGATATTGCCACACACATTTGCATACACAATTACCCGTAAAATACGAAACACTTTTGTGAATAAATATCAATTTCGTTCCCGTTTGCTTCATTACTTCAACCCAAGTCGCACATTTTTTTTCCATATGTTTAAATGCACAAAAATTTGTGTATAGTTTGATTTAAGGGATCATGTTAAGAGTTGTTCGATTCACATAATATTTTTTCAACCAATAAAATACGTCAAAGGAATTGAAATGTAATATTATCAGGTTTGACAAAGTGTTTGGTTGACATGAAAGCGAAACACTCCGCATGGATTATTCATAACTGTTATCATGAAATATTGTAAGGAATGAGAGAATTCGCGACAGAGGTCGTAGGGCCAACATCCTCTGACGGAACACCAAATACGTCAGAGAGATTTAGCACCTCAAAGAGATATTTCCAGTATGATATGTGTTACTGATTTGATAATTTCTACACCATTTGATATTTTTACAAGTTTTAATATTTTTGCTTTTTTTAAGAGGGGTAGTAGATGCGCTAGATGGAACTCTGATACATGCAATTATGCATGGTGACCAACAAGCAAGGTATAAAGAAAGAATGTAATGCTACCAAAATGTTCTAGCAATTTGTGATTTTAATATGATATTCACGTTTGTTTGGGCTGGATAGGAAGACATTGTACATGATTTTAGAGTCCTAAAATAAGTCGTGTTTATCCTAACTTCGGGATTTCCGTTTCCTCCATCAAGTAAGCATCTTTTTTGCTTAGTTTTATAAGATCATTATTTTTCAAGGTGTATATGTAATTGAAGATAAACATTATCTTTTGTGATGTCGCATATACTTGCACCCGATGATTTATGACTCCATATCGCCATACAAGGTAATGGTTAACAAATTTTTGACATCGACATGTATTAACAAAAGAAGAAATGTTCAATCAATGCTCTTGCACAACTTAGAAATGTTATCGAACATGCACATGGTGTCCTGAAAGCAAGATTTTCGATCCTAAAGCAAATGGATCCATAACCTTTTCAAGTACTGAAAGATACGGTGATTGCTTGCTTCACGATTCATAACTTCTTAAGGAAATGCAATATCCAATATCAATTATTTATGGAATGCCAAGAGAATACCATGTTTACCGCTGCTAAAGAACAACATGAATGAAGCAATGAAATAGAAGTCGATGAAATGTGATGGAGTTCTTAAGACAATGAATACATGACTAATTTGCATGATCAAGTTGCAAATCAATTATTGTCCAATGTTTCAAATTAAGAATTGTACACAAATTGTTGATATTCAATTTATTTTTCTTGTCTAAATATATTTCAATTATGAAATTTGTAATAGTCATTTTTTGTCGGTCAAAACCAAATCCAGAATATTCGGTAAACACTCATTTTCCAATCAACACTTATTTTAGACAAAGTTGCTTACTCAGACCTCTTATTTCAGACAACGCTTATTAGCTATTGTTGGTAAACAACCCCTAAGAAAAAACTCCATGCGTTGCTAGAACCATTGAAAAGAAGGAAAACCATGTTTACAATACGCATGCACCACTAAAAAAATAAAACTGATTAAATTGTGTTTAGTACTCCAAGAATGTCAACCATGTAAATCAAAAGTTAACATATTAGAGGGGTATCACCGTATCAGGTTCATCGGGTTTTAACTTAATTACAACCCAATACCTATAGTTTAAAGATTTTCCCATCTCAGTTAGGTCTCGTGTGGCTTCGATTGAATTATTTTAGGTTGGGTTGATTGGGTTATTGTGCACCGTTAATCGTTGGAAGTAAGTTGTTTGTATGTAGGGGCACATATGAGAAAATAACTCTTAAATGTTCATAGGAAAAAACCACCATACAATAGTTTTCATAAAGTGTGTTCGAAATCTATTTCAAGTTTCAATAATTTGGTTTCATCCTATAAAAAACTAATAACTAAAATTTGATCAAATGAAGCACTCAAGGACAAGACAATTAATCAAGTGTAAGTGATCAAAAGGGTTTGTGGTTTGATTGTTTCCATTCACAATTTTGTGTTTGTTTTTTCAGGTGATAATGTTTCCAAAACATAGGTAACGTTTTCAAACGCTTTTGGTTGATTTTTTATAACGACATCTCCATTAACTTTTTTATAACAACAGTTTCATTATCTTTATATTATCCATAGAAAATATAGAATTGCTTTAAAATCACGATCTTTTACTTTTTCTTTTAAATGTGAACCACAATGTTTTGTTTTTCGCCTTTTGATAGTGTTTTGAATACACCTACAGACGTGTGATTATTAATAGAACCAAAAAGCAAGTATACAGGATGGATCTATATCGTCTTTCAAGTAATAAAATGGTAACAACTAGACCTGGCAAACGGGTCGTGTCGTGTCGGGTTCGTGTCGGGTTAAACGGGTTGGGAGTGTCAAACCCGAACACGACACGTTTAATAAACGGGTCAGAATATCGCAACCTGAACACGACCTGATTTAACCCGCCTAACCCGACACGACACGATTAACCCGTTTAACCTCTTAACCCATTAAACCCGCAAACCCGTTAACCCGATTAACCCGTTTCGTAAGAAGGAATTTTTGTTCAATATATATAGGGCTGTAAACGAACCAAACGAACACGAACAAGGACTTGTTCATGTTCGTTAGAAAAAAGATATGTTCGTGTTTATTTACGTTCACACAAACACAAAAAAATCGCAAAATAAAATTAAAGGTACACCGAATTTAAAAGGGTGCTCCAATCAAAATTTTAACTCAGTTCAAGCCAACCGGCAAGCAAACCAGCTCAAGCCAACTGTTTCACTCAAACAAAGGAGGATGGCAATTCAAAATGTGGAAGGGATGAGGGGTATTTATAGTTGAGAGTAAGGGTTGTGGTTTGAAATTTGGGCGATGTGGGATGAAATCTGATGAGAAAAATGGGTTGGTTCACTTGAGGTATCCCACATCGGAAGTTTTATAGCAAAATTAATCTTGGAACCATGTATATAAGTGAAGCCAAGCCTCTGATTTGTTTTATTTTTTCATAAACCAATTACTTTTAATTATAATTATAAATTATAATAATTAAATTATAATTATTTTTTCTTAAACATATATTTAATTTTTAACTTATATATATAAACGGGTTACTCGGGTCATTTTCGAGTTGAAATGGTTGACCCTAACCTTACCCGTTTAATTTTCGTGTCGTGTCAACCCGTTTACTTAAACGGGTTGAAATGTATTACCCAAACCCGTTTAATTCGAGTCGGGTTCGTGTCGAGTTAGCGTGTCGTGTCATTTTTTGCCAGGTCTAGTAACAACCAAGTATCGTATTCCATAGGGATAGGTATCTTATGTTGCAAGATCTTGAGATGAAAGACTAATTTCAGATGACAAATTTGAATGAAATATTGTTGGGTGGTGTTTAACAACTATTTTAACTCAAATTAACTTCTTTAAAAATGAGCAAAGGTGTAGGGATCCGTTAAGATTTTCAACAATTAAATTAAGTGAAACATTACAATTAACTTATCCAACCATTAGCTTTTCTAAGGTACTCTCGAGGTTGAGAAAGGCACTCATCCACAGATTAACTCTAATGTTTCCAAAATTGAGAGAATCTAGACAATGGCACGATCTATCCCTTGTATAAGCTATATGGAATGAAAACAAGTCTCCTTGTATCTAAATAACTCTCTCGAGTATATCTCCATATCATCAAAGTTGACGTGTCACGACGGTTTATCTCTAAATCCGTCACACTTTAATCATTTTCAACAATGATCAACTTGTCAAGAAATGATTTTATAAATATAACCTTGAATGAATGGTTGGAAAGAATTATTAATTAATAATTTCCACCATCAAAATTTGGTTTTAAATCTTAACTTCACCCCACACCCAAGCTAGGGTTGTTAGCCTATCATCGCTCGGGGTCCTTGCATTTTTAAAGGGAAGAAAAATAAACATTTACGACAAAAAATGATGATTAAAATTACGTTACGATGACTAACGAAACGATGGTAAAATAAAAGATTGTGAGAATTATAAAAATCTAGACTAAAATAAAAATGATGACGTAATAAAATAATTAGCTAGACGAATAATAAAAATGCAATAATTTAAAAACGTAAATTTAAAGTGCGATAAAATAAAGCAGATAAGTCTAGAAATCTTTAATGAAAACTTTTATTATCAACAGAATACAAATACACAATACAAATGAAAATATAAACGAAACCCTAATCTAGTATTTAGAAGAAACCCTAACTAGACAAGAGAACGAGAGAGACTTGTATTGTGTAAAAGGTAAAAAATGAATTCAATCGTCCAAATATGAGATCACAACGTCTTTATAATCAGCAACTATTTTCACTTTGCACCCTCAGCTATTGAGTAATAGCTCCGCTACCCTCCTTCTTCATTAGAACATGAGGCGCAGTCCCTTTCAGTATTCACCCTTTATCTTTTAGTAATTCCATCTTAACCCCTTCTATTTTACTGAAATATAAACAAACAACACAATAAATACAAATAGATGACAAGATTGGTATAAGTTATTATATTTTAACACCCTCCCTCAATCTTGACATCTGAATAAATCCAACATATGTAACTTCTCGCAAAGAGAGTTATGTTGATTTATTCCTAAAGATTTTGTAAAAATATCAGTTGGGTTTTCAGCCGAGGGAACCTTAACAGTTTTAAGCATTCCCGATGCAACTTTTTCCCTTACTTGATGAACGTCTATTTCAATATGTTTTGTACGTTCATGAAAGACAGGACTATTTGCAATCTGAATTGCTGCCTTATTGTCACAATTTAAATTTACTGGAAGTAAATTTGTTATTTGTAAATCTTTCAGCAAACTGAGTATCCAAATAATTTCACATAGAGCAGCAGCCATTGCTCTATACTCTGATTCCGCAGAAGAACGAGAAACACATGTCTGTTTCTTGCTCTTCCATGAAATCATAGAATTTCCCAAGAGAACACAACGTACACTAACCATTTTAACTACAGGTGAAAAAGTTTCTTCATAGTCTAATCCCTCCCTTTGTGAATACCCTTTCGCAACTAGTCTAGCCTTGTACCTTTCTACCTCACCAGTGGACTTATAATTAATTTTATAAATCCATTTACACCCTATGGTTTTTCAACCCGGAGGTAACTCAGTTAACACCCAATTCCTATTTCTATATAATGCTTCCATCTCATCATTTATTGCAGTTACCCAGTTCTGGTCTTTAGATGCCTCAAAAAAATTATTAGGTTCAACAGCTTTGTTTAAGGTAGAAACAAAACAAAAAAGATCTCTATTAAGAAAAGAATAATTTTCTACCCTTTCTAGTCCATATTTTACTTTTCCTTCAACTACATAATCAGTAAAATATTTAGGCAGATTTGAAGGTCTACTAGATTTCCTAGTAGAAGTGACAAATTAATTAGATGTACCCTCAGAAGGGGACCTCAAAGATTCATCATAATTTTGAACACTTAAGGGACTAAATCCAGTATCACCAAGATCACCGGCAGCTACCTCAGCACCACTAAGGACCTGAGGTCCGGCAGACTTATTTAGATTATCAGCATTACCTGTTTCACTGGTAAATCTATCTGGGCTACTATCCTGGTGATCATGGTTACTGTGAGTATCAGTATTACCATAATTTGGTTTACTTTGAGTATTCGCCCTATTATCATCATAGGGCATTCCAGAAGCAAACTCATTAGACTGAACAAAAATAGAATCAAAGAAATTTAACGTATTTATGTTATTAGAATGCATATCTTGCTTGATAGTACTCATTTTAAAGGGAAATATAGTCTCATAGAATTTAACATCACGAGAAACTACAATTTGTTTTGAATCAAGACTATACAATCTATACCCTTTTTTGAATTTGAATACCCAAGCAAGACACACTTTTTAGCCCGTGCAGAAAATTTATCATTATTATTTGGTTTTATTGCAAAACAAAGACACCCAAAATTTCGAAGATGAGAAAGCACAGGTGAAAAACCAAATACCATTTCATAAGGAGATTTTCCATTCAAAACAGATGAAGGAATTCTGTTTATAAGGTATGTGGCAGTGAGAATACACTCACTCCACATATTCAGTAGAATCTCCCCTTGAAATATTAAGACTCTAGCAACATTCAGCAAATGCCTATGTTTACGCTCTACAACACCATTTTGTTGTGGAGTATAAACACACGACGTTTGATGAATAATACCATTTATTTTAAAAAATTCACTTAACCTATTCAGTCCCATTGTCACTACGAAATATCTTTACAGACTTCCTAAACTGAGTGAAAAGCAAACTGTGGAAAGAAACAATATTATCATAAACCTCATCCTTATGTTTCAACAAATAAGCCCACACAGAACGAGTATAATCATCTACCACAGTTAAGAAATATCTATAACCTTCTCTACTAGCCACTCGATAAGGACCCCATAGATCTAAATGAACCAACTCCCCTAAACTGGAAATGTTATGACTGCTCAAATTAAACTTGTCTCGAGCTTGTTTAGCCTTATGACAAATTTCACATGGAAAAACACCACTATCATTTTTAATTTCCAGTTTATCTTTTAACATAGTTAAAACTGCATCAGCGGGATGTCCTAATCGAGTGTGCCAGAGATAACGTGACACATTACAAAAATAGACATATTAGAGTTGTTAACCCTATTATCTAAAAGTTTTGAACCAACAATAGCATGATTATTTGTAACAGCCCGCTCCAAAATGCCAAAACAAGACATTTATTACAAAAGAAAAACGCCAAAACTTGGCCCAAGGTTTACACCAACAAATTTCAAAATCTGGGTTTGCGGAATAACCCTAGTTACAACTGAGAACATCTAAAATACTGGAAGGTAAGGAGTCCACTAATGCAAGCCACGCCCGCCCTCGCCTTCTCTTTACCACTAGAGGAAACGCCCTTAACCTGCTTACCTGAAAAAAGGTTTCAGTTTTGAAAATGCGAGGGTTAGACCACAAGGTCTAGTGAGGTCCCTCAGTTACATACACACCACATATAGCATTTAAAGGATTTGCGAAACATAAACCAATATAAAGTTTGGCAAATAATATATGGGACACACCCCCCATAAGCATCACACCATTACGTACGGGACACCCCCCCATATACATCACATCATTACGTATGGGACACACCCCCATATACATCACATCATTACGTATGGGACACACCCCCCATACACATCACATCATTACATATGGGACACACCCCCCATATACATCACATCATGCATAAGTAAGTCATATGGAACATACATTAAGTAAGCACGCATGTACGAGTAAATGAACAAGTACCATCAAGCTTTAGTTAGAAAGACTCACCTGGCACGCTTACTTTCCTTTCCTACTCAGATAGGCACTTCCACTCGTTTTCCCTGGATGAATGGGCACAACGTAAGTTAATTACTCAATTATCCGGACACACACACCTTTCCGGGCAACACTCTTTCCGGACAACAGCCTATCCGGACAACATCATATCTGGACAATACCCTATCCGGACAACATCATATCCGGACAACACCCTATCCGGACAACATCATATCCGGACAACATCATATCCGGACAACTCCTATCCGGACAACATCATATCCGGACAACTCCTATCCGGACACACACATCCGACTAACGAACACCTACCCGGAAACATTCATAAGATGAGGTTTTCCGGACGGCGCTGGACGAGTTTAGAGGCTGAAATCTCACTAAAATCCCTCAAATTAACACGATGCCGCGATAAAAGGTAACATGAACATTACGTGACCAATTCTTATCAACTTCTTGCTATCCAAACACCAATAGATGGCCAAATCTTTCTTTCAAGACCACAATGCCCTTTCTCACAAAACTCCCAAATAAACAATCAAACACAACCGAATCAGCAGAGAGTTTGTAAGAAGGATTACCTGGTCAAATTACTAGCAGGAACGAAATCCAACACCACCTTCTCTTCTGAATCCACAGATTGGTGCCTCTCTTCTTCAAATGCCAAGGATATCCAAAACCTCTTTCTTTCCTCCTTTCTCTTCAATAGCCGCCAACCACACACACAAATCAGTAGGAGAATGTCTCTTCTAGGGTTTTGTGCCCTTATATACCCTAGGCCTCATTTACAAATTACTCTCCTCAATTCCCATTTTATTCAGATTCCACCCCAAGACTTGAAACTCCTTCAAGTTTGGTCACGGTTACTACAACACTCCCTCCTCAAAAGAATTCCGTCCCCGGAATTCCATTCTCGAAAAGATGAGGGTACCTGAACATCATATCCTATCCCACTTCCCACGTAGCCTCTCTTCCTTTATGATATCTCCACTGGACTTTAACCAGACGAACCTCCATATTCCCTATTTTCCACTTTACTGTCCACAACCTCTATTGGTTCCTCTTTGTACATCAATTTCTCGTCGATACTGACATCTTCTAACGGAATAGTCACATCCGACTCGGCCAAACGTCTCCTTTGGTGGTCTAGAGCCACCCTTAACTTCCTGCGAACCTGGATGGCTTAACAGTGGCCGACCTCGCGACCTCAGGTCTCACAACGTTTCTTTCCCGCGATGCATCTTTACTCCTGGAAGGTCTGCAGATAACTGCACATGCCAACCTCCTTGCTTCTCTAAGGACTCTCTTACTTCCACTTTGCATAATCCTTCAACAACAAAGCTTACACCAACACTTTCCACACTTTCGATTAATTAAAACTCCTATCCTACGTAATTTCGCGTACCACAACTGTGACGTCTCAGGCCAACGGTACACGATACCGTCCTCACACCTAAACGCACGCTTGCAACGAATTTAGAATTTTCATCCCCAACTTCTCTTCCGTGACAGAACAAGTTTACAACGGTTAACGTCACAACAACATAAATTCCTTAACGAACTCTCAATTCACCAACCTAGCACAAGATCAACCTCGAGTGTCACCTTAACTCACAGATATGATCCTCTTCCACAAATCACACACCATTCTACAATCGCTTTCCCAACACAATATACGTCTAAGGCAAATTACACTTTCTTGCCTGAATTGTGTTGCCCACGATCCATCGATAAAAGTCAATTCACATGCTTCCACCACAACAACACCCCCACACTAAACAGAGCTAAAAGTAGAAAACCTCCACACTTTAACATTTGAAGCACCCATCAATCCATTCCGAACCAATCTTGAAGACACACCGTTGAATTCTCCTTGCATCCATCAGTCGTCCATCCACATGTGTAATAATTCAAGTTTCACCTACCAACAGAAAGGAGCAACCATGCTCACACGACACTGTTCCTGCTAGCTTAACGCTGAACGACAAAGTTTACCTGGAATATTTATCACACTACTACCAAGTCCAATCTAATGGTCCTTCTCCCGAACCCTACCTTCGACTACTTCCTGCCACTTGCTTTTCAACATGAAACACGTTTCCAAAGAACGGCTTACTAAAAGATGCACACTCTTGTTCAACTGCACAAGTTGGCTTTCCTTGTCTTGTAAACCAAACGCCTACACACAAATCCTCTTCCTCATACTCCCACTGGAAGTTCATGCACCCGACGGTGACGTTCTGTAAACATTGTTTCCACTTTCCGCCACTTGCCACACTTTCTACTTCCCGCTTACACGCTCATTCAAACCTACCGTCCCAATTACTCACGGACATTCTCATCCAACATTTACCACTCCATACACGCAATTTCAACGGTTACTATGCCCAACCAACAGTTTCACCACATCTCATACTAGAAATTCCACCAAGTCAATCCGAAATCACACTCGATGATCGAAGCGACCACCTTTCTCAATTCTCAAACGATATTAACTCACTCCTTTACATTCCCTTTATGTACAAGGATTAGCTCAGCATTCCTAAGGATTTCGTATCTACAACGAAACACTATCAACTACTCAATCCAAGATCACACCATCTCCCTCTTGGCTAGTCACCAACTTCCACCCTAATCTCTTATTTTCGGATAACAGCACCACACACAACTTTTGCCACATTGAACAACTTATTAACCAATCCCGAGCAAGGATCTCCATTTACGCTCACCCCCTCCCAATCACCAGTCCATTACTTATCCTCACAACAACTCATTGCCACCATGCCTCGCATGCTTACTAATTAAGTTATCGCCATCCTATCCACACAACCTCACACACTAGGGGTTCAATCCTCACAATCATTTGTGCACACCCTAGACCAAGCCTCCTCCACGCCAACGCAACATGGACTTGAAAGAGTTTGCGAAAACATCCAGCAATAATTAATTTTGCAAATCAACATCCATACACACATAACTGATTTCTGCCTTGTCACTACCCGTTTGTAACCTGATCTAGAGCACACACCCGCCCTTGAGAATAGACTGAGTTCGTTCGTAAAAATCCACATGGTACACACCCCCCATGTATCACACCATAAACATCATAATATAAACCAGTTATGAGAGGGTTCATATGAATCATAACAGCACACACTTTAAACTGACGACCACCTCTTGACACCTGCTACTGGCACACGCTATAGTCACATACACCGTGACAGCGCCAAAGACCACACTCGCTATATATGAAACAAATTCATATATATATAGTTAATATGGGACACACCCCCCATAGCTTGACAACTCCAGAACACGATGCATATTCAATATGGGACACACCCCCCATAGCTTGACAACGCCAGAGCACGTTCACGCACATTAAACATGCATTCTACCACACAATTGACCACATGGTCACACCAGGGCTAACCTCTCAACTTTCACACCCCCGACAACGACTCAACACCCGTCGTTGGCTTCAACACCAAATCTTGGCAATTAGCCTAAATACAAATTTCTCCTCAACTCCGGCTCTACGCCGATACCGACTCATCCACGTACTACAACGCTACCTTTCGAAGTATCTTGCCTACTTCGAATCACCCTGGGCACACCCCTCGCCGACAACCACACTTCAACTTATTAAGCAAGAGTAAAGACTACCATCACCCACGTCTTTCTAAGGTCAAAATCTGAGACTATCATTAGACGTCTCCTTCCCTAAACTATAATACCAAGGTCATGAATCGACCATCGACGCCTCAATCACATTTTCACCCTTAAAGACTCTGTCCATTTCTTAAACGTGATAACTCTCACCACCTAGCGAGTTCATAGCATTCATGCATGACAACCCAACGATTTAAATCGTTTTACGCACTCGACAACTTCCACAAAACAGGGTTTGATAGACATGGCTCGACACATTTATAAAGAACAACCGTACACGCAGGTCACAAGGATCGCTCACTCGTGACCTCGTCATCATTTGGAAATACATTCACTGAAACTCCCTTTATGCAAAAATTAAAAAAAAAATACGGCAATATCACTCATACTGGGATAGTCGACCGACTCCCACACTTGCTGATATGTCAACCACGTTTTCATATCGCTTTCATTCATAAAATCATGTGATCAAATATTATTACGATTTTTACAACAAAGCTTAACTCACTCGCAAGTGAAGTGAAATAACTCACTATTTTCCAAGTTCAAAATTTATTACCCCATGCAAACAAATTTATCTTTTCCTTCAAGCACACACTTGCACACGCCAACTCATTTTCAAAAATCAGAAGTTTACAAGGCACACACACACACTCACACATTTTGACATGGAGGACTTATGTAATCGGTTTTTGAAAACGCCATGCATGACTCACTTTACATTGAAGGCTACTCGCTCAAACAGGGTTAACAAATCCACGCCGACACCCTACTTCTCCCTACATCATCAGGTTCTTACATTCGAAACAACCTTCGGTACCGGTACTTCCCCACAGTCACCACCTGACTAATAGATTGTAAAACATACGACTTCACCTCAGTCCCAAAATAGTTAACCGACACCCGTGATATCAATTCACACATCTATCACTTCTCAACCACTCTTGTCACTCTTCCACTAACTAGAGAGTAAGAAAGCACACCTCTACTATCCGATCCTTGAGTTGCAACTCTCAAGATTTTAATTCACCGACATCGGAGACTCCTAGAATAAACACTCATTAGAGATTAGGAGCTCACCTTCAGTCAATTATCTTCCTTAAGAACCCTAAGGTTCTACTTCACACAGACTCTCACACCAAATCTTCCAACAATGCTTCTTCTAGGTAGGATCACCAATCACACCGAGGATAATCTGCACAGCACACCTAACCGTTGCCATCATGGCAAGGTGAAACTTTACACACCGCCGATATTCCCCACACACTGATCACCACTAGACTCCACGCACTCCAAGATCTAGGCTCTGCCCTTCCTTACCATTCGAACTGGTCTATCCCACAATTTCTAGAACTGGGATTCTCCGGCAACAGGAGACTTACCCGGACATCATTCATTCATCCTCTTCGAATCCACGAAGATCTACCTCTAGACGACTCATAACACTCCACACAACACTTCGTTACAACATTTCTTCTTTATGATGTACACATACCTTACATCATAAATGACTTCCCACGAGACTTTCCCCAACAAGGGTCTTAATCCCCCCCCCCCCCCCAGAGACCTTGTTGACGTTCTCAAGTACTGGAACACGACACCAAAGATAGATTAACAACCGTCCTAAAATAACAAGGCAAGAATGATCACCGTCATGTACCTGTAAATTCACAATTACACTGGCCAGGTGTAATCCCAAACTTACCTTACATGATAGTTTTCACCACCCCATTATCCACGCTTCCCAGTGAGGTCTTCCTAGGCCTTCCTACATTCTCAGTTGTACTTCTACAGTTTAAGTTTAGGCCCATCCGGTCACCTAAATCCCTTAAACTACGGCTCTGATACCAACTATAACAGCCCGCTCCAAAATGCCAAAACAAGACATTTATTACAAAAGAAAAACGCCAAAACTTGGCCCAAGGTTTACACCAACAAATTTCAAAATCTGGGTTTGCGGAATAACCCTAGTTACAACTGAGAACATCTAAAATACTGGAAGGTAAGGAGTCCACTAATGCAAGCCACGCCCGCCCTCGCCTTCTCTTTACCACTAGAGGAAACGCCCTTAACCTGCTTACCTGAAAAAAGGTTTCAGTTTTGAAAATGCGAGGGTTAGACCACAAGGTCTAGTGAGGTCCCTCAGTTACATACACACCACATATAGCATTTAAAGGATTTGCGAAACATAAACCAATATAAAGTTTGGCAAATAATATATGGGACACACCCCCCATAAGCATCACACCATTACGTACGGGACACACCCCCCATATACATCACATCATTACGTATGGGACACACCCCCCATATACATCACATCATTACGTATGGGACACACCCCCCATACACATCACATCATTACGTATGGGACACACCCCCCATATACATCACATCATGCATAAGTAAGTCATATGCAACATACATTAAGTAAGCACGCATGTACGAGTAAATGAACAAGTACCATCAAGCTTTAGTTAGAAAGACTCACCTGGCACGCTTACTTTCCTTTCCTACTCAGATAGGCACTTCCACTCGTTTTCCCTGGATGAATGGGCACAACGTAAGTTAATTACTCAATTATCCGGACACACACACCTTTCCGGGCAACACTCTTTCCGGACAACAGCCTATCCGGACAACATCATATCTGGACAATACCCTATCCGGACAACATCATATCCGGACAACACCCTATCCGGACAACATCATATCCGGACAACATCATATCCGGACAACATCATATCCGGACAACTCCTATCCGGACAACTCCTATCCGGACAACATCATATCCGGACAACTCCTATCCGGACACACACATCCGACTAACGAACACCTACCCGGAAACATTCATAAGATGAGGTTTTCCGGACGGCGCTGGACGAGTTTAGAGGCTGAAATCTCACTAAAATTCCTCAAATTAACACGATGCCGCGATAAAAGGTAACATGAACATTACGTGACCAATTCTTATCAACTTCTTGCTATCCAAACACCAATAGATGGCCAAATCTTTCTTTCAAGACCACAATGCCCTTTCTCACAAAACTCCCAAATAAACAATCAAACACAACTGAATCAGCAGAGAGTTTGTAAGAAGGATTACCTGGTCAAATTACTAGCAGGAACGAAATCCAACACCACCTTCTCTTCTGAATCCACAGATTGGTGCCTCTCTTCTTCAAATGCCAAGGATATCCAAAACCTCTTTCTTTCCTCCTTTCTCTTCAATAGCCGCCAACCACTCACACAAATCAGTATGAGAATGTCTCTTCTAGGGTTTTGTGCCCTTATATACCCTAGGCCTCATTTACAAATTACTCTCCTCAATTCCCATTTTATTCAGATTCCACCCCAAGACTTGAAACTCCTTCAAGTTTGGTCACGGTTACTACATTATTAACCTGATCAAAGAAATACAAACCACCACGTTCACTACCAGTCCCCACAATGTTCATTGCAGGAAAGTCCTGAATGAGGAAACACTTATATTCATTAAATCCCACAAATATTTTATTATCTCTAGCTAACTTGTGTACAGACAACAAATTTACGTGGAATTCAGGAATCACCAGAACATCAAACAGAGTAACCTTATTATTCAGTCTAAAATTTCCAATTTTGTTTATAATCACTTCATCACCATTTGGTTGAGTAACCTTTAATTTTAAATCAGATATGTCAACTACATTGTCCAAATAGGCAACAGATGATGCCATGTGTTGGTTTGCACCAGAATCAATGATCCATCTATTTCTATTCAGATTATTTAGTTTTGAAGTAAAATTGGAAGTATGAGCCATACCAGAAAACATACCAGTCATATTAACAGCTACTCCATCAGTTTGTTTCTGGTCTATAAGAGATAACAACTTGTTGATTTGTTCTTCAGTTAGAGAGGAGGACATTGGACCATGACTTGGCCCATCAGTGGCAGTGGCATTATTCGAAAATGATTTCACGGGTTGATTTGATTTACCTTTCATAAACTGAAAATCCTTTGGAAACCCAATCAATTTAAAACAACGTTCAATGGTATGACCAGATGCACCACAATGCTTACATGAAAATGAATTTTTACCAACCTGTTTTTTATTATGAGTTGATGATTTTCCAAAAAATGCAGTATTCTGTCCTTTGGTATCAGGAGTTGAACGAGTCACACCACGGTGTGACTCTTCTCTAGATATCAAGGAAAAAGCAGTTTTAATTGATGGTAAAGGATCAGTCATCAATATGTTGCTTTTAATATTTATGTACATGTCATCAAGACCCATTAAAAACTGCATAAGTTTTAGCAATTGATTATGTTTGGTAAAATCATGAGAAGCATTGCAAGTGCATGATGGCAATTTTATCAAGGCATCAAACTGTTTCCAAAGAGAGTTTAGCTTGTGATAATATTCAGAAACAGGTAAACCATTTTGACTAAGAGAGTTGATTTTCTGATGCTAATTAAATGTAACCGAACCATCAATCTTATCGTATGTCTCCTTTAGTTCTTCCCAAACATCAGAAGCAACTCTGGAGAAAACTTGACTAACAAACAGTTCATCAGAAATTGATCCAAGTATCCAGGATAAGATAACAGAGTTACATCTATCCCACTGTCTTCCTAAAACTTCATTATCAGTGGGTCGAATCACAATACGATTTATAAACCCTAGTTTATTTTTGGTTTCCAACGCCAAAACCATAGCACATGACCAAACTTTGTAATTCTCAGTTCCACTTAATTTGATACTCGAAATAGAAGCACCTGAAGTATCACTTGGGTGGAGATACAAGGGGTCCCTAAAATCAAGTTTAGCAATAAGGGTTGCTCTACTTGATTTTTGGGATCCTCTCCAACAGCCATAATAGCAACAGTGAAAAACACGCAAGGTAAAACCTAGAAGACTTAGGGTGCGTTTGGTTCGCAGAATGTTTTTGGATGGAATGGAATCTGTCAAAGGAATTTGACTTTGAAGGAATTGGAATGGAATGTTATCATGTTTGACCACCTGTTTGGTTGACATACATTGGAATGGAATCTGCTAAAGGGATTGGATTTTGTCTGTTTGGTTCACATAATGTAGCTTTGGAATTGGAATTAAATATTAGTCAATGACCAAAATACCCTTTTTGAAAATTTAAACCATCGGTGGTGGATCAGAACGGTGATGGTCGACGGTGGTGGATTAGAACAGTTGTGGCCGATGGTGATTCAGAACGGTGGTGGCCGACGGTGGTTGCGGTGGTTCAGGTACGTGGTGGTCGGCGGTGGCTTAGAACGGTGGTGGTCAGCGGTGGCTGAGATTGGTGGCGGTCGACGGTGGCTCACAACGGTGGTGGTCGGCAATGGTTCATAACGGTGGTGGTCGTCGGTGGTTCAGTTCGGTGGTGGTCGGCGGTGGCTTAGAATGGTGGTGGTCAGCGGTGCTTCAGGTCGGTGGTGGTCGGCACGGTCGACGGTGGCTCACAACGGTGGTGGTCAGCGGTGGTTCATAACGGTGGTGGTCGTCGGTGGTTCAGAACGGTGGTGGTCGGCGGTGGTTCAGAATGGTGGTGGTCGGAGAAGGAAAGATGGGGATAGTTGTCTTTTTGAGAAAATTGGGTGGAATGGAATTGAATTCCTTCTCATTTGTGATGGAATGACCAAATTCATGAATGGTGGAATGTGTGGAATTCAATTCCATTCCATAGGTAACCAAACACCCGGACGGAATTTGGTCAATGGAATTGATCATTCCAATTCCTTCCAATTCCGAAGGAATCCAAACGCGCCCTTAGAGGCAGGATTCCTTGCCACTCTTAAGGTGGTAGGTCAAGCCAATCTCCTAGCTACCAAGATATCAGAAGCAGAGAAAGAGAGAAACACACAAGAGTTTAAGGAGAGAAGACTTACAGTGGGGTTAGCACACAAGAAACAAACACATGAACAACTTACAACGTTCCTTGATAGGCACATCGGAAACAACAACAGGTGTCTCAAGAGAGAGGACGAGAACCTGAACAAACAAAAACAACAACCACAACTAACCAGTGAACCAGAATCTGTCTCGAACCAGAGTGTGAGTGGAGGAGAATCTCCAGATAAACCACCACAAATCTGAAATCTAGACAGAATCTGAAACTAGATGGATCTCACCAAAAAGATTTTGCCCAAATAAGAGTTCACACACACTTCCTCAGTCAAGGAATAAGACAGGAAATGATAGAGATCTTATGAGAAAAATATTTCAGTTAAAAGAACGAATTATTTTCAGATTTATGAATCAAAGAAAAGAAAACAGATCTATCCAGCTGATAGATCAGATATAAACAAACGAGGTTCTGATTTATATGCAACAACACCAGATCTAACTACTAGATCTAGATGAAAGAGATAGTACCTAAAGGTACAATCTACAGAGTTTATTTTGCACAAAATCCAGACCAAAAAAAGATCTATGCACAAAACAAAGAACAAATAGATCTATCAGATTAGCCAAGCATATGCACAGACAATCTTACTCAGATCTGAAGATTTTGCTTCGCATGAGGAGATCCACAGGTCATTAGCCACACATAACATCAAGATTATGATCAACAAGACCTAAAAATAACAAAATCACTCAAATCAAGAGTAATAAGAGTGATTTCGAACAAGTGACTAATGAAGAATGAACGATAGTGTATGATAACCATATTTGTGTGTCCAGATCTGAAGAGATAAGAACAACACAGATATATCAACTAACAGGTAGATCTAAATAGATCCAAACCACAATCAAAAAGGAAAAAAATGTGAGACTCGGATGTGTCCAGATCTTGAGTGATAAGAACAACAATCGAGATGAGAAAGAAAATTGTGTGTAATCCTCATATGTGTCCAGATTTATATGAGATTAGAACAACCATCGAGATGAACACTAGAAAAACGATCGAGATGAGTAAAAAAAGGTGTGTAATCCTCAGATGTGTCCAGATCTACAGGAGATCAGAACAAAAAACATCGAGATGAATACATGAAGAACCAAAAAAACTTTCCAGATCTTATTTAGATAAGAAAACTTTTGATAAACTTCAACAAACAAGATTTAGATTCAAGAAGAAAGCTATTTTGAGTGCTAAATGAAGAAAACTCCGAAGAGAATAACAAAATATATATATGAAGATGAACGTCTTACCATTCTGTCGATGAATAAACTCAGAGGGGATCGAACACCGCTCTGATACCATCTAGAAATCTTTAATGAAAACTTTTATTATCAACAGAATACAAATACACAATACAAATGAAAATATAAACAAAATCCTAATCTAGTATTTAGAAGAAACCCTAACTAGACAAGAGAACGAGAGATACTTGTATAGTGTAAAAGGTAAAAAATGAATTCAATCGTCCAAATATGAGATCACGTCTTTATATAATCAACAACTATTTTCACTTTGCACCCTCAGCTATTGAGTAATAGCTCCGCTACCCTCCGTCTTCATGAGAACATGAGGCGCAACCCCTTTCAGTATTCACCCTTTATCTTTTAGTAATTCCATCTTAACTCCTATTTTACTGAAATATAAACAAACAACACAATAAATACAAATAGATGACAAGATTGGTATAAGCTATTATATTTTAACAATAAGAAATACTGAATATTAAATATTTATATAAAAGCATAAAGTTTAAAACTTCTCTAAATGCTTGGAGAACAAAAGACATCTATATCTAGAGACTTTAGGAGTGATAGTAAGAAATTGTGTATTTCCAACTAAAGCTCATGGCTTTTTATAGCCAACAAAAGAGCTAAAAGTGTGTAAAAAAATAAGCACATGGGAAGAATATTCAAGGAATATTCTTTTGAAACATGAGACGGGTTGATGCTGCAGCACACTGCTATCTCGCTGCTTTATCGTCCACGACTTTTCCCATCAAAAACGTCCAAAGGGTGTACACCAAGCTACAAAAATATTATAAAGCCAATGATTAATTGCCCAAGTGATAAAGATATGAGTTTTGCTCAAAGGGCCTTGATTTATGAATTATTAGCTTGCAAAAAGTCGAGATATGTGTCTAAAAAATGAAGCTTTTAAGTAGTAAAATGGACGCATATCACACCCCAGACTAAGACCGTTGATTGTCTCTAATCAACACAAAATAACTATTATAAACAAAAGAAGTTGTTAATGCCAAATTTCCACAAATGTCATGCAATTATCCCTTTTACTTGCATAGGATAGCCCTTCATAAACTAAAAACAAAGAACACTCACAAATACCCTCAACATTCTTGCCATAAGCTAGCCATAAGTTTAGAATGGTTAAGCACGCTACAAAACACACTTTTCGGATCATTAGGACTTGGCTTTTTGTCTTTTTGCGATTTTTGAGAACTTTTTGGTTTTTCATCCCACTTTTATCTATTTGCTTTGCCCAAGGAGAATTTACAATTGATGTCTTTTGGGTGCCCTTCGCTTGATGGGAAGTTTTTTTTTGATAGTATGCATAAATTTTATGAACTAATATAATTTTTTTTAGCTTTTCCCATATAGTATGCATTTTATGCTCTACTATTTCCACCCATGATTGGTAAGAGCTTTGCTCCTTTTTTCGCGTTTTTCGCGTTTTTGGCTATCAATGACTGCCTCCCCCCAACTAAATAGGACAATGTCCTCATTGTGGTAACGGATGTGGGAGAGGTGTGGGAAAGAAGGGTGAATGTATAGGATGTAGGATGGCTTCCAAATGATGGCCATCAATGACTGCCTCCCCCCAACTACTATTTCAGATGGCAAATTTGAAGAAAATATTGTTGGGTGGTTTTTAACAACTATTTTAACTCAAATTAACTTCTTTAAAAATGAGCAAGGGTGTAGGGACCCGTTAAGATTTTCAACAAAATTAAGTGAAACATTACAATTAACTTATCCAACCATTAGCTTTTCTAAGGTACTCTTTCGAGGTTGAGAAATGCACTCATCCACAAATTAACTCTAATGTTTCCAAAATAGAGAGAATCTAGGCAATGGCACGATCTATCCCTTGTATAAGCTATATGGAATGAAAACAAGTCTCCTTGTATCTAAATAACTCTCTCGAGTATATCTCCATATCATCCAAGTTGACGTGTCACGACGGTTTATCTCTAAATCCGTCACACTTTAATCATTTTCAACAATGATCAACTTGTCAAGAAGTGATTTTATAAATATAACCTTGAATGAATGGTTGGAAAGAATTATTAATTAATAATTTCCACCATCAAAATTTGGTTTTAAATCTTAACTTCACCCCACACTCAATCTAAGGTTGTTAGCCTATCATCGCTCGGGGTCCTTGCATTTTTAAAGGGACGAAAATAAACATTTACGACTAAAAATGATGATTAAAATTACGTTACGATGACTAACGAAACGATGGTAAAATAAAAGATTGCGAGAATTATAAAAATCTATACTAAAATAATAATGATGACGTAATAAAATAATTAGCTGGACGAATAATAAAAATGCAATAATTTAAAAACGTAAATTTAAAGTGCGATAAAATAAAGCAGATAAGAAATACTGAATATTAAATATTTATATAAAAGCATAAAGTTTAAAACTTCTCCAAATGTTTGGAGAACAAAAGACATCTATATCTAGAGAATTTAGGAGTGATGGTAAAAAATTGTGTATTTCCAACTAAAGCTCATGGCTTTTTATAGCCAACAAAAGAGCTAAAGGTATGTAAAAAAAATAAGCACATGGGAAGAATATTCAAGGAATATTCTTTTGAAACATGAGACGAGTTGATGTTGCAGCACAATGCTATCTCGCTGCTTTTTCGTCCACGACTTTTCCCATCAAAAACGTCCAAAGGGTGTACACCAAGCTACAAAAATATTATAAAGCCAATGATTAATTGCCCAAGTGATAAAAATATGAGTTTTGCTCAAAGGACCTTGATTTATGAATTATTAGCTTGTAAAAAGTCGAGGTATGCATCTAAAAAATGAAGCTTTTAAGTAGTAAAATAGACGCATATCACCTTCATCTGCTTCCGGAAGAAATAAAAGAATTTCTTGAGAGAGACCATGTCTTCATCCAAGTACCCGGATCGAGCGAAAGTTCGATTCTTTAGTATTTTTCTTGCTCCCTATCTACCACTGAATTAAATTGGTCTAAATGGATCTAATCAAAAAAATAAATTTGAGGGTGTAGTAACACATTTCAATAGTTTTCATAGAGAATATTGGATCTAATCAAAGTGCGAGGCGATGGCCAAGGCCAAGACAAAAATTATAAAATGAACAGAGAGTACGGATAGACAATCAAACGTGTGGCTTGTGTGCTCGTTTGTAAAGGAAACTTATAAGGTCCAAAGAACACAACAAGATATGTTATCGTGACCTCTCATTCTTGTGAGGACAATGTTCATCTTCTTCCTTCCTGACTATATAATATAATGTTGGTGACGGTAAGGAATAAGACAAAGAGAGTGTAAGGGGCCGTTTACCTAATTACTTATCCGGGTAAGTGCTTACCGGTAAAATTCAACACTATCACTTACTTCATGGGTAAGATTTTAGTCCAACCAAATGACATCGTATGCAACAATTTAGCCGGTAAGCGCTAACCGTGGTAAGAGCCGTCGCACTCACTTACCGGGTAAGACTCTCGGTCCTTGCCTCCGCTCTTACCGGGTAAGATTCTTAGTCCTTGCCATATTCATTCGGTAAGCTAATGTGACTTGGTAAACACTTAATTACCCGGGTAAGCGTTTTGTAAACGACCCCAAAGAACATAGTTATGGGTAGGCGAGCCTCTTGGTCAACATGGATTTGAAGAGAACAATGTAATTATTAAAAAAATCATAGTCAATACACACGTATTAAATATGAATCGGTTCACTTTTGAAGACCTAGATAACTAATAAATCATTTTCCTACAACTAATTTCTTTAATTATGAACACCACTATATGTTTATTTTTCTAATAAAATACTTTAAATGGAAACCTAAAATCACATAATTTTGCTCATAAAACATGTTGGGATAGGGCAAAAATATTACTTTAGAGGTGGATATTAATATCGGCCCAATGGTCCAAATTAAACTTGATGTTTTTTAAATGTCTATATTTTATGTTTACTAATCTTATTTAGATAATAAATTAGTAAGTTTTAAATGATCTCTAAAACGAATAATGTTTACTTTCAAAAACAAAACTTTATAATTAACTACAAAACAATTTATCTTTTAAAACAACACCTCACATACATTTTATAAAAAATAAGAACCATACAAAATTACAAATATCATAAAAAAGGTATAAACTAGGGGTGCTCACGGGTTGAGTTGAAGGCATTTCGACACATCAACCTAATGTTGGTGGTTTGAAAAAATTTCAACTCAACCCAACCCGTTCGAGTTGGTCGGGTTGTGTTTAAACAAGATAAAATCAAATTTAAAAACATAAAAATAAAGAAAACATGTCTTTAAAATACAACCGATGATTCAGACAATATTTAGATACCACATATAAAAATGTCTAAACCAAATATGATCAAATAACTTGACGTCTCGAATTTGCATATTTCTTAAATATTAAACATATCGCCTTCAACTTCAACTGTTTTCTCACTTTGCATAAAGATTTTCTAATAATAATAAAACAAGTATGTAAAGCTAAGTATTAGTTTTAAACCTGATTTTGTTTGTTGGGCCATGGCATGGGATTCTTCATCTGAATCATCGGTGATGATGTAATGTCTATGTGGCATTGGCTTAACGGTTAAGCACCACCTGTGATGTGGAACCGTAGCCAGTAGATTTATGTTTTGATCATGCTTCATAAACTAGTGCTTTGAAATTGTGGATACTTTTAAGTCGGTTGGATGTGTAATCGTGTATGAAAGGATTTGTTGGTTGCTACAAAATGCACCAAGTGTGTGCATTGTGATGAATGTGTCGATGACCTTGAACGTTCAAGTGTTATCGACTCCTGTTAAAAGTTTTGGAAGCTTTTTGATTTAGTAGATGTCAACTTATGATCGAGATCTGTGACATCCATGTTAACTCAACAACTTCAGCTAATAATAACCTTTCCTGTTTGGACTTTGGATGTCGTTTATTTATTTCGAGTAAATTACGTTTTTCGTCCCTGTGGTTTGCTAAAAATTGCGGATTTCGTCTCTGGTTTTGAAACTATGGTTTTCGTTCCTATGGTCTGCAATTCATTTTATTTTCGTCCGACCAAAACACTACTTTTAAGTATGAAGACTAAAATAGAAGTGAATTGTAAATCATAGGGATGAAAATAGCAATAAAATTTAAATCATATGGATGAAAAATGTGATGAATTATAAACTATAGGGATGCAAATCGTGGAGATGAAAATAAAAATTTCCTAACAAACCGCTGGGACTAAAAACGCATTTTCTGATTTATTTTATATAAAGTTTTAAGGGAAAAATCCATAAAAACATAACCAACATTTCTATTTTCAGTAAGCTTTTGAACTATCCTTTTAAATAAAAAAAATCTTTAATTTTTTATTTATTTTAAATGATCAAGTTCATAGTTGTTTAATAAATAAATTATTGGGTTCTTAAAAATTGGTTACCTATGTTCTTTTAACCTGAAAAAAAACTATTTGAAATTGGCTAGAAAGATTTTGAAGTAAAAAAACTTGAATCACTTTTATAATTACCATTGATCTCCCCCGTTTTGATTGTTCTACTTTCTGTGTTTTTTCGATTCTCCATTTTTTTGATGTCTATATATATGTTTCATTAAACTGTTGTAAAATAGGGGGAATCAAAAGACAAAAAAAGATTGAAAAGAGAGATCGCTGACAGGGTCAACGGCGTCAATAATTGGTGTGAAGAACAGACAACCATGGGACGACAAGGATTGGCTGGCAGAGGATGCAGTTGTGTGCAAGGGGTTTGAATGATGTAGGATTTCAAAACTGTAAATCTGATTTATGGGTTATAAGTAACCAATTTTTAACTTTGATGATTTATTTATTTTCAGTAAAATGAGAAATTTTAAAGTGTTTTCAAAAAAACCCTTAAATCATTCAAAATGGAATTGTCATTGGGGTTTTTCAAGTAGGACAACTTTGCATATTTGTAGGTCATCTTCCCTCTAGTTTTTGTGTTTTTGGATTTCTTTTGGCCAGCCATTTTGTGCATTCGCCAAGGAAATTTGACATCTTTTAGGGTTTCTTGCTGAAGGCAGACAGACAACAGAAACCCAAGAGAAGCTTGCAATGAAATCAAGTTTATCCTTCATTTAGGTCATGGTGATCATCTCTTCCGTCACATACAATAAAGAAAATAGATACGATTGTTTGTTTCTATCCATTTCATATAAACAGAGATGGAACATTAGACATACATTTGACCAGAAACAAGATACAAATTGTACGGGCAGAAGCTTTTCGGACAGCACCCGTTCCAGATGCGGTTTGATGTTCGGCCAATCGCCCCTACATCCTAGCCGTGTATAAAGACCCTTCTTACCTTCAAAAACATATCCCATTTACTATTATAACCAACATTCAACACCCACAAATGAACAAGAATGAGCATGAAATATGCACCTGGAAGCTTTTTATCCGACAAGATTAATTGTTTAAGGGCGCTCAATGTGGCATGTGCTACGGTTTAAACCCGAGTAGTCGTTGTCCCAACCACTAAGCTTCACCACCACATCCGCGTTAGAAAAACCCTTGCTATCGCTCTGAATGTTTATTCTCGCCTCTTCTTTTGTTGCCACTTCATCTAAAACCAACCAAATTCAGGGGCTGTTTGTTTACCTCTTAATAGTTCCATTAACAGGCCACCTTTGAATCGCTAAGAGGTGAATCTTGTTTGGCAAATATTGTTTCTAAAAGTAGAATGCAAAGTGTCGAGAAGAGAAATAAAAAACAAGTCAAAAGGCATTACCTTTAGCTTCAGATTGTGACAGCCAGACTGTAAATCCTGAGTAAAGATGCCGCCATCGATCACCACTTGCAGCAGCACCATGCTGCCCTCCTATCGTTGTAACAACTGAACGGATATGGCTGCAAATGGTGACAATATATTATGTCATATCGTTGAACTTCTATTAAGCAGAAAAGAAGAAAAGAAAAAAGGTTTCAAGAAAAGTGCATACCTACTTAGGCTTTCCAATATGGCACTTTCTGTTTCTGCTACAGCATTTGACCCTACTGCAATCACTACTAGAATTCATCACTTGTTATAATTCAGAAGTATCAATTTGTTAAGAAGGTTATAGATAAATAGAATCATGTTATTTAAGAGGAACTCAAAAACCTGAAAATGGTTTCTGGTCACAACGGATAGAAAGATCAGGGAAATCACTCACATGAATCAACTGTTTGCTTAGTAAATGTTTCGAGCAGCTCTTTTGTATCGAGTGGTGTATACCTGAGAAGGGCAAAAAGGTAATTCAAGTATTAAAACTTTCAGAAAAAGAAATCTTAGCAATCCATATGGTAGAAGTTAGAATGTACCCAAGGCCAACTGCCAGCTCTCGAGAAACTTTATAGTTGATTTCCGAAGATTCCCCAACTAAATAAACCGACGCCCCTTTTAGAAGTTGCGTAATTCCAACCGTTAGAGACTCCCATGTTTCCATGATGTCAGGCCACTTCACATCCGGATCTTGTTTCTTTAAATTTACAACCAGTTCATCGTCATCTAACAACCTAGAAACACATGAACATTGTTGTTAATATGTAAATCAATTCAGTTTTTCAATAATTATCAGTCTGATAATTAGCTCCAAAACATAGAGTTGAGTAATTGAGGAGTTCTAGAGATGGGGCATACCATATTGTTTCGGCTGGCTTTATCTTGTCATACAAGCTAATTTCCATGGCGGTTCTAAATGATCCATCATGTTTCATTTTGATCGTTAAGAAACTTTCGTCGGCATCAACAAGAACATCTTTCGAGCTCTAAATGCTTTCATCTCCAAGCAACAATCTCAACTCCACCTCATCTGAACCATCAGAAAACTATCAAATGCATCAGAAATTGACCAACTTTTTCAATTCTGTTGAGTTATATGATGAATGCTGCCTATATTTTGAACTAGAGTCCATTTTTGTGTCTTTTAAGAGCCAAATGTGTTAGAATATGCGAAACCTCTTTGATTTCTCTGTAAAAGACTTATTATTACAGAGATGTGGGAGATTATTACATATATACAGGTTTGATGATCTATGTCTAGCTGAAGTGGTTTAACTTCAAGATTGATGAGAATAGTATGGGGGTCATGGTGAAAGATTTGACATTCCATCTGTTCCATGAAAATTGCAAAAAGTTCCATTTTTGTCGAGTTTTCAAACTAAAATTGCCTATTTACAGATTGTTTCATTAGGCCATGAGTACCCGTACCCAATGAACCCACTTGCCACCTCAGCGGCAAATCAGCTTTTCTCTTTCCTACCCTCCTTACCCAATCCTTACCCAAAAGTGGAGTACCACTACCCAATGAACCCAATGAACCCACTTGCCACCTCTTCTTTTTTAATTCTTTTATTTATACATTTAATTATTTAACAAAATAAAAATATTTATATATTTTTTAATAAATAAAAATAAGATAAATAATAAAAATAAAAATTCATATCATTCATTAAAAAATTAAAAATTACAAAATACAAAACACTAAAAAATTAAAAATTACAAAATACAAAACACTAAAAATTATGATATTTTCTAATTTTCTCTTTTCTCGCTAAAGTAGCCCTCAAAACGTCTCCCGAAAGGTGATCATGCGGGGATATATAGAACTCGAAGTCTTGTTGATATCGGTTTTCTCGTTCGAGTTCCAACTGTTCTCGTTGAACCTGCAACTGTTGTTGTTCGAGTTCAAGTTTTTTCATTCTGTACTCCATTGTACCGTCAATATACTCGTTGAACGAGCTTATGGTCGTCAACAACTGAGTAACATTTTCGTCCGGATTCGACCCGGTCGTATTACTCGTTGATGTTTTTTTTGCCTTATTTCTCCCGATGGGTCGTTGATGTTGCTCGACCTCGTTGACCCGAACATCTTCATCGTCATCATCGGAAGGTTTGGTACGTTTTGAACCCCGAGATGAATTTGTCGACATCGTTGGAACCGTTGACCATTTTGGACATTTTTTTAGGACATCCCAAGCTTGTTCATGGGTGAAAGCAACCCCAGTTTCCTCTCGGTACCGGTGGTGTGCCGTTCGTAAAATGTCGGCGTCACTCATTCCGCTTGATCTATTATTGACCAAGTTGTTGTACATGCCGGCAAAACACGTTATTTTCCTGTTGAGGTCTTTGAACTTGGTGTTCAGTTGATGAAATGATCTATAATCTTGGCGACCCATAGAATTATAGAACACCTTCGAGATTCGGTTCCAAAAACTGTCTACATTTATGTAAATTCAAGTATAAGAATAATAACAAGAATATTAATAATAATAATAACAATATTAATAATAATAACAACAATAATAATAATAATAAAAATATTACCACCGGTTTGTGCGTTACCGACAACGGGGTCCTCCGAAACGTCAACCCACGCCGACACTAACGCGACTTCCTCCTCTTTAGTCCACATCTGTCGGGTGGCTCTATTTTCATATTTTTTATTTTTTCCTTTTTGCTTTGGTGTCGGGTTTGATTGTTCCAGGATTGATTGTTGTGTGGAGATCGATTGTGGTGTGTGCGGTTGTTGGGTTTCAGGAACAAAGTCGTCGTCGAGATCGATTGCGGGTTGAGGAAGTTGGTAATTGGCGGGAGTGAAACCTTGTTGAATCAAACCATGATATGTAAATTGGTGAGGAATAAACGGGTGTTGCGGCAATTGTTGAGAAAACGCTTGTTGCGGAACATAACCTTGTTGAGAAAACGCTTGGAAGCCAAGCTCCGGGTCTTGTTGCGGTGTATCCGATCGGTTACGACGAGATGTAGGTGTGGTGTTTGGATTCATGATGAAATTTGAGAGAAATGGAAGAAGGTATTGAATTTGAGAGAAATGGAAGAAAGTATGTTTTGGTGTGAAAAAATAAGATGGTATAGGTTAATATATATAGTGTGATTAATTTGTAAAAAAAATAAAAAAAAATTAATTTTGTAAAATAGCCGTTTACCAACGGTATTGTTTAAAAAAATTAAAAAAAATTAATATTGCAACGGGTTGATCGGGTTGGTGAACCCGGTAGCCGAACCCGCTTGCTACCCGACCACCCCCCGTACCCGTACCCGATGCAGCCTTCCCCTACCCGATGCCACATCAGACCGAGCCCGAGCCCGTACCCGATGCCGGTACGGGTGGTCTTACAGATGTTTATATATTGATCTGGTTCCATTATTTTATCATTCATTCTTGATTGTGAAACTTGTATTCATAAATTATTTTACATTTTTAATACCAATTATTTTACAGTTATTATATTTCTGATGTTGTAACCACTTCTTTCTATTAAAAAATTCAGATATCTATTCTACTTAATGAAAATTCTAAGAGCAGTTATTTTCTAAAAAACTGTTTTTCAAGAGCAGTTTTTTTCAATTCATCTTTATCTCCCACGTCCCTCTCTTCTCCGGTTCTCTTCCACGACGTCTCCCAACACCAATTTCTCACATCCCCCTTCACCGGACCACTCCTCTCTCACTCTCGACTGCCCTCCACAGCCGCTGCACCACCAAGAACCACCTCACCAACCACAAGGGTGGTGGCGTGGTGGCAAGGGCTTGGGGGGATGTGGTGGAATATCCCATCCACCCCAGGTTCGAGTCCAGGCGTCAGCGTTCTGTGGCCAGGCTTAGTCTCAGACGGCCACTTTGTTTGTTTGTTTCCAAATTGTCAAGGATGTAGTCTAGGCAAAGCCTAGATGAACCTTATCAAAAAAAAGAACCACCTCACCGCCGGCAGCCGCCATCTGCACCATATCCCTCTCTCTCTCTCGACTTACCTGTTACCACACACCCATCCCATTCACCGGACCACTCCTCTCTCACTCTCGACTGCCCTCCACAGCCGCTGCATCACCAAGAACCACCTCACCGCCGGCAGCCGCCACCAGCATCATTCCTCACCTTCTCGTTTTTTTGCCCTAACTGACCCATCTCCCTCTCTCGCTACTTCACGCAGAACGACACCTGCAGAACCACCCCGTTTTTTTCTAAAGGACTCACATTGACTTTGGAGGGGTTCTTTGCATTTCAAAATTGATAAGCATTCATTTAATTTTGCACGAAATGCTATCTATTGAACTTGACAAGAAGCAGTACAAATAGAATCCTATTGGTGTTAAATTAGTATACTAATTGGGATCGATGCTCTCTCTCAAATTACGCCGGCATCTTCTCTCGTTCCCTCCGCTCTGTCCATCGTTCACTCCTCCGCAAACCAGGTTAGGTTTTATTTGTGTTGGTTTTCTGCTCCTCCTTCTCCTAATTACACACTTTAATGTTTATATTGTTTGTTTTGTAGGTCCGAGGATCAATGCCATTTCTATGGGAACAAATTGTTGATCTAACATATAAACCTAAATTTGAGATTGTGAAACCAGAGGAAGCAGTGAGTATATTATGCATATAAATCTTTGTACACTAATTACAATACACCTGATTTGCCTCTATTTCTAACATCCTTCATTTCATATGGTCTCTGCAGCCACGAGTTGTTGAGAGGCATTTTCTGGATTTAAGGAAGAAATATGGAAATGTTTTAGCTGTTGATCTTGTTAATAAGGTATATTATAATTTCTCTTGTCATGATGGATTTGGTGATTGTAATGCATGAATATCAGGTTAACCTAGCTTTTTAACGTTTTTAGCATGGTTGTGAGGGGCGCTTCAGTACAGAATATTCTTAGTGATGATGTGAGGTAGAATCTTTTTTCATATTTGCGGTTTGAATCATATATGGCTCTATATATTCTATGCTAAATCTGCCGACCTTTGTAGATACGTGCACTTTGACTTTCATCGCATCTGTGGACATATTCATTTTGAGCGCCTATCCATCCTTTATGATCAAATAGAGGATTTCCTAGTTAAGAATAGGTACATTTTATTTGGATAATTTATTACTTTGGTCTAATTATGTGATTTATATCCGTTGGTTTGTTTAAAAGCTGCTATTTTTTCAAATCATAGGTACTACTTGCTAAACGATAAGGGTGAAAGGTTGAGGCGCAAATTGGAATTGTACGGACCAATTGTATTGATTGCTTAGACCGCACAAATGTCACACAGGTACGTTTATTTTAGTTTCAGTCTCTCTCCTGTTAGAAAAGGATGCCTAAACAACTTTTAATCTCTTTGGTTGTTAATTCTATTAACAAGTGCGTTATTTCTGCAGAGCATGATTGGGCGTAAAATGCTGGAACTCCAACTTCAAAGGCTTGGTGTTTTTTATGCTAACCAAACTATTAGCTCTTATCCTAATTTTGATGACTGCTTCAAAATATGTATTGGAATTTCTCTACCCTGAATTTTTTTAATTGTGGATTCTTAGTTTCTTTGTGAAATGGGTGATATGTATATCTTTATATGTCATAATTTTCAGTATGGGCAACTCAAGGGGATGATATAAGCATTCAGTATTCTGGCACACCTGCTTTGAAAGGAGATTTTGTCAGGTGCTTTCACTTTGCTTTTGCTTGAATATATGCATTTGTTCTCAATTTATGCTTGGTGTTAGTTAAATGTAATTTTCTGCTTCGTGAGATGGGCATTCGTACCCTATCGGGTTGTCATACTCGGAATATTAAGCAATCTTGGCTGTCATTTGATATAAGAATGGAGTTTGCTATTGAAAGATCTTGTAAAGAGAAATCTGAGAAAAACTTAGGTGGACATCAATTCCAAAAGCTTCGGAAATAAAACTTGTGAAAATATAGAATGAGCCCTGAAAAATCTAGGAAAATTATCATTTTTCGCTATAATCATCAATTCTGCTAATCGTGTTTGTGGCTTAAAATCTTGCTTTCTGTTCCAAGTCTTGATGACAATTAATCAAAAAGATGTAGAAGCTTAATTGCAAGATTGAAAAATAACTTATAATTTGTCTTTTTGGTTATTTTTAGATATGGCAAGAGGACCAATCTTGAAAAATAAAAAATACAACCGCTAATAGATGATGAAGTTCATCTATCTCCAAGCTTGACCGACAGACACCTTTGGCCTTCTGAATCCCTTCAATGTTAATAATATGTTATGCTTCAATATAATTCGACATTTTATTCCACATCTGGGTGCATATACTTGTTTTTGGCAAAACTTTAACAGTAGCAAAACTGGTTTCACATAATTGGGGACGACAAGTGCTTTCGGAAAGCAAAATTTGCATAGAAACAAACCCTAATACCTAAACAAATTTGGGAAAACGGGGGTTTATGAAAAAATGAATTTGAATGCAGATGTTTTGTTGTTAGCAAATTACATCGTAACTAGTGGTGGTTGTGGAGACAATGGAGGAACTGTTGCAGATGAAAGTGTTGGGTTTTGTGGAGAGGTGGAGATTGATTGAATTTGAGCGATGAAAAGATGAAGATTGAATTGAGAAAATGGGGGTTGAAAATGAAATAGTGGTTTTAAGATGATGAATTGGAGGAATGTGAGATGTTGAAGAGAGACAGGAAGGGGATGCTGGTGCCCATAAGCCATAGGAGTTGCCATGCTTTTGAATATTGTTGGAAAGATAAGGAACTTATAAAGCTTTTGGGTGCTATTGGAGGGTTCCATCTGAAACGATGTCGTTCGGTATCAAACTTTTTTTCTTTTTCTTTTCTCAATATTTCCTTTTAAACGAATAAAATAACATATTTTACCTGGTTCAAAATCATACTAAATAAAAGGTACCTCTTCTCACTCAGATACCACTCATATATTGGAGATATGAATAAAATTGGCTTGAACAAGTATCTATTATATTGATTTCATTACATCTGTTTGGAGAGTGGGGAAATATTCTGTTACAACAAAAGTTGCACGATCTTCTTGACTATTCAATCAATGGTTATTCAACTCGCAATCGCCTTGTCGCTGAGTGAGTCAGGTATGCCCCCCATATTATGGAATTGACAGCCGATTGTGGGTCGGTTTGAGGTTGCCGGTTAAACAACCTTTTTGCTCCAATGGTTATTCAATTGTGCTTTAATCATATCACTTGATATTTGGTTTCAAATGTAGGTAGCAGGTTATTTGGTGGTTCAACTTTGTGGTTCATTATTGATTTAAATTGGGTTAAACCTAATTGATATTGGGTTCAATCTTCAATTCGTTTATACAATAGTCAAGTTTATGTTTCAACATGGGTTCATTTCGGTTGTACATGTTAGTTCTGTTAGGTTTAACAGCACACTCTGATGAGGAAAATGTATAAAATGACCAAACTATCCAATATGTGTCTTGCACATAACCACTTTAACGAAGAGATTTCAAACAAAGTTAGTTTTAGTGACCCAAGACGTTATAAAATGCAAACCACGAGAATAAATTTATAGATATTTTAAAGTAGGGACTCAGATTTAAAAATATATAAACTACAGGAACCAAACATGTAATTTACTCAAAATAATATTATGATACACTTTGAAAGTAATTAAATATGTAAAAAAATAAAATTTAATGTAGAAAAGAGACATCTTGGTTTGAAAATTTGCTGGACGCCGGTTGACACCCCGAACCCTAATCGCAAGAGGAAATTGCTCCTTGAGATCGAGAGATATAAACATCTCTTTGGTTCCCCACCGCCACCGCCACCGCCACCGCCGCCGCCACCACCACCACCACCACCTTCCTCCGCTCGCAAGATACCATGAAGCTATCGTTTTCCCTTGCATCATCAAAACCCCCAAAACCCACCTTAAAATCTTCCGCAGATCAATCCTCATCATCCGTGAAGAAAGAATTCGTCACAGAATTCGATCCATCCAAAACCCTACCCGATTCCACTTCCAAAACCCACGTTATCGCTCCGATCTCCAACGAATGGAGACCTAAAAAGAAGATGAGAAACATCGATCTCCCCGTCAAATCCGACGACCCCAATCACGAATTCGAAGTCGTCAACTCCACCGTCGACCCAATTGATCCCAACATCACATACGGCCTCAATCTCCGTACCAAAAAAGACCCCGACCCCAATTCGCAACCACAAATCGACAGATCACAATCAACTTCGTCAATTGACAACTTGATGTTGAACAAATTGAGAAACGATCTCGACAAGTTGCCGGAAGACAGAGGAATGGATGAATTTCATGATTTACCTGTTGAGGATTTCGCAGCTGCTTTGTTAAAAGGTTATGGTTGGTATGAAGGAAGAGGAATTGGAAAAAATGCTAAAGAGGATGTTAAGGTTGTGGAGTATAAGAGAAGAACAGGGAAAGAAGGTTTAGGGTTTGTAGATGATCTCCCCATGCCTCCAACCAATGATGCCAATAACAGAGCTGCAAATACTAAAAAAGAAGGTGTTAGTAATGAAAATAAGCTTAAAGAGATCAGCATAAAGAGTAAAGATTCAGCGGGTAGTCGTGATGGTAATCGTAGTAAAAGGAGTAGGGAGAGGCACGAAAGACACGAAATGAGTGCGAGTTCTTCGGTTTCATGGTTAAATAGTCACATTAGGGTTAGGGTTATTAGTAAGGAGGTGAAAAGGGGGAGATTGTATTTGCAAAAGGGTGTGATTGTGGATGTTGTGGGTCCAACTAGTTGTGATATTAGTATGGATAATAGTAGGGAGCTTATTCAAGGGGTGGAACAAGATTTTCTTGAAACTGCACTTCCTCGGCGTGGTGGGCCTGTTTTGGTTTTGTATGGTAGGCATAAGGGTGTTTATGGGAGTTTACAGGAGAAGGATATGGATAAGGAAACCGCAGTTGTTCGTGATGCAGACACACATGCATTGGTTAATGTACGATTAGAGCAAATCGCGGAGTATGTTGGTGATCCAGATGATATTGGGTACTGATTTGTTGTCATTTTCAGGTACTTGAGTTATATTTCTGAAAATTATATGAGATTGTAGAACTTTGTTGAAGTTACAAATTTGATGAATTTACTAGTGAGCATAGAATTTATTTGTCTATTAGTTTCGATTTGATATATTTATTACTAGACCTACAAAGATTTGTTGGCTATTTTGTATTGCTATAATCAATTTTGGGGGAGCATGGATGGTGGTGGTACAGTATAAAAAAGCGGGGGCTTGGAAACGAGGTCTGTCATGTTCATGCAACCTCCGATATACTTATTGGCCTCATTCCAATTGACTAAACCATATAACCGAAACAAAATCACATCCCATCACAGCTGAATTAAAAACAAAAAGTCTGTAAACACCAACAACCATCCTTATACCACCTGCAGCCATTAATGTCAAAAAAGAACCAGAGCTTAAACAGAACATGCTCTATATACCACACGAGTCCAAGATTGATACCAGATGCTGTCTAGAAAAGGGGAATATAATAGAAAGAAACAAGCCATATGCCTATTCCAACAAAACTTCCATAAACCTAGTATCTGATATATAAAATTACAGCCCAGAACCAGCTGGAATTCACTCAGACTCTCAACAATAACATGATTCAGGACTATAAAGAGGAGCATAGAACAATGAAAAAAAATCCCTGAACACATGTTTTCTGTTATTTGACCAGCATGTTTGCAAGTAGATATGCATTTCAAATTTACCGAACTCATTTTTTTAGCATATATAATTTCCATGCTTGGAGTAAAAGGTTTGTGTTGTAGTTGACCCAACACAACATATAGGACCTACAAAGATTTGTTGGCTATTTTGTATTACTAGACCTCAATGTGGCTTGTGCTACGGTTTTCGAGTAGTCGTTGTCCCAACCACTAAGCTTCACCACCACATCCGCATTAGAAAAACCCTTGCTACCGCTCTGAATGTTTATTCTCGCCTCTTCTTTTGCTGCCGCTTCATCTAAAACCAACCAAATTCAGGGGCTGTTTGTTTACCTCTTAATAGTTCCATTAACAGGCCACCTCTGAATCGCTAAGAGGTGAATCTTGTTTGGCAAATATTGTTTCTAAAAGTAGAATGCAAAGTGTCGAGAAGAGAAATAAAAAAAGAAGTCAAAAGGCATTACATTTAGCTTCAGATTGTGACAGCCAGACTGTAAATCCTGAGTAAAGATGCGACCATCGATCACCACTTGCAGCAGCACCATGCTGCCCTCCTATCGTTGCAACAACTGAACGGATATGGCTGCAAATGGCGACAATATATTATGTCATATCGTTGAATTTCTATTAAGCAGAAAAATAATAAAAAGGTTTCAGGAAAAGTGCATACCTACTTAGGCTTTCCAATATGGCACTTTCTGTTTCTGCTACAACATTTGACCCTTCTGCAATCACTACTAGAATTCATCACTTGTTAATATTCAGAAGTATCAATTTGTTAAAAAGGAAATAGATAAATAGAATCGTGTTATTTAAGAAGAACTCAAAAACCTGAAAATGGTTTCTGGTCACAATGGATAGAAAGATCAGGGAAATCACTCACATGAATCAACTGTTTGCTTAGTAAATGTTTCGAGCAGCTCTTTTGTATCTAGTGGTGTATACCTGTAACACCCGTAATTTTTGGATAAGTACAACTTCGAATCAGTGTGGAATCGATCTCTTAAGAAAAATATGAAAAATAGGATTTTGGATTAAATCCTAGATTTTATGGTCTTATTGGATGAGGAATTCGAATACGAGTCCAACGGTTCTTTCCGGAGCGAAAACGGAGCTATAACGAAGAAGTTATGGCCAAAACAGTGTTTAAGAGAAACCGGGCGACCAGTGCCCGACGCGTCTGGTGGCTCTCCTTCACACGCGCGGAGAGGATGAAAAATAGGATTTTGGATTAAATCCTAGATTTTATGGTCTTATTGGATGAGGAATTCGAATACGAGTCCAACGGTTCTTTCCGGAGCGAAAACGGAGCTATAACGAAGAAGTTATGGCCAAAACAGTGTTTAAGAGAAACCGGGCGACCAATGCCCCAGCGCGTCTGGTGGCGCGCCTTCACACGCGCGGAGAGGCGCGCAGAGCTCTGGATCAGCTTAAAGACGCGAATTTCATCCCTCAAACTTCATTTCTTCATATCTCTCTCATTTCAACTCCGATTTTGATGATTCAACTTGCTATGGTTCCGTTTTTGAGAGCTCTTCAAGGATCTAGAAAGAGTTTGGAAGATCATTGGAAGATTCAAGGGTGTTTGGTGGTGGTAAGTCTCGAATCTCCTTCCTTTCTCTTCCAAATCGTTTTCCCTTTTCTCCCTCACAAAACCCTAACCGATTTTGGGGTTTCTCTTGGAGATTGACGCGTTCCGTACCCATTTTATGCTATTGATTTCATTTATAGATGCAAGAGCAAGTTTCATCCACAACATTTTAGAGATTTTTGGGGTTTTCTAGGTTTTCATCAAACCTAAGTGGTGAGTTCATCCTCCTAGCTTCTATACTTTCATATGAGTTATAAATGTTCCATTGATGATCTCCTAGCGTTTTGTTTCTCCAATTTCGGTTTGGATGATTTTGGAGAAATTAGGTTAATATTGGGGTTTTGGTCAAAATGGAGATTTCAATATGAGATGTTTGGGAAATGGTTTTAGGGGGTGTTTGGGAGTGCTTATATTTTTGACTTATTTGCTTATAGCTTCTCCCCACCGCAAATAAGCTATTTGGAGTGTTTGGATAGAAAAAATCAAAAGTGCTTATTTGCTTCTCCTCACCACAAATAAGTTGTTTTTGACAAGTCATTCCATACCTACTTATTTACTTTTCCTTATTTCCTTATCTATCCAAATTACATTTTTACCCTCAATTTTTAATAAACCCTTTTTAAAAACTGCTTTTCCTCACCACATAAGCAAATAAGTATAAGTTAAAAATATAAGCACTCCCAAACACCCCCTTAAAGTGGTTGAATATGAATATTCATGGTAGGAATTTATGAATTTAGGTTTTTGGAAGATTTGGACTTGAAGGTTTGGACTTCTTCAAAGGAGCTTACGTTTGGGAAAATCTAGATTAGCCTAATCTAGCAAGGTGAGTTCAAGTTACTTTGCGAAAACGTTGTACATGCCAAGATGAGTATTTTACAAATATGTGTGTTTTACTTGAAAATGTATGAGGTTGAGTTATTTGAATGGTTTAACTCTTTTGAAGTGTTTATCTTCATAAATGTGTAAAACACCCGTATTTGGGGCTTTTGAATATTTGGATGGTTAGAAACCATAAATTGTCTTTAAAAGATTAATTGCTCAAAATGAGTTTTGTTTGATGGTTTAATCATGTTAGTGTAAATGATTTTAATAAACCATTTGGGAAAATGCACTTTTAGTGTTATGAGTCATTTTGAGAATATTAAGGGTGTGAGTCCTTTGGGAAAACCCTTTTGTTTAACCCGTGTTGAGTTTTGGGGTTAATGATGATTTCGGGATACGTGTTTTCTTAAACAATGTTTAAACGCGTTTTATGCGATGATGACCGACATTATGGGTCTAGCAAGCTTGGAGCACTTTGCTCGGTTTTGACTTTGAGATAGTCTTGGGACATTTGTCCGGTTTAAATGGCTCGATGTGGAGTCTTATTTACGGGTTGCTTTTATTGCACCGTGTTGCATATTATTGCACGTTGTTGATATTTACATGCTCATGGTGGAGTCTAGGATGTGTTATATGCTTAATTGCATCTCATTTGCACGATTTGACGTTGATAAATGATCATTAGATCTTTGAGCAGAGGGCTCGGTTTTGGACTCGATTGAGTCTTGAGGGCATTTACCCGGTTTTAATAAGCTCGACGTGAGCTTGGGGTTTGCATTGCATGAGTTGCATCATATTTGAGGTTTACATGATTTGAATGCATTGGTTATTCTTTTGAGGTCATGTATAAATTTTTAAGTTAAGTAAGCTTGTTTTGGATGGTGGGTTTGCCAAGGTAAAGACCTAGTATGGTTGAACTTGGTGGTTTTAAATGGACTAAAGACCTAGTATGGTTGATGTCTAAGAGGGGCTAAAGACCTAGTATAGTTGATGCCGAAGACGGACTAAAGACCTAGTATGGTTGATGTCTGAGACGGACTAAAGATCTAGTATGGGTGATGTCTAAGATGGGCTAAAGATCTAGTATGATTGATGCCGAGGATTGACTAAAGACCTAGTATGGTTGATGTCATCCGTTTTCCACATCCAAGAAGCTTACTTGCATTTATTTAATCGTGGTTTAATTTATGTGTTTGCCACATTCGATGAGATCGGGTCTCCCCCGTCACCGAAGGGTGTTGATTTCAGGTATTTTATCTATTCACATTGTTGTGGTTATAATACATGCATATGGATTGTTTTCCATGATTGATGGACGGATTTATGTTACATTCTTATTGGATGTTTTAACTGCTGGAGTTTTATTTTATGGTATTTGGATTTTAATACATTTTACGTTTGCGTGAGTTTTGCTTCGTATTATGTTTCCAATGAAAGATCATATTTAAATGGATGGTTTCCATGCTTTACGGGTTGAGTATGTATTGTCAACCGTATTTGAAGGTTTTGCCTAAAACTAGATTTATTCACGTTTTTGAGTGGGTTGGGATTCGTATCTCATTTTGGAAAACGCTTTACACTTTTTTGGGAATGGTTTCCATGGAATTTGAGTGCGTTGGAAAATGAGTCATTTACGTCCGCTTGGGAAACCCTTTTGGAAATGATAATCTTGTTGCAAACTTTCATTTAAAGATTTATTTGAATCATGACTAAAACTACTAACTTCCGATTTATGATTTTATTTAGTCATGATAAAATGTTGAACTCACTAGGCGTAAGCCTAACCCTTTTTATTTGTCGGCATGTGCAACAGGCTCAGGTTGGGGTAGCTCTAGCTACATTGTGAAGTGGCGAGTGCTAGTAGAGTGCACGAGAGGTGACTTAATTAGTGAAGTCTTCCGCAATTGTTTGGACTAGCAACTTGTGTTGTGTTATGTAGCACCCGATTAAGTTATTTTATCGTGGACTTATAATGTTTTAAATTCCGAGGTATTTTAAGGAATGAATTGTAGAAGTGATTATATCTAATTTGGTTATTTTATTGAATTTTAAAGTTAGTTGCTCGTTCCAAATTTGAGGGTGTTACAAGTTAGTATCAGAGCATAAGTTTGAGAGATTTAGGTGTTGATTTCGGATACCTAGACTCAAACTAGCGTTTGTTTAAGCAAATGAGAGTGAAATTCATCTTTCGGCACTTTAAGATAGGATGTTTTGGGATCAATGGATGTTGTTAGAAACGAGAATCACGTCGAGAGTAGCAAGGATAATCGTGTATGGTTCGTTCATAGTGACACCTGGCCAGTGTCATGGTGAACTTACTAGTACATGTGCATGCTTGAATTGTTTCATGTGATGATCGTTGGGGTAGTGAAGGAGGTTCTAAACTAGTAGTCGTTGGAATAGACGGACGATTCTAGTAATTGTCACTTGGAGTGACGATAAGCATGATATTTGCTTTAAATAGACCGTTTCGGGTCGAAATTGAAGGTTGGACTAGAACCATAGGCTTATTGAGCCGACTTTGATTTGAGGAAAAACCGTAAAGTTAATTGATGTATCTCCTAACTTGCCTTAAGAGGTTTGAATATCCGGATGACAATAGTGGACCGGAGGATTTTGGAGGAGTATGAGTTGAGACGTTGAATGCCGACTAAATCATGCACAAAATTTATTTTGGAAATAAATTGCATCAATTATTTCTTGTGTTTCCAATCCTTATGTGGATTGTGTTATGAATTTTGAGAAATGTTTGGCAGGCACACAAGATTTCAAATTATGGTTTTAAAAGTGCATGAAACTGTTTTATTGCGGGAGTTGCAAACTCCGCCGGGATTTGTTTTGCCTTACTTCATTGTTGTTCAACATTTGTTTTGGATGTAATGACAATCGTATTTTTATGATGTTTGAGATGTTGGGCAATAACTACGGCTTGTGACTTTAACATTGGATCTCCTCCACATATGTTAGAGTTTGGACGAAAAGTTATTTTCCATTATGTCTATATGAAGTTATTTTGGAAATTTTGTTTAAGGTGAGTTCTTAAACAATGTTGTTTATGTGGTATTACCCTAGAAGGGGATTTTTAGGATTTTGGCGTCCTATTTATGATTTTGCTTATAGCAATTTGGCTTTGGAAGCATGGTGTTTAGCGCCGTTTTATTGACTTGGAGTCATTGAGTCCATGGCGGTTCATGGAGTTTTGTTTTACGACATGTTGAGTCGTGTGAGTATAATTTCACAATGTGCATACTCTAATTGCTTATGTGAAAAGTTTACGAGTTTTGGTTGGGCATTTGGTCCCACTCGAGTTGTGTTGAGAAAAGTTAATTTTATGCCATAAGGCGACTAAGAAGAAATGAGTTTGGAACTCCAGTGCTGCGTAACTTTTCTTTCAAGAGTTGTATTACTAAGTATTTCGTTGCAAATAGTTCAGTGTATGGATTAATTTATACGTGACTCAAGTGATGCATGAAAGAACAGTTTGGTGACAAGTCAAAATGATTTGCTTGGTGCGCTTTTGGTCAGTTAAATGTTTTATTATCATTTTCGTGAAAATGCGTTATATCGACTTAGGGGCATGCATGGCTTGGTAACTATTGTTTCTCAATACTTTGACAAACGAGTCGTGCACGAAATATTTTATTGAATCCTTGTTTAAATGAGAGGCCATTTTGGTCAAAGGGGTGTTTTGGTGTTATGAAAATCATGCATAAGTTTGCAATACTTTATATTTTGAGAATATAAATGCGTGAGTCGTTGACACTTGGTTAATTTTGAATTGCCGATTATTTTGGGAGAATTGAAAACTTTTTTGGTTTTTGAAGAAATGTGTACTTGGAGTATTTTTGACAAATACATTTTATGTGATGACGCTTTGACGTTTTATGTTCCAAGTACGAAACTTTGAAGAAAATGTTTTGCGATGAAAATTTTAGAAAAATTGTTTATATGAAACTATGGCGCGTGTAATTTCTTATGTTTTGAACATTGACGCGCACCTTTAGTGCAACTTGAGATTTGAAATTAGGTTTGAACCCTTTTTGGTGTCAACAAATTATTTACACTTATTTCTCCCAAGTTTTTGAGAAAACACTTTATTGTGTGCAACCTTGTCAGAAAACATCTTACTCGTGTGTCATTATATGACCGGATGAGAAATTTTGGGAAATCAATTTAAACGATTGCATCTCTTGAACTTTTGGGGTGAGTTATTTGGTGCATACGTGTCATTTCAAGAAATTTCTAAGAAGTGTTACAAGCTTGCATGTCTACCCTAATTTGAAGTTTTATGATGTTTTAAGTCGATATATTCAAATGATGGAAACAGATTGGTTTTGTCTTTAAATTTGGAACCTACACAAGTCGTTTTGTGTTTTGACTGAGGTGTAATTAGGAATCGTTTTCTGGTTTTGTATAATAAACTGACGCACACAAATTTTGTTGGGGAACCTTGTTCCATACCATTTGAATGGTCAGAAAAGAATTTTGAGTAAATTGCCGTTTGGGCTTCTTTTGAAGTACGCGTGAAAATTGTTGCACACCGTTTAAATTGGGCAGTTACCTTGCGTGCATGTCATGAGTTAATCCATACCAGAACCGTGGTGGTTCGTTTTAAAGAAGTTGTTTATTACGCTTGTTGCGTTTTGTGGGTAAACTGAACTGCAATGAAATGGTTTTCAACATGATTTTCATATGTGGGACGAGCGTGTCCAATTTTGCGTAGCTACCGAACTGATAGTAGTAGTTTTGTGCGTACGGTTTATTTGATATGAAAATCTTAGTGTTGAAAATATTTTGTGAATGGTTTTGATTAATTGGCATATTTATTTAATAACGCGCTTGAAAACCTTGAACTCGTTAGGACCTTGGAAAGGGTATGTAACCCAGTTAAGGGTAGGTGCGTGTAGCACTTCGACGGTGGAAGGTTGAGTATTCCACGCGTGTTGGTATTATGGGCCGGATGATATCGGTAGCAAAGAAAATGTGTTTGTGGTAATTGGAGGGTTAGACGTGCGGTAACACATTTCGAGGTTGGTACAACCGCTTTGTTGACAGCCTTAATTTTTGTGGAAACACTCGGTAAACGGAACTCGTGTGTGGAGTCCTGTTAGATTTCAGAATTTGGTGGTAAAACTAGGTGTCAACCTTTGTGGTCTTGAGATCGGAAACCGTTAGTGTAAACGGGGATTTGTAGCCGACTTTAAAAGAATGATGGTGATGGTGGTAGTAACCTTAAGATGCTCTTTACGATAAGAGGATTTAGGGAAATGACTTTCCTTGTGTGGTAAGAGTAACTGTCAACTCGATGATTGATAATTGTACACATCCTTGGGAGTGTGTAAATGATGGGCCAGTGATGATCGTTTGTGTTAAAATTGGTGGAAACCACTGAGAGTAAATACTAGTTCATTAGCGAGAATTAGTTGGGGTTTCTGAAGTTTGATTGATGTTGGTAGTGATTGAATGTCGGATTGGTTTGAAGAGAAAAATTTAAGAACACGTAAATGTGGTATGATTGGAAAGTATGGAACATCTAAGGTTGGGAGACAATCGGAGTCACCTGACTAGGAGTTATCCTAGTGGTTGGAGTGTCCCCTGGACATAACTACATTGTACGTGAAGGGGGCTTTGTTGATAAGCAATTGTTCGAGGATTTGTCTTTATAGACTGTGTGGAGGGAATTTAGATTCTAGTTAGGAACTGATAAATTATAGTCGACGTTGATTCGGTTAGCCTTGGGTTGTAGAGGATGTAGATTTCGAGGACAAAATCCTTATAAGGTTGGGAGGATTGTAACACCCGTAATTTTTGGATAAATACAACTTCGAATCAGTGTGGAATCGATCTCTTAAGAAAAATGTGAAAAATAGGATTTTGGATTAAATCCTAGATTTTATGGTCTTATTGGATGAGGAATTCGAATACGAGTCAAACGGTTCTTTCCGAAGCGAAAACGGAGCTATAACGAAGAAGTTATGGCCAAAACAGTGTTTAAGAGGAAACCGGGCGACCAGTGCCCAGCGCGTCTGATGGCGCGCCTTCACACGCGCGGAGAGGCGCGCAGAGCTCTAGATCAGCTTAAAGACGCGAATTTCATCCCTCAAACTTCATTTCTTCATATCTCTCTCATTTCAACTCCGATTTTGATGATTCAACTTGCTATGGTTCCGTTTTTGAGAGCTCTTCAAGGATCTAGAAAGAGTTTGGAAGATCATTGGAAGATTCAAGGGTGTTTGGTGGTGGTAAGTCTCGAATCTCCTTCCTTTCTCTTCCAAATCGTTTTCCCTTTTCTTCCTCACAAAACCCTAACCGATTTTGGGGTTTCTCTTGGAGATTGATGCGTTCTGTAACACTCCAAATTTTTGGGTAAAATTCTCCTTTATTTCCTTTTATATATATATTGAATATAAGGTGAGTTATGGATGATTCTCATTGGCTAGCATGTATAGGAATAAAGATTTACAAAACCCACGTGACCACCCCCCTTTTCTTTTAGCTATCCATCGTGATTTCTCCTTTTGTTGTTGAGGATGTCGTGTATGTGTGCCTGCATGTGTGCGAACATGCATGCCAAGGATAGGAAATTGCCACGTGACCCTAGTGTGTGTGTGTAATTAATTTCTCTTAAGAATTCTAAGTGGAGGGGGGCGACGTGGATGGTTCCAATCAGTTTTGCATGTAGGGCATTGGAGTAACAGGCACGTGGGACAGCTCCAGCTTCATATTCGCCGGCGGTAGTGCCGGGGCACTTTCGCAGCAGTCACTCTCGCCATGATCTCTGCAGCTATAAAAAAAACTTACGGTACATATGGAGCGAGAGTGCCCGGCGAGAATGCCGGGGGCACTCTCGCGTGGGTCAACTTCGCCGGCAATGGTTTGGTATAAATAGGATAGTGCGCCGGTCATTGAAGGGAATACATTAAATTTCCACCTGCTTGCTTTTGTTTCTCATCCATCTTGCAGCCGACACCAACTCCTTTCTCATTTATTTTCTCCTCTACAATTTATTAAGTTGTGATCATTGTTAACAACCTAGGGTTTCTACTCTTGTCTTCAAGTACTTAAGAAGGTCTTCAAGTTTCAATTTAAAGAACCAAGTCAACTTCAAGGAGCTAGGGTTTTTTACTTTCTAGGATTTTACTTACAAACCTTAGGGTTTTTATCATTTTTGGGGTTTTCACTTCACAAACCCTAATTGGTGAGTTTCTTCACATATACATATCTTACTTAATTTCTTGTTAATTAAATGTGTAAGAATTGCATGATTGTGGGATTAAGTCTTTGAACTAGGAATTACTCTACTTGGTTGTTGAAATGTATATATATATATATATACCTCTTTGTATTCTTCAAACATGATGAAAATGTGTTTATCCATGTATACAAGTATATACTATGATTTATGATGATATATAAGCATGGATATACCTAAATGTAAATATGTACATTTATATAAATTGACAACATTTCGTGGGAACACTTATCGTATCTTAAGAGTAGTAACTAAACTATACGCATTCATGTTCATGGCTTGGGATTGTCATAGTCTATGTCCTTGTGCACGAGGATTTAGACCTTTATGGAATATATGTATGTATTGGTTAAGCCATTGGTGGCTACTAGCGGGTATGCAATAAAGGACGTGAGTTCTTGAGGTGTAACTCGTCTAGGATGGATATGCAATATGGTGCCCGTAAGTCCTTGAGGTGTAACTCTACGGGGTATGCAATAAAGGCAATTTATGGTTTGAGGTTGTGATGTCTATATGGCATGGGAACTAAGACCGGGACTTGAGTTGTAATCCATCAACATCGCGGTGACTCCACTCACGTGTTCTTGTCACCAAGATGGGTACGGGTCTCCCCCGTTTGGAGCTTTGCCTCTTTTATTTCATGACAGGTGTGGATTACAATAACATGTGGATATTAGTAATGTGAATGGATATGTGGAGACGGTATCGTTACTTTTAGCATTGTTATAATTATTCAGTATTACTTAAATACCTAAATCTATACTCTTGGACTAATACTTGAGTGTATATTGCGGATTACAGGTTCCACTTAGCGGCGTGTAGATCGTGGTGTAGCCGACCATGCTTATGGCTTGGGAAGGTCGGGCTTTTTGGGAATCGAGAAGAGAGACATTTTTGGAAGACATAGTGACACCCAGATTAATCTAGTTATTTATAGTCTAGATTAATAGGTTGTTGTGTATTATATCTTAGTACTCTTTTAAATGTACATTGTCCAAACTACCCCACCACTTTATGGGTTTAGATGGTTTATATTTTGAAGTACAAATTTACCCATTTTCCGGATTTTTTTTAAATGTCAAAACTTTAGGGTGTTACACGTTCCTTACCCATTTTATGCTATTGATTTCATCTATAGATGCAAGAGCAAGTTTCATCCACAACATCTTAGAGATTTTTGGGGTTTTCTAGGTTTTCATCAAAACCTAAGTGGTGAGTTCATCCTCCTAGCTTCTATACTTTCATATGAGTTATAAATGTTCCATTGATGATCTCCTAGCGTTTTGTTTCTCCAATTTCGGTTTGGATGATTTTGGAGAAATTAGGTTAATATTGGGGTTTTGGTCAAAATGGAGATTTCAATATGAGATGTTTGGGGAATGGTTTTAAAGTGGTTGAATATGAATATTCATGGTAGGAATTTATGAATTTAGGTTTTTGGAAGATTTGGACTTGAAGGTTCGGACTTCTTCAAAGGAGCTTACGTTTGGGAAAATCTAGATTAGCCTAATCTAGCAAGGTGAGTTCAAGTTACTTTGCGAAAACGTTGTACATGCCAAAATGAGTATTTTACAAATATGTGTGTTTTACTTGAAAATGTATGAGGTTGAGTTATTTGAATGGTTTAACTCTTTTGAAGTGTTTATCTTCATAAATGTGTAAAACACCCGTATTTGAGGCTTTTGAATATTTGGATGGTTAGAAACCATAAATTGTCTTTAAAAGATTAATTGCTCAAAATGAGGTTTGTTTGATGGTTTAATCATGTTAGTGTAAATAATTTTAATAAACCATTTGGGAAAATGCACTTTTAGTGTTATGAGTCATTTTGACAATATTAAGGGTGTGAGTCCTTTGGGAAAACCCTTTTGTTTAACCCGTGTTGAGTTTTGGGGTTAATGATGATTTCGGGATACGTGTTTTCTTAAACAATGTTTAAACGCGTTTTATGCGATGATGACCGACATTATGGGTCTAGCAAGCTTGGAGCACTTTGCTCGGTTTTGACTTTGAGATAGTCTTGGGACATTTGTCCGGTTTAAATGGCTCGATGTGGAGTCTTATTTACGGGTTGCTTTTATTGCACCGTGTTGCATATTATTGCACGTTGTTGATATTTACATGCTCAGGGTGGAGTCTAGGATGTGTTATATGCTTAATTGCATCTCATTTGCACGATTTGACGTTGATAAATGATCATTAGATCTTTGAGCAGAGGGCTCGGTTTTGGACTCGATTGAGTCTTGAGGGCATTCACCCGGTTTTAATAAGCTCGACGTGAGCTTGGGGTTTGCATTGCATGAGTTGCATCATATTTGAGGTTTACATGATTTGAATGCATTGGTTATTCTTTTGAGGTCATGTATAAATTTTTAAGTTAAGTAAGCTTGTTTTGGATGGTGGGTTTGCCAAGGTAAAGACCTAGTATGGTTGAACTTGGTGGTTTTAAATGGACTAAAGACCTAGTATGGTTGATGTCTAAGAGGGGCTAAAGACCTAGTATGGTTGATGCCGAAGACGGACTAAAGACCTAGTATGGTTGATGTCTGAGATGGACTAAAGACCTAGTATGGTTGATGTCTAAGATGGGCTAAAGATCTAGTATGATTGATGCCGAGGATTGACTAAAGACCTAGTATGGTTGATGTCATCCGTTTTCCACATCCAAGAAGCTTACTTGCATTTATTTAATCGTGGTTTAATTTATGTGTTTGCCACATTCGATGAGATCGGGTCTCCCCCGTCACCGAAGGGTGTTGATTTCGGGTATTTTATCTATTCACATTGTTGAGGTTATAATACATGCATATGGATTATTTTCCATGATTGATGGACGGATTTATGTTACATTCTTATTGGATGTTTTAACTGCTGGAGTTTTATTTTATGGTATTTGGATTTTAATACATTTTACGTTTGCGTGAGTTTTGCTTCGTATTATGTTTCCAATGAAAGATCATATTTAAATGGATGGTTTCCATGCTTTACGGGTTGAGTATGTATTGTCAACCGTATTTGAAGGTTTTGCCTAAAACTAGATTTATTCACGTTTTTGAGTGGGTTGGGATTCGTATCTCATTTTGGAAAACGCTTTACACTTTTTCGGGAATGGTTTCCATGGAATTTGAGTGCGTTGGAAAATGAGTCATTTACGCCCGATTGGGAAACCCTTTTGGAAATGATAATCTTGTTGCAAACTTTCATTTAAAGATTTATTTGAATCATGACTAAAACTACTAACTTCCGATTTATGATTTTATTTAGTCATGATAAAATGCTTGAACTCACTAGGCGTAAGCCTAACCCTTTTTATTTGTCGGCATGTGCAACAGGCTCAGGTTGGGGTAGCTCTAGCTACATTGTGAAGTGGCGAGTGCTAGTAGAGTGCACGAGAGGTGACTTAATTAGTGAAGTCTTCCGCAATTATTTGGACTAGCAACTTGTGTTGTGTTATGTAGCACCCGATTAAGTTATTTTATCGTGGACTTATAATGTTTTAAATTCCGAGGTATTTTAAGGAATGAATTGTAGAAGTGATTATATCTAATTTGGTTATTTTATTGAATTTTAAAGTTAGTTGCTCGTTCCAAATTTGAGGATGTTACAATACCTGAGAAGGGCAAAAAGGTAATTCAAGTATTAAAACTTTCCGAAAAAGAAATCTTAGCAATCCTCATGGTAGAAGTTAAAATGTACCCAAGGCCAACTGCCAGCTCTCGAGAAACTTTATAGTTGATTTCTGAAGACTCCCCAACTAAATAAACCAACGCCCCTTTTAGAAGTTGCGTAACTCCAACCGTTAGAGACTCCCATGTTTCCCTGATGTCAGGCCATTTCACATCCGGATCTTGCTTCTTTCAATTTACAACCAGTTCATCGTCATCTAACAACCTAGAAATGCATGAAGTTTGTTAATATGTAAATGAAATTAGTTTTTTTAAACCATTCTGAGTCTGATTAGTAGGGTAATTAGCTCCAAATCTAAGCGTTTAGGAATCTAGGATTATACCATATTGTTTCAGCTGGCTTTATCTTGTCATACTCATACAAGCTAATTTCCATGGCGGTTCTAAATGATCCATCCCGCTTCATTTTGATCGTTAAGAAACTTTCGTCGGCATCAACAAGAACATCTTTCGAGCTCTGAATGCTTTCATCTTCAAGCAACAATCTCAACTCCACCTCCTCTGAACCATCAGAAAACTGTCAAATGCATCAGAAAGTGACCAACTTTTTCAATTATGAGAGTACAACTTTGTTTTGTGGTTTACTTCAAAACACTTCTATTCTAATTGAGTGTACTTGATTCTCACTTATATTGTTTTGTGATACTTGGTTCTCACTGATATTTTTCTGTGTTACTTGATTTGCTTTGACAAAGGTCAATTAGAATCTAGTCTTTTTTTAATGAGTTTATTACAATGAAAATCTGGCGCGATCTGATCAAGATTTCCCTGTATATATGGCAAAAAAAAACTATTAAAGGCCCATATTAGTTTTCATACAGGCAACAATGCAAAGAAATCCAACTAACCAAAATACCAAATACTCCTATGTAAACTTAGTGGTTCCCTTTTACATGGATAAAAAGAACTATTAAAGGCCCATATTAGTTTTCATTAAGACGACCATTGATGTTGTTTGGTTAAACCAATATAATTAATAAAAAAAAAATTATATAAACTTTTTAATACAAATATGTGATGTACAACATGAAAATAAAAAATATTTTTCATTCAACGTATGAGAAAAAATGACTAAGCAAGAATAAAATTTTCATTCCCCCATATTTGATCAGGAATGGAAATTAATGGGTTTGGGGTAATGATTCCATTATATTATATCAAACCAAACAGCAGTCTTCGTTATCATTCTCATTCCTTACCTCTTAATACCCCCAATCAAACACCGGGTCATTAATTTTTTTAGTCTTCTTACCAAACCCAACCACAAAAATAACCCTTTTTTAAAAAATTTACAAAACTAGCCACCTACTTCTCCTCAAGCATTGCTTGGGGAGAAGTGGCCCACGACAAGACATTTTTTCTAATTAATTAATAACAAAATAAATTAAAATAAGACTGATTTGACACAAGATTCTTTGACTTGACACAAGATTCCATGAGTTGACTGATTTGACAACACATTTACCACAAAAAACCCAAAATAGACCTCGAAAACCACCCGGGTTCGCGCCGGCCGGCGCTACCCTGCTCCGGCGGCGCGAACTGGCGTTGACCAAAAAAAATCTTTTTTTTTAAAACTTATTTTAAAAATACATAAATTTTTTAAAAAATTTAAAAATACATTTTTAAGTTTTAAGTAATTTTAAATATGATTTAAATTAATACGTTTTATAATTAAAATTTAAAAAAAAACGTTTTATAATTAAAATTTTAAAAATACGTTTTTTAATTAAAATTTAAAAATACGTTTTTAATTAAGATAAAAATTTAAGTAATATTTAAGTAATTTTAATTAAATACGTTTTTTAAAATTGTTTTTTCTTTCAAAAATAAATTAAAGATCAAAAATAAATTTAAGATAAATTTTAATTAAATTAATTTTAAAATTTTAAAGTATAAAGAATCCGTTTTTTTGTTTTGTTATGCAGTGATGTGATTTGACAACACATTAATTTTTTTTTCTTTTTTAACTTCATTTTATTTAATAAATACATAATAAAAATCATTTATTTTCAAAATCATATATTTTTATTATTCTGAAAATCACATAAAGAATTAGTACGTAATATTTAAGATAATTTTAATCAAATACGTTTTTCAAAAATTTAAGAAACGTTTTTTAAAATTTTAAGATACGTTTTTTAATTAAAATAATTTTTTTAAGTAATATTTAAGATACTTTTAATTAAATACGTTTTTTAAAATTATTTTTAATTATTTTCAATAATTACAAAAATAAATTTTAATTATTTTTATTACCATATAACTTTATTACTACCTACTTTTTATCATCTAATTTATTACATCAAACTTTATTACCATCTAACTTATTACCATTTACTTTTTTACCATCACTCCACCACTCCAACTATATAAATATAACTCCACCACTCCAACTTCCACCACTCCAACTTTCACCAGTCCAACACTTTCACAACTCCAACACTTTCAAACGCACATCTTCGTCCTCGTTGAACTGTATGTAGCTTAAACATTGCTCCTACATTAGTCCCTTTGACCGTATCCATGCACATGCGCGGGGGATCACGTTGTTTTCCTTTGTTCCGTAAGCACGTGAAGCATGTGGAAATGCTTCCAGTATCCAGATCTAAACGATTAAGTGAAATGTTTTAATTTAAATAATAGTTATGAAACAATGGACTTTTAAACAATTAATGAGATTTTTATAATTTACCTTAAACGCGTACACAAATCCATGTAATGTGTACCTAACTTGTTCGCCAGACGCTTTCCTATACTCGTGAAATGTTTCACGTTTCGGTAAAGCGTCTTTCAATTGGTTGTACAGGCGACGCCATACGTAAATACCCCATGGATATCTATCTCATCAAAAAAATACCCACTTTAGTTATGGAATTTAAGTTATATAATTATTATGTAATGAATAGAAACAAATACCTATTCCATGCATCCAAGTCTTCGAGTAACCGTAACAATTCTTGATCAATTAAATTGCTTCCTTGAAGACCAATAAATCCGGTAGAAACCAGAAGCAAAAGACATACACGTACCGCATCAGTGTCTTCTAATTTCTTGAAACCTTCCACATTTTTGAATACGCGGTCTAGATCACTCCTATGTACATTATAATCGTCACTAGCGCTCAAAACCCTTACTTTGAAGGATTCGTCGCTCGTCTCCGATAATGCAGGTTTTTTTTGGAAAACCGCATGCCGGTAACGAGGCAAAATTCTGGTTGCCCGAAACGTACAATGTGACCTCCGACGTTAAAAAACATCGCTTCTTCAGAATTTGGCGGGTCTACCTGCATTTGTAACATTGCATGAACGAGCAACGGATCTACATTTGTTGTCCTGATTGTGAGCCAATGACTAAAACAAGTATTATTAAAAATACGCAGCCTGTTTCTCGACCTACGTAGGATCGTTTGAATTTGTTTAACAATTTCGAGACATGCTTTTGATGTCACGATTGCTGGGTAATAATCTCCCTAAAATATAAACATTGTATATTAAAAGAAGATTTAATATAAAGATGTTAAAATAACATATAATGTAATATACAAAAGTTTAAATAATAAGAATTCAAATTATTTGTATCAGTTTTTACCATGATGAACGAAGATGGTTAACAACGGTGAATGACGGTCGACGGAGGCGGTGAACGGCGGTGCAAATGTTGGAGTGGTGAAAGTTGGAGTGGTGGAAGTTGGAGTGGTGGAGTTATATTTATATAGTTGGAGTGGTGGAGTGATGGTAAAAAAAGTAAATGGTAATAAGTTAGATGGTAATAAAGTTTGATGTAATAAATTAGATGATAAAAAGTAGGTAGTAATAAAGTTATATGGTAATAAAAATAATTAAAATTTATTTTTGTAATTATTGAAAATAATTAAAAATAATTTTAAAAAACGTATTTAATTAAAAGTATCTTAAATATTACTTAAAAAAATTATTTTAATTAAAAAACGTATCTTAAAATTTTAAAAAACGTTTCTTAAATTTTTGAAAAACGTATTTGATTAAAATTATCTTAAATATTACGTGCTAATTCTTTATGTGATTTTCAGAATAATAAAAATATATGATTTTGAAAATACATGATTTTTATTATGTATTTATTAAATAAAATGAAGTTAAAAAAGAAAAAAATTAATGTGTTGTCAAATCACATGACTGCGTAACAAAACAAAAAAACGAATTCTTTATACTTTAAAATTTTAAAACTATTTTAATTAAAATTTATCTTTAATTTATTTTTGATCTTTAATTTCTTTTTTGAAAGAAAAAACAATTTTAAAAAACGTATTTAATTAAAATTACTTAAATATTACTTAAATTTTTTATCTTAATTAAAAACGTATTTTTAAATTTTAATTAAAAAAACGTATTTTTAAATTTTAATTAAAAAAACGTATTTTTAAAATTTTAATTATAAAACGTTTTTTAAAATTTTAATTATAAAACGTATTAATTTAAATCATATTTAAAATTACTTAAAACTTAAAAATGTATTTTTAAATTTTTTAAAAAATTTATGTATTTTTAAAATAAGTTTAAAAAAAAGAATTTTTTTTGGTCAACGCTGGTTCGCGCCACCGGAGGAGGGTAGCGTCGGCCGGCGCGAACCCGGGTGGTTTTCGAGGTCTTTTTTGTGGTAAATGTGTTGTCAAATCAGTCAACTCATGGAGTCTTGTGTCAAATCAGTCTTATTTTAATTTATTTTGTTATTAATTAATTAGAAAAAATGTCTTGTCGTGGGCCACTTCTCCCCAAGCAATGCTTGAGGAGAAGTGGATGGCTAGTTTTGTAAAATTTTTAAACAACTTTGTTTTCTAGAGTACTAGAGCTTCTGAAACTGCCGATTTCTTCCTGACAGGGGTTGGTCCTCTAGCAAGGACGAAAGTTAAGGGTATGCTCAATAAATTGAGAGAAACAATGAGGTATGAATTTGATCCTCTCATTTCGGCACTGTAATGCTCCCTCTTTGCATTTTTGTTTCTTTGTTACATTGATGATAGAATAGACAGATCATGAGAGAGATTCACAAAACACTTGCACATTGAAGACATATCCAGGTGAGTTTCTTCCTCTATTTCTTGCTACTCTACTTTTACATAAACAAGTTAATGCACAAAAGGCACCACAAATATGAGCCTTTTGAAAATCGCTTGTTTTAAGAGCAAAAGATACAAAATTTGAGTCGATTTTTTTGTCTGAGTTTCATATACAACATGGTCATTTATTGCTTTAGTAAGTTTAGTTCTTTCTTATTTCGTTTGATTCTTGAAGTTAGTTATTGTTGCTTCTGCTTATATTATCAAAGAGAAGATCAAATATTATAGTCTAAAGTTTCTTAGGGAAGCCAATAGGATTGATGATGGAATAACTCCATCGAAGATTGAGTTGATTTGAGGATAATTAGACACCGTGACAAAACACAAGAAAAATAAAAAATATCAACTACAATAGTTTTTTAGGTGGAGTATAGTTCACCTCCATTCTTGCATTCCACATTTCCACCCCCGATTCCTTATCGGCCGATGGCCAACTTTTCAAGATTAAAACAAAAGCCTCTGACCACGCCCCGTCCACCGGGTGAAAGCCCTCAGCCACACCCTGAAAACTCTATTCACGATCTTTGATTGGAAATGGCAACGAACGGAAGAACTGAGATTGGAAATGGCACACTCCAGAGATGTGCGACGGAATTCTTGAGGTGTCTTGGACAACGGCATTAGGTACAAACTGGGACTCATCTATTTACTTCATATAACTTGTTATTAGCACAGGCCTTCAATGTTAACTAGTGTTATACCCGTCCGTTGGTCGGGTATATAACATGAATTTAATCTACATTCAGTTATTTGATTGGTCACTTTTTCATCATTGTTCAATGCTGTTTTTCAATCGAGCAAGAAGCTTAGTCAAACTATAATTGGGTTTCTCGTGCCTTTGACGGAAGGGTGTTTTTATAACATAAAGTCATCTAAACGTGATTACTTGCCTTAATTCAGACCTTCAACCTGCACCATTAAGCCACAACGCAGCAGCTTAGTGTTGCACATCACCCATCAGCTTATTGCTGCACCGATTAAGCCACAACACAACAGCTTATTGCTGCACCGATTAAGCCACAACACAGCAGCTTATTGCTGCACCAATTAAGCCACAATCGAATGGCAAATGCTTTGCATCGACGTCATGTTCACCACACAATTTCAACATATCATACTTTGCACATCACGACAAAATCACAACCAGATTGCGCAATGCTAGACATTTCTTCATTCAGACCATTTGTTTTTTTTTCAATTTCAGACCCTCTTAACTCTTAAATACATCTGAATATAGAAATGGTTACCTAACATCTTAAAACCTCTGAAAGTCTCGTAAAACTCTTACAAACCTCTTAAAACCTAATAAACCTCTTAAAATCTCTGAAACCTGCTAAAACATCAAACTTAATTCATGTAAAACAAACCTTTTGCATACTGTCTTTTTGACAAAAATGTCTCTGGTTGAACCATTAAACGACCCCTTAAACATCAGTTGCTAAAATTATATATGGTGGATATTTTCCAAGAATGTTTGGTTACAAAAACCCAAAGTACCACCAATATTCTTATCCTATAACCAATTAACTTGCATTTTAATAATGGTTTCTGTTGGGAACTGAAGATTTGCCAAGTATGGTTAGTACTGCCAGAACAACAATACTACTGCTAGAACAACAATACTACTGCCAGAGCAAGGTTAGTACAGCCAGAACAACAATACTACTTCCAGAGCAAGGTTAGTACTGCAAGTAAAGTTAATGCTGCTGGAACAATGTTAGTACTGCTTGTGCATAACGATGTTAATGCTGCTTGTGATCATAATTATGGAATGCGAGAATGTTGGAGATAAAGATGGAATGATTGAAGATAAGCATGAAAGAATATTCTGAAGATCAATTTTGTTTTGATAGTTATCTTGTAATTATTTAGTATAAATAGATGTTGATAGATAGCTATTCGTAAGAGATTGATCAGAATTCGTTTTCGTTTTAGAGAGAATTAACCTCAAGGTTTAGAACCCTATTTCTAGAGAAGTAGAAGTCGTCTTGTTGAGCCTGTTCAACAAGATTGAGGTTTGGTTGTAAACTTGTGAGTTGAAGTATTGAATACAAACAGATTGTGTTTTCTGATTAGTTGTTCATCAAATGTGTTTGAATTAAAGTTCTATTCCGCAAGATTCTTTAATTCTGATTTCTAAGTATAATTATTCTTGTTTGGAATCGATCCTGACAAGTGGTATCAGAGCTTCGTTTCTTAGAAATCTACAATCATTATGGACAACACAGTTGAATCAAACAGTACTCTTGTTTCAAAGGTTCCCATGCTCAGGCCTAATGAGTTTGACATGTGGAAGATTAGAATCAAGCAGTATATTTTGCTTACTGATTATTCCATCTGGGATATTATAGAGAATGGTCCATGTGCTGAAGGAAAAGTTGGACCAGATGGCAAAAGACCCCCTCCAAAGACTGATGCAGAAAGAAAGGTTAGACAAACAGAGATGAAAGCCTTAAGCACTCTGCTTTTGGCTATTCCCAATGAGTATCAGCACCAATTTCATCACTGCACTGATGCTCAGATTTTATGGAATGCATTGGAAAAGAGATTCACTGGTACCAAGAGCACCAAGAGGAACCAGAAGGCAATTCTTAAGCAACAATATGAAAATTTTACTTCTACAAAGAATGAGTCTATGACTCAAACTTTTGATAGATTTAATAAGTTGATTGGAGAATTGGCTACAGTTGGAGTTCGTATGGAGGCTGATGATGTAAACAGGAAGTTTCTAAGATCATTAGGTGAGGAATGGACAATGTATACTGTGTCTTTCAGACAGAATGACCAGTTAGAAGATAAAGAGCTTGATGATCTTTACAATGATCTTAGGGTATTTGAAGCAGAGGTTGAAGCCAAGAAGAAGCCCTCAGGATATGTGTATAATGCTGCACTCCTATCAGCATCAACTGATTCTACTGCTAACCCTGAATCAGTTAGTACTGCTGGTGGAGTCAATCAGGAGAAGGCCAATGATTCTGTACTAGAAGCTTTCTTTTCTAGTCATGTTAACTCCTCATTAATTAATGATGACTTAGAACAGATTAATGCTGATGATCTTGAGGAGATGGATATCAAGTGGCAGATGACTATGCTTTCTATGAGGGTGAAGAAGTTTATAAAGAGAACTGGGAGAAACAACTTTTCCCAAAGAAGAGAAGATGGTGTTGGGTTTGACAAGTCTAAGGTGGAATGCTACAAGTGTCATAAGATGGGACACTTTGCCAGAGAATGCAGAGGTGGAGTATCTCAAAACAACCATCAACAAGCTCAGACTGGAAACTTCAACCAGAACAGAAACTCTGTTCAAGCCCTTGTTTCTCAACATGGAATGGGATTTGATTGGAGTGATCAAGCAGAAGAGGCAATGCAGAATCATGCACTCATGGTAGAAGTCTCAGATCTTCCTACTGAGGTAAAATCTAATCTCTGTTCTCAAGCTTGTATAGATAATGTGAAAAGATATAGAGATCACAACCAGGGAATGTGTGATGACCTTAAGAGATTAGAAAAGGATAGAAGAGATTATGTAGTGATTGTTGAGAGGTTTGAAGAACAAATTAAGGCTTTTCAAGCCAATGAACTTCAACACTCATATGATACAAACTACTGGAAGTGGGAAAAGAATGGTCTGGAGTTCCAACTGAAAGAGTCTAGGGAGGAATGTGAGAAATTAAAAGGAGAACTTGAGAAAGTAAAACTTGATGTTGAAAAGTTTTCATGTGCTTCTAAAGTCATGGACACCATAATAAATGCTCAAATCCACAGTAAGATGAAACCAGGCCTAGGGTACAATGCCACACCCCCACCCTACAACAACACATACATCCCTCCTAGGTCAGACCTGTTAGAAACCAAGGATAGGAAGGACTTACCTGAAGGAGCTACTAAAGTAGATCCATTAGATGAAGTTGTTATTGAGGATAAAACTGAAAAAGAAGAGTCTAAGAAAAGGAACAAGAATGTCAGTGGTGAGATCCCCTTAGAGAATTACATCAAGACTAATGAGGAAGGTGGAAGTCCCTGGGATAAGAACAATGAGATGAAAAGATCTGAAAAAGGAAAGGGAGTTCATTATACACAGACCACTGTTGTGAATTCCAATACTTGTGAACATTGTTCTTGCAAGAATTCTCAAAAGAATGAGCCCCAAAAACATGATAAAAAGAGGGGAAATCAAAGAAACTGGAATAATCAGTGGGCTAAAAAACAAGGAGTGGATCTGCAAAGGATTAACAGACCAAAACCTTGTTTTATCTGTGGCAAATTGAATCACCTTGCCAAACACTGTTATTTCAATCATATTAACCAAAGGATAAATTTTCAAAGAACTTTTCAAAAATCAAATGGTTATAGGAAGCCTGTAAGAAACCATGTGGCTAAGAAACAAGCTAAATCCAAAAGCCACATGAGGAAAAAGACTGAAAAAGAATGTGTCCCAATGTGGGTTCCTAAAAGCACTAGTGTTAGTACTGCTGCCTCAGATAGTACTGCTGCTAGCAGTATTAACACTGTTAGTACTTCTTCTAGAAGCAATACTACTGCTAGCAGTGTTAGTACTGCTAACACTGTTAGTACTTCTTCTAGAAGCAATACTGCTGCTAGCAGTGTTAGTACTGCTAACACTGTTAGTACTTCTTCTAAAAATAATACTGCTTCTAGTGTTTGTGCTGCTAGACCAATCATCTTGACAAAGTACTCTAGTACTGAAGTTCCTCAGGTTGAAAAACTTATCCAAACTGAATGTAAGTACTTTGATGAGCAAGGGAGACCCAAGACCACTTTGGCTTGGGTTCCCAATAAAAACTAATTGATTTATCTTATGTGCAGGGCAACTAACAGCTCAAGGGGAAGAGCATCTGGCATGTTGATAGTGGTTGCTCCAGGCACATGACAGGTAACATGGCCTGCCTCAAGAATTTCAAAAGAATTGATGGAGGACATGTTGCTTTTGGGAATAATCCTGTAGGAGGTAAGATAAGTGGTAAAGGTGATGTATCAAAAGGTAAGATGACATTTGAGGATGTTTACTATGTTGAGCAATTGAGACACAACATGTTAAGTGTATCACAGGTCTGTGACAAGAAACATAGTATATTATTTACTGATTCTGAATGCATTATTCTTGCTCCTGAATTCAAAGTAGTTGATGAAAACATGATACTATTGAGAACTCCTAGAAAGGATAATGTGTATTGCTTAGATTTAGAAAGTGTTTCATCTGATTCATCCCTAAACTGTTTGGTTTCAAAAGCTTCAATGGATGAATCATCACTTTGGCACAGAAGGATGTGTCACATGAATTTTAAAACAATGAATAAACTTGTTAAACATAATCTTGTTCGAGGTTTACCATCAAAAGTTTATTCATGTGATGATCATTGTGTTGCTTGTCTCAAAGGCAAACAACACAAAACTTCTCATAAGTCCAAAGAAATAAACACTATCTCAAATCCTCTTCAGTTGTTGCATATGGATCTGTTTGGCCCTACAAATGTCATGAGCATTGGCAAGAAGTCATACTGTTTAGTTATTATTGATGATTACTCTAGATTTACTTGGGTTTATTTTCTGAGAACTAAAGATGAGACAAGTGGACTGATCAAATCTTTTATTCTTAGAATTGAAAACCAATCAAATCAAAAAGTGAAAGTCATTAGATCAGATAATGGGACTGAATTTAAAAACTTGATCTAAACACCTTTTGTGAGGAAAAAGGAATTGAGAGACAATACAGTGCTCCTAGGACTCCACAACAGAATGGTGTTGCTGAGAGAAGGAATAGGACACTGATTGAGGCTGCTAGATCTCTGTTAGCAGATTCAAAATTACCCACTACTTTTTGGGCAGAAGCAGTTAATACTGCTTGTTATGTCCAAAACAGAGTTTTAGTAATAAAACCTAAAAACAAGACACCTTATGAGCTTTTTCAGAAAAAGAAACCATTTATTGGATTTTTCAAACCATTTGGGTGTCCTTGTACAATTCTCAATACCAAATCTCACTTAGGTAAGTTTGATAGCAAAGCAGATGATGGTTTTCTTGTTGGTTACTAATCTCAGAGTAAGGCTTACAGAGTGTTTAATACCTCTTCTAGAATAATTGAAGAAAGTGACAATGTCAAATGCAATGAGTACACACCAAATCCTATTGGTTCAAGTCCAGATTGGCTATTTGACATTGATTCACTCACTAATTCCTTGGGTATCAGTAGTGATGTAAATGCAGGACAAAGGGATGCACCACCATCAGATCACATAATTCAGTCTGTGATATTTCCACTCCCTACCATTGATCCTGTTGACTTCTGTGAACAAGAAAAGGAAGCTGATCCCATTCAGAATGAAGAAGAGAGAAGAATAGAGGAAACTCAGCCTTCAAGTCCAAATTCCAGAGAGTCTGAAGTGACTGAAGAAACTGAAGAAAATCCAGACTTAAATGAGTCAAATCTGGATGTGAACTTACAAGTGGAATCTGGTCATCCATCAAGAACTCAGAAAAATCATCCTCCTGAGTTGGTAATTGGAGACATTGCTTCTCCCATGATGACTAGGAATCAAAGCAGACTTCAAGAGCTACAAGATCAGCAAAATACAGTTAATACTGTACTCACTTGCTTTCTATCCCAAATTGAGCCCAAAAAGGCTTATGATGCTATGAAAGATCCAAGTTGGATAGAAGCAATGCAAGAGGAGCTGCTACAGTTCAAGCTACAGAATGTTTGGAACTTGGTGGACCTTCCAAAAGGTCATAGGGCAATTGGCACCAAGTGGATTTTCAGAAATAAGAAGGATGAGAGAGGAATTGTGATCAAGAACAAAGCCAGGCTGGTTGCACAAGGGTATACTCAGGAAGAGGGTATAGACTATGAGGAAGTCTTTGCTCCAGTTGCAAGGATTGAGGCAATTAGGTTGTTTCTAGCCTATGCCTCATATATGAAGTTCAAGGTCTACCAGATGGATGTAAAAAGTGCTTTTCTATATGGGACTATAGATGAAGAAGTGTATGTCTGTCAACCCCCTGGATTTGAGAATCCATTGTATCCTGACAGAGTATACAAGTTAAAGAAGGCACTTTATGGTCTACATCAAGCCCCAAGAGCATGGTATGACACCCTGTCTACCTATCTCTTGGTAAATGGATTTGAAAGGGGAATCATTGATAAGACCTTATTCATTAAAAGGAAAAAGCAGGACACCCTACTTGTTCAGATCTATGTGGATGACATTATCTTTGGATCCACAAATGATCACATGTGTAAAGACTTTGAGGAGTTAATGCACAAGAGTTTCAAGATGAGTTCCATGGGTGAACTTACTTTCTTCCTTGGGCTTCAGGTGAAACAGAAGAAGGATGGGATTTTCATATGCCAATCCAAATATGTGAAAGACATCCTGGATAAGTTTGGATTATCAGACTCAAAGCCAGCAAGCACACCAATGGAGACACACAAACAGATCAATGCTGATCTTGAGGGGGAGGATGTGGATGTCCATCATTACAGATCAATGATTGGATCACTCATGTATCTCACAGCCTCTAGACCAGATATTATGTTTCCAGTATGTGTATGTGCCAGATTTCAAGTTACACCAAAGCAATCACACCTTCATGCAGTCAAGAGGATATTTAGATACCTAAGAGGGCAACCTAGATTAGGTCTTTGGTATCCTTATGAATCATCCTTTGATCTACTTGCATACTCAGATAGTGACTTAGGTGGCGCTAACATGGATAGGAAGTCTACTTCAGGTGGATGTCAGTTTTTGGGTGCAAGACTAGTATCTTGGCAGTGTAAGAAACAAACCACAGTGTCCTTATCTACAACAGAAGCTGAGTATATAGCTGCTGCAAGCTGCTGCTCTCAGGTTCTATGGATACAGAATCAGATGTTGGACTATGGGGTAACATTTCTTCACACTCCAATCTTCATTGACAACAACAGTGCTATTAGCATTGTTAACAATCCTGTCAAACACTAAAAAACAAAGCACATAGAGATCATGTATCACTTAATTCGAGATTGTAATGAAAAGAAATTAATTCAAGTTGCTAAAGTTCATACCAATGACCAGTTTGCTGATCTATTCACAAAAGCTTTTGATGTGGGTAGATTCACTTTCTTGGTAACAAGTGTGGGCATGATCAACCTTGAATAAAGTCATGATTTTCAGTTTTTATACCTGTATTTCCTTCTATATTTGGTACTACTAACTCTTCTTCTCAGGATCTTCTGTATGACTCAGATTGACAAGTGCTGAAAAGTGCAAGTATAGTTACTACTGCCAGTGCATAGTTACTACTGCCAGTGCATAGTTACTACTGCCAGTGCATAGTTACTACTGCCAGTGCATAGTTACTACTGCCAGTGCATAGTTACTACTGCCAGTGCATAGTTACTACTGCCAGTGCATAGTTACTACTGCCAGTGCATAGTTACTACTGCCAGTACATAGTTAATACTGCTTCGTACTTAATACTGCATGTGTCGTTCATGCTGCTTTAAAAGAAAAATTAGGGCTACTACTGCTATAAATACCTCTTTCAGCCCGCCAAAGTTCATAACGTCTCTTTGAATTCTATACATCTCTCTCTCTTTCTAACTATTCTCTCCCAAGAATCTCTGTTTTTCTGTCAAGAATCCTCAGGTACAATGGAGTTTATCGACGAACACAACGAGATTGCCATGCTCCAGAAGCCAAAACAGTCCGCAGGTTTTCACGACATTGTGGATTTCCTCAAGTCCACGCATATATCCTATGCCCTAACGGTGACCCCGACAATCTACATCGAGCATCAGACACAGTTCTGGGAAAATGCCACCGTGGTGTCTGAAGATGGGCAGCAAATGATCAAAACAAGGGTGTGTGACAAACCCTTGAATGTTACAGAGGAGCTTATTCGCATCACTCTTCGATTGGATGATGCCTCAGGTATGACGTCTATTCCTAATGACGATCTATACTCAACTTTATCGAGAATGGGGTATGAAGGTCCCATTGGAATCTTTAAGTTTTTCAAGTCTAAATTTTCTACACAATGGCGATTATTTGTTCATACCTTAATGCATTGCATTTCAAAGAAAACTACTGGATGAAGTGAGTTTAGCAGTACCATTGCTTATGCCCTAGTCTGCTTGGCCACTGCCAGGAAGTTTAATTTTTCACAAATGATTTTCAATGATCTTGTGTCAAACCTGGATTCCAAAAAGAGTTTTTATATGTACCCAAGGTTTGTCCAAGCAGTGATTACTCAGGAATTGACGGATTTGCCTCAATTTTCTGAGGTATATGTACCTAAACCCCCTAAAGGAAAGGTCTTCTCAAATACGAGAAGAACTTCCAGGGACTCGGAAGGAGTTGACACTCCATTGTTCTCTACAATGATGGGTGTGTCCCACACACAAGAAGGTATGGCATCAGGGTCAAGGCCCTCATTAGACCAACCCACTGATAGCCAAACCCCACCTTCAATCACCAAAGAAATTCCTCAGTCCATTCTTCAAAGACCCACTCCTCTCATAACCAAAAAGTTTACAAGAAGAATGGTACACAAGGCTCCTTCCCTTGATGTACCTCCTACAAGCCCAAAGCCTTTAAGCCCTCTATTGGAGCATTCTCCAATAGAGAATATCGAAAGGGAAACCACAGGGGTGTCTCCCAACCCCAAGAAGGTGCTCACTAAGGAGAAGGTTGAGCATGTGAGTAGCAAGGCTGCCACTACTTCTGCTAGCACAGAGAAGGACAGTGGTAACATACCTAAGACCTTCCTCACGGCAACTCAGAATGAGAAATCATTCAGAGGTCCCAGGTGCCAAGAAACCACGGGGGTAGGCAGTGCTTTTTCTAGGCAAAAGACACCTACTAAAATTTCCAGTGATCCTTTACAGGAAGTAAAAATTCCTAAACAAGGTGAAGATAGATATACATATGAGGAATTGATGGAAACCATTGCCAATATCAACACAGATGTTGTAAGTCAGCAAAAGGAGATAGATGGACTCAAGAAAGTGGTCCTATATCAACAAACACAGCTTGAGAAGCATAAGAAGCTGATTACAAAGTTGATGCACAGGAAGAAGAAAGCTCAATATGTTCTTAAAAGAAGAAACCCCAACAATGATGCTCCCAAAAAGGGGGAGTCAGAAGCTGAATTCAACATGGAGAGTGCACAGGAAAAGGGGGAGAATGAGTGTGTTGAAGAAATTGCAAAAGAAGCAGAAACTGATCATGCAGTAGAAAAGGTTAATGCTGCTGAACTTCAGAAAGAAGCAGAAACTGAACCAACAGCAGAAACGGTTAATGCTGATGAAAGTCAAAAAGCAGAAGCAGCAGAAACCATTCCAGAGGAAGCAGAAACAAAAGAAGCAGCAGAAACAAAGAATGCAGCAGAAACAAAAGAAGCAGCAGAAACCATGTCAGAAGCAGCAGAAACAAAGGAAGCAACAGAAACTAAAAAGCCTACTTTGGAAGAAGTTGAAGTTGCAGAGGCTTTGATTAAAGCCAAACATGACACTCCTAAAAAGCAAGAAGAAACTCTGGGTGAAAAGCTGGTGTCACTGAAAAGAGCAAGAACCAAGTCTATAGCTACCAAAAGGAAAGTTGTCAAGAAACCTAGGGTAGAACCAGTGGTAGAAGAAGAAAAAGAAGAGGATGTTCCAGAAAAGAAAGATGATACAAAGGTTGCTGAAGAAGAAGTAGCAACTCCATCAGGTCAACCAAGTAATGCTCAATGTGATATGTATATCACTATGGTTGATACTGATCCAATCAAAGTTGACCCATTATCTTCCATGCCTCCTGAGATCATCTTCTGGGATACCTTGGTAGATCAGAGAAAGGAGTACATTAGAGTCAAAAGAGCAGATGGGAAGTTTGAGGTCTGTTCTACATGGGGAAGACTTATCAGAATGTGCTCTAGATCTGACGTAGAGGAGATGTACAAGGTTGGAATGAAGCTGTATGGAAATATGCTGAATGAGAAAGGGATGTCTATCACCAAAATGGTTCTTGAATACCTGTGCCTAATGTTCAAACCAGAAGCAGTTCAGTATATGATAGAAAGAAATTTTCAAGCCATTACCAACTGGATGCTCATTGAAAAATGTGGAGTGTATGTCATCACACTTGACTATACATATCATGAGTATTATTTGGTGGATGTTGCATACAAGCATAGCAAGAAAAGGTTGAATGGAATGCTACATGCTAAGTTGGCTTGCAACAAGGATTCTGAAATGGGAAGATACTTGGTGAGAAGGATTATCAATCAAAGCCTGGGTTTGGATCCTGATTTATGTGTTCATGATTAGGTTTTGGAAGCATCATCTGAAGAACTTGACTTCTCAACCTAAAAAGTCAAGTTAGGGGGAGATTGTTGGGAACTGAAGATTTGCCAAGTATGGTTAGTACTGCCAGAACAACAATACTACTGCCAGAACAACAATACTACTGCCAGAGCAAGGTTAGTACTGCCAGAACAACAATACTACTGCCAGAGCAAGGTTAGTACTGCAAGTAAAAGTTAATGCTGCTGGAACAATGTTAGTACTGCTTGTGCATAACGATGTTAATGCTGCTTGTGATCATAATTATGGAATGCGAGAATGTTGGAGATAAAGATGGAATGATTGAAGATAAGCATGAAAGAATATTCTGAAGATCAATTTTGTTTTGATAGTTATCTTGTAATTATTTAGTATAAATAGATGTTGATAGATAGCTATTCGTAAGAGATTGATCAGAATTCGTTTTCGTTTTAGAGAGAATTAACCTCAAGGTTTAGAACCCTATTTCTAGAGAAGTAGAAGTCGTCTTGTTGAGCCTGTTCAACAAGATTGAGGTTTGGTTGTAAACTTGTGAGTTGAAGTATTGAATACAAACAGATTGTGTTTTCTGATTAGTTGTTCATCAAGTGTGTTTGAATTAAAGTTCTATTCCGCAAGATTCTTTAATTCTGATTTCTAAGTATAATTATTCTTGTTTGGAATCGATCCTGACAGTTTCACTACAGGGATGGTACTTATCTCTTGTTGCCTCTTACCAAATAAATAGCATTTATTTAGGAAAACAAAATATAATATACATCGTAGCTAAAAGATGTTGGAGGTAAGGAGAACGCAAAAAAAAAAGCCACCTTTAGTACCACCAATACTCCAAATTAACAGAATTTCAGCTGATGATGAAGATATTTATGGAGCAACTATTGAAACATTACCTTTATAACAGTATTCTGCTGCAATTATAACTTCTAAATTGTGTATATTGTATCTCAGCACCAACCAGTCGGGAACTGTACATAAATATGTGACATTTTGAGAAGAACCACAGACAATTAAGTAGATATCTTCAGGACTGAATGAAGCAGATGATGGATGAATGTATGCAGATAGAAGAACAGAAAGAACTAAAGGAACCCACTTCAAGAAACTCATTTCATAAAGATCTGAATACTTAAAATCCCCAAATTGATAATTGTTCAAACTTAAAGATTCAAACAACGCACTTCAAGAAACTGATTATATTGAAAATCTGAATGCTTAAATCTCTAAATTGATAATAATTTGAGCTTAAAGATTCAAGCTTGGGGTAATGAAGTAGCAATGAACAGCAAGAACTCAAGAAACCCACTTCAAGAAACTGATTATCTGATTGGTTGGCAAGCTTTGCCATTGATGATGCTGTCAAAGAATAGGCATCAGATTTCTTCTGTTCTACAAGTTCTCACTTTCTTACTATATATACCTATATGGTTCTGCATTAACTCCACAACAATCAAGAATATTCAGAACGTTTGCTTATCTATCAACAGTTCGATTTGATTTCATTATATCACTTATTTCCATGCCAAAAATGATATAATTATAGATAGAGCCCAGCAAAGTATTACTTGGAAGAATGGAAGAATATTCAGTATGACTAGTTATTGTACCCGCGCGATGCAGCGGGACGCCATGCAATTCTGAAACCAAATACTTAAATCCTCAATCTTGCTACCTGCTTTGTATTATTTCTCATCAATCTTGTGCTTATCGGGTCATTTACTATACCGGGTGAAGGTGACAATTGCCGATAATCTTACTTGCACGCGATGCGGCGCAAAACATTCCGAATAAGAAATGACTCCCTTTGTCCCAAATAAGTGTGTTCACATTTCTATTATAGTTTGTTCTTATATAATTCTCCATTTTCAAAATTAAGTGTCTACTTTTCGATTGTACTCATAATTCATATGAAAAAAATTAATTCCTACCGTTATTAATTACCATTTAGTTAATTGAAAATGTTATAATTATATATTTCTAAATTGTGTTTTTTTCCATTGTTGGCATTTATTTTGGGACAAAAAGGGATAGAATTATAGAAAGATTATATAATTGAGATGATGAGGCGTAGGCATGGGGCGCAAGGCAGGGCATGACAAAGAATTAGTAAGAACGTGAACATGCATATTTGAATATAGAATTTATTAAAGATTATACTCGAATTAATTGGCATTAAGTTGTTTTGATCAGCTTCTTTGATAATTTTTTTCTACCCGTGAATCGTCTACTCCCAATTCCTTGTAGAATTATTGATTTTTTTTGAACGGCAAGGCAGATTATTGAATTTTATTCACAGTTATATAACCACTGCCATCTTTGTTGTCAAAATACGGAAAAAACAATATATATCTATTAAGTTAAAATTAGCGGTGTTCAAAATAATCGTTGATCCGCTTAAACCAGTCGAACTAAGTTAAAGCAAGTCGTTTTTGGTAGTATAATTGGGTCTAGTTGTCCAATCCGGTTTGAAAAATAGTCAGACGACTCGATCCGTTCTATGGTTTGAATGTTTTTTTGAGCAGTGAGACCAAACCGAACCATTGAAATTCGCCACAATTGAAAATTTGAAGCATTTGAATTCCAAATGACAGATCAAAAAACAATTTTACCTCTTAACCAGGTGAACGACAACTTTAAATACAAATTACTGGCGCCAGATTATATGCACCATCATCCAGAATTCATCAATACAATACTTAGAAATGGAATCATAAAATTTCAACCATAAAAAACTATGGATACAGAACTCGAAACGACGATCATTTTTCATTTTTTGTTATATTTCTTTTTCTCGATGAAACTTTATAAATCTATATGGACTTGTCATCCCAGTTAGCACCTTTTGGTTGGACTTGAAATGACTATCCACCACACAAATTTGCAAGCATCTCATCTACCACATCCTGCACCAAACCGTTTTTCGTCCTTGTTAACCACAAGTCTACAGCGCACAAAGACATCAAAAGAAAGCTTAAATGATATAGATAGATATACTAAAAAAAATTGGGCCCCTACTTTTTGTAGGCCTGGGCATGCGCCCGGCTCGACCCGCCCTCCCCCTGGCACGGCTCTGTCTATGCCTATATTTAGTTTTGGAGAGTTCTCCAAATTTACGGTAACATAAAAATACAGTAACAAGGTCAATTAAAAACCTGGACCAAAGAATATTTGAAAAAAAATCTTGAAATACCTGAATTGCCTTGAGTTCCATGAAACCTTAAAACTGCCACCTTTACACCCCAAAAGCAAGCAACTTTCACAAGAAAAAAAACCTAAAACCACATCCTTAAAACCATCCAAGATAACCCAACATCTCATCTTTAATTACCATATAGGGTGGGGTTTTCAGTGAAAAGTTGAGTGGTTATCAACCGTTGGATGAAAAGTGGTTGCATATTAGGATGAGATGCATTGGATCACGGGCAATTCATGAGAGGGCATGAAATTAAAAGTGATCAACAGTTCAGATCCACTTTCTACGCTTGTCATGTTAACCTCAACTTCACACACGATCCTTCACCTGTATGTATGTATATATATATATATATATGTTTTAAATAATGTTTTAATTTGTTTATTTTTGGTGTAATTTCCAGAGAATGATGGAGGCATTCGTGATTATTCTTTCAGGTACTCAATTCCTATACATGGTCATGGTTTACAGATGATAAAAGTTGCAATATTAATGAATATGAGTTTGTATACATTACATATTGCAGAGAGTTCATATCTGAAGGCTCGGTCTCGAACTAATCTTTTCATATTCTTTTATCATAGGTAAGTCGTGCTTATTAAGTATGATCCTAAAGTTCAGTATAAAATTCAGGTTGAAATCAAACATCATTTTTTACAAGCAATTTGAATTTTCTATGACCCCGTAAACAAAATCTGAAGGTTTTCAATATCTAATAATTCAAAGTTAAAAAATGTGACTATTATACTTGAAATTTTCTACGTGTATTAGGAATATGGTAAAAGATCACAACACTATCTACTAATAAAATGTAAAATGATCATAAAAATGAAGATTGTATGAACATAATAACCCACCTGCTATTTACGTACTGGAGCCTGAACACAACTCAAATATTCCACAGCAACTCTTCCAAGAAGTTTTTTCAGTTGGTCTGGATGCTGCACCTAGCAGAGGCTGCATATGATTTTAAAAATGTTCAAAAATATATATTATCGGTCACAAATAGAAGTGTGAAAAGGAAGGGGCGAATGGCATACCTGTTTCTCAGAGCATTCAGGTGTCTCGGGTTCATTTACACGATCAGTGGGTTCCTTCCACAAAATCGGCATGCATCATTCGTGGAAGCTGGTAAACAATCGTTTGATTTTGGAGAAGCCTTATCATCCGATGAAACTAAATCATTTTTCTCAACCTCCTTTTCTTTTGGAACTGATCCAACCACTTCGCTAGTAGAAGTAGGACAATTATTCTGTTCCAAGGGCAAGGGAGTCATGATGCCGTTACAGATAGACCAGGTCTACACCCACCCCATCCATGATTTCTTCCAATAATACCCCTATTTCATAATAATTCATTCATTAGTAAATAACACACCATGATGACTTTAGGAGTCAACCATCTCATCTTGTATTTCATTGGTGCAATTAGTCCCGGAATGCTAAGCATCCGCTGTCGCTCTCTCTCTTTCTCCGCTGCAGCTTCTTCTGCATATAGATCCTTGTTTACCTGCACCACCATACTTACTCTTATCAGCTATCATCAGCTAAAACTTAATAATATTAAGAAAAGAGAAATATTACTTAATTTGTCTCCACCTATGAGGTTAAATATGTCAATTTTTTATAAGTTTTTTTCTTTAAGTGTATTGGGATTAATAGAATATTTTAATAATATAAATTCATGTTGGAATTGCTAAAATAGAGTAACTGAATGTAATTTTTTTTTTGAGAGTTTGATTTTAAATACTCCATTTTAAAAATAAAAATTATGAGTTGTTGGAGATGCTCTATTGATTTTTTTTTTTGCAAGTTGCTCAAATAACAACGTATGGTTTCTGGTGCTTACCTGTGCTGAAAATTCTTTAGACTGCACAAGGAAGTCCCTTATGTGGTTCTTGAATGTAGAGAGATCCGCTCTCGACTCAAAGAGTCCATTAACAAACTTCGTAACCTGAAAATAAGCCCTCAAATTAATGCCTGCATGATAAATAGCAAACAAAAAGCAAATTTCAATTTTACCTCCGAAGCTGGAATATTGGGAAAAGAACCACAAAGAAGCTTAATGGTACACTCTCGAACAAATATTCCATTATTAGGATAAGGATATGAAACAGTGGAGGCATCCCATAAAGGCTCCGTCAATGAACCCAACTCAACCTGAAATTGCCACTGTTAACTATATATAAAATATGTATATAAAAAATGAGAGATGAGATACAAGACCAGGCAAGAAAGTACCAGGCAGAATAAATGTTGTAGCACTAAAACATGCAACTTGAAACCAGGTTTATGGAACGTGTCAGTCAAAACCGCGAATATTTCTTGCACAGAACTCAGAACCCTGCCACACCAGAAATCAGGATTTTAAAATATACATAAATAGACTATATGTCCAAGATACAAGGGTCTCTCGAAAATCAACCTGAAAGTTCTTAAGCATCTCTAACAACAGATTAAGCCCAGTTTCAGCAATGTTTCTCTCAGTGTGTCGGAAAGCCCACATGACTGAATCCATAACAAGCTTTAATTGCTGATACATAAAGAACAACTCAAAATTATAGCATTTGCTAATCAGAATAAAGAATATGGGTACCAAGACAAGTAAAGAATAGGATTGATTGGATAATAAAACTTTGAAGACAAACCTCAGGTGACAACAAGATTAAAGCTCGGAAACAATGTGCAGCGATGGCCCAAAGTAAAGAAAAAAACTTGAGCTGGTGTTCAGGGTAGTCTTCGAAATTCTTGGTTATCATCTGTACCACGAATACAGCTATGTCAAATATCACAAAAAGATAATCATACCAAGTACAATAAAGGACCTTGTAAGCTGCCTCCCTATGGGATTCACTAATGAGTAATGATCAAGTAAGATCCGTGACTGAAGACGTTCTAACCTCCAGGGTGCACTGGAAAACAACTTCAAAGATACGTGGAACATCATATATCATTGCACCCTTGTACCTACATTTGAGGCAAAAAAGGTCAACTAAAATAAAAGAATGGAAGAGAAGAGAAAGAATAACATGCGATCAGATGAGGCAAATTATGAACCAAGAACATACTTGTTAATAATTGTTGCGAAAAGAGATAAAACTTCTGATTCTCGAGCATCTGGTAAATTCCGAGCATAATCAGCAAGCACAGGATCCATCATTGGAGGCACAAACTGCTTTCCTATCTGTGGTTGATCTTCAGCCTTATCCAAAAAAGTCTCAATGAGCTTCAATGTTTCCCTCTTCACAGACCTGTTGAGACAAACAGATACATAAATAAGTAGGACGATTCAACATGTTAACCCAATATTTCATAAATAGTGTACCTCAGAAGTTTCACATAGGAATTCCTAGAAGCATAGGGCCCCCCTTCAGCAATTCGAGATGATATAAGCTCACTGTACATTCTGAAACACATGAAAATTTTATTAACCATTTGACAAAAAAACAGATACATGTGTCAAATGATCCAATCCGATTTTGAAACATACTTGTAGACATTAAGCATGCCCAAAAAGATGAGGGTTATTTGAGATAAAAAATGTGTTCCGACTTCCGAGTGCACTGGCAGCACTTGTATTTGTCTGCACACAACAAAGACCGCATTAATACCAAATAGCAAACAACAACAACAACAAACACTACAGAAATTAGAAAAATCTCACCATGGGTACCACAGGAAGAAAATGTAAACATTCATACAAAGTCTACTTATCACATGCTAGATGAATGCTTTTCCATCCTGTTTTATAAATATTTCTTCAACCATTTTTACTCTCTCTCAAAATTAAAGAAATTAAGCAACAAACCAACAAAAGAGAAACATACGAGCCCCTCTAAGGTCTACATCTCCCAAAACTGTAAGGGGCTGTTCATAAGCGGCTTAATGGACTGAATAGAATATCAGAATGTCTGGCTTATTCGGTAAGCCATACATGTGTTGATCCAAACCCTCAGTGATTTGATAATGACCCTCTCTTAAATACTTAGTGAAAATTGTAAGTAAACAATATGTATCAGAGTTTTACTATCGCTGATAAGTACTAAGATCTTCCAGTACCGCTGATAGGAACTCTCGCTCTTTAAGTTAAACATTCAGCGAAACTGTTCACCATAAATGCTCTGAGTCTGTTCAGTCATTATGATGATCGCTGATAAGTTAGTTGTTTACTTATGATCCCTGAAGACAAGTTTCACGTCAATAAAGGTTCTACGCTGAAGTCGAAGATCAAGCTCAAGAACCAGCGACAAGTCTCCTAATGAACTGATGCGGATCAGCGAAGACTCAGATTTGTCCACTCAACGTGAAGTATCAAGTACAAGACTTCAGCTATCGCTGAACTTTATCATCTGCTGAATAGTAAATGATAATCGCTGAATCAACGAAAGCTGATCATGAAGTCCTCCGTACAAAGTACTTTTGTCTTAACCACCCTTGCACGCCTCCGTACGAAATGTCAGAAAAGAACCTCCGAATATCTGAAATCGTACAACCACTTTGATACTACACTGTTCATCCATACGGCTACTAAGGTTGTCAACAAAGGTCAATGACATGCAACCAACCAGCTGATGACACGTGTAAAGTATATACTGACTTGCATTAAATGCATGCAGTATATAAAGAGATGAACTCACTTCATTTGAAGTAACTTGCTAACTCTGGACAAGTTCAAATCTCTTATCTCAAGATAGGTTATTATTAGTAATTTCCTTATCTTTCTTAGTGTAAGAAACCTTAGTGTTCCAACTTGTTTAGATTTAGGTTTATCCTTAATCTTGTCTGCGCAACAAGCTGTAAATTGTTAATGATTTATCAATAAACAATTTAGAAAAGTAAAATCTGTGTGTTTGTATTCAACCCCCCTTCTACAAACTTGTATAGGCCTTCGGGACCAACAAGTGGTATCAGAGCAGATTTGTTTAATCTCATAAACAAGATCTAATCTAAGATATTTCTCTTCCTTGCTATTATCTGAAAATGGACAACACAAACACACATTATATAGACAATGGTTCTCTTGCAAAACCCCCTAGATTTTCCAGAGACAACTTCAACTTGTGGAAAAATAGGATGACACTCTTCTTAGAAGGTGTAGACCCTACTATGACTTACTATCTTGAAAACGTCCCACACATCCCTGTAACAATTGATCCTTTAGTTCCAGCCACTGCAACTAGAGCTGCTATTCCAGAAAGGCTGATTCCAAAGGAAATACACATGTGGACCGATGAAGATAAAAAGAAAGTGGCCATAGATACAAAAGCCAGATCCATACTATCCATGGCCCTTCTTGACGAAGTCTACCATTCCGTCATGAACCTGAAGTCATCAAAAGCCATGTGGGACACAATATGTGTTCAGTATGAAGGAACGTCTGAAGTCCAGGACTCAAGAAAGATCAACCTGGTAAGACAATACGAAAGCTTCATTTCTGGTAAGAATGAAACTCTCTCTGAAGTTCACCAACATTTTAATTGTTTAATTATAGATCTGAAAACTGTTGGTAAGGAATATTCTAACTTTGAAGTGCTGACAAAGTTTCTAGAATGTTTACCTGAAAGCTGGGACAATTATTCCATGTGTCTCAAGCTGTCAAAGGATCTTAAATCAATGACCCTTTCTACCTTATATGGCACGTTGCTGAATCATGAGCAATCCAGCCATCTTAAGAAGAATCTTGTAAAAGATTCCAAAAGCACCCCTGTTGCTTTAATCTCAGAGGAACCCTCTACTCAGCGACCTTCGGTCACTATCACTGAGTTAGAGAGTAACTCTGAAAGGTCATCAGATTCTGATTTTTCAGATGATGATGAATCCTTGGCTCTCCTAACTAAAAAGTTCAGGAGATTCGCCAAGAAGAAAATGTTTAGAAAGAACAAAACTCTTTCCATAGCTGACAAGCCTAAAACATCAGCTTTTGTTGATAAGGCTACTGCTACTTGTTTCAACTGCGAAAAGACAAGTCATTTCGCTAATGAGTGCAGGTCAAAGAAAATCATGAGACCTTCAGCTTTTACAAAGAAATCCTTTGTTCCAAGGAATAAAGATGACAAATACTCAAAGCTGAAGGAGAAGTATGCAAAGCTGAAAAGTTTTAAGAAGAAAGGAAAAGGCCTGATGGCTGACTATGATTGGGCTGCTTCTGATGAAGAAGCATCATCATCTGACTCTGAAGATGATGAAGCAAATCAATGTCTCATGGCCAAGATTGAAGAAGAGGAAGAAAATTCAGACATTCCCTCCACTTCAACATCTGCCATTCAGGTATCACCTTCTTTCTTTACCAATATTGCAAATATTGATGAAGCTGATAGTCTCCGTAAGATCGATCTCTTGACTAGAAGTTTATACGAAGCCATGAACGGCAAAACTGTGGTTGAAAACCAAAATCTTGATCTTGCTGAAAAGCTTAAAAACTGCCACCTTCAAATAGAAAAGCTTTCTAAAATTGAAGATGATTTTAAAGATCAAGTCTATTTAAATCAGCTAGTCAAAATCGAACGAGCAGAAGCTATCGCTGCATTAAAAGCTGAACAAGCTACTGTTGAAGGATGGTGTAATTCTTCAACAAAGATCACTGAGATAATTAAGGCTCAGATTCCTCTGAGTGATAAACGTGGTCTGGGTTATAAATATGATACTCCAAAACCAACCACTAAACGTTCAATGCTTAAATTTGGAACGTTCGTATCCTCAGTCGCTGACACTTCATCTTCTCAGTGCTCCTCGTCCAATACACCAATCCCTGAGGAAACTCCTACCTCCTCAAAAGGTAAGGAGAAAATGGTTTATTCAAAACCTACCTCTGTCTCTAAAGACAAAGGTAAAGGAATTGTTATTTATCAAAATCCTCAGAAGGGTACCTTAGTACCAAAGCTGAATGCTTCTAAAGCCTCAGTGACCTACCCCTCTGGATCTAGAAAGCTGATCTCTGGATCTATTCAGCGATCTACTCCTAGACTCAGAGTGGATGTTCTTGGTAAGAAATCTGAAGAACTGAATGTTCGTCCCATTTCTAAAGCCAATAGTTTACTTGGTGCTGGCACTTCTAATTCAAAATTAAAAGCTCAGCATACAAGTGGTCCTAGAACTACTTTTAGTTATAGGAAATGTTATCACTGTGGACTTACCGATCATATTGCTAGTAAGTGCCCCACAGCCACCAAAGCTGAAAAGATAGCTAAGGTGAAGATTGCGCCCAAGGCAAAGAAGACCAACACCGATGCAAATCAGGTCAAGGTGACTCCTACCACTGAGGTTAAGAAATTAACCAAAGTGAAGAAAGACAAAGCTGAATGTCAGGATCGATTCTTAACAAGAATTAAACTTCTTAGAAACAGAATTTAGAGAATCTTGCGGAATAGAACTCTAAATCAATTAAAGAACAATCAATAGAATTCAACACACTGTATATATCAAACTGTATTACTCACAAGCTTTACACCAAACCTCAATCTTGATGAACAGATTCAACAAGACGACTTCTACTTCTCTAGAAATAGGGTTCTTACACCTTGAGGTTAATTCTCTCTTGAATCAATATCGAATTCTATTTCACACGTATATTAGCTTGTCTATAATGTATCGTGTATCTTGTATCTTCTAATAGCTATCTATCAATACTATTTATACAAAAGTAATTACAAGATAACTATCAAAAGTAAATTGATCTTCTGAATCTTCGTTAAACATATCTTGATCAATTCCTTCTTTGTCTCCAAAAGTATCGCATACCAAACTTATCAAGTCAGCAGTATTAACTTTCAATCTTCATGAGCAGTACTAACAATCTTCAGTAGTATTGACCGATTTCATCTCCAGCAGTATTAACAATGATTTGGCTTAGCAGCATTAACGACCTTCAGCAGTATTAACCTTCACAGTCTTCTAGCAGTAGTATCTCAGCTCAGCAGTACTAACCATGTCTAGCAGTAGTAATTTGGTCTAGCAGTACTAACCGTGTCTAGCAGTAGTAACTTCGTCTAGCAGTAGTAACCTTGACTAGCAGTAGTAACCTTGTCTAGCAGTAGTAACGAAGAACTGGCAGTAGTAAAATTGTCTTGGCAGTACTAACCATACTTAGCATATCTTCAGTTCCCAACAATCTCCCCCTAACTTGACTTTTAGGAAAAGAAGTCAAGTTCTTCAGATGATGCTACCAAAACTTAATCATATAAGCATAGATCAGGACTTAAACCTAGACTCTGATTTGCAATCCTTCTTACCAAGAATCTTCCCATAGCAGAGTCTTTGTTGCAGACCAATTTTACATGTAACATCCCGTTCAGTCTTTTCATGCAGTGTTTGTAGATTTCATCCACCAGATAATACTCCTGATATGTGTTGTCAATTGATATAACATACACTCCACAATTTTCATAGAGCATCCAGTGGGTTACTGCTTGAAAAGGTCTTGCTGTTATGTGCTGAACTACTTCTGGTCTGAACATTAGGCATAGGTATTCTAACACCATCTTTGTGATAGACATACCTCTTTCTGTCAACATGTTACCATAGATCTGCATGCCTACTTTGAACATCTCTTCCAAGTCAGATCTTGAGCATCTTCTTATAACTTGTCCCCATGTTCTGTAGACTTCAAACTGCCCATCAACTCTCTTGAGTCTGATATACTCCTTTCTCTCATCTATCAAAGTATCCCAGTGACTGATTTCAGGAGGTTTTGAATCTAATGGAGTCACTTTGATTGGTTCAGTATCAACCATAGTGATGTACAAGTCACATTGTTCATTGCTAAGTGATTGTGCATTACTGGATTGACCTGTCTTACTATCTCCTTGTCCTTCATCCTTGGCAACTTCTTCCTTTTCCTTTTCTTCTACCACTGGTTTCTCAACAGGTTCTACCCTTTGCTTCTTTACACACTTCTTTTTAGTAGCCACAGACTTTGTTCTCTTTCTGCTGAAAACCATCTTTGCATCCTTAGTTTCTTCCTGTTTCTTGGCAGTTGGAGGTGTATCATGTTTGGCTTTGATTAAAGCCTCTGCAACCTCCACTTCTTCTACTGTAAGCTTCTCTGTTACTGTTTCAGCTTCTGTTTCTGTTACTGCTTTCTTTGAAGATTGAGCAGCATTAACTGTTTCTGCTGCTTGCTTAGAGTCAGCAGCATTAACATTTTCTGCTGCTACTTCAGTTACTGCTGCCTTTACAGTTTCTGCTTCTTTAACAAGCTCTTCTACCTTTTCTGTCTCCCCCTTATTCTGTGTACTGGACTCCCCCTTAAACTGTGCATTATCCATTTCCATCTCAGTCTCCATCTGAACTGTCTCCCCCTCAACTTGTAGACCCTTCATATTCAGTTCTGCTTCTGATTCTGACTCTGACTCCCCCTTTTTGGGAGCATCATCAGTTGGAATTCTTCTTCTCAGCACAAATCTTGCCTTTTTTCTTTCTGTGCAACAACTTGGTGACCATCTTCTTGAGCTTCTCAATTTGAGACTGTTGGTAGGTGACCACAGTCTTCAGTTGCTCAATCTCCTTCTTCTGTGCCATAACATCCAAGTTGACATTTCCAATGGTTTCCATCAATTCATCATAGTTATATCTATCCTCACCTTGTTTAGAAGTGTTTACCTTCTTTAAAGGATCCTTGGAAGTTTTAGCAGAAGCCTTCTGCCTAGCAGAAGCACTAACTGCCCCCTTGGTTTCTTGGCACCTGGGTCCTCCTAATGATTTCTCATTTAGAGTTGCCATGGGGAAGGTCTTATTTATGTTACCACTGTCCTTCTCTGTGCTAGCAGAAGTAGTGGCAGCCTTAGCACCCATATGCTCATCCTTCTCCTTAGAGAGCACCTTCTTGGGGTTGGGAGACACCCCTGTGGTTTCCCTGTTGATATTCTCAATTGGAGAATGCTCCAACTGAGGGCTTAAAGGCTTAGGGCTCTGAGTAGGTACATCAAGGGAAGGAACCTTGTGCACCTTTCTTCTTTGAAACTTGTTGGATATAACAGGAGTGGGCTTTTGAAGTATGTGCTGATGGATATTTATAGTGAGTGAAGGTGGGGTTTGGCCATCAGTGGGATGATCTAATGAGGGCCTTGATCCTGATGCCATACCTTCAGAGGGGTGGGACACAACCATCATTGTAGAGAACAATGGTGTGTCAACTCCTTCCGAGTCCCTAGGAAGTCTTTTCATATTTGAAAAAACCTTCCCTTTAGGGGATTTGGGTACATATACCTCAGTAAACTGAGGTAAGTCCATCAATTCCTTGTTAATAACTTCTTGCACAAACCTTGGATACATGTAAAAGCTCTTTTTGGATTCCAAGTTTGATACAAGATCATTAAAGATCATAGCTGAAAAATTGTACTTTCTGGCAGTGGATAAGCAGACCAAGGCATATGCAATGGGACTGCTGAACTCACTCCATCCAGTAGTTTTCTTGGAAATACAGTGCATCAGGGTATGAACAAGAAATCTCCATTGGTTGAAAATTTTTGACTTGTAGAATTTAAAAACACCAATGGGACCTTCATACCCCATTCTTTGTAAAGTCGAATATAGGTCATCAGAAGATAGAGAGGTTATACCTGAGGCATCATCCAAGTGAAGAGAGATGCGAATAACCTCCTCTGTGACTTTCAAGGGTTTATCACAAACCCTTGTTCGAATGGTTTTCTGCCCTTCTTCGAAACTAACAGTGGCATTCTCCCAAAATTGCGTCTGATGTTCGATATAGATGGTTGGGCTCACCGTTAGGGCATAGGAGATGTGCGAGGATTTAAGAAAATCGACGATATCGTGGAATCCCGCAGATTGTTTCGGCTTCTGAAGCATGGCTATTTCATTGTGCTCATCAACAAACTCCATGATTCCTGAGGATTCTTGAAAGAAAAACACAAAGATTCTGGGGAGAATAGGTTAGAACGAGAGAGAAGAAGTTAATGCGAAGAGTCGTTATGAACTTTGGCGGGCAAACAGGGGTATTTATATGCCCTAATAGATGAGAGAAAGGAGTATATCAGACTCAAGAGAGCTGATGGGCAGTTTGAAGTCTACAGAACATGGGGACAAGTTATAAGAAGATGCTCAAGATCTGACTTGGAAGAGATGTTCAAAGTAGGCATGCAGATCTATGGTAACATGTTGACAGAAAGAGGTATGTCTATCAAAAGCAGTATTAACGACATAAGCAGTATTAACTACTGAGCAGTATTAACTGCAAGCAGTATTAACTGCACAAGCAGTATTAACTGCTGAGCAGTATTAACTACACAAGCAGTATTAACTGCACAAGCAGTATTAACTGCTGAGCAGTATTAACTACACAAGCAGTATTAACTGCTGAGCAGTATTAACTACACAAGCAGTATTAACTACAAGCAGTATTAACTGCACAAGCAGTATTAACTGCACAATCAGTATTAACTGCTTAGCAGTATTAACTGCAAGGGCAGTATTAACTCTGCACTTTGCATTACTAGTCAAATCCTCAAATGTCATCTTACCTTCTGACATATCACCTTTACCACTTCTCTTACCTCCTGCAGGATTATTTCCAAAAGTAACATGTCCTCCATCAATTTATTTGAAATTCTTGAGGCAGGCCATGTTACCTGTCATGTGCCTGGAGCAACCACTATCAACATGCCAGATGCTCTTCCCCTTGAGCTGTTGGTTGCCCTGCACATCTGATAAATCAATTAGTTTTTATTAGGGACCCAAGCCATAGTGGTCTTGGGTCTCCCTTGATCATCAAAATACTTACATTCTGTTTTGATGAGCTTGTCAAAGTGAGGAACATCAGTGCTTGAGTACTTTGTTTTGATGATAGGTCTAGAAGCAGTACTAACTGATGCAGAAGTACTAACTTTGTTAGCAGCACTAACACTGCTTCCAGAAGTACTAGCCTTCTCAGCAGTATTAACTAACTTAGCAGTACTAACACTAGAAGCAGTATTAATTGTTGAAGAGGTATTAACTGTGTTAGCAGTACTAACACTGCTAGCAACATTATTGCTTCCTGCAGTACTAACATTGTTAGCAGTACTAACTGAGTTGGCAGTATTATCATTAGTACCTTTAGGCATCCATACTCTAACACTTTCTGTTTCTGCCTTTTTCATGTGGCTTTTGGTTTTAACTTGTTTCTTTGCCACAACTTTCCTCACAGACTTTTTATAGCCACCATTCTTTCTGTAACCACCAGGTTTTTGAAAAGATCTTTGAGCATTAAACCTTTGGTTAACAGGATTGAAATAACAGTGTTTGGCTAAATGATTTAGCTTACCACAGATGAAACAAGGTTTTGGCCTGTTAATTCTGTTCAGATCAACTCCTTGTCTCATAGCCCACTGGTTATTCCAGTTCCTTTGATTTCCCCTCTGATTATCATGTTTTTGGGGCTTGTTCTCTTTAGATTTCCTGCAAGAACACTGTTTACAAGTATTGGAGTTCACAACTGTGGTCTGTGTGTAATGAACTCCCTTTTCCTTTTCAGTCCTTTTGATCTCATTGTTCTTTCCCCAAGGATTTCCATCTTTCTCATTGGTCACAATTTCATTGTCTAAGGGTACCCTACTACTAATACTCTTATTCTTCTTGGATTCTTCCTTCTCTGTTTTATCCTTAACTACTACTTCGTTTTCACAAGGATCTATATTAATCTTTAATTCAGGATCCTTCCTATCCTTGGTCTCTAACAAATCAGACTTAGGAGGTATGTAGTTGTTATTGTAGGGTGGAGGTGTGGCATTGTACCCTATCCCTACTTTCATCTTGTCATGGATTTGAGCCTTAATGATGGTATCCATGGTTTTAGAAGCACATGTAAACTTTTCAACATCAAGTTTAACCTTCTTAAGCTCTTCTTTTAATTTCTCATTCTCCTCCCCAGACACTTTCAGCTTAATCTCATACTCATTCTTCTCCCACTTCCAATAGTTAGTATCATAGTGGTGTTGAAGTTCATTAGCTTGAAAAGCTCTAATCTGTTCCTCAAACCTTTCTACAATCCTAACATAATCTTTCACATCTTTCTCTAGCCTCTTAAGGTTATCACACATACCCTGATTGTGATCCCTATATCTTTTAACAGCATCAATGCAAGCTTGAGAACAGAGTTTAGATTGTACCTCAGTGGGAATATCGGATACTTCTGCCATAAGAGCTTGATTCTGTATTGCCTCTTCTGCTTGATCACTCCAATCAAAAGTACTGTTTGATTCAATAGAATTTTCCATAATGATTGTAGATTTCTAAGAAACACAAGCTCTGATACCACTTGTCAGGATCGATTCTTAACAAGAATTAAACTTCTTAGAAACAGAATTTAGAGAATCTTGCGGAATAGAACTCTAAATCAATTAAAGAACAATCAATAGAATTCAACACACTGTATATATCAAACTGTATTACTCACAAGCTTTACACCAAACCTCAATCTTGATGAACAGATTCAACAAGACGACTTCTACTTCTCTAGAAATAGGGTTCTTACACCTTGAGGTTAATTCTCTCTTGAATCAATATTGAATTCTATTTCACACGTATATTAGCTTGTCTATAATGTATCGTGTATCTTGTATCTTCTAATAGCTATCTATCAATACTATTTATACAAAAGTAATTACAAGATAACTATCAAAAGTAAATTGATCTTCTGAATCTTCGTTAAACATATCTTGATCAATTCCTTCTTTGTCTCCAAAAGTATCGCATACCAAACTTATCAAGTCAGCAGTATTAACTTTCAATCTTCATGAGCAGTACTAACAATCTTCAGCAGTATTGACCGATTTCATCTCCAGCAGTATTAACAATGATTTGGCTTAGCAGCATTAACGACCTTCAGCAGTATTAACCTTCACAGTCTTCTAGCAGTAGTATCTCAGCTCAGCAGTACTAACCATGTCTAGCAGTAGTAATTTGGTCTAGCAGTACTAACCGTGTCTAGCAGTAGTAACTTCGTCTAGCAGTAGTAACCTTGACTAGCAGTAGTAACCTTGTCTAGCAGTAGTAACGAAGAACTGGCAGTAGTAAAATTGTCTTGGCAGTACTAACCATACTTAGCATGTCTTCAGTTCCCAACACTGAATCTTCAAATGCTGCGAAGACCGCTGAACCTTCTATTCCAACTAGCTCCACTGATAAACGTGTATACATGGTTAAGTGGGTACCCAAGCAAAACTAATCTTCCTTTGTAAATGCAGGTTAAGAAGGGTATCTGGTATCTCGATAGCGGATGCTCTAGACACATGACTGGAAAGAAAAACCTGCTCGCTGAATACAAGGAAGAGAAGGGTCCCTCTGTGACTTTCGGTGGAAATGGAAAAGGACACACCCGAGGGTATGGTGTACTTTCAAATGGTACAACCTCCTTCAGAAGAGTCGCATATGTTGAAGGGCTGAAGCATAATCTTCTGAGCATCAGTCAGCTTTGCGACATGGATAACAAAGTGATTTTCACTAAGGAATCCTGCTTTGTCTCTGACAAAAAGGAGAAGATAGCTCTCAGCGGTTATCGTTTGGAAAATGTTTATGTAATAAACATGGACTCAACAACCACTGAGAACTCCTGTTTCTTCTCAAAGGCATATTCTGATGTCAACTGGCTATGGCACAAGAGGCTCTCGCATCTAAATTTCAAGACACTGAATACTCTTTCCTCCAAAGAGTTAGTCACTGGTCTACCTCAGCATTCATACGCCAAAGAGTCTTTATGTTCAGCGTGTGAAAAAGGGAAGCAGACCAAGGCAAGCTTCAAGTCAAAGCAAGTCTCCTCAGTGTCATCTCCTCTACAACTACTCCATATGGATTTGTTTGGCCCCGTTAACAAACAATCCATCGCTGGAAAGAAATATACGCTAGTCATAGTTGATGAATTCTCTCGTTACACATGGGTAATGTTTCTCCGTTCTAAGAGTGACACCCCTGAAGAACTCATCACATTTGTTCGGAAGATGGAAACTCTGAACAATATGACTGTTCGCTCAATAAGGAGTGATCATGGAACTGAATTCAAAAACAGTTCTCTTGATTCCTTCCTTGAGAGTAAGGGTATTTCTCACAACTTTTCGTCAGTGAGAACACCACAACAAAATGGAGTCGCTGAAAGAAGAAATAGAACAATTATTGAAGTTGCACGTTCAATGCTCAGCGATTCTCACCTGCCTACTCAGTTTTAGGCAGAAGCTGTCAACACTGCTTGTTTTACGCAAAACAGGTCGCTGATAGTTAAAAGATTCAAAAAGACAGCCTATGAACTCTTTCATGGGAGAAAGCCTTCAATCAGCTTTCTTCACATCTTTGGATGTCAGTGTTTCATACTGAACAACAGAGATGCCCTTGGAAAGTTTGATCCTAAGGCTGATGATGGAATCTTTCTTGGATACTCCTCAGTCTCCAAAGCCTTCAGAGTCTTCAACCGTAGAAGACAAACTGTAGAAGAAACTATTCACGTCACGTTTGACGAATCCCGTTCAGCGAACTCTAAACCGTCCGCTGATACTGAAGAACTGAATCAATGGATGTTTTCTCATCTTGGTGATTCAGAAGAAATTCCCACTCCTCATGCTCATCCAGTAGAAGATGATAGTCCCACTATCATTCCAAACATGCAGAATAGTGAAGCTGAAACATCATGGGTCTCAGCTGTTCCTATAAACACTATACCTGCAGTTGATCCAAATGTCTCAAACATTCCATCTTTTTCTCAACAATCAGTGAATGAAGTGACAAATGCAAACATTCCTCTCTTAGCTGATAATCCAGAAGCAGCTGAAGCCTCATCTTCAGTTTCTCCAGTTCAGACTGAGTCAGCGACGTATGCTCCGGCTCAGCGATGGACTGTAAATCACCCAATCGATCAAATTCTTGGTGATCCCAACGCTGGTATTCAGACTCGTAGAAGTGCAGGTAATATTTGTTTATTTGTTAACTTTATTTCTCTAACTGAACCAAAGAAAATAGATGATGCCCTCAGAGATCCAAACTGGGTCAGCGCTATGCAAGAAGAGCTGACTGAATTCGAAAGAAATAAAGTTTGGAAACTCGTTCGTAGACCAACTGACAAAACGGTGATAGGCACTAAATGGGTCTATCGAAACAAGTTGGACGAACATGGTACTGTAACTCGCAACAAAGCTCGTCTTGTTGCTCAGGGATACAGACAAGAGGAAAGCATAGATTATGACGAAACTTTTGCTCCAGTAGCAAGACTCGAATCTATTCGTCTTTTCTTAGCATATGCTGTACACAAAAACTTCACTGTACATCAGATGGATGTTAAGTCAGCGTTTCTGAATGGAAAGCTGAATGAAGAAGTGTATGTGGAACAACCTCCAGGATTCTCAGATCCTAAGCGTCCAGGTTATGTTTATAAACTGGACAAGGCACTTTATGGCTTAAAGCAAGCTCCTCGTGCATGGTATGATACTCTCTCTACTTATCTCCATATTGAAAAATTTGAGAGAGGTAAGATTGACAAAACTCTATTTTTTAGAAAAGTGAAAGGTCATATCATTTTAGTTCAAATATATGTTGATGACATTATATTTGGTTCTACTAACCCTGAGCTTTGTACTCGTTTCGCTGATAGAATCAAAGATGAGTATAAAATGAGCATGATGGGTGAACTAACATATTTCCTTGGTCTTCAGATTAAGCAAACTGAAAAAGGAACTTTCATTAATCAGGGAAAATATGTTAAAGATATGCTGAAGAAATTCGACTTAACTAAAAGTTCCGCTATGAAAACCCCTATGGCACCTCCGCTGACACTTGATAAGGACACAAAAGGTGTTCCTGTCAATGTCACGCTGTACCGTGGGATGATCGGCTCACTATTGTATCTTACAGCTAGCCGACCCGATATTATGTTTGCAACATGTCTGTGCGCACGATATCAAGCTGAACCTAAGATATCCCATATGAAAGCTGTAAAGCGAATCTTTCGATATCTTAAGGGTACACCGAATCTAGGTCTTTGGTATCCTAAGGACTCAGGATTCGATCTAACCGCCTATTCAGACAGTGATTTTGCAGGTTGCAAAATGGATAGGAAAAGCACCACAGGAGGATGTCAGCTCCTGGGTGGAAAGCTGGTAAGTTGGACAAGTAAGAAGCAAAACTCAGTGTCCACTTCCACAGCTGAAGCTGAATATGTAGCCGCTGGAAGATGTTGTTCTCAAGTCTTGTGGATGAGAAATCAGCTACTAGACTATGATCTTCAGCTCTCCAAAATTCCAATCTATTGCGACAGCACTAGTGCCATCGCTATAGCAAACAATCCAGTGCTACACTCAAAGACAAAACACATAGAAATCAGATATCATTTTATCAGAGATCATGTGATGAATGGTGATATAGAACTTCATTTTATCCCAACTGATTATCAGTTAGCTGATTTGTTTACCAAACCTCTTGATGAGACAAGATTCAACTTTCTCATCAGCGAGCTTGGAATGCTGAACCTTGAAGGGTAAAATCTTCAGCGGTTCACATTTGATCAGTGATACGTTTATACAAACTTGTATAGGCCTTCGGGATAAAATCAACTTATATAATCCATTTCATCATCTTCTCTCTGAATAAACTTGGTAAAACTGATATCCAGGTATGTTTTCTCTCTCTGACAATCGCATGTAAATGAAAGATTTCAAAATAAATTGCATCGCTGAATATCTCTTCCTTAACAGCGATATTTTGAAAGTTCTTTAAACCTTCACTGATATTTTCTATTCCGTGCTTCATGTCTTTCAAAAGAGTCCCTGAGCTTTTAAAACCTCAGAGACATCCTAAAAGAATGTGAAAGGACAGTTGTGACGTCATTGCAACGGATAACACTAGGCACGATTTCTTTCTGACACACGTTTGCACGTTTCGTTCAAACTTCCAATCAAATGCAAACACGTGTCCGTGTCATGATGAAAACCTTTTCCCGCTCAAGGTTATCTCTCTCTAAAACTCTCTATATAAACAAACTCTTGGTTTATATTTGTCTTTTACGCGAACATTCTTCCTCCGCAAGAAAGAAATTACTGTTGCATTTGTGCTCTCAAATCTTCAAAGAACTGTTCATCATCTTCTTCATCAAAACTTCAAGGTTAATATGTTCTTATTTTTCAAATGCAGATAACTTGTTTCTGATCTTATCTTTGTTTTAAACAAGATCAAACAAAAGAACTTAAAAATAAAATCATTTTCTTTCATGGTTTTATGAACACAACCATTTCATGGTTGTTCTTCAAGTTTTAAATCTAAATCTTAAACTTGTTCTTCATTCGTATCCAGTTTTTCTTTTGAAACTGGAATACAAGAATTTATGGGTTTTACATTTCGTTTCAAAATCATGAAAAACCCTAATCTTCATTAAGACATTTATGTCTGAATGAAATGGACAAAATTCGAACAATCTTAATGGAAATTCTTTCCATACTAAGACAATTCTTATTTGTTAACATCTTTGGTTGAACTGATAATACAGAGAAATGGCATCTTCAAAGATCAATGTCACCGCTGAGTCCATCTCCGCTGACTCTAAGGAAGTGGACATCATCAAAGCCCCTCAGGTTAAGTTCAAGCTGGATCAACTAGATTGGACTAAGGTCAACAACCTCTCTGCGCTTCTCGAGTTTCCTCCTCGAAAGCAAGTCACACATCTGGATGATGCTGTGAATTTCCTGAAAAACTGCTGCATTTCAACAGCCCTGACCATCACACCTCCTGCAAGTCAGCTACTACTATCCCAGTTCTGGTACTCTGCCAGACACTCTCAGCTACCCTCCGCCAAAGACCCCTCCAAAACCATCGATTGCATACTCAGCGATACTGAGTATGGCACAATTAAGATAACCCCCGCAATCATTCGAAAAGCATTGAACTTTCCCAATGCCACCAAAGAAAAACCCTTCGTTCCATTCCCTGACCATAAGAAGCAAGCTGACAAAGATGCCATCATTGCTTTTCTCCACACAATGGGTTACATCTGGGACATTGGAAGGGACAAGAAGCCCGAGAAGAAGCTGACGCTGATAAAGAAGTCCAAAATGCCCAGCGAGATGAATTTCATCTTCGCTCACCTGATCAGCTGCATGACAGCGAAGTCCGACTCTTCTGATCAAGCCGCACAACCTACGCAAGCTATGGGATACGCACTGCTGAAAGGTCTAAACATTGACTGGGCCTCTATTATATATGATGACCTAGTACAACGCGTGGATTCTGCCGTTGACCGACCAGCATGGGTTCCTTACCCAAGATTCATCAGCGCCATCTTCCAATATGGCCTGAAGGACAGCTATCCTGAAGAGGGTGACCTGAAACTTTCTCAGGATGGCCCTAAGGTGCTCGATTTCAAACCTGTCGCCAACGAGGTACGTCTCTCTACTCTTCTCACTCTTCTAAATTCTCCGCTTTCTGTGGCTCCTTCAGCGACAATACCCATCGCTGATACCCCAGCCACACAATCCTCTCCTTCTAAGAAAAGGAAACCCTCTCACACCCAACTTGATTCCAAAAGGATCAAGAAAACCAAGGAGCAACCCCAGCAATCCCATGCTGAAGACTCCTCAGCTCATTCTGAAGAGCTGAAGGAAAGTTCCGTGGTACGCTCTGCCACACCCATTCAAGCCATCCCTTCAATCCCGGCTTCAGCGTCTCCAAACGCTGAGGTTAGAAACTTGGAAACTACCCAACCTCCCTCAGTCTCTCAAAAGACTGATGAAGTGATTGTCAGCGATTCCAACGCTGAACTCAGTACCCGAATCCCATTCTTATCCTTCGCTCCTCCCTCCACTTCTTTGGACACACCTCCAGCTAACACTGGAGATGCCATCATTCCAGAAGCCACCGCTGACGCTTCTCAAAGAATGATGAAGACAGGACCTGCAGAGATCAACATTCCTCACCGAACTTTTGAGGAAGATATGGAACATTATTCAGGAGTCCGCAACTTTGACGATTTCGTCAATCCTCCTGCAGGTACAAATCAACCCATATACACTGTAACTAAACCTGAAACTTCTGAGCTTTCCTTTGTTCACAAGTACTTATGTGTTACAGGTCCTAATTTGGGAGACATCAACGACTCTCTGAAGTCCGTGGAAACAAAGCTGACAGCTCTCACCACCACACTCTCCAACAATTCTACAACTGTAACAAACGCTGGAGAAAATTTGACAAAGCTGACAACGGTGGTAGAAAAGAAAGCTTCCACAGACGACATCAAGGTTGTTGATAAGACTCTCAGCGATTTCGCCAAAGTGCTCGCTGACATCTACACAGACTACACCTCACTCAAACAATCAGTTTCCTCCATGTCCGGCGAAGTAACAACGCTGAAGACATCGGTTGGAGCACTAGAAGGTGATATGTCTGCTGTGAAGACAAATGTTCAAACTCTGACGACTGACTTAGGCTCTGTAAAGACCGACGTTGGTTCGATGAAAACAATGATTGAAGAGCTGCTCAACAAGGCAAGAACTCCTGCTCCTGAACCTGCCCCTGCCCCTGTATTGGAAACTTTCACAGCGGCGGATCGCAAAGAGCTGGAAAAGATCAATCCTGCTATATCTGGCCTTGAAGACAGATTAGCAGCGATAGAAAGTTGTATTAAAATCTCTGGCCAAGAAGACAGAGAAAATACAAATGCTGAGTCTACTCATTCCTCCCCCAATCATGAGAAAGAGGGGGAGAAGAGCGCTGAACATTCCGGTGAGAAGAGCGCTGAAGATCTAAACAAAAGCGCTGAAGATCTGAACAAGAGCGCTGAAGACCTTTCCCATGATGAATCTATCAGGGGAGAGAGGAATGAAGATCTGATCGCTGAAAAACCTCAGGGAGATGAAAACCCTGAGGGAACCGAGAAGCTCGCCTCTGTATCTGAGGGGGAGCAACTCGAAGAAGACGCTGAAGAATCCGAAGCCGATGATGATGAAGCCGTCGACATCCCTGATGATGTACCATCTTCTTCTCTAAAGAATGATGATGATGATGACGAAGATGACGATGATTTCTTTATCGTCAAACCTGCCCCAAGGATCAAAGCTCTTAAGGGAATCTTGATAAATGAACCTTCAGGGGAGCGGACAAAGACAAAGCCCTCGGCCTCTGGAGCTAAGAAAGGCAAAGGCAAAAGCATCGCTGAAGATGAAAATCTGACGATCTTGCTTGAAAAGCCGGTTTGTCAGGTACACTAATCATCTCTTACTCCATCCCTCCTCTATCATACACTATCAGTTCCTCTACCCAAGCCTATACACTTAAACCAATTCTCTCTATCTGTTTCTACCCAAGTTCTTACTTGTAAGATCGCTGTGTTTCAGCTAGTCCTCTCCCCTGTTTGAGGATATCGCTGAAGGCTCCACAACTGCGACTTCACCAATAATTCCAGCTGCCGCTGAAGAAATAATCCCAGTCTTGGATTTGATCTCTGAGACTGATGAACCTAAAGAACAAACTCTCTCACACAGAAACAGACCTTCCTTGGCTCCTCAAAAGCTAAGAGAAGAAGAACAGAAGAAAAGAGAAGAAATATTAAAGCGATTCGAGGATCAGCGAATCATTCTAAGGCGTGATCAACTGCCTTCAGTTCCTCCTAAGTTCAGAATTTCAAAAGCTGAATACAAGGAACACCTCAGAGCTGAATGCCTCATCGCTGAAAGAAAGGAAGCTGAAGAAAAAGACAGAGAATACGCCATCAAGCTTACTCAAGAATCTGTCAAAGACCCCAAGCTGAAACGTGTTCCCATTCAAATCCAACGAAAGCTTTGGGAAGAAGCCCAGAAGATCGTGGAAAAGAAAACCGAAGTTTCTCAGACCACCCTGATCTGGTGTAAAGAGAAAATCCACTTCAGATATCGTCCAGCGAAGATCAACAAGGTATTCATCTCTGGAAGAACATCTATCGGAGTACCTATTGTTGACATCAAACTTTTCAGAGAAGATGGCCAAACTGAAACCTTTCGCGCTGACACTGTAAAAAGGTATGGTCTATCTGAATGGCTGGAGATGAGGTTAGCTATCCAATCGTCACAATCTAAGTACAAGGATCATTTCGAAAAGCTGATAAACAGACAGATCGATTTGATATCTTCTTGTGTGGACATTCCTCCTCTTCCTGATCTAAAGCTGAAAAGAAAAAGGGGCTCTCCAAAGAAGAAACGTCAAGATTCAAACTCAGGTCCTGTCATACGAAATGAAACTGGAATTGGTTTCTCTCGCGCTGAAGTGCTTGGTCCTGACCCTGATCTATCTGCCCTTGACATTTCTTTGCCACCATGTGAACTTTTCGTCCCTGGTAAAGTCATCAGTAATCCTTATGGAATATTCTTTCTCGACTACGACGGACGTAAATGTTTTCAACGGATCGCTGAGCTTCCAATCACTCCAATCGAACAGCTCAGAGATCTCATCTACTGGTGTGACTTCAGAAAACACATTCAGGCACGACACCTAAAACCCTTGATCTTCAAAGAAGCGCTGAACAAAAGAAAACAAGGCGTAACGGTTCCTGACTGGATGATCCCCACTGAAAAGACGACCCTTGTTGAACTTCTCATTAAGGAAGAACCTTTTGAAAACTGATATAATCTCCTTTTTCTCTATTATATCAGTTATCCTTCTGTACTTGTAAATTATTTCGCTTGTACTTATAATCTTTCTGTTCTTCATTGTAACCTGATTCAATATTTTAAAGAAAGATTTCAGCGAACGTATTTTACTCCATCAGTACTGAAAAGATCCCAGAAAACAGTAAAAGGGACAAATATTTTATGAGTTCTTTTTATCCTTATGTTTTCATTAAATAGCAATTTTTTTTGTTGCTATGTCATAATCAAATAGGGGGAGATTGTTGATCCAAACCCTCAGTGATTTGATAATGACCCTCTCTTAAATACTTAGTGAAAATTGTAAGTAAACAATATGTATCAGAGTTTTACTATCGCTGATAAGTACTAAGATCTTCCAGTACCGCTGATAGGAACTCTCGCTCTTTAAGTTAAACATTCAGCGAAACTGTTCACCATAAATGCTCTGAGTCTGTTCAGTCATTATGATGATCGCTGATAAGTTAGTTGTTTACTTATGATCCCTGAAGACAAGTTTCACGTCAACAAAGGTTCTACGCTGAAGTCGAAGATCAAGCTCAAGAACCAGCGACAAGTCTCCTAATGAACTGATGCGGATCAGCGAAGACTCAGATTTGTCCACTCAACGTGAAGTATCAAGTACAAGACTTCAGCTATCGCTGAACTTTATCATCTGCTGAATAGTAAATGATAATCGCTGAATCAACGAAAGTTGATCATGAAGTCCTCCGTACAAAGTACTTTTGTCTTAACCACCCTTGCACGCCTCCGTACGAAATGTCAGAAAAGAACCTCCGAATATCTGAAATCGTACAACCACTCTGATACTACACTGTTCATCCATACGGCTACTAAGGTTGTCAACAAAGGTCAATGACATGCAACCAACCAGCTGATGACACGTGTAAAGTATATACTGACTTGCATTAAATGCATGCAGTATATAAAGAGATGAACTCACTTCATTTGAAGTAACTTGCTAACTCTGGACAAGTTCAAATCTCTTATCTCAAGATAGGTTATTATTAGTAATTTCCTTATCTTTCTTAGTGCAAGAAACCTTAGTGTTTCAACTTGTTTAGATTTAGGTTTATCCTTAATCTTGTCTCCGCAACAAGCTGTAAATTGTTAATGATTTATCAATAAACAATTTAGAAAAGTAAAATCTGTGTGTTTGTATTCAACCCCCCCCCCCCTTCTACAAACTTGTATAGGCCTTCGGGACCAACAACATGACTATTAAGACACTGACGTATTCTCTCAGCCATCTATTTCTCATCACCGCCCTTTTCAAAACAAGGCTCCTGGAAACGATTGAAAATTTCTCCTTGTATAAAATGGATAAAGAAATCCAAAACACAAACAGTAAAGGTTAAAATACCTAAAAGCTAAAAGTTAATTCAATAGGACAACCCACAATTAATTCAGAGCTTGTATGCATAAACTAAACCCTTCCCATGGTACAACGGGTACTGGTCTTTTATCAACTGAGAAACAAAAGCCAAGCATAATGGGTTTACCTTCATCATTATCATCATCCTTGTTTTCCGCAATTCCCATCATCATTTCGTACAGACAACGTTTCACATAATTTCGACTAATAGATTGAAAAAGATTTGAGAATTTGTGTTATATCTGATTTGGGTTTCGCATAATTTCTACCAATAGTTGAAAAGATTCAGAATTTGTGTGATTTCTGATCTGGGTTTCGCATAATTTCTACTAATAGATTGAAAAGATTGGAATTAACTTTTAGCTTTTATGTATTTTAACCTTTACTGTTTGTGTTTTGGATTTCTTTATCCATTTTATACAAGGAGAAATTTTCAATCGTTTCCAGGAGCCTTGTTTTGAAAAGGGCGGTGATGAGAAATAGATGGCTGAGAGAATAAGTCAGTGTCTTAAGCCACGATCAATTGCAGCAGTTCCCCCTCCCTCATGACACGCCCTTTCCCTCCCGTCTTCTTCTCCACAAAATCAAGTGTCTCGCTTCTGTTAATCCTCAAATGGCTCCTGTTTTTCTCTCAAACCCCGTTCACTCCTCTACCTTTCTTCTTCACGTGGCAACGACGTGAAGGATGGAAAAGTTCTGTGATAGCTACCAAGGTTTGTTTATTTTAGGTTTGATTACTGTTTCTCATCACATATTCATTTTCTCAACTACCCTTTGGTCTTTCTTTGCAGGATGATGATAATGATGAAGGTGAGTTCGAGATGTACCGTGTTCAGAATTTCCAAACGCACACAAAAATTCTGCGAAACCCAAATCAGATTTCACACAAAGGGTGTTTGGGAGTGCTTATATTTTTAACTTCTGCTTAACTCCTTTTCGCTTTTCTCCGTTCCCAGAAAGTAGGTATGGAGTTCCTTCTCAAAAAAACTCCTTATCTCCTTCTCTGGAACGTGATAAGGAGTTTTTTTTTTACAATCCAAACACCGCACTCCGGCGTGGAAACACAATAAAGAGAAACGGCATTTTGAAACGCAATCCCAAACACCCCTTAAGAGCATCTCCAATCATACTCCATACTCTAAATTTTTTTGCAGTGTACCAAATTTGTAAGCCAAATATGCAGTGTGTGTTTGACACTCCAAATTAGTGGATCCCACAACTTTTTCCTAAAAGTAATATTATTTAATTAATAAATATTATAACTTATATATATTAATAGCAAATAGTAAATGAAATAATGTTATTTTAATGTAGGGTCCATAAATTTGGTGTTTTTTTTGAAGTATGGTTGGAGTTGAAGGTTTTTTTTGGATGTTGGCCCCACCAAAATTGGTGTTTTTGGTGTGTTTTTTGGTGCGAAGGTAAGAAAAAAATTGAATATTAGAAAAACGGCCTCTTGAAAAAACCCGCCTCTTATTCTTTTCATTAAGTAGAATAGAATAGATTTGCATCATCAGAAAATCCTAGTGATATAAGCTCTAAGCCCAACTTAAGAAACTAGTGTTATACCCGTCCGTTGGTTGGGTATGACTTTAAATTAAGTTATTTGATGTTATCATTTCAAAAGTTATGTTTCTTTATTGTATAATATGATATCCATGAATCATCCTTGTATATATTTATATAAAGTAGAGCTTATTTTTATCTTTGGTAATTGGTAACACATGCATTTAATTAGCATCATGGCCCTTGAGCTCTTCTAGAAGTTGTGTTGTCTGTTTATCCCATACAAAGTTACAAACACATAGTGATCATCAGATCCTTATACAATCTTTCCTCGATCATAACTGATTGCCCTCACACTCCTTGAATGTCCCTTTAGAGTTGCCCTCATTTCATTCATTACCACGAAGACTTGGATCCCAAATCTTCACCTGCATTCATTATGTTCAATTTTATATGTAGTCAATCCTAGTCTTTGAGTTAGAGGAGGTTATTACCGTGCAGTCTGTACTTCCACTTATAAAAAAGCCTGCATCTTCACGGTCACCTACCAGGTCCCAAACTTTTCTTTGTGTCACACAATGCAATGCAGTGATTGCCCCATTATGGCCCAAGTGTTCGTATGCTAGATTGTACTTTATGTTGCCCACTACCACCACTCTCACTTTTACCTATATATTCTCATAAATAAAAAAGAGTTAATGCAGGAGGTTAAATAAATAAATATATATATATATATATATATATATATATAGGATGATAATCAAATGAGAACCTAAAATAGGTTGAGAACCGTGAAAACCAATCTAAGCCGTTAATTGATTTTTATCTATGGACATTATTATAGGCAAAAATAGGTTGAGAACCGTGAGAACCTATGAATGAATGTTTATGTTTTTAAAACCATAGGATCAAAACCAAATGACGGCTTAGATCGGTTCCCACAGTTCTTAACCTATTTTTGGTTCTCCCATGATTTAACCCCTATATATATATATATATATTGGTGTAAAAGAGAATGTTATACTTAGTACTTACCATGATCAGACGTCCATTTACGGACACGAGTGAATGAGTTGGTCCTTAAAGTAGTATCCATGCTAAACATGCTCTGGACCCAGCTCCTACCAGAAGCCTCCCCAGGTTGTTGATTGTCCGTTGTAACATATTGTGACCGTGGGGATGGCAACGATAAAGATGAGATACTTTGAGACTTGACTGAATAGATACCCCAATAACCAACACATAGTTGTTGGATGTGCGACATATATCCTCTAAGTTTTATCTGCAAGATACTTCAATTGCTTGGTTATCGATTAAGTTTAAACTAAAAAAATAAACATGGTTGGTTACATTTAACTTACAATATGACTGTAACCAATATTGTTCTTCCCTGCAATTGTTTCGATGATATACCATGAATCCGTGTCAGGAAGACCTAATCCAGCCTTCATCAAAATAATAAGTAGGAGGACTAAGCACAGGAGTACGAAGCCATACAAAACTTAAGGAAGGAAGGAAGGAAGGAGAAAACAAATAATACCATGTGTGTGGCCAAAATGATTAGCTGAGCGGTCACCAATGCTGCATAGTTTGTTGACCTGAAAATTTGTTAAACAATAATAAACTTCATCATATCATGTTACTTCTCTATTCATGAAATATATATATATATATATATATATTATTTTCAGCAAAACTGCAACGATGAAACAACATATAGCAGCTACTTACTTGTTTGAAAAACATTCCATTAGATACTCAAAGTATACATCCTAGAAGCTACAATAAGATTCATTGATATAATAAAAACAGTGATACATAAACAGCAGTAGGTCAAAGAAACACATCAAGTTTAGTTTAGTAAAAAGTAAAAACATACATACCGTAAGTCCTCCCAGATGGGAAGAGATCGCTGAACAAAATCAGAAACATGGTTCCTATCTTTCTTGTACATTTCAGCTGAAACTTCAAGGGAATCTCTAATTGTTGCTATATCATTCGCGATGTAGCACGAGTGATTGTCGTCTTTAGCTGTGTTTACATAAAAACAATAAAAAACTCACCTTTTATAAAATCCTCATTTCTCAACCAAGGAATATGATAGACATACCAGTTCTTTGACTGCAATGAACTGCTCTTCAGTCAATTGACCTTGCCAACCCTAACACCACAAAAAGGAATATATATGTAAGTTCCCAATCACGAACAACAACTTCAGCTTATACATTCAACAAAGCCACTACCACCAATTCCCTCTGCGTCATTCCCTCTGTTATTGCGACACTGAATGGAGAAACTAACCATGAACCATCTGACATCTACATTTTGTCAAGGTCACCTGCACTATTAAGGAGGCTCTTATTTCTTTACTCATGTGTTCAGGGTATGACTTTTTAAACAATACCAGGTATTTATCATTGATGATGTGCATTCAATGTATCAGATCAACAACTTTGGTCAGTCTCATAGTATTATAAAGTAACTGTCAGAAGATATGGAAATAGTAAGTTGTGTTCGAGTTTTACTCATGCTCAATGGAAACGTCAACAAAGAAATCTGTAGAATTGAGTATTTGAAATAGATGTAAAATTTATTAAGTAGGGGTACCTATTGGAAAAATGCACTTTGAAACCAGTTGTTAGTGGAGACTGGAGACATTAAAGAATCAAACTCCAATTTGGAATCCAAGATTGACTTGTTCACCAAAATCATCAGAATATGAGATAAAACGATTTCTCTGACCGCTCTCCTTCTTATCCTCACCGTCCAATATTATACAGCCAACCCAGAAGCAAGACGATTTATGCATCGGCTGTCTTCGGCCATTTGTAAAATAAGGAAAAAGGTCACTGCCCTTTCAAAGTGACTCCTATCAACAATCCTCAACAGTCAGACATATCAAGTAGCAACAGAATTTGAAAACGATAGGAGATGAAGCACCAATTTCACCCTGAAAATTAAAACAACAGTAATAAAAAAATAAAGCCAAGAACCACCATCTCTCTTATTGCTTCCCTGGATATACAAACACGAATAATTGACTTAAAAGAGGAACCCAATTATAGTTTGGTTAAAATTTTATTTTGTCAAGCCATATAATCTCCATGGTATGCATCATTATAAGATTACATTGTAAACTAATGAAGAAATGACCAACAACGGTAACTTTAGAGTTTTACTAATACATACACCAAGTTACAAAACTTAAAGAGACAAGAAAAACATAAAGCTTTGGCATTTAACCTTTAAAAGGAGACATATATAAAGTATTGAATTCATTTCCATTTCAAATCCTACAAACCCAAACACATTAAAGTTTCCAAATTCTTCTAATTCCAAATCATTCCAAGAAATCCAAATCCCCCAAAATCATTCCGTCAAACCAAAGGCCTCACAAGAATATGTGCTAAAGATACCAAAGAATCGATTTGAGAAACCCAAAATGGGATATAGCTCAAAAGCCTTACCATCTGCATTATTTCATAAGTTAGATCAAGTAACTATAATCATATTAAAAAACTGACCAGGAAATTAAAAACAAAAGGTTAACAAAAGTGAAAATATATTCAAGAAATTAAATGTACTTACTTAGGTAAGAAGCCGTGAGTGAGGTTCTGAGGGGTGTTGAGTGCGAGTTTGCGAAGGACAGGAGAAAACATGATTCGTAAGAGAAGATAGAAATAAACACAAATTCAAGCCCGAATCAGAACACGATATAGGAGTTCTCTTAAGCCTCAATTTTTTATTTTATGGCAGGACTCCATAGAACCCTAACTCAAATAGAACTCTGATACCTCCCATACCCTTCAACATCATCATCTACTCTCAAAGCATTTCTTCATCTCCTCCACCGATGATCTGAATAAGAGTTTATTGATGTCGCGAATTTTCTCCAAAAATGAAAGGAGGAAGAGAGAAATTATGGATGTTTGAAGGTATGTGGATAGAAAAGGTGGTTTAAGTAAAGGAGAGGACCGTCGATTCAGGTTGGTGGTTTGGGGGATGTGGGTTAAGAAATATCCGCCGGGGGAGGGGAGTGGGCGACGGTTTGCAGAGAGATGACCGTGGAGAAGGAGACGTGGGTGCGAATGGAGGTTGAAGAAGTCAGCGTATGTGGAGATGGAGGATTAGAGGGACGATTAAGAGTGCTAAATGAATTGGCTTAATGAGTTTGAACGGCCAAGATTTAAAACTGAATTGAGTTTAAAGGGCCCAGATTCATCTAAAATCAGTTAGACTTATCTGGGTCCATATTTTATATAATTACTAAAGTAAATAGGGGAAACTTACAGCACCACAGGGACAAGACTAATAAACTTCGTGTTACGAGTGAGCTGCTTGCCACAATCAATTTGCTCACAAAGGAAAAGAAAAGTTTTGTACCTTAACAGTTGATTCAAGAGTACAAATATTGGAAGGGCAATGCAAGCAATATTTGGTGAGAAACCGCGAACATCATCTATTTGAGAAATACCTGTCCAAAGTGCGACCAAGAAGAAGTGATAGCTTAGTTGACAGTTCCACATATTCTCCTCATGTAAAAACATAACCTATTTACATAGCAAAGAGTAAGGCTTGACAGAGAAATTAATCATTATACTCTTTAACATCAATCATGAGTTAATTAGTTCAATAACCTTAAATGAGATTTTAATTAAGTCTATAACCTTCTAAAATTTAAAATTAAATCAATAACTCTATTAAATGTGTTATTCCAAAATTACCCTTAATGAATCATCTTCCCTAATCCCTAATCTCCAGCCCCCTCCCATTCACATCGTTGTCGGTCGGCTGCCTCCCTTTTCTCCAGATCACCCATATCTGCTCCTCCCTCTTATCCATATCTCTTCTTCAGATCACCCCAGATCTGCTCCTCCCTCTTCTCGAGATCGATCATGCGTCTGCTTCCCTATATCGACACTCTTCTTTTTCGTCGTACACCTCCTCCTTCGCCGGACTGTGGTGGTGGTGGTCGGAGTGCATAGCCTGGTCGGAACCAGATCGACCTCCTCCTTCGCCGGACGGTGGTGGTGGTCGGAGCAGATCGCCGGACGATGGTGGTGGTCGGAGCAGATCGTCTGACGGTGGTGGTGGTCAGAGCATGGTCGGCCATGAAAGCTAGGATTATGCCATGAAACCTGCATCTGTATCTATTAATGTAAGGGTAGTATAGTCTTTTATTTGTTAAGAGATAAAAGGAAGTCATTTTACAAAACTACATTCTGTAGAAGGTCAGATACCAAAATCACCCGGTCGGAACCAGATCGGCCTCCTCCTTCGCCGGACGGTGGTGGTGGTCGGAGCAGATCGCTGGACGATGGTGGTGGTCGGAGCAGATCGTCTGACGGTGGTGGTGGTCAGAGCATGGTCGACCATGAAAGCTAGGATTATGCCATGAAACCTGCATCTGTATCTGTTAATGTAAGTGTAGTATAGTCTTTTATTTGTTAAGAGATAAAAGGAGGTCATTTTACAAAACTACATTCTGTAGAAGGTCAGATACCAAAATCACCCGGTCGGAACCATATCGGCCTCCTCCTTCGCCGGACGGTGGTGGTGGTCGAAGCAGATCGCCGGACGATGGTGGTGGTCGGAGCAGATCATCTGACGGTGGTGGTGGTCAGAGCATGGTCGGCCATGAAAGCTAGGATTATGCCATGAAACCTGCATCTGTATCTGTTAATGTAAGGGTAGTATAGTCTTTTATTTGTTAAGAGATAAAAGGAGGTCATTTTACAAAACTACATTCTGTAGAAGGTCAGATACCAAAATCACCCTTTTATTGGAGGGTTCCATCCGAAACAATGTCGTTCCTACATCAAACATTTTACTTTTTTCATTATTCCCTTTTAAAAGAACAAAATAACATATTTTACCCGGTTCAACAGGGTCGTTCCCGATATTTTGAAGAATATTCTATGGAATATTCTTGTAAGTTGGCAATTGGTTGGCATGTGGTAACATATGGGTTTCTTCTACTTGGAGCCCAACAAAGATGTGGCTCTAATTAATCCACATTTCTTATGCATCACAACTTGTATGTCGTGCTTCGAGAATTGCACAACATCTTAAATGAAAACTGATTTGTTTTTCAACATTAGTTCCATTAGGTTTAAGGGCACATGCTTACGAGTTCATCTTTTTATGGTCATAGCTTAGGGTTTGGAGATTGATAGCAACTGACCATTCAATATGTTAGTAAGTTTAACATAAGAATACTTTCCTATCACTTGTTTACTATTTGCAATTATTCTACTATCGACAAATATCATATTATTTATGTCCAAACTTGTGAATATTTAGTGTAATTTGGATATGTGTTTGTTTTGAACGTTGCATACACTTTTAGTTGGTTAAATACCTAGTTTATTATGGACTAGTAAGGTAAGTGACCAAATAATCACATACCAAAATAACATTTGGGAAAGACCCCTTAGTTGAAAATGGTTAATATAATTACGCAACAACAAAATTTTCACCAATATATAAACCCATCACACAATTCACTTAAAAAAGAGCCGGTGACAGCTTATTGTTCAAGTCATATATTTCATCCTCATAATGGGCTCAGGACTGTCATAGGATTTTCTATATCACAATCTATAAAATATGTCAAATCATCGTTATAATGATTACCTAATTGTTGCTTTATTTGTTACTCCATATTCCATACACCTATCAACATTTGTCAAAAGCATATATAAGCATGTGCAAGCTGGCTTCACAAGTTTCCGTATTCCATTTCTCCTCCCAATGCTAGTTACCGTTTTTACTATATTACATACACACCACAAACCAGTTTTCTAGGAAAACACCATCGTAGTTAATATCTACAATTGATAACTTTGTATTTAAAGATGATGCCGTTCTATATAAAAAGATGAAATTTTACGTAATATACCCAACATACAACACATTTGCCAAGAACAATAACTAATCTTCAAGAAAATTAACAAATAAAACCGTGAACTATGTTCAAGATGAAACCAAACACACATAAACACATGGATACAAACCACAAAAAATGCTATTAAAACTGTGAAATTGGTATTCCTATGAGATTACATCACAACGAGACCTTCAATTTCAGTTTTTACAAGCAAACTTTTCTTCTATATGCAATGTTTGACGGTATTATTTGAGTTCATATTCCCTCACTCAATTAATAAGAAACATTTACGCCTTTAGGCATCTAGCTTAGTTGGCACTTGGCAAAGTGATGACACGACTTTGCTAAAATGCACTACAAGTTCAAGTTTGAATCATGCAAGAGACGGGTTTGAATCACTCCTCCACTAGCTTCAACCACTTAATCAATCCTAAAATGTCTCCTCACATATGGTTCGTAACATGTGAGTTTGGTGTGGGACTGTTAGATTTACCGATAATCAATGTGTTCTCAACAAAAACATTTGCATCAATCAGGTTTTTGAATGTGAAATTTATTTCAACAAATGGTTTCTTAAATACAATTTTAAATTAATTTTTTATATGTCAATAAATTTGTCTCTTTGTGTGGTTGAAATTCATAACTTTTTTTTATAATTATGGTTATCCAATATAACTTATGTACATTTCAACAAATTCTATAAAGTCTGGAAGTTAAGAATCGAAAATCCTCCAATGATCGTAAAGGAAAGATTAATCCATCTTTCTCTGCCGTTTATAACATAGGGACGCCTTACATCCCCATTCCAGCGATAACGAGGAACACAGGAGGTCTGCAACGGTGAACATAGATCAACGGTTTCCAACGATGACGGGGAACACAAATCGTCGGAGGTCTGCAACGATCAACATAGATCTACAGTTTTCGACGATTACGGGTAACACGAGACCGCCAACGACAACAACAACACATATTTACATGCCCTAAATACGTGTTTGTATAAAACCCCCTCCATCCTCTTGTTTTACCAAGATCCGTGTTTTTTTGTTTCTAAAAATTAGTATGTATAGATATACATACATAGGTTTAGGGTTTTTAGTTTTCTTGTAAACAGTGGCGGATCTAGCAATTTCACAGATGGTGTTAGTCCCAGATGGCTAATAAGAACAAGAACATGTATTGTAGAAGGGGGGCGGGGGTTGAATACAATACACAATTTTTTCACTTTAATTAATTCTTTTATTGAAAATATTCAAATCAAGAATTACACATAGAACACATAGAACAATTAGATTGTTGCGGAAAGAACAGATAAAATCTATTCTTACAATTTTCACAAAGTAATACTGAAAACTAAACAACTTCTAAAACACAAAGATTGAAAGCTATAAAGCTCAATGAGAGAAAGGAGTAGAGTGTCTTGAGTACAGAGTAATCTTCAAGTGTTGTAGTTCTGCATGGAGAAGTCTTCATCTTTAGATAGTGCCATGAGCATGTGATGCATGGGACACTTGTCATTTCGTCATTTGAAGGTCGGGTTTAACTCTCAAAAGTTCATGTGTCTTTTCCTATAATACTAGAAAGGTTTGATGGAGACAATATCTAAGAATGGGAAAAAGGACAAATGAACCTTTTTCTTCCATACCGATACATACTTTCTTTGATGAGAAAACCTTTTAGCAAAGACACATGGGAGGATCCTCCTATTTGAGGATCCCACCGATTTGTCATAGACAAAATAGGTGAGAGTCTTCTTAGGAAGGATGTCATGAGAGGATCCTCCAATTTTGAGGATCCCACATATTTTCATTGGGACAATCGGTGGGATGGCCAAACATACCTATTATGATGAAGATCTTCTTGGCAAGGAGATAAGGGAGGATTCTCCTGTTTGATGATCTCACCGATTTTCATGGTGACAATCAATGAGACATCTTAGTTTGGGTTGAGAAGTCCATCTTCAATCTGCATTGGTAGATTTACTTCTTCTTGATTTCGGCTGATCTTTGGCTTCACCGAACTTTGACAGTATGACTAAGCCATTACAAAGAACCATCTAAAATTTCTCTAAGTATGAAAGATATTTTTCAAAGTATGTAAGGAGATCATGTCATCTTCAAATCTTTGATGACCCAACAATCTCCCCCTATTTGATGATGACATCCATACTTAGAAAACATGAGTAATACAATGAATAATACATGTCGACCCTGGTTTACTCTTTTAGGTTCTTTTTCACACAATCCATTTTGTGTGTGTGTGTGTATATATATATCTGATATTTAAAAATAAATGAAATGAATGAAAGAATAATGAATAGACAATATGAATGAAATAGAATGTACTTCCATCATAGAAGAGATTGATCTGCCCGGCCCCAAAATGGTGACAATCTTTGAGAGAGGTTTGAGTTTGAGTGAATTAGCCTCTGGATGCCTTTGCCCATATCTTGTATCTTCTTTCTTTCTCATAGCATCTTCAGCTTCTCCTGTTCAGCATCATCATCTGTAACACCCTCAAAATTTGGAAAGAGCAACTAACAAATATCTCGATAAATAATCAAAAGAGGAAAGAATCCTTTCTACAAACCATCCTTGAAAATACCTCAAAGTGTAAACATGTAACACCCTAAAATCAGGGCCAATTTTAACCAAGTATATCAGAATATCATTCAAACTCTTATATAAATAAGCAGAGAAGTAACTATGAGGGTTCATATTTACCCATATTGAATTCTCTAAATAAACTATTAATCTAATCATGTCAACTACAATTAGATTAAAGTGGTTATCTAAGAAATTCATCCAAAAGCCTCCTCGTGTCAGCTAAATTCTCCGCTTATCCTCAAAAATTGAATACTCAAGAGCACTCGTCCCACTTCCCTTTACTTCCCTGAGCTCGTACCTGGTAAAAAAAATTAATTTGAACGATTAGGCTTACGCCTAGTGAGAACATCCAAATTCAAATTAAAACATTAACAGCTTTGAAAACTCATATATCTAAAGCATATAAACAAACCTGGTTTGCCACCATTCTTATCGTACTCGTACTCGTCTCATAATGACGGGAACATACCCGATCCCATGAATATGACTAACATTCAGAAAGTCACAACATCATATCTAAGAGCCTACCACGAATCATTGCAGATTCTGGATCATCGCTCGTATCCAAGAAATTACAAATTACTTTATGCCTATTTCTTGGAATGGAAGTAGAGATTACAATTTACTTTATGCCTATCTCTGACCTTCCCATAGAAATCAGGAATTACAATTTACTTTATGCCTATTCCTCAATTTCTACACTACGAAATGAGAATTACAATTTACTTTATGTCTATTCTCCATTTCCACGTAAACGGGAATTACAAATTACTTTATACCTATTCCACGTTTCACGTCACACTATGAAATAGAATTACAGATTAATTTATGCCTATTCCTCATTTCACAACACCTTTACGAAATGGGAATTACAAATTTACTTTATGCCTATTCCACATTTCAGGCAAGGTTCTAAATGGCGTGAGGCGTGGCGTGGCGGCGATGTCAAGCCTTACGAGTTACGGCAAGGCCATGGCGTTTTCTAAGGCGTGGCTTAAGGCGGAAAATATGTATATAATATATATGTATATATATATATATATATATATATATGTGTGTGTGTGTGTGTGTGTTTATGTCAGTGTCGTGAACAATAAATATTAAGTTATTAACAATTTAAATTCATATAAAACGATAAACAAAAGAAATTATAAATTCTAATCGATACTAATAAGAAAATTTGAATCGAATTTCGAAATACATAGATTCGAAAAATCGAAAGTACACAAAATTGTAACGCCATAACGCGCCATGGCGTGCCATGGTGGCATAACGTGCCAAGGCGGGCCATGCCATAACGCGCCATGGCGGGCCATGGCGCGCCATAACGAGTTCCACACCTTATCTCGATGCCAAGGGGTATAACGTGGCGGCAAGGCTGCGCCTCGGCGCCAAGGCGCGTTTTTTAGAACATTGATTTTAGGTCAACGGGAATTACAAATTACTTTATGCCTATTCCGCGTTACAATACTATCAGTGCCTATGGATTCATTACACTTACTAGTGTATATGTATAATAACATATCATACTACTTCTCGTAACATATTCTTAACTCCAAGAATATTAAATAATCTATCACATCTTTATTCCCAATTGTTCCCTTCCGAAAATTATAATCGGAAAAGCATTTCGAATTCAAAGTTCAGAACTGTCCAAAACCCAGATCTCTAACTGAATTCTAATAAAACCGGATCTCATTCCGGATTACATAACTTCCGAATAAATTCCGGATCCTAACACAATCCGGATCAATTTTGAATCTTCTAATACCGGGCCCAAGAGCCCAATTTCCAAAATTTAAAACGATACCGGATTCGGCCCAAGTACCGGAATTAAACTATTTCCGGAATTTAACATATACCGGAACCAAACTATTTCCGGAATTGGTCCATACCGGAACCGAACCCAATTCCGGAACCTACTATTTCCAGATCCAAAAGCCCAGTTCTGGAACCCATCATTTCCGGATTCTAAACCCAATTCCGGAACCTCCTAATTCCGGATCCTATACCGGAACTTCGATACGGTGCATTCGATTTACGTCAAAATAACTCATAAAGTTCATCTAAATTCAGATTGTTGCTTAACTTTAATTCAATACCAATATACTACATCATTCAGACAGTTTATATATAGAATCTGTTTCAATTTCAACTTGTAAGGTTTTAGATGAAGGGATGAACTCACCTGATTGAAGCTTTTAACCCAGACTCCAGTCCTTCTTCTTTCTAACTTAATCAATTTATCTGAATGATGAATCCCACTTGATATTACTAACTGAATAAGAAATTAAAGAAGAAGATTCAAACTCTTACCACAAGCATTCAATTCTTGATTTTCTTCTTCTGGCCTTTCTTCTTTCTTTCTCTCTGAGCATGTGACCGACTCCAAAATTCTTTCTGAGATATTTCCTCAAATGAGTTGCTTACCATGACTTAAGGTAATATCAACTTTCAATAAATGACAAATCAAACCCTCAAGTTAATTTTCAATATTAACTTTAAACTTTTGGTCAATTTGCAAATTCAACCCTAGAGTTATATTTACAAATAGTCCACAACTTAGACTAAATACAAATCGACCCCATTCATATTAAAAATATAATATAACGGAAATTCGAGGTGTTACAAATCTCCCCAACTTGAAAATGACTTCGTCCTCGAAATCAAAGCTAGGTAAATAGATGCGGATATCTAATCTTCATATCCTCTTCAGATTCCAACGTCACATTAGCACCTCGGTGATGTTTCCATTGTACTTTCAACATAACCACATCCTTATGTCGTAACTTCTTAACCGATCTTTCTAGGATTGCTTCCGGTTCTTCAATACAACAGCTTTTCTCATCCACTCTTACTTCAGTAAGTGGAATTACATCATTCTCTTCGGCTAAACATTTCCAAAGGTAACAAACATGAAAGGTATTGTGGATCCCTTCCAATTCAGGTGGAAGATCCAACTGATAAGCTTGTAGCCCAACCCTGTTAGTTATAGTGAAAGGTCCTAGAAAACGAGGACTCAACTTTCCACGTTTACCAAACCTTATCACACCTTTCCACGGGGATACCTTAAGCATTACACACTCCCCAACTTGGAACTCTTTCGGCCTTCTTTTCGGATCGACATAACTCTTTTGTCGATCTTAAGCCGCTTTCATATGCTTCCGAATCTCTTTCACTTTATCATCCGTTTGTTGAACAAGTTCAGGACCAGCAAATTGTTTTTCTCCAGCTTCTAACCAACATACCGGGGTTCTACATTTCCGACCATACAAAGCTTCGAAAAGTGCTCTTCCGATGCTGGAATGATAACTTTTGTTATACATAAACTCTACCAAAGGTAAATGCGTATCCCAGTTACCTCCAAAATCCAACACACAAGACCTGGGCATATCTTCCAAAGTTTGAATGGTTCTTTCACTTTGTCCGTCCGTTTGTGGATGGTACGCAGTGCTCAAATTTATCCTTGTACCCAACTCTTGTAGTGACTGCCAAAACCTCGAAGTAAACCGGCTATCACGATCAGAAACTATAGACACTGGTATATCATGCATTGACACCACTACATCAATATAAAGCTTCGCCAATTTATCTATTGGTGATGCTTCTTTCATTGCCAAAAAGTGAGCACTCTTGGTCAATCGATCCATGATTACCCATATAGTATCGTTACCCTTTGACGTTCTTGGTAACTTCGTCACAAAATCCATGGAAATCTTCTCCCACTTCCATTCCGGAATCTCCAAATATTGTAGACTTCCGTAAGGCCTTTGATGTTCTGCTTTTACTAACGAACATGCCACACACTTTTCTAAAATTTGTGCCACATCTAGCTTCATAGATGGCCACCAATAGTGTAGCTTCAAATCCCTATACATCTTAGTACTTCCAGGATGTATAAAATACTTAGACTTGTGGGCGTCTTCGAGAATTAGCTCCCGATTTCCTCCCGCCTTTGGCACCCAAATGCGGCCTTGGAACAGTTTGACCGCACGACTATCTTCAGTTAGTTGAAGCCGCTGCTTAATCATAACTTCATCTATCAAATTTTCTTCCAATAAGGCTTCCGCTTGTACCGCTTTTATCCTTTCAATCAAACTTGATGTCACATCAATTCTGGCATTAGTCGTTTTCAAGCACCCACTATATTCTTTTCTACTTAAAGCATCAGCAACAACATTTGCTTTACCGGGAAGGTAATGCAATTCACAATCGTAATCTTTAAGTAGTTCTAACCAACGTCGCTGCCTCATATTCAACTCCTTCTGATCAAAGACATGCTTCAAGCTCTAATGATCAGTGAAAAGTGTGCAGTTCGTTCCATACAGATAATGTCGTCACAATTTTAAAGCAAACACTACCGCTACAAGTTCTAAATCATGGGTAGGGTAATTCTTCTCATGTTCTTTGAGTTGTCTTGATGCGTAAGCAATCACCTTGCCTCGTTGCATCAACACATATCCCAAACTCATCTTTGACGCGTCACTATACACAACCAAATCTTTCGTTCCTTCCGGTAGTGCAAGAATAGGAGCTTCACACAGCTTCTGTTGTAATGTTCTGAAAGCTGACTCTTGCTTTTCAGTCCATAAAAACTTTAAATTCTTCCGAGTCAACATGGCTAAAGCAGAAACAATCTTTGAGAAGTATTTATAAATCTCCGGTAGTAACCTGCTAGGCCTAAGAAACTCCTTATTTCAGATGCGCTCTTCGGTGTTTCCCAGTTCGTCATTGCTTCTATCTTGGTCGGGTCTACCTTGACTCCCTCCGAAGTAATCACATGCCCCAGAAATTGCACCTCTTCTAACCAAAATTCACATTTTGAGAACTTTGCTTACAATTTCTCCTTCCTCAGAACTTCCAAGACTTCACGAAGGTGGCATTCATGATCTACTTCATTCTTCGAATAAACAAGTATGTCATCAATGAACACGATGACAGACTTCTCTAAGAATGGTCGACATACCCTGTTCATCAAATCCATGAACACGGCAGGAGCGTTTGTCTACACATGACCCTTGTCACCTACTCCCAAAAGTGAAATTACCAAATTACCCTTGTCACCTACTCCTAAAAGTGAAATGACCAATATGCTTTTCTCACCTACTCCTCTACCTATAAATACCCATCCATCTCTTCATTTTCAAACACACCTTCTTCTTCTTCTTGCTCCTCTCTTGGTTGTAAACACCACCAACACCCACCCTAAATTTGTCTTTGATATCTAGAGTGGTATCTAGAGTTTGTGAGGTTGAGAGTGTTCTTGATATTCGGTGGTGTTCGAGAGGATTCGTTAGTTGATCGTGGATCTTAAGATCCTTGTGTGAAGCACTTTGTAATCTCATTGGTTGGTAATAAACACTTGCTCTCTCTCTTTGGTGGACGTACACTATCACAACGATAGTGGAACCAAGTTAAATCCCGGTGTTATTCGGTTGTGTTTTACTTGCCATACATATATATATATATATATATATATATATCGTTATTATACATATATATATATATATTTATATATATTTTGTTTAATATATATATATATAATATATATATCGTTATTATATATATATTTCGTATATATACGCTTATATATATCTTGCTATATATATATATATATATATATTTATAGTTACTAACGTTTCCATCGCTTTTATCTATTTATATATATATATATATATATATATATATATATATATATATATATTTCGCGTGAGTTTAATTTTCTACGTCAGAGAATTATTGTGTAAACATCTAGATCATTGTTATCTGCATTTGTTGTTGGGTTTATTGTGCACTTGGATTTCTACTCGTTTTGGAACCTTAGAAATCATTTGTGAGCTTCTCGTATTTTTGGCATGATAAATTTTTCCTAACAATTGGTATCAGAGCTTTCGGATCTAGATTTGGGTTTGTGTAGAAAATATACATAAACAAGTTTACACATTTCGTTTTCTCTATGGCTGAAGTAGAAAACCCATTTGGAGTCGGTCCTTCTAACCAATCCCAAAAACCGTACCAAGAAGGTACCTTTAATTTGTCCGGGGCTGGGATTCGTATACAGACAAGGAATGGGGACGGTGACTTTGGTAAATGGTAATTCACAACATCCGCGACACTTAGGAAAAATGGAGTTCATCCCGTAGTATTTTCCAAAGACGAGTTAGACCCTAATATGTCTGACCTTAAGGCTAAAGAAATGGAAGCATGGGCATTTACTACTTTGCAGATGGCTATGGGAGATAATGTTATATCTGAGATTGTGTCTGAAAAGACAGCTGCAGGTATTTGGAGCAAGCTTGAGAATCTATATCTCAAGAAAACTTTGACCAACAGATTGTTACTGATGTGGTCATGTCTCTTCTTCAAAATGAAGGAAGGCACAACAATCAAAGCGCACATGACCGAATTCGAAGACATTATCATGAAGTTGAAGGCAACGGATGCGCTTCTTGCAAAAGACGAAGAAGCACTTGCTATGATCCTGTTGTATTCGCTTCCCGACAAATATTCCCAATTCACTAACAGTTTTATTTACGGAAGAGAAACTCTTTCTTTGTCTGATGTGAAAACAGGAATGATTTCTGAAGATCAGCGAATTCAGATGCGAATCGGTAACAATTACAGTGAGAATAATTACAGTCAAGGCCTATTTGCTGACAAAGGCCGATACGATCAACATTCTTCAAGAGGAAGAAACCGTGGGCGCTCTCCGTCTCGCCGACCTGGTTCTCGGGGGAAATCAAAGGCGCGTGGCAACTGCAATTATTGCCACAAGCCAGGTCACTGGGTTAAGGACTGTCCAAGTCTTAAAAACAAAGACAACGCGGGCCCTCAGCCGTTGTAGCCGAAAAGGAGCAAGAAGGCTTCTCTGCCACAGTTGCACCACCGCAAGGTGACAGGCGATGGGTGTTAGATACCGGGGCATCTTGCCACATGACACCATTCCGGGACTGTTTCTCTACCTTCGAAAAAGTTGAAGGTAACAGTATTTATATGGGAAACATTACTTCATGTGTCACTCAGGGTATCGGTACTGTGCAGATCAAGATGTTCGATGGATGTAATCGGACATTGAATAATGTTAAATTTGTTCCATCCATGACTCGTTCCTTGATCTCTGTTGGACAACTGTCCAAACTGGGCTGCAAGATTCGAATCGATGACGAGAGATTGCGCATCTCCAGAGGGAGTATTATCGTTATGAAAGGCAAACGGGCGGAAAATAATCTTTTCCATTTGATTGGCGAGACTATTTCTTCTGAATCGTGTGTGGCCGAAAGTTCTCAGAATCTTGGTGATGCTCGCTTATGGCATCTTCGTTTGGGTCACACATCCGAGAAGAACTTGGAGATTTTGCGCAAGCGAAAGCTCATTAAAGTCTCTGTACCTGCGAGCCTGGAGTTTTGTTCGGGATGTGTCAAAGGAAAGCAGACGCGTGTTTCTTTTGGTGTTGGAAAACACAACACTAAAGGAATCCTCGATAATATTCATACAGACGTCTGGGGACTATCCAGTACTCCGTCCCTCAGTGGAGGTAAATACTTTGTTTTGTTTATTGATGATTTCTCACATAAGTTTTGGGTGTATGTGTTAAAGTTCAAGTCAGATGTCTTCGATACGTTCAAGACTTAGTTGGCACGAGTAGATGTCGATACTGGCAAGAAGTTGAAAGTGCTTAGATCTGACAACGGTGGAGAGTTTACTAGTGGTAACCTCAAGGACTTTTGTTCGCATAAAGGCATCCACCGTCACTACACCACTCCGGGCGATCCTTAATCTAATGGGGTAGCCGAACGGATGAATAGGACTTTGCCTGAAAAGGTCCGATGTATGTTGTCGACATCGGATTTGCCCAAAATTTTCTGGGCCAAAGCACTTTACACCGCGGTGCACATTGTTAACAGGTTACCTTGTCCGGCCATCGAGGGAAAGATTCTGGAAGAGGTTTGGAGAGGTAAATGAAACATCTGTTTGAAATACATACGTATATTTGGTTGTCCTGTTTACGTTCATGTTTCAGGACAGGACAAGTTGGATCCTAAAGCCACCAAAGGATTCTTGCTCGACTATACAGATGGTATCAAGGGTTACCGAATCTGGAACCCCTTGACTCGTAAGGTGATTCATTCTCGACACGTCACGTTTGATGAATCGGTCCTGCTAAAGTCACAGGATCCCCGGTCCTCTCAAAATCCGGAAGTCGTCACTACTGTTAATCCTACCGCCGATGATGTGGAGCTTGTAGTCAGTCCTAGTATTCCCAGTTCATCCGTTCCTGATATTGTGCCAGAATCACCCGATACTGTTGAAGAAGTCATTCCGCCGGTGACTTCTACTAGTGATTCTGAAGAAGAGATTCTGAATGATGGTGGAGACCACGGCGATACAATCCCGGTTATTTCACCTACCAGGCATAGTTAAAGGACTATTCGTCCGCCGAATAGGTATGGAGATTGGGATTTTGCTAACATGAGTTTTACAGATCAGCTGGAGTTTGTTTTGCGTGTAGGGCAAGAGGAGCCGCTTGATGTAAAGGATGCGTTGGCCTCAACCCACAGTTTGAAATGGCTTGGTGCCATGCAAGAAGAGATGGAAGCTCTCTCGAAGAACAGCACTTGGGACTTATGTCCGTTGCCAAAGGGCAGCCGTGCTGTTGGTTGCAAGTGGGTTTTCAAAGTCAAAGATGACAATCGGTACAAGGCTCGTCTCATTGCTAAAGGCTTTGCACAACAGAAAGGTATCGAGTATGACGATATTTTTTCTCTCGTTGTTAGATATACATCTATCCGTGTTCTTTTAGCGATCGTGGCTATTCACGATTTAGAGCTAGAACAACTAGATATGAAGACTGCCTTCCTACACGGAGACTTGGAGGAAACTATCTATATGAAGCAACCTGATGGTTTCATTTCCGACAGCAAACCAGAATACGTATGTAAGTTCCAGAAGTCCCTCTATGGTCTTAAACAGTCGCCTCGTCAATGGTATAAGAAGTTTGATTCGTTTATGCTCACTCTAGGATTTGAGCGCAGTGAAAAGGATGCTTATGTCTATCATAGACAAAGCGGTGGTATTTTCACTTACTTACTTCTTTATGTAGATGACATGCTTATTGCCTGCAAGGACCGGTCAGAGATCGAACGTCTGAAAGATAAGTTGAAGTCAGAATTCGAAATGAAAGATCTTGGGGCGGCGCAGAAGATTTTGGGCATGGAAATCGTGCCGGACAAAAAGTCTCGAACACTCAGGTTGACACAACGAGCGTATATTCAGAAAATTCTGAAGCGGTTCAATATTGATGGTGCCAAGACGTCTAGCACTCCGCTACCGAAGCACATCAAGATTACGAGCAAAGATTGTCCGAAGGACGACAAGGAGAAGGCCGAAATGTCAAAGGTTCCATATGCTAGTGCAGTCGGGAGTCTCATGTATGCCATGGTGTGTACCCGTCCCGATCTCGCACATTATGTCGGAGTGGTGAGTCGGTTTCTTGCGAATCCGGGTCGATCATATTGGGCCGCCATTAAAATGGCATTCTGATACTTGAAGGGAACCGAGAAGCATGGTCTTATATTTGGTTTGCACAATAACTGTGAAATTGTTGGATATTGTGATTCTGACTATGCACGTGATCGAGTTGGTTGAAGATCCACATCCGGTTATGTATTTACTATAGGTGGAACATCTGTTAGTTGGAGATCACGGTTACAGTCTATTGTTGCATTGTCGACTACAGAAGCTGAACTTGTTGCGGCGGTTGAATCTGCAAAGGAAGCGGTCTATTTGAAAGAACTGATAAATGACTTGGGCTTCGAGCAACCTTCCGTACGCATTCTCTGTGATAATCAGAGTGTCATCCATTTGGCAACTAATTTGGCTTTCAGCTCCAGGACAAAGCACATAAATGTGTGTGATGCATATCTTGTTAGATTACATGAAGCAAAGGTCGTCTATTTGAAGAAAGTCCTGACAGACGACAATGTCGCTGATATGTTCACTAAGTCGCTACCGCCAGCCAAGTTTGGGCATTGCTCAAACTCGATCCAGCTCCGTTTGTGTTAGTGCCGTTGGGCACTTTGCGAGAGAGAGAGAATATATTACCATAGATGACAAAATGACATCTTTGAAGGAATTACTTTGTTAAGTGCTTAGAGCTTTGCTTATGCTCTACCTTGTTCAATGGATTGTGCATTTGAGGTTATTTGTTTGCTTGTAACTTTGACGGGTGATGGCCATGCCGAAGCTCGTCACGGTTGGAATGCATTTTGCTACCTCATTCCAATTTACTTTGTTATCTTACTAAGATCAACCGTTGGGAAGACTCGTATTCGTTGGTTTGGGATTCATTCCGCTATCGAGGATCACGTGCATCATGGTGGAGTGTTATAATATATATATATATATAGAGAGAGAGAGAGAGAGGACCCTTCTTTTGTTAACCACTCAATTAGTGTTAACCTTGTTAACTAATCTGTGCCATTAATCATCAAAATCAATGGCTAAGATTAAAAGCATTTTTTAATTCATAATTAAAATAAACACACGCCTGATTTCATTTACAGCATATATGCATAGGGTTATTATTGTCATTTAACAAATCTGGGTAACAATCAGATAAGGAAACTATTGACCCAATCCCTACATTTAAGGACATGATAACTCATATCTAATTGATTTAGAAACAACCAATGTGAATCAGAACAATCGTCTTCCTCCTCGTCGGCCAAAGAGAACCCCAAATCGCAAATCGACGACCAAAGAGAACCAGATATCACTATGCCGCCATCTCAATCATCCTCCTCCTCGTAGGCGTTCTTTCCAGCAGCTCGTCCTCCCCTCCTCAATTTCTCTTTGTAAATGGAAACGTCCCCTCCCCTTGATTCAGTTTTTAGGGTCTGATTTAGTTTTTAGGGTGTGTGTTTTAATGTAGATTTGGGTTTAATTTTGATTTTGGTTCACCGGAGGAGGTGACTGTGTTGGTTCGCTGGAGATGGAGAAGGTGACCAGCTTGGGGTTTTGGGTTTGTTGTTTGTTTTCTTAATTTTCGTCTCTCTACGATCGTCTCATTTTTTCTTGGTTTTCTTGCTTGATTCGAACACTGGGGTGATGATCAAGAACTAGCAATTTTTTTAGATGTGCATATATGCAGTTCTGATATGTGCATATATGCAGTTCTGATATGTGTGTGCATATATATGCAGTTCTGATATGTGTGTGCATATATGCAGTTCTGATATGTGCATATATAAAATTTCAATATATGCAGTACTAAGATGTGCATATATGCAGTTCTGATATGTGCATATATGCAGTACTAAGATGTGCATATATAAAATTTCAATATATGCAGTACTAAGATGTGTATATATGCAGTTCTGATATGTGCATATATGCAGTTCTGATATATGCATATATGCAGTACTAAGATGTGCATATATAAAATTTCAATATATGCAGTACTAAGATGTACATATATGCAATACTAATGTTTGCTGGGTTTTAGAAGATAAATTCATGAAAAGAAGGTATCATACGAATAATAGTGATTTTTAGAAGATGAAGATTACCATTAATAACTACCATAATTATTTGATGCATGAAATTAGGAAAGTAAATAAACATTAAATATTTAATATTCCGAAATTCCTACAATACCCCTACCAAAATCGCTAAAACCAGTAACATATCTTGATTCCTATTGGTCCAAAAAAGTTAACATGGTTAACACTAATTAGACGGTTAACAAAAGAAGGGGACCCTATATATATATTATATATATATATTATATATATATATATATATATTATATTATATATTATATAGAAGATGCTACACATGACCCTTGTCACCTACTCCCAAAAGTGAAATTACCAAATTACCTTTGTCACCTACTCCCAAAAGTGAAATGACCAATATGCCCTTCTCACCTACTCCTCTACCTATAAATACTCATCCATCTCTTCATTTTCAAACACACCTTCTTCTTCTTCTTGCTCCTCTCTTGGTTGTAAACACCACCAACACACTCCCTAAATTTGTCTTTGATATCTAGAGTTTGTGAGGTTGAGAGTGTTCTTGATATTCGGTGGTGTTCGAGAGGATTCGTTAGTTGATCGTGGATCTTAAGATCCTTGTGCAAAGCACTTTGTAATCTCCTTGGTTGGTAATAAACACTTGCTCTCTCTCTTTGGTGGACGTACACTATCACAACGATAGTGGAACCACGTTAAATCCCGGTGTTATTTCGGTTGTGTTTTACTTTCCATACATATATATATATATATATATATCTCGTTATTATATATATATTTATATATATTTCGTCTAATATAATATATATATATATATATATATATATCGTTATTATATATATTTCGTAGATATATACGCTTATATATATCTTGCTATATATATATATATTTATAGATACTAACGTTTCCATCGCTTTTATCTATTTATATATATATATATATATATATATATATATATATATTGCGTGGGTTTAATTTTCTACGTCAGAGAATTATTGTGTAAACATCTAGATCATTGTTATCCGCATTTGTTGTTGGGTTTATTGTGCACTTGGATTTCTACTCATTTTGGGACCTTAGAAATCATTTGTGAGCTTCTCGTATTTTTGGCACGATAAATTTTTCCTAACAAATGGCATTACAAGAAATTCATAATGCCCGTACCTCGTTCTGAACGCCGTCTTGGGAATATCTTCCTCCCTTACTCGCACCTGATGATATCCCGACCTCAGATCAATCTTTGAAAAGCATCCCGCACCTTGGAGTTGATCAAACAAATCATCAATCCTTGGAAGCGGATACTTATTCTTAATACTCACCTTATTCAGCTCCCGATAGTCGATGCACATTCTCATAGTGCCATCCTTTTTCTTAACAAACAATACCGGAGCTCCCCAAGGTGAAGAACTTGGTCTAGCAAATCCCTTGTCAAGCAGCTCTTGCAGCTGAGACATCATCTATTTCATTTCGGCTGGCGCTAAGCGATACGGTGCACGCGCTATCGGTGCAGCTCCAGGAACAAGATCACTTCGAAATTCTACTTGTCGTTCTGACGGTAGACCTGGAAGATCATCAGGGAATACGTCTGTAAAATCTCGTACTACCCTTATATCTTCCACTTGTTTCTTTTCTGCCTTCACGTCAAGAACATACGCTAGGTAGGATGAACATTCTTTTACCAGACACTTACGTGCTTTTGCAACAGAAATTAACGGAACTTCCCCTTTTCTCTTTTCCCCAAAGATGAATACGTCATCCTTATTAGCCATCGGAATCCGAATTAATTTCTTTGCACAAAAAAATTCTGCCTAGTTGATTGTAAGTCAATCCTGTTGGTCCCGAAGGGTTATACAAGTTTGTAGAAGGGGGGGTTGAATACAAACACACAGATTTTACTTTTCTAAATTGTTTATTGATAAATCATTAACAATTTACAGCTTGTTGCGGAAACAAGATTAAGGATAAACCTAAATCTAAACAAGTTGGAACACTAAGGTTTCTTGCACTAAGAAAGATAAGGAAATTACTAATAATAACCTATCTTGAGATAATAGGATGAACTTGTCCAGAGTTAGCAAGTTACTTCAAAATGAAGTGAGTTCATCTTCTTATATACTGCATGCATTTAATGCATGTCAGTTTACACTTTACACGTGGCAGCAGCTGGTTGGTTGCATGTCATTGACCTTTGTTGACAACCTCAGTAGCCGCATGAATGAACAGTGTAGTATCAGAGTGGTTGTACGATTTCAGACAATAAGGAGGTTCTTTTTCTGACATCTCGTACGGAGTCGTGCAAGGGTGGTTAAGACAACAGTACTTTGTACGGAGGACTTCATGATCAGCTTTCGTTGAATCAGAGCTTTATTCATTGCTTATCAGCGAATGATAAAGTTCAGCGATAGCTAAAGTCTTGTACTTGATACTTCACGTTGAGTGGACAAATCTGAGTCTTCGCTGATCCGCATCAGTTCATTAGGAGACTTGTCGCTGGTTCTTGAGCTTGATCTTCGACTTCAGCGTAGAACCTATGTTGACGTGAAACTTGTCTTCAGAGATCATAAGTAAACAACTAACTTATCAGCGATCACCATAAGGACTGAACAGGCTCAGAGCATTATGGTGAACAGTGTTCACTGAATGTTTAATCTAAAGAGCGAGAGTTCCTATCAGCGGTACTGTAAGATCTTAGTACTTATCAGCGATAGTGAAACTCTAATACATATTGTTTACTTACAATTTTCACTAAGTATATAAGATAGGGTCATTATCAAATCACTGAGGGTTTGGATCAACAATCTCCCCCTATTTGATTATGACATAGCAACAAAGAAAATTGCTATTTAATGAAAACATAAGGATAAAAAGAACTCATAAAATATTTGTCCCTTTTACTGTTTTCTGGGATCTTTTCTGTACTGACGGAGTAAAGTACTTTCGCTGAAATCTTTCTTTAAAGCTTTGAATCAGGTTACAAAGAGAAATGGAAAGATTACAAGTACAAGCGAAATAAATTACAAGTACAAAAGAATAACTGATACAATAGAGAATTAGGCGATTATATCAGCTTATAAAGGTTCTTCCTTAATGAGAAGTTCATCAAGGGTCTTTGATGTGGGAATCATCCAGTCAGGAACAGTTACACCTTGATTTCTTTTGTTTAGCGCTTCTTCAAAAATCAATGGTTTCAGATGTCTTGCCTGAATGTCATTCTTAAAGTCACACCAGTAGATAAGATCTTTCAGCTGTTCGATGGGAGTGATGGGAAGCTCAGAGATGCGTTGAAAACGCTTTCTTCCATCATAGTCAATGAAGAATATCCCGTAGGGTTCGCTTATGACTTTCCCAGGGATGAAAGTCTCACCAAGAGGAAGAGATGTGTCAAGTCCGGAAAGATCAGGGTCAGGACCAAGGACTTCAGCACGAGAAAAACCAATACCTGTTTCGTTTCGTATTCGAGGACCATCATTTGAAGATTTAGACTTCTTCTTTGCTGAGGCCTTTCTTTTCTGACTTTCGAGAGGAGGAGGATGAGGAATATCCACGCAAGAATAGACCAAGTCGATCTGCTTGTTTATCAGCTTTTCGAAATGTTCTTTGTACTTAGACTGAGACTTCTGTATGGCTAATCTGATCTCCAACCATTCAGAGAGACCGTACTGCGTGATAGCTTCAGCATAGAATTTTTCGTACTGATCATTCTCTCTGAATATCTCGATTTCAGCGATTGAAACTTTGAGGGTTGATCTTCCAGTGATGAGTACCTTGTTGATTCTGGCAGGAGAGAATCTGAAGTGTACCTTTTCTTTGCACCAGGCTAAAGTAGACTGAGACACAGTTCTCTTTTCTTCAGTGATCTTCTTGGCGTCTTCCCACAGCTGACGTTGAACTTCGATTGGAGCTCTTTTCAGCTTGGGGTCTTTCACTGATTGTCTAGAAAGCTGGATGGCGAGTTCTCTGTCTTTTTCTTCAACTTCTCTTCTTTCAGCGAGTAGACGTTCATCTCTGAGGTGATCCTTGTATTCCTTTTTAGAAAGTTTGAACTTTGGAGGAACGGAAGGAAGTTGATCACGCTTCAGATTTATTCGTTGATCTTCGAACTGCTTTATTATCTCTTCTCTTCTTCTCTGATCATCTTCACTTGGTTTTTGAGGAACCAAGGAAGGTCTGCTTTTGTGCGAGAGTAGCTGTTCTTCAGGTTCATCAGTCTCAGAGATCAAATCCAAGACCGGGATTATTTCTTCAGCGATAGGAGCTGGAATTATTGGTGAAGTCGCAGCTTTATGAACTTCAGCGATATCCTCAAACAGGGGAGAGGACTAGCTGAAACGCAGCGATCTTACGAGTAAGAACTTGGGTAGAATCAGAGAAAGGAAATTGGTTCAAGTGTATAGGCTTGTCGAGAGTAGAACTGATAGTGTATAGATAGAGGAGGGATGGAGTAAGGAATATTTAGTGTACCTGACAAACCGGCTTTTCAAGCAAGATCGCCAGATTGTCATCGTCTTTAGCGACGCCTTTTCCTTTGCCTTGGTCAGCTTCAGACGCTGAAGGCTTTGATTTGGTCCGCTCCCCTGTGGATTCTTTTATTACGATCCCTTTAAGAGCTTTGATCCTCTGAGCAGGTTTGACGATAAAAGAGTCATCATCGTCATCATCATCGTCATCATCACCCTTATCACTGGATGATGGTTCATCTTCAGAGATGTCGACGGCTTCATCGTCTTCAGCTTCAGATTCTTCAGCTTCTTCTTCGAGTTGCTCCCCCTCAGATACAGAGGTAAGCTTCTCGGTACCCTCAGGGTGTTCATCTCCCTGAGGTCCAGCGGTAGTTTCTTCAGCTGTCTTCTCACTCTCTTCAGCAAGAGTGAGGTCTTGAGTCTTCTCCTCCTCGATAGATTCATCGTGGAGAAGGTCTTCAGAGTTCTTCTTCTCCCCCCCCCCCCCCCCTTCTTCATGATGAATGAGGGAGGAATGTGAGGACTCAACAGTTGTTGTGGGTTCCCTGTCTTCTTGGCCAGGGATTCCTACACAAACTTCAATCGCTGCTAATCTGTCTTCAAGGCCAGAAATAGCAGGATGGATCTTCAGAAGCACATCACGATCAGCCTTAGTGAATTGCTCAGGTGCAGGGGCAGGGGCGATCATGTTGTTCAAAATCTGCTGCATCAAAGTCTTCATAGAACCAACGTCAGTCTTTATAGTACTTACGTCAGTCTTTAGGGTACTAACGTCAGTCTTTAGGGTACTAACGTCAGTCTTCAAGGTACTAACGTCAGTCTTTACACCGGACATATCTCCCTCGAGTCGTCCAACCGATGTCTTCAGCGTTGTGACGTCGCTGGACACGGTTGAAACTGAAGTTTTGAGAGAGGTGTAGTCTGTGTAGATGTTAGCGAGCACCTTGGCGAAGTCGCTGAGACTTTTATCAACCTTCTCCAAGTCAGCTTTGGAGGCTTTTTCTTCCACCACTTTTGTCAGCTTTGAAAGATTCTCTCCAGCGTTTGTTACAGCTGAAGAGTTGTCGGAGAGAGTAGTGGTGAGACCTGTCAGCTTTGTCTCCAAGTTCTTCAGAGAGGTGTTGATGTCTCCCAAATTAGGACCTGTAACAAATAAGTACTTGTGAACAGAGGAAAGCTCAGAAGTTTGGGGTTCAGTTACAGTGTTTATGGGATGGTGTATACCTGCAGGAGAATTGATGAATTCGTCAAAATCACGGTGTCCTGAAAAGTGTTCCATATCGTCAGCGAGAGTGCGTACACGTATGGATGGTTCTGCAGGTCCTGTGGCCATCATTCCTGGAGTATCAGCTTTAGCTTCTGGAGGAATGACGGTTGTTCCAGTGATAACTGGATTTGAGACCAATTGAGTAGAGAGAGAAGCGAAGGTTGAGAATGTTGGTTGGGTGCGAAGTTCAGCGTTGGATCCGCTGAGAAGTACTTCTTCAGTCTGTTGAGAGACTGGAGGAGGTTGGGTAGATTCCATGTTTGTAACTTCAGCGTTTAGAGACGCTGAAGCTGGGATAGAATGGGTGGATTGTTCAGGTGTGGCAGAGCGTACCACTGAACTTTCCTTCAGCTCTTCAAGATGAGCTGAGGAGTCTTCAGCATGAGATTGTTGGGGTTGCTCCTTGGTTACCTTAGTTCTTTTGGAACTAAGTTGGGTAGTGGAGTGTTTCCTTTTATGAGAAGGAATGGAGGTTGCAGCCTGGGTATCAGCGAGGGGTTCGATCGCTGAAGGAGCTGCAGAAGTAGAAGAAGTAGGGTTGAGAAGAGTTAAAAGGGTAGAAAGACGTACCTCGTTTTCCACCGGTTTGAATTCGAGAACTTTAGGACCAACCTGAGAGAGTTTCAGGTCTCCATCTAGTGGGTAGTTGTCCTTCAGGCCAGTCAGCGGCGCTGATGAATCTTGGGTATGGAACCCATGGAGGTCTGTCAGCGGCAGAGTCTACTCTTTGTACTAAGTCATCATAGATTATTGATGCCCAGTCTATATGTAGACCTTTCAGCAGAGCGTATCCCATTGTTTGCTGAGGTTGAGCGGCTTGGTCAGAGGAGCCAGTCTTTGCAGTCATGCAGCTGATTAAGTGAGCGAAGATGAAGTTCATCTCGCTGGGCATTTTCGATTTCTTTATGAGGGTCAGCTTCTTCTCAGGCTTCTTGTCCCTCCCAGTTTCCCATACGTAGCCCATTGCATCGAAGAATGCAGTGATGGCTTCTTTGTCAGCGAGTCTTTTGTGGTCAGGGAAAGGAACAAAAGGTTTTTGTTTTGTGGCTAAGGGAAGGTTCAGGGATTTGCGAATTATGGCAGGGTTGATCTTTATTGTGCCATACTCAGTATCGCTGAGGATGCAGTCGATTGTTTTTTTAGGGATCTTTGGCGGATGGTAGCTGAGAGTGTCTGGCAGAGTACCAGAACTGGGATAGTAATAGCTGATTTGCAGGAGGTGTTATGGTCAGGGCTGTTGAGATACAACAATTTTTCAGGAAGCTCACAGCATCATTCAGATGTATGACTTGCTTTCGAGGAGGAAACTCGAGAAGCGCATAAAGGTTGTTAGACTTAGTCCAATCTAGTTCTTCCAGAGAGAACTTGACCTGAGGAGCCTTGATTATTTCTAATTCCTCAGCAGCAGCAGTGGTTTTCTCAGCGGTAGAAATGTCAGCAGAGGCCATTTCTGTATTATCAGTTCAACCAAAGATGTTAACAAATAAGAATAATCTTAATGTAGAAAGATTTTCCAATAAGATGGTTCGAATTTTGTCCATTTCATTCAGACAAAAATGTCTTAATGAAGATTAGGGTTTTTCTTGTTTTTGAAAACGAAATGCAAACCCATTTAGTCTTGTTTTCCAGTTTCTTTTGAAGATTGAGATTCTGGAAACGAATGAAGAACAAGTTTAAGATTTTTGCATTTAAACTTGAAGAACAACCATGAAAGGTTGTGTTTATAAAACCATGAAAGAAATGATTTCATTTTTAAGAAGTTCTTTTGTTTGATCTTGTTAAAACAATGAGAAGATCAGAAACAAGTTATACGCATTTGGTAAATAATAAGAACATATTAACCTTTGATGTTGATGAAGAAGATGATGAACAATTTCTAGAAATACTTGAGAGCAAAATGCAACAGTGGATTCTTTTCTTGAAGAAGAAGTTGTTCCCGTAAAAGGAAAATATAAACCAAGAAAGTGTTTATATAATGAGATTAGAGAGAGAAAATCTTGAGCGGGAAAAGATTTTCATCATGACACGGACAAGTGTTTGCATTTGATTGGAAGTTGAACGAAACGTGCAAACGTGTGTCAGAAAAAAAACGTGCCGGGGCTTATCCGTTGCAATGACGTCACAACTGTCCTTTCATATTCTTTTAGGATGTCTCTGAGGTTTTGAAAAAACTCAGGGACAATTTTCCCCAACCCAAAGTGTCTATGGTAGCCTTTAGAATAGGATTTGAATCTATGGTTTCCTTGGGAATTCCTTTGGGAATCTGACCATTCTTTGCAGCATAAAAAGAGTACTTTATAAGGGCCTTTCTACAACTAAACATAATCATACTGTCATCTGTGGGGAGGGTTGAAGAAGTACCTTTCTGATCCTTTTTCTTGGTAGTGGTCTGAGTTGAAGTCTGGCTAGATTCAGCAGCCTGGTCGTTTCTTGTAGAAGTCTTTCTGGTGGCCTTCTTAGGTTGGGGAACCTCAGTCTTTTCCATGGGATCATCCATAGGCTCAAAAGTCACCTTAGTTCTCTTTCTTTTTTTAATCACTTTTGGTTTTCTAGGTGGCTTCTTGCTTATAGACTTTCTTCTAGGGATTTTGAAAGTGGGTACATCAGGTGTGGGATTTGGCATGCACTCTTTTCCAGCCAACTCCTCTTGGTATGTTTCTGCTTCAGGTGAATTTTCTCTCCCAGCACCATAATCCCTGCAATCCTTAGTCTCTTGTGCTCTATTAGTAGCTTCATTACAAGGCTTTTGCACATTCTGTTTTTCCTGACTTATGCTCCTTCCAAAGATGAGCTCATCCAAATCATCCAGACCCAAATCCATGTGAGGAGTGTGATCATCCTGTACATCTTCAATGGCCGTATCCCAAACTGGTGGTGGACTGGTTGGTGGTGGGATGTTGGGTGTATGCTTTTGGGTAGGGTAGAGATGGTCTAATGGGGGTGATTGGCTAAGGTTTATTTCAGGTATGCGTGGGTTGTTGGCATTGGGGCTAGGGGTGGTGTACTGTGAGGGGATTGGGGTGTGGTTTTAACATCCAAAGTGTCCTCACTAGGCTCATCAACCAATTTAAAAGGCTGTTTAGGAGGAATGTGAGCATCTAGCAGGTTTTTGCATCCTGGTGGTATGGTGTAAGGTGGAGAGCGATTAGATGCCAAAATATTTGGATTGGCATCAAATTTTGGCTGGGATTCAGGTGCTTTCTTCACATTAGGAACTTTACTAAAATTTGGGATATCACTGAGTGAGGTCTTAGATGGCTCAGCAGGGAATTGTGGCACTGTGGTATGGTTATCAGTAGTTTTCAAACCCAGCAATTCATCAAGTTCGGAAAATGCCTTGCTCACAGTGGCTCTTAAGCTACTCAACTGGCTCATAGGGGATGGTTTAAACATTACCTTGCTCACCTGAGATGAAGTACCTTGCTCCTGAATAATAAATGGTGTGGAAATGATGGTTCCCAGTGGCCGAGTTGATACCGATGGCTGAATGGGTGTCTGCAGTGATCGAGATGGAGTTTGCAATTGAGCCCCTGCAACACTCGCTAAAGCATCCAAAGCAGTGGCTGAAATCTCTTCTTCTGTTACAAAGACTCGATGGGATGTGCATTCCTGAGATTTCGAAGAGTCAGCAGATAAAGCAATTTCTGAACCCTCCTCTTTGGTCATGGTTATGGTTTTCAACATCCCACTACTTCGTGTAATTCTTTTAGTGGGTGGTGGGTGTGGATTTTTCTCATCTTCAGAAGAGCCATTATTAGCTCTTCTTTTCCTTGGTTTTATCTTAGCCATGGTGAAACTGTGATAACCGAGAGGAATGGGGGGGAAAGGGTAGGTTTTTAGGGTTGAATTCTTAGGGATTTTAGGGGTAAGGCGAGGACGATGGTTATAGAGTAATGTGAGGAGGACGAAGGAAAAAATCAGGGTATGTGGGTTTCGACAGGTTACCTTTGTCTTCACAAATGGTGATTGGAAGTGAAAGTACACCTTGATTCAAGTATTCTTCGGATATCCTAGAAAATAGCAGCGATTTCCAATGGTGAAGTACAAGACGAGTTGGTGTTTCAGGGTATTTGGGTTTATGGAGGTACAAAGTAGAGCTAGAAAGAAGGAGATGGTACAATGTGAGGTGATCGTTTCTCGGATATCCACAACATTGCAGACGGTTTCTTATCCGGTTGTACAGTGATGAGTTGGTAAAGCAAAGGATGGTACATCTTCTGTACTTTGTTTCTGATTTGGGGTTTGAAAGAGGATGATGATGTCACTGATTTTTATCTGTTGGTTATCTTGAATCGTCAAAAACAAACGAGATAGATCTGGTTCTTTGGTTGAATCAGAATGAACTGATTTGGGCCTGCAAACTTAATCCATTGATTTAAACAAGTGACATAATTAACTTGGGCCTGAAAAAATTTTATTTGAAAAGCTGAGGCCCAAATTAATATGTGATCATACTGGGCTCAATTCATGTAATTCAACTAAAACTAATCAAGGCCCAACTGAAGTAAATAACTTGGCTTGATCCAGATGACTCAAATTGTAAAATGAGTTTTATTTAGATAATCTGTATATATATATATATATATATATATATATATATATATATTTTTATTATATATATTTATAAATAGATACATATAAATTTTCAATTATCAGGCTCAACAACCGTGTAAGGTTGTTGTGGAACTTCTATGGGATCAAAAAAAGGTTTTACTCTGTAGCCGTTTACTTTGAAAGTGGTACATTTATCAGGGTCAATTAGATCAACCACTCCATAAGGGTACACTTTGGCAATGCGAAAGGGTCCGGTCCATCTTGAGTTTAACTTTCCAGGAAAAAGCTTTAATCTAGAGTTGAACAACAAGACTTTTTGACCCTCAATAAAATCTTTTGGAAGAATTTTTTTATCATGCCACTTTTTGGTGTTTTCTTTGTAAAGCTTGGCATTTTCATAGGAAAAAATCCTATGTTCTTCCAATTCACAGAGTTGCAAAGATCTTTTCTTACCAGCATCATCGAGACTCATATTAAGCTCTTTTATGGCCCAGTAGGCTTTATGCTCTAGTTCTACAGGCAGATGACAGGCTTTTCCAAAAACCAACTTATAGGGAGACATTCCAATAGGGGTTTTGTAAGCAGTCTAGTAGGCCCATAAGGCATCATCCAATTTGGAGGCCCAGTCCTTCCTATGTGGTTTGACTACTTTGGCTAAAATTCCTTTTATCTCCCTATTTGACAACTCAGCCAAACCATTGGTTTGAGGGTGGTAAGCAGTTGCCACCCTATGCTGAATATTGTACTTTTCAAGAATTTCTTCCAACAAGTTGTTTATGAAATGTGTGCCTTCATCACTAATTAAGGCACGAGGTGTACCAAATCTAGTAAAGACATGCTTGTGTAGAAATTTGACAACAGTCTTGGCATCATTGGAATGGCAAGCCATGGCTTCCACCCATTTGGACACATAATCTACTGCTACCAGTATGTAGGAACAATTGTTGGAGATAGGAAAAGGTCCCATAAAGTCTATTCCCCAGACATCAAACAATTCTACTTCTAAAATTCCATTTAAGGGCATTTCATTTCTTTGAGAGAGATTTCCACTCATTTGACACTCATCACAACTTTTTGCAAAGTTATGAGCATCATTGTTCAAAGTAGGCCAAAACAGCCCTGATTGCAAAACCTTTGCTGATGTCCTACTTCCTCCAAAATGTCCTCCACATGGTCCAGCATGGCAATGTTGTAAGACTGATGGTACTTCTTCTTTCGGAATGCATCTTCTTATCATCTGATCTGCACAAATCTTGAACAAAAATGGGTCATCCCACAAATGTTTCTTTGAGTCAAAAATGAGCTTTTTCTTTTGGTGTTTATTAAAATCCTTAGGAATGATTCCACATGCCAAATAATTTACAATATCTGCAAACCAAGGGATTGCATAATGTTGTACAGCCAAAATTCTTTCATCAGGAAAGACTTCACAAATATCATTACTATGTACAGGTTCTTCTTGCTTCTCTAATCTAGATAAGTGATCAGCCACTTGATTATCCACACCTTTCCTATCAATGATTTCCAAATCAAACTCTTGTAATAACAAGACCCACCTTATCAGCCTAGGTTTTGCATCTTTTTTAGCAATGAGATACTTGATGGCAGCATGATCAGTATGAACTATTACTTTTGTGCCAATCAAGTATGATCTGAATTTTTCAAAAGCAAAGACCACAGCTAATAATTCCTTTTCAGTGGTGGTGTAATTGACTTGAGCATTATTGAGAGTTTTACTAGAATAGTAAATAGGATGGAATATTTTTCCTTTCTTTTGACCTAAAACAGCTCCAACTGCCCAGTCACTAGCATCACACATAATTTCAAAGGGTTGGGACCAATCAGGTGCTATGACTATAGGAGCAGTGACCAATGCTTCTTTCAAAGTTTCAAAAGCCTTTTTACAGTCTTTATTAAAATTAAACACTTGGTCATTTTGTAGTAATAGACAGAGAGGTTTTGAAATTTTGGAAAAATCTTTTATGAACCTTCTGTAAAAACCTGCATGTCCGAAAAAACTCCTGATCCCTTTGACTGTGGTTGGTTCAGGCAAATTAGAAATGACTTCCAACTTAGCCTTATCAACTTCTATGCCTCTTTTGGAAATGAGATGTCCCAGCACTATGCCTTCTTTTACCATAAAATGACACTTTTCCCAGTTCAAAACCAAGTCTGTTTCTTCACATCTTTTAAGACTATTTTCCAGGTTTTGTAAACATCTGTCATATGATGTCCCATAAACAGAAAAATCATCCATGAAAATTTCCATGGAGTTTTCCAACATGTCAGAAAAAATAGACATCATACATCTTTGAAAAGTGGTTGGGGCATTACAAAGTCCAAAAGGCATTCTTCTAAAAGCAAAGGTTCCAAATGGACATGTGAAAGTGGTCTTTTCTTGGTCATCAGGTGCTATGGTAATTTGATTGTAACCTGAGTAGCCATCTAAGAAACAATAAAACTCTTTTCCTGCTAATCTGTCTAACATCTGGTCTACAAAGGGTAAAGGGAAATGGTCTTTTTGAGTAGCTTTGTTAAGCTTCCTATAGTCCATGCATATCCTCCAACCAGATACAACTCTAGTAGGTATGAGTTCATTCTTCTCATTTGGTACCACAGTTACTCCACCCTTCTTGGGTACACACTGCACAGGACTGACACAAGTACTGCTTGCAATAGGATAGATTATACCTGCATCAAGCCATTTCAAGATTTCCTTTTTGACAACTTCTTTCATCACAGGATTGAGTCTTCTTTGAGGCTCAACTGAGGTGAAATTTTTATCTTCCAAAATAATTTTATGTTGGCAAATGGTAGGGCTTATGCCCTTGAGGTCAGCAATGGTCCATCCTATGGCTTTTGTGTGAAGTTTAAGCATTTTGACCAATCTTTCTTCCTGTTCAGGTTCTAATGATGATGAAATAATGACTGGAAACTTCCCGGGATCTTCTAAAAAGACATATTTCAGGTGTGCGGGAAGTTGTTTCAATTCCAAGTCTGGTGCAACTTCTAAGGAAGGAACAAGAGTTTTCCTATCCTTTTGATCTAAGATTTCAAAAGCAGCTATTTCCTGTGGTGTTTCTAGGTCCTCAAAGTCTTCCTCATCAGTATCAGAGTCTCTTATCCCTAATATTTCTCCCAAACGTTTCTCTTCACACCAAGTCTCTATCATGCTCAAAGTGGAACACTCTTCTTTCTCTTCAGGGTACCTAAGGTAATCAAACACATTAAAAGTCACTTCTTGGTCTTGGACTCTCATGGTCAACTCTCCCTTTTGGACATCAATCAAGGTTCTGCCAGTAGCTAAAAAAGGTCTACCTAAAAGGATGGGGATATCTTTGTCAGCTTCAAAGTCTAGAATGATGAAATCAGCTGGAAATATAAACTTATCAACTTGGACTAAGACATCCTCAATTTTTCCTTTAGGCCAGGCTATGGACTTATCGGCTAATTGAAGAGAAACAGTGGTAGGTCTAGCTTCACCTATGCCTAAGGTATTGAAAATGGATAAAGGCATAAGGTTTACACTAGCACCTAAGTCACATAGGGCTTTTCCTACTTCCTTTCCTCCTATAGAACATGGAATTGTGAAACATCCAGGGTCTTTCATTTTAGGGGGAATCTTACTGGACAACAAAGCACTACACCCTTCAGTCAGAGCTACCGTCTCATATTCAGTCAACTTTTTCTTTTTGCTCAAAATGTCTTTTAGAAATTTTGCATAATTTGGCATCTGCTCAATGGCTTCAACCAAAGGTATGTTTATATGCAATTGCTTAAAAACATCAAGAAACTTTTTAAATTGTATTGCTTCCTTATCATTCCTCATCCTTTGGGGGTATGGAATGTAAGGTGTGACTGAACTAGAGGGGTCAATCTCGTGAAGAGTTGGTGCAACTATCATTGGACTGTTAGAGGGTGGTACAGCAGGACTGCCACCAGATTGTGACACATCAACTACTGTACTATCTTTGGGCTTCTGGACTTGCTTAGGTTCATCAGGAAATAACAAAGGGTAAGATGCTTTGCTAGGAATGATGGTAATATCAACGGGCTTATCAGTACTTTTGGACCCACTAGTATTACAAGACTGGTCCATAGGTAATGTAGCAGCAGAATCTGGTCTTGTCTTTTTCGGTTCTGGTTCTGCTTTGTCTATTTGGTCTTTCCTATGACTTTCTTCTAAAGGCCTTCCACTTCTTAAAGTCACAACCTTAATCTGTTCTTTTCCATCTCGGCGTGGAATTTCAGTATCACTAGGTAAAGTTCCTATTGGTCTTTTCTTCATTTCCAAAGCCATTTGCCCCATCTGAGTTTCAAGATTTTTAATTGAGGCTTGAGTTTGGGCCATAAACCCTTTCATCATTGCTTCCAAAGAAGTAGATGATTCAGCCTGTTGATTGGGCTTGTTGTTTTGGAAAGAAGATGGTCGATTTTGGAAATTAGACTGCTGGTTGTTGTGATTTCTTTGTTGAAAGTTGGACTGTCCTTGGAAATTGGACTGTCCTTGAAAGTTGGATTGTCCTTGTGGTCTTTGTGATGGTTGATTAAGAGAAGGACTATGCCATGAAAAATTTGGATGGTTCCTCCACTCAGAGTTGTAAGTCTGAGAGAAGGGACCTCCTTTGTTATTGTTGTGGACATAATTTATTTGCTCAGAATTGCTTGGACAGCTGTCAAAAGAGTGTCCATCTCCACAAAAAGTACACTGTACTGGCAGAACACCAGGGATAGCAGTGGCAGCATTAGCCTGCACAGGTGTGGCTAGATTTTGAATAAGAGTAGCCATATTTGCCAACTGTGCAGTTAATGTTGAGTAAGCATCAGAATCTGATGTCCCTGTTGTTCTTTTAGTTGGCAGTGCACGTGGATCAGACCACTGTCCATTATTGTCAGAAATCTTTTCTAGGATTTCGTAACCTTCATTGTAGGTACAAGCTGTAAAAGATCCACTTGCAGTAGCATCAAGCATTTGTTTTGCAGTGATGTCTAGACCACTGTAAAATGTCTCTAGCTGTATGCAGTACGGAATGCCATGGTGAGGGCATTTTCTTAACAGCTCTTTAAACCTATCCCATGCATCAGGAACTGCTTCATTGTCCATTTGTTTAAAAGTGCAGATTTCATTTCTGGACTTAGCATTCCTGGTGGGTGGAAAATATTTTTTTTAAAACTTTTCTGCCATTTGGTTCCATGTAATTATAGAGTCTGGCCGTAACGAGTTGTACCAGAATCTTGCTCTATCTCTTAAAGAGTGTGGAAAAAGTTTTAGTTTTAGAGCATCATCCTGTACACCTGGCAACTTGAAAGAATCTGTAATTTCCATGAAAGACCTAAGATGAGAGTGAGGATCTTCATGCGCCAAACCAGCGTACTGGCCGTTGATTTGGAGCATGTGGAACATTATCGGCTTGGGTTCAAAATGATGCGTTTCGAGGGTAGGCTTAAGTATTCCTGAATGTAATTGATTTAAAACAGGAACAACATAAGCCATAATACCTCTGTTTTTAGAGTTTGCAAGCCTGAAAATGTTTTGTTCCTCATCTTCAAGGTCATGAAATGGCCTATTTTCAGGAATCTGACGAGGAATTTGGCGAGGGATTTTCCTAGGAATAGGCCCATTTCTAGGAATTGGTCCATTTCCAGGGTTTCCATTGCCAAGATTTCCATTATCGGGATTTTCAAGATTTTCAAGATTTTCGAAATTTTCCCAATTTATGTCAGGGTTTCCATTATTATTGGGTGGTCTATTATCAGGTTGTCCATCCGGCCCAAATTCGAAGTTATTTTCACCTTCATCCGAAGTGTACTCCTTTTCAGACATCATTGGAGAGTTTAGAGCCGAAGCTGCTCTTTGTGATTTCCTTCTTTGTTTGCGTTCAATTTCAGGATCAAATTGAAAAGTTCTCCGTGCAATATTCTGGGCATGCACTGATTTTCAAAAGGGTGGTAGAAAAATCAGAGTTTACAAACTTTACTTTAAAATGAAATTCTTTCAGCGAAGTTATCCCCGGCAGCGGCGCCAAAAACTTGTTGTAAGATTTATGCAACCTTAGAGATTCACTTAAAATAGAACTTAGTGCAAGTATACACCTTGAACTACTATCGTCTCGTTAACAAGTAATAATGGTAAAAGTACCAGATATCGATCCACAGGGAAATCTTGTGAAAGCTTTTCAAAAAGTCCAATCTTTAAAAACTGACTTCAGATGGCGAATTCGAAAACAGATTTGAGTGATTTGTTTGTGAATTAATAACTAAAAATATCAATGAAAGATTAAAAGCACAGGGTGCAAGGTTTTGTTAAGACAAAAATAAGTGATCCGGTTAAAAGATGAAATAAACACCTGGATAATCCTATATAAATAGGATTATCACAGTATCAACTATCGGGCCAGATGGACTCCCAAGAGTACACATAGGTCAGCGTGCTATCGATACGATATCAGTTATATTAGACCTCGTGAATCCTAGCACAGCACAATGTTACCATCCTACACCGTAAGAGCATAGCAATTGTCATATGCTAAAGCTATATGTAGCCTTCTCTTATTATCTCAGGTTTTGTTGTTTATCTTAACTCTGAAAGTTAATGCATTTTCACATATTAAATTAGTTGTCAATTAATTAAAATATGATCTTCAATGAAACGGTAATCACCTGAAACAAATAGTTAGATGACGGTGTTTATATAAATACAACTTTCAACTTTCACACTGATTTCGGTCTTAACTTTGCCTTACACCCCAAGCTCAGGCAATTAGCCCATCATCGCTCGGATTAATCTTTCGAAAGATGTAAGAAATGTAAATAACATTGCAGAAAAGTAAATTACAGTAAAGTAAAGTAAATGACTGGAAAGTAAATTGCAGAAAAATAAATTACTGAAAAATAAATACTGAAATTAAAGTGCAATAATGTAAATGACAGTAAATTAAAGTACAAGAAATTAAAAGACATAAATATAAATTGCAGGAATGTAAATAAAGCAGTAAATGGGATTAAAGTCCTAAAAATGAGGTAACTTGGTCGCCAAGTTATGAAACTTGTCGTGCAAGTTACGTCTCAAAAGATGATTTTTAAGCTTGGGAATTACTAGAAAAACGAATTATTAACTAATTGGATAAGTCTTGGATTTTTAGAAGGATTAAATCCAAAATATCACCACAAGATTTGTACCAAATAATTAACTAGACGTGAAATGTGACAAAAAAACGAACGTGTTTGCTTTAAAACTTGGAAAATACCAATATTAGAAAGTAATCTCAAGTCACAAATTGGTTATAACAATCAAGTATGTTCCTTGTATTAATTTCTAATAATAAAAGAGAGATTATAAAACTTGAGAACACGAACTTGCGATTTAAAACACTTGTATTAATTCCGAACCGAACACTACAATTACTCCATATTATAAGTAACAAGAGAATAAAACTAGAGAGCAAAAGATGCAACAAGTAATAATACTTGGAAAGATTGATTCTTAAAACAAGCATAAGACTCTCCTATTTATAGGAGAAGGCAAACTTGGTCCCAAAGTTTGCAAAAAGCTAAAGAGTATTAAGTAAGCTTCTAAAATACATAATAAGTAATTAAAAATACTTAAGTCCTAACTAAGCTACTTTTCATCAAGGTCTTCAAAAATCTGGTTTTGTAGCTTCAAAAATCGGCCCAACAGCATTTCGGCCTAAAAACAGCTTTTCGGCCCAAAACAGCATTTCGGCCCAAAAACAGCTAAAACTTCCAGCAGCTCAAATCCTGCAAGAATCCTCGGAGGGTTTCATCAATCTGCAAAATTTTATTAGCAACACCAAATTACCTACTAAACTATGAAAAACATGCTAAATGTATGAATTATGATCAATGCATGATTTTTACATAGAAGTGACTAAAAATTGGATTTTTGGGAGAGTAAAGTAAGATAAAAACTAATAAAAAGGCTAAAAATAGGGTTAATAAATTAACCTTATCAGCTACATATTCAACTTCAGCTGTGGAGGTGGACACTGAGTTTTGCTTTTTACTTGTCCAACTCACCAGCTTTCCACCCAGGAGCTGACATCCTCCTGTGGTGCTTTTCCTATCCATTTTGCAACCTGCAAAATCACTATCTGAATAGGCGGTTAGATCAAATCCTGAATCTTTGGGATACCAAAGACCTAGATTTGCAGTACCCTTAAGGTATCGAAAAATTCGCTTTACAGCGATCATATGAGATTCCTTAGGTTCAACTTGATATCGTGCACACAAACAGGTTGCGTACATAATATCGGGTCGGCTAGCTGTAAGATACAAAAGAGAGCCGATCATCCCACGGTACAACGTGACATTAACAGGAATACCATTAGTATCCTTATCAAGTGTCAGCGGTAGTGCCATAGGGGTTTTCATAGTTGAACTCTGAGTAAAGTCGAATTTATTCAGCATATCTTTAACATACTTTCCCTGATTAATGAAAGTTCCTTTTTCATTTTGCTTTAGCTGAAGACCAAGGAAATATGTTAGTTCACCCATCATGCTCATCTTATACTCATCTTTCATTCTATCAGCGAAACGAGTACAAAGTTCAGGGTTAGTAGATCCAAATATAATGTCATCAACATATATCTGAACTAGAATGATATGACCATTTACTATTCTGAAAAATAGAGTTTTGTCGATTTTACCTCGCTCAAATTTTTCAATATGAAGATAAGTAGAGAGAGTGTCATACCATGCACGTGGAGCTTGCTTTAAGCCATAAAGTGCCTTATCCAGTTTATAAACATAACTTGGACGCTTAGGATCTGAGAATCCTAGAGGTTGTTCTACATAGACTTCTTCATTCAGCTTTCCATTTAGAAACGCTGACTTAACATCCATCTGATATACTTTGAAGTCTTTGTGTACATCATATGCTAAGAATAGACGAATAGATTCTAGTCTTGCTACTGGAGCAAATGTTTCGTCATAATCTATGCCTTCCTCTTGTCTGTATCCCTGAGCAACAAGACGAGCCTTGTTGCGGGTTACAGTTCCATGTTCGTCCAACTTGTTTCGATAGACCCATTTAGTGCCTATCACTGTTTTGTCAGTTGGTCTTCGAACAAGTTTCCAAACTTTGTTTCTTTCGAATTCAGTCAGCACTTCTTGCATGGCGCTGACCCAGTTTGGATCTTTGAGGGCATCATCTATTTTCTTTGGTTCAATCAGATAAATAAAGTTAACAAATAAACAAATATTACCTGCACTTCGTCGAGTCTGAACACCAGCGTTTGGATCACCAAGAATTTGATCGATTGGGTGATTTACAGTCCATCGCTGAGCAGGAGCATAAGTCGCTGACTCATTCTGAACTGGAGGAGCTGAAGATGAGGGTTCAGCAACTTCTGGAGTATCAGCCAAGAGAGGAGTGCTTGCAGTTGTCATTTCATTCACTGATTGCTGAGAACTAGATGGAATGTCTGAGACATTTTGATCAGAAGCAAGTATATTGTTTAAAGGAACCGTTGAGACCCATGATGTTTCAGCTTCACTATTCTGCATATTTGGAATGATAGTAGGACTATCATCTTCAACTGTATGAGTATGAGGAGTGGGAACATCTTCTGAATCACCAAGATGAGAAAACATCCATTGATTCAGTTCTTCAGTATCAGCGGACGGTTTAGAGTTCGCTGAACGGGATTCGTCAAACGTGACGTGAATATTTTCTTCTACAGTTTGTCTTCTACGGTTGAAGACTCTGAAGGCTTTGGATATTGAAGAATATCCAAGAAAGATTCCATCATCAGCCTTAGGATTAAACTTTCCAAGGGCATCTCTGTTGTTCAGTATGAAACACTGACATCCAAAGATGTGAAGAAAGCTAATTGAAGGCTTTCTCCCATGAAAAAGTTCATAGGCTGTCTTATTGAATCTTTTGACTATCAGCGAACTGTTTTGCGTAAAACAAGCAGTGTTGACAGCTTCTGCCCAAAACTGAGTAGGCAGGTGAGAATCGCTGAGCATTGAACGTGCAGCTTCAATAATTGTTTTATTTCTTCTTTCAGCGACTCCGTTTTGTTGTGGTGTTCTCACTGATGAAAAGTTGTGAGAAATACCCTTACTCTCAAAGAAGGAATCAAGAGAACTGTTTTTGAATTCAGTCTTGTGATCACTCCTTATTGAGCGAACGGTCAAGTTGTTCAGGGTTTCCATCTTCCGAACAAAGGTGATGAGTTATTCTGGGGTGTCACTCTTGGAACGGAGAAACATTACCCATGTGTAACGAGAGAATTCATCAACTATGACCAGCGTATATTTCTTTCCAGCGATGGATTGTTTGTTAACAGGGCCAAACAAATCCATATGGAGAAGTTGTAGAGGAGATGACACTGAGGAGACTTGCTTTGACTTAAAGCTTGCTTTGGTCTGCTTCCCTTTTTCACACGCTGAACATAAAGACTCTTTGGCGTATGAGTGTTGAGGTAGACCAGTCACTAACTCTTTTGAAGAAAGAGTATTCAATGTCTTGAAATTTAGATGAGAGAGCCTCTTATGCCATAGCCAGTTGACATCAGATGAGGCTTTTGAGAAGAAACAGGAGTTCTCAGTGGTTGTTGAGTCCATGTTTATTACATAAACATTTTCCAAACGATAACCGCTGAGAGCTATCTTCTCCCTTTTGTCAGTGACAAAGCAGGATTCCTTAGTAAAGATTACTTTGTTATCCTTGTCGCAAAGCTGACTGATGCTAAGAAGATTATGCTTCAGCCCTTCAACATATGCGACTCTTCTGAAGGTGGTTGTACCATTTGAGAGTACACCAAACCCTCGGGTATGTCCTTTTCCATTTCCACCAAAAGTCACAGAGGGACCCTTCTCTTCCTTGTATTCAACGAGCAGGCTTTTCTTTCCAGTCATGTGTCTATAGCATCCGCTATCGAGATACCAGATACCCTTCTTAACCTGCATTACAAAGGAAGATTAGTTTTTCTTGGGTACCCACTTTTCCATGTATACAGATTTGTCAGTGGAAGTAGTTGGAATGGAAGGTTCAGCAGTCTTCGCAGCATTTGAAGATTCAGCTTTGTCATTCTTCACTTTGGTTAATTTCTTAACCTCAGTGGTCTTCTTTGCCTTGGGGCATTGATCTTCACCTTAGCTAACTTTTCAGCTTTGGTGGCTGTGGGGAACTTACTAGCAATATGATCAGTAAGTCCACAGTGATAACATTTCCTATAACTAAAAGTAGTTCTAGGACCATTTGAATGCTGAGCTTTAGATTTTAAAATAGAAGGACCAGCACCAAATAAGCTATTGGCTTTTGAAATAGGAGGAACATTCAGTTCTTCGAATTTCTTACCAAGGACATCCACTCTGAGTCTAGGAGTAGATCGCTGAATAGATCCACGCTGAGTAGATCCAGAGATCTGATTTCTAGATCCAGAGGGGTAGGTCATTGAAGCTTTAGAAGCATTCAGCTTAGGTACTAAGGTACCCTTCTGAGGATTTTGGTTAAAAGCAATTACTTTACCTTTATCTTTAATGACAGAGGTAGGTTTTGGATAAACCATTCTCTCTTTACCTTTTGAGGTAGGAGTTTCCTCAGGGATAGTCGGTCTGGAAGAGGAACACTAAGAGGATGAAGTATCAGCGACTGAGGATACGAAAGTTCCAAATAAGAGCATGGAACGATCAGTGGTTGGTTCTTAAGTATTAGCTTTGTAACCAAGACCACGTTTATCACTTAGGGGAATCTGAGACTTAATTATCTCAGTGATCTTTGTTGAGGAATTATACCATCCATCAACAGTAGCTTTTTCAGCTCTTAATGCAGCGATAGCTTCTTCTCGTTCGATTTTGACTAGCTGATTTAAGTGAACTTGATCTTTAAGATTTTCTTCAATTTTAGAAAGATTTTCTATTTGAAGGTGACAGTTTTTAAGATGTTCAGCGAGATCAAGATTTTGATTTTCAACTATTGTTTTGCCATTCATGGCTTCATATAAACTTATAGTCAAGAGATCGATCTTACGAAGACTATCAGCTTCATCGATATTTGCAATATTTGTAAAGAAGGAAGGTGATACCTGAATTGCAGAGGTTGAAGTAGAGGGAATGTCTGAACTTTCTTCCTCATCTTCAATCTTGGCCATAAGACAAAGATTGGCTTCATCATCTTCAGAGTCAGATGATGATACTTCTTCATCAGAAGCAGCCCAATCATAGTTAGCCATCAGGCCTTTGCTTTTCTTCTTAAAGCTTTTCAGCCTTGCATACTTTTCTTTCAGCTTTGCATATTTGTCATCTTTATTTCTGGGAACAGAATATTTCTTTGGAAAAGCTGAGGGTCTAAAAACTTTCTTTGACCTGCACTCGTTAGCGAAATGTCCTATCTTTTGGAAGTAGAATCGGCTAGGGTTTTGGATGGATCGAATTCTGTGACGAATTCTTTCTTCATAGATGACGATGATTGATCTGCCGAAGATTTTAGGGCGGGTTTTGGGGGTTTTGATGAGGCAAGAGAAAACGATAGCTTCATGGTATCTTGCGAGCAGGTGGAAGATGGCGGTGGTGATGGTGGTGACGGTGGGGTGTGGAACCAAAGCGATGTTTATATCTCGATCTCCGGGAGCAAGTTCCTCTTGGGATTATTATTTAGGGTTCGGGGTGTCGACTGGCGTCCGACAAGTTTTCAAACCAAGATGTATCTGTTAGGAAAAAAATATTATCGTGCCAAAAAAAATACGAGAACCTCACAAATGATTTCTAAGGTCCCAAAACGAGTAGAAATCCAAATGCACAATAAACCCAACAACAAATGCGGATAACAATGATCTAGATGTTTACACGGTATATTCTCGAACATAGAAAATTAAACCCACGCGAGTTATATATATATATATATATATATATATATATGTATAGATAAAAGCGATGGAAGCGTTAGTATATATATATATATATATATATATATATATATATATATATATAGGGAAAGGTTCAATAGAGAAGTGCAAATATTTAGAGAAGTAGAGAAGTAAAAACACACGGGTCCGTTCATATATGAACGTTCATATATAAACAGTCATATATGAACGTTCATAAATGAACGTTCATATAACAGTCATATCTGAACGTTCATATGAACGTTCATATATGAACGTTCATATATGACTGTTTATATATGAACGTTCATATATGAACGGACCCGTGTTTTTTTACTTCTCTACTTCTCTAAATATTTGCACTTCTCTATTGAACCTAAGGCTATATATATATATATATATATATATATATATATATATATATATATATATATATATATATATATATATATATATAGCAAGATATATATAAGCGTATATATCGACGAAATATATATAATAACGATATATATATATATATATATTAGACGAAATATATATAAATATAATAACGAGATATATATATATATATATATGTGTGTGTGTATGGTAAGTAAAACACAACCAATAACACCGGGAGTTAACGTGGTTCCACTATCGCTATGATAGTGTACGTCCACCAAAGAGAGAGAACAAGTGTTTATTACCAACCAAGGAGATTACAAGTTCTTAACAAGGATCTTAAGATCCACGATCAACTAACAAATCTTCTCGAGCACCACCGAATATCAAGAACACTCTCGACCTCACAAACTCTAGATACCAAGAATAATTTAGGGAGGGTGTTTGGTGGATGGTGTGGCAGCCGACGAGAAGAACAAAGAAGAGGAAGAAAATGGTGTGTTTAATATGGAAGGGATGAATGGGTATATATAGGGGTTTGATTGAGTAGTGACCAAGCATAAGGTTAGTTTGATCATTTCACCTTTAACACCATGCAAGGCACGTGTATCATCTCTTCACAATAATATATGTATTATATATATATATATATATATTATAACACTCCACCATGATGCACGTGAACCTTGATAGCGAAACTCCCAATCCAACGAATACGAGTCTTCCAAACGGTTGATCATCAGCAAGATAACAAAGTAAATTGGCATGAGGTAGCAAAATGCATTCCAACCGTGACGAACTTCGGCATGGCCATCACCCGTCAAAGTTACAAGAAAATAACCTCAAATACACAATCCACTGAACAAGGTAGAGCATAAGCAAAGCTCTAAGCACTTAAAAAGTAATTCCTTCAAAGATGTCATTTTGTCATCTGTGGTAATATCTTTTCTCTCTCGCAAAGTGTCCAACGACACTAACACAAACGGAGCTGGATCAAGTTTGAGCAATGCCCAAACTTAGCTGGCGGTAGCGACTTAGTGAACATATCAGCGGCATTGTCGTCTGTCAGGACTTTCTTCAAATAGATGACCTTCGCTTCATGTAGTCTAACAAGATATGCATCACGCACATTTATGTGCTTTGTCCGTGAGCTGAAAGCCACATTAGTTGCCAAATGGATGGCACTCTGATTATCCCAGAGAATGCGTATGGAAGTTTGCTCAAAGCCCGGGTCATTTATCAGTTCTTTCAAATAGACCGCTTCCTTTGTAGATTCAACCGCCGTAACAAGTTCAGCTTCTGTGGTCGACAATGCAACAATAGACTGTAGGCGTGATCTCCAACTAACGGTTGTTCCACCCAAGGTAAATACATAACCGGATGTGGATCTCCAACCAACTCGATCACCTGCAAAGTCAGAATCACAATATCCAACAATTTCACAGTTATTGTGCAAACCAAATATAAGACCATGCTTCTCGGTTCCCTTCAAATATAGGAATGCATTTTTAACGGCTGCCCAATGTGATCGACCCGGATTCGCGAGAAACCGACTCACCACTCCGACACAATGTGCGAGATCAGGACGGGTACACACCATGGCATACATGAGACTCCCGACCGCACTAGCATACGGAACCTTTGATTCGGCCTTCTCCTTGTCGTCCTTCGGACAATCTTCCCTCGTAATCTTGATGTGCTTCGGTAGCGGAGTGCTAGACGTCTTGGCACCATCAAGATTGAACCACTTCAGAATTTTCTAAATATACGCTCATTGTGTCAACCTGAGTGTCCGGGACTTTCTGTCCCGCACGATTTTCATGCCCAAAATCTTCTGCGCCGCGCCAAGATTCTTCATTTCAAATTCTGACTTCAACTTATCTTTCAGACGTTCGATCTCTGACCGGTCCTTGCAGGCAATAAGCATGTCATCTACATAAAGAAGTAAGTAAGTGGAAATACCACCGCTTTGTCTATGATAGACACAAGCATCCTTTTCACTGCGCTCAAATCCCAGAGTGAGCATAAACGAATCAAACTTCTTATACCATTGACGAGGCGATTGTTTAAGTCCATAGAGGGACTTCTGGAGCTTACATACATATTCTGGTTTGCTGTCGGAAACGAAACCATCAGGTTGCTTCATTTAGATAGTTTCCTCCAAGTCTCCGTGTAGGAAGGCGGTCTTCACATCTAGCTGTTCTAGCTCCAAATCGTGAATAGCCACGATCGCTAAAAGAACACGAATAGATGTATGTCTAACAACGGGAGCAAAAATATCGTCATACTCGATACCTTTCCGTTGTGCAAAGCCTTTAGCAACGAGACGAGCCTTGTACCGATTGTTATCTTTGACTTTGAAAACCCACTTGCAACCAATAGCACGAATGCCCTTCGGCAATGGACATAAGTCCCAAGTGATGTTCTTCGAGAGAGCTTCCATCTCTTCTTGCATGGCACCAAGACATTTCGAACTGTGGGTTGAGGCCAATGCCTCCTTTACATCAAGCGGCTCCTCTTGCCCTACATGCAAAGCAAACTCCAGTTGATCTGTAAAACTCATGTTAGCAAAATCCCAATCTCCATACCTATTCGGCGGACGAATAGTCCTTTGACTACGCCTGGTAGGTGCAATAACTGGGATTGTATTGCCGTGGTCTCCACCATCACTAGTAGAAGTCACTGGCGGAATGACTTCTTCAACAGTATCGGGTGATTCTGGCAAAATATCAGGAACGGATGAACTGGGAATATTAGGACTGACTACTGGCTCCACATCATCGGCGGTAGGAGCAACAGTAGTGACGACTTCTGGATTTTGAGAGGACCGAGGATCCTGTGACTTTAACAGGACCGATTCATCAAACGTGACGTGTCGAGAATGAATCACCTTACGAGTCAAGGGGTTCCAGATTCGGTAACCCTTGATACCATCTGTATAGCCGAGCAAGAATCCTTTGGTGGCTTTAGGATCCAACTTGTCCTGGCCTGAAGCATGAACGTAAACAGGACAACCAAATACACGTATGTATTTCAAATAGATGTTTCTTTTACCTCTCCAAACCTCTTCCGGAATCTTTCCCCCGATGGCCAAACAAGGTAACCTGTTAACAATGTGCACCGCGGTGTAAAGTGCTTCGGCCCAGAAAATTTTGGGGAACTCCGATGTCGACAACATACATCGGACCTTTTCAAGCAAAGTCATATTCATCCGTTCGGCTACCCCATTAGATTGAGGATCGCCCGGAGTGGTGTAGTGACGATGGATGCCTTTACGCGAACAACAGTCCTTGAGGTTACAACTAGTAAACTCTCCACTGTTGTCAGATCTAAGCACTTTCAACTTCTTGCCAGTCTCGACCTCTACTCGTACCAACCAAGTCTTGAACATATCGAAGACATCTGACTTGAACTTTAACACATACACCCAAATCTTATGTGAGAAATCATCAATAAACGAAACGAAATATTTACCTCCACTGAGGGACGGAGTACTGGATGGTCCCCAGACGTCTGTATGAACATAATCGAGGATTCCTTTAGTGTTGTGTTTTCCAACACCAAAAGAAACACGCGTTTGCTTTCCTTTGACACATCCCGAACAAAACTCCAGGCTCGCAGGTACAGAGACTTTAATGAGCTTTCGCTTGCGCAAAATCTCCAAGTTCTTCTCGGATGTGTGACCCAAACGAAGATGCCATAAGCGAGCATCACCAAGATTCTGAGAACTTTCGGCCACACACGATTCAGAAGACACAGTCTCGCCAATCAAATGGAAAAGATTATTTTCCGCCCATTCGCCTTTCATAACGATAATACTCCCTCTGGAGATGCGCAATCTCTCGTCATCGATTCGAATTTTGCAGCCTAATTTGGACAGTTGTCCAACAGAGATCAAGGAATGAGTCATGGATGGAACAAATTTGACATTATTCAATGTCCGAATACATCCATCGAACATCTTGATCCGCACAGTACCGATACCCTGAGTGACACACGAAGTACTGTTTCCCATATAAATACTGTAACCTTCAACTTTTTCGAAGGTAGATAAACAGTCCCGGAATGGTGTCATGTGGCAAGATGCCTCGGTATCTAACACCCATCGTTTGTCACCTTGCGGTGGTGCAACTGTGGCAGATAAGCCTTCTTGCTCCTTTTCGGCTGCAACGGCTGAGGTGTCCGCGTTGTCTTTGTTTTTAAGACTCGGACTGTAACATCCCACATATCCAAAAGTACATATAACATATAATTCATAACATGGTTTCAACAAAATAATTCACATTACACATATGGTCCCAAAGTCTGACTAATCAATATAAAATTCAGTACAAACTTGATCCCATTTAGATCAGATAATAGCTAATAACAGAAATTTAAGTACAAAAGCATCATCAACTTCATAATGATCATCATCCCACATAGCTATCCACCAAGTAATCTAATCATTTACTCTTACTGGTACCACCACCTGGAATACAGATTTTTAAAACAGAAAATGAGGGTTAGACCTAAGGGTCTAGTGAGTAAATCCCTGACATTTGTAAATCATTGAAAATTCATTTACATAAAACACTCTTCGTATAAATATACATACATCACACGTAAATTAATACCAAATAAGATTTACACATCATACCTGTCTCATTCCACCTTATCCCTCCACCAATGGCCAATATCAATTGGTTGCGAGCCAATTTATCACACCGGTCCAAAGCACGGCCACGTATTATATTTTCATATAATACTCACGTAATTATAATATCTCAATATATTATAATCACCCACGTATGACATATTCATACACATTATCAAACATTAGTTATTCACATAATGCATCCCAGTAAAATACTTTTTAAAATAAAACTCACCTGGTTTGTTTATCACCAAAAGTCTTCCCAAGTTAATATCAAGTATGTCGATCCTTCACAAAATCTGAAATCATATAAAATACCAAATATCTCTTTTAAAACTAAACTTACGAAATCCTCAACTCAAGTCGCAACCCCTCAAAAAGTAAATTAAAATCGCAATGAACAGTACCAAGTCGCAACCAACTGTTGCGATTCCAACCCAAGTCGCAGCCCTCTATTGCGATCTCAACACCAAGTCGCAATCAACGGTTGCGACTCCAATGCCATGTCGCAATCAACGGTTGCGACTCCAATGCCAAGTCGCAGTTCACTGTTGCGACTCCAACTCCAAGTCGCAACGGTCTACTGCGACTTCACTTCAGAGTCGCAATTGCCTATTGCGACAATCATGAATGTCGCAACTCAAGGTTGCGACTTCGATGATGTTCATCCAAGTCTCAGCCCACTCTGTTCATCCTAAAACCCAGATTTTTGCAGTTTTATACTATGCATGTTACTGATAACTTGCAGATATGATTAAGACCAATAACATAACCTAACCTTAAGCTTAGATTTCCCAAAACATCCATTTTTAGCAAAACCCACTTAAGAACTTACATAGCAAACTCAAGAACACTTTTAAGAATCAAAACACATGCAAGGTATGGATTGTTTACCTGGATTACTTCAGTCTAGTCCTCAAATGTAAAGCCCGTATTCCGGTATGTAATTTCTTTTATTAATTCTTTTCTTTTAAGTTTGATTTAATGTGGTTGCCGTTAACGGGGTTAGTCGGGTTAGACCTAATCGAAAAATGTCAGAATTTTGGTTAGTTGCGAGAAAGTTAAGTTGAGGGACCATTTGTGTCAAGGGCCAAAACTTAAACCATATTTCGGCCCATGCTTTTCTTAAACCGATGTCCATATAATTATTGTGTGTTGGTGGCGTGAGTAGGAATCAAAGCAAAGTAAATCAAAAAAAACCTACGCCCCCTTTTCTTTTCCTTGTGGAGTTCGGCCGAGAAGAGAAAAAGAGAGAGAGAAATCGAAGGGAGAGAGAGGGGAAGAGAGAAGCCGAGAGAGAGGAAGAGGCTGCTGCCGGCGACGAGGAGAGAGGAGGAAGAAGGCGATCGCCGGCGAGTTTGGTCGGTTTAGAGGACGAGAAAACGTTGCGTCGAGGTAATTCGGAAACCTTTTGTTTGTTAATTGTCAAAGACCGCCGCAAACCGCCACCACCACCGCCGCAGCCACGGCTGCCGGCGGTGGGGCCGCCGCTGCACGCCGCTGTGGTGGCGGCAGGGGGTGCGTATGGGTGTGTGGGTGTGTGCGGGTGTGAAGTTGCGTAGGAGTCGGGAGTGGGTGACGTTGGGAGGTCTCGCCGGAGGGTGTTACCGTAACCCTCGTCGCCGCCGCCAACCATCACCGCTGCCGGAGGCGGAAGTGGGTGGTGCTCGGTGGTTGTCCAGCGTAGTACAGCCCTTCCCAGTAAGCTTGTAGGCTGTTCGGGTCTGTTTGGGTTAAGCTATGTCTTAATGGGTTTATAAACAACTTTTGTCATTTCATGTGAAAACGTTTGTCTGCCACTGTTTTGCGACGGCCATAACTTTTCCGTCGTAGCTCGGATTGAGGCGAATCCGGTGCCCACGGTTCACATTCCGTACCGGGCACACTTTTCATGTTTTAGCGGAAGTCCAGTTCGGCCTCTAGCTAGGCGTATTTTGGCTGTTTACACAGCAGGTCCAGTTTTGTCAGTTTACGTTCCGTTTTAAAAGTCACAGTTTCTGCCACTGTTTTGGGAAAGCCATAACTTTTTATAGGAACGTCGTATTGGGGTGAAACCAGTGCCAAAATCTCCCATTTTGAGTCTAGTAAGTTTCTTATGTTTTGCGGAAAAACCAGTTCGGAACATAGCTAGTGTCAAACTGCTGTTTTGTACTGAAAGGTACTGTTTTTTTGCTGTGCAGCAGATTGGTTTTGTAAAATCCATAATAAATTGTAGAAAAATCGTTAGGAGGTGTATAATATGTCCTTGAAACCCTAACTCAGAGCACTTTCTGGTTATGTAATTTAATTGAGGATTTTCTGGGTTTATGGAGGTCGTAACAGGTCCCGAACAGACCTGTTTGGTTAGACCGGAAAGTCGTTTTAGTGACGATTTAAGGGTGCGTCGTGTTTTAGGGTCCGGGTCTCGTGTTAATACATTTTAACGATTGTTTAGGTGTTGGGAAGTGATCTTGGATTTGTGAAGCTTGAATTATTGTTTGTGAGCTAGGCGCGCTTACGAGGTGAGTTCTCTCACTATAACTAATGTCGGTTATTTTTACATTACGATTTGTACGTGTGTGGTAGTTTTAATTGTTTGTGATGCGGGACTAAATAGTGGGGTGTCTAGTCGGACCTTTATTGTTATGACTACGCGGGTGGCGTAGGAGTTCGGTGGGGCCGAGGTTTATATACGCGGGTGGTGTGGTAACTCGGTGGGGCCGAGGTTTATATACGCGGGTGGCGTAGTAACTCGGTGGGACCGAAGGTTGTATACGCGGGTGGCGTAGGAACCCGGGGGAGCCGGGTAATGCTTGCACGGTTATCGTGTGGTCGGGTGGACCAGCTTATGCCTTTGGGTGGGATGGTGTAGGTATGCATGTTTATGATTTGTTCGTAGACTTGTATGTTGTTTATGTGCAATTATCTGTTTAGAGGTGGTGTGGGAATAACTGTGTTATTTATGGTGTCTGAATTCGCTAAGCTTCGTGCTTACCCTTTCCCAATAAATTGTGGTTTCAGGTACGAGTGGCTCCAAGGCGTGACGAGTACACACTGGCGCGTGGGAAGAGTTGATTACTTTTATGATTTTAATTTTGGACATTTATTCCGCTGTTTATTGTTCGTGAGAATATTAATTATGAGTTTGCAAATGAAATGATTGAATTATTAAATGAGTTTTTATTAATGAAATGTTACTTTAAAATTTTTAAATTCCTTGTAATTTTTGGGACGTTACAACTTGGTATCAGAGCACAGCTTGAGTGAATCAAACGCATCTCGGTGTGTTTGATCTCAAGTTTGCGGCTATAAAATTTTCTTTAAAGTTTTTGGAAAATGAAAGGAAGGAAAAATCCGCTTGAGAAACGGTGATCAAAGGCGCAGTGTGTACAGTCAGCCGGAGCCAAAGGGAAAGGTACAGTACTTAGTGTTTTATTGCTTTCTAGGCATAGGGTATGCATGCTAGATTGCTTATGTTGTTTACATTGTACTGTATGATGACTGCTTGCTAGTAGGAATCAATGCTAGTTATAGTAGGTTGTTAAGTGAAGGCCCTATACGTTGTATGCAGTAAGAATCATATAGCCTTAGAATATTTGATTTAGTTCTATTGCGCAGCTCTTGTTTGATTCCAACCGTCCTAGGATAGAATCTTGTATTCGAATGTCTATTTGATTCACGTTGCATGCGACTGGTATTCGCGAGGCAACTCGTTATGGCTAATAGGGATTCCGTTGTAGCAAGGGTAGTGAGATGAGATGAAATTCCTAGTGAGCTGGGAATAGTGTTTGCATATGAGTACGTATGCAAAATTGCTTTCTAGAACATAGGAGTATGTATGCTAGATTGCTTGGTGCTTAATACACTGTATTGTATGGTTGTTACTTGCTATTAGGGACTTATGCTAACTTTGATAGGTTGTTAAGCGAATGCACTATAGGTTGTATGCGGTAGGAACCGAATAGCCTTAGAATGTTGGATTTAGTTCTATTGCGCAGCTCTTGTTTGAGTCCAACCGTTGTAGGATAGAATCTTATATTCGAATGCCTATCTGGTTTCACTGTATACGACTGTGCGTTTACGAGGCGACTCGTCAGGGTTAGTGGGGGTTCCGCCCTAGCAAGGGTAGTGGGGTATTATGATTATTCCTAGGGAGCTAGGAAGAGCGTGTACATATGCCGGTGCGGGCATATGTGTGTAGTTATCGGCAAGATACTACTTGGACCCATCGGATGGAACTCGGAACGAGTGATGATAGGTGTGGAAGGTAGTAGTAGAGCTCCTACTATCGGAAACACGGGATCAATGCTCGAGTCGGGGAAAGTCACGAGGAATCCAAGGAGTGAGCGTGAGCGTTGTTAGTGTGAGTTATTATGTGCTAATAACTCGTTGTAATATCTACCCAGAATAGCCATCATAAGGAGGAACAACTATAGTAAACCTACTAGTACAGGTGTGTACTTGTTTTGCTTTGATGGGATGATCGTTGGGGTGGTGTCGAAGGTTATAAATTAGTAGTCGTTGGAATAAAAGGACGATTCTAGTATTAGTCACTTGGAGTGACGATGAGGATGATGTTTGTTTCGAGCCAAGATGGATGATTGTGCTAGAATCATAGGCTTATAGAGCCGACTTTGATTTGAGGAAAAATCGTAGGGATTATTTGACGTAATTTCCCAACTTGCCTAAGAGGTTTAAATGTCCGGATGACGTTAGTGGATCGGAGAGATTTGGAGGAGTAGGAGTCGAGGCGTAGAATGCCGACTGAGTCATGCACAAAGTTTGATTTTGAAATAGATTGCATTAACAAATTCTTGTGTTTCAAATCATTTATTGGATGGTGTTTTGGAATTTTGGGAAATGTTCAGCACACACACAAGATTTTGAAATATGGTTTTGAAAGTGTATGAAATCGTTTTATCACGGGAGTGCAAACTTTGTTAAAATTTGTCTCATTTCGTTATTTTTCCAACGGTTCTTTCGGGTAAGATGATATCCGTGTTTTTTGGTATTTAAAATGTTGGGCAAGTGACTATGGCTTGTGACTTTAACATTGGAACTCCTCCGCATATGTTAGAGTTGAGACGGAAAGTTACATTCCACGATGTCTGTATAAAACTTTTTGAGTGATTTGGTTAAAATAAGATTTGTTTTACGGCATGTTGAGTCGTGTGGGTTTAATTTCACGAGGTGCATATCTTAATTGTTTATGTGACCATTTGGGGAAATCTTGGAAATCAATTTAAAGAACCCCACCTTTTGAGATTTTATGAGGTTTTAGTCGATATTTTTCAAATGATGGGAACGGATTGGTTTCTATCTTTAAGTTTGAAACTTACGCGAGACAGTGGTGTTTTATCAAAAATATATTTGTGAACCGTTTCATCGTTTTGTATGACTAGCCGACGCGCGTAAAAATTTGTTGGTGAACCCTGTGCCACGACATTTTATGTTTAAAAAGAGAAATTTTGGGGTCAAATGTCGTGGAACTGATTTTGAAATTATGTGCACACTTTTGTCGCACCCGGTGTAAGGTCGAGCGGTTACTTTAAATACATGTCATGAGTCAATTCATACTAGAACCGCGACGGTTCATTTTCAAAGAAATTATTTATTTCGCTTTACGTTTTGTGAGTAAACTAAGCTGCAATGAAATGATTTTCGACATGATTTTCATTTGTGGGACGAGCGTGTCCATTTTTGCGTAACTACCGACCTGGTAATAGTAGTTTTATTGCTTACGGTCTTTTTGAAATGAAAAATCTTGACGTTGAGAATATTTTGTAAATGATTTGTAAACCATTTGGGAAGTGCGCTTATAAGTGTTATGTGTCGTTTTGAGAATTGTAAAAGTGTGAGTCCTTTTGGAAAACTCTTTTGTTTAAACCCGTGTTGAGTTTGGGGGCCAGTGTTGATTTTAGAGTATTGCTTGCTTAAGCTTTATTTAAACGCGTTTTTGACCGACTTATGGGTCTAGCAAGCGTGGAGCATTTTGCTCGGTTTTGACTTTGAGATAGTCATGGGTCAATTGCACGGTTTTTAATGGCTCGATGTGAAGTTTTGTTGATGGGTTGTTTTGATGCACAGTTTTTCACTTATTGCACGTTGAGCATTTACATGTTGGGTGAGTGAGTCATTCCGGGATAGGCATGTTGTTGGTAGACTGTTTTGCAGTGGATCCTTGGTCACGTCAGTCAGTCGTTGGTTTTGGTCGGTTGGGTATCTCGGGGTGGGACTCCGGTATTCATGTGTTATGACCTTGACTTTCCAGTAGGCACAGGGAGGATATAGCCTTGTGCACTTACCTGGGAGGTAGTTCCGATGTGCCGGGCCTTGAGACGTACCTGGGAGGTAGACGTTGAGGTGTATCTTGATACGGTGTAACTAGGCTTCGTAGAGCGAGTATGGAGGAATAGTAGACGGTGGAAGGTTGGGTATTCCACGCGTGTTGGTAATGTAGGCCGAATAGTATCGGTTAAGGGAATGATGCCCTTTGTAATTAAGGGAATAAATGCGCAGTAACCCTTTTTAAGTAAGTAGTATGCTTAAGTGTCGACTTTTGGGCTTGAGGCCAAACACCTTTAGTGTAATCGGAGATTTGTAGCCGATTTTAAAATAATTATGATGATGGTAGTAGTAACCCTGAGATGCGTAATTGTGATGAATGACCTTCGTGGGTGATTATAAATTTACTGGTTTGATGATGCGTGTAAGGTAAGTTTTGGGAGTCTATTAGAACTCGTAGGAGTTAATCAACGGTTAATGGTAGGAATGATCGGATCCGAGTATCCAGTTGGGTATATTGGTAGGCAACTTTAGAATGGTTATAGCTTGAGATTTGACTCGGGATGTATGGAATATCTAAGGTTGGGGGACAACCGAAGTCGCTTGGCTGGGAATGATTCCAATTTTTTGGGGTGTTCTGCCGATCATGATCTCTGTGTCCTAGGAGGAGTACGTTAGTTAGAAAAGTATTCGAAAAGTTTTAGAAGGGATTTCAAGTGAACTTGGGAACCTGAGGTTGAGATGTGGGAGAACTATCTTTAGCTATGCACGGGCATAGACTTCGAGGACGAAGTCTAATCCAAGTAGGGGAGAGTTGTAAAGCCCGTATTCCGGTATGTAATTTCTTTTATTAATTCTTTTCTTTTAAGTTTGATTTAATGTGGTTGCCGTTAACGGGGTTAGTCGGGTTAGACCTAATCGAAAAATGTCGGAATTTTGGTTAGTTGCGAGAAAGTTAAGTTGAGGGACCATTTGTGTCAAGGGCCAAAACTTAAACCATATTTCGGCCCATGCTTTTCTTAAACCGATGTCCATATAATTATTGTGTGTTGGTGGCGTGAGTAGGAATCAAAGCAAAGTAAATCAAAAAAAACCTACGCCCCCTTTTCTTTTCCTTGTGGAGTTCGGCCGAGAAGAGAAAAAGAGAGAGAGAAATTGAAGGGAGAGAGAGGGGAAGAGAGAAGCCGAGAGAGAGGAAGAGGCTGCTGCCGGCGACGAGGAGAGAGGAGGAAGAAGGCGATCGCCGGCGAGTTTGGTCGGTTTAGAGGACGAGAAAACGTTGCGTCGAGGTAATTCGGAAACCTTTTGTTTGTTAATTGTCAAAGACCGCCGCAAACCGCCACCACCACCGCCGCAGCCACGGCTACCGGCGGTGGGGCCGCCGCTGCACGCCGCTGTGGTGGCGGCAGGGGGTGCGTATGGGTGTGTGGGTGTGTGCGGGTGTGAAGTTGCGTAGGAGTCGGGAGTGGGTGACGTTGGGAGGTCTCGCCGGAGGGTGTTACCGTAACCCTCGTCGCCGCCGCCAACCATCACCGCTGCCGGAGGCGGAAGTGGGTGGTGCTCGGTGGTTTTCCAGCGTAGTACAGCCCTTCCCAGTAAGCTTGTAGGCTGTTCGGGTCTGTTTGGGTTAAGCTATGTCTTAATGGGTTTATAAACAACTTTTGTCATTTCATGTGAAAACGTTTGTCTGCCACTGTTTTGCGACGGCCATAACTTTTCCGTCGTAGCTCGGATTGAGGCGAATCCGGTGCCCACGGTTCACATTCCGTACTGGGCACACTTTTCATGTTTTAGCGGAAGTCCAGTTCGGCCTCTAGCTAGGCGTATTTTGGCTGTTTACACAGCAGGTCCAGTTTTGTCAGTTTGCGTTCCGTTTTAAAAGTCACAGTTTCTGCCACTGTTTTGGGAAAGCCATAACTTTTTATAGGAACGTCGTATTGGGGTGAAACCAGTGCCAAAATCTCCCATTTTGAGTCTAGTAAGTTTCTTATGTTTTGCGGAAAAACCAGTTCGGACCATAGCTAGTGTCAAACTGCTGTTTTGTACTGAAAGGTACTGTTTTTTTGCTGTGCAGCAGATTGGTTTTGTAAAATCCATAATAAATTGTAGAAAAATCGTTAGAAGGTGTATAATATGTCCTTGAAACCCTAACTCAGAGCACTTTCTGGTTATGTAATTTAATTGAGGATTTTCTGGGTTTATGGAGGTCGTAACAGGTCCCGAACAGACCTGTTTGGTTAGACCGGAAAGTCGTTTTAGTGACGATTTAAGGGTGCGTCGTGTTTTAGGGTCCGGGTCTCGTGTTAATACATTTTAACGATTGTTTAGGTGTTGGGAAGTGATCTTGGATTTGTGAAGCTTGAATTATTGTTTGTGAGCTAGGCGCGCTTACGAGGTGAGTTCTCTCACTATAACTATTGTCGGTTATTTTTACATTACGATTTGTACGTGTGTGGTAGTTTTAATTGTTTGTGATGCGGGACTAAATAGTGGGGTGTCTAGTCGGACCTTTATTGTTATGACTACGCGGGTGGCGTAGGAGTTCGGTGGGGCCGAGGTTTATATACGCGGGTGGCGTGGTAACTCGGTGGGGCCGAGGTTTATATACGTGGGTGGCGTAGTAACTCGGTGGGACCGAAGGTTGTATACGCGGGTGGCGTAGGAACCCGGGGGAGCCGGGTAATGCTTGCACGGTTATCGTGTGGTCGGGTGGACCAGCTTATGCCTTTGGGTGGGATGGTGTAGGTATGCATGTTTATGATTTGTTCGTAGACTTGTATGCTGTTTATGTGCAATTATCTGTTTAGAGGTGGTGTGGGAATAACTGTGTTATTTATGGTGTCTGAATTCGCTAAGCTTCATGCTTACCCTTTCCCAATAAATTGTGGTTTCAGGTACGAGTGGCTCCAAGGCGTGACGAGTACACACTGGCGCGTGGTAATAGTTGATTACTTTTATGATTTTAATTTTAGACATTTATTCCGCTGTTTATTGTTCGTGAGAATATTAATTATGAGTTTGCAAATGAAATGATTGAATTATTAAATGAGTTTTTATTAATGAAATGTTACTTTAAAAATTTTAAATTCCTTGTAATTTTTGGGACGTTACATCAAATCACTGCAGTAAACTTTGATTTCCTTCTTCTTCTTTGTTTCTCTTCGATTTCTCTCTATCTCTCTCTAAACCGAAATCACCCACACACATAAACACTTGGATATTTTGTTTTCTAAAGAGGAGACCTCCTAGTAACATGAATATGGCGGTGGCAAAAGTTTTGGCAAAAGTTGCCAAACAACCCTAAACTTATCTCACTTGGCAATAATTACCCCTAAACTTTCAAATAAAAATTAAACTTACCCCTTAGCTTCTAACTCCAAAAATTACTAATCATAAAACTTATAAAATTCCAAATTTAACTTAGATAAAATACCTGGTTATTACAACATCTCCCCCTTAAAAGAATTTTGTCCCGGAATTCAGTTAAGAGAACAGATGAAGGTATTTGGTTCTCATCTCCGACTCTGATTCCCATGTCGCATCCTGACCTCTATGATGTTTCCACTGAACCTTTACTTGTCTGATCTCTTTATTCCTCAAAGTTTTGACTTTGTGATCAACTATAGCTTCCGGTTCTTCCACATAGTTCAACTTCGTCAACCCGAATATCTGGTAGAGAGACTGCTTGGTCTGGTGTGACCAAACATTTCCGAAAATTCGATACATGAAACGCGTTGTGAATCCTGCTCAATTCCGACGGAAGATCCAATCTATACGCTACTTCATCGATCCTTTCCGTAATTTCAAATGGCCCAATATACCTTGGACTAAGTTTACCTTGCTTTCCAAAACGTATAACTCCTTTCCAAGGCGAAACTTTCAACATTACAAATTCCCCAACCTGAAATTCTAACGGTTTCCGGCGTCGATCTGCATAACTTTTCTGTCTGTCTTGAGCTGTTTTCAATCTGTCCCGTATCTGAGTAATCTTATCCGCTGTTAACTGTACTATTTCTGGCCCCGCTAGTTGTTTTTCCCCCACTTCATTCCAACACAGAGGCGTTCGGCATTTTCTACCATACAATACTTCAAACGGTGCCGCCTGAATGCTAGAATGATAACTGTTGTTGTAGGCGAATTCTATCAAAGGCAAATGTTTATCCCATGATCCCCCAAAATCAACTATACAAGCCCGGAGCATATCTTCTAAAGTCTGGATTGTTCTTTCACTCTGCCCATCAGTCTGTGGATGATATGCTGTGCTCAACTTTATCTGCGTTCCCATCTCTTTTTGAAAGCTTCTCCAAAATCTAGAAGTAAAACGACTATCTCGATCAGAAATAATCGAGATTGGAACTCCATGTCGAGTTACTATTTCATTAATGTACAATTTAGCTAAACGTTCCAAGGAATCAGTTTCTTTTATCTGCAAGAATTGAGCAGACTTAGTCAATCTATCCACAATCACCCAAATAGAATCGAATCCCTTTGAAGTTCTTGGCAACTTGGTAATGAAATCAGTAGTGATCTGATCCCATTTCCACATTGGTATATCCAGACGTTGTAACTGGCCAAACGGTTTCTGATGCTCAATCTTTACTTTCTTGCAGGTAGTGCAATCTTCCACATACTTAGCAACACTTCTCTTCATTCCCGGCCACCAATAGAATTGTTTCAAATCTCTATACATCTTATTCGTACCTGGATGAATAGAAAATCGAGATTGATGCGCTTCTTGTAGTACACGGTCTCGTAATCCACCCAAACGAGGCACCCAAATTCTGTTCCCCATACACAACAACCCACGGTCATCTTTCCCAAGCAATGCTGATATCCCAACCAACCGTTCTGACTTCAAACTTTCTTCTTGATAAGCATCTATTTGGCACTTCAGTAATTCATCAAAAATATTAGGAAGAAATTCAGCTCGTAACGATATAGCTTTTATTGTTCCACTTCTTTCTTGAAGACTTAACGCATCTGCCACCACGTTCGCTTTCCCTGGGTGATAAAGGATTTCACAATCATAATCATTCACCAATTCTAACCACCTTCTTTGTCTCATATTCAGTTCCTTTTGATCAAAAAGATGTTGGAGACTCTTATGGTCCGTGAAAATTTGACATTTGGAACCATAAAGATAATGTCTCCAAATCTTTAATGCGAAGACAACTGCTGCAAGCTCCATATCATGGGTAGGATATTGCCTTTCATGATCCTTTAATTGACGAGAAGCGTAGGCAATCACCTTTCCACGTTGCATGAGTACACATCCCAAACCCAGCTTAGAAGCATCAATGTAGACCACAAAATCATCGGAACCTTCTGGCAATGCTAATATCGGCGCGCTGCAGAGTTTCTCCTTCAATATTCTGAATGCCTCATCCTGTTCTGCTTTCCATTCAAACTTCAGATTCTTCCGAGTCAGCTTGGTCAATGGCGTCGCGATTCGAGAAAAGTCTTTTATAAATTTCCGGTAGTATCCAGCTAGACCCAGAAAACTACGCACTTCGGTTGCCGTCTTCGGCGGTTCCCATCTTTCAATTGCTTCTACTTTCGCTGGATCAACCTGTATACCCTTCTCTGAAACTATATGACCCAAAAACTGAACTTCCCGCAACCAGAATTCACATTTAGAGAACTTAGCGTACAACTTTTCTTTCTTCAATAACTCCAAAATCAAACGAAGATGTTACGCATGATCCTCTTTGGATCAGGAATAAATAAGTATATCATCGATAAACACAATGACAAATTTATCGAGATAAGGCTTACATACCCGATTCATTAGATCCATAAAAGCGGCCGGTGCGTTCGTTAACCCAAAGGGCATTACCAAAAATTCGTAGTGGCCGTATCTTGTGCGAAAAGCAGTCTTTAAAACATCCTCTTCCTTAACCTTCAACTGATGGTAGCCAGATCTGAGATCAATCTTGGAGAAGTAACAAGCTCCAACTAATAGATCAAAAAAGTCATCAATTCTTGGAAGTGGATACTTGTTCTTGATTGTACGCTTGTTCAGCTCCCGGTAATCGATACACATTCTCAATGAACCGTCTTTCTTCTTCACAAATAAAACTGGTGCACCCCATGGCGAAGAGCTAGGTCTGATGAAGCCCTTATCGGATAAATCTTGAAGCTGTGTCATCATTTCTTTCATTTCTGGAGGTGCTAATCTGTACGGCGCACGAGCGATGGGAGTGGCTCCAGGTACCAGGTCTATACCAAATTCTACTTGCCTAACAGGAGGAAGACTATTCAAGTCTTCAGGAAAAACTTCTGGGTATTCGTGAACAATAGAAATATCTTCCAGCTTAATCTTCTCAGGCCTACTATCTATCACATAGGCTAAATAACTAGAGCAATCCTTGTTGACACATTTACGGGCTTTTACCATAGATATAAGACTGGACTTATGATTCTTTCGATCTCCATAAATCACTACTGATCTCTTATCCGGTAAAACAACATTGATTATTTTCTTATCACAAACTATGTTAGCCTGATTCTTAGCTAACCAATCCATTCCTACTACCACATCAAATTCAATCAAAGTTATTGGAAAAAGTTGTATCGGTACTCCACACCCCTCTATGTTTATCATGCAACAATCAAAAACTTCCTTAACTGCCACTTGGTTATCATTTGCAGTGTCTACTAATAAAGCATGTTTTAACATTTTAGGTTCTAAATGCATGTGAGCAGCAAAGGAGGGAGACACAAAAGATCGGTTTGCACCAGAATCAAATAACACTTTAGCACGCGTGGAGTTTATGAAAAATGTACCTGTGACCACATCCGGAGTTTCCTCCGCCTCTTTAGCTGTCATTTGGAATGTACGGCCCCTCGTTTTTGGCGGTTCTATTCTTGGGACTACTGGTCTAGTAATGGCTGGTTTCCCGGATGTACCCCCTTGTTGTATTCTACCTCGCGGACAATCGGATTGGAGATGATCCGGAGAGTTGCACAAAAAGCAAAACCGCGTTGATCGACAATCTTTAACAACATGACCGGTTTTCCCACACTTAAAACAAACCCGAGATTCCACTTGACAATTTCCCTGATGGTAGCGATTACATCTCGGACATGGTCTTTCCGCTGGTCGGAACGACGGACGGTTATCAAACCTCTGGAATCTAGACTTCTTTGGATCCTGTGGTGGTCCTTCCCATTTCCTTTTCCCCAAGCTCTTATCACCGGCATCCCTTTTATTGTCTCGTTCGACATTTTCTGCAGCATCCACTGCAGCTGTAAACGTATCTGGCCTTGTTGCAGTCACCAGTCTTCGAACTTCTGAATTTAACCCATAGATAAATCTCTCCATTTTCATCTTTTCTGTAGCAACATAATATCCTGCAAAACGAGATTTTTCTAAAAATCGAGCAGTATAATCTCTGACTGACAAATTCCCTTGCTGTAGATTCATAAATTCTTCTTCCAATTGTCTGACAGCAGCTTGTGGACAGAAGTGTGTTGTGAAAGCTAACACGAATTCCTCCCATGAAAAAGTAGTATATACATCCGCTCCTCTCGATTCTGTATGAGCCTCCCACCAATACAGAGCATCACCTTTTAGCATTGCAGTTCCATAAAGTACTTTATCTTGTTCAGCACATTTACACGTTTTGAAGATAGCCTCGATTTCTTTCAGCCATCTCATAGCTTTTACCGGATCCCGATCTCCTGAATATGTAGGGGGCTTGCAACTAAGAAACATTTTGTAGTCACACCTTTTCATCATCGGTAAGACCGTGGAGGTAAGTGGTATTTCAACTTCGTGTCCCGGACTTGGTCTTTCAGTTTCATTATGACGATTATGTTCGAACATAGCTTGTATGCTATCCTGTAATCTCCCCATTTCCGCAGTCAAGTCATCCCGTGTAACAAACTCTGTACCATGCTGTTGTGTTCTACCTCCAGTTCGGCCCCCAGTTCCCCTTCCGATTCTGCCTCTACCACGATCTCCTCCTCTTTCTCCTGTTCTTATTGGTGGATTCTCTCCACCTGAATTCCTTCCTCCTCTTTGATTCCTTTGTCTAGTGCCACTTGCCATTCTGTAGATTCAAACAAAGTTAATATACACATAAGCACGTACCCCATATAATAAGGTATTCCAGTTCAAACATGTATCTGTAAGATCGTAATTACACTGGCCTGGTGTAATTTGAAATTACCTTACATGATGTTCCTTCTACCTTTTAAACTTAGCATCCCCAGGTTCTAAAATAATAGGGACATCCTACTTCACATGCAGTTTAAGTCTAGGTACAGATACTAATACCTATATCCCTTAAACCTGGCTCTGATACCATCTGTAACATCCCACATATCCAAAAGTACATATAACATATAATTCTTAACATGGTTTCAACAAAATAATTCACATTACACATTTGGTCCCAAAGTCTGACTAATCAATATAAAATTCAGTACAAACTTGATCCCATTTAGATCAGATAATAGCTAATAACAGAAATTTAAGTACAAAAGCATCATCAACTTCATAATGATCATCATCCCACATAGCTATCCACCAAGTAATCTAATCATTTACTCTTACTGGTACCACCACCTGGAATACAGATTTTTAAAACAGAAAATGAGGGTTAGACCTAAGGGTCTAGTGAGTAAATCCCTGACATTTGTAAATCATTGAAAATTCATTTACATAAAACACTCTTCGTATAAATATACATACATCACACGTAAATTAATACCAAATAAGATTTACACATCATACCTGTCTCATTCCACCTTATCCCTCCACCAATGGCCAATATCAATTGGTTGCGAGCCAATTTATCACACCGGTCCAAAGCCCGGCCACGTATTATATTTTCATATAATACTCACGTAATTATAATATCTCAATATATTATAATCACCCACGTATGACATATTCATACACATTATCAAACATTAGTTATTCACATAATGCATCCCAGTAAAATACTTTTTAAAATAAAACTCACCTGGTTTGTTTATCACCAAAAGTCTTCCCAAGTTAATATCAAGTATGTCGATCCTTCACAAAATCTGAAATCATATAAAATACCAAATATCTCTTTTAAAACTAAACTTACGAAATCCTCAACTCAAGTCGCAACCCCTCAAAAAGTAAATTAAAATCGCAATGAACAGTACCAAGTAGCAACCAACTGTTGCGATTCCAACCCAAGTCGCAGCCCTCTATTGCGATCTCAACACCAAGTCGCAATCAACGGTTGCGACTCCAATGCCAAGTCACAATCAACGGTTGCGACTCCAATGCCAAGTCGCAGTTCACTGTTGCGACGCCAACTCCAAGTCGCAACGGTCTACTGCGACTTCACTTCATAGTCGCAATTGCCTATTGCGACAATCATGAATGTCGCAACTCAAGGTTGCGACTTCGATGATGTTCATCCAAGTCTCAGCCCACTCTGTTCATCCTAAAACCCAGATTTTTGCAGTTTTATACTATGCATGTTACTGATAACTTGCAGATATGATTAAGACCAATAACATAACCTAACCTTAAGCTTAGATTTCCCAAAACATCCATTTTTAGCAAAACCCACTTAAGAACTTACATAGCAAACTCAAGAACACTTTTAAGAATCAAAACACATGCAAGGTATGGATTGTTTACCTGGATTACTTCAGTCTAGTCCTCAAATCACTGCAGTAAACTTTGATTTCCTTCTTCTTCTTTGTTTCTCTTCGATTTCTCTCTATCTCTCTCTAAACCGAAATCACCCACACACATAAACACTTGGATATTTTGTTTTCTAAAGAGGACACCTCCTAGTAACATGAATATGGCGGTGGCAAAAGTTGCCAAACAACCCTAAACTTATCTCACTTGGCAATAATTACCCCTAAACTTTCAAATAAAAATTAAACTTACCCCTTAGCTTCTAACTCCAAAAATTACTAATCATAAAACTTATAAAATTCCAAATTTAACTTAGATAAAATACCTGGTTATTACACGGACAGTCCTTAACCCAATGACCTGGCTTGTGGCAATAATTACAGTTGCCACACGTCTTTGATTTCCCCCGAGAACCAGGTCGGCGAAACGGAGAGCGCCCATGGTTTCTTCCTCTTGAAGAATGTTGATCGTCTCGGCCTTTGTCAGCAAATAGGCCTTGACTGTAATTGTTCTCTCTGTGATTGTTACCGATCCGCATCTGAATTCGTTGGTCTTCAGAAATCATTCTTGTTTTCACATCAGACAAAGAAAGAGTTTCTCTTCCATAAATAAAACTGTTAGTGAATTGGGAATATTTCTCGGGAAGCGAATACAACAGGATCATAGCAAGTGCTTCTTCGTCTTTTGCAAGAAGAGCATCTGTTGCCTTCAACTTCATGATGATATCTTCGAATTCGGTCATGTGCGCCTTAATTGTTGTGCCTTCCTTCATTTTGAAGAAGAGACACGACCGCATCAGTAACAATTTGTTGGTCAAAGTTTTCTTGAGATATAAATTCTCAAGCTTGCTCCAAATACCTACAGTTGTCTTTTCGGACACAATTTCAGATATAACATTATCTCCCATAGCCATCTGCAAAGTAGTAAATGATCATGCTTCCATTTCTTTAGCCTTAAGGTCAGACATATTAGGGTCTAACTCGTCTTTAGCAAATACTACGGGATGGACTCCATTTTTCCTAAGTGCCACGGATGTTGTGAACTGCCATTTACCAAAGTCACCGTCCCCATTCCAAGTCTGTATACGAATCCCAGCCCCGGACAAATTAAAGGTACCTTCTTGGTACGGTTTTAGGACTGGTTAGAGGGACCGGCTCCAAATGGGTTTTCTACTTCAGCCATAGAGAAAACGAAATGTGTAAACTGTTTATGTATATTTTCTACACAAACCCAAATCTAGATCCGAAGCTCTGATACCAATTGTTAGGAAAAAAAAATATCGTGCCAAAGAAAATACGAGAAGCTCACGAATGATTTCTATGGTCCCAAAACGAGTAGAAATCCAAATGCACAATAAACCCAATAACAAATGCGGATAACAATGATCTAGATGTTTACACAGTATATTCTCGAACGTATAAAATTAAACTCACGCGAGTTATATATATATATATATATATATATATATATATATATATAAAGAGAGAGAGAGAGAGAGAGAGAGGCGGGTTCAAACGAGGAGCGTACCAATTTAAGAGAACGTGAGGAGCAATTGATAGTTATGAATCACATGTGATTGGCAGTTGTGGATCACATGTGATTCACAACTGATCTGGATGAGAATCGACAGTTATGGATCACATGTGATTGGCAGTTGTGGATCATTAATGATCCGCGACTTGCACGCGTCGCGAACCAAGTCGCGCTACTTTTGCGCGAAAATTCGATTATGTCCGATTTTTTAGCGTTGTAAATCATATGTGATCAGAAGCATGGGAGTGCTCCTCACGTTCTCTTAAATTGGTACGCTCCTCGTTTGAACCTTCCTCTATATATATATATATATATATATATATATGTATATAAAAGCGATGGAAACGTTAGTATCTATAAATATATATATATATATAAGCGTATATATCGACGAAATATATATATAATAATGATATATATATATATATAATATATTAGACGAAATATATATAAATATATATATAACGAGATATATATATATATATATGGCAAGTAAAACACAACCAATAACACCGGGAGTTAACGTGTTTCCACTATCGTTGTGATAGTGTACGTCCACCAAAGAGAGAGAACAAGTGTTTATTACCAACCAAGGAGATTACAGGTGCTTAACAAGGATCTTAAGATCCACGATCAACTAACAAATCTTCTCGAGCACCACCGAATATCAAGAACACTCTCGACCTCACAAACTCTAGATACCAAGAATAATTTAGGGAGGGTGTTTGGTGGATGGTGTGGCAGCCGGCGAGAAGAACAAAGAAGAGGAAGAAAATGGTGTGTTTAATATGGAAGGGATGAATGGGTATGTATAGGGGTTTGATTGAGTAGTGACCAAGCATAAGGTTAGTTTGGTCATTTCATCTTTAACACCATGCAAGGCACGTGTATCATCTCTTCACAATAATATATGTATTTAATATATATATATAGGGTCCCCTTCTTTTGTTAACCGTCCAATTAGTGTTAACCGTGTTAACTTTTTTGGACCAATAGGAATCAAGATAGGTTACTGGTTTGGTAAGGCTAGTTTAGGAATTTCAGAATTTTAATTATTTATGCGTTATTTACTTTCCTAATTTCATGCACAAGATATTTTTGGTAGTTATTAATGATAATCTTAATCTTCTAAAACCCATTTTCATTTTTGGTAATTATTAATGATAATCTTAATCATCTAAAACCCATTTTCAAACATAATCTTCATCTTCACGTTCCAGATATTATTTTCACGTTTTTTTTGCATAGATGCACGATTTCAAACTACATATATGCACATCATAGAATTGCATATATGCACATATTAATACTGCATATATGCATACCTTAGAACTGCATATATACACATCATAGAATTGCATATATGCACATCAGTTGAATATATGAAGATAAAAAGTGCATATATGCACAACTATAAATCTGTGTAAAGCTGCATATATGCACAACCATAAATCTATGTAAAATTGCATATATGCACAACCATAACTATGTGTAAACCATAATCTATATAAAATTACATACATGCACAACCATAAATATGTGTAAACCATAAATATATGTAAAATTGCATACATGCACAACCATAAATTTGTGTAAACCATAAATCTATGTAAACTTGGATATATGCACAACCATAAATTTGTGTAAACTTGCATATATGCACATATGCACATAAACAAAATAGCGTGTATCCATAAGAATAATCAAACCAACATGACAAATAATCATATGCACAGTGTATGTGCATATATGCACATCAGTTGCATGTATGAAGATCAAAAAAGTGCATATATGCATTTAAAACTGCATATATGCACATCATAGAAGTGCATATATGCACTTTTTAGAATTGCATATATGCACTTCAAGAACCATCCAAACGGCTCAACCTAATTACTCTCATCCTTCATCCCTTCTTCCTCCTCCTCCAACCTCACTCTCGATTATTATCCATAATCAAATCTACTAAACAATGAACAAACAAATTCAACAAAAAACCCACTTTCATTTTCACTAGAAATCACAACAAAAGGAAAACGATTTCACATGAATATTAACAAGAAGAACTAGCAGTAAGAACATTAAAAACCTACTTAAATTTCAGTGTTAATACTAGAACCCTAAAATTCCTGAAAAGCAGATCCAATTTCATCCTTGCCTTTACTCTTTTTACTTGGAAGTAGATTTTGATGAATCTTCGGCAACACTCCACCGTTCCTGACAGCCAATTGAATGTGTCTTGGACTTATCCTGTTCTTCTTGTTGTCCCTTGCAGCATTTCCAGCAATCTCCAAAACCTAAATCAATTACAGAAATCAATAAGACAGAACAATGACATAAAAATTAACAAGACGATATTAGATCAAGGTTGCTGCTTTTCGTCGGTTTGCAATGCACAAGTCCACAAAGCATAATAGAAAATTTTCAGTCACGAAACTTTTTCCCGATACCAACACTTAAATCATAACAATTATACGAATCATCAAGCAAAATTAAACCTAATAAATGTGTCAAAATTTGGAAACATAATATCGAAATCGATAGAACGAAAGAAGTATTTACCATAACTATCTAGGGTTTGGTCGTCCTTCAAGATTCTTCCTTTGTAAATCAACCTCTGTTGATTGGCCGGAACATCACAGTTCTGAGCCAAAAGATCCTTGAAAGCGACAACCGTTGATCCAAGGGTGGCTCGCACCGAGAACTTATTGCCGTTAGAGCATCGGATGTTGAGGGCGATCTATGCATCGCCACCGTCAACGGAGGCGAAACCTTTTTGAGTTGACTCTCCTCCCTCCACACCCATCAGAGAAAAACCCTAATACTAGAAACAGAATCCACACTTGCACAAACCAGGATTGTATCGAAGTAGTGTTGAAGATTTACACAATTGGGATCGATCTTGAGGATATGCTTTGGAAGATTTCTGATATTCTTCAAAATCAGAATCCCTAGAATTCTGGTGCGTGCTACCGTGAAATCAGCAAATTGAAACATTGCCTTTTTTAATGTTATTTATGTTTTTACCCTTTTACCCCGGTGCATATGTGCATCTTAACAATAGCGCCTGAATCAAATTTTAAATCAATTAAAATAAATGATTTTTTGTATGCCGTTGATCTTTATTATGGACGGATGAGATTGGTTAGCACGGTTAATACTAATTGGACGGTTAACAAAAGAAGGGCCCTCTATATATATATATATATATATATATATATAGAGAGAGAGAGAGAGGAGGGATCATGAGAAAACCATAATTAATATGCAAACTTTACAAACCTCAACCAACCAATCATATTTTTTCTTGATTTTTTATTTTAAATTAATGGGAAAGGGAAATGTTGTCTTTTGTAGCTTATCTCATTAATTAAGGAAACCGTAACCAAGATTAATTATTTTGATTGTGTAATTAATTCCATGAATTCCCTATTTTATGGAAGATTAAATCTAATTCAATCTTTATCTAACTTGTGGGTTACGATTATCTCCATAATCTTCTCAAAAAGTGGGTTGATGATTTTAAAGATAATCTGCAAAATAATTTTTTTTGATACCATCTTCTTCTCCGGTGGTATTATTCGACTTGTGCAGTTGTGCTCACATGGTTCATCATCATCATCTGGATTCATCATCTGAGTTTTCAATCTGAGTTTTCATGTTCATCGTCATCTGGGTTCATCATCATCAGCTGGGTTTTCAATCTGAGTTTTCATCAGCTGGGTTCATCATCATCATCTGGATTCATCATCTAATTTTTGTATCTGAGTTTTCATGTTCATCGTCATCTGGGTTCATCACCATGGTCATCATCATCATCTGGGTTTATCATCACCATGTTCATCTAGGTTCATCTGGGTTCATCGCCATCTGGGTTCATCTGGGTTCATCATCACCATGTTCATCTGGGTTCAGCAGCTTAATGACGCATCTGTTGTCCCCTCGAGTACATTCAAGACCTCCCCGAACAGATGACCGGGACAGTAGCTTAATGAAGCCGCTGCTGCCCCCCAACTAACGAAAGAACAGCCCTGGCTTATCAGGAGCAACAACTCATCGTATGAAAGATTTCATCACATAACAGAAAAGATTTCATCAGACCTTAAACACATATCAATTTTCTATTCATCAGTTTATATGCAAAAGATTCATTATCTTCGTTGGTTTCATTATGGTGATTGATTTAATAGTGGTAGCACATGAAAATAACGATGGTGATGTTTGATTTAATAGTGAAAATATACAATATAATCACATAATATTATATTTTCATATTTTTCACCTAACTTTCATTCTAATCTGATTTCACTATTAAATGATTCTGTTTACATTAATCTGTTTCATACATGAATCTGTCTCATTCTAATGTGATTTCACAATAATGTAGTTGTTTACATGAATCAGTTTCATTAACAGTTTCATATGCATCATTTTCGTATTTTCACCTACTTTTCATTACCAGTTTCATTATGGTGCATTTCACCATAAACACATATCAATTTTATGTTCATCAGTTTCATTGTGGGTCAATCAGTATACCAGATTCATTATTGGTCATGATATCGAAAGGAAACATGGATGAAACTATGGCTCAAAATAACATCACACGAGCTTCACATCAGTTTCATCATAACAGTTTCACAACATACAAACCCTAATTTCATACCTCCACCATTGTTAATGCAGTAAAATCGGTGTATAAAATATCAAGAAATCGACAGCAAGAATATCGTATTTGTTGATCGTGATCTTCTTCTCCAGAATAATCGGTGGATTTGCTTGCTGTTGTTTCATCGAGATTTCCCTGAAATGGCGCAAGAAACCGTATATTCAATATGATTAATTACTTTCCTTTGTTAACCTAGTTGAAAGAATTACCCATTTACCCATTTTTATTTTTTAGGTTAATTAAATTAATTTGTTAAATTTCATTATTACCATATTTACATTAATTTAATCTAAGTCATTGATTATCTTAATCTATGATGATAAGGTGGGTTTCATAGTTTGCAACATAATAGTGGTTTGCAAATGAAACCACCTCAATATATATATATATATATTATAACAGTCTCTTTTGTACATTAAGATGTAGAGGTTGTTTGTTTACCTCTTAATAGTTCCCTTTTAAGAGGTAACCTCTTAATCGTTAAGAGGTGAATCTTGTTTGGCAAAAAAATAGTTTGCCTCTTAATGGTTCTAAAACCCTCTGAATGATTTTATTTTCTGGACCTCCCTTAACCATTTAGCGCTCTGATTTCATTCTGAGCAATTGCAAAACAACTATATTTCACTTTGAACTATATCATAAGAGTCTCTTAATCATTCTGACCACTTAATCATTCTGCACCAAACCATTCAGCAACTGCCAAACAACCCCTTATTCTTTTTACATATTTAATTCATACACTTTCAAAGTGTATCATATATTATTTTGTGTAAATTACATGTTTGGTCCTTGTGGTTAATGTATTTTAACAGTCTAGGTCCCTACTTTAAAATATCTATGGATTGTTGTACCATTGTTGGTTGCATTTTATAACACCTTGGGTCTCTAAAACTAATTATGTTTGAAATATCTCCGTTAAAGTGGTCATGTGCAAGACACATGATGGGTAGTTTGTTCATTTTATGCATTTTTCTCATTTTACATGAAAAAATAAAAACAACCAAAACAAACACCAATATATATTGCCATGTGTCCCTCCCACCAAGAAATCGGATGTACAAAAAAACAGATCTTTATGGACACCACGAAATCAGGTGTACAAAAAACCACATCTTCATGAACACTAAGGTGACGTTTGGTTTGCAGAATGTTTTTGGATGGAATAGAATCTGTCAAAAGAATTTGACTTTGAAGGAATTGAAATGGAATGTTGTCAGGTCTGACCACCTATTTGGTTGGCAGACATTGGAATGGAATCTATTAAGGAATTGCAATATGTCTGTTTGGTTAACATAATGTAGCTTTGGAATTGAAATGAAATATTGATAAATGACCAAAATGCCTTTTTTGAAAATTTTATTTTTTATAAAACTAAAATACTTTGAAAAAATAAAATTATTAAAATAATAAATAACATAATTAAAATAAATAATAAATAAAATGGATAAATAAGATAATTAAAATAAATAAATATTTAATTAATTAAAATATTAAATATTTTAAAAATATAAAAATAATAAATAAAGTATAATTATATTAAATAAAATAAAATAAAAAAGTATTAAATTAAATTAAATTAATTAAATTAGCTACTGTCATCATGGATATATTGTTACATAAGCATAGTTGTTTCTAAATTGTTACAGTGACTGATGAACGTTAAAGTACGTTTCTGGTGTTCGTGTATGGATAGCCATTCTTATGGTTATCTTTTGTGTTTAGCAGAACAATGGTGAATACGCCAACCAGATCCCCTAATTCTTCGAAAGATTGGGCAGTAAATGATTGGTCGGTGGAGAAGCAACCGGAAATGGGTGGAACTCATGAAAGTCCACCGAGGCCGCCTCTAATAGGAGGAATTGATAGTCAAACGCAAAGAACAAGTACCGGTACCTCTAACCCGGTGACAACCGAGTCTACAATGGAATCTCGCATGATGGAGAATATGATGCGAGTGATGAATACAGCACTGGCACAACAATCCGAAATGTTCATGAAAGCGTTAAACGATCGAAGTACTGAGCTACGACGAACGGAGACGGGTACTGGTCTAGTAACTCCACCTCTATTTAGAACCTTGGGTGGAACAGACCTGTTTCACTCTGTTCCTGTTTGTTCCACTGTTCCACATAAAAGTCCTGTCAAACGTGGAACAGTGATCCCTGTTCCAGTGTACCAAACACGCCCTTATTGATGTAAACCACATTTGCATAGATGACAAACTACCAATCAGGAAGAATAAAGTCTCTTTTCGTAATTGAAATATCAATTATTCATTTATGGGCATCTAACATGTAGACTCTGAACTCCATGCTGATCAAAAACATCACAAACACATGCAGATGAAGCAAGTTTTGTAGGGCTACTTTGACCAAGTTTAGGATTTGAAGACCTTAATAAAGTAACTTATTGAGGCTAAATGCAAATTACTTGTGGTATAAACTTGCAGCAGATGGTAAAAGGGAGAAGTTGCTGTTTCTTTAACTCCAGAATGTGGCCCATTCTCTTTCACCTTGTTCATTGCTGCTGTTGAACTTTGTCTCTTGGAACTTCTTTGAATGTGTAGACTACTGACTGTAATGTTACCTCTTTTAAACGGAGAAGATGAGTAGAACATGAGATAAGATTAAGAGAGAACATTTATCTATAGTGTAGTTTCATCGTTATCAGGGATGGCGTTGCTACATTGCGCCTTCTAGCTTATGCTTCTTTTTAGCTTTATGTCTTCCATTGAAATGGAAGATCTGCAAAAGTTGATTTAGCATTGTGATTAAAACCCATTTGCTCAATTGGTCAAAACAAGCGACATTGTGAGTTGTTGACATAATCATGTGTAGATCAGATCTTCATAGTTTTGGATTGGGCCATTTGTGGATGATCATAATGATATTGTTGGCCTGTAGTTTATGTTTCTTGCAACTGGGTACCCAACCCAACCCAACTCATAGCATATATGTATAATCTTTTCTTTATGTAAACAATAGACAACATGTTTGAGTTAAAGGTTAGCAATCTGATTGACTTCAGAAGATGGATATTATTTGATAATGAAAACCGAAAAGCTTGAGGGAGTTGAGGACTTTAGGGATTTGTAACTACTCTCATATGATCTCGATTGATTTGTATTCATATGTGAAATTGCAAATGATAGATTCATTAGTTGAAAACATAAGAGATAGTATAGGAAAGAAGTCATGAATACAAGATATGTAACAAATGTAAAAAATAACATTTTTCAATATATATATATATATATATATATATCCGTCTCATTACCAAAGAATCCTATTGTTACAAAAAAAGAAAAAAATAACAATAATTCCAAAATTATACCCAAATTCGTATAAGTTTGTTTGTTTCTATCCAGTTTGGTCGGATTAAGAGCATCTCCAACACTTATGTTAAAATAGAAAAAATTGGGATTTTAGCATATTTGTTGCTTCAACAGCTATGCTATCCTCTATGCTAAAATAGAGAAAAGATGAGAGAGATTGTAAAAATCTCTAAATTTAGAGAAATCTCTATTTAGATGGTGTTCCACCAAAACTAATCATTACTCCCAAAAAACAAACTTTTTTCTCCCTAACATTCCATATATTGAATATTTTAATAACATAATTAAATAATTTAAATATTTTAATAACATAATTAATAGTAGAGTTGCTAAAATAACATAGCTGTTGGAGTTGGATGAATTTTTTTAGAGATTTTAAACTTTTTTACTCTATATTTGAAAAACTTTAGCATAATTATTGAAAATGCTCTAAAAAGGATTTTTGTTTGGAAAGAATCTTTGACATAGACATAGAGATAGACATAGGAGGAAATGAGGTTTTTTTATTAATATGTTGTTTAAAGGAAAAGGAAAAGGTAAAAGAAATGGATGGAGGATGAACTGGTGGTGCCTCTTCAACTCCTTAGGCCGTGCGTATCGCCATCGGGTACCACGGCCGGGTTCGAATGCGGGTAGCAGCGGGTAGGGTGGGTTCGTGGTACGGGGGTGGGCGGGTTCCGATCGGGTAGGGGGTAGCGGGTAGGGCTGGTTCGTAAACTAGATTAGCACCATTCGGGTTCATGGTTTTTGTTGCAGGTTTTGTTGTAGATTTGTGGGTAGCGGGTAGGAGTGGGTTCGGTGGGTTCGTGGGTTGGCGGTACTCCACTTTAGGGTAAGGAGGGTAGGAAAGAGAAAAGTTGATGTGGCGCTGAGGTGGCATTCGAGTTCAGTGGGTTCGTGGGTAGGCGGTACTCATGGCCTTATCCATCCTTCTCTTTTATATCCCCACCCCATCCTATTCTTAAAATATAATTGCAACCAACAAAACCTAAATTTAAACCAAAACAAGAATATGCTTACTTTTTCAAACTAACTCAAACTTAGGAAATCTCCAATGTATTTTTCTATTTTACACTCTAAAAGAGAATATTTCAAGTATATTTTCTTCTATTTTGATTACATATATTTTCAATAATACCCTTATATTTATTAACTTTATCATGTTATTTTAATGATGTTATAATTCATATTTAATTTCGCATTAAATTATCAAAAACCAAATTTCATTAAATAAAAATGTTACATTTTCAACACACAATATCAACAAGCTCCTTATGCATCTACGCCGTTTGGAAAATATTTTAATGATCTTGGAGGATATGGATCTGTTTTACCCGACTATTAAATTATTATCAATGTTATTCAAAAACCGTTTTCCGCTTATGTATGTTTTTATTACGGTTGTCGTTATGTATTTTTATCTTTATCATTTGTAATGTTTTTATGTTAAAATATGTGTTAATGGCGTGTTTTAATTAAATATGTTATGCTGTAAATTGTTAAAGTTTATTAGTTTTTTAAATTAGTTGGATAAATTTAAATTGAATTTAAAACATAAAGGTAAATATAATTCTAGTTTATTAAAATTGTAATTAGATAACAAATAAAATAAAAATACAAGAATATAAAAAATAGAAGGGTCATTTTGTAATTATCAATAAGTTAGAGAAAATAGAGAGTATGAATAGTAGCTCTCTCTATATATATAGTTACCATTCATTTCTCTATTTTATAGAGTAAAATAGAGAGTTCATTGGATAGAATTTAGAGAGTAAGATAGAGATAGAGAGTAAAATAGAGAGTTCATTGGAGATGGTCTTACTCTCAATTTTTTTTTAATTATGCATTAAAAGCTTAACCAAACTAAATTCATAGCACGGTCGCATCTATGTGATTAGTTAAGGTATACATAAGTTGGTCTAGACACCCACCGTTGATTAGAAAAAAGAACGAACATAACTAAATTTATAGCATAGGTGTGCGATATCTGAGTAAGGGCCTGTTTGGAAGTGGCTTAATTGGCTTAATGAGAGCTTCAGCTTATTCGCTCAGCTATAACTATAAGTGAGTGTTCGGTACTGGCTTAATCATAAAAGATATGGCTTTTTCGCTCAGCTTTGGAGGGGTAGCTTTATGGAGACAGATGGTTTTATTCCCTCAATACCCCTCCCCCTCTATCTGCTCATCGATTTGCTCCTCCAAAACCAATTTCTTCTCTTACCTCAACAACAACAGGTTCCTCACGCACTCCATCAATGGAGGACGACCCAGAAAGCTTCGATGGAATTAGGGCTCACTTTCCCTTTTCTGCAAAAAAAACAAATCCCAAATCCCTCCTGAATCATTCCACAACCACAACCACCGTCGCCGACGACTTGCCCTCATCTACTTCCTTTCCGACCGACAATAATAAGAACAAAGACACTTTGTTACTGTGCTTCTTCTACGATATGAATATTCACAGTTCACCACAAAATAGAATTTCCACAAAAAGAAGAGATAAACATGATAGTGAAATGGGTATGCTTATATATAAAAAACGCCAAGTAAATGAAGGTTCTGCTGGTATTGAGAAGTAAGAGAAGATTGTGATGTTGATGTTGATGATGATGAAAAAGGGTGGAGAGTGTAAGGGGAAGCGAGAGGAGGTGGTGCGATTTCCACTGCCAAATTTCAATGACTAAAAATCTTGTCAGAGTTTATGTAAAAGGGTATCGATTTCCACTTGCCAAATTTCATCATCTATCTAAACCTAAATTTTAATTACAATTAAAGAGGGATTTTTTCTTCTAATTTTGGTTAGTTCTAGAAAATTTGAGTTTATTGGGTGTTTTGTGGAGATGATTTTTGCAACAATTAATGATCTGAAAGAAAAGGAGATGGGCTTTTACAGAGATATATTTTGTTTTTTCAACATGTTTTAGTATTAGGAGATCAATACACCAAATATAAATAAAACATTTTAATTGTTCAGACGGATTATTCAGCACAACCAACAAACAACAATTTTATTTATTTACACAGACAACTTTATCAATACAGCTAACTTTATCCATACAGGACTTAATAAAAAACCAACCAAACAGCCCCTAAGTCTGAATTGAGGATTAAAGTTTTCTTGTTTAACAGGAACAGGAACAGGAACAGAGTTTGAGTTCCACATTTAGCAAATTCCCCAAATTTCAGCCCTTAATTTTGGGTTTATGTATTGTTTTTCAAACATAGATTGGAGGAAAGCAAATGTGGAAGTGGTCGAACTTATGGCCCTGTTTTTACTCAATAGATATATTACTTGCAAACAGAAAATTACAAAGCTAGTGGAGTATTTAAAACTGCAATTGCAAATGTTATTATTATTAAAATGGAACCAAATCATCTACATACGCAGGCTGCACGCAGAGTGAATTCCCTTATTATTAATTACATTGAGACTCTCAAACTCAAATCTGCCAAACCTCTTTGCTGCTGTATCATAACATCATCATCATCATCATCATCATTCCTTGTTGTTTTAGCGCCACCACTCTCCTCAAAACAATACCAAGGAACCTGCCACTTCGCATCTTCAAGAACAGCACCTACTTCAAACGTCATCATGTGTGCCTCCCTTCCTGCGTGCAATGCAACCCCATCCATCCATCAAAAACCCTAACCCCCAAATTGATATTATTGTTAATTAAAAAATAATCTGAAAATACCTGTGTAGAACACCCAATGGACGGGGCGTTTGGTGACAACATCTTCGTAGTAGGTGATGAATTCGGCCTTCTCCCAAACGTTACACAGGAATCCATCCACGTGGCGTTGACCCATGTAGGTGGCTCCATCCTGCCAATTAGGGCGAAGGATTCCAACCTCCAGCTGAGCCGAGTTGCATTCGCGATTGGAATCCAGAATGTAGTAGAATGAGGTACCGTTGTTCCATTCCAGGTCGTACAGGAGTTTTCCAAGCTGATGTTGGATGATGTTGAAGTTACGGCCATTGATCCTAGGGGTGCTTACGGTTTGGGTTGATCGGGTTGAAGGCATTTCGACACATAAACTCAATGTTGGCGGTTTGAAAAAAATTCAACCCAACCCAAACAAAGGTACAACCCAACCCAACCCAACCCGTTCGGGTTGATCGGGTTGGTCGGGTTGTGTTTAAACAATGTAAAATCAAAATTAAAAACATAAAATAAAGGAAACATGTCTTTATAATACAACCGATAATTCACACAACATATAGATACTACATATAAAAATGTCTAAACCAAATATATATATATATATATATATTCATGAAGCCAAATTTACAAAATCATGAAGCTAGGTATGGTTTGTATGAGTTTGTACAAACTAACTGGTTTGTATTTGATACCCAGCCTATATATATATATATATGTATAGAGGAAAGTTCAAATGAAAACTCAAATTCAATTGTAAACATGAGGACAAATCTCGTCCATTGATCGCAGCCATATTTAAGCCATTCCTAAAATTCAGCTTTAGGGGTTTTTTCGTCAAATTAGAATGAGCGCATCCTTTATTGACTTTTTATTTTCTTTTTTAATTAAAAAACTTTTACCCCCTTAAATTTTAAAATAAATTATCTCAAGAATTACTAACATTTTAATCAAACAAATTACATCAAAAAAACGAGAATTTCGTGCTCTTCGATATGACATCCATCATGATATAGTTTTTTTTTCGTTTTAACCGTTTTACGTGAAATCGCGTATATGTGTTATATTCAGAGTGAATAAAGGTACATTTATTCAGTTTTGAATATTTACCTTTATTCAGTCTGAATATATAGAGTTATTCAGACTGAATAAAGGTACAAAATTTAAACATTTATTCGTTTTGAATATCTACCTTTATTCAGTCTGAATATAACACATATTCAGACTGAATATAACACATATTCAGTCTGAATATAACACATATTCAATTTGAATATAACACATATTCAGACTGAATATAACACATATTCAGACTGAATATAACACATATTCAGACTGAATATAACACATATTCAGACTGATAACAAACCAAAATCAACAAAATCCTTATCATCGATCACGACCGTCACGTTAGAGAAGAATCATGCGGTAAACTTACATTCTTCTCAACAGTTCTTTTAGGAAATAGAAAAACGTGTCTTGGATTTTACGAAATTGCTCTATTTTAATCTACCTTTTATTGTTTTAGAACTTGCAATATCTAACCCTAGAGCAAGTTTTCCGAGGTGGGTGTTTTTCTCTTATGTGACGGAAATGGGGCTTGAGTTCAACAGAATCCATGTAAGTATTCGAAACTAGATTGTATTAATTCGTGGGTTATAAACATTTAGTGGATTTTGGAATTTGGGCATTTCTTTGGTTTGTTAATTAGCTTTCTGTTATTGTTTTTGAATTTCATACTCCAACACTTCGGACTGTTAACTCGCACATCCTGTTATTTGACCCTAAATGGGGCTCTTTTCATGGAGGGAAGAGTATCCAACAATGCCGAACTTTTAGACTGATGATAAGTATTTGGGACTAGTAAAGAATGATTGAATTTAGGTTTAGGGAATGGATTGGATTCATATCAAGTAGCAACCAGCAAATTGATTTATTTCTAATTACCATACAAATCAAGATGCAGCGCTTAATAGGAAATGTTCCCTTACATGTTTATTTTTTGGGTAAAAAAACTATTAACTGATTGATATGTGTTATATTCAGACTGAATATGTGTTATATTCAGTCTGAATATGTGTTATATTCAGTCTGAATATAACATATATACACGATTTCACGTAAAAAACGGTTAAATCGAAAAAAACTATATCATGATGGATGTCATATCGAAGAGCACGAAATTCTCGTTTTTTTGATGTAATTTGTTTGATTAAAATGTTAGTAGTTTTTGAGATAATTTATTTTAAAATTTAAGGGGGTAAAAGTTTTTTAATTAAAAAAGAAAATAAAAAGTCAACAAAAGAGGGCTGATTCCAATTTTACCCTGCACGCTAAAAATTCACTAAGCCATGGACATAGTTTTCAAGTTATTTACAAAATTGTCACCGTGTTTTTTATTCATTGATCTGATCTCCGATTTTTTAATCAAGGGCCGTGGTTTGTCCTCACGTTTACAACTGAAATTTGGTTTTTATTTGAACCCACCCCTATATGTATATATATATATATGTATATATATATATATATATATATATCGGGTTCATCGGGTTGGGTTGGGTTCAAAATCTCCTAACCCGATATCAACCCAATACATACGGTTTGAGGATTTTACAACTCGATTGGACATCGGGTTGGGTTATTTCACGTCGGGTTGGGTTGGGTTGATCAGGTTGATCGGGTTTTTGAGCACCCCTAATTGATCCAGTGATACCACAGATCTATCAATTGGATTTCGCCGCTATTGTTCATCACCAGAATCGAGTGGAATTGCTCCGGCCATGTGGTTGGTGTAGGTGCCTCCTCCCCCTTGCTCACTCCAATAAATGAGCAGCTGGATAATCCTAGCAGCAGCACATGCAGCAGAACATGAACTGGAAAGGGAGAGGCTGAAGCCGTCGTCGTCGTCATCGTCATCGTCGCCGCCGAGATCAAACTGGACAGGTGTCGTATTTAAACAGATGTCTATGGATGGGTTTATCTGGGATATGATATGGGCTTGATTTTTTACATAAAAAAGTAAATATTAGTAAAAGTTATGGGCTATATATATTTATCAGTATATTTTGGGCTTCTTTTAGAATGCACTAAAATGATATCAAAACATAAACCAAAACTCTGACTAACAAAATATAAATATAGATTACCTAAAACAAAACAAAAACATCAATTATGAGTTCTAGTCACAAAATAAAGAATAAAATTTACATATACGCTTAATGGTTTCTTAGGGTTGGGTTTGGTAAGAAGTGTCAAATTTGATGAGAAGTGTGCGAAGTGGTTGTCAACCGTTGGATGAGAAATTGACGAACATTAGAATGAGATGCACCGAGATGAACCGGACCGATTCCTTTTTAAGCCGCAATTCATGGGAGGGTATTTGATTAAAAATGATCAACGGTTTAAAAGTACACTTCTCACCAAAAATGACACTTGTCACATGATCCAATGCCATGATTTCTATAGTTCTACATAAGTCAATGTATCATAGTGTTATCGGATTTCAGGCCACGATCCTCAAAACATAAAATGAACTAGTTTTCTAAACCACCTGTCGTTAAACAAATTATCTGTATTTTCTGCAAAACATTATAGCCAAATCCATGCTTCCTGATTTTGTGTCACCCGTTGTACTACATGTTATTTAATTCGTTCGTGTTTTCGTATTTCTATCAAGACTTAGGGGCCATTTCTTAACAAACATCGAGAATTCTACTTAAGTGAGAGTGAACACTCTTATCTGACAAACGTGTACTAGGTAAAAGATGCTTACAAACAATTAATTTTGATAACTGACTCGCCCGCGACAACCGCCATGGCCAGTGGCGGACCCAGAAATTTTTTCAAACGGTAGCACCATTTAATTATAAGAAACAAACATAGTGATATTTTGCACAAAATCAATGTTGGTCCGGTGGTTAGCCCCTTGCTTTTCAAACTTGAGGTCTCAAAGTTTGAGTCTCATTGTGCCAATTTTTTTAGAAACATAGTAAATATGAAATTAAAAACCAAAAACTACAAAAATGTCTCTAAGAAGACTTGAACCTTGGTCTTGAGTAGAATAAAAGTCTTCCAAACCAACTCTACAAAGGAAAACTTGTGTCCTTATTGTAGTTTCAAAATATATATGGTGGCACAAATCAAATTGATACGGTTGCACCTTTCACGAACCTAATTTTTTTTACCTTACGGCGGAGAACAATATGGTGGCACGTGCCACCGTATGCTCTTACCTAGGTCCGCCCATGGCCATGGCACGCCGTGGCTTAAGGCTTGTGTCTAACGCCATGTTATGCCTGTGGCACGCCATGGCCTAATGTGCGGTCTTTTATAATGCGATATTTGATTTTTTCTTTACGTTTTCATGTCTTATTTACTAGTTTTTAATATATAACATAATTTAACTTGTTTATTGTCATTGACTCATCGATTAATAGTATAAAATATGTGTTTTTATATATAACGCCTTGACCTAGCCATGGCTCCTAATGCTTGAGGCTTGGTCTTGCCGGCACGTCAAGCCTCACGCCATTTAGAACCTTAGGTAAGCGAAAATGATGACTTTTACCGTAAGCTCACTTTCAAATAAAACAAAAGAATAAAAACTAAATCAACTAAACCATAGTGAAAACATAAGTAGTAGATTAGTAAAAGCTGATTATAACTCACAAAATTATACATCAAACACATTAGGCTGGGTCGGGCTTCAGTGTAGTTTTATTGGGCTGGGCCGGCATCATCAAAGACCTCTCTCTCCCAATGAAAACAAGAATGGACAGGAATAATAGATTTTGGGTGAAATCATGATCCAAAATGGTGATTAATAAACTAAACCAAATGAAATTAGTATATATATATATATATATATATATATATATATATATATATAAGATGCACCTCATCCTAATGTGCGTTCATTTCTCATCCAACAGTTGATAATCATTTCTCATGTTTCTCACGTTAACCTCAATTGCCAATTTGCTATCAGATTATCCACCTTGATCACACACCGATGATAACCAATTCAAATGGTTCAAACGCACATCAACCATCACGCCATTACCCGTTTTCATATATAATTATATGAAGAAAACTTTCAGGAATTACCATCGGAATAATCCGCTCACCATTTGAAAATAGTACTTTACTTGCCCGACAAGGAAGAGCGACCGCGCTTCCCACAAAGTCATTCCAATTAATATTAACAACCGGAGCGAAGATCACTCGAAACATTTTTCCCCGACGACACTACGAATAATCTAATGGCCTTCCATCCCGAGCATCACATTCGACCACATATTCCCACTTCTTCTCAAACATGAAATATGCTTTCAAAGAAAAACTCACTAATAGGTGCAAGCTTTAGACCAGACGCACAAAATGGGTTTTCCACACTTGAACCATAACATATACCATGATCCTTTTTATCATACCCCCGCTAAGAGTTCATATGCTTACCAATGACATAACTTTAGATATTGCTCCACTTTTTCGGTGTCATTTACCAATCTTCCTACTTTCAGTTTACCCACTTATTCAAACATACCATCTTCACCTCTTAACGCTAGCATGAAACATCGTCCACCCAACAACACCTACTCCATTTACTGACCAATACAAGCATGCCGATAGTGTTTACATTACTATGCCTAACCAAATGGTTGTACCCCAATTCTCACCCGAGACAATCAGTCCGACATCCTTGAAACAACACCCACTGCTCGAAAGCACCACGCGTCTCCCGTTCTCCAAACAGAGTTATCCTGCCCACCTCTTTGTACCCAGGAATATTTCATCCTTCCCAATCAACTTTAAACCTATAACATAACACCACAAATTAATCGAATATGGCATTGTCATCGATATTCACTCGAAAATATATGAACTCACCAAAATTCAACACAACCGTGAAGAATACATGTTCTTCTTTTAGGTTGCCACCAACTACCACTCAATCTTTTGTCCTCAAACAACAAAAGTACCATATAGTCCACAAATCCATACACTTCGATCAAGCATACTTGCCTCCCCTTGATTACCTCCCATAAATCTCCACACCATGATTCACACCTAAACTTATCACACATTACAACATAGGTCCACCGCCCAACATAACGGCAATTCTTCATCACAGCGAGGGCTTACATAATTCCCTTAGTATGAACTGCAACCAACTTGTCTACACAACGATCACACTGCAACAATTCTTCATGATCCCCTTTTCACACATAATAGATATCGCCTACTTCATGTCAATCATAACGTCAAGATATGAAGTAAAATCATTTCACGACTTTGTCTTTCTCGAGTCTAGATGAACCACAAAATCATAATCATATAACTCACTCTAACAAGTTCTCGTTTCTCGTCAACTCCTCGCGACCTATCTCCGATGTGCTAAACGCTTCACGCATAGACGAATAATCAAAAACCTCATTGGAATTCACATCCACATTGGTGATCTTCCGTTCTCCTAATGCCCACACGAGGTGGTCCAACACCATGCCAATATACACCTTCCCGAACGACTTCATACATCCACACACAACAGATTTATTTCTCAAGTTTAAATCTTCTGACAATACATCCAAATTGGGATATATTAAACAGTCACAAACCTCTATATCAATAGACAACATGATGATGATTCCATAATTTCCCCGATAAACCAGGATTCCTAACGGAACCCACTTCGTCCAACGCATCATAACCAACTTTATACCCCACCGTCCTCATTTGAGGAAAACAAAACACTTTCTTAGCGCAAAATCTAATTACAAGACCATCTCAGCACTCAGGCTCAAAGCCGATAACATTTCATCAAGTACCGTAACGCTACTTATTAAAATGCTCCAACAGAAGCACTTTGACCACTTCGAATTTCACCCCGAACATAACCATTCTCAAATAACCAAACAAGAGTCTAAACTTCAATCATACTAACATTTCCGAATTCATTGGCTGAGACTCCCGCTATTCACCGCCCTCTTCTAACGGAAACACGAAGGTCATAACTCGACCATATCCTACTCAATTGAAATTTCAACTTCCCAAGCCTTTCCTTAACCTCAATTGTACTATCCTTCCCTACCCAACGAGTTCATAGCCTTCATGCATGACAAAACAACGATTGAAATCATTTTTTTTTGAAAACTCAATAGGTATCACAAGGCAAGCTTGAGTACGCGTGACGCAACACCACTCGATTTGTACAGTAAAACACACCAACCTCAAGGATCGCTCACACGCAACCCCACGCTAAATTACAACTCTTCGTCCAACATATCGATGTTGGCACAACAAAATGTGTCTAATAAAATCTTTCAAATACGACTAGAAAAGTTCCGAATGAAATCACTTACACAAAGTGGGTCTGTCGACTCCAACACTCATTTATATCACTATTGCGTGTCAATACTCATTTTGGTTATAAAAACTTTGCAATTAGACGTTTCCTTGATTTTCGCAACGAAAATTCTCTCAACATGGGAAAAAGCGTGCAATAACTCACGAATCACTAAGTTCAAAATTTATCGTGCAACGTAAACAAGTTTGTCTTTTTCTTTAAACACACGCTTGCACATATTGGCTTATTTTCAAAACAATAAATTCGTTATGTGCATACATACTTTTAACATGAAAGAACTCACGTAACACATTTAATGACATAATGCATGAAACTCGATATGCAATTAAAGGTTATTCACTCTAACAAGGTCAACCGTTGAATTCACATCAACTTATCACTGGCACCCATTTGACCAACGGTCACTCTGTCACCCATGCAACAACCTGCTATACAAGTGCTTCACAACCTACTTGATCAACCACTCCACATGGTTTCCCAATTGACCAATTATCTCACCTTCTACTTTTATGCATACTTCAATACAACACTGATATCGTTCCTTCATTATCCTTGCCACTAAACTACTTGACCAAGGAGTCAAAGGCTAGACTCCTTCTCCCGATCTTAAATTGAAGCTTTCAAGATTCCAACATAGTCCTCACTTCCTATCCCAACAAATCGACACATCAACTTTAAGAGTGGGGACTCACTAGAAACTAGGAGTTTGCCCTTAACCAGTCATTCATCCCTTTGAATCCCAAGAATTATATACCTAGCCGGCTCACTGACATACCGAAAAACACTTCTTCTAGAAGGTAAAAGCATCACATCATAAGCGATCTCCCATGACGCATCAGCCGTTTGCTATCAATTGCAAGGTTATAACTTTCTACATACCGTCACACTCACCAATCATCCCAACAATAGAAGCTGAGTACACCCATGCACCTGTAATTTCATAATAACATTGGCCAGATGCGATTTTGAATTTACCTTACATGAGGGTCCTCACTACCATTGTCAAGATTCTCTATGATTACAGTCTTTCCTATTGGCTTCCTATATCTCAATTGTGTCTCCCTCACTCCACAGTTTAAGTTTAGGTCCATCCGGTCACCTAAATCCCTTAAACTATGGCTCTGATACCATTTGTAACAACCCAATATCGATAAAACATAAATCATAACGATACAATCAAAAACGGTCCCAAATTCTACAAAATACATCGATCTCTACTCTAAATACGCAACGGATAAACACGTTCACAACTGAGATGCTACAGGAAGCCCGACAGTGAACTACAAGCCTCCACTAGACTATACCCCATCTACCGCGTCACCTCTTTCCATCTTCTTCAGATGAAACCCCAAACAATCCCTTACCTGAAAATGGTTTTAGTTTTGGAAAAACGAGGGTTAGACCATGAGGTCTAGTGAATTCCCTCTCGAAAACAGTTTAACAAACCACATATAATAATATGCAAACCGCCATAAAGGCCCATCAAAAATCATTTCAACCATTCAACATCACACGTGTGTATTTGCACAGTGTTCATAGACAATCTCTACCACCTGGTAGTATCCACGATTGGGGCCCAAGCCGACTCCCCTTTCGCCTACGGGGCCCAAACAGACTCCCCATTCTCACATATACAGGAAACAGATTCCAGACATACGGAGTGTATAAATCAACTCCCAAGGGATATATGATATCCCAAGGTACACTACTCCTACTATGCAACCCGACTCCAAAACACCACATAAGACAAACATGTACATTTTATAAACATTTTCATAATGTGCATGTGTTAATAAACATTTCCTCACCATGTAATAATAAAGCTTTTCAAAGTGTCTAATCATGCCATCATGCTCAATACCATATTCAGTTATGAAAAACTTTAGCAAAACATTTCATTTGCACGAAAGAGTTAAGGGAACTCACCTGAAGTTAGGTTATCCGACACACAACCGAAACTCACTTTTTCACCAACCGAACACCTGAATTGAGGTTTATAAAAGTGATGTTAAACCATCTAATCATGCACCAAAAGACCCTCCTTAAACCCCTAACATAAACCCCAACGATGCCTCAAACCAACACCGAACGATAAACGAAGCAAAACGGAGAAGCACACCCAACAGTGGCTTGCACCACTTACCACGTGGCCTCAGGCCGCGGGCCAGGCCGCACAATTTATTGGTTTTGGCTTCCAAAACCTGCACTTGCAATACCCTCCGAAATTCATTCCTAAAAATCCCCAAATTGGTCCCCAAGTGCTTGAAAGCTTCCAAAATTGATAATTTAAGCTAAGCACACCTTTAGGAATCAAAACCCAAATCTAAAACATGAAAATCTCCATGAAAATCATCCAATGATTCATCTCTTTCAACCCCAAAATCTCTTTCTTGATAAAACCCAATTTCCTCCATTGAAATGGTGCAAACTTCTTAAAGAGAAGCTCACAAACCATAAGGAGAATCATTAAACTTCCCATTTCTAGAGAAGATAACCAAAAAACTTGGAAATAAGATGAATCATGGTTTTCTACACAAACATCTCCCCAAATCAAACAAGGAAATGAAGATTGGGGAAGAAACCATACCTTAAAGATGAGGTCTTCAAGCGCCTTAATGCAATCCTTCTAATTCAACCTCCACAAGGATTGTTTCTTCTAAAATCTCATCTTCTCAAATGAGTAGCCGTCAAATGAAGAATGAAAGGGTTTTGCTCCACTTAAATTCCCTGATTTTGCCACTTAGTCCTTAAGTTTCCATTTTTCTCACTTTGGCCCCCAAACTTCTAGCTACATCATATTTTGAGGACATGAGGTGTTACAATAGGTTTAAACCTCACCAAAGGTTAAGAGGATGTGTGAGTTTATTTATTTCATTTGTCGTATATAAATATTATATACTTAAAAAAACAAAAACAAAATACTCTTATCAACTTGAATGTGCTTTGTCACTTTATACGTGTAATTGACGATTTTATTTTTCATAAATACCCTTACATATATTTCTCTTGCATAATGTAGTTTACCATTGTAGAACTCATAAGAACATAAGTGAAATAGAATTCTGTACCATCTTCATGCTATGAAAATTGGGACATTTTCTATTCTTCAAACTATAACTGAGAATAATTTCTTAACATTCACAATCAAATTAAAATAAAACGATTAATGAAGAACGGTAAAAAAAAGAGTTGAACAAATACGCAAAAGGCTTAAACGAATAAGGGTAAATTTGTCAACTAGATTAACAAAATGATCTTCCAATCACTTGTCCCCAAAGATTTGTAGGGCACAAAAAAGTGAGGTTCCCTTAGCAAAGTGATAGAAAAAAGATTCAATGTGTTCCCCAACTTTGTTTCATCCTATCAAGCCTTTGAAAAGGATACCAATATTTCAACAATTTATATATGGGAAAGCTAAAGCTACTTCACTTGCACATATTTCTTGAAGTGATGTTACATTGGTATCGTTTTCTACTTGTGTGATTTGGTCAAGTTTCTTGGAATCAAATCAATTGGTGCATTTTTGGATGCCAACTTTCCACTTTTTAAGTATGCACAACTAACATGGGAATTAACATCCTAATTTTGCTTTAGAACTCATTCCTACTTTAGTTATTAACTTCTTTTTGCATAAAATGACTAAACATTTACTTCACTATTGCTCAACATGTTCTTTTAAAGTCTTTTGTTTAACTTGTAAATGTTCATTTTGCAACCAAAGATTACTGATTTAAGTAGAGAATTCACAAAAATAAGGTACAATTTAGATATTCATTTTTATTAATTATAAAGACTGAAGTTATATATGTCTCCGGTCGAATAGATTAGAAAACTGGTCCTTAATTAGACTATTTATCAACCAAATTAAAGTTTAGGTCTTTTTTCTTTAGGAAATTGCATTCGATTGTGATCTGAGGTTCTCACTTTGGTGCTCGTATTAGATACTAATTTTGAACCCCATTAGGTACAAGGATGCTTTTGTCAAATCCATATTTTTATTTAATCCCATGCAACGCCCTTTTTATGTCTTCGATTACCTTCTTTTTCTTCAATATGTCTTTACATTTCTCGTTTCGGACAAACTGAAAGCTTTTTGGCATGAAAGGGTGGAAACCCACCCTTTTAAAAGAAATAATGTTGTTTCGCACTACCAACAATAACAATAAAGCTAGCAAGCAAGTAGCGAAAAACAGAGGTATTACAAGACCCTAACACAATTAATCGGATAACATCTCCAAACAATCATAGTATTCCTACTCTCTTTACATATAGCCAAAACTCAACAAAACGAATTCTCCATAAAAAAGATGTTAGAGCGGAGTCTTTGAGTTTGTAACTTCAACTACACATAATAAAGATACAAAAAATGATCAACAAAAAACATTAGCAAGCAAAAATTAATCTCATTTTAGTTAATTATAAATTTGGTTTAAGATTAATACAACCTACCATTTAATATAGGGAAATTAATTAAAATGTCAAAAGTCAAACATCAACTTACCAAAATGCCACAAAAATTTCGCGGTTTACCAAAATGCACTAATGGCCCGCGATCGCGGGATAGGGCTGACGTGGCACGACCTTTGGCCAAAAGTGCCCTGCGGAGCCCCTCAACTTTGGCCACGGTGCACATTTGGCCCCTGCCCGCAATCGCAGCCCGCGATGGACCAAAATTTTACAGTTTTGGCCCCTGAAAATTTACACTTTTGGTCCCTGAATCTTGCATGCTTTTACTGTTTTTTTTCCACAATTATTGTACTTTGAAGACCGATTTGTGGTTCAAATTCACTGGCATGTTTGAGATTTCATCCATAAATATCAGTAATATGCAATTCACAATTCACACTTGTTCTTGCTTTCTCTCTTGCTTTCTTTCTTTGAATTGTTTTCTCTCTTGATTTCTCTTCTCTCATTTCATCCACAAATGGCATCGTCATCAAACCCTAAGTCTACTCCTGAAAAAATGCCACCTCAAATCGAGGTCGCCATAGCAAAAAAGGAAAAGGAGATAGATGAACTAACAGAAGAGTGGAAAAAAATGATGGATAGGAAGGCAGTCCATTTGAGAAAGATCGAAGAGGAAGACAGGGAGATCAAAAGGATGAAAGGGGATATAAAAGCTCGGGAGGCTCGTGTTCGTCGAGAACAAGAAGTAATTCACCATATTCTGCAAGACTTCGCAATTATTCAAGCGAAGGTAAACGAGAAGCAAGCTTGGATTGATGAAACTAAATCAATTTTTAAGTAGGTGGTGGTTGTTTTAGTTGTTTTGTATTTTTTTACTGTGTTGTTGTTTGTATTTTTTTGTTGTTTTTTTACATCATGTAAGGTCAAGTCAGAGGTTACCTCAACTCATTTGCTAAAGTGTGTCCGGGTTGTGGTACACAATGGCCATACGTGGTTGCAAAAGCAGAAGCCGTTGAAGAAGGGTCGGAAAGATTGAAGATGAAGAGCATGTTGGATGGAATACAAACTAGCTGTGTTATCAATGTTCATTTAAAAGCATATGTATGTATGTATATATAATATGATAATATATAATTTACAAACTAGTTGTGTTGTCAATTTTCATTTAAAAGCATATGTATGTGTGTATATATAATATGAATATATATATCATTTATAAACTAGTTGTGTTATCAATGTTCATTTTAAAGCATATGTATGTGTGTATATATAATATGAATATATATATCATTTACGAACTAGTTGTGTTATCAATATTCATTTAGAAGCATATGTATGTGTGTATATATATAATATGAATATATATCATTTACAAACTAGCTGTGTTATCAATGTTCATTTAAAAGCATATGTATGTGTGTATATATAATATGAATATATATATCATTTACAAACTAGCTGTGTTATCAATGTTCATTTAGAAGCATATGTATGTGTGTATATATATAATATGAATATATATCATTTACAAACTAGCTGTGTTATCAATGTTCATTTAAAAGCATATGTATGTGTGTATATATAATATGAATATATATATATATATATATCTTTTACAAATCAGCGTTTAGATCAACAGTATCATATGTGTTTGTTCCATATGGTTCAAGCTGTGACGGGCCCGGGGTGTGACTGACTGAATGTCTCCTTGGCACGGTTGAAGGGGCGGGATTTGGACACTCTCCACGAGTGTGTCCTACGCATTGGCACCGAGTACATCTTCGTTGTATCGAACTTTCACCACGTGATGGACGTCGGTCGTTCTTTCTCGGTCTCCCGGCTCTGTTCTTATCCATTAAAGGTGGATAGCATGGCGGAAGCGGGTCGGGTGGATACACCCATGCTGCAGGGGGTCCAGCTGGGTTTATTACCTCCACGTATGTTTTCCGGTAATATTCGGACGTGAAGAAAGGTACAGCCAAGTCGCTGCAATCTGTACGACCCATATATCTTGCTGCAGCGATGGCATGGCCGCACGGTAACCCAGATTTATCCCATTCGCGACACGAACAAAGGTGGTCTTCCATATTCACAATCGCATCAAGATAGTCATCATGCACCTCGTACTTCCCATACCCGATTTCTCTTACCGGCCATGTCGCCGCACGACGCGCCCTGTACTGAACGATCTTCTCCGCCGTTGGTGTGAGTGCATTTTGCATCTCAGCTCCTTTTAGGCGTCGAATTTGGTACCACTCTTGTTGAAAGGCCCGAAAGTAGTCCATAAGATTAACAATCGGACATCTACGCGCAAAACGGGAGAGTGCATTCACAGACTCTGCACTATTCGAGGTCAGAATGTCATACCGTTGTCCAGGAAAATGGGCCACGGACCACCTCTCCGGTCCAGCTTCGTCAAAGACTTTGTCTGCTTCGTTCGCACTATATCGTAGCATATTCATGTACTTGTTAAACTCCCGATCCGTATATGCTCTGCATGCCGCCCAATAGACATCCTTGTTGGTCGTAATACGTTTGTCCTTGGATTTGGCGTTCATCTCCAAATGTCGACAACATATGGCGTGAGGGGCGTTTGGGTAGATGGCAGAGATTGCGGCGCTTATGGAAGGAGCCTTGTCAGACATAAACACCAACCCTTGCGGGTCTCCGATAGCTTGTCTCAACATGGACATAAACCAAGTCCACTCGTCCCCGGTTTCGGACTTGCCTACGCCGAAAGCTACTGGAACGATGGAGTTATCCCCGTCCATGGCAACCGCCAGGAACATCATACCCAAGTAACGGCCCTTTAAATGGGATGCGTCTATTATCAGGACACGACGTAGATTTGCCACAAATGTGTGGATCTGCAAAAACATAGGTGGTTTTCCTTTGTAAATGTTATAGTTTATAATGTGTAAACATATGACGTGTTAAAATACGTACCGCGGGTCCAAGGGCCACGAAGCACTTCTCAAACCGTCGACGTGAATCGGTCCGTAGCTGCGTGACAGTACCAGGGTTCTGCAGCTGCAAATTATATAAATATGTCGGGAGTCGTTCATACGACTCCTCGAACGTGCCTCTCACCATAAACAGTGCATGGCATCGCACACGCCAAGCTTGGTGGTAATCAATCGTGACGCCGAACTGCTGGTGAACATCGTGGACGGTGTCCTTTGGACGCAATGACCTACTAACATCAAGAAATTTGTTTTTCAGTATCACACCCAAAGTCTTTTTGCCGGCTTGTTTGTGGTGGGGATTCAGTTGCGTCCTCGTACAAGTGTGTACGTCGTGCAACTTTCTAATCATGAACGCCCCTTCTTTGCCACCCGTGTCAATCGCGTACATCCTCCAGTCACAGTTTTTTCTGGCACATTCAACTATGTATCTAGTTTTGTCAGATTTCGACGTGCGCCTTTCGAAACCCTCTTCCAAGAACTTAAGTCCGACCTGACTTGCCAAGAGATCCTTCGACTCGAATATCTGACCTACATGTAACATTTCACTGCGAATATAAGGTGTAGGTTCATAGGTTTGTGTCTGGGTATGGGAGTCTGGAAGAATAGGGGGCATATCAAAAAAGTCATTTATCTGACTACATGATTTTCTACTAGGGGTATATTCTTCGTGATCATCACTATCGGTGTCTGATCTGTCTATTTCAGAATTACCCGTTCTGAAAACGTGGGTTTCGTCATCAGCAACTCCAGCAGTACGCCCTTCGTGTGGTTGTGGTGGTTGTTGTTGTTGCGTCTCCGGAATACAGTCGTTAAGACCATATGAATGATCTAAATGAACCGTTGGGGCGTCGGACGCCTGAAATTGAGAATCAGATTGCTCTATTTGGAGGTCTTCGTCGTCACCGTCTTCGTCGTTTTCGTCGGGATACACAAAAAGTAATGGGGGCCTTTCTGAATCGACTGCAAAGTGCAGAAAAGTAGAGATATCCCCATCGTTGGATAAATCCACAAATGACCTATCGCCATTTTTAAACACTAACTTGCAAACAGCAGAAGGGTTGATTCCACATTTTTGCATGGCGTATGCAAGAAATTTCTGATAAGTATATGTTGATCCAAACCCTCAGTGATTTGATAATGACCCTCTCTTATATACTTAGTGAAAATTGTAAGTAAACAATATGTATCAGAGTTTCACTATCGCTGATAAGTACTAAGATCTTACAGTACCGCTGATAGGAACTCTCGCTCTTTAAATTAAACATTCAGCGAACACTGTTCATCATTAATGCTCTGAGTCTGTTCAGTCATTATGATGATCGCTGATAAGTTAGTTGTTTACTTATGATCCCTGAAGACAAGTTTCACGTCAACAAAGGTTTTACGCTGAAGTCGAAGATCAAGCTCAAGAACCAGCGACAAGTCTCCTAATGAACTGATGCGGATCAGCGAAGACTCAGATTTGTCCACTCAACGTGAAGTATCAAGTACAAGACTTCAGCTATCGCTGAACTTTATCATTCGCTGAATAGAAAATGATAATCGCTGAATCAACGAAAGCTGATCATGAAGTCCTCCGTACAAAGTACTTTTGTCTTAACCACCCTTGCACGACTCCGTACGAAATGTCAGAAAAGAACCTCCGAAAATCTGAAATCGTACAACCACTCTGATACTACACTATTCATCCATACGGCTACTAAGGTTGTCAACCAAGGTCAATGACATGCAACCAACCAGCTGATGACACGTGTAAAGTATATACTGACTTGCATTAAATGCATGCAGTATATAAAGAGATGAACTCACTTCATTTGAAGTAACTTGCTAACTCTGGACAAGTTCAAATCTCTTATCTCAGATAGGTTATTATTAGTAATTTCCTTATCTCTCTTAGTGCAAGAAACCTTAGTGTTCCAACTTGTTTAGATTTAGGTTTATCCTTAATCTTGTTTCCGCAACAAGCTGTAAATTGTTAATGATTTATCAATAAACAATTTAGAAAAGTAAAATCTGTGTGTTTGTATTCAACCCCCCCCCCCCCTTCTACAAACTTGTATAGGCCTTCGGGACCAACAAGTGGTATCAGAGCAGATTTGTTTAATCTCATAAACAAGATCTAATCTAAGATATTTCTCTTCCTTGCTATTATCTGAAAATGGCCACCAATACAAACACAAATTATATAGACAATGGTTCTCTTGCAAAACCCCCTAGATTTTCCAGAGATAACTTCAACTTATGGAAAAATAGGATGACACTCTTCTTAGAAGGTGTAGACCCTACTATGCCTTACTATATTGAGAATGGTCCATTCATCCATGTAAGATTTGATGCTGCAGTTCCAGGCACTGAGAATAGACCTGCTATTCCAGAAAGGCTGGTACCTAAAGAAATCCATCAATGGACTGATGAAGATAAGAAGAAAGTGGCTATAGATACAAAAGCCAGATCCATACTATCCATGGCTCTTCCTGACGAAGTCTACCATTCCGTCATGAATCTGAAAACATCAAAAGCCATGTGGGACACAATATGTGTTCAGTATGAAGGAACGTCTGAAGTCCAGGACACAAGAAAGATCAACCTGGTAAGACAATACGAAAGCTTCATTTCTGGTAAGAATGAAACTCTCTCTGAAGTTCACCAACGTTTTAATTGTTTAATTATAGATCTGAAAACTGTTGGTAAGGAATATTCTAACTTTGAAGTGCTGACAAAGTTTCTAGAATGTTTACCTGAAAGCTGGGACAATTATTCCATGTGTCTCAAGCTGTCAAAGGATCTAAGATCAATGACCCTTGCTACCTTATATGGCACGTTGCTGAATCATGAGCAATCAAGCCATCTTAAGAAGAATCTTGTAAAGGATTCCAAAAGCACCCCGGTTGCTTTAATCTCAGAGGAACCTTCTACGCAGCGACCCTCGGTCACTATCACTAAGTTAGAGAGTAACTCTGAAAGTTCATCAGATTCTGATTTTTCAGATGATGAATCCTTGGCTCTCCTAACCAAAAAGTTCAGGAGATTTGCCAAGAAGAAAATGTTTAGAAAGAACAAACCTCTTTCCATAGCTGACAAGCCTAAATCATCAGTTTTTGTTGATAAGGCTACTGCTACTTGTTTTAACTGCGAAAAGATAGGACATTTTGCTAACGAGTGCAGGTCTAAGAAAGTTTCTAGACCCTCAGCTTTTACAAAGAAATCCTTTGTTCCAAGGAATAAAGATGACAAATACTCAAAGCTGAAAGACAAATATGCGAAGCTGAAAAGCTTTAAGAAGAAAGGCAAAGGCCTGATGGCTGACTATGATTGGGCTGCTTCTGATGAAGAAGCATCATCATCTGATTCTGAAGATGATGAAGCAAATCAATGTCTCATGGCCAAGATTGAAGAGGAAGAAAGCTCAGACATTCCCTCCACTTCAACCTCTGCTATTCAGGTATCACCTTCTTTCTTTACCAATATTGCAAATATTGATGAAGCTGATAGTCTCCGTAAGATCGATCTCTTGACTAGAAGTTTATACGAAGCCATGAACGGCAAAACTATGGTTGAAAACCAAAACCTTGATCTCGCTGAAAAGCTTAAAAACTGTCATCTTCAAATAGAAAAGCTTTCTAAAATTGAAGAAGATTTTAAAGATCAAGTATATTTAAATCAGCTAGTCAAAATCGAACGAGCAGAAGCTATCGCTGCATTAGAGGCTGAAAAAGCTACTGTTGAAGGATGGTGTAATTCTTCAACAAAGATCACTGAGATAATTAAGGCTCAGATTCCTCTGAGTGATAAACGTGGTCTGGGTTATAAATATGATACTCCAAAACCAACCACTGAACGTTCAATGCTTAAATTTGGAACGTTCGTATCATCAGTCGCTGACACTTCATCTTCTCAGTGCTCATCGTCCTTTACACCAATCCCTGAGGAAACTCCTACCTCCTCAAAAGGTAAGGAGAAAATGGTTTATTCAAAATCTACCTCTGTCTCTAAAGACAAAGGTAAAGGAATTGTTATTTATCAAAATCCTCAGAAGGGTACTTTAGTACCAAAGCTGAATGCTTCTAAAGCTTCAGTGACCCATCCCTCTGGATCAAGGAAGCTGATCTCTGGATCTATTCAGAGATCTACTCCTAAACTCAGAGTGGATGTCCTTGGTAAGAAATCTGAAGAACTGAATGTTCGTTCCATTTCTAAAGCCAATAGTTTACTTGGTGCTGGCACTTCTAATTCCAAATTAAAAGCTCAGCATACAAGTGGTCCTAGAACTACTTTTAGTTATAGGAAATGTTATCATTGTGGACTTACCGATCATATTGCTAGTAAGTGCCCCACAGCCACCAAAGCTGAAAAGATAGCTAAGGTGAAGATTGCCCCCAAGGCAAAGAAGACCAACCCTGGTGCAAATCAGGTCAAGGTGAATTCTACCACTGTGGTTAAGAAATTAACCAAAGTGAAGAAAGACAAAGCTGAATCTTCAAATGCTGCGAAGACTGCTGAACCTTCCATTCCAACTACTTCCACTGACAAACGTGTATACATGGTTAAGTGGGTACCTAAGAAAAACTAATCTTCCTTTGTATTGCAGGTTAAGAAGGGTATCTGGTATCTCGATAGCGGATGCTCTAGACACATGACTGGTAAGAAAAGCCTGCTCGCTGAATACAAGGAAGAGAAATGTCCCTCTGTGACTTTCGGTGGAAATGGAAAAGGACATACCCGAGGGTATGGTGTACTTTCAAATGGTACAACCTCCTTCAGAAGAGTCGCATATGTTGAAGGGCTGAAGCATAATCTTCTAAGCATCAGTCAGCTTTGCGACATGGATAACAAAGTAATTTTTACTAAGGAATCCTGCTTTGTCTCTGACAAAAAGGAGAAGATAGCTCTCAGCGGTTATCGTTTGGAAAATGTTTATGTAATAAACATGGACTTAACAACCACTGAGAACTCCTGTTTCTTCTCAAAGGCATCTTCTGATGTTAACTGGCTATGGCATAAGAGGCTCTCTCATCTAAATTTCAAGACACTGAATACTCTTTCCTCCAAAGAGTTAGTCACTGGTCTACCTCAGCATTCATACGCCAAAAAGTCTTTATGTTCAGCGTGTGAAAAAGGGAAGCAGACCAAGGAAAGCTTCAAGTCAAAGCAAGTCTCCTCAGTGTCATCTCCTCTACAACTACTCCATATGGATTTGTTTGGCCCTGTTAACAAACAATCCATCGCTGGAAAGAAATATACGCTGGTCATAGTTGATGAATTCTCTCGCTTCACTTGGGTAATGTTTCTCCGTTCTAAGAGTGACACCCCTGAAGACCTCATCACCTTTGTTCGGAAGATGGAAACTCTGAACAATATGACCGTTCGCTCAATAAGGAGTGATCATGGGACTGAATTCAAAAACAGTTCTCTTGATTCCTTCTTTGAGAGTAAGGGTATTTCTCACAACTATTCGTCAGTGAGAACACCGCAACAAAATGGAGTCGCTGAAAGAAGAAATAGAACAATTATTGAAGCTGCACGTTCAATGCTCAGCGATTCTCACCTGCCTACTCAGTTTTGGGCAGAAGCTGTCAACACTGCTTGTTTTACGCAAAACAGGTCGCTGATAGTTAAAAGATTCAAAAAGACAGCCTATGAACTCTTTCATGGGAGAAAGCCTTCAATCATCTTTCTTCACATCTTTGGATGTCGGTGTTTCATACTGAACAACAGAGATGCCCTTGGAAAGTTTGATCCTAAGGCTGATGATGGAATCTTTCTTGGATACTCCTCAGTTTCCAAAGCCTTCAGAGTCTTCAATCGAAGAAGACAAACTGTAGAAGAAACTATTCACGTCACGTTTGACGAATCCCGTTCAGCGAACTCTAAACTGAACGCTGATACAGAAGAACTGAATCAATGGATGTTTTCTCATCTTGGTGATTCAGAAGATATTCCCACTCCTCATGCTCACACCGTAGAAAATGATGGTCCTACTATCATTCCAGATATGCAGAATAGTGAAGCTGAAACATCTTGGGTCTCAGTTGTTCCTATAAACACTATACCTGCAGTTGATCCAAATGTCTCAGAAATTCCATCTATTTCTCGGCAATCAGTAAATGAAGTGACAAATGCAAACATTCCTCTCTTAGCTGATAATCCAGAAGTAGCTGAAGCCTCATCTTCAGTTTCTCCAGTTCAGACTGAGTCAGCGACGTATGCTCCGGCTCAGCGATGGACTGTAAATCACCCAATCGATCAAATTCTTGGTGATCCAAACGCTGGTATTCAGACTCGTAGAAGTGCAGGTAATATTTGTTTATTTGTTAACTTTATTTCTCTAACTGAACCAAAGAAAATAGATGATGCCCTCAGAGATCCAAACTGGGTCAGCGCTATGCAAGAAGAGCTGACTGAATTTGAAAGAAACAAAGTTTGGAAACTTGTTCGAAGACCAACTGACAAAACTGTGATAGGCACTAAATGGGTCTATCGAAACAAGTTGGACGAACATGGTACTGTAACCCGCAACAAAGCTCGTCTTGTTGCTCAGGGATACAGACAAGAGGAAGGCATAGATTATGACGAAACATTTGCTCCAGTAGCAAGACTTGAATCTATTCGTCTTTTCTTAGCATATGTTGTACACAAAAACTTCACTGTACATCAGATGAATGTTAAGTCAGCGTTTCTGAATGGAAAGCTGAATGAAGAAGTTTATGTGGAACAACCTCCAGGATTCTCAGATCCTAAGCATCCAGGTTATGTTTATAAACTGGACAAGGCACTTTATGGCTTAAAGCAAGCTCCACGTGCATGGTATGACACTCTTTCCACCTATCTCCATATTGAAAAATTTGAGCGAGGTAAGATTGACAAAACTCTTTTTTTTTTTAAAGTGAAAGGTCATATCATTCTAGTTCAAATATATGTTGATGACATTATATTTGGTTCTACTAACCCTGAGCTTTGTACTCATTTCGCTGATAGAATGAAAGATGAGTATAAAATGAGCATGATGGGTGAACTAACATATTTCCTTGGTCTTCAGATTAAGCAAACTGAAAAAGGAACTTTCATTAATCAAGGAAAATATGTTAAAGATATGCTGAAGAAATTCGACTTAACTGAAAGTTCAGCTATGAAAACCCCTATGGCACCACCGCTGACACTTGATAAGGACACAAAGGGTGTTCCTGTCAATGTCACGCTGTACCGTGGGATGATCGGCTAACTATTGTATCTTACAGCTAGCCGACCCGATATTATGTTTGCAACATGTCTGTGTGCACGATATCAAGCTGAACCTATGATATCTCATATGAAAGCTGTAAAGCGAATATTTCGATATCTTAAGGGTACAGCGAATCTTGGCCTTTGGTATCCCAAAGACTCAGTATTCGATCTAACCGCCTATTCAGACAGTGATTTTGCAGGTTACAAAATGGATAGGAAAAGCACCACAGGAGGATGTCAGCTCCTGGGTGGAAAGCTGGTAAGTTGGACAAGTAAGAAGCAAAACTCAGTGTCCACTTCCACAGCTGAAGCTGAGTATGTAGCCGCTGGAAGCTGTTGTTCTAAAGTCTTGTGGATGAGAAATCAGCTACTAGACTATGATCTTCAGCTCTCCAAAATTCCAATCTATTGCGACAGCACAAGTGCCATCGCTATAGCAAACAATCCAGTGCTACACTCAAAGACAAAACACATAGAAATCATATATCATTTTATCAGAGATCATGTGATGAATGGTGATATAGAACTTCATTTTATTCCAACTGATTATCAGTTAGCTGATCTATTTACCAAACCTCTTGATGAGACAAGATTCAACTTTCTCATCAGCGAGCTTGGAATGCTGAACTTTGAAGGATAAAACCTTCAGCAGTTCACATTGATCAGCGATAGAATAAAATCAACTTATATAATCCATTTCATCATCTTCTCTCTGAATAAACTTGATTCGCTGATATCAAGGTATGTTTTCTCTCTCTGACATATCGCATGTAAATGCAAGATTTCAAAATAAATTGCATCGCTGAATATCTCTTCCTTAACAGCGACTTTTTGAAATTTCTTAAAACCTTCACTGATATTTCTATTCAGTGCTTCATGTTTTCAAAGAGTCCCTGAGTTTTTCAAAACCTCAGAGACAACCAAGAATATTAAAGGACAGTCGTGACGTCATTGCAGCGGATAACACCAGGCACGATTTCTTTCTGACACACGTTTGCACGTTTCGTTCAAACTTCCAATCAAATGCAAACACGTGTCCGTGTCATGATGAAAACCTTTTCCCGCTCAAGGTTTTCTCTCTCTAAAATCTCTATATAAACAACTCTTGGTTTATATTTTATCTTTTACGCGATCAAATCTTCCTCCGCAAGAAAAGAATTACTGTTGCATTTGTGCTCTCAAATCTTCAAAGAACTGTTCATCATCTTCTTCATCAAACATCAAGGTTAATATGTTCTTTTTTTCAAATGCTTAACTTGTTTCTGATCTTATCATTGTTTTAAACAAGATCAAACAAAAGAACTTCTTAAAAATAAAATCATTTCTTTCATGGTTTTATGAACACAACCATTCCATGGTTGTTCTTCAAGTTTTAAATCTTAATCTTAAACTTGTTCTTCATTCGTATCCAGTTTTTTTTTGGAAACTGGAATACAAGACTTTAGGGGTTTTACATTTCGTTTCAAAAATAATGAAAAACCCTAATCTTCATTAAGACATTTTTGTCTGAATGAAATAGACAAAATTCGAACCATCTTAATGGAAATTCTTTCCATATCAAGACAATTCTTATTTGTTAACATCTTTGGTTGAACTGATAATACAGAGAAATGGCAACTTCAAAGATCAATGTTACCGCTGAGAACATCTCCGCTGACTCTGAGGAAGTGGAAATCATCAAAGCCCCTCAGGTTAAGTTCAAGATGGATCAACTAGATTGGACCAAGGTCAACAACCTCTCTGCGCTTCTCGAGTTTCCTCCTCGAAAGCAAGTCACACATCTGGATGATGCTGTGAATTTCCTGAAAAACTGCTGCATTTCAACAGCCCTGACCATCACACCTCCTGCAAGTCAGCTGCTACTATCCCAGTTCTGGTACTCTGCCAGACACTCTCAGCTACCATCCGCCAAAGATCCCTCCAAAACTATCGATTGCATACTCAGCGATACTGAGTATGGCACAATTAAGATAACCCCCGCAATCATTCGAAAAGCCCTGAACTTTCCCAATGCTACAAAAGAAAAATCGTTTGTTCCATTCCCTGACCATAAGAAGCATGCTGACAGAGAAGAAATCATTGCTTTCCTCGACGCAATGGGTTACATCTGGGAAACTGGAAGGGACAAGAAGCCCGAGAAGAAGCTGGCGTTGATAAAGAAGTCCAAAATGCCCAGCGAGATGAATTTCATCTTCGCACACCTGATCAGCTGCATGACAGCGAAGACCGGCTCCTCTGATCAAGCCGCTCAACCTCAGCAGGCTATGGGATACGCACTGCTGAAAGGTCTACATATTGACTGGGCATCTATCATTTATGATGACCTAGTACAAAGAGTAGATTCTGCTGCTGACAGACCTGCATGGGTTCCCTACCCCTGTTTCATCAGCGCCATCTTCCAATATGGCCTGAAGGACAGCTATCTTCAAGAGGGTGACCTGAAACTTTCTCAGGTTGGCCCTAAGGTGCTCGATTTCAAACCTGTCGACAATGAGGTACGTCTATCTACCCTTCTCTCTCTTCTTAACCCTAATTCTTCGACTTCTGTGGCTCTTTCAGCGAAAATACCCATCGCTGATACCCCGGCCACACAATCCTCTCCTTCTAAGAAAAGGAAACACTCTTCAACCCAACTTGGTTCCAAAAGGATCAAGAAAACCAAGGAGCAACCCCAGCAATCCCATGCTGAAGACTCCTCAGCTCATTCTGAAGAGCTGAAGGAAAGTTCCGTGGTACGCTCTGCCACACCCGTGCAAGTCATCCCTCCAATCCAGACTTCAGCGTCTCCAAACGCTGAGGTTAGAAACTTGGAACCTACCCAACCTCCCTCAGTCTCTCAAAAGACTGATGAAGTGATTCTCAGCGATTCCAACACTGAACTTAGAACCCGAACCCCATTCTTATCCTTCGCTTCTCCCTCCACTCACTTGGACACTCCTCCAAAGAACACTGGAGATGCCATCATTCCAGAACCCACAGCTGAAGCTTCTCAAAGAATGATGAAGAAAGGACCTGCAGAGATCACCATACCTCATCGTACTTTCGAAGAGGATATGGAACATTTTTCAGGAACTTGCAACTTTGACGAGTTCATCAATCCTCCTGCAGGTACAAATAAAATCCTATACACTTTAACTAAACCTGAAACTTCTGAGCTTTCCTTTGTTCACAAGTACTTATCTGTTACAGGTCCTAATTTGGGAGACATCAACGCCTCTCTGAAGTCCGTGGAAACCAAGCTGACAGATCTCACCACTACTCTTTCCAACAACTCTTCAGCTGTAACAAACGCTGGAGAAAATTTGACAAAGCTGACAACGGTGGTGGAAAAGAAAGCTTCCACAGACGACATCAAGATTGTTGATAACACTCTCAGCGATTTCGCCAAAGTGCTCGCTGACATCTACACTGACTACACCTCACTCAAAAACTCCGTTTCCTCCATGTCTGGCGAAGTCACAACGCTGAAGACATCGGTTGGAGCCTTAGAGGGTGATATGTCAGCTGTAAAGACTGACTTAGGCTCTGTAAATACCGATGTTGGTGAGATGAAAACGATGATCCAGCAGCTACTCAACAAGGCAAATACTCCAGCTCCTGAACCGACCCCTGCCCCTGCATTGGAAACTTTCACAGCGACAGATCGCAAAGAGCTGGAAAAGATCAATCCTGCTATAACTGGCCTAGAAGTCAGATTAGCAAAGATTGAAAGTTGTGTGGGTATCTCTGGCCAAGAAGACAGAGAGCCTCCCACAGCTGAAGAGTCTACCCATTCCTCCCCCAGTCATCATGAGAAAGAGGGGGAGAAGAGCGCTGAACATACCGATGAGAAGAGCGCTGAGAATCTGGAAAAGAGCGCTGAAGAACTTTCCCATGATGAATCTATCAGGGGAGAGAAGAATGAAGATCTTATCGCTGGACCTCAGGGAGATGAAAACCCTGAGGGAACCGAGAAGCTCGCCTCTGTATCTGAGGGGGAGCAACTCGAAGACGAAGCTGAAGAATCCGAAGCAGAAGATGATGAAGACATCGACATCCCTGATAATGAACCATCCTCCTCTCTAAGGAATGATGATGATGATGACGAAGATGACGATGACTTCTTTATCGTCAAACCTGCCCCAAGGATTAAAGCTCTTAAGGGAATTTCAATAAATGAACCAACAGGGGAGCGGACAAAGACAAAGCCCTCAGCCTCTGGCGCTGAGAAAGGCAAAGGCAAAAGCGTCGCTGAAGATGACAATCTGACGATCTTGCTTGAAAAGCCGATTTGTCAGGTACACTAAACATCTCTCACTCCATCCCTCCTCTATAAGTTCTACTACCCCAGCCTACACCTGAACATATTTCTCTTTCTCTTTCTACCCAAGTTCTTCTACCCATGTTCTTATTTGTAAGATCGCTGTGTTTCAGCTAGTCCTCTCCCCTGTTTGAGGATGTCGCTGAAGGTTCTACTACTGCGACTTCACAAATAAAGCCAGCTGCTGCTGATGAAATAATCCCAGTCTTAGATTTGATCTCTGAGACTGATGAACCAGAAGAACAACCTCTCTCGCACAGAAACAGACCTTCCTCAGCTCCTCAAAAGCTGAGTGAAGAGGATCAAAAGAGAAGAGAGGAAATAATAAAGCGATTCGAGGATCAGCGAATCATTCTAAGGCGTGATCAACTTCCTTCAGTTCCTCCAAAGTTCAAAATCTCCAAAGCTGAATACCAGGAACACCTTAGAGCTGAACGCCTTATCGCTGAAAGGAAGGAAGCTGAAGAGAAAGACAGAGAATACGCCATCAAGCTTACTCAACGATCAATCAAAGACCCCAAGCTGAAACGTGTTCCCATTCAAATCCAACGAAAGCTTTGGGAAGAAACCCAGAAGATCGTGGAAAAGAAAACTGGAGTTTCTCATACCACCCTGATCTGGTGTAAAGAGAAAATTCACTTCAGATATCGTCCAGCGAAGATCAACAAGGTATTCATCTCTGGAAGAACCTCTATTGGAGTACCTATTGTTGACATCAAACTTTTCAGAGAAGATGGCCAATCTGAAGCCTTTCGCGCTGACAGTGTAAAAAGGTATGGTCTCTCTGAATGGCTGGAGATGAGGTTAGCTATCCATTCGTCACAATCTAAGTACAAGGATCATTTCGAAAAGCTGATAAACAGACAGATCGACTTGATATCTTCTTGTGTGGACATTCCTCCTCTTCCTGATCTTAAGCTGAAAAGAAAAAGGGCCTCTCCAAAGAAGAAACGTCAAGATTCAAACTCAGGTCCTGTCATACGAAATGAAACTGGAATTGGTTTCTCTCGCGCTGAAGTGCTTGGTCCTGACCCTGATCTATCTGCCCTTGACATTTCTTTGCCACCATGTGAACTTTTCGTCCCTGGTAAAGTCATCAGTAATCCTTATGGAATATTCTTTCTCGACTACGACGGACGTAAATGTTTTCAACGGATCGCTGAGCTTCAAATCACTCCAATCGAACAACTCAGAGATCTCATCTACTGGTGTGACTTCAGAAAAGACATTCAGGCACGACACCTAAAACCCTTGATCTTTGAAGAAGCGCTGAACAAAAGAAAATAAGGCGTAACGGTTCCTGACTGGATGATCCCCACTGAAAAGACCCTTGATGAACTTCTCATTAAGGAAGAACCCTTTGAAAACTGATATAATCTCCTTTTTCTCTATTGTATCAGTTATCCTTCTGTACTTGTAAATTATTTCGCTTGTACTTGTAATCTTTCTGTTCTTCATTGTAACCTGATTCAATATTTTAAAGAAAGATTTCAGCGAATGTACTTTACTCCATCAGTACTGAAAAGATCCCAGAAAACAGTAAAAGGGACAAATATTTTATGAGTTCTTTTTATCCTTATGTTTTCATTAAATAGCAATTTTCTTTGTTGCTATGTCATAATCAAATAGGGGGAGATTGTTGATCCAAACCCTCAGTGATTTGATAATGACCCTCTCTTATATACTTAGTGAAAATTGTAAGTAAACAATATGTATCAGAGTTTCACTATCGCTGATAAGTACTAAGATCTTACAGTACCGCTGATAGGAACTCTCGCTCTTTAAATTAAACATTCAGCGAACATTGTTCATCATTAATGCTCTGAGTCTGTTCAGTCATTATGATGATCGCTGATAAGTTAGTTGTTTACTTATGATCCCTGAAGACAAGTTTCACGTCAACAAAGGTTCTACGCTGAAGTCGAAGATCAAGCTCAAGAACCAGCGACAAGTCTCCTAATGAACTGATGCGGATCAGCGAAGACTCAGATTTGTCCACTCAACGTGAAGTATCAAGTACAAGACTCCAGCTATCGCTGAACTTTATCATTCGCTGAATAGAAAATGATAATCGCTGAATCAACGAAAGCTGATCATGAAGTCCTCCGTACAAAGTACTTTTGTCTTAACCACCCTTGCACGACTCCGTACGAAATGTCAGAAAAGAACCTCCAAAAATCTGAAATCGTACAACCACTCTGATACTACACTATTCATCCATACGGCTACTAAGGTTGTCAACCAAGGTCAATGACATGCAACCAACCAGCTGATGACACGTGTAAAGTATATACTGACTTGCATTAAATGCATGCAGTATATAAAGAGATGAACTCACTTCATTTGAAGTAACTTGCTAACTCTGGACAAGTTCAAATCTCTTATCTCAGATAGGTTATTATTAGTAATTTCCTTATCTCTCTTAGTGCAAGAAACCTTAGTGTTCCAACTTGTTTAGATTTAGGTTTATCCTTAATCTTGTTTCCGCAACAAGCTGTAAATTGTTAATGATTTATCAATAAACAATTTAGAAAAGTAAAATCTGTGTGTTTGTATTCAACCCCCCCCCCCCCCCTTCTACAAACTTGTATAGGCCTTCGGGACCAACAGTATAGTTTACTGGCACTTTTACACCATGCTTAGATTTATAAGCAAAATTCCACTCATTGTTATCTTGCTCCCATTCACCATCAAAACAGAAATATAGCTTAGCTTTTGCAACAGATGAACTCATTTTTCAGTAGTATCTCAAACACAAAATATTGCAGAAAGAAATCAAGAAAGAAGTATGAAATCGGTGTGTGGATTATGGATTGCATTTTACATCTATTTATCAATGAAACAACCAACATTGATGACAACCAATCTCTCATTTCATCCACAAACTGGTATTCCAAAAACACTGATTTAACATTGATGAAAACATGCAAATGAATTTCAACCACAAATCGGTCTTCAAAGTACAATAATTGTGGAAAAAAACAGTAAAAGCATGCAAGATTCAGGGACCAAAAGTGTAAATTTTCAGGGGCCAAAACTGTAAAATTTTGGTCCATCGCGGGTTGCGATCGCGGGCAGGGGCCAAATGTGCACCGCGGCCAAAGTTGAGGGGCTTCGCGGGGCACTTTTGGCCAAAGGTCGTGCCACGTCAGCCTTATCCCGCGATCGCGGGCTCCATCGCGGGCCATTTGGGCATTTTGGTAAACCGCAAAATTTTTGTGGCATTTTGGTAAGTGTTGGTCAAACTTTTGGCATTTTAATTAATTTCCCTTTAATATATACCCTTTTAATATATTTTTAAGATAAAAATAAAGAAAATCTTAAGTACCAAACATCCGTGTCCTAATAATAATTTTTAAAGAAGAAAGACTTGATCATAATTTAGTTTAATTACAAGATCATATATTTATGGCAAATATTTGTGTGATGAAAAATTGTAGTCAATTATTTGGAATTATGCAAGTAGCATAATTTGAGAACCATACCCTATATATATATATATGCTCCGTAAAATGCAAACCTTGCATTTGTTGCACCTCTTACAATCCACAGTCTGCATATGTGCAGACTGGTTCTGCATATATGCATATGAATACGTGCAAGAATATACATATAATGGACATACATTCATATGGGATAATGCATATATGCAGAACCAGTCTGTACATATACAGACTGTGGTTTGTAAGGGGTGCAACAAATACATAGTTTGTATTTGATTTGTACCATATATATATATATATGGCCTCTGAGTGGATTACATGTTTTGTCCTTGTGGTTTAGTGTTTTAGTTTATTTGGTTCCTAAATTAAATAGGAACATGTTACATGCGATTTACGTTTTTGCACTCCTTAAGTCCATTCTCCTAACCCTGTTAAAAATTTTATTTTTCTCTTATTTAAAAAAAAAGAAACATGAATATTTTACTATGTCTGTATCATATATTGTATTTCATGTATACTATAAAATATTACACATATATACATATAAAACACCACTGAAACCCCACAACATCCATCGACTACCACCATCGACGTTCAATCCATCCACAATTGCGGCCTCATGCCCTCATATGCAACCCCCCCCCCCTCCAAAACCACACAAAACCTACACACCCCCTCTGAAATCCGACTTGTTTGGTTGATTTTTGGATGCAAGAGGGGGTAGTGGGAGATGTTCCTATTCTATGCATTTCTTTTTTTCCGACTAGCAGAAATATGTTTCTCTCAAGAAACCCACTCTCTTTTTCACAGTAGTCGACCAATGACGGTGAAAGAAAAACACAAACAACACCATGTGTTACCAATGATGAGAAAAAGACCAAAAGAAATAACCCATAAAGTTCATGACTTGGAATGCTAACAAGTTAGTTTTATTCAAGTTATTAATTAACAAGTTGCCTAATTTACCAAGTTCTTCCACAAGGGAAACACACTTTTTGTAGGTGGAAGAGGAAAGGTCTCTCAAAGAAACCAAAATCCCAAGAAAAAACTAAAATACCCTAAGTTTTCTCTTTATTTACCTCAAGCGGTCAAGTTTCCACCTTTTGGGCCTTGTGCTCCCAAATGCTCCTATCTTTAAAAGTCTTCTCATGTATAAGTAAAATAACAAAGATTATAATATAGTGTATGATTCAATTTAACTAGAATAGTAAAAAAAACATAATTGAAAAAAATGAACCATTTAATCTGAAAACCGAATAACCTAAATCAGTTTTGGTTTAGATGAGATATTCGACTTCGGGACTTTTTACTGGTGTTTTCCGATCACCTAATTTATTGATCCGTCGTTGTTAATTGACGCCATTTACCTTGATATCGCCACCACATAGGTGCCATTTCCCCCTGTTTTTTTCTTTTACCCCTAGAAACTTAAAATCCAATTTCTTCACATTGTTTATGAGAATTCAAGATGTTTTCATTATATTGGGGCATAATGTTGAATGTATGCAAAGTGGTGGGTTGTAAAGGTTGTTGAATGTCTAGGGTTGGGGTTTGTAGAACCTCAAAACAAATGTAGAATTTGAAGGAAGAAGACGTTGGGGGCAGGGGCGCTATGTGTGATGTGTATTATCGAGATGTCTACCGTCGAGAAAACTAAAGTGAGGGAGATTGGTGGGAAGTCAAAGATGGCGGTCAATAGAAGGACAATCACTAAAGAATATGGGTCCAAGTGGTGGTGGCGAGGCCAGAGATGGAGGCTAGTGCGTGTGTGTGTGTATATATATATATATATATATAGGGGTTAAATCTAGTGAGGACCAAAAAAAGGTTAAGAACTTAAGGACTAATCTAATACATAGATTAATTTTAATCAATGGTCATTAAGGAAAAAAGGTCATTTGTAATAAAGGGAAAAAGTAAAGGTATTATTGTCAATTTGTAATGAATTTTGAGGGGTATAATAGAGATTCATTTACTAAATTCAAATAAATAAAACTCACGGACTGCAGATAAACATTAATAACAACATAATTTCTCCTCATTCATACGATTTCTTTAACCAGATTCATCAGTTTCATCTCCAATCAGTTTCATCTCCGTGCGATTGATGAAGACGACATCGATAATGCGAAGAAACAAAGTGCGATGCCTAAAAAAGGTATTTTTAGTTTTGATTTTTAGTTATAGTGTTTAAAGTATTTTACTGTTATTTACTTTGATCAGATTCATAAAGTGAAACTAGTTTTGTTTCATAAGGTAAAGCACTCTGATCAGATTCATAAGGTGAAACTAGTTTCGTTTCATAAGGTGAAACACTCTGATCAGATCATATGGTGAAACACTCTGATCAGATCATATGGTGAAACACTCTGATCATATTCATACGGTGAAACACTCTAGTTTTGTTTCATAAGGTGAAACACTCTAATCAGATTCATATGGTGAACCACTATGATCAGATTCATATGGTGAAACACTCTAGTTTTGTTTCATAAGGTGAAACACTCTGATCAGATTCATATGGTGAAACACTCTGATCAGAAACATTACCACTGCCACAAAATACAAAATGAAGGTGCTCTTATGAATTGAATTGAAGTAGTTTACATCGGCATGGAAGGCGTTGTCTTCTTGGGTGCTACATGCTTCGTTCAATGTGACTCCTGAGATCGAGAAGACTTTCCGTGAGAAGAGGATGGACAGCAAAATCTTCTTTGCTCCATCAAAATAAGAAAGAAAGCTATTTCGATGGAACTTCTAGTTTTTATTTTCTTTTATTATGTTTTTAGGAATAATGGGTTGCTGGGAGTATTATTGATATGAATTCTGGATTATGGATTTTTGCTGTTTCCTTCAATTTTAATGGGTTGTTTTTGGTAATATAACTTTTTTGGTACCATCTTAATCTTTTACTTTTTCCCCTGTTCAACTCCTATTACGTGATACTATATGGTTGCTCACTTACACATGTTTTGGCTTTCCATGTGTTCAGTTTATCATGAGAATATGAACTCAATTTTAGGATTTATATAGCATCATGTTTCACCATATGAAACTCTACTATTATTAATAAGACCGAGAAGTAGTTCTTCATCCCTATTTTGATCAACAAGGTTAAACTCTGTCGATTCCATCGAACTTGAAGAACAGAGAGTTAAGGATTGCGATGAGACGATGAGTACATTAACCTAGAGCATGAATTATGGAATCTGAATCACTAATTGGGAATTATGGATATTAGATACAAGAGATTGATCGTGGAGTTCAATCTGGGAACCGTATAATTATTAAAAAAATAAAATATTATTATATTTGTTACCAAAATGATCATTATACCCATTTTTGTTTAAAATCAGCATTTAATTTAAACCATAAGATTAAAACCTATTTAAGGCTTAGATTAGTCCTCGCAGTTCTTAATCTTTTTTCGGTTCTCATTTAATTACCGTCCTATATATATATGATAATAATAAAATATATTTTAAATTTTTTAATAAAAATAAAAAAGATATAACAAAATAAAACGCTTCTGAGTTAATAGAATATTTTTTATTTCTATCAAATATCAATGATTTATATGTAATCTTTAATGAAAGTCAACCTCATAATATATATCTCAATTATTTACAAATCCTTTAATTTAGGGGTGTTTGAGATTGCTTATCTTTTTTTACTTATTTATTTATGGTTTTTAATTTCACACCATAAATAAGTTATTTCTAGTGTTTGGATTGGAAAAATATAAAGTGCTTATAATTTTTCCAACACTACAAATAAGTTGTTTTTGATAAATTATTCCATCGTAACTTATTTGAAACTCCTTATAAACTTATTTGTGCAAATTACATTTTTACTCCAACTCATTTTTATCACCACATAAATTGATAAACGACAACACCATGTGTACAACACCGTTGCTTGTATATTTGTATCATAGTAAAGCCTTCCGACTTACTTCGAGTTGCAAATTATAAAGTACACTAAGATGATGCATCTATAATCAACCATTAATGGTCACACTCCATAGAAAAAAAAACCTTATTCTTGTTCCACGTTATTACGTGAAATAAGGTCCATTGTATAGTGAAGTTGGCAAAAATCCTACAAATTGGGCAAAAGGTTGATACCGGCAACTCTGACGGGCCCCATACCTGACCCTGCTTACTCGGACATCTGTATGAGGGGGCATTTTGAGGCTCACTCAACGGTTGTGTCTAATTGGGGGGGAGGGGGGGCTCGAACCCATGACCTGTTAGTTATTAGACAAGTCTTCCCGTTCCATTGCCAACTGAGCTACACGCCATAGGCAAATGAATATAATTTAGAGTAAACTACATAGTTGGTCCGGTTCAGAAAATAGTAAAACAAAGAAAGTATGCTAAAAATGTCATATTTAAAGAAAAGTTGGATGACAGTTAACATGAAAGACCAAATTCTTTAAAAAACTGCAATGTAGAGAGTTCTTTCATAATAAAAAAAAAACTAAAAGGTCAAATTTATAAAAGTTGACATACCTTAAGGACCAAATCTATAATTTACTCCTATATTTATAATTGCATTAAACAATAAATAAAATGTTGGGTTCCAACAACAATAGAAGGAGTAGGTAGACATTACGTTGTTGATATTCGTGTGCCAATCTTGACCTCATCATTACTTTTCGATTTTCTCTTTCATACCCATCATTAATGTCATCTTAATTCGAAGATAATTAAAAGAGTAAATTATGGATTTGGTCCTTCATGTATGCGAAAATTAGGAAACTGGTTCTTTATTTTCAAAAATTATAAGAAAACCTTTCAGGTATGTAGTTTGTTATGAAATTGGTCCCTCAAGCTGACGGTCGTCTATTTCCTACGTTAAGTTCGAGAGTAAAATGGTCTTTTTATTCTTTTTCATTTATTTTACCATTTTTTAATTATTATACCATTTTTCTTTTTTCTTTTCTTTTATTTTCTTGAATCCTCATCTTCTTCAAGAAGGTTATGAAGAACAACATATCAAGATTATCATGAACACCAAGAACCATCAAACCCATATTCAACAACCTAAATTGAATTCAGATTTAAAAAAACTAACTCAAACCTAAGATTTAAAAACCTAAAATAATATCAGACTTCTTTTTTAACATGAAATCAATATCACACATAAGAAAACTAAACTATTTAGTATTAAAAGAAGCAAGTTGCTTCAGAAAAACAAAAACCCGGCTAAAAGAGAGAGAGAGAGAGAGATCGTCAGAAAAGAGAGAGAAAAGACAGAGAGAAGAGACCTGAGAGTCGAGATCTTCAGGTGTGTTGAAGACCGCCACCACCACAAGATCGTCCCTGTGCTTCGTCGGAGATCTTCAGGCGTGTTGAATACCACCACCATCACCAGTTCGTCCTTGTGCTTCGTCGGAGATCTGACAGGTCGAGAGAAGAGATCTGAGAGAGAGAGAGGGGGGAGAGAGAGAGAGAGAGATGCAGATCTGAGAGAAGGATCGTCCCTGTGCTTCTCCGGCGTTGCTTGATTTTCCGGCGTCTTCTCCGGCGTGGCTTAATTTTCCGGCGTCGTGCGATTTTCCGGCATGGAAGCCCACTCTACAGTCTGACATGCTTTCTGTATCTAAGGTAAGGGGAATAATGCTAATCTATGTCCTCTCTCTCTCTCTGTCTCTATATTTTCTCTATTTCCATCAATATTTAGGTTATTATATATGGGTTTGGTTTAGATCTTTAAGATTTAAATATGGTTTGATTTTGGCGTTTAAATCTGAATTGTTCTTGGTGTTATGTGTTCTTGATCATGGTGTTCATCATTATCTTTTTGAAGAAGATGAATATTCAAGATTTTTTTTTTAAATTGATTAAAAATGTTAAAAGAAATAAACATATGTAAAAAGACCATTTTACCCTCGAGCTTAATGGAGGAAATAGATGGCCGCCGGCTCGAGGGACCAATTTCGTAACAAACTGCATACCTGAAGGGTTTTCTTGTAACTTTTGAAGATAAAATACCATATTCATATTTTTTCGCATACCTAAGAGAACAAATCCGTAATTTACTCTAATTAAAACATAATATAGGTTAACCGCATATTAATTTGAATAATCATATATATCACTATCAAAATTTACTTTTTATACTTTTGATTCATTATTTAACCTGATAGTAGTATATTTATCTAATATCTTTTAAATAGCAACTAAACGTTATAAATAGTTTAGCTAGGTCGTAAAATTTCGAGACATTAAATTTTAATTTTTAGTTTTCTCCCCATCATTACCATTTTTTTATTATTTCTCCACCAATAATTTCATAAACCAACACGGCAACACCATCGAAACAAGTCCTACCTTCATCGGCCATCAATCAATACAACCCCCAAACAACTTATCACAATTTTCATCAACATGGGATGGGTCAACGAGTGTATGCAACATATATATATATATATATATATATATATATATATATATATATATGAGATTCCTGGCAATTTCTTATGCAAATCATAACTAATTAACCTGGTTGAAGGTTTTGCCATCTCTAACAACTCCAACCATAATCTTTCTCATTTGTCGAATGCAATCAAGGCAAGTAGTATCAAACAGATAAGCCACATTACAAACAACACGAAGCTCTTTAATTGAAAAATATTATTAATTAGGAGGTATTTGTCATCAAGCCCCATCTCTAGGGTGTATAATTATGTTGGTATTCGGCTATTAATTTCATGACAATGGTTGTGGTGATAAATAACAAGTTATATATAACACGACAACGCTTTCAAAGGATTTTTCTCCTAGTTTTGAAGGTTTCTTCTTCAATTCTCCTTACCTGTTAACGACGCCAGTCGTTGGCAGTATTGAGGACGAAAGCCATGTATTTGAGGTTTGAAGAAGGCTTGGACTAAGGTGATTTCAGGGACAAATGACTTCAATCGCCATGTAAGTTATTGAGCTGTTAGCGTGGAGATGGGTTTTACATAAAAAAAATGTTGTTTTACAGTATATGTTGTGAAGAATAAGATGGTATACTTTAAAATGGCTTGGGAAAATTAAGCAAATACTTGATTGTTTATCAAATATTTACTTATCTTATAATTAAATGAAAACAAATTAATCTTATGAATCTAAAGATCAATATTATCAATGATAATTATATATAAATATGTTATTTTAATTAACAAGCCAAAACAAACAAACAAACTATTCTTTATCGATAAAAAGTTAAATCAATGTTGGTCCTAGATTAAAGGGAATTAAATGTATTTAGTTTCAACTATAATAGGCCAAGAAGTGATAACCATTAATTGGTAGGGTATTAGATATACTAAGATTGTAAGTCAAAATTTTAGGTTATGACTGATGTCCTTCGAGTATCGTACGTTTCTTAAATCTTGAATAGATTAAAGGGAAATGTATTTCTACAACAATTGTACCTTGCAACCCAAAGAAGTTGTCATAGAATTTTGATAAATATTCATTATAAGGGTTAATTACTAGTATTGAAGTGATGAATAGCTACTACTTCAAAGAAGTGATAAATTCAGTGGCGAATGCAGCTGCAAAAAAGGTTATAGCATGGTTTTTCCCCAGTGATTTTTTGCCATGTCCTCCTCCTAGCTAAAAAACCAAAGACAAAATCTCTTGAAACCGTAGAATTAAGCCAAAACACATTGAACGACTTTAATCTATCTTAAAAGTGACCACACTATACAAAAATCTTGAATCCGCCACTGGATAAATTGCAACTTCGAAAGGAAGTCATGGATGTTTGGCATTGATTTTCTTTTTGTAGTGTAATTACATGAGAGTATTACGTGTTTAGTTATAAATTAAAGTTACTTAATGCTACGTAAGGTGTGGAAAGTTCTTGTTTTGAAAATACAGGATAAAATTGAAAAATTATAAATTGTGTTTTTAATGCAAATATTAATGGTAAATATTAATGTTTTTTCAAATAATAATTCTAATAAAAATAAATAACTTTTTGTATATGATATATAACTTTCAAAAAGAAACTTATTTTCAGTTATATTTGTTAATGTATTTTATGTTCTTCTATATTCTGAAGACTATTTCTCAATATACATAGTTGTACTGTTGGCATATATTTTTTAGTTTTGATACGAGTATTTTTATCACATTACAAAAATAACTCTTTGTTTATTATATGGTGTAACACCCGTAATTTTCGGATAAGTACAAATTCGAGTCAGTGTGGAAATCGATCTTTTAAGATAAATATGAAAAATAGGATTTTGGATTAAATCCTAGATTTTATGGTCTTGTTGGATGGGGAATTCGAATACGAGTCCAACGGTTCTTTTCGGAGCGAAACGGAGCTAAAACGAAGAAGTTATGACAAAAACAGTATCCAATCAAAAAGGGGTCGCACGGGCTGGTGCGCGACTTTGGGCCGCGGCCCAAGCCGCGTAACTATCTGGAGTATGCATTTTGACACCCCGAATTTCCATGATCAAAGTTATGTTATATTTTTATATGGAAGGATTCAAAGTGTAATTGACCAAAGTTTAAGTTATTTGTGAAAATTGAAACTTTGGGGGTTGGTTTTGTTATATGTTGATAGTTTTGGATATTTAAAGGGAGAGTCGGTTGAATTGAGATTTTCATCTCAATTGCTGATTCCTGAAGTCGGTTTCCAGAGAAAGAAAAAGAGAAGTCTGGATTTGATTAGGTGTTGTTCGATGATGTGTAAGATTGGATTTATAAATCGATTGAGCTTGACAGACTCTAAGTACGAACTCTCAATCAGGTGAGTTCATCTGTTTGTTTTTGGCTTAATAAGTTTTATTTGCGAATTGAAATAGTCTATTAAGCTTATTGTTATCTTTGAGAAATGGTCACAAACTGATTTTGGAATTCTGGGTAGAAAATAAGTGAAACAGGTTAAGGATTTAAAGAATCCGGAAGTTGTATCTCTGTGCGGGGATACCGGAATCCGGAAGTGTATCTCCGTGTGGGGATACCGGAATCTGGAAGTTGTATCTCCGTGTGGGAATACCGGAAGTTGTATTCCCGGAGGGGGATATTCCGGAAGTTGTATTCCCGGAGGGGTATATTCTCGAAGGGGGATATTCCAGAAGTTGTATTCCCGGAGGGGGATATTCCAAAAGTTGTATTCCCGGAGGGGATACCCAGAAGTTATATCTCCGGAGGGGATATCCGGATAGTGTAGTTCCGGGTAAAATTTTAATTAAATGAGACGGTATGCGATTGAGTTATTATGCACGTATGCTAAGAAGTGTAATGAATCTAGAGGCACTAGTATTATTTGATAACGTAGAATAGGCAAAGTAGAATTGCTATTCATATTGTAACAATGGAATAGGCAAAGTATAATTGCTATTCCCGTGTATCCTTGAAAAGGAGGAATAGGCAAGGTATAATTGCTATTTCCGTGTATCCTTGAAAAGGAGGAATAGGCAAGCTTTAATTGCTATTCCCATGTATCCTTGAAAAGGAGGAATATGCAAGGTATAATTGCTATTCCCGTGTATCCTTGAAAAGGAGGAATAGGCAAGGTATAATTTCTATTCCCGTGTATCCTTGAAAAGGAGGAATAGGCAAGGTATAATTGCTATTCTTGTGTATCCTTGAAAAGGAGGAATAGGCAAGGTATAATTGCTATTCCCGTGTATCCTTGAAAATGATGAATATACAAGGTATAATTGATATTCCTGTGTATCCTTGAAAAGGAGGAATATGCAAGGTATAATTGTTATTCCCGTGTATCCTTGAAAATGAGGAATAGGCAAGGTATAATTGTTATTCCCGTGTATCCTTGAAAAGGAGGAATAGGCAAGGAAGAATTGTTATTTCTGTTTTCTATTGGAAGATGAGGAATAGGTAAGGATGATTGCTATTCTTACTTCCACACCAAGAAATAGGCTTGGTTAAATTGTAATTTTTTGATATGAGCTTAAACTAGAATCCGTGGTGATTCGTAGTGGCGCTCTCGAACATGATACTATGACATACCTAGTGTTGTAATATTCATGGAATCAGGTATGATTTCCGTCATTGAAAGACGCTATGTGTACGGTAAGAAAGTTGGGATCAGGTTAATTTATATGCTTTGTTTACAAAGTTTGTTTTCAAAGCTTATAAAGATTATGATTTGAAAATTGGATGTTCTCACTAGGCGTAAGCCTAATCGTTTCAAATTAAATTTTCTTACCAGATACTAGCTCGGGATGGGATACAAAGTGATGAGTGTCGAGGAGTACCAGAGTTGTGCTTTTGGATTGGTGATGGAGAATTTAGTGTTATAGGAGATATTTTGAAAGAGGTTGTGAACAACTATGATAATCTATTTATGTTGATTATGGATTAGATTAGCTGGTTGTTATGATAAATTTTTGTAAGTTTGAAATTGTGGTGGTAAACTCTGATAAATTTAAGGCTTATGCAACGCGGCAAGGTCATAGCCTACGCTTCGAGGCAGCTGAAGCCTCATGAAGCGAACTACCCGACTCATGACCTGGAGTTGGGAGCGGTGGTGTTTGCCATAAAGATTTGGAGGCACTACCTCTATGGCGTCAAGTGTACGATCTACACTGATCATAAGAGCCTCAAGTATCTGATGGATCAGCAGAACCTCAATATGCGTCAGAGAAGGTGGCTCGATGTGGTTAAGGATTATGATTGCGAGATACTTTACCACCCGGGTAAAGCAAATGTGGTCGCGGACACACTTAGCCGACATCCGGTCGGTGAACCACTGAGGGGTTTGTGCCAGCGGTTGACAGTGGTTGCACCTCTTCTGGAGTCGATAGGTAGCGCTCAGGAGGTGGCCGTTTTGGAGGAAAATGTAAAACGGGAGAGGGTTTCGAGAGAAATTCCGAATTTTGTCCGTGATAGTCGAGGGTTGTTGACTCGATACGGTAGAATTTGGGTTCCATTCACCGGTGGGAACCGACAGATACTATTGGACGAGGCGCATAAGTCCAAGTTTTCGATTCACCCGGGAGCTACTAAGATGTACAGAGACTTACGGGAAGATAATTGGTGGCCCGGCATGAAGCGGGATGTCGCCAAATGTGTCGAGGTATGCTTGACCTGTCGGAAGGTCAAGGCGGAGCACCAACGACCGCATGGGAAATCACAGCCATTGGAGATTCCGGTGTGGAAGTGGGAGCAGGTTACGATGGATTTCATCACTAAGCTTCCCAGGACTCAGCGAGGGAATGATGCCATCTGGGTAATTGTGGACCGTCTGACTAAGAGCGCTCACTTCTTGGCGATCAGAGAAAGCTCCTCGGCGGAGAAGCTCGCGGAGATTTTCATCCAGGAGATTGTGACTAGGCACGGGGTGCCAGTTTCGATTGTCTCGGATCGGGATACTCGTTTTACCTCCAGGTTTTGGGAGAAGTATCAGAGTGAGCGTACTATTCAGACACTCGAGGACATGCTGCGAGCATGTGTTATTGACTTTGGGGGTAGTTGGGATCAATATCTTCCGTTAGCTGAGTTCTCCTACAACAACAGCTTTCATTCCAGTATCGGCATGCCGCCGTACGAGATGTTGTATGGGAGGAAGTGCCAGATGCCCATTTGCTGGGGCGAGGTTGGTCACCGAGTATTGGGGAGCACCGGAGTCGTGTTGAAGACGATCGAGATGATTCAGATGGTTCGAGACCGGTTAGTTACTGCCCAGAGTCGGCAGAAGAGTTACGCCGACAATAGGCGATCGGATTTAGAGTTCCAGGTTGGGGATTATGTTCTTCTGAAGGTGTCACCCTGGAAAGGAGTGATTCGGTTCCGCAAGCGGGGAAAGTTAGGACCCCGTTACATTGGACCTTACAAGGTCATTGCGCGCGTGGGAACCCGAAGCGGAGATGCGCGAGAATTATCCTGAGCTTTTCGTCGGTCAAGACTTCGAGGGCGAAGTCTAATCCAAGCGGGGGAGAGTTGTAAAGCCCGTAACCCGGTATGATTTTATTTTGCGCTTCTAAATCAAATGTTTATTTATATTTCTTTTCTTCTCCTGTTAAGAACTGTTAGCATTGTCGACCCAATTGTTAACGCTAGGCTTTATTGTATTTTTGCAATGTGTGGATAGTTGAGGGGCCAAACTTGGAGGCTTGGTGATTTTGCATGGGATCGGCCCAATACAAACCGACCCCTTCCTCTATTTCGTTTTTCTTCACGGCATTCTCACAAAAGAAATCACAACCAAAAACAAGAAACCCTAAACTCTCTCCAAACTCACGGCCGAAGACCCCTTCCCCTGTCGCCGCTGTTGCTGTCGCCGGAAACCACCGCCACCACCATTGTTCGTCGGAGATTTCGAGAGAGAGAGGAGCAGGTGCGGGTGTGTGGTGTTTTAGCGAGGTAAGTCGTTTCCTTCGTTTCGTTTCCTTTTCTTTTCTTTTTCCGGCAAAACAACCACCGCGACGCCACCGCCGCCGTACACCGCCGCTGTGGTGGTCGAGGGTTGGGGCGGTCATGGTTGTGTGTGTGCATGGGTGTGTGTGTGCACGTATGGCAGCCGAGAGAGGGAGCGAGAGTGCGAGGGTGGTGTGGGGTGACCGAGGTGCGTTTGCGTGTGTGTGAGTGTCGTCGGAAAACCGCCGCCGCCGCCGCCGTGCCCCACTGCCGGAGGTGGCAGTGGGTGGTGCCGTGGCCTAAACCCTAAAACCACATCTGGCCGTAACCCTAAACCGCTAATCCTAGTCTTAAAACCACTCTATGTTTTCATGTGAAGTTTTCGTAATCTGCCTCTGTTTTGCTAAGACCATAACGTTTTCCACATAACTCGGTTTGAGATGAAATCGGTTCCCAAAGTTCACAAATCGAGTTGGGAAGGTTTTTCGTGTTTTACTGAAAATCCTATTAAGCCTATAGCTAGGTCTAAACTGCATGTTTTTGCAATCTGTTCCGAAACTTCCAGCTTTGATAGTCGTTCGTAGGAAATTCATATTAAATTGTAGAAAAATCGTTAGAATTCGTGCGATATGTCCCTGGAACCCTAAGACAGGGGAATTTATGATTATGGAATTTGATTTCTGGAATTATCAGTTTCAAGGGGGTAAAACAGGTCCCGAACAGGCCTGTGTTTTTAGATAAAAAGCTGGAATGTTTAGTTTTGTGAGTTAGTAATCGTAGTTTGAGTTGGGACTTTCCGTTGACGTTTTTAGTGCGTATTTAGGTGGGAAAAAGTGAGGAAAGTTGACGTGTCGGTGTTGTGGCTCGTGGGCGCGTCACGTTGCTTTGAGGTGAGTTCTCTCACCGCGTAGTTAGGAATTTCATGCATATCGTTATTTTGTGCTACGTGTTATCACGTGTTTACGTGAACTAGTTGGGATGTGATAACTAGTTGTGATTTGTTGAATTTATGTGTGGATTACGTATGCTTGTGTACACCTCAGTGGGACTGGGGGGGCTCGGTGGGACCGAGGGCTCGGTGGGACTGAGCTTGTATCGATATATTTTTGTGTACTCGGTGGGACCGAGGTTCGTGTTTATACATTAATCATTATGCAGTTTTATATTCGTGGTGATGGTGATGTTGCCTACTTGCTAGTAGGGGCGATATACGTGGGGTTGCTACCTGCGTGTGTGGTAGGATTCACTAAGCGTTTAGCTTACCTTTTCCCAATATGTTGTGATTTCAGGTGCGAGCGGCAGTCGGTCCTGACGGTACACACACTAAGCGCGGGTGTCGAGAATTGTTTAAATTTCACTTTCATACCTTTGGATTTTATTTTATAAAATTTCCGCTGCATAAACTTTATTGACTGTTTGAGTTAACGACGTTAATTTCAATTGAGTTGCGAATTATTAAATTGTGGTTGTTTTATAATGAAATGAATGTCTTAAAAAAATTTAAATTCCTTGTAATTTTTGGGACGTTACAAACACATCTTATTTGAACTAATAGATAAGATAATCTTTGTTAATCAAATACGAGAACCAACAAGAAGATCCCCATCTACTGTGACAGTAAGAGCGCGATTGACATATCTGTTAACCCTGTCCAACACACCAAAACCAAGCATATCGACATCAGGTATCATTTCATAAAAGACCATGTTGAAAAAGGTACAATTGAATTATACTTTGTTACAACTGAGTATCAGCTTGCCGATCTTTTCACAAAAGCCTTGGATGAAAAACGTTTTAACTTCTTAGTATCCAAGCTCGGCATGCTGAACATGAAAGTTTAACTTCCCTATATTGATCATATAATAGATGGAAATATTTGTATCTCAATCTGGATATTGTATCTAGATTGATACACTCAAATTTTCATCATATTCTATTCTCAATATATGTTATTTAAATTTTCATATCTTGGTTGTATTTCAAATGTTTATTCAATTTGTTATTTCTTTCTCTTCCTTTAAAATGTCTTATCTGTGATTTGTTATGAGACCTGTATCTGCACAAGGTATGTTCATGGTTTCAGGGGGAGATTAGTACAGATCATATGCACAAGAAAAGGGGGAGTGTGCATAACTGCCAAATCTTGTAAGTTTAGATGGATTGTGACTGTTGCTTTGGAGAACACAAGGTAAAAATTCTAATTTGTTTTTGAACACTAACTCTTAAATGATGAAAACAAAATTTTAAATCCATGCATCATTTAAGGGGGGGTGAAAACTATGTTTCCAACCTTGAGTGCTTAATCAATTGGAAGTTGGACATCTTCCAATGTGGTAAAATCATTTTTTAAAATTACTGAAAAATGTTTGTGTTCATTTTATCGCAACCCACTGCTTGCGATAACAAAATGAACAGTGTGTCATCGCAACCCTCTGTTGCGATTAAACATGAAAGAGGTTTCATCGCAACCCTATGCTTACGATAAAACTCCCTGCATCGCAACCTTTGCTTACGATAAAATGGAATGAACAGTGTTTATCGCAATTCCCTATTGCGATTAAACACTGAAGGTGTTGTCGCAACCTGTTTCTTGCGATAACATCTGAGTTCATCGCAACCTCTTACTTGCGATAAACTCGACACTGTGGCGGTCAAACCTTGGACCAATCACATGATGCCACGTGTCCTTGTCTCAAGTCTCTATAAATAACGAGGTTTGAATTTTTATCTCATTCCACACATTCAAAACCCTCTCAACTCAGTCTCAAGAATTGAAATCTGCTTTCGATTTTTCCAAGTGTTTTTCGCGTTCAAATCGATTCCATTGTGTTCGGATTGCTATCGAGGTATGTATTCCAAACTTTTCATTCGATTCCATCCGCAATATAATGCTTTACAGTCGATTTTAAGTTCATTTTAGAGTTTTAAGTTCGAGACTTTTCGTATTCCTGCTGCTAGATGTTAAAGTTAATTAGGGTTCATTTATGTGTTAGTTGCGACACTCGTAGTGTAAGAATAAATGGGTTTTGTGCGAAAACTTAATTTCCAGGCTCAAACACTTAGAAAAATACTTGATATTCATAGTTATAGCACCCTAGATGTTCATCAAGTTCATGTTTATCGCAACCCACCATGTTCTTCACATTCATAGCTGTCGCAACCTAAACATCTTCATACGTATCGCAACCTTCATGTTGCGATAACATATTGTCGCAACCCTCATGTTGCGATAACTCTTCATCGCAACATGTACCTTGCGATAAAATCTGTCTTGCGATAACTCCTTGATGTGTGTTGCGATAAACCTATCACTTAAGTTATTGTTTTCATTAAAAAAAAGAAAAAAAGGCCCTGTACTGAATCTTCATTCTAAACCCTATATTCATTTAATGCTGTTCAGATGGCCCATAATGACGGACACTCATCCGACGAGAACACCGTCATTCCGTCACGTCGTTCGTTACATCCATCCGTAAACGCCTGGGATCTAGACGAGGAGCTTCTACTGAGAAGTCTCCATCTTTCCCTCATGGACAACAACCATCACCTCGATCTCAATGTGGCGTTCGATCATCGCATTATACTGGAAATAATCCGCGGCCATCATCTGCGTACAACGCTTACAAAGGTAGTCAATGTGCCTCTTATCTACTGGCACACACTACGCTTTCATCCAGTAGACCGACGGGGTCCATTTTTCTTTGCAAAATTCGATCACTTCGACGTTCGACTGACACTACAACGACTTCGTCGGGCTCTCGACCTACCCTACAATGCCGACTTTGAAGATATGGTACTGGAAGAACAGTTATTTGCCGACATCCGTAATCTGGGTTACCATAAAACCCGATGCTTACCAGTTCGTCACGATTTGAACGAAGATTTCTTTCGCCAATCTGGTACACGCTATGCTCGATCATCAATCGTTGCATGACCTCAAAGCATACAGGCCTCGACAAGTGCAACCTTTCGACGCTAAATATGTTCCATGTTGTCGCCTTCAACCGACGCATAGACTTCGTCGTACTGATTTGGAACGAGATGATAGAGCTAGTAGAAGACAAGACCAGACCGATAAAGAACCGGAGCTTCATGCCATTTCAACGTTTCTTCCAGATTATCATCCATCAAATTATGGAGGGTAATCGGGAAATCCCTAGACGCCCGAATGCAGTCCAAGGCCCGAGCCAGTGGATGCATTTCCTAAAGATGCCCACATTGGCTTTGAACACATCGTCGTGATTCCAGAAGACGTACTTGCCTACGCTAACTAGCAGTCTGAGGTAGTTAGGCAGTATAGGCTAGAAAATGCACTAGTGGTCCAGCCAGAACCGGAGGGACCTCCCCAATATGCAAACCAATTAGGCGATGAGGGTATGAATGTTGAGCAGGTTCAGGAACTTGGGGTTCCTGAACAGGGAGAGGTGAGACGTACTTTAAGAAAGAGAGTGGGTGGGGTGGCTAGGACTACTGGTCAGGCATCTACATCCGGAGCTGCAAGAATCCCAATCCTTGATGATGTATCTATGGATTTAGTGGAGGATCCTGACTTTGACCCTGATGCTTCATCATCTGAAGATGAAGCATCTGACCAACCTCGCAACGATGATGACTCCAACTCCGACTCCGATCCAGATCATGATCCAGATGCAGATCTTATTCCACGACATGTGGGTCGGAGACAACCTATTCTAGAGAGTTCCGAAGCTGATTCCACATGGAACTTCGGACTCTCTGGCGATATCGGTGACATAAGGCGGGATGAGGGAGATGAAGTAGAAAATATAAGTGTGAGCCGTGAGACGGTGAGAAAAGAAATGGGAGAGACTGTGACAGGATCGGATAAAGTTTTAACTACCGATCCTCCCCAAACCGTTACAAGCCGGGTTGCCACATCTACTATCAACGAGCGTTCGTCGCCGTTGCGTATTGAACAAGCCATGGTAGACCCAGCCATGCATAGCACATCCCCTCTCAGCCACTCATCGGCATCTCAATTTGCCGATGTTTCACTTTCCACAGGGGATTTAGCACATACACTATCGACGACACGCTCGGTGTCTGCCGGTATTGAACAAGGTAGGCTCCTGCCCCGACCACCGACTTTTATTCTGAGCACGTTGAGTCTAGAGCCCTTCGGAGATACATTTTTTCCTAGGCCATGCGCGTCGGTATCACACCAAGTTGTGGGCTTCTGTGCCCCAACCGGAACACCCAGAGTGCGACCGCCATTTGTTGGTGCCGCACGAGGACAGGGTGGAAGTCCTGTCATAGTCAACCAAATGCCAGCTATGAACACATGCAGTACGGTTGCTACAACCGCTACTTTAACCGGTAACCTAAGTGGTCCGGAGGTTAGTCTAATGTTTCCCACTATTCCACGCGAGCAGGTTATGCGCATGTTAGGCCCGTATCCGCACTATATCACTCTACCATTACTTGCGTCTGCTTTAGCCTCGATCGAAAATGCCTACAAGCAACATCGTCGGGCCATGCAACAAACGGTTGACCGACTCGCAAATGAGGTCACTAGAGCAATAAAGGGAAAAGTTATTGCTGAATCATCGTCAACTCCTCAGAATCCACCATCCAGCGCTCAAACCGACACACAACCACCACCATCTGTTCCCTTACACCAAATTCCCACCGATCAACTCAAATCTGAGTTGTTAGCCCGATTATTAGCACAAGGAGATACGAATACGGCTGAAGAAGTTGACCTTGTTGGATTACTCCGACAACAAACCCAACCTCAAACTCAACCATCCACAAGCGCAGAATTTTAAACCGTAAACGACTCTATCAAAGATATGACCCAAGCCGTAATTGCCGGCTACCAATCTTTATCCTAAAAAATCACTGTAGTCGAACAAGCGTGTGGGATTCAAGCTCAGGCCTTACAAAAAAGAAGACATGATGATCAGGATGATCCTGATCAACATGAGGGGGAGAAGAGAGCTAGGGTTGGAGAATCGAGTGTTGCGGCTACTGAAAATGTCGGGGGATCAGATCAGCCAGAAAATGAGGGGGCAGCAGGGACGAGCGGATCAGGTAATGATGTGGTCCAGGTTGATGACATTGTAGTTCTAGCTGATGTCATAACTGGGGTTGAAAAGCCTTCGTTTGTTGACAATAGAACAGTAGACGAAAGGATGGCGGATGCGTTACTTGTTGATTACATCTATATTGACTCTAAGGAAGAGCCAGAGACGACGACAATATAGATCAAAGAGGAAATATAAGACATTTTTGATATCACCGGGGCTCTAACGATTGCTTCGGATTCCGATGATGATATTCCAGATCATACAACTCAACCGCAAACACCGAGTGATCAGGGTGCAGGTACTTCCACTTCACAGGCTCCAGTAGTTCAAGCGAATGCTCCAGTAGTTCAAGTGAATTTCGATGGCAAGATCAGAGATCCAGTACTCGAAGTTGAACTGAGACTTTATCAGGAGGTGATAGATGCTGAGCCAAGGTATGTGGCTACAGGTGAAAGAGTTAGGATCATGATTCCTTATCAAGAGAGCATCAGGAAAGACATGTTTGTGAAAGACGTCCAGAAGATCGACTTGGAAAAGGTATACGACATTGAGAATTGGCCATGAAATCCCACGTCGAATTTCTACACGTCATGGGCAACAAAGATCTAGATACAGACGTGGTTCGATCTGATAAAGCCATTGTGAAGGTGATAAAGATAGACTCATACAAGCTTCTCAATGTCTGGTACCCGCAGTTCACTGTAAGAAGATCTGATGGCTCCGAATACGTCTTCTCAGAAGCAGACTTTAAGAGTTTAAAGCTTGATGATCTCATATGTCTGTATGACATTCTGGCACGGGCACCTGAAAAGAAGAATGAATGGTCTGCCGCATATCAGAGTGTCAAGAGGTTCATGCAGAATATCCTAAAATTTTCTTACCTTACGGATTTCCAAATGGCCTTGGAAGCACACCAAACCAAGGTAAACCTCAGAGCTCCAAACAGGCGTCTGTCAGACATCCAAGGTATTCCTGCATATACTGTTCTCAAGAAACTTGAACTTGGGGTTGTTTACTATAATCAAGACTCGAAGAAAAGATTTATGAGAGTATGTGAAGCCAACAAGTTCAGTGATGGAACCTTCAAGATGATCCAGGTCAACCTTGAGAGCAAACTTCGATTGGATGCAAACGGGGAGGTGTTGCTTAAAGATAAGGAGAATGATCTGATCAAGCAAGTCTTGGACGCTATCTTTTACAGAAGGGAGTACCGGAATGCACTGCGGAGGTTCGAGATCATTTTTGGGATTCGGAAGAAGTTCGTGAACCCGGTAGATGCTTAAACTCTTTGCCTCTACTTTGGTACAAAGGGGGAGATTGTTAGTGCCTTAACTATCTAGTTGTACCAAGTAGAGGGACCTAATGTGTAAATGTGAAGTTACAAAGTATATAATGTATTTTTCTCTTAGATTTTCATTAGGTCATCCATTACTTACACACACTAGTACACACATATTGCACTTGCTCTCTACATTTCTCATTGTGTACTTAGTGGATTTCATTGAAGAATATATGGATGGCTATCTGATTGTTTTCGTTGTATGATTACTTGTTCTGGGATCACAGTTTTAGGTTTTGGATATATCATCCATCAGATATAACCTCATACAGATGAATATCATCAAAGTTCTCATTCGATCGATTCTTCTATCAGCTAAAGGGTTCCAATTTTACCAACTCTTGGTCTATCTAATGTAGCACGTACCTTCATAGCGTTTTATAGCTAGTAAATCTGATATATAGCTAGTAAACTTCAACTTATACCAGATGGGGTCAATGTTTCTTGAATTAAATAATGCAAAAAATCCATGCTTAGCATGCATCTCAAGGTCTGTAGATCCTTACCATCCAAAATATGTCTACAAATGAAAAGGACTACTTATGGTTTAAACAAGTACAAGTGCATGGTATGAAAGACTTGGTTCATTGGCTTGCTATGCCTACAAGAGTATAAAAGAGAAAATATTGACAAAACCTTATCCACCAAGGAACAAAAGGTAAAATTTTACATGGATGATGTAGTAGTTGGTCCATAAACCGAGAACACTACACAACTTCATTGAATTTATGAAAGAACTAGTGTTCGACATCGCGCATTGCACGATGATTAAACTTTATGTTAACAAAACTATAAAAATTGTTTTTTGTTATTTTTATAGCTATAGAAGTATAGAACATATTGCATATCCATACACAACAATTTCTTTTAGATAATTATTAGGTTTGAGCATATTCAGTCAATAGAGTTATGAAATATGTTGCATGTGTGATGAAAACTATTGGTAATAACTATAATTTAAATATTTATATATAAAACATTAATAAATGCCGTTTAAAATAAATCAATACAAAAAATAACAAAAAATGAAAAGTAAATAAAAATGACTAACGTGGTGAAAGATTTCGGATAATCAAGATTGTAATAAATAAAAATTATACATAATTAGATTTAGTTTAAATATTCTACATTTTTTAAATATATATACAAATTGTACCAATAATTACCGAATAAAATTATTATATTATGTTAATATTTACTATATATATATATATATATATATATAGAGAGAGAGAGAGAGAGAGAGAGAGAGAGAGTGAGAGAGAGAGAAAGGTTCAAACGAGAACGCCAACTATTCACGAGAACACGAGAACGGCCGCCCATGTACTAAATCACATGTGATTCACGTACAAAATCACATGTGATTTTACACTACCTGGATTTTGTACGTGATTTGTACAAAATCACATGTGATTCACGTCCAGATTTCCAGGTAGTGTAAAATCACATGTGATTTTGTACGTGAATCACATGTGATTTTGTACATGGGGGCCGTTCTCGTGTTCTCGTAAATAGTTAGCGTTCTCGTTTGAACCCACCTCTCTCTCTCTATATATATATATATATATATATATAGGACACGTAAATGTGTACTGTCTAATGTACATATTAGTAAAGACTTAACGATCATATTAAATTCAAGAAATAAAAGTAGACCGGGTTTACCGGGTTGGGTTGAGTTCAAATTCTCGTAACCCGATATCAACCCAATACATACAGTTTGAAAATTTTACAACTCGATTGGACATCAGGTTGCTTCGGGATAGATTATTTCACGTCGGATTAGGTTTGGTTGGTCGGGTTTTTGAGCACCCCTAGTAGACACCACCATCTAAGACATCAACCATGACACCGGTCTCACAATAAATATCATAAACATTACATAAATTTTTTAATTAGTTAATTTATACTTTTTTATACAAACCTTACAAAATCCATAAGAATTTAAAATTCACATTACATAACTTTTTCGATTAATTAATTTATAATTTTTTTATAAAAACATTACAAAATCCAGAAAATAAAAAATTCAGCCAGACTTGGGCCTCGACTAAGCCCAATTCATTTTACGAATGGGCCTCCATATAAAAAATGGGCTTGGGCATAAATAAAAGAACCAGATTCAAACCCATGATTGGTTTCGGGCCAAGTCCGCCATTGTTAACGAAAAGAAAACAAACACCCCTGCATGAACACGATCTCACATATCCCAACATTTGCCTCAAACCTTAAACCCAAATCTTTCCAAATCATAACATTTTTAAAATTACACCAATCTAAATCCAGAAAACCCTCGTCATTAGCCCTAACTTCACTACAAGTTTACCACATTTTTCATTTTTGCAGTGATTGGTTACGAAGAAGAAGATGATGAGGTGGGAGAAATTGGAGATACAGAGAGGAGGTCCAGGGAAGCGATGGGGGCACACGTGCAACGCCGTTCGTGGTGGTCAGCTGCTCTACATCTTCGGTGGTTACGGCGAAGATAACACCCAAACTAACAAAGTTCACGTCTACGAAACCAGTAGGTTTTTTTAGGTTCTATTGTTTTTATTATCGATTTAAGTGAAAATTACGGTTTATAAATGTTTGTATGGTATGCATATTTGTTAAATTTGAGGGTTCTCAGATTGTATCTAGAACCTAATTAGCGCAAAATTACGGTTCGTATTAAGATAGGGATTATTTTATTTTTTATTGCAATTTAAGGTATCAATGTGTGAACCGGCTGCTAAAAACGACAATTAACTTCTATGAAGCATGTAAAATGGTGTCAAAATGAAATTCAAATTATTTTGAGTTAAACAGAGTAAAGTTGCTAAAGAGAACATTTTCTTTGGATAAAGGAACTGTGTTTTTGAGTCTGTGGTTCAATGCTCAAGTATGGGCATCTTTTGTAGTACTTGAATACTTGAATGGTAGTGTTATTTGGTATTCAAATGGGTTTGATCTCTGACTAATTTATATGACGGAATTCTTTCAACTGGCTCTAGTGTGCAAATACCATGCACAAAAATGTTAGATGGATTTTGGTAGTTATTAAAATGCTGGACTGAAACATGAATATGTACTGCACCCGTGATTGGATTTTACAAAAAAGGAGATTAATTTAAGAGGTGCCGAGGCTCGTGTTTTATTTGTTTGCTTAATTGTTTCAACTCAAGTCACACATTTTTTCTTTCATTTGTTCAAATGTGCAGATAATGTGTATTGAATTGATTTAAGGGATCATGTTAGGATTTGCTCATTTGATTTTTGTTTTTTATTTTTGCTTTCATAAGCTACGAGGACTTGGAGCGAACCTGATATGCAGGGCACACTGCCTGTGCCGAGAGATAGCCACAGCTGCACTACCATTGGAGATAAGTTGTTTGTATTTGGGGGCACAGATGGGAACATACCTCTTAAGGATTTGCATATTTTGGACACCTGTGAGTTGCTATTCTCCTGCATTTGCGTATGTTTAATGCTGAACCATTCATTGGCGTGTCATTTCTGTATGTTTTTTGTAGTACAGTGATCAGAGATCAAAACCATGATTTGTTTTCTGTTAGTGCAACTATTTAAGCCTTCATTAAAGCTCCAAGATCATTTTTCTTTTGTCTATTCTCGTTTTTTCTACTGCATATTTACATGGAAAGAATGCTTTATGTAAGTGCCGATATGATCTGATATTATCAGCCACAAATACATGGATGTCACCATATGTAAGAGGGAATGGTCCAGAAGCACGAGAAGGCCACAGTGCTGCACTTATTGGCAAAAGACTCTTCATCTTTGGGGGATGCGGAAAATCTTTTGACACTCCTGTTGAAGAATATTTTGATGATTTATACATATTAAATACAGGTCAGTCTTCTGCTCTGAATATTTTTTTGTATACACAAAATCAGCTTTGTCACAGTAACAATGTGCCCATGAACTTTGTAATAAAGAGTGACGATTTTGATATTTTCAGAGACAATGGTATGGAAACGGGTGGCTACAACTGGAATTCCGCCGGCGAAGCGTAATAGCCATACTTGTGTCTCATGGAAAAACAAAATCATTGTGATTGGTGGGGAAGATACCCAGAACTATTATATGTCTGATGTCCAGATGCTTGATACAGGTTTCAAGTTTGACCAGCTATACTTAAAGTTTTGAAGTTCTTTGGTTACAGATTATCTTGACCTTGTTCACATGGGTTGATTTAAAGTTACCTAATATCTGCTTTCTTTTTCATAGATACTCTTACTTGGACAAAGTTGGTAACCAATGGTGAGCTGTTGCCACCTAGAGCTGGTCATACAACAATTGCATTGGGCAAGAACTTGTTTGTATTTGGAGGTTTTACCGATGCTGAAGACCTGTATGATGACTTATATATGTTTGATCTTGGTATGTAATTGAAATATATTTTTTTTCGTATGATTTTGTCACTTGATGATGCTTGACCTTTCCAACATTTGTGCAGAAACTTATAGCTGGACGAAAGTTATGACAATAGGAGAGGGGCCTTCTGCCAGATTTTCTATGGCGGGTAGCACTTTACATCCGCAGCATGGGGGCGTTCTTATATTCATGGGTGGCTGCAATAAGAGTCTTGAGGCACTTGACGATATGTTTTACCTATTTACAGGTTTAACCCTTTGTGTGAATTACACAAAGCACCTTATGTTTCAATTGATAAGTGCAATTATAAGAACACCTATGGTATATAATTCAGTTTTCCTTTTATCCAGATTTGGTTTTTCTATTCGTATTTCATAAGTTGCTATATTTGGTTGAGAAATTCTTCAGTTTTATTGCCATAACATGATGCTAACTGATGTGGATTTTAGGACTCGCAAGTGACAATGAGCGAGATGAAAGAAAACTAGAGAAGTTATCTTTGAGGAAGCAGTTAAGATTAAAAAGTCAAGAGCAACAAAGTCTTACACCTGTGTGTGATAGCACAATGATTGGCATGGAGAAGAGTTGTAATGCCAACAATCCGACGGCCACGACCATGCCAAGTCATATCCAAACGCAACCAAGTATGATGCTCTTCCATCTCTTAAACCACAGGTGCTATAACATAATTATTGTTTGGATCACGTGACTTTAATCTTCTCATTGGTGATTTGTATGTGCTTTTCGTCATCTTACCAATATGATTTTCTGTATGTCTGAAGTCCAAATTGTTTAATTTGCAGACAGACAGAATATCTATCTAAATGAATATCATAATCCAAATGGGAAGAGAACATTTCAAGCGAAAGTGACAAAGAACATTACAAATTGCTATACCATTGAGACGGTTATAGATGGGAAGCCTCTGCGTGGAGTTCTATTTTCCAACAACCTAGGCTCCAAAAAAGCTGCTGCTGATGACTTAAGAAGGTTAAAGATCTCATTTATTCTAAAACCTATATATATCTGATAACTTGATGCACTAGGTAAGTAGTTATTTAATATTCATGGATTTGGGTTTTATAAACAATAGGAAAAGAGTTGCGGTTGACAGTGGCAAAAAAGGTTTTGAGCATGTTATGATGGATAATGCAAAAAGTCCTGAACACCAGATGCAAGGTGCTACTTCTGCTGCTTCTGATATGAAGACTCCAGCAGCTTCTAATGTCTCTCCGCCCCACGAGGTTAGCATAATGTTATATGTATGAGGGATAATGGATCTTTGTATTTCTGGGTCTGGGTTAATGGAATGTTTAACTTATCTTAATTGCAATGATAAGGAATATTATAAGTCATAATTTAGCTTGCAAGGTAGTTAATGCGCACCCCATTGTGCAAGGCGCACCACATCATAACTTTTCAGTAAAGAAAAATAAATAAATTATGGGAATCCTGTGAAATTATTTTGACTTCATAACATCAATAAGTATGTCTAATAAGAAGCAAGTGAACAACAAAAGTAAATTCAGCATCTAAAAGTATATATACCAAAAAAGTCTATAAATATCAATTATAGAAAGCTTAATGGCTATATATAATAAAAATGTCTGGAAGGCTCTTGTGCAGCTAAGAGTTTTAATTTGTACAATGCTTGAATGGATAGTACACAAGGTTCTATGCAAAGGATATGGAAGCTCCAGTTTCTTTTAAAAAATTGGGATGTGTAACAAAGTCCACCATTTTCAAGGAGCAAGAGTGTAGTGGTTTTTAAATACCCCTAGAAAAAGCTTGGCCTAAAGTGCAACGCAGAGAGTATCTTGTTGTGATTTTGTTGTGTCCCAATTGTTCGGTGATCTTACCTTGCACAAATATACAAGGAAACATCTTTCAAAAGAAAGTGTACACACCCTTTATCAGCCCTCATATTTGCTAGATCTCCAAATTTAGAGAATTCTTAATTAAGAAGATAATCAGCTGCCTGTAGGTGCCAATGAAGTTGCACATTCCACCTCTCTTTGATTTTTTCAAATATATTCTAGTATTTGCTTTCATTTTCGTTGAAAGAACTTTGCAAGAATCTCCTTTGGCTGGTCGATAATCTTGTAAATAGGGGTGGTGGTAGGTGGGTTTATGCGGGCCCTGTTTCACACTGTGCAGCATGGAGCGGGTGTTGAAAATTTGGGTGGGGCTCAGAGCCCGGAGGAGTGAGGACTCAACATGACTACTAAAGAAATTCTATTATTTGTGGATCTGTGTCATGTGTTTTGAGATATATTGTAGTAGTCTACAGAAGAATGTGATAATGCAACTTTATTTATAGTGAATGGATTATAGTCCTCCAGGAAGAAACAAGATGAGAGATAAATGATTCGTTCTGCAATGGTACATCAGCTACTTGAAAGTAAGTATAGTAACATTGATACACCTTCTCATTGGGACACAACCCTTTTTTATTATATTTAATATTGTGTTCCAAAGTAGATTTAAAATTATGTGAGATCAATAGAAATTTAAACCCATCATCTTTCAGTGCCCCTCTGCCCCTCTTCTATTTGAAACTGCTCCATGCTTCTTGAAACGTCCACCTTTCCCCAAAAGATACGCTCTTCTTTCCTTTTCCGAGTTGCCAATCTTACATACTTTTCTAGGCAAACTATAGTTACAAGTGTAGCCTTTCCCGTTGCAAGTTAGATTTATTATTTGAAAACTTACTTTGCTTCATAAATTGAAGTATTGTAAGACAATCACTGTTACACAGAAACTAGTAATTTTAGCTTAATTTTTTTCTTTCCGAAAAAGGTAGTGTTGCAAGTAATATGGCACATGGAAATGCAGTTTTTGCACATTTCTTTGGTTGTAGGGAATAGCAACTATGAGAGAGAATGTGGGAAGCGACCTAGGCCATTAGTTATCCTAATCAGTCCCACTTATATGCATAATGCATCCATCAAAGTGGAGACTTTTCAATAAACACAGGGATTCAGTAGTGCACTTTTAGTTAATCATGCATTTAATTCAACTAATATGCAGGTTTCAGGAGGTAGAAAGTCATCTTTGGAATTTAATAGGATGAATGCATCAACTGCAGCTGAAGATACTGCCAATTCTATTCCTAACCACGGTATAATTTTTTTTTCTCAACTTGAATCCCTATAGATGTTTACGATTTTATAACATTTTATTATGCTCTGGGATCTAACGTAAAACATCTATTTGGTTGCTCTACAAGTTACATTTCAGAAGGGTACTTGGCATGTTTTCTAGTGATGGGCATTTTGGGGTTTTCTTATATCGACTGATTTCCCAATGTATATAATCGGTATCCATGTGCATGATATGAAATTTGTCTTCCTTATTTGTGGTTGCAGATGGTCAATCTCCTCCTACACAAGTATGATTTTTTTGAAGAAATTGAAGAAGTCATGTTTATAAGGTTAGTTCAGACTCGGCATATCTATCTTTTCCTTTTAAGGAATATTTGCAAGTTTAAAACATGGAAACAGGGGGAAAGATATAAATATATATATATATATATATATATATATTTGAGAGAGCAAGAAAGGAACCGGTGGAAGTTTTAGAGAGGAGAGCGCGGAAGACCCTATAAACCTTTTTTTAACGAGAATTGTTTTTTAAGATAAATTGAATGAGAACGAAACATACTTGTTAAATTTCTAACAGGATTTCAAAACCTTTATTAGTGTGCCTAATATGTAACATCGTTTTTACCTGATGACTTGTAAATGTTGACTTGGATTCAGGTTTTGTTGGCGTTGATATTTTTATTTATTTTTTTTTTTTTGCACGGACTGTAAAATCTAGAACAAGCATAAAACTTTACAATCCTTTCAAAATTTCCCTTTCTTTTTGTTGCTTGGCATTTAAAAAAAATAAAAAGAAATCAACGCCAATCTCTCTTACTAAATTTGTGTTGATTGAACAAAAGCTTCTGTTTTGTAGGTGGTTGCTAAAGAGTAGTCGTGATCGATCAAACGATCAGTATATACACACCAAAATGCAGTCTTGTCATCGCTTATAACGCATGCAGGGGTTGCATTATAACATCAACTATGTAATGTAGGAGTCCAACATTGATCTTTCGTCATTAGGAACCTGTTTAATTTTCAAACATTTGTATTCATTGATCCCACCCACCCCCTTATCTTTTATCGGTTTAATTTATCCCAGATATGGGACAATGTAACTTAACAGCGATAATGCTGAATTCCTATGTAACATCTCACTGCTGTTTTCTATTTTACAACAAATCCTTTCTTTTTCCCAAGGTTTTGCAAGCTAAAATTATAACTTTTGCATTGCATTTCCTAAATCATTGATTGATTCATCAACTAATTACTGGTGCATGCATGCATATTCAACCAAAGAACATGATTGCATTACAAATATATAACAAATCTTAACAAGTACCAAGAAATGGAAAGCAGTCTTAGACCATATTAACCAGACAGCAGACAACAGTTCTTCGTTCTTGTATTCTAGAAGAATTCATGGCGTATCAATTCGCATTGCTACCACCACCAAACAGGTAACCCAAAGAAGACCCACCGCCTGGTGCTGCATGAACCTTAGTTGAAGGCCGATCCTGCACATCCCATTTTTATATTAGAATATACTTGTAATATTTAGTCATCAACATTTCAAAGATTACACGAATAGTGATAAATCATACTGTGAGGAAGTTGCCAGTGTTTTGACCATCAGCTCGGAAATAGTTGTTTGCCTGGCTACCTTGCTGGATTCCAGCAGGAATCTGTTTTGTAATATCTGGCTGAGGTACGGTGGCTGTAGGCTTAGGAGGTGGCTCATTGGTGGCGGCAACATGTACCTGGTTCGCAGGAGCTGCAGTCACAGCCTCTGTCTTCGCTGTGGTGGGTTTTGCCTCTCCACTTCCAAAGAGGTAGTTAAGTGAACTCTGTCCCCCACCACTGCTGACTCCACGGCCCATGATCTCTGCTTTCAAATTCAACAACTAACTGCTACAAGCTGCTCTCGAATCCCAGATGACAGATGAGAGAAATCATAGTAAGCAATAAGCACCAAGAAGATTTAGGTGAAGCCCAACAATGATCACATGCAATACACTCTCAAAATATAATAATATATTACAACTTAAAAACATATCATGCACATCTCTTTTCGAGCATGATCACACCAAAAGGAGGCTTATTGCTAGAAATTCCTTTTCCCTTAAAACACTAAAGAGATTACTTTTCCCTTAAAATCGTTCTTGTTACATTTCCAGTTTGCTTCTACTTTTTTTGTGGGTTTCTGAGAGGGGCTATTCTATCCATTATATGATTTGTTCAGGGTTAATCCGCAGCTACTTCTAAGTTGGAACACCAACCAAACCAATACAGCATATAGAAAGTAATTAGGCTGGTATAATCTTTAAAAAGAAAGAAACAGAAAAAGGGTAGCAATTGTAGACTGAAGGTTGAATTTTAAGTGCAATCTTAAAGTTGGAGATCAATTTCTATTTGTCTTCATAGACAAGAGGGTTGCACCAAACAAATTCTTTACATCACTTAACAAACAAAGAAGCTGCAAGTCAGATACACAATTTTCTTAACAGAACATGTTTTTAATCAGCCAAAGAAGAATGGTAAGTGATCCAAACCTAGGTCCCCCTCATTTGGGTGAACCAAAAAGAGTATTAGGGTTCTGCATAAGTAGCTTTGGTTGATTTTGCATCCTAAAAAGCTAATCTCAGAAAGAGATCACTTCCATTTAAGTATAATCTTCAATATCCAGCTTTAAGCATCAATGATTGAAGACCATGCTAGAAGACAACAAGCCCATAGTAACAGAACTAGAAAAGAAAATCACCAGGACAACACATGTCTGGGGGAAACAACTTTTAGGGCATCAAACAACGAATTGGAACTTTCTTCTTCAAAAATCACAACAGATCCATTCGCCAGTAGAATTACCAAATGTAAAACATCATCAAACAACGAATTTCCAAAATAAACCAGCACCATATGGCCTTAAAAAAGGTAAAAAAACAACAGACAATGTCAATTTAAAAATTAACATTCACCACATAGATAATATTTGCTCAAACCAACACCAAACTACATATCCGCCATGGATTTGAAACTAGATACCAAATTGCATCACAAAATAAGGATCAACAGTTGTATAAATGCCGGGATTCCTCTACAAATCTGTTGAAAAAAGCAAAAATCGAGCAGCAACAGTAAAATGTAGTGAGAGAAACCACTAACCGGCGTGAGTGTTGGTCAGATCTAGATCGAAGCGAAGATAGAGTTGAAGAACAGTTGTCGGTGTATATATTGTGAGTGACCCCTCCGCCGCCCAAATCTATCGAACTTGAATTTTAAACCGGACCCCCGATTCGTTTCCTGTATCCGGGTTTATCGGGTTATCCTTTTTGGCAGATACTAATTTTTCAAAACCAGATATTTGTACAACTTTTAAAGCAGATTATACAACTATTTATTGATTTAATTTAACATTATGAAAATTGAGAACTATGTTTTTAAGAACTTATGTTAAATTAGAAAATTTTGTAATCTTATTTTCTTAAATCTCTTTCTAATCTTATTATACAGTTTGCAATACACACACACATATATATATATATATATGCATTATTATGAGGTTTGATTTTTAAAATAAACTTTTTAAAATTATTATGTTAATTAACTTAATATTTTATTTATTCATTAAAAATATTTAATACATGATTAAATCATAGATAAAAACTAAGTTATAGATTAAAATACTATGCAATTTATCACATTATTTTGTGTAATCTTCAAAAAACAAACAATGCTTATTGAAAATGAAATTTCATTCTTGAAGTAAATCAATAAATTATAAAAGCATCTCTAACAGATTTTTTAAAATTTCTTTAAAATTACGAATTTAAATTTAAAATCCCTAAAAAATTATATTCGACTACAATAGATTATTTATTTTGAAGATTACAAAAATAACAATATAATAAAATATTTTATACATGTAATAAAGATCTTAACGTCACACGTTTTCTTATTGTTGGGAATATAATACAAAATATTTATTTCTCATGATAATCATTTTTTAAGAGTTATTTAGTTTCGAAAATTTTACACCCTCTCGTGATTTCTCTATGTTGGAAAAAGTTATGGAGCAAATATTTGTCTAAAATATCCATCATATTTAAGATATTTTAAACCGTATTAAAATAAAATAAAACTTATTCTGTCTATGTTTTAATTTAGAAAATATATACTTCAAAAGCTTAATTTGGTGTTTATAACAAAACATTGCAAATAAAATGTTCATTAATTTTTTTAAATAAATTTCTGTTTATAATACATTTTTAATAATGTAAAAACATAAGCTTTTACAAATAATTCAATCGGATTTTCTTTTTGCTAACATATTAGTCATTTTCATAAATTACATATTTCAGAAAATATTTAATTATAAAATGTTTAAAACCATCATCGACACAATCTACTACAGTGACCACATGGGATGTTTTGGCCAATTGTTCCAACCCTATGGTATACAAACACAAGTGTCCATATCAAGCCTTGTGTTTTCCTCTATTTTGAATACCGGTTCTTGTTTATAATTAAGTTGTTTATATATATATATATATATATATAGAGGAAGGTTCCAGGGAAAACCTTAAAAATGGTTGGTAACCAAATGTAATGAGAAACGTGATAAGTGGTATCAAGTATCAACCGTTGGATGAAAAATGTACAAATATTAGGATGAGATGCACCAGATAAATTCATTTTTAAGCCGTAATTCATGGGAGAGTATTTGATTAAAAGTGATCAACGGTTTAAAAGTATTTCTCACATTTCTCATCAAAAATGGTACCTCGCATGATCCCATGCATATATATATATATTTAATGGCTGATAAAATCGAATTGATATATTAAATGTTATTGATATCTTTCCTTTTCTTGATAAATGAATCTTGACCATAAATACTGCAAATTCTCTCTTCTTTTTCCACCTTCGACAACTTCCGATTCTCAAAACATAGTTTCAACACCGTTTATCTTAAAACCGAATTAAACCGACATGTTCATGCTAGGAAAGCATGGTTAATTACCCAAAATGAAAACCGCACAAGATCAAGACCCTTCAGTTTCATTCCAAATACACCCACATCACATCAATAAAAGCAACTTCACTATTCCTTCTCTAATTCTTTTCCACACCTAGCTAAAATATGCAATTAGATCATGGATTCTAGATATGTTTATACTGAGGACCTGACAAGAGGCAGAAAATGCGAAGAGTTGAATCAGAAAACATGTAGCGAGTTTGGTATAAGTGAAAGAACGGTTGTATTCCTTCGACTAATATAAAAGTAAATGCAACTAAAGAACTTTGGGGCCGAATGCATCACAAGATCTAGAGGATTCATCTTGAATCGGGCTAGAGGAAGAAAGGGTCTGAGTCCATAGGTGTAGGAATCAATCCACTATCTCGTTGCCATTTAGAGTAGAGCCAAAGGCAACTACTGCGATGAACTGTTACAACGTGTGCCTTTTTATGGTGAAATGCACATGTAGGTGTAGGAAGGAAGCTTCTGCACATCATACAACGATCTATGGGTCACATGCCTTGTTAGACGACACATGCGAGATCTAAATAGGTGCCTTCTAGGCGAAGAGAAGAGTTTAGGATCGCTTTAATTTTACCATGGGTGAGGATGAGTAGTTGACTCTCGTGGCCTCGTGGTAGAAAAGAGATAAAACATGGTCTTCTATCTCAATCTCAATAGAATATAAGAGGAAGGGTCATTCATTCTTTCTTTCAGGAAGGGCTTAAAAGCGCCTTCATCATGCCAAGCTTCATGCAATCGATTTTCTCTAAGGGACATTAGAAGAAGAGCAACGAGTGTACGAATACAAAATAACCATAACAAATGCATTAGATGAACGTCAAGTGGAAGGGAAGCCGATAATGGGAAGATCTCAACTTCGGAATATTTCTTCCGGCTTTTTAGTGGTGTCAATGTTAATGTTACAACCGATACTCTTATCTAAAGCTTAATACAACTCACCATTAAACACATACAATTTTCTATGTTTTAATTGATATCATGTGATCTAACTTGAAAGATAAAACAAATTAGTCATTACTAGTTGAAGACTAGATTTTAGAGGTCCTGAGCGATTCACTAAAAACTAGAAACTTCTTGCGATGAGCAAAATTGTCGATAATGGTTAGATCTGTCGCAAAAGCTTCATCGCCAAAAACTTAGTTATTTTTCCAATCGACGAGTCTTCGATGAACATCACCGACGGATCTATGATGGATGATATCATCGAACGTTTTCCGATGATCCTTAGATCCTCGATAGATCACCAACGACAACTTTTAGTGAAATATCTGCATCGGGAAGAATCAATGATGGTTTTTCTACAAATACTTTCAACCAACAGGATTTCGACGACATATTTTACCAAAGGAATTTTGGTGATCACATTTCCCGAAGATTTATAACAAATAACATAACACCGACGGTTTTAAATGGGTCCAATGACCGAAGGATATTCGTCAGAAAGTCGTCGGTGATATTAATTTGTTTTCATAAATAAATCAAAATATTCATCTTTTCACATTTTCTCTTTGCATTAAATGAATACGATCAAATTTATAAATACAAATTATAATGTAACACTCGTGATTTTCGGTAAGTATGAGTCACCCCGTGCGTTTTTGGTGATTCCTAAGTTGTGGGTTTGAGTTAGGAATTTATTGTGTTTAGTTCCTAAGAGTATCGGGGGTGTTTCGGGTGTGAAAAGTCGAGTTTCGAGGCTTGGTGTGCATCCAGCTACAATGCCCACGCGACTATGACAGTGTCATAGTCGCACTGGCAAAGTCGCAGCCGAAGAGGCACTTTCGGTACACTTTGTGCGACAATGCTCGCGACTATGACATTATCATTGTAGCATGGCATAGTCGTTGTCGGGTACCAGAGCAGTATTAGGTGCATTTTTTCAGCCTTTTCTCATTTCTCACTTCTTATACTCCTTTCATTCTCTCCCAAACTGATTCCTCCCCCTCTATCACGAACCCTATCTAATTTTTGTGGGTTTTTCTCTTGGAAATCAAGTGTTTATTCCTTATACAAGTTTGTAATCACAACCTCAAGTGTTAAATCAAGAGTTCATCTCTATTTCTTGAAATCTCTAAGTTTTGGGGGTTTTGCTGATCAAAACCTAATGGTGAGTTCATCCTACTCTCTTACAAAACTTTCATATGAGTTATAAATACTCCATTTATGACTTCCCAGTGTTTTATTTATCCAATTTCGGTTTGGATGATTTTGGGAAAAGTTAGGTCAAAAACTAGGGTTTTGGTATAACTGGAGATTTTGATGTGAAATGTTTGGGGATGGTTTTAAGTATTTGAATATGAATATTTATGGTTGGAAACGTGTGGATCTAGGTTTTTGGAATTTTTGCTTGAAGATGCAAGTTTCTTCAAAGGAGCTCAAGTTTGGGGAAAATCTAGATTTAGCCTAAATCTAACAAGGTGAGTTCAAGTTGATTTGTAAAAACATTGTACATGCCAAAAATGTTTATTTTAAAGTGTTTATGTGTGTTACATGAAATTATCAATTGTTGAGTTATTTGGTGGGTTTTGATTATTTGAAGTGTTGATCTTTACAAACCTTGTAAAACACCCACATTTGGGATTTTTGGGTAACTTGATAAATAAATCATAAATGATAGTGTTTTGATGAGTTATTGCATAAATGAGGGTTATTTGAAAAAAATGCACTTTTAGTGTTTGTTGGAAATATGTAAAGTTTAAGTTATGGGGCGTTTTGAAAATACATATGAGTGGGTCTTTTAATGAGTTTGCATATTAATACGTCTCATTTTTATAAATCTCATGAGATGTCCATCGTTGGAATTTTGGACACTTTGGTAAATAAATGTTGAGAGTATGCCCTTTGGGTGCTCTATCTCATAAATGAATATGAATTTGACATTTATGCACTCTTGATGCTTTTGGTTTTATAACCCACTGTGAAAGATATACGTTATCGAGTTATAAAGTATTTGGGTATATAAATGGTTTGATTTCATTTGGAAGATGTCAATGAAGGGGTTTTGCGTTAGTCATGCCTTTGGAGCATGTATTTGCATTTCATTTGCATATGTTGACTTTTAACAAATGGTCATTTGATCTCTTGAGCTTATGGCTAAGTTTTTGACTCTGTTGGGTCTTGAGGACATTTGTCCGATTTTGATAGCTCAATGTAGATCTTTGGTTATGATTTGCATGTATTGCATCTTATTTGGGAATTACATGATTTGAATGCGTCGGTTATTCTCTTGGAGTCATGTATTAATTTCTAAATTAAACAAGCTTGTTTCGGATGGTAAGATCCCAAGGTAAAGACCCGGATAAGGTTGAACTTGGTGGTTCTAGGCTAAAGATCCGGTTTGGGTTGATGCCTCAATAGACTAAAGATCCGGTTTGGGTTGATGTCACAATAGACTAAAGGTCCGATTTAGGTTGATGTCTCCGTCGACTAAATATCCGGTTTGGGTTGATGTCTTACTAGACTAAAGATCCGGTTTGGGTTGATGCCTCAATTGACTAAAGATCCGGTTTGGGTTGATGTCACAATAGACTAAAGGTCCGGTTTGGATTGAAATCTAAATAGACTAAAAACTCGGTTTAAGTTGATGTTTCCTTGGACTAAAGATCCGGTTTGGGTTGATGTTCAAGATTGACTAAAGACCTGGATAGGGTTGATGTCATAGGTTTTTCCATCCATGAAACATGTTTGTAACATATATTTACCTTACAATGTTGTCCCACATAGGAAAGGACTTGAAACGTTTATGGGTTTATATGGCCATACCCATAAGTGTTATCAAAATGGAGAAAGATCCAAGTAAAGGAATTTTCTTGGGTTTGAGTGAGAGAATATCATATATTTAATGGTCAAAAGATTGGGCCTTGGGCCTTCTTGGGCTCTAGTGATCATTAAAATAGATTTTTGGTAACAGAGCGGGTCTCCGCGCGACCCAGGTCACGCCACCATACGTGCCAAACATTGTTCTTCATAAACAAACAGTGTTGTTCGCGTCTCTCTGCGCGGGTCCAGACGCGCCATCGTGCGCGCAGAGCACTGGTCTCGTAATCAAACAGAGGTCTGCGTGCCTCTCCGCGCGAGTCAAGGCGCGCCGCCATCCGCGCGGCTCCCTGTGACAGATTGGCAGTTAATTTCGGTTAGCCATGTGAAAACTATAAATGGGGGAAGTTTCCCTCCATTTTTGCATACGAAAATTGGCAGATTCTCTCTCAAAACTCTTCTCCAAACTTTGCTTTTAACAAGAAACATTCTATCGATTCGATGGGATTGAATTGACGTGTATCAATTCAATCGGATAGTTGTATCCTCTAGGCGACGTCCGGAACCAAGCACGATTGGGGACGAAATTTCGTCTTAGGACACTGATTCATCAGGCCTCTATCCAATTTATTACGCATTCAATCTTCAAGAACATCGAAAAGGTACACGATTCTATATCTAGACTTGTTTGTTTATAAGTTTTTCTTGTGTTGTTTGTATTTTTCTTTATTATCGTGAGATTGGTTATAACAATCTAAGACGAAATTTTGTTTCTAGATACTAGAAACAAAATGGACCAATCGACGATAATGAAATCCCACGTTGAGAAACCCGAAAAGTTCAAGGGTTCAGATTTTCGACGGTGGCAACAGAAAATGCTTTTCTGTCTCACAACGCTTCGTGTTTCGAACGTGCTCACGGAGGAAGCACCAACGGAACCGGTTGCGGGAGAGGGCTCAACGGTGCCAACACAAATTCAAACGGCGGCCTTTGAAAGATCGGTCGAAATTTGGAAAAGCAATGAATATAGTTGTCGAAACTATATACTCAATGCTTTGGACGATTCCCTATATGATATTTATTCTACTTTCAAAACCGCAAAAGATATATGGGAATCGTTGGAAAATAAATACAAGACCGAAGTGGCCTGTTCGAAAAGATTTGTTGTTGGAAAGTTCTTAAACTTTAAGATGAGCGATGCAAAATCTGTTGTAAAGCAAGTGGAGGACTTACAAGTTCTCGCTCATGAACTCGAAACGGAAGGTATGGGCATGAATGCTAACTTTTTTGTTAGTTCGATTATTGAAAAGTTGCCTCCTTCGTGGAAAGATTTCAAATTATATTTGAAACATCTAACCGAGGACATGTGTTTTGATCAATTGGTTCTCAAACTTCGAGTTGAGGAGGACAATAGGAAGAACGAGACGACGGAAGCAAGCTCTTCGGAGCCAAATGCAAATTTCGTTGGAGGAAACACCTCGAAGTCAATGTTTCAGAAATTTAAGGGAAAAGGTATTGCACTCAAACCTTCTCCCTCAAATATGAAGTATCCTCTCCAACCAAACAAAAAGCCATTCAAAAAGCAAGTGGTCAATTGTTGGGTGTGTGGTTGACCCGGTCATAAAGCAAAGGATTGCCGGTTCAAGAAGGATCACCACGGAAGCGGAGGAGCCGGAGGCTCGAATCAAGCCAATATGGCCGATTCTGAAACAAGGTTCGTGGGTGTTGTTGAAACTCACTTCGTCTCAAACGAAGTTGATTGGTGGCTTGACACCGGTGCCACTAGGCACATATGCAACTCCAAGGATTTGTTCTCTTCCTATGTCAAAGTCAATGATGGTGAACCGATGTTTATGGGGAATTCAACAACCGCAAAAGTGCAAGGGAAAGGAAAAGTGGTATTGAAGCTTACTTCGGGGAAAGAGCTTGAACTCACCAATGTGCTACATGTGCCGGATATGAGCAAAAATCTGATTTCGGGTCCTATGTTAAGCAACAAAGGATTCAAGATTGTGTTGGAATCGGATAAATTTGTAGTCACAAAGGGTGGGATGTATGTGGGAAAGGGCTACCTATGTGAGGGGCTCTTTAAGTTGTCAATTGTAAATACCATGAACAATGATGTAAATATTGTGAATAATGAAAATGCAAGCCCAAGTGCTGCTTCTACTTACATGGTTGATTCCTCTAATTTATGGCATGCTGGGTTAGGTCATGTCAACTTTCGGTCCTTACAAAGGATGATGAATCTTGGCATGGTACCTAAGTGTTCAATGAACAAAATGACTAAGTGTGAGACTTGTGTAGAGTCTAAATACTCTAGTCATCCCCACAAATCTGTCAAAAAATCCAACCAAGTTCTTGGTCTAATTCATACTGATTTGTGTGACTTTAAGTCAACTCCAACCCAAGGGGGAAAGAACTACTATATATCATTCATAGATGATTGCAGTAAATTCTGCTATATATATTTGATCAATACCAAGGATGAGGCTTTAAATATGTTTAAAATCTATAAAGCCGAAGTTGAAAATCAACTTGAAAAGAGGATCAAAATTCTAAGGTCGGATAGAGGAGGGGAATATGAATCTCACGACTTTGCTGAATTTTGTTCCTCACATGGTATTGTGCATCAAACAACGGCACCCTATACCCCTCAACAAAATGGGGTAGCCGAGAGGAAAAACATAACTTTAAAGAACATGATCAACTCAATGTTGATCACGTCCGGGGCTCCACACAGTTTATGGGGTGAAGCCTGTATTACTGCAAATATGATTTTGAATAAAATCCCTCATAAGAAGAGTAGTCAATCTCCCTATGAGATATGGAAAGGCAAATTGCCTTCCTATAAAAGAATGAAAGTGTGGGGTTGCTTGGCTAAAGTGCAAGTTCCTCTACCTAAAAGGACTAAGCTAGGACCAAAGACTATAGATTGCATCTACCTTGGCCCAACCAAGAATAGTGCAACCTATAGATTCTTGGTATTTAAGTCCTATGTAGATGACATACACACAAATACTATAATAGAATCTGCTGAAGCAGAATTCTTTGAGAGCATATTCCCATACAAGGACAAGGAGAAATCTGTCTCTAATCCAAGGAAAAGAGGGAATGAAGATGCTACTATTGATGATGATTTAGACCAAAGCACAAATACAAAAGGTGAAGGTACTTCTAAGGTTCAAGAGGAAGTAGAACCTCGAAGAAGTAAGCGTGGGAAGGTGGCCAAAGACTTTGGACCAGACTTTGTGACCTTTAATGTAGAAGGAGAACCTCTAACTTATAACGCAGCGATGGATTCTTTGGAAGCTCCTTATTGGAAAGAGGCAATCCTAAGTGAAATAGATTCCATTTTACAAAATAACACGTGGAAATTGGTAGATCTCCCTCCGGGACACAAACCAATTGGACATAAATGGATCTTTAAGAGAAAGCTTAGACCCAACGGTACTATAGAAAAGTACAAGGCTCGGTTGGTAGCCAAAGGGTATCGTTAAAAAGAGGGTCAAGATTTATTTGATACCTATTCACCAGTTACAAGGATAACATCTATAAGAACGTTGATGGCAATAGCCGCGATTCACAATTTGGAAATACACCAAATGGATGTGAAAACCGCGTTCTTAAATGGTGAATTGGATGAAGAAATTTATATGCAACAACCCGAAGGGTTCGTTGTTAAAGGTCAAGAGAATAATGTCTGTAAATTGGTTAAGTCGCTATATGGACTTAAACAAGCTCCAAAGCAATGGCACGAGAAGTTCGATAACACTCTTTTATCACAAGGATTTCAAATTAATGAATGTGATAAATGCGTTTATGTTAAACAATCTAATAATGCTTATGTCATAATATGTTTATATGTAGATGATATGCTGATCATGGGGACTAATATGGATATAATCAACCATACCAAGAAAATGCTACATTCCTCATTTGATATGAAGGATTTGGGGTAGCCGATGTCATACTTGGTATCAAAGTTCAAAGAATTGCTGAAGGATATATCCTTACCCAGTCCCATTATATAGAAAAAGTCCTTAGAAAGTTTGGACACTATGATGATCGACCGGTCGTTACCCCATTTGATCCTTCTAGTCATCTTAAGAAGAATCAAGGAGATAGTGTATCTCAGTTGGAGTATACTCAAGTACTTGGAAGCTTGATGTATATTATGAATTGCACACGACCGGATCTAGCATATACGGTGAGTAGACTGAGTCGTTACTCACACAATCCGAGTAAAGATCATTGGTATGCATTAGTTAGAGTGCTCCGATATCTTAAACATACAATGGATTATGGTTTGCATTATACTAAGTATCCTCCCGTGATAGAGGGATACTGTGATGCTAATTGGATTTCCAACCACTTGGAAAGCAAGTCCACAAGTGGTTATGTGTTTACCCTTGGTGGAGCATCGATATCTTGGAAATCATCAAAGCAAACTGTCAATACCCGTTCTACTATGGAGGCTGAGTTTGTCGCATTAGACAAAGCCGCTGAAGAAGCCGAATGGCTTAAAAGCTTCCTTGAAGGTATTCCGTTGTGGCCTAAGACTGTGACGACCATTTGTATACATTGTGATAGTATGGCTGCTCTAACGAGAGCAAAGAATCAGATTTACAATGGCAAATCAAGGCACATAAGGCGTAGACACAATACAATCAAAGACTTGCTGAAAAATGGAATAATCTCCATTGATTATATAAAGTCAAAGGAAAATATAGCAGATCCTTTGACAAAGGGCCTAAATAGAGAGCAAGTCATCTTTACATCGAGGGGAATGGGCTTAAAGCCAATACAATGAGTCGATACTTGGCGGAAACCTAACCTAGCAACATTGGAGATACCATGGTCTAGGTTCAATAGGAAAACTAGTTAAGGAAGACTCAAGCGGGTACAAACACAAGGTATGCCTATTCCTATGATGTCCTCAATTGTGTTTTTCCGTTGACGTTTAAGGGATAAATTCTAATTCTTAATAATGCTAATAGCTACTATAGTGGAACACTACGGAATGTTCTTGATTGGCATTACCTATGTGAGATCGATGTGTGGTCGCATCTATGGGAACCGAGATGGCTACGTTCTCTACAAATCTCATGAAGAAAGGATATCGTTCACGACCGAAATGAACAAAACTGTAAGAATCGATGTATGTATAAATATGATGTATGTGATACATTTTGTTTAGATTTACTACAAAACGTGGCTAGTTCAAGACTATGTTCACTACCCACAAAGTAGATCCTATTTGTACTCACTAAGGACGGTTCAAGTCCAAAAGACACCTTTCCTGATGTATATCATATTTAGCCTCTTGAATAGCAAATAATTTCCTATGTGTTTTATCTTATTTTCTATTCAAATGTGGGGTATTATTGGAAGTTTGAATAGAAAATGTGGGGTATTGTTGGGTATTTACCTTACAATGTTGTCCCACATAGGAAAGGACTTGAAACGTTTATGGGTTTATATGGCCATACCCATAAGTGTTATCAAAATGGAGAAAGATCCAAGTAAAAGAATTTTCTTGGGTTTGAGTGAGAGAATAGCATATATATTTAATGGTCAAAAGATTGGGCCTTGGGCCTTGGGGCTCTTGGGCTCTAGTGATCATTAAAATAGATTTTTGGTAACGGAGCGGGTCTTCACGCGACCCAGGTCGCGCAACCATGCGCGCAGAGCACTGGTCTCGTAATCAAACAGAGGCCTGCGCGCCTCTCCGCGCGAGTCAAGGCGCGCCGCCATCTGTACGGCTCCCTGTGACAGATTGGCAGTTAATTTCGGTTAGCCATGTGAAAACTATAAATGGGGGAAGTTTCCCTCCATTTTTGCATACGAAAATTGGCAGATTCTCTCTCAAAACTCTTCTCCAAACTTTGCTTTTAACAAGAAACATTCTATCGATTCGATGGGATTGAATTGACGTGTATCAATTCAATCAGATAGTTGTATCCTCTAGGCGACGTCCGGAACCAAGCACGATTGGGGACGAAATTTCGTCTTAGGACACTGGTTCATCAGGCCTCTATCTAATTTATTACGCATTCAATCTTCAAGAACATCGAAAATGTACACGATTCTATATCTAGACTTGTTTGTTTATAAGTTTTTCTTGTGTTGTTTGTATTTTTTTTTATTATCGTGAGATTGGTTATAACAAAATGGTCATTTGATATGTTGAGCTTATGGCTCAGTTTTTGACTCTGTTGGGTCTTGAGGACATTTGTCCGATTTTGATAGCTCAATGTAGATCTTTGGTTATGATTTGCATGTATTGCATCTTATTTGGGAATTACATGATTTGAATGTGTCGGTTATTCTCTTGGAGTCATGTATTAATTTCTAAATTAAACAAGCTTGTTTCGAATGGTAAGATCCCAAGGTAAAGACCCGGATAAGGTTGAACTTGGTGGTTCTAGGCTAAAGATCCGGTTTGGGTTGATGCCTCAATAGACTAAAGATCCGGTTTGGGTTGATGTCACAATAGACTAAAGGTCCGATTTAGGTTGATGTCTCCGTCGACTAAATATCCGGTTTGGGTTGATGTCTTACTAGACTAAAGATCCAGTTTGGGTTGATGCCTCAATTGACTAAAGATCCGGTTTGGGTTGATGTCACAATAGACTAAAGGTCCGGTTTGGATTGATGTCTAAATAGACTAAAAACTCGGTTTAAGTTGATGTCTCCTTAGACTAAAGATCCGATTTGGGTTGATGTTCAAGATTGACTAAAGACCTGGATAGGGTTGATGGCATAGGTTTTTCCATCCATGAAACATGTTTGTAACATATATTTGTGGTTTAACTTTGTGTACCCACCACATTCGATGGAACCGGGTCACCCCCGTCACCGAAAGGTGTTGTTTTAGGTATTTATTTTTATCCATGTTTTCGGTGACGTATTATATTTATATGGATTGTTTTCCATGATTTATGGGCGGTGTATTATGCCTCATCCTTGTTTGGATGTTTCGAATAATGGAGTTTTATTCACGTTTATATTATTTGGAAGTTTAATATTTATTCACATTTTAAGTGAGTTTTGGATTTGAGTCCATTATTGAAAAATGCTTTATATTGGAGCTTTCGCCACGAGACTTGTGTGCGTTGAAAAAATGGGTTGTACACATTTAATATAAATCATTTTTGGAAATCATGATTTAAGTTACATTCTTTTCGTTTGACGAATTATTTAATCATGATGAAAACTCTTGAACTCACTAGGCGTTTGCCTAACCTTTTTATTTGTCGGCATGTGCAACAGGTTCCGGTTGGGGAATAGTACTAGTGACACTGTGAAGAGATGAGAGCTAGTTGTGTGCTCGAGAAGTGAATAGCTTAGTGAAGTCTTCCGCACATTGGGAATAGCAATTTTGTATTTGGGTTGAGTAACACCCGACCTTATGTAGTCTTGGCGTATGACTTAAGTTAATGAATGTTGAAGTTATTATGTTTTAAAGTTGGGGTATTTCCAAGGATGGATTGTAGATGGGATTGTATCATTTATTTGGTTATTTTATCGAAGTTTTATTTAGTTGTTCTTTCCAATTTTGAGGGTGTTACATATAATATGCACGCAACACATGTCACACAGAAATACTACCAACAAGTATGCAAATCTATAAGGTCGCACACAAATAATACACTTGCTTCTATTTTTAAAAACCCGAATTAGCTAGACCATGTTGATTGTTAAATAAGTATTCGTGTAAAATAATTATAAAATATGTGTTAAAATGTAATTATGATAATTATTTGGTGTTATTTATAAGTATGTATACTTATATTAACCTTTTAAGATAATTGCAAAAAACTTTATTTGAGTTATACACTAACTATAACACAATCCATATAAATAAAGTGATAGGATAAATCAAATTTATAAAATTGAATCTTCTAGATTTTATCCATCAGAGAAAAACAGAAAATAAATAATTTTCTTTTCTCTAGGGTTTTGTTTTGACTAATTAAATGGTGTTAGAGGGAAATTTAGTTCATATTCTTATTTGCAGGGGTTGGAAGTGAAACTTTGAGCTAAAAAATGGTGAGCCTCTTTTGTTTTCATTTGGATCAACTCCTAATGTGTGTGTGTGTGTGTGTCTAGTACGATCGAGAGAGAAGGAGAAATAGTAGAGAAGAGCAAGATGAAGGATTGAAGAGAGAATCAAGGGCTGAAAGACTAATCTCAGGTAAGGTTATCATCTTCTTTATGCTCATTTTTTCTGATGAGACCCAAATGTGAAAGTTAGGGCTCTAAGTTGTGATGGAGATGTTGATTTTGGAGAAAAATGATTTCAGTATTGTGAATGTGTTTGTGGAAATTGATTTCTAAGATGAATCTTATGCTTTAATCAATTTTCATGGTGTTGGGATGGATTTGATTCAAAACCCGATAGTTGTGTTTGATCCAATCTAATCAAGTAAGTGAATAAAGGATTGGTTAGATAAATTGGTCAAAACAATGTGTGGAGTATCTAACGGTGAACGAACCGTGTCGAGTCGAGTAGTAGGTTATTCAAGCTCGACTCGAAAAACTAATATCAGGCTCGGGCTCGATTAACTTTTTCAAAGTTGGGATCGGGCTCGAGTATTTTTTCTATGTTTGAGATCGAGCTCGATGCTTGTTTATGAGCTCGAACTTGAAATCGAGTAACTCTAGTTCGATGAATTTTATATTTTGATTGTATAATTTGTAAACATATAAATATGTTTGGCTCGGAAAAGTGTTTGATCGAATGGCTAGATTCGGCTCGGCTCGACCCGACTTGACCTGACTCGTAAAGTTTAATTGATCTTTCAAATGAGTCGAGTCGAACATTGGTTGTTATGGAGCTCAACTCGTTAAGTTAAACGAGCTTTATTTTATGTTGGAGATCGACTCGAGCTCGAGGAGTATTAGGCTCGAGCTCAAGATAAACAATCTCAAGCTTGAGTATCTCGTTAAAAGATCGACTCGTTTACACCCCTAGGAGTATCTTATGCTTGTTCAAAGGTGTTTTCACACCTTAGTTGTAGAAGAACATGGTATGGAATTGAGCTGTGAAGTTGTTTGTGTCGAACATGGGTTGCACGAGATTGACATTAGTCATGCGGGTTGTACCACGACCTAGGTCGCGTGCCATGTAACGTAACCTACTATGTTTCGATTTTCAAGTTTGATTTGGAGGTTGGTTTAGGGCTTTATCTTGGGTTGATGTCTAGAGGGGTTGATAGTATTCCATGAAAGAGTATATTTGGGGTAATAACAATTCGTTTGGTAACCTCAAGTCAGGTGTTTGGTTGGTGAAGTCTTAACCTAAATGTGTGTGGTCTAGGCTTGGACTCTAGGTAATTTTTCTACAACTTTCTTTGCATAAATGATAATTTATTATGCATGCTCGTTAATTTGTATGCTTATTTCATATTGGTAATTTTTATAGTTGAATAGTTGATCATGTATAAAGTGTGCATTAATAAGGGGTGACACATGTGATGGATTTTATATGGGAGGTGTGTACCCAAATGAAATGCATGAATTTGTTTCCATGTCATTCACTATAAGGTCAAGTGTGTAGCCCGAACACTTAATCACAAACGTGCGTGATGTATGCCTTCCACATAATGTTTAAAGTGTGTATTATTCATCAAAGTAATAAATATGAACTATTACTGTGTTATTTCAGTTTTTTTTAAATGATGGGTGTACATGTGTGGAAGTTGGTACTAGAGGGAACTCACTAGACCTCCGGTCTAACCCTCTCTTTTACAAAATTGAAAACCCTTCTTAGGTAAGCACCATATTGAGAGCTCCAACAAAGGGAAGGGAAAGATGTAAGTTTCGAAAATTCGAGCATGGACGTAGTGCCTAGTTAGCTAAATACTTAGACTTTCTTGGATTAACTTTATCCTAAAAAATCTCAAACAGTTTTACTCTTATTCCGCTGGAACATTTGAGAATGTCATGAAGTAATTAATGTAGACTCTATATTTGCATTTACTTGTGTTGGTTTGGGTATAGTTATTTTATGTCAATCTTTGAATGTGTGTTGGTACAGTTTTCTATATTATTATAATCTAAAATTAAATTTTCCGTTGCGTTTGAATTACAAAATTATCTAAAATCATACAGTGGTTTCACAACTACTTTGATCGCATTTAATTGGAAGGAACATAATTAATATGACAAGAAAACAAATCGAACCCTTCCCATGTTTGGAACCGTGCGTCAATTGCTAAAGTTTATTTTTGACCCATGCGATGTTCGTCGGCCACATATTCGATGTCAATGGTTACTCGTGGCTGAGCTGTTGTCTGCTCGAAACCTTTGTGACTCAATAAGCTTTTGAGACTAATATGGATAAACTGGAAATGAACCTGCAAGCCTTGTTGACTCAACAACAAAAATTTGTATCGAGAAGCCAAGAGAAGTGTGAGAATGGGGGAGGTATGGAGGCTTCTAGCCTTCCTACAATGGAAGTGAGCGGTCACTCCCAATTAACCCCAATAATGTTGAATGATCCTAACCGACTAAGGGTGTAACTACAAGATGTTTTCAACAAGTAAACCCCTTACATTTAATGGATCATGTGATCCGGTTTTGACATTAAGATGAATTAGAGATATGGAGTTGGCTTTTGATACGAGTAAATGTGTTGAGGAGGATAAAATGGTGTTTGCAATTTCAATGTTGAAGTCTGATGCAATATACTGGTGGGATTTAGAGTTGGGAGCAAAGGGGTTAGAAACGGCAAAGAAATGACGTGCGAGGCATACACTACGAGCTTCAAGGCTCAGTTTTACGTGGTGGCGGCAGTTAAGAAATTAGATGAGGGGGTTTTGAAACTAGAACAATGAGGAATATCGGTGCAAGAGTACACCTCTAAATTTATTGAAAAGACCTGATTTGTTGAGTTGTATGTTCCGACTGAGGAGTGTCGTATCGAGAGGTACATTTGGGGATTGAAGGGTTAGTTCCAGAATTGGTCATGACAAAGAACCCTTTGACATTTCACGTGGCGATGGATGCGACAAAGCTTACTGAGAAGGAGAATAATCGTTGGATAATTAAGAGAAGTGGGGACAAAAGAATGTGGGAAGGACTGGGAACTGACACAAGGAAAACCAAAGATTTTAGACCAGGGCAGTGCATGGATCAGAGGTTTAGTGAGAGACCTTGCAAAAAATATAAGCGTGTACACCAGGGAGATTGATCATTTGAGGCTAGTGGGTGCTATAAGTGTGGAAAGAAGGGGCACATAACTAGAGATTGCCCTAATTAGAGAGCTTGTTACCAATGTGGCTCAGCAGATCACTTGAAGCTGGATTGTCCGCAATTGAAGAAAGTGACGATAGTGATGAGTTTTGGAAGAGGACATGATAGTAGGGGAGTAGAAAAGAAGGTGGAACCAACTCAGGAAAAGGTGGGAGCATTTCATATGGCGGCTGACGATGCGGCAGAGATTCCTAATGTTGTGACATATACATTTCTTATTAATTCAGCTCATGCTACGGTATTATTTGATTCGGGAGCGAATCGCTCGTTTGTGCCACCTACCTTTGTTTAAAATTTTCATTTGAAACCCAAACGTTTGGATCATGCATTTGAAGTAGAAGTTTCCAACAATAGTCGAGTAGTGGTAAATAAATCTATGAGGGGTGCAATATTGATATTGAGGGCTATTTTATTCCCTTACAGTTATATTCAATGGGTACAGGGGAATTCGAAAATCTTGTTTGATTTCTATGATGAAGGCAAGGCAATTCTTGGAAAAAAATGACAAAGGTTTTAGCATATGTAATTGATTCTAAAAAAGAAAAGTGGGTAGTGGAAGATGTTCCTACGGTGGGTAAATATCCGAAAGTTTTCATAGTAGACTTGATAGGTCTACCCCTAGATCGTCAAGTTGAATTCAGAATCGAATTGGTGCCCGGGGACACACCAATAACATGTGTACCATATCGATTAGCTCAAACAGAGATGAAATAGATGGTGTCCCAATTACAGGAATTGCTTGACAAGGGTTTTATCCGCCCTGGCACCTCGCCGTAGGTGCGCCTGTCCTTTTCGTCAATAAGAAAGATAGTTCGATGAGGATGTGTATAGACTATCATGAGCTCAACAAAGTGGCAATCAATAATAATACCCACTTCCAAGGATCGATGATTTATTAGACCAGTTATAAGGGGAGAATTACTTCTCGAAGATAGACTTGCGATCTACGTATCATTAGTTAAATGGGGAAGAAGACGTGCCTAAGACGGATTTTCACACGAGGTATGGACATTATGAGTTTCTTGTCATGCCTTTAGGTTTGATTGACGCTCTAAAAGCATTCATAAACCTAATGAACCATATGTGTAATCCACTCCTAGATAAGTGTGTGATTGTCTTTACAGATGATATTTTGATCTACTCTCGATCTCGAAGCGAACATGAGGAGCACCTTCGTTTGGTGTTGGAATTATTAAAACATGAGAAACTATTTGCTAAGTTCTCAAAATATGAATTCTGGTTGCGAGAAGTCCAATTTTTAGGACATGTGGTTTCTAAAGATGGCATCAAGGTGGATCAGGCTAATATTTAAGCCATTAAAGGGTGGGAATCGCCAAGATCACCATCGAAAGTGAGAAGCTTTATAGGTTTAGCGGGTTACTACCGGAAGTTCATTCAGGACTTCTCTCGGATAGGTAGGCCTTTAACCACTTAACCAAGAAGAATGCCAACTTTGAGTGGATCGAAGCTTAATACGTTGCTTTTTGTACTTTGAAATAAAGGCTGAGTAGTGATCCGATCTTATCCTTACCCAATGGGTTGGAATGATTCGTGATCTATAGTGAAGTGTCCAAATTGGGTTTAGGGTGTGTGATCATGTAAAATAGGAAGGTGATTGCCTATGTCCCTCGACAATTAAAATAGCATAAAAGAAACTACCTCACTCATGATATGGAGTTGGTGGCGGTAGTTTTTGCATTATGGACACATTACCTCTATGGAGTAAGATGTCAAATTTATATCGATTACAAAAGTCTCAAGCACTTATTCGATCACAAAGAATTGAAGATGAGACAAAGAAGGTAGATGGAGTTGTTGAATGATTATGGTTGCGAGATTCTTTATCATCCGGTGAAGACGAATGTGGTGGCCGACACTTTAAACCGGAAGGAAAAAGAAGAATCATGTAACAACCCACCATAAACATGAAACATATAACAAAATATACATACAAACATGTACAACAAAATATACATATTATATCACATACGGTCTCAATTCTGTACAAATACAAGATTCACTTTTTTCCTACATATACATACATAATAGAATATAACTGTTTAGACACATAACTTAATCCAAAAACAACTAAACGTTCTATTCAAATTCAGATCAAACATCCACTTCATCTTCTTCATGCAAACACAGACCATCGCATGAAATTAAATCTTATCTTTTCCTTTCTCCTTACCTGCCACATAACCTGGAATGCAGTTTTTTGAAAACAAATGAGGGTGGTCTAAGTAAGAAAATCCCTACAGTTTAACAAACATAATATAAAATATCGATATACAACAAGAATCATCACATCAACTCTAGACTCATATGCATTGTGTACAAACCTTTTCGTTGGTCTTTAATACCAACACATGGCCATAATATTATTTTACCGCGCTAAGTCAACTAATCAATTTACTCTGATGTACCCAAAATACAACCAACTCTGCGGGCCTCTAAGTCCGACCAAATTACAATAGTGTAATGCAATGCTTACGTATAGAGTATACATGTCAACAAATCAACTTACACATAAATTTCACGTTATTACACTACATATCATATATTAACTACTTTATAAGTATTTCAGTTCGAAAATAGTTAAGGTAAAACTCACCTGATAGAAATAATTCTACTCTCACTATCTTTTAATAACCACGAAAACTTGACTTCCTGAAAGACTTCTCAGAATCTGATTAAAACAATTGTAAATAACATTATATACCCTTTCGCTAGACAAGCTCTAATAACAAGCTAAGAATCCTAAATAAACCCAAATCACATTTTCTATACTTTAAATTAAAACACTGCTCAAAACTGAAATAAAATGCCCAATTCCCGGATAAAACTATTCCGGGAACTCCCATTCCCGAATAAGGTGTACCCGAGAACTCTAATTCCCGCACAATGGGTTATCCAGGATTTTCCAATTTCCGAATAAAGAGTACACGGGATTTCCTTAATTCCCGAATAAATATATCCGGATTTCTCCAATCCCCGAATAACAATATCCGAGATTTCCCTAGTTCTCGAATAAAAATATTCGGGATTTCTCTACTTCCCGAATAACAACCTAAGATCGATAAAACCAATCTGATAACAAATCTAAAATTTATAAACTGATAAAACTTCTAAAACTCAAGAGGAATTACAAGTATGAAATACACACCTTGGCAAAAGAAGAAATCAAACCCTAAGCTTGGAATCGCCAACCTTCTTCTTCTTCTGCGTTTCTTTTCTCGCAACACACACACACACTAAAATTTGGAAAAGAAACCGACTTAATGAGAAATGAAAAGGAGGTGAAGCCTTTTATACTTTTCCAATATAGCAAGATGATAACTCAACTATAACAACATAACCAATACTACACCTATACTTATAAATCCTAAATAAAACTTACCCTAAACTTATAACATCAAAATTATAAAATGCCCTTATCTTAAATTAAAATGTAATATTAATAATGAAACTTACCCGGGTCATCACAAATCAACTAGAGTGGTAACTTTTATTTCGAGTTGAAGTGTCATCTAACCTTCTTGACAAGATTAAGAAATTTCAAGAAGAGGCATTGTTGGCATCGTTGGTGAGCGACAACAGGGGTTGAAATGCCTAGAGAACCGAGTGTGGATACCTAAGCTAGGTGACTTACGTAAAAAGGTGTTAGAGGAAGCTCACAAGTCTCGCTATTATGTGCATCATGGAACCAATAAAATGTATAGGGGTCTGCGACGATTTTATTGGTGGTCGGGAATGAAGAAGGATATAGCCCACTTTGTAGAAAGATGTTTGACGTGCTTGCAAGTCAAGAAGAAACATCAAAGGCATTATAGAAACTCCACCCTTTGGACATCCCAGTGTGGAAGTATTACCATGGAATTTTTGTCACAAAGTTTACGATAACACCAAAGGGTTTTGATGCAATTTGGGTAATAGTTGGTCGTCTTACAAAATCAACTCATTTCTTTCCGACTAAATAGACGTATCTGATGGATAAGTTAGCAAGACTGTATATTGACGAAATCGCATCGAGACACGGAGTGCCATTGTCAATCGTTTCTGATCGTGACAACCGTTTTACTTCTTCATTCCGGAAAAGTCTTCAAAGAGAGTTGGGTTCATGGATAAAGATGAATAAAACTTATCACCCACAAACTGATGGCTAGAGTGAAAGAACTATCCAGACATTGAAAGATATGCTTAGAGCGTGTGCGATTGACTTTAGAGGCTCTTGGAGATTCATTTGCCGTTGATCGAGTTTTCCTATAACAACAGGTGAAAACTTAGGTTTAAGTTGATTATCCGTCGGAAGTATATCAGTATAGCAGTCATCACCAATTGATCAACGACTGGGTAGAAAACATGAGTTTAAATTTTATTTTTAATCTTTTTATTTGAATGTTTTTTGGAATTCATTGATAATCCTTCGTATTTATCGAAAGATCACTGGTCGCTATTTAAATTTCTATCTTTCCTTTTTCTATTTGATATTTTTTTAGAATTCGTCGGTAATCCGTCGCATGTTCCTGAAAGATATTTTTATTTTAGTTTTTTCCTGAATCTGTCGTTAATCTTTCAGTTTTCTATATTTGACGGATTCTATATTTGACGAATTACGAACAGGTGTTTCAAATTTTGTTTTTTCTAAACCATGTGTTTTTTGTATCACCGACAATCTATTGGTGACTATTTTTTCACCGACGGATCACCAAATTATAAAAACAATCAACAATTTTTCTTTTTGTAAAAACCCATATTTTTTATCGACAATATTTTTTACCGATAGTTGGTGCTTTACGAATTTAGACTAGTTTAATTTATAGGTTTTACTTTTATCATCTATGTTTATTATGGGCTAAATTTAGTTAGACCAACTCATGTTTCGATCCAATCCAGACTAGCACTACTACAGAAATCGCTTTATTATACGCTCATTTTTATACGGTTTTTAAAAAAACCGTGTAAAAATGTCCCCGTGTTTTTTTAGAGTTTTTTTACACGGGTTTTTGGTAATATAACCGTGTAAAAAGGTCTCGAAACATTTTTACACGGTTTTCTAAAATAACAGTGTAAAAATGTGTAATCTTCTTACACGACTATTTGAGAAAAATCGTGTAAAAAAGTCTCGAAACATTTTTACACGGTTTTTTAAAATAACTGTGTAAAAATGTGTAATCATCTTACACGGTTATTTGACAAAAACCGTGTAAAAAGGTCTCGAAACATTTTTACACGGTTTTCTATAATAACCATGTAAAAATATGTAATCATCTTACACGGTTGTTTAAAATAACCATGTAAAAACATATAAATTTTTACACGGTTTAGAAAAAGATTCGTGTAAAAAGATCCGGCTTTTTACATTGTTATTTATTCAAAAACCGTGTAAAAATCACTAAATCTTTTTAAAAAATATATTTTTTACTTGTTTGTATATGATACGTTAATTTAATGGTGTAAAAATATCAAAAATTATTTACATAAATTAAAATATTAGATATTAGGTAGATATATTTCTTTTTAAAGAATATACATGATTATCTTTTAAAAAATATATATATATATATATATATATAATTATTTTTAAAATAATTAATAAATAAATATATCAATATAAATGATTCATTGAGATAATTGATAAAAATTAACATTTTTAAATGTTATTATAAATAACGTAGGATATATATGAGATATATATCCATTTGTTTCTAAAGGATATACATATATATATATATATATAGAGGTGAGTTTATACGAGAACGCTAATTATTTAAGAAAACAGCCGCTATGTACAAAATCATATATGATTCACGTACAAAATCATATATGATTACGCGACTTTTCCCGCCACTTTAAGTCGCGGCCAAAATTGTGTTTTTGCAGGTAATGTAAAATCACATGTGATTTTGCACATGATTTGCCGTTTTCTTGTTTTCTTAAATAGTTAGCGTTCTCGTTTGAACCTTCTTATATATATCCCTCTCTTTCAATAATATACATATTTATATATAGGGCCTAATCAATGAGAACTAGGTAGTTTGTGGTAACTGTGAGATCCAATATGAACCATATATTTAGAATAATTAATATAAATTTTAAATAAATAGAAATGGGTATTTTAGTAAATTTGTTTAATCCCTAAAATCTTTTTTTTTATTATATGTATCATGTCTCTTTACCTCTCTACCATATAACCTAATTCATGTTCTCATTTCTTTCTCTAAATAAAATCGACGACATCTCCCTACTCCCAGGTCACAGCCTTCTGCAAAACCCTAGAACAAGCAGATCAATTGAAACCTTCATTAATGGCGGACGAGAGGAAGTCGATGAGCATATACAGAGCTTTGAGAACGATTAAGAGAAGACAGAGCTCTCTTTACAATTCCACGTTTTCCCCTTTCTTTCTCTAGATAAAATCGGCGTCATATCCCTACTCCTAGGTCATCGCCCTTATACAAAACCCTAGAACTCGCAGATCAACTGAAACATGCATCATAGTGTATCACAGAGAAGAATCCACCTTATTAGATGAAGTTGGAGTTCTAAAATCATATCCTGAAGAAGATATATCACTTTCAACTAGAAAATCTTTTATTGGTTCATTCTGTAGTCCAAGTTGCCGTCGTCGCTTGCCGCTAAACTTCTTCCCAATACCGGTTCTCTTAGAGCACATCCATGGTGGTCTTATGATGGTTAAACCTGCCATGGGCTCACTGCCTCCTTCCTCTTTCCTGCAATTTTTTTACCATGATTTCACCTATTGTATTCAGTTTTTGGCCACACCCATGATTTCACCTATTTGTGTTCAATTTTGTTCAGTGCGTATCATAGTGATACACATTATGTATCACAGTGATACACAATGCGTATCATATTGATACATAGTGTGTATCACAATGATACATTGTCTTAAAATTTAGTGATAAAATGTCTTGTTGGGCTATAATGATTCTTAATAGGCTATAGCGGTTCTTAATAGCCTATAACGGGCCTTAGTGATCTTATAAAGTCTAATACACACCACATGTATATATGAAGTACATACATGCATACAAACACATAATAAGTCACCATTGGTATTATTGGGCCTTGATAGGTCATGAAGTATCTCATTGGGCTATAATGGTTCTTATTAAACTTTGATGGTTCTTAATAAGCTATAGTGGTTTTTAATGGTCGTATAGAGCCCAATACACATCACATGCATATATGCATTACGTTACATGCATACAAACACGTAATAAGTTACCTTGGTGTTATTGGGCCTTGATAAGTAATACATGTCTTGTTGGGCTGTAATAAGTCATTATTATTGTTATTCAGTCTTGAAGTTATAAAATGTCTTGTTGGGATATAATGATTCTCAACAATCTATAGCGATTCTTAATAGCCTATAACGGGCCTTAGTGATCTTATAGAGTCTAATACGCACCACATGCATATATGCAGTACATACAGCATACAAACACGTAAAAGGGTCTTATTGGAGCTTTAATGGATCTTAGCGGACTTTAATGGACTTTATTGGGCTTTAATCTATTTTATTAGGCTCTAAAAGATTTTATTGGAATTTAATGGATCTAGCGGGCTTTAAAAAGTTTTATTGGGCTTTAAGCGGTTTTATTAGGCATAACTATAATAATAATGGTTCTTAGTGGTTCTTATTGAGCCATAATAGGCTTCAGTAGTCTTATCTAATCCAATACACACCACATGCATATTTGCATACAAACACATAATAAGTCACCATTGATGTTATTGGACTTTAATAAGCCATAAAGGGTCATATTGGGCTATAACCCGCTTTATTGACTTTTTTTTATCGATTTTTGGGCTTTAAGAGTTGCTAAAGTCATTCAAAAACAAGGCTCAGCCCAAGACCGGTTATGGGACCGGGCCGAGACTGGCCCGTTTTATTTAAAATATATTTTTAAATAAAATCATATTTCTAACTTCTAAGTGTATTTAGTTGACTAATTATAACGAAACGTATTTTTTAAACGTACTTTTTAAGGGGTAAACTTTAATTTTAATATTGAAGTGGAAGGGTTAAACTTGTCATTGGATGAAAGTGTGAGGGGCTGTTTGGTTAAGGTGATTAAAATAATCACCATCACCGCCCCAAATTAATAAAAAGGAATGAGGTGTCCTCATTTTATTATCTTGAGTATATGTGTGTGTGTGTTTCACGGCTAAGAGAAAGAGAGAGAGAGAGAGAACCGAGAAGAGAGGAAAAGAAGAAGAAGAAGAAAAGAAACTAATTGCTGCTGGTTAAGATTTCAGTCTTGGGAAATTAAAGGTAAGATTCTCACAATAATCTTTCATCTCTTATAGTTAAAGTTTTCTTAGTGATTTAGAAATGGGTGTTGATGTTTTTGGAAAGAATGAGAAATCTGGGTTTATAATTGAGTTCTATTAGTAGTCTTAAACATATCTGGAAAGTTTCAGAAACATGCATAGCTTAAATCTTAGATTTCTGGATTAATTACGTTTTTCAGTGGGTTGAGATAGTTATGAGTATCGCGACAGTTAGTTGCGATACTTATGATTAAGTGCGATAGTTATGTCGCAACCTTGGGTTGCGACAAGCTCGATTGTATCGCAACAGTTGGTTGCGACAAGATGTGTATCACAACAGTTGGTTGCGATAAGATGGGATATCACAATAGTGGGTTGCGATAAAATACTGTGTCGCAAGTAGAAGGTTGCGACAAGGGTTATCTCAGCTAGTTGGTTGCGATAAATGTCGATAATTTTGGGAAATTTGATTATTTTAGGATTCTTAGTCTTTAAGGGTTATGTACAGTAGATTAATACAATACAATATGTATTTGGGTATTTCAGATCTTTGTGAAGTCGGTGACAGAAATTCTTACGACTTTAAGAAAGAGTGACGCGACTACTATCAGGTGAGTTCATTCTTACCTTACCCTTTTATAACGTTTTTAAATTATGGTAAGATGTATTTTTATAATGAACTGATTGGATGAATTTTGGAAGAATGATTTTATGAAATAAAATTATATCAAGATTCGTAAGTGATGATATTGATGGTTAGACTTATGTTATAAGAAATTGACGTATTAAATATGATCTGCTTATACTAAATGATATAAGAGATCTGTAAAGGAGGTTTGATTTTACTGAATGATATGAGAATTTGTGTGATAAATATGTGATTGGCTCATACTGAATAATATGAGAAATCCATATAATCATTATCCTGTACGAGTATGAGTAAGTGGAACGGATCCATAAACATTAGTTTTATTTGATAACATAGGATAGACAAAGTATAATTGCTATTCCTGTTTATAATGGAAGGTAATGAATAGGCAAAGTAGAATTGCTATTCATGGAGAAAAGAGGAATAGACAAATGTTATTCCCGTGTATCCTTGAAAAGGAGGAATAGACCAAATGTTATTCCCGTATATTCTTGAAAAAGAGGAATAGACAAATGTTATTCCCGTGTATCCTTGAAAAGGAGGAATAGACCAAATTTTATTCCCGTATATTCTTGAAAAAGAGGAATAGACAAATGTTATTCCCGTGTATCCTTGAAAGGGAGGAATAGACCAAATGTTATTCCCGTGTATCCTTGGAATGTAATGAATAGGCAAAGTAGAATTGCTATTCAGGTTGAATGTTTGAATAGGCATAGTATAATTGCTATTCAGGTTGAATGTTTGAATATGCATAGTATGATTGCTATTCATGTTGAATAATTGAATAGGTAAAATAGAATTACTATTCATGTAGAGATGAGGGAATAGGTAAAGTATAAATTGTTATTATATTAACTGAAGTGAATAGGCAAAATATAGTTGCTATTTGGATTGGAGATGTGGAAATATGAGTTAGACAAAGTGTAAGTGTTATTCCTTGCATTTCGGCAGATTAAAATAGGCTATATATACGTGGTATATCTGCCCCATTCCAAGAAGAAAGTATGGTAATTGAATGTAAGTTCTTAGGTTTGATTGATAAACCAAAATTCGTAAGGATTCGTGGTAGGCTATCAAATACAATAATATGACTTTCTAGATGATAGTCATACTCATGGGATCGAGTATATGTCTGTTATGTGAGACGAGTATGAGTATGGTATGAACGAGTGTAAGACAAGTTTGATAAACCTTGTTTGCATTAATTTAAAAGTATTATTTTGAAAATGAATGTTCTCACTAGGCGTTAGCCTAATCGTTTCAAATTATATTTTCTTACCAGGTATGAGCTCAGGGAAGTAATGTGACGAGTGGAGAGTTTATAGTGGCGACAAACTGAAGTAAATTGACTATTGTTATTATTTTCTCTTGTTAAGAATGTTTATGTTATGGATATTAGAAGCGTAAACCCTTTTATTTCAGGTTTAAATTTGCCCTGATTTTTAGGGTGTTACAATATGGTATCAGAGCATTAGTTTAAGTGAACTAGGTATGCTAGTGAGATACCTAGACTTAAGCTGAGATGAATTAAGTTATGATGTGAGAGATATGGGTAGAAGTACTAAGACGGGATAGTCTTAGAGTCGACGGAAATACTTGAAATTAGTACGGTAGCGATGGTAACGAGAATTCTCATGTATAATATATTCACAATCTCAATTAGCTACTATTATTATGAATATATTACTACACGAGTATACTTGTTTATAAATTGTTACAGTGACTAATGATTGGTAAAGTATGTTTCGTATGTTTAGATATGTGTAACCATTTCTTATGGTTATCCCTTTGTGTTATATCAGGACGATGGTGAATACGCCATCAAAGTCCTCTAATTCTATGGAGGACAAAGCAGTAAATGATTGGGGGTTGGAGGGACAACCTGGAACTGGCAGAACCCATGAAAGTCCGCCGAGGCAACCTCTAATAGGTGGATTGGAAAGTCAAACACATGGAACTAGTACTGGTACTTCTAATCCGAAAATGCCGGAATCGACAATGGAATCTCGTATGATGGAAAACATGACGAGAATGATGACTAAAGAAATGTCACAACAAACAGAGATGTTCATGAAAATGTTGAATGATCATATTGTTAAGTTGCATAGACCAGAGGTGAGTACCGGTGTTGTAACTCCACCTGTTAATCCAGTATTGAAAACTGATGATAGAATAGAAGAAGTTTATGCTGGAAATAGAGTTGAAATAACTCGAACGGGAGAGAAAAGAAAATGGGAGGATAGATCAGAACCTTGCCAGAAACCGGAAACTTTTGTTAAGAATCATTGTATTGAATCCCGTCGAGAAACCGAATTGTATGTTAAATGTTTCAAGTGCAGAGAAGCTGGCCACAGGATTAAAAACTGCCATATTCAAGGGTCAACTTGCTATGAATGTAAGAAGTCTGGTCATTATCGAAGGGATTGCCCGATGCTGAAAGATAGCAAGAATAAAGGGAAGAAACCCAACATTTCAACATCAAGGGATTGAAACTTTTCACGTGATGATAAAAGACGTTAAGGAATGGATGGATATGTTTTTGATACTGCCCTTGTTTATTCTACGCATAGGTGTATGATTATTATGTAAGTAAGGCTAACTTATCTTTTGTATTTTGGTTTATATCAAAAGTTAGCTATATTAGTTGTTATTGTGGATAGATGCTTTAATGATTAAAAAGATTAAAATAAGATCAGATTTGATAAACCCTAAAGATCAATCAAGATAGAGAAGATGTGAATTTGTCATCTCATTGATCAAGAACACTGTATACAAGATATGAGTTCTGCACTTTCTCTCTCTAAGATATGAATGTGAATTATGAGAATGTTTCTAAGAGTGTTTTTCAAACTAACCTACACAAAGGCTATTTATACAAAACACATTACATTGACTTTGACTTTGACCTTTCTATATTTAAACCTTTAAGACATATTGCACTAACAATCTCCCCCTTGGATTCAAGGTTTAAACAAATGCGATCGGCAAGCTTTAGCTTTCTTGAATCTTCGGACTTCATCAAAGCTTGTCAAAGTCAAAACGTCATCCAATCTTCAAACGGCAAATAACGAACTTCTTTCTTCGAACAGGAGAATATGAATCTTCACACAAAGCTTTTTAATACAAGAAGCACAAGTTCAAGAAAAAGAGATCACTGAATGGATCAATCGATTTTCCTCAAAATCTTGAAGAATTCTCCCCATTTCCATTGACTTGAGAATTTCATTCTTCAGTGTCGATCTTCATAAACGCGCGAGTTCAAAAGAAAGAGATCACTGAAAGGATCAATCGATTTTCCTCAAACTCTTGAAGAATTCTCCCCATTTCCATTGACTTGAGAATTTCATTCTTCAGTGTCGATCTTCATAAACGCGCGAGTTCAAAAGAAAGAGATCACTGAAAGGATCAATCGATTTCTTAAAAACTCTTGAAGAATAAAACTCCCCCTATCCTTTCTTGAAACGACGTCTTCTTTCTACAAATCTCCCCATTGACATTAAAACAAATCTTTGATTTTAAACTTTCTTTGACAGGAAATTGATGTAGACATTCTCCCCCTTTTTCGATGAAAGTGAGCATCACGAGCATCGAAAATCTTTTCAATTTCAGTCATGAACAATCTCCCTCTTCAAAAACATTTCTTTCCCTTGAAAAACACAAACAATCTCCCCATAAACGAAAGATCTTGCTCCCCCTAAAAATAAGATTTGTAGAACAAGATGATTTTCTCCCCCTGAAAATTTGCATAAAAATCATATAAGCGCACATTTTAACAAACTTATATAAAGAAAAAATAGAATTTATTGAACAACATTTTATAACTGCTAACATTTAATCATTTGAACACCAAACAAAAGAAATTCAACTTAATGAAATGTAACAGATATTTCCATCAAGTGAAATCAAATGCATGTGTTTGGATTCAAAAACAAGACATCATTGCATATCAAGTTAAAAATGTTCAGTTTCAACTCCTTTATTAAATCTATTTGGTGTGCTAGCATGAGAAATATGATTAGCAGCAAGTAAATGCATCTCATAGACCTAAAAGAATACTTTGCTCATACTCACACTATATATCTGAAATATGAATTTCCACAAACTTATAAGTTTATCGCGACATTGTAATTTTCCCCAATTTTCAAGAGATGTGTGCTCTTAGGCATCTTTTCATATTGTGCACATTGGCAACTTTTATTATGTGCTCATTGGCATCTTTTATAATCAAACAGTTTATTAAGACTAAGATACACCGTAAACGTAACTTTCTAACTGGTCCTATAGCAGGATTTGGGTCAGCCGATCCCAGACCAGTTGGCCTTAGGGGCTAGGTGACATGCACCCCTTGGAACTTACTCTCCCGAACCAGAAAGGCTACATCGATATACCTTAATCCCATCTGTACCAGTAGAACATGGCTTTCTACCTGGTTCTATAGCAGGATTTGGGTCAGCCAATCCCAGATCAATTGATCTTACGGGCTAGGTAACGAGTACCCCTTGGGACTTAATCTCCCAAACCAGATAGGCCACAGGCACAGACTATCAAACTGAATGATTTTATTATATATATATATATATAATATTTTTTGTTTTTTTAATTAATAATTATTATTATAGCATCTCAATCACTTGGTTCAAAAACGTAGTGCTTCCCCCATATTTTCGTTTCCATTCAGGATTAAGACGAATAGGCTTTGTGAGCATTGTATTCTGTATAAGTCTAGATTTACACAATTTTGCGCTTATATCAAAATCTCAAACATGTTTCGCTGACCTTTCGACTTATTTCAGAAGCGAAAGTAGAAACAAATATAACTCCGACGATACAAAAATGCTCGTAAAATCATCCTTAACACACATTTTATTCATTGAATGAAAAATTGAAGAATTTCACTTCATTGAATTAAATTTGTGAAGGTTCAAACTTTCAACGTTAGTAGAAATAAAATATAACACAATGTTACCTTTTTATCACTTGATTTGAGAAACAAAAAGATATGGCAGTTAAAGTTCAAAAAGATATCACCTGATAAGTACGAGTTCTAAACTGATTTGTTTAGAAGTAATAGCCTTTGAAGTACGGGTTCTAAACTGATTTGTTTAGAAGCCTTTACCGTTGAAGTGCGGGTTTTGAACTGATGTGTTCAAAAACCATTGTCGTGCATCTCTCTCCCCCTACAATATACCGAAAGATTTATCAATTCTCACATGTATATATAAAAAGATAGAAAACTCCCTGAAATTATGTGATGTTCAATATAAACTTTGAATGCACAAGTACTTCATCTTCCGAGAGTTCAACGCTTGCCTCTAAATCTGCAAAACAGATTAAGTTGATTTTGGTACCCAACGTGTCTTGGGTCCTGACACGTTAAGCGGAGCTCTATAAGAAGGAAAATGGTAAGTACCATACCAATATTGAACATAATTATTATTAACAAAATCATTATTTCCGCAATAAGAATTAACAAAAGAATTAACTTTCGTTGTAAAATTCTTATTTGGAAATGATGATTTTGGTACATCTTTTCCAGGAAATTTACCTTTTACCTTCCATTGCATGTTGACTCTTTTGTAGGAAGGAAGATCAACATAGTATTTGGAAGACATATCTACAGAATGCTCGTAGAAAATGTTAGAATGACGCATCGGACATTCTGAAAAACACTTGGAGTTGTTGAACGACCTCTCTTTGTCTTTTAAGGCATTTCGTTCCTTTGTCATCAACTCGAGCTTCTTCCGAATATCACAATTCACCCTCTTTTCCTTCATGATATCTGTAGATAAACCCGCCAAATTCTTCGTGAGTTTCTGAATCTCTTGCTGAAATATCTTCCTCTCAATAGAAAAATCATCTTTGACGCTCTTTGCCTGAAATTCAGCTTTCTTCCTCTTTTCTAGCTCTTCTCTTTCTAAATCCAACTCCTCTTGAAGTTCAAAAATTTTCTCTGACAACTTCCCATTCTTAGCATCAAAATCTTTCCTTTTACCTTCAAACACAACTCTTTCCTTTTCTAACTTTTCTTTCTCTAAAAATAAGACTTTCTGAAAATCTGAGTTCTGCTTGGAAAGTCTTAGACATTTGAGTTCAACATCTTTCTTGTCTTCAATTTCTTTAGTCTTTGTCTTCAAAGCCATTTCAAGTTCCGAAACCCTTTTAACAAGACCCACTCTTTCTTTCTTGAAGTCTTCTCTTTCCATAATCAAAAGATTTTCCATCTGTTGCAATTTCCTTGTAAGCTTGATAATCTTCTCTTTATCATCTTTCCTTTCAACTTTCTTCTCTTCTATTTTCTGAAAAGCAACTTTCTTTTCTTCCGCATCTGAATGATCTTCTTTGTGATTTTCAGAGTCTGATGTTTTCTGATTTGCATCCTCCCTTTCAGCTTTCTTTTGTTCCTTTACCTTGAAATCAACCTTTGATTTATGCAATAGCTTCGACAACTCGTTCCACATCTGCAAAGGGTAATTTTTATACACTTCAACCTGTTTGTAGATGTGAGGCGAAATTTTGAGAATAGCAAAGAGTAAGTTTGACGAAGCATCCTTGTCTGCTTTCTTCCGTTTAATCTCATCTTCAGTAAAATCTTCCGCCCTTTTATGTATGATCAACGGACCTTCGGTGAAAGATTTTATCATATAATCTCCGTTTTCTCTCCTCGAAATAAAATCAATAAAAGAAATCGTCCATTGATCAAAATCTGAATCTTTGATTAGCACCGGAGGACAATTAACTGAAACTTGATAAGCCATCGTGATCTAAAAAAATGCTTAAACAGAACAGATCACAAAAAGTTAGAACACAAACAGAAATTTTTTTTTGACTAAGTGTCAAAGTTCGCAATGCACTATTGCGAGAAACAACGAAATTCGCAGAGATCAGAGGCGAAAAACGTAAAGTTCGTAAAAGATGGTTGCGAGAAAAACGAAATTCGCAATGAACAGTTGTGAATTTCAGGTGTTAGAACAATGACGAAAAAATTATCTCTGAAGTTCGCGAATGAAAGAAGCGAGAAATCTGAATTTCGTAACTGAGGGTTGCGAGAAACCCAAACTTCGCAACTGAATTTCGTAACTGAGGGTTGCGAGAAATCCACTTAACACTCGAAAACCTTCAAACTAGAAGAAACTTGCGAACTTTGTGAAGAACTTGCGAGTTTCACGAAGAACTTGCGAAATTTTTGAATCTTGCGAGATTTTCCAATATACGATCAAAAATCACTGAAAAGGCTAGGAACTCTGAAAAATCCTTCATAGAGATGCTCGAAATCGATGTCTGAACACTTTATCTCTGAACAAAAACCTCTGAAAACCAATGAATCTACAAAATGCCGATCGAACAGTAACTTCGAACCAAAAACCCAAAATCTGACAAAATCTCGAAATTGAAGCCTCAAATCTTGAAATTAGCCTTCGAATCCTTCTTTAACGATGTTCCAAAACAGATGACGAATCTACTGAGCACAATCTTGAAGCAATTCGATCACAAACAAAGAATTTTTGAAAAAAATCTCAAGAAAACGAGATTTCTTGAAATTTTTTTCAAGAAATCGATCAAATTTTCTTGATAATCTTCACAAAAAATTGTATATGATCACAGAAACACTCTCTGAATCTAAGATCCTGCTCTGATACCAATTGATAAACCCTAAAGATCAATCAAGACAGAGAAGATGTGAATTTGTCATCTCATTGATCAAGAACACTGTATACAAGATATGAGTTCTGCACTTTCTCTCTCTAAGATATGAATGTGAATTATGAGAATGTTTCTAAGAGTGTTTTTCAAACTAACCTACACAAAGGCTATTTATACAAAACACATTACATTGACTTTGACTTTGACCTTTCTATATTTAAACCTTGAAGACATATTGCACTAACAAGATTATAGTTGGATAAAAAGATTTGATAATTGAATAGTTACCCCAAGGAGATCCGCAAAATTTTAAGTTGGGGAGTGTGTAATGTTGAAAGATGTAAAATCCAGAAGATGTGAAAAGTCGAGTCCTTGTTCTCCGTGGACTTTTAACCGGTAATAAGTATATAAGACTAGAAATTGAAAGAGATATATGACATATTTTATGTGGGTAGGATGTGATTCCGCTTACTGAAATGAGAGTGGTTGAGAAGAGTAGTTGTATGGAAGAACCGTAAGTGATTATAGAAATATCAGTTAAGAAGTTACGACCTAAGAATATGGTTAGGTTGAGAGTTCAATGGAAACATCACTGAGGTGCTGATGTGACATTGGAAGTTGAAGAGGATATGAAGATTAGATATCCTCATTGATTTACCTAGCTTTAATTTCGGGGACGAAATCATTTTTAAGTTGGGGAGTATTGTAACATCTCGATTTTTGTATTAAGTATTAAGAAGGGTTTTATTGATAAATTAATCTTAGAGTTTAACCCCGATTAAGTTTCGTTAATTGTTTTATTGGAGTTATAAGTTAAGGGGTAAACTTTAATTTTAATATTGAAGTGGAAGGGTTAAACTTGTCATTGGATGAAAGTGTGAGGGGCTGTTTGGTTAAGGTGATTAAAATAATCACCATCACCGCCCCAAATTAATAAAAAGGAATGGGGTGTCCTCATTTTATTATCTTGAGTATATGTGTGTGTGTGTTTCACGGCTAAGAGAAAGAGAGAGAGAGAGAGAACCGAGAAGAGAGGAAAAGAAGTAGAAGAAGAAAAGAAACTAATTGCTGCTAGTTAAGCAATTAGTTTTCATCAAAGGTAAGATTCTCACAATAATCTTTCATCTCTTATAGTTAAAGTTTTCTTAGTGATTTAGAAATGGGTGTTGATGTTTTTAGAAAGAATGAGAAATCTGGGTTTATAATTGAGTTCTATTAGTAGTCTTAAACATATCTGGAAAGTTTCAGAAACATGCATAGCTTAAATATTAGATTTCTGGATTAATTACGTTTTTCAGTGGGTTGAGATAGTTATGAGTATCGCGACAGTTAGTTGCGATACTTATGATTAATTGCGATAGTTATGAATGTCGCAACCTTGGGTTGCGACAAGCTAGATTGTATCGCAACAGTTGGTTGCGACAAGATGTGTATCGCAACAGTTGGTTGCGATAAGATGGGATATCGCAATAGTGGGTTGCGATAAAATACTGTGTCGCAAGTAGAAGGTTGCGACAAGGATTATCGCAACTAGTTGGTTGCGATAAATGTCGATAATTTTGGGAAATTTGATTGTTTTAGGATTCTTAGTCTTTAAGGGTTATGTACAGTAGATTAATACCCGTACAATATGTATTTGGGTATTTCAGATCTTTGTGAAGTCGGTGACAGAAATTCTTACGACTTTAAGAAAGAGTGACGCGACTACTATCAGGTGAGTTCATTCTTACCTTACCCTTTTATAACGTTTTTAAATTATGGTAAGATGTATTTTTATAATGAACTGATTGGATGAATTTTGGAAGAATGATCTTATGAAATAAAATTATATCAAGATTCGTAAGTGATGATATTGATGGTTAGACTTATGTTATAAGAAATTGACGTATTAAATATGATCTGCTTATACTAAATGATATAAGAGATCTGTAAAGGAGGTTTGATTTTACTGAATGATATGAGAATTTGTGTGATAAATATGTGATTGGCTCATACCGAATAATATGAGAAATCCATATAATCATTATCCTGTACGAGTATGAGTAAGTGGAACAGATCCATAAACATTAGTTTTATTTGATAACATGGGATAGACAAAGTATAATTGCTATTCCCGTTTATAATGGAAGGTAATGAATAGGCAAAGTAGAATTGCTATTCATGGAGAAAAGAGGAATAGACAAATGTTATTCCCGTGTATCCTTGAAAAGGAAGAATAGACCAAATGTTATTCCCGTATATTCTTGAAAAAGAGGAATAGACAAATGTTATTCCCGTGTATCCTTGAAAAGGAGGAATAGACCAAATGTTATTCCCGTATATTCTTGAAAAGAGGAATAGACAAATGTTATTCCCGTGTATCCTTGAAAGGGAGGAATAGACCAAATGTTATTCCCGTGTATCCTTGGAATGTAATGAATAGGCAAAGTAGAATTGCTATTCAGGTTGAATGTTTGAATAGGCATAGTATAATTGCTATTCAGGTTGAATGTTTGAATAGGCATAGTATGATTGCTATTCATGTTGAATAATTGAATAGGTAAAATAGAATTACTATTCATGTAGAGATGAGGGAATAGGTAAAGTATAAATTGTTATTATATTAACTGAAGTGGATAGGCAAAGTATAGTTGCTATTTGGATTGGAGATGTGGAAATATGAGTTAGCCAAAGTGTAAGTGTTATTCCTTGCATTTCGGCAGATTAAAATAGGCTATATATACGTGATATATTTGCCCCATTCCAAGAAGAAAGTATGGTAATTGAATGTAAGTTCTTAGGTTTGATTGATAAACCAGAATTCGTAAGGATTCGTGGTAGGCTATCAAATACAATAATATGACTTTCTAGATGATAGTCATACTCATGGGACCGAGTATATGTCTGTTATGTGAGACGAGTATGAGTATGGTATGAACGAGTGTAAGACAAGTTTGATAAACCTTGTTTGCATTAATTTAAAAGTATTATTTTGAAAACGAATGTTCTCACTAGGCGTTAGCCTAATCGTTTCAAATTATATTTTCTTACCAGGTATGAGCTCAGGGAAGTAATGGGACGAGTGGAGAGTTTATAGTGGCGACAAGCTGAAGTAAATTGACTCTTGTTAAGAATGTTTATGTTATGGATATTAGAAGCGTAAACCCTTTTATTTTAGGTTTAAATTTGCCCTGATTTTTAGGGTGTTACAGTGTTAGTGCCTAATAATCATAGTTGTACCATGTAGAGGGACCATTTATGTAATTGCTAAGTTACAAAGTATATATTGTAATGTTAGCCTAGATTTCTAATTAGGTCATCCAATTGCTACACACACAAGTACACACACACTACCATTCTCTCTACATTCTCTATTGTACTTGTGATTGTTCTTCATTGATATATATATTGGTGGCCATCTGATTGATTACATGGATAGATTACTTGTTCTGGGATCACAATTGGTATCAGAGCATAGTATATCACTTAGATCAGATTATGATTTTAAGGTTTTTTACAAATTTTGAGTGTTCTTCATTTTATCATTCATTTCTTAATGATTCTAGCCATTTGAGTGCTTCAAATGGATTAGAATTGGTCTAGGAGTGTTTGATTATCATCCCTGTGTGTTTTGATTCCGCAATTACACCAGGATTAGTCTCAATTTGTGCAAAACTCTATTTTCGGACTTTGTGAGAAATAACTACTGTTTTGGATTGAAAATCACTGTTCTAGTGGTTTTTGGACAAAACTTGAAGAATTAAAGTTGTCAAGAATATAGTTGCGAACCTGTGTAAGATCATCTGAATATTCAAAACTATCGCAACACTTGAATATTCAAAACTATCACAACTCTTGAATATTCATAACTTTTGCAACTTGAAGTGTTCTTGAGTGTTCATCCATATCGCAACTCTCAAGAAGTGAACAGTATTGTATCACAACCCTCAATTGCGACAAGCCGTTATAATCGCAAATTTTCAAAGTGAACAGTAGACTATCGTAACTATCTGTTGCGACAAGTCTCAACTATCGCAACCTACCTCATTGTGAACAGTACATATCGCAATTCTCTGTTGCGATAAGAATCTTTTTTGGGTTTGTATCGCAACATATTTGCTGCGACAAGGTTTTGGCTTACTTTCGCAACTTGTTGGTTGAGACAAGATTTTGGTTGCGACAAGAATTGTGTTGCGACAAGACGTGTGTTGCAACAAGAAGTGGGTTGAGACAAACAGTTGGTTGAGACAAGAAAGTGTGAAACTAATTTTTACTAATCAAATCTAAGGAGTACTTAACGATCATCAACAAGTAATCTAAACATGACAGCGAGAGACATCTTGACTATTGGGTCGAAGGACAAACCACCTGTTCTTTTTCCCAAGGAGTTTAAGATATGGAAAGACAGATTCATGGATTATGTTGGGCGACAAGAGAATGGGGAATATATTACTAATTCACTTGAGAATGGTCCTATGGAGAAACAAAGAAGAAGAGGAATCGCTATTGATGGTGATCCAATTCCAGAATGGGTTGACGTTATACCATTACATTATGATCCTGAACAAAAGAAAAAGCATTATGGAGACAAAATGGCAAAGTCCCTAGTTATTCAAGCCTTGACCAACAATATTTATCAAAAGGTAGATAGCAAAAACTATTATGGGAAGGCTATGTTTGATGAGTTGATTAAGCTGTATCAAGGATTTGTAGTGGAAAACCAGATGAGAATCTCCAATGCCATCAATTTGTATGAAAACTTTAAACAAAAGGAAGGGGAGGCACTTGATTCTGCTTATGACCGTTTCACTACTATTTTGAATGACCTGAATAGGTACAATATAGACAAGTCAATAATCGAGCACAATGTGAAATTCCTGAGTGTTCTTCAACCCGAATGGAAGAAGTATGCTCACTGAATGAAACAGAATGCTAGGTTAGCTGATTTGCCTCTACAAAAGATGTATGAAACCTTGAAACAGGATGAGGAAGATGCTGATGAAAAGAGAGTTAAGAAGAAGAAGAAAGAGAAGAAGGAAGAGAAAAGAGAGGTTAAGGAAGACGAGTTAGATCCACTTGCTTTAATGTCTAACAAAACCATTAAGAAATACTCAAAGAATGTGGGTAATCAGTCTGATGAGGAACATAATGAAGCACATGGGATAGATGACGTTGAAAGTATGAAGCAAGCTATGATACTCCTTACTAGATCTTTTCAAAGACAGTTTGGGAAAAGCTCCAGTTCTAACAGTCAAAGGTATGCGTCTGGCTCCAAGAACTTCGAGCACAAAGCATATGTTGAATCGAACAAGAAGTTTGATGATAAGAGGGCTGAGTATAAGAGAGATGACAAGAGGACAAATGAGAAGAAGGTATTTGAGAAAAAGGATGAAGCACCGAAATGCTACAACTGTGGGAAGACTGGTCACTTCTCAAAGGAATGTTGGAAGCCGAAAGTCAGGGATTCCAGTTATTACAAGAACAAGTTGATGCTTGCTAAACAGAAGGAATCAGGGATAGCACTGCTGGTCGAAGAGGAATTCTGGCTTGATCAGACTGATGATGAAGTAGATGATGAGACAGCTACTCAGACCAAGATGTGCTTTATGACCAAAAACACCGATGATGAAGGGTCAGAGTCTACTTCAAATGAGGTACATTCCGGTCTCTATAATCAATTTTTTAGTCAACAAGCATATTTAACAAATAAGTTAGAAGAACTAACAAATGACCAGAAAAGAGCAGATGAAATAATTTCCACTCAAAAGGAAAGACTAATAGAACAAGACAGTCAAATTAAAGAATTAGAAAAGAAAAAGACTGAGTTCGATATTTATCATGCGTATTTTCAAAGTCGAATAACTGAACTATCAGAAAAATTAATGAGTTTGGAAACCAAGAATAGTGAGTTTGAAAATCTTTTACATGCTTAAAAAGATAGGAATAATGAGTTGTGTGAAAATGTCAAAGGTCTGGAAGATAAACTGTACAAAGCAGGCCAAACTGAACAAACAATTCACATGAATAAGCCAAGCAAGTTCAGGTATTTCAATTCAAAGTGGGGTATCGGGTATGACAATCCACAGTACCTGAGGAATGCCTTAATAAAAACTCCCACTCTTTATAAATTTGATTGGTTTATGCTTGCATCACATCCTAGCTATCAAATCAAATGGATTAAAATGGATGGTGAAGACTATGAGGCCGAGGAAGAAATAAAAAGAAAAACCACTGTTAAAATGCAACTTCCTTTTTGGTATGGTCCTGATAATGCAAAAGCATTAGATAACGAAAGAACCTTGCCAAATGATTATTTTGAGAGCTATATTGTTAAAGACCCAGAGGAAATGGAAAATACTCAAAAGGATAATACTGAAAACCAATTTTTGAAGGTAAAAGGTATTTTCCACCAATGGTTCTTGAACAAAAACTCATGGACCTTGAAAGCAAGATCAACAATACTATTCAAGAAGTCAGAAATGACGAGAAGCTTGCTTTTGAGATCGAAAAGGAAGTTATGATCACAGTGTTTTCAGAAAGTTTAAAAGAAATGAAAACAAAACTTGAGGAAATATCTGAAGAAAGAGTTCCAAAAGAAAAGCATTCTTCAGATTCAGATGCTTCCTCATGCAAAGGTTTCATGGGAAATACTGTTTTTAGGAGTTTGACAGTTGATGACCAAGATGGTTTTGAATCTTGTGATTTGGAAAGTCAATCCGTTAATGCTGATCCTAAAATGTATTTTTCTACGGAAGAAGATAAAGCTTTTCGAAAAGAATATAATGAATTTCTTTTTCCTAAGTCTTATGGTATCTTTCACACATCCTATGATACTGAGTCTGATCTTGATAGTGAGAATGTTGGTGAGGACAAAGGTAAAGCAGTGAAAGAAACAACCGTTCAGTTTGACTTTAGTGCCAAACTTACAGATCATACTGACTTTCTAATAAAAGAAGAGAAACCTGAAAAAATTATCTTGAAAGGGGAATCTTCAAAATCAGCTGAGAAAATTTCTGCTAATGATTATTATTCTAAATCTAAATCTAAATCAAAACAATCATTACAAAAAAAGAAAATAAAAACAAAAAGAGAGAAGCATGTTAATTCTTTTCAAGCTCAGAATTCAAAAGCTTACAACTCCTATCTTTCTGGTTTTTCAGATCGTAATTTGAGAAACAACACGCGCCTTGAGTGGAGAATAAAGGAGTCCACACAGGATGTGGCCCATATCAAATCATCCCACACTGTTTTAAATGTTTTAAATTCCAAGAAAGACAATTTTGTTTCAAATGTTATTAATTATGATGTTGGCAATAGACGAAAACTTGTAGTTCCTTACAAGGTTTATTCAATGCGACAACTGATTAATTTGGCACGTGATCAAATTTGTTGTGCTTCTTGTGGTGTGGATGATTTTATCTGCAAACCTGACTATAACCGTTGGTTTTATTCAAATGATTATTTTAACACCGGTTATAGAAAATAAAATGTCAAGTCCAAACCTACTAATCAGAAAGGACCCATTTGGCAATGGGTACCTAAAACCATCTAATTTCCCTTTTGCAGCCCAGTCATGTCTGGTACTTAGATTCAGGCTGCTCAAAGCACATGATTGGAAGAAAGGAGCTGCTCGTTAATTTTGTGGAAAAGGATTGTGGTAGGGTTAAGTTTGGAAATAATCAATATTCTCCAATTTTGGGTTACGGAGATATTGTCAAAGATAATGTGCGGATTACAAAAGTCAATTACGTCGAGGGCTTAGGACACAGTTTGTTTAGTATAGGTCAATTTTGTGATAAAGACCCAGAAGTCCATTTCAAGAAGACCCGTTGTGCAGTTCTAACCGACGGAGGAGATGAGCTTCTTGTTGGTTCTAGGAAGTCCAATCTATACACTATTGACCTATCAACGCTCAAGCCGAAGAACGACGTATGTCTGATGTCTAAAGCATCATTAGAGATAAGTTGGTTATGGCATAGACGACTATCTCATCTCAACTTCCGTTATATTCAAAAGTTGACGTTGGGTGATTTAGTCATAGGTCTACCAATTCTGAAGTTTGAGAAAGACAATTTCTGTACCGCTTGTGAGAAGGGGAAGATGAAGCGTGCTCCTCATCCACCAAAACCCGAGCCCAACACAAGCAAAGCTTTGGAAATCCTTCATATGGATCTCTGCGGTCCGATGAAGACTCAGAGTATTAGTGCCAAACGTTACGTGTTAGTCGTTGTGGATGATTATTTGAGATATACATGGGTCAAGTTTCTACGCTCAAAAGATGAAACACCTGATTTGATCATCTCATTAATCAAACAGCTTCAAGTGAATCGTCAACAAACAGTTCAGACCGTCAGATCAGATAACGGGACAGAGTTTAAAAACAAGACTCTTGATGATTTCTTTAAGTCATTAGGAATAACTCATCAATATTCTGCGGCCAGAACACCTCAGCAGAACGGAGTCGTTGAAAGACGAAACCATACACTCGTTGAAGCGGCCAGAACGATGTTGTCTTATGCTGATCTACCTCTGTTTCTGTGGGCTGAAGTTGTTGCAACGGCATGCTACACACAAAACCATTCAATTATACATCAACGGTTTGGCAAGACTCCATATGAATTGATTAACAATAGAAAACCTGTAATACACTACTTTCGTGTCTTTGGATGCAGGTGTATCATGCTGAACGATAAGGACAACTTGAACAAATTCAGTCCTAAGGGTATTAAGGGCGTCTTTATCGGATACTCGCTCACTTCAAAAGCATACAGAGTCTATCTCAAGTCATCCATAACTGTGATGGAAAGTATAAATGTCAAGTTCGACGAATCTGAAGAAATGACTTCTGTGCAGAACAGTACAGAACCCGCAATCTCCGGCATACTAGCATCTAGACAAATCCGTCCAATGATGACTAGATCTTCAAACAAGGATCAAGCTTCCACTTCTAACTCTAATCCTAACGAACTTGATTTATTGTTTGAACATTTTTATGATGACTATTTTGGTAATGATAAACCCTCTTCATCTGTCAATAACAGGAATCATGTTGAACCACCACCAGTGCAAGCTACTATGTCAGGCCCTTCGCCGGTGCTGACTTCATCAAATACTGGTGCAACTACTCTTGCAACTTCTCCAAGGAACACAACTATGGTATCTACACAAGCACGACAAAATGCATCTACGAGTGGTGCTTCTTTATCTGGAACAACTTCGAATATCAGTGATCAGGGTAATAACAACAATCCTGACAAATCTACCGAATCAGTTCCCGAGGCTGTGCCGATTGTCAATTCTGACAAGCAACCTGCCTCACAACCGGAACCGACGCTGACGATCGAGTTGAACTTCGATAAGGATCCTACCCTTGTAGACCCCAATGAAGATTCTATATCTCTCCATCCACACTCCACAAAGTGGACACGCAGTCACCCAATTGATCAGGTGATTGGTGATGTTTCTGAACCAGTGAAGATAAGATCTGCATCCGCAAACGAAGTTTTATTTGCACTCTTCTTAAGTCAAGTTGAGCCCTCAACAGTTCAACAAGCCTTAGAAGACCCTGACTGGTTGTTTGCGATGCAAGAAGACCTGAATCAGTTTGAAGCTTTGAAGGTGTGGAGACTAGTTCCCCGACCCAAAGGTAAGACAGTTATCGGTACCAAGTGGGTCCTAAAGAATAAGAAAGACGAAGACGGTATAATTGTGCGAAACAAGGCTAGATTGGTAGCAAAAGGGTATAGGCAATAGGAGGGGATAGATTATGACGAGACGTACGCGCCGGTTGCTCGTCTTGAGGCAATTCGGATGTTCCTTTCTTTTGCCGCCTTCAAGAACTTCACCGTCTATCAAATGGACGTGAAGACCGCATTCTTGAATGGTGTCTTAAAAGAGGAAGTGTATGTGTCTCAACCGGAAGGCTTTGTGGACAAAGACTATCCAAATCATGCATACATTCTTGACAAAGCCCTCTACGGTCTCAAGCAAGCCCCTCGTGCCTGGTATGAAGTCTTATCAACCTTTCTACTTAAAGCTGGCTTTGTGAAAGGTAAAATCGACACAACTCTATTTACTCTGCGCGAGGAAGGTGATATTCTTTTAGTTCAGATTTATGTTGACGATATTATTTTTGGTTCGACTAACCCTGGACTTTGTACTTGGTTTTCTGGCATTATGATGACTCAGATTCAAATGAGTATGATGGGAGAGATTAATTTCTTTCTCGGATTACAAGTAAAACAATTCTCTACGGGTATCTTCATCAACCAGTCGAAGTATGTGTTTGACATCTTGAAGAAATTCAAGATGGAAAACTGTACGTAGATCGGTACGCCTATGGCTCCTGGATCTAAGATAGGTCCAGATCCTGATGGTATTAATGTCGATGTAAAGAATTATAGAGGAATGATCGGGTCTCTAATGTATTTAACCGTAAGTCGTCCAGATATAATGTTTTCAACTTGTCTCTGTGCTAGATTTCAGGCCAAACCCAAAGAGTCACACCTCGGCGCCGTCAAAAGAATCTTTCGGTACTTGAAAGGCACTCCGTACCTAGGATTGTGGTATCCCAAGGGAACCGATTTCGAACTCACTGCATATTCAGATACGGATCACGGAGGAAGCATGTTGGACAGAAAGAGCACTTCTGGGCACGTCCAGTTTTTGGGAGACAAGCTCGTGAGTTGGTCGTCGAAGAAGCAAAATTGTGTTTCAACATCAACCGCGGAAGCAGAATATGTTGCCGCGGCGAGCTGTTGTTCACAAGTCCTTTGGATGAAGACCCAACTCATGGACTATGGGTTTAAATATGAGAAGATCCCCATTTACTGCGACAGTAAGAGTGCTATTGCTATATCTGCTAACCCTGTCCAGCACACCAAAACCAAACACATTGACATAAGGTATCATTTCATAAAAGATCATGTTGAGAAAGGAACTGTTGAATTGTATTTTGTTACAACTGAGTATCAGCTTGCCGATCTCTTTACCAAAGCCTTGGATGAAAAACGTTTCAATTTTCTAGTATCCAAGCTCGGCATGCTGAATATGAAAGTTTAACTTCCATATATTGATCATGTAATAGATGGAAATATTTGTATCTCAATCTAGACATCGTATCTAGATTGATACACTCAAATTTTCATCATATTCTATTCTCAATATATGTTATTTAAAATTTCATATCTTAGTTGTATTACAAATATTTCTTCAACTTGTTCTTTCTTTCTCTTCTTTTAATTGTCTTATCTATGATTTGTTATGCTACCTGTATCTGCACAAAGGTTTGTTCATGGTTTCAGGGGGAGTGTTAGTACATATCTTATGCACAATAATAGGGGGAGTGTGCATAACTACCAGATCATGTAAGTATAGATACATTGTGACTGTTTCTTCCGAGAAGCCAAGGTAAGTGTTCTGACTTGTTTTAAACACTAACTCTTAAATGATGAAAACAATTTTTCAAATCTATGCATCATTTAAGGGGGAGTGAAAACTGTGTTTAAAACCTTGAGTGTTGAATCAATTGGAAGTTGGACATCTTCCAATGTGATAAAATCTTTTAAAATTTTATCTGAAAAATGTCCAAGTGTTACTGATATCGCAACCCTCTACTTGCGATAAACTGATGAACAGTAACTTATCGCAACCATCTGTTGCGATAAAACACAATGAACAGTAACTTATCGCAACTCTATGTTGCGATAAGGACGAACATGCTATCGCAACCAGTTCGTTGCGATAACAAGGAGGGTTATCGCAACCTTGTACTTGCGATAACCTGACACTGTGGGGTCAAACCTTTGGACCAATCATCTCATTCCTCGTATCATAAGTCTCAAGGGTCTATATATATCGAGAGTTCGAATTTTTATCTCAGTTCAAAACCCTTCGAACTTTTCTCTCAACTTTCTCTCAACTGCCAAAGATCGAATCTGGAAATTTCTCAAGTTTTCTCGTGCTATCATTGATTCCATTGCATTCGATTTAGTTTCGAGGTATGTATTCTAACTTTTCATTAGATTCCATCCATAGAATCATGCTAAACAGTCGATTTTAGGGTTTACATTTTTCGAATTCATATGTGTCTTTACATGTTCTTGCTTCAAATCGACGCCTCTGTGTTTGTTTGTAGTTAGAACTGTTAGGAATACTCTACTGTGATTAGTTGCGAACACACTAGTATAGATGTTAAACTTGATTAAGTGCGAAAAAGTCAAAATCGAGGTTAAGACACTTAGGTTTTATTCAGTATTCATAACTGTCGCAGCCTTAGGTGTTCTTGAGTTCATATCTATCGCAACCTTAGATGTTCTTAACATTCAACCTTATTGCAACTGCATCTGTTCCTCATACTCAAAACTATCGCAAGTCACTTCCATTCATACTTATCGCAACCCTATAGTTGCGATAACACCTTGTCGCAACTGGTGTGTTGCGATAACATTTCATCGCAAGCTTTTCATTGCGATAACCTCTTTGTTGCGATATTACATAGATGTTTGTTGCGATAGATCTCATACTTAGGTGTTTTCTTTTAGGTTATTTTGATTGATTAAAAAATACTGAAACTCATTCTAAGCCTATATTGATTTGACAATTTTCAGATGGCTCATAATGACGGCCATTCATCTGACGAAAACACCGTCATACCTTCGCACCGGTCGTCACATCCGTCGGTGAACGCCCGTGATCGAGATGCGGAGCTTCTACCGAGAAGTCTCCATCTTGCTCTTCACGACAACAACCATCACCTTGATCTCAACGTGGCGTTCGACCACCAGATCATCATCGAGGTCATCCGTGGCCATCCTCTACGAACAGAGCTCACGAAGGTAGTCACTGTGCCCCTCATATACTTACAGCAACTTTGGCACACACTACGATATCATCCTACATACCGACGGGGTCCACATTTCTCTGCAAAATTCGATCATTTCGATGTTCGACTTACACTTAAGCGACTCCGTCTAGCCTTAGACCTTCCCTTTAACCCAAATTTTGAGGACATGGTTCCCGAAGCCCAACTGTACGTGGACATCCAAAGCTTAGCATACCAAGACCCACAGAACCCTATTCTAGCTGGCTATTCTAGATTCCTAAGAAAACATCTACCACCAGTCTGGTACACCCTATGCTCAATCTTTAACCGATGCATGACGTCAAAGCATACCGGCCTTGAAAAATGTAACCTAGCAACCCTTCGGATGTTCCACGCCTTCGCCTTTAACCGTAACGTAGATTATTCTATTCTACTCTGGAACGAGCTACAAGAACTGGTCGAAGACAAAGCACGCCCGAAAAAGAACCGAAACTTCGTGCCATATCAACGGTTCTTCCAGATCACCATCCACCAAATCATGGAGGGCAACCAGGAAATCCCTAGACGGCCAGATGCGGTACGAGGACCGACACAGTGGATGCACTATCTGAAGATGCCAGGTCATGATGACTTCGTCCACATTGCCGTGATTCCAGAGTCTGTACTTGCCTATGCCGACCAACAGTCTGAGGTAGTTAGGCAATATAGAATAGCTAATGCACTAGTGGTCCATCCAGAACCGGCCGGACCTCCCCATGGTGCTATCCCACTAGGCGGTGAGGGTTTACATGTCGAGCAGGTTCAGGAACTTGGGGTTCCTGGACGGAGAGAGGTGAGGCGAATATTAAGAGAGAGAGAGTGGGTGGGGTGGCGAGGACTGCTGGTCAGGCATCCACTACCAGAGCTGTACGAATTCCTATCCTCGACGACTTGTCGATGGATTCAGATGATGACCCAGATTTTGATCCCGATGCTTCGTCATCCAACGATGAAGCATCTGACTAACCCCGACAATGAGATGATGATGATTCCGACTCCGATCCTGATCATGACCCTGATGCGGATCTTATTCCGAGACACATCGGTCGGAGTCGACACATTGAGGGTTCTGAAGCTGATTCCGCCTGGAACTTCGGACCCTCCGGTGATTTTGATGACATAAGGCGGGAAGAGGGAGTTATAGTAGAAAATATAAATGTGAGAAGTGATGTGGCGAGAAAAGAAATGGGAGAGAAAGAGATAGAGTCGGATAAAGTATTAACTACTGACTCTCCCCAAACCGATCAAAGTCGGGTAACCACATCTTCTACCAACGAGCGTACGTCGCCGTTGCGTATTGAACAAGCCATGGTGGACCCAGCCATGCAAAGCATAACCCCTCTAAGCCACTCGTCGGCATCTCAATTTTCCGGCGTTTCATTTTCCACAGGGGATAAAGCACAAATGCTATCGGCGACACACTCGGTGTCTGCTGATATTGAACAAGGTAGGCTCCTGCCCCGGCCACCGCCCTTTATTCCGAGCACGTTGAGTCTAGAGCCATTTGGACATACTTATTTTCCTAGGCCACGCCGTCGGCATCCCAACAAGTTGTGAGCTTTCGTGCTCCAACCGGAACACCCCGAGTGCGGCCACCATTTGTTGGTGCCCCACGAGGACTGGGTGGAAGTCCTGTCATAGTCAACACTACGCCAGCTATGAACACATGCAGTACGGTTGCTACAACCGCTACTTTAACCGGTAACCTAAATGGTCCGGATGTTAGACACATGTTTCCCAATTTTCCACCAGAGGAGGTTGTACGGATGTTAGGCCCGCTGTTGATCCAAACCCTCAGTGATTTGATAATGACCCTTTCTTATATACTTAGTGAAAATTGTAAGTAAACAATATGTATCAGAGTTTCACTATCGCTGATAAGTACTAAGATCTTCCAGTACCGCTGATAGGAACTCTCGCTCTTTAGATTAAACATTCAGCGAACACTGTTCATCATTAACGCTGAGTCTGTTCAGTCATTATGATGATCGCTGATAAGTTAGTTGTTTACTTATGATCCCTGAAAACAAGTTTCACGTCAACAAAGGTTCTACGCTGAAGTCGAAGATCAAGCTCAAGAACCAGCGACAAGTCTCCTAATGAACTGATGCGGATCAGCGAAGACTCAGATTTGTCCACTCAACGTGAAGTATCAAGTACAAGACTTCAGCTATCGCTGAACTTTATCATCTGCAGAATAGTAAATGATAATCGCTGAATCAACGAAAGCTGATCATGAAGTCCTCCGTACAAAGTAATTTTGTCTTAACCCCCCTTGCACGACTCCGTACGAAATGTCAGAAAAGAACCTCTGAATATCTGAAATCGTACAACCACTCTGATACTACACTGTTCATCCATGCGGCTACTAAGGTTGTCAACCAAGGTCAATGACATGCAACCAACCAGCTGATGACACGTGTAAAGTGTATACTGACTTGCATTAAATGCATGCAGTATATAAAGAGATGAACCCACTCCATTTGAAGTAACTTGCTAACTCAGGACAAGTTCAATCTCTTATCTCAAGATAGGTTATTATTAGTAATTTCCTTATCTCTCTTAGTGCAAGAAACCTTAGTGTTCCAACTTGTTTAGATTTAGGTTTATCCTTAATCTTGTTTCCGCAACAAGCTGTAAATTGTTAATGATTTATCAATAAACAATTTAGAAAAGTAAAATCTGTGTGTTTGTATTCAACCCCCCCTTCTACAAACTTGTATAGGCCTTCGGGACCAACAAGTGGTATCAGAGCGGATTTGTTTAATCTCATAAACAAGATCTAATCTAAGATATTTCTCTTCCTTGCTATTATCTGAAAATGGCCACCAACACAAACACAAATTATATAGACAATGGTTCTCTTGCTAAACCCCCTAGATTTTCCAAAGATAACTTCAACTTATGGAAAAATAGGATGACACTCTTCTTAGAAGGTGTAGACCCTACTATGCCTTACTATCTAGAAAATGGTCCATTCATCCCTGTAAGAATTGATGCTGCTGTTCCAGCCGCTGAGAATAGACCTGCTATTCCAGAAAGAACAAACCTCTTTCCATAACTGACAAGCCTAGATCATCAGCTTTTGTTGATAAGGCTACTGCTACTTGTTTTAACTGCGAAAAGACAGGACATTTCGCTAACGAGTGCAGGTCAAAAAAAGTTTCTAGACCCTCAGCTTTTACAAAGAAACCCTTTGTTCCAAGAAATAAAGATGACAAATATTCAAAGCTGAAAGAAAAATATGCAAAGCTGAAAAGCTTTAAGAAGAAGAATAAAGGCCTGATGGCTGACTATGATTGGGCTGCTTCTGATGAAGAAGCATCATCATCTGACTCTGAAGATGATGAAGCAAATCTATGTCTTATGGCCAAGATTGAAGAAGAGGAAGAAAGTTCAGACATTCCCTCCACTTCAACATCTGCTATTCAGGTATCACCTTCCTTCTTTACCAATATTGCAAATATTGATGAAGCTGATAGTCTCCGTAAGATCGATCTCTTGACTAGAAGTTTATACGAAGCCATGAACGGCAAAACTGTGGTTGAAAACCAAAATCTTGATCTCGCTGAAAAGCTTAAAAACTGCCACCTTCAAATAGAAAAGCTTTCTAAAATTGAAGAAGATTTTAAAGATCAAGTATATTTAAATCAGCTAGTCAAAATCGAACGAGCAGAAGCTATCGCTGCATTAAAGTCTGAAAAAGCTACTGTTGAAGGATGGTGTAATTCTTCAACAAAGATCACTGAGATAATAAAGTCTCAAATTCCCCTGAGTGATAAACGTGGTTTGGGTTACAAATATGAAACTCCAAAACCAACCACTGAGCGTTCAATGCTTAAATTTGGAACGTTCGTATCCTCAGTCGCTGATACTTCATCTTCTCAGTGCTCCTCGTCCATTACACCAATCCCTGAGGAAACTCCTACCTCCTCAAAAGGCAAGGAGAAAATGGTTTATTCAAAACCTACCTCTGTCTCTAAAGACAAAGGTAAAGGAATTGTTATTTACCATAATCCTCAGAAGGGTACCTTAGTACCAAAGCTGAATGCTTCTAAAGCTTCAGTGGCTCATCCCTCTGGATCAAGGAAGCAGATATCTGGATTTATTCAGCGATCTACTCCTAGACTCAGATTGGATGTCCTTGGTAAGAAATCTGAAGAACTGAATGTTCATCCCATTTCTAAAGCCAATAGTTTACTTGGTGCTGGCACTTCTAATTTGAAATTAAAAGCTCAGCATTCAAATGGTCCTAGAACTACTTTTAGCTATAGGAAATGTTATCACTGTGGACTCACTGATCATATTGCTAGTAAGTGCCCCACAGCCACCAAAGCTGAAAAGATAGCTAAGGTGAAGATTGCCCCCAAGGCAAAGAAGACCAACCCTGGTGCAAATCAGGTCAAGGTGAATTCTACCACTGAGGTTAAGAAATTAACCAAAGTGAAGAAAGACAAAGCTGAATCTTCAAATGCTGCGAAGACTGTTGAACCTTCCATTCCAACTACTTCCACTGACAAACGTGTATACATGGTTAAGTGGGTACCTAAGAAAAACTAATCTTCCTTTGTATTGCAGGTTAAGAAGGGTATCTGGTATCTCGATAGCGGATGCTCTAGACACATGACTGGAAAGAAAAACTTGCTCGCTGAATACAAGGAAGAGAAAGGTCCCTTTGTGACTTTCGGTGGAAATGGAAAAGGACATACCCGAGGGTATGGTGTACTTTCAAATGGTACAACCTCCTTCAGAAGAGTCGCATATGTTGAAGGGCTGAAGCATAATCTTCTAAGCATCAGTCAGCTTTGCGACATGGATAACAAAGTAATCTTTACTAAGGAATCCTGCTTTGTCACTGACAAAAAGGAGAAGATAGCTCTCAGCGGTTATCGTTTGGAAAATGTTTATGTAATAAACATGGACCCAACAACCACTGAGAACTCCTGTTTCTTCTCAAAGGCCTCATCTGATGTTAACTGGCTATGGCATAAGAGGCTCTCTCATATAAATTTCAAGACACTGAACACTCTTTCTTCAAAAGAGTTAGTCACTGGTCTACCTCAGCATTCATACGCCAAAGAGTCGTTATGTTCAGCGTGTGAAAAAGGGAAGCAGACCAAAGCAAGCTTTAAGTCAAAGCAAGTTTCTTCAGTGTCATCTCCTCTACAACTACTCCATATGGATTTGTTTGGCCCTGTTAACAAACAATCCATCGCTAGAAAGAAATATACGCTGGTCATAGTTGATGAATTCTCTCGCTTCACTTGGGTAATGTTTCTCCGTTCTAAGAGTGACACCCCTGAAGAACTCATCACCTTTGTTCGGAAGATGGAAACCCTGAACAATTTGACCGTTCGCTCAATAAGGAGTGATCATGGGACTGAATTCAAAAACAGTTCTCTTGATTCCTTCTTTGAGAGTAAGGGTATTTCTCACAACTTTTCTTCAGTGAGAACACCGCAACAAAATGGAGTCGCTGAAAGAAGAAATAGAACAATTATTGAAGCTGCACGTTCAATGCTCAGCGATTCTCACCTGCCTACTCAGTTTTGGGCAGAAGCTGTCAACACTGCTTGTTTTACGCAAAACAGGTCGCTGATAGTTAAAAGATTCAAAAAGACAGCCTATGAACTTTTTCATGGGAGAAAGCCTTCAATCAGCTTTCTTCACATCTTTGGATGTCAGTGTTTTATACTGAACAACATAGATGCTCTTGGAAAGTTTGATTCTAAGGCTGATGATGGAATCTTTCTTGGATACTCCTCAGTTTCCAAAGCCTTCAGAGTCTTCAATCGTAGAAGACAAACTGTAGAAGAAACTATTCACGTCACGTTTGACGAATCCCGTTCAGCGAACTCTAAACCGTCCGCTGATACTGAAGAACTGAATCAATGGATGTTTTCTCATCTTGGTGATTCAGAAGTTATTCCCACTACTCATGCTCATCCAGTAGAAGATGATAGTCCTATCATTCTAAATATGCAGAATAGTGAAGCTGAAACTTCTTGGGTCTCAGCTGTTCCTATAAACACTATACCTAACGCTGAACCAAATGTCTCAGACATTCCATCTACTTCTCAGCAATCAGTGAATATAATGACAACTGCATCCATTCCTCTCTTGGCTGATACTCCTGACGTCGCTGAAGCTTCATCTTCAGCTCCTCCAATTCAAGTTGAGTCAGCGTCTCACGCTCCGGCTCAGCGATGGACTATAAATCACCCAATTGATCAAATTCTTGGTGATCCAAACGCTGGGATTCAGACTCGACGAAGTGCAGGTAATATTTGTTTATTTGTAAATTTTATTTCACTAACTGAACCAAAGAAAGTAGATGATGCCCTCAAAGATCAAAACTGGGTCAGCACCATGCAAGAAGAGCTGACTGAATTCGAAAGAAACAAAGTTTGGAAACTTGTTCAGAGACCAACTGATAAAACAGTAATAGGCACTAAATGGGTCTATCGAAATAAGTTGGACGAACATGGTACTGTAACCCGCAACAAAGCTCGACTTGTTGCTCAGGGATACAGACAAGAGGAAGGTATAGATTACGACAAAACATTTGCTCCAGTAGCAAGACTTGAATCTATTCGTCTATTCTTAGCATATGCTGTACACAAAAACTTCAAAGTACATCAGATGGATGTTAAGTCAGCGTTTCTAAATGGAAAGCTGAATGAAGAAGTGTATGTGGAACAACCTCCAGGATTTTCAGATTCTAAGCGTCCAGGTTATGTTTATAAACTGGATAAGGCACTTTATGGATTGAAGCAAGCTCCTCGTGCATGGTATGACACTCTCTCTACTTATCTCCATATTGAAAATTTTGAGCGAGGTAAGATTGACAAAACTCTATTTTTTAGAAAAGTGAAAGGTCATATCATTCTAGTTCAAATATATGTTGATGACATTATATTTGGTTCTACTAACCCTGAGATTTGTACTCGTTTCGCTGATAGAATGAAAGATGAGTATAAAATGAGCATGATGGGTGAACTAACATATTTCCTTGGTCTTCAGATTAAGCAAACTGAGAAAGGAACTTTCATTAATCAGGGAAAATATGTTAAAGATATGCTGAAGAAATTCGACTTAACTGAAAGTTCAGCTATGAAAACCCCTATGGCACCACCGCTGACACTTGATAAGGACACTAAGGGTGTTCCTGTCAATGTCACGCTGTACCGTGGGATGATCGGCTCTCTATTGTATCTAACAGCTAGCCGACCCGATATTATGTTTGCAACATGCTTGTGTGCACGATATCAAGTTGAACCTAAGATATCTCATATGAAAGCTGTAAAGCAAATCTTTCGATATCTTAAGGGTACAGCGAATCTAGGTCTTTGGTATCCCAAAGATTCAGGATTCGATCTAACCGCCTATTCAGATAGTGATTTTGCAGGTTGCAAAATGGATAGGAAAAGCACCACAGGAGGATGTCAGCTCCTGGGTGGAAAGCTGGTTAGTTGGACAAGTAAAAAGCAAAATTCAGTGTCCACTTCCACAGCTGAAGCTGAATATGTAGCTGCTGGAAGCTGTTGTTCTCAAGTCTTATGGATGAGAAATCAGCTACTAGACTATGATCTTCAGCTCTCCAAAATTCCAATCTATTGCGACAGCACAAGTGCCATCGCTATAGCAAACAATCCAGTACTACATTCAAAGACCAAACATATAGAAATCAGATATCATTTTATCAGAGATCATGTGATGAATGGTGATATAGAACTTCATTTTATCCCAACTGATTATCAGTTAGCTGACTTATTTACTAAACCTCTTGATCAGACAAGATTCAACTTTCTCATCAGCGAGCTTGGAATGCTGAACTTTGAAGGATAAAATCTTCAGCGGTTCACATTGATCAGCGAAAGGATAAAATCAACTTGTATAACCCATTCTATCATCTTCTCTCTGAATAAACTTGATTCACTGATATCAAGGTATGTTCTCTCTCTCTCTCTGACAAGCGCATGAAAATGCAAGATTTCAAAACAAAATGCATCGCTGAATATCTCTTCCTTAACAGCGATATTTTGAAATTTCTTAAAACCTTTACTGAATATTTTCATTCAGTGCTTCATGTTTTCAAAAGTATCTCTGAGTTTTTCAAAACCTCAGAGACAACCAAGAATATGAAAGGACAGTTGTGACGTCATTGCAACGGATAAAACCCCGGCACGTTTTCTCTTCCTGACACACGTTTGCACGTCTCGTTCAAACTTCCAATCAAATGCAAACACGTGTCCGTGTCATGATGAAAATCTTTTCCCGCTCAAGATTTTCTCTTTCTAAAATCTCTATATAAACAAATTCTTTATTTATATTTTTCTTTTACGCGATCAATCTTCCTCCGCAAGAAAGAATTCACTATTGCATTTGTGTTTTCAAACTTCAAGAACTGTTCATCATCTTCTTCATCAAACATCAAGGTTAATATGTTCTTATTTATTACCTAATGCAAAATAACTTGTTTCTGATCTACTATTTGTTTTAACAAGATCAAACAAAAGAACTTCTTAAAATGAAATCATTTTCTTTCATGATTTTATGAACACAACCATTTCATGGTTGTTCTTCAAGTTTAAATGCAAAAATCTTAAACTTGTTCTTCACATTCGTTTTTCCAGAATCCCAATCTTCAAAGAAAACTGGAAAACAAGAAAATGGGTTTTACATTTCGTTTCAAAAATCAAGAAAAACCCTAATCTTCATTAAGACATTTTGTCTGAATGAAATGGACAAAATTCGAACCATCTTAATGGAAAATCTTTCCACATTAAGATTATTCTTATTTGTTAATCTTTGGTTGAACTGATAATACAGGAAATTGCAACGTCTAACATTCCTACTACCGCTGAGAACATCTCTACTGACTCTGAGGAAATGGAATTCTTCAAGGCTCCTCAGGTTAAGTTCACTCTGGATCAACTAGACTGGACTAAGATAAACAACCTTTCTGCGCTTCTCGAGTTTCCTCCTCGAAAGCAAGTCACACATCTGACAGATGCTGTGAATTTCCTGAAGAATTGCTGCATTTCAACAGCCCTGACCATCTCACCCCCTGCAAGTCAGATGCTACTATCTCAGTTCTGGTACTCTGCCAGACACTCTCAGCTACCATCCGCCAAAGATCCCTCCAAAACAGTTGATTGTATCCTCTGCGATACTGAATATGGCACGATAAAGATCACACATGCCATCATTCGCAAAGCTCTGAACTTTCCCATCGCTACAAAGGAAAAACTTTTTGTTCCTTTCCCTGACCATAAGAAGCTCGCTGACAAAGAAGCTCTTATTGCATTTTTTGATGCAATGGGCTATGTATGGGAAATGGGCAGAGACAAGAAGCCTGAGAAGAAGCTAACACTGCTGAAAAAATCGAAAATGCCCAGCGAGATGAACTTCATCTTCGCTCACCTTATCAGCTGCATGACTGCCAAGACCGGCTCTTCTGATCAAGCCGCTCAACCTCAGCAAGCTATGGGATACGCTCTGCTGAAAGGTCTACACATTGACTGGGCATCTCTCATCTATGATGACTTGCTGCAAAGAGTAGACTCTGCCGCTGACAGGCCTGCATGGGTTCCCTACCCCCAATTCATCAGCGCTATCTTTCAATATGGCCTGAAGGACAACTACCCTCAAGAGGGCGATCTGAAACTCTCTCAGATTCGCCCTAAGGTACTCGACTTCAAACCTGTTGAAAATGAGGTACGTCTTTCTACCCTCTTAACTCTTCTCAACCCTTCTTCTTCTACTTCTGTGGCTCCTTCAGCGACAATACCCATCGCTGATACCCTGGCCACAAAATCCTCTCCTTCTAAGAAAAGGAAACATTCATCTACCCCACTTGATTCTAAAAGGATCAAGAAAACAAAGGAGCAACCCCAGCAATCTCATGCTGAAGACTCCTCAGCTCTTTCTGCAGAGCTGAAGGAACGTTCAGTGGTACGCTCTGCCACACCTGAACAAGCCATCCCTTCCATCCAAATCTCAGCGTCTCCAAACGTTGAGATTACAGACTTGGAAACTTCCCAACCTCCCTCAGTCTCTCAAAAGACTGATGAAGTGATTCTCAGCGATTCCAACGCTGAACTCAGAACCCAACCTCCAATCTCATCCTTCGCTTCTCCCTCTACTCGTTTGTTCTCTCCTCCAGTTATCGCTGGAGATGCCATCATTTCTACGGAAGCTAAAGCTGATAATCCAGAGATGATGAAGACAGGACCTGCAGAACAATCCATGGGCACTTTTGAAGATGACATGGAACTTTACTCAGGAACCCGTGATTTCGATGAATTCACTAATCCTCCTGCAGGTAAACAACAACCCATAAACACTGTAACTAAACCCCAAACTTCTGAGCTTTCCTTTGTTCACAAGTTCTTATCTGTTACAGGTCCTAATTTGGGAGATATCAACGCCTCTATGAAGTCCGTGGAGACAAAGCTGACAGGTCTCACCACTACTCTCTCCAATAACTCTACAGCTGTAACAAACGCTGGAGAGAATCTGAACAAGCTGACAACGGTGGTGGAGAAGAAGGCTTCCACAGATGACATGAATCTATCAGGGGAGAGAAGAACGAAGACCTCACCTTCGCTGAAGAGGGTGAGAAGACTATTGAAGCTGAAGCAGCCGCTGGACCTCAGGGAGATGAACACCCTGAGGGAACCGAGAAGCTCGCCTCTGTATCTGAGGGGGAGCAACTCGAAGAAGACGCTGAAGAATCCGAAGCAGAAGATGATGAAGCCGTCGACATCCCTGATAATGAACCATCTTCTTCTCCAAAGAATGATGATGATGATGATGATGAGGACGATGACTTCTTTATCGTCAAACCTGCTCCGAAGATCAAAGCTCTTAAGGGAATCTCGATAAATGAACCTTCAGGGGAGCGGACAAAGACAAAGCCCTCAGCCTCTGGAGCTGAGAAAGGCAAAGGCAAAAGCGTCGCTGAAGATGACAATATGACGATCTTGCTTGAAAAGCCGGTTTGTCAGGTACACTAAACATCTCTTACTCCATCCCTCCTCTATCATACACTATCAGTTCCTCTACCCAAGCCTATACACTTAAACCAATTCTCTCTATCTGATTCTACCCAAGTTCTTACTTGTAAGATCGCTGTGTTTCAGCTAGTCCTCTCCCCTGTTTGAGGATATCGCTGAAGGCTCCACAACTATACCAGCTGATGCTGAAGAAATAATCCCAGTCTTGGATTTGATCTCTGAGACTGATGAACCTGAAGAACAGACGCTCTCTCACAAACGCAGACCTTCCTTAGTTCCTCAAAAGCTAAGTGAAGAGAATCAGAAAAGAAGAGAGGAAATAATAAAGCGATTCGAGGATCAGCGAATCATTCTGAGGCGTGATCAACTTCCTTCAGTTCCTCCAAAGTTCAGAATTTCAAAAGCTGAATACAATGAACACCTCAGAGCTGAACGCCTAATCGCTGAAAGAAAGGAAGCTGAAGAAAAAGACAGAGAATACGCCATCAAGCTTACTCAAGAATCTGTCAAAGACCCCAAGCTGAAACGTGTTCCCATTCAAGTCCAACGAAAGCTTTGGGAAGAAGCCCAGAAGATCATGGTAAAGAAAACTGAAGTTTCTCAGACCACCCTAATCTGGTGTAAAGAGAAAATACACTTCAGATATCGTCCAGCGAAGATCAACAAGGTATTCATCTCTGGAAGAACCTCTATCGGAGTACCTATTGTTGACATCAAACTTTTCAGAGAAGATGGCCAATCTGAAGCCTTTCGCGCTGACACTGTAAAAAGGTATGGTCTCTCTGAATGGCTGGAGATGAGGTTAGCTATCCAATCGTCACAATCTAAGTACAAGGATCATTTCGAAAAGCTGATAAACAGACAGATCGATTTGATATCTTCTTGTGTGGACATTCCTCCTCTTCCTGATCTTAAGCTGAAAAGAAAAAGGGCCTCTCTGAAGAAGAAACGTCAAGATTCAAACTCAGGTACTGTCATACGAAATGAAACTGGAATTGGTTTCTCTCGCGCTGAAGTGCTTGGTCCTGACCCTGATCTATCTGCCCTTGACATTTCTTTGCCACCATGTGAACTTTTCGTCCCTGGTAAAGTCATCAGTAATCCTTATGGAATATTCTTTCTCGACTACGACAGACGTAAATGTTTTCAACGGATCGTTGAGCTTCCAATCACTCCAATCGAACAGCTCAGAGATCTCATCTACTGGTGTGACTTCAGAAAAGACATTCAGGTACGACACCTAAAACCCTTGATCTTTGAAGAAGCACTGAATAAAAGAAAACGAGGTGTAACGGTTCCTGACTGGATGATCCCCACTGAAAAGACCCTTGATGAACTTCTCATTAAGGAAGAACCTTTGTAAGCAGATATGATCGTCTCTTTCATCTATTTTATCAGTTATCCTTTTGCACTTGTAATTTATTTCGCTCGTACTTGTAATCTTTCCATTTCTCTTTGTAACCTGATTCAAAGTTTTAAAGAAAGATTTCAGCGAATGTACTTTACTCCATCAGTACTGAAAAGATCCCAGAAAACAGTAAAAGGGACAAATATTTTATGAGTTCTTTTTATCCTTATGTTTTCATTAAATAGCAATTTTCTTTGTTGCTATGTCATAATCAAATAGGGGGAGATTGTTGATCCAAACCCTCAGTGATTTGATAATGACCCTTTCTTATATACTTAGTGAAAATTGTAAGTAAACAATATGTATCAGAGTTTCACTATCGCTGATAAGTACTAAGATCTTCCAGTACCGCTGATAGGAACTCTCGCTCTTTAGATTAAACATTCAGCGAACACTGTTCATCATTAACGCTGAGTCTGTTCAGTCATTATGATGATCGCTGATAAGTTAGTTGTTTACTTATGATCCCTGAAGACAAGTTTCACGTTAACAAAGGTTCTACGCTGAAGTCAAAGATCAAGCTCAAGAACCAGCGACAAGTCTCCTAATGAACTGATGCGGATCAGCGAAGACTCAGATTTGTCCACTCAACGTGAAGTATCAAGTACAAGACTTCAGCTATCGCTGAACTTTATCATCTGCTGAATAGTAAATGATAATCGCTGAATCAACGAAAGCTGATCATGAAGTCCTCCGTACAAAGTACTTTTGTCTTAACCCCCCTTGCACGACTCCGTACGAAATGTCAGAAAAGAACCTCTGAATATCTGAAATCGTACAACCACTCTGATACTACACTGTTCATCCATGCGGCTACTAAGGTTGTCAACCAAGGTCAATGACATGCAACCAACCAGCTGATGACACGTGTAAAGTGTATACTGACTTGCATTAAATGCATGCAGTATATAAAGAGATAAACCCACTTCATTTGAAGTAACTTGCTAACTCTGGACAAGTTCAATCTCTTATCTCAAGATAGGTTATTATTAGTAATTTCCTTATCTCTCTTAGTGCAAGAAACCTTAGTGTTCCAACTTGTTTAGATTTAGGTTTATCCTTAATCTTGTTTCCGCAACAAGCTGTAAATTGTTAATGATTTATCAATAAAAAATTTAGAGAAGTAAAATCTGTGTGTTTGTATTCAACCCCCCCCTTCTACAAACTTGTATAGGCCTTCGGGACCAACACCCGCATCCACATTATATCACACTTCCACTACGGTCGTCTGCTCTTGCGTCTATCAACAATGCCTACAAGCAACATCGTAACGCTATGCAATATTCGGTTGAACGACTCAGAGATGAGGTCAGTAGAGCAATAAAGGGAAAGGCCATTGCTGAATCGTCGTCAACTCCTCAGGATCAACCATCCAACCCTCAAACCGACCCACAACAACCACCGTCAGTTCCGTTACACCAAATCCCAGAAGACCAACTCAAATCAGAGCTGTTAGCCCGACTCTTAGCCAAAGGCGATTCTAGTACGGCTGAAGAGGTTGACCTTGTTGGATTACTCCGACAACATACCCAACCTCCAACCCAACCACCTTCTAGCAACGACTTCCAGCGTCTAACCGACTCAATGAGAGACATGACGAACGCCGTGATGGCAGGATTCACCTCCATCACTGAAAGGCTTAAGGCTGTCGAAGGGAAGTGTGGGATTCAAGCTCAAGCCTCACAGAAACGAAGACATGATGATCAGGATGATCCTGATCAACATGAGGGGGAGATGTGAGATCCCACATCGGCTAGGAGGGGGAACGAAGTCCTCCTTATAAGGGTGGATGGATACCTTCCTTGCATGAGGCCTTTTGCCTGTCACAGGGTGCGGTCTGGGTGCGTCCCGCGTATGCCTGTGCGGGCAGGAACAAAACCGTGAGCGGTACTGACATGCTGTTATGCAGAGGGTATGCACAAAGCGGAAAATATCGTGTACGGTGGACTAGGGATGTTACAGATGGTATCAGAGTCGGTCACCGGGTCGATGTGTCAGCGATGACACTGATCCCACTTGGGTGGGTGGATTGTGAGATCCCACATTGGTTGGGGAGGGGAACAAAGGTTGCCTTATAAGAGGGACTTGATACCTCCCCTATCAGACGTGTTTTAAAACCGTGAGTCAAGGTGTAGACAAAGCGGACAATATCTGGTACGGTTGGCCTGAGCTGTTACAAATGGTATCAGATCCGGCAACCGGACTAGTGTGCCAGCGAGGACGCTGGGCTCCCAAGGGGGTGGATTGTAAGACCCCACATTGGTTGGGGAGGGGAACAAAGGTTGCCTTATAAGAGGGACTTGATACCTCCCCTATCAGACGCGTTTTAAAACCGTGAGTCCAGGTGTGGACAAAGCGGACAATATCTGGTACGGTTGGCCTGAGATGTTACAGAAGAAGAGAGCAAGGGTTGGTGAGTCCAGTGGTACGGCTACTGAAAATGTTGGGGGATCAGATCAGCCAACTAGTGAAAGGGAAACGGGGACCGGTGGAACGGATACTGATATGGTCCAAGTGGATGACACCGAAGTTCTAGCTGATTCATAACTGGGGTTGAAAAGCCATCGGTTGTTGACAATAGAACAGATGATGAAAGGATGGCAGATGCGTTCTTTAATGATTACATCTACATAGATTATGAGGAAGAACCTGAGAAAAGGACCGTCCAGATCAAAGAGGAAATAAATGATATTTTCGACATCACCGGAGCTATTATGGTTGCTTCGGATTCTGATAGTGATGTTCCTCCTCCGCAACCACCGAATGATCAGGGTGAAGGTACTTCCGCTCCTCAGGCTCCAGATGTTCAAGAGGATGCTCTGGTAATTCAAATGCATGCCGATGGCAGAATCAGAGATCCTGTACTTGAAGCTGAACTGGAAATCTATCAAGAGGTAATTGATGCTGAGCCAAGGTATGTGGCTACAGGTGAAAGGGTAAGTATCTTAATTCCCTATCAAGAGAGCCTCAGAAAAGATTTGTTTGTGAAAGACGTCCAGAAGATTGATTTAGCAAAGGTTTACGGCATTGAGAATTGGCCATCACTTGAGAAGATCGAGTTTCTGCATGTTATGGGCAACAAAGACAAAGAAATGAGTGCAGTCAGATCTGACAATGTGATAGTGAAAGTGCTGAAGATTGAATCTCAACGGCTGCTCAAAGTCTAGTATCCTGAATTCACTGTTCTTAGATCTGATGGTTCTGAATGTGTTTTCTCTTAGGCTGACTTCAAAAGTTTAAAGCTCGATGACCTCCTAAGCCTATACAATGCCCTAGCCTACCTCCCCGATAAGAAACAAGAATGGTCTGCCGCGTATAGTGTCAATAGATTCATGCGGAACATTCTAAAGTTCTCTTATCTGACAGACTTTCAGATGGGTCTGGAAGCACGCCAAGCCCGAGTAAACCTAAGGGCACCGAACCGACGTCTGTCAGATATTCAAGGTATCCCATCCTACACCGTACTGAAGAAATCGGATCTTGGAGTTGTTTACTTCGATATAGACTCAAAGAAGAGATTTATGAGAGTTCTTGAAGTCAACAAGTTCAGCGATGGTACATTCAAGATAATTAAGGTACACCTGGAGAGCAAGCTTCGTCTGGATGAAAGTGGGGAGGTGAAGCTGAAAGATAAAGAAAGGGATTTGATCAAACAAGTGATTAAAGCCATTACCTACCGGAAGGAGTACCGACATGCACTGCGGAGGTTCGAGATCATCGTCGGGATTCGGAAGAAGTACGTGACTCCGGTGGACGCTTAAACTCTTTGCCTCTACATTGGTACAAAGGGGGAGAATGTTAGTGCCTAATATTCATAGTTGTACCATGTAGAGGGACCATTTATGTAATTGCTAAGTTACAAAGTATATATTGTAATGTTAGCCTAGATTTCTAATTAGGTCATCCAATTGCTACACACACAAGTACACACACACTACCATTCTCTATTGTATTTGTGATTGTTCTTCATTGATATATATATATTGGTGGCCATCTGATTGATTACATGGATTGATTACTTGTTCTGGGATCACACACCGCAAATATGTTTTGCCTCCATCATAAATCTGGTTCTTTGTCAAACATCAAACTACCCATGTAAGGTTTTTTTTATCAAGAACTATTTAGTTGCCCTCTTTTTTGTATACGTGTTTTATCTGGTTTATAGAAACATATTGTATGGTTTATTTAAAATAAACATATATCTTGACTATTAACCTTGTTTTCAATTTTGTTTCTCAGGTAATAACATAGAGCATCATATATAAAGCATTTGGCCACTGAAGATGTTGTTCCTTGACACCGATATATAAATGTGTATTTGTATTGAAAATGTATATTCGTATGTATAAATATAATTGTGTATTTGTATTGGAAATATATATTTGTATATATAGAAATGTGTATTTTTATTGGAAATGTATATTTGTATATAGGGAATTTAATTAAAATACCCAAAGTTTGACTTTGACTTATCAAAATACCAATTTTTTTCAACTTTTGCAAAAATATCCAAAAATCCCTCGATATGTCCCGCGATCGCGGGATAGGGTGTTTTTTGAAAATTTGGATCCCGCTATCACCGGAGAACAACCCCGCGGCACACTCAAATTTGTTAATTTCAATTGATATTTACACTTTCAACCCCTATACTTATTTACTTACTTTACTTTATACCTTTTACTTTCCTAATTTTAATTTTACACCTTCATCATATTAACACATATAATCGTATAATTAACTAAAATACGTTAAAAATACGTTTTAATTTTAACAAGTTACACCATTGTACTCGTCTCTTCGATACCTTCGAAATAAGCCCAATATTGAATATTTTTGGATTTATTTATTTTATTATATATCATATATACTACATAAAAATATTTTTAATATTTACAATTCATACCCTTATAGTTAATTATTTAACTTATGGTACATCTCTTATTTTTTCAATTTTGTTTTACACTCCTATCGCATTAACATAATAATCATATATTAACTAATTCATTAAATCGTTAAATTATTTGGATTATATATATATATATATATATATATATATATATATATATATATATATATATATATATATATATATATATATATATATATATATATAGGGTCCCGTTCTTTTGTTAACCGTCTAATTAGTGTTAACCATGTTAACTTTTATGGACCAATAGGAATCAAGATAGGTTACTGGTTTGGTAAGGGTAGTTTAGGAATTTCAGAATTTCAGAATTTTAATTATTTATGGGTTATTTACTTTCCTAATTTCATGCACAAGATATTTTTGGTAGTTATTAATGATAATTTTAATCTTCTAAAACCCATTTTCATTTTTTGTAATTATTAATGATAATCTTAATCATCTAAAACCCATTTTCAAACATAATCTTCATCTTCACGTTCCAGAGATTCTTTTCACGTTTTTTTGCATAGATGCACGATTTCAAACTACATATATGCATATAAAATTGCATATATGCACATCAGTTGAATATATGAAGATAAAAAGTGCATATATGCACAACTATAAATCTGTGTAAAGCTGTGTGTAAACCATAAATATATGTAAAATTGCATACACGCACAACCATAAATCTGTGTAAACCATAAATCTATGTAAACTTGCATATATGCACATCTGTGTAAACCATAAATCTGTGTAAAATTTCACGTTTTTTTGCATAGATGCACGATTTCAAACTACATATATGCATATCATAGAAATGCATATATGCACATCATAGATTTGCATATATGCACATATTAATACTGCATATATGCACATCAGTTGTATATATGAAGATAAAAAAAAGTGCATATATGCATTTAAAACTGCATATATGCACATCATATAATTGCATATATGCAGATAGGTTATTATTCTCTTCTTTAGCTTCTGATCATCATCAAAACAACAGCCACCAATCGCAACAACAACTTTTTCTTTCTCCACCGTCGTACTACCACCACCACGGTGGCGGTGGTTGGCTGTTGGGTAGTCATAGAAAAGGAGGTGAACCCTCAACAAGATTTGATCCCATGACTGTGGACTCATCTTTAGTTACAGTGACACCTGTCACCGGCGACGGTGACGGTGGCGCCGCCCATGGTCATGAGGAGGAAGAAGAAAAGACAACGGCGGTGGTGGAGAGAGAAAAGACAACGGCGGTGGTGGAGAGAGAAAAGACAACGGCGGTGCTTCTTATCTCAGGCGGCAGCGCCGGCTTCCTTCTGCAGTTTCTTACCGGCCTTTGGCTTCTTCTCCGCCGGTATTTTCTCGGCGACGGTTTTCTTTTCCTCCGCCGGCTTCTTCTCCGCTGGCTTCTTCTCGTCTTCTTCTCCGCTGGTATCTTCTCCCCTGGCTTCTTCATATCGATTGTGTTTGAAATCAGAATCAAGTAGAGATAACTTATCAGTTCCTTGAATTTAGCGATTGGGTCAATAGTTTCCTTATCTGATAGTTACCATAGTTACCCAGATTTGTTAAATGACAATAATAACCCTATGCATATATGCTGCAAATGAAATCAGGGGTGTGTTTATTTTAATTATGAATTAAAAATGCTTTTAATCTTAGCCATTGATTTTGATGATTAATGGTCCAGATTAGTTAACAAGGTTAACACTAATTGAGTGGTTAACAAAAGAAGGGACCTCTATATATATATTTATCGAACTCCTTAACATATTTTAACTTAATTATGTATGTTAATGTGATATGTTAAAACGTATTTTTTAAAACGAATAATTTAAAACGATTTAATTATCGATGGTCCAAGTGTAAGTATTAAAAATTGGCAGAGGCTTTGTGATGGACATACATCGATCCTTTTGTGCATACTCTGTAACTGCAAATACTTCAGCTCCAAACACACATGAATCATCATTCGCCAAATACCCATTTTCACAATTCTTAAATGAGTCCAGTGATACCAACTTGTCAAAACCCCATTTCATCTTCTTCTCGTGAAACCTTGTCCTATTGCCATTCACGATATCTATAAACACATACATTAACAAATCACTGATATTTAATGAATTAGTTAATATATGATTATTATGTTAATGCGATATGAGTGTAAAACAAAATTGAAAAAATAAGAGATGTACCATAAATTAAATAATTAACTATAAGGGTATGAATTGTAAATATTAAAAATCATTTTATGTAGTATATATGATATATAATAAAATAAATAAATCCAAAAATATTCAATATTGGGCTCATTTCGAAGGTATCGAAAAGACGATTACAATGGTATAATTTGTTAAAATTATAACGTATTTTTTAACGTATTTTAGTTAATAATACGATTATATGTGTTAATATGATGAAGGTGTAAAATTAAAATTAGGAAAGTAAAATGTATAAAGTAAAGTAAGTAAATAAGTATAGGGGTTGAAAGTGTAAAATTGAATTTTATAACTCAATTTGTGAGTGTGTTGCGGGACTCATCCTGCTATAGCGGGATCAAATGTTTCAAAATGAACCCTATCCCGCGATCGCAGGACATATCGCGGGATTTTTGGGTATTTTTGCAAAAGTTGAAAAAATAGGTATTTTGGTAAGTCAAAGTCAAACGTTGGATATTTTAATTAAATTCCTTTGTATATATACATAAATGTGTATATGAAAAAATAAAATTCGATAAATTGAATAGAAGTTTTTAATTCTTTTCTTTAAAACTTGAATTATAGATTAATGGCGGATAAATCTACTCGTAATTAAAAAACCAAAATAATTCAATAATAATAATTATTTAAATAATTAAATTTACGGCGGATTAATTTACTGAGAAATAATTTAATTAAAAATTTAATTTTGAAAATAAAATAAAATATTTTAAAAAAATTAATTAAATTACTGGTGAATTATTTGCTGAAAATCTAACACGGTTTTTATTAGCAACCGTGTAAAAAGATATGACTTTTTTTTGTAAAAAGAGATGACTTTTTTTGTAAAAAGAGATGATTTTTTTATACGGTTTTGCCAACCATCCATGTAAAAAGGTTCTATTTTTACACGGTTCTGCTTAATAACGTGTAAAATTGAGTTCTTTTTACACGGTTTTTGTTACTTTTTACACAATTTTAGAACCGTGTAAAAAAGTAACATTTTTACACGGTTCTAAAACCGTGTAAAAAAGTCTCGCACTTTTTTACACGGTGAGCTTTTACACGGTTCCGAAACCGTGTAAAAAACCCTTTATAACCGTGTAAAAAGGCAGTTTCTGTAGTAGTATAAGGGGCCATTTACCTAATCACCGTTTACCTAATCACTTACCCGGGTAAGTGCTTACCGGTAAAATTCAACACTGTCACTTATTTCTCGGGTAAGATTTTAGTCCACCAATATGACATCATATGCAACAATTTAGCCGGTAAGCGCTAACCGTGGTAAGAGCCGTCGCACTCACTTACCGGGTAAGACTCTCGGTCCTTACTTTCGACTCTCGGTCCTTACTTCCACTCTTACCGGGTAAGATTCTTAGTCCTTGTCATATTTATCCAGTAAGCTAATGTGACTTGGTAACTCTTACCCGAATAAGCGTTTTGTAAATGACACCTATGCCCTACTTTGTTTGTTTTAAGGTTTCTTGCATAAGGGTTTTAGTTTGCAAGACAATGTTTAGTTTTATGGAAAAAGGATGTTGACTTTTTCACCTTATCATGACTAGAGTTCTTGGGGAATCCATCAAAGTTATCAAACGCAATATCTAATCATGTACCAAGATTTATGTCTTGTTAAAAGCAAATGATCGAGTCTGTACTTAGTTTCTATCAAAAACCTAATTGTAGTACTTTTTTGGGGTTCAATATATTCTTGCTATATATTGCACCACTCAACAAATTTGAGTTTATTGAACGCTTAAAATAAATAAGCATTTTATTAGAGTGTTTTATAGGACATTTGTTATAAGACAAAACAAAAAAGCGTCGTATCTAAAAGTGTTACAATAAGTTTGTAAGACTGCTTTTGAGCGTCTTAACAACGTTTTTAGGACATTTTTAAAATAAAGTGTCGTATTAACTAATTATAATTTTATAAGACACTTTTTAAAAGTGTCCTAAAATCCCACATTTTTAGAAGACACTTGTGTTTATAGGACACATTTTCAAATAATGTTCTATAAAATAGTTAATATGACGCTTTATTAGAAAAATGTTTTAAAAAACTTGTTACGATGCCCAAAAACGTCCTATAAACTTTTTTTAACACTTTTAGATAGAACGGTTTTTTGTTTGGTCCTATAAAATACCCTATTAGAACGTTTATTTAATTTAGGCGTCCTATAAACTCAATTTTGTAGCGGTGAAGTCTGAAGATCCATATCGCATAATATATGAAGATCACTTAGGAGTTGTATACGAAATGATGTCGTTTAAGCCAACAAATTATTTTCTTATCGACCACCATCTAACTTTGCATTTCATTTTTATAAAACCATCACTTCATGCCAAAAGCAATTTTTTTTTGCCCAAAAAAGTGATGCAATGAATAGAAAAAACTCCCCTAGTAATTTGACTTTTTCTTTCTTGAAATATCCCCATATTTCTCTTAAGCCTAAAAAAATAATGATATTCATGTACAAAATGTTCTAAATATATATTAGATGATCCGTAAAGTTCAGAGACAAATGTACAAAATATATACTTATAACTCCCACAATATCCATAACTAATCTGGAATATTGGGATATCATGATGAACCTACTATACAATCGTGATCTAGTCGTTGTTGGTCAATTAACGAACCTACTATACAATCGTTGTAGTCATGAAATTATTCTTACATCACTTTCTTCTTGTTCGTCGCTATGTGCTATGAAAGTGTATTTGCTAGCGCTAGCTTTGTTTTTTGCTTGGCTTTAACATCAACATATATAACAGCAAATAACTCCATCCCACGATAACTACTGAAGTTCATTGTTTCATTAATTGTTTCATTTGCATCAAATTAATGAAACAATGAACTAATCTAAAGATTTATCTAATTTTTAACTTAATTAGATAGGTATGGATTAATATGCAACCATTTTATGTGAATTTGATGGATCAGGTGACATTGATTTCAAGAATATAAGCATGGTACTAGGACTTACAAGAATTACAGAAGTACAAGCTCTTGCAGATGATGCAAGCTATTAATTTCCATATCGTCAATAAATTAATTAAAGATTTATGACTACCCCTTTATGGAAATCAAGATCCCAAAACAACTCAAATAACCATGTAAGTACTAAATAAATAAATATATATATATATATATATATATATATAGGCTCCATGCATATACATATTGCACACCATTAAAATCTAGTTACAAGAAATCATATATATAAATATATATATGTATTATGTAATGATAACTATATAGGAAACATGCATGTGAAGTGACCTTATTTTTGTCATCTCAATCAATCATCTATCATCGTTGTTCTGCGAATGGACCTTGGGATGTGCATCCAAACTGAAGGGTACTTTCTCCTGAGAATCACTCAGGTGAAGTAGTGGCATGAGGGAATTTGGTGGTACCTGTTGTGAACTTGAGCTTAACAAATGAAAGTGATTGTTTTGTCTAATAAGATCATGATTCTCTGCCAAAGTAGGCATGAGATATGGAGGAAAAGGTGAAGGTGTCATGGCAGCAGGAGGACCCAAGAAAAACTGTGATGCAGATTGTAGAGAACTCATTGAAGAATCAGTTTGAGATGAAACTAGTCCTTGATTCCCAAACTGGGATATTGATAGATTTGAAGAAGGTTCCCAATTATGGTAAGGGTTGTACGGAAACAATCCCGGATTATAAGAAAATTGAGGTATGGGAAAAAAGTTCAAACCTCCATTTCCCTCTCTATTTTCTTCTTGTACTTCATTCCACTTGTTTTCAACAATTGCTTCCTTCCCTTTCATTCTTTGATGATGATCTCCAATATCATTATCATTGTCATGCTTGATTCCTTGTTTGGTATACAATAAAGTTCGGTTTCCTACATCTTTTATGAATGATGTATTTGGAGTACTAAGAAATTGAGAGAAAGAAATTTGAGGAGAATTCAAATCTTGAGGAATTGAGGCAGGTGGCAATGGATGCATTTGATTGAAATCTCCAGGTAGCATTTGGAGGGGTGGAAGCTTATCGATATCATCTTTAGTTGAATCGAGCAACCAATCTATGACTTTACTGGGTTGGTTTAGGCCTAATCTATCTTGAAGATCATACAATTGAAGAGCTGTAGGGACTGAAAGCCTAATTCTTCGGTCTCTTAATCCTTTTACAGTGCAGACCTTGCTATGTCTATCTTTTCCTCCAAAAGCCTTTGATACCCTTACAATTCGAGGGTTCTTAAAACCTGCCCATTGTCTTGACATTGATGTATGCTTGTTGGGCTCATTGCTATCGTCTTCTTGTTTTGCTCGAAAGTCTTTTCCCCCTGAAGAATTGTTGAACATCTTACTTCTTGCACCATCTGACTGCAAGAAAGCAGCTAAACAGACAACTGTTCACTGGTTAATTACTTATCTTCATGTGAGGTAAATTTTATTTCTAACTTGGGTTCTTTTAGGTTATGCTAATTATACTAGGTTAATCAAACAGTAGAAATTTAGTTTTCAAATATGATATCGATCACTTGTTTAGAATACAAAATAATAAACACATAATTAACTATGCAAGGAGTACTGCTTCTCCATCCTCAATTAGGAATTAAGGAGAATATTCCTTGAAGATAGATAATGTAATAGCCCAACTAGGGTTTTATTTTCAAGATCTAAAAACATGCTTAACTTTATGATCATAAACATCGATCGATGAAAGTTGAGAAGATGAACAAGAATAAGGAAGTATAATTTGAGATCATTTACGCGTTATGGCCAATTAATACCTGCAAATTCAATCTGCAGTGATAGTACTCTTTCGAAAGGTATATATATAGATCATAAAAATGAACTCACATCCAGTAAAACGACCACGTGCCTTTGGTACTGCAGATCAGCTGGTAGCATTCAATGGTAAAGTTTCCTGTAAAGCATCAATCTCCCACTGGAATTGGTGAAGCTGTGTGCAAGTTCTTTGGCAAGAGCTGTATATATATAATTTCCAAGATATTTATAATTGTTTTTATTTTTGTTTGTGTGAAAAGATAACATTTCTTAGAATCTTACCATGTTGCACGCGAAAGAAAAGAAAAAGGAATGGCGAATTTGCAACCATGTGGTGTCTTTGTCAGCCGACACGCCAGTTAGATAAGTGCATACCACACACTGCACATTCTGGTTAGCAAAGAAAGTTCTACTTGTCATTCCTTTGGTAATCATATAGTCATATATCAATTGTATATATAAACGATGGCGTATGATTAAACCAATCAAGGTATACGCCTATACGGTACATACAATTTCAACTATACGCTAGACCATTAGCCGGCCCATGGTAGAAAAATAGGATTAATGCTTTATTGACAACTTTCTAGCGTCTCGCTAGCTCTTGGTTGAATAAATTTTTTCTGTTCTAAAAAAAAATGCTTTATTGATCACAACCATATATGGCTAGCTTCAATTCTCAATCAATTCTAAGGTATACATATGCAGGTTTGGTTATCAACACTCAAAAATACATAATACAAGAAGATGCATATATATATATATATACACACACATTTGTATTTAATTTTAATGACCTAATCAAATTGAAGATGTATGCAAACAACATCTACTGTGAAAAATGGCCGAGGATGCGTTTATACGCACATACATAGTGAGCTTTCGTAGTCATAATAGTGAATACAATTAAGAGAATATATTTGATCAATCTTTGCAAAATCAAATTAGAAAAGAATGCAATGTAATTAATTAGACAAGTTTTGCAGGATGTGGATATAGGAGAAAGCTGTGGTGTGAGCCACAAAAGGATTGTAGCTTAGATAAAGCCAGCTACTGTGTATGTAGAGGAGGGACCAAAGGAATAAGGGTTTTTAAAGATATCCCACTGTTCCAATGCTTATTGCTCTTGGGACCACCCTGGAGGCCTGGATAACCATATATTATATTGTAATCAGATAAAACTTAAAGACTAATGATTTACCTAAGTTCTAATTATTGTTTAAATTATATATATTGCCTGATTAACAAGTATGAAAGAAATTAAAACCTGTGCTTGCCTTTCATATAAGTGCAAAAACACATAATTTGTTCATATTTCGATCAAAGGTTGAGTGCTAGGGCTATGTGCGTTAATCAACTACTTCGTTGATCGATAAATTAAGGCGAGCATGTGCGTTTTTGAGGACCAATTCATGTTCATAAAACACATGCATAAGTAAGTACCTTATAAACAAGCTAAGAGAAGATAGGTAGAAACTTGAGAAAATTAGTAGAAAGATGGATGCATGATGAAGCATTGAAGCCTGCTGCAAGACTTTTATGACCGTAGCTGCCATTGAATTAGCTTTTGGTACTGATCTCTGCACTGCTTTTGGTGTTCTTCCATCTAATGCATGCAAATCTGTAATTAAGCATGAAACCCTATATGGCTAATGACAACAATAGTTACAGAAAAGAAAAGGATAAGAGCCCTAGAATTGATCAAACCCTAACATCATTGATACTTCACTTTAATAATTTTTGGTAAAAAGGAAACAACAAAGCCAATAATGTGGCCTAGCTACCCACTATAGTAATTATCAAAAAGTTTTTTGTGTAATAAAGAAAGCACCTCTTGGTGAGCAACCCTACCAGTGTGTCAACAATATGTAAACTCTGAAACAAGAAAGGTGCAAAACCCATGAAATATTAAGATACAAATTCTTTTAATTTGAAATACAAAATTCTTGTCTCCAATTTACACATGAAGGTTTTTTGTTGAATGACTTAATTAAAAAACCACAGGTGATGCTGTTTTTATTTGAACTGGCGGAAGAAATTTATTAAAAAAGAACCAGCAAAACAGGGGGCCGACTAGCAAGGAGCTAGCCGGCAGAACAACACAACCGGTCCACAAGAAAAGAAAAGACAGACAAACATCGCCAACGCCCACTACCGTCTATCGGATGGCAATCAAAGGATTTTTCAGCCAATCTCCCCAATCAATCCTACCTTTCCCCAACCGGTTCGAGATCCAACTGAAGGAGTTAAGAGTTATCGAGTCAAAGATACCGTCTTTGCGGGGTTTTATAACATCGAACACCAGTCTATTTCGGAATCCCCAAATGACCCAGAAAACACATCTGATTACGCAGTTTAGTGCCCGTTTTGCATATTTGGACGCCCTTAAACCCTCGGTCAATATGAGAAAGTCTTCCAGTGTGTTGCAGGAGGACAAATCCACACTCCACCACCTTGCAACTTTCAACCAAATCTCTTTTGCCGTTTCGCATTGCAAGAACAGATGATCCACCGATTCTGTATCGTCATCACAACAAGGACAAATAGTCGTTTCCACGTCAACACCCAGCTTATTGAGGTTTAATCGGGTTGGGATATTTCTGAGACATATTTTCCAGCAAAGAACGTTCACCTTGATCGAGGTCCATTTACTCCATCGGGTTTTGTTCGTGCTATTGCAAAGGGTCTTATGATCAATTATGACTCTAATATCCGCCGTGTGGAATTTTCCATCACTAGAGTCTTTCCACACCCAGCAATCGCTATTTTTGGTGAGGACCGTATTTTCGATAGCTCCAATAAGACCTTCCAGCTCATTTCTCTCTCTGCCGTCCCGAATTGGTCTTCTCCAATTCCAGTAGCATGCATCAGGCTTAATCACATCTGCCACCACTTTATCTTTGCAGGATTCGATAGCAAAGAGTCTCGGGAATCTAGTTTTGAATTGCTCTTCGCCACACCACTTCTCCCGCCAAAAGTTGGTTTGTTTCCCGTCACCAATCTTTTTGAAAAGACCTGCACAAATGTCAGTATTGATATTTTTTAGCTCGATAGTAGAAGCGATAATCGACTTCCAAGAGCAGGCGTGCGCTCTTTTAAAGGAGTCGTCTGTTAGAAGCCCGTCATTCCCATGGATTGCCGTAATCACTTTAGGCCACAACGCATTTTCTTCCGAGTGGAATCTCCATATCCATTTCGCCAAAAGGGACCGATTAGAAGCATATAGGCTGCCAACTCCAAGCCCTCCTTTATTTTTGTCCGCCATCACTTTGCCCCATCTGATCCACGGAATGGGGTTGTCACCGATGGCCCCTCCCCAGAAAAAATTCCTTCGGGCAGCTTCTAGGATCTTTAGCACCCCTTTAGGGACTTTAAATAACGAAAAGAAATAGAGGCCGAGACTTCCCAACACATATTTGATAAGGGTGAGTCTTCCACCGCTTGAAATAGTCGTCGCTTTCCAGGAAGATAGCTTTTTTTGGAATTTTTCAGCAATCGTACTCTAACTATTCAAATTGGCCATATTTCTTCCAATTGGTATCCCCAAGTATGTAATAGGAAACTCAGCAGGTTTGCAGTTCACATGTTTGGCTACCGTCTCCACCTCCTCACGCCCCACCCCAAGACCATAAATCGAGCTTTTGAGGTGGTTCATCCAAGGCCCCGACGTAAGGGAGAAACAACGGATAATTCTCGAGATAGCGAGGCAGTTAGTTAGCGACCACTCCCCTATAAAAATAGCATCATCCGCATAGAGAAGGTGAGAAATTTGGGTGCCCAAATCCCCAATCTTAACACCTTTAAAGAGCTCTTTATCCACCGCCAACTTCGTCATTACATGAAGGCCTTCCATCGCTAGCAAAAACAGGAACTGAGCAATGGGATCTCCTTGTCTAAGGCCGCGCTGAGGAGTAAACTTTCGGGTTGGAGAACCGTTAACAAGAATAGATATGGAGGCCGAATTGAGGCAGGCCCCGATCCATCTTCTCCACTTACCACCAAACCCCGTGTTTTCCATAATTTTGTCCAAGTAGCGCCATTCAACTGAGTCTCGTACGCCTTCTCGATATCAACTTTACAAATCATAATTTTCATTTTCTTCGTTTTTCCCCAGCTGACTAATTCATTCACAATTAAGGGCCCGTCGAGGATATGACGCCCTTTAATGAAGGCTGATTGGGTGTTGCTAATAACCGAGCCGATACATACTTTTAATCTATTCGCCAACACCTTAGACAAAATTTTATAGAAAGAGCTTATGAGGATGATGGGTCTAAAGTCGCCTACCGAAATAGGGTCCGAGCACTTAGGGATAAGAGCAATGAAGCTGGAATTACACCCCCTGGGGATATCTTCGGAGCACTCAAAATGCTTAACCGCCCCCAGCACATCTACCACAGGTGATGCTGTTGATTTATCTCTGATGATTCACGGTTGTTTGATGACGATTAATATTTCATTCAAATTGTTGAACACCCGTATAAATCAAGGGATTGATTAGTCTTGTCATTTTTCTACCAAAAACTTTCGTTCGAACAGGAATACTCGTAAAACACATTTTTTCATGGTTAAGTCCTTAAACTATTTTTCTGTCAAAAAAATTCAGGGTCTTAATCATTCAAAATCAGATAGCTTGTTGGGTTTTTTAGATTTTTCCCAAATTTGTATAACATTAACCTGTTTTTACAAGTTACAATAATGTATTTAACCGGCTTTAGAAAGTTTAAGGGTTTTATCATTTAAAAAAAAGTTGAAGGCTTAACCATTCAAAATCATATAGTTTTTTGGGATTTTTTTTGGACTTTTCCCTATATATCCAAGGTAAATTACACTATTAAACAACTTGTTAATCGGTTAGTTAAGAAAATTAATTACTCCATCCGTCACAAAATAAATGACGACGATGAAAAGGGCACTGAGTTTTAAAAGTATGTAATTATTTCACTTAATTAACCAAAGTACGATTTTACCCATAATTATAGAGAGAACTTTTCTCTATCACATAATTAAGAGTATAAGAGCATCTCCAATCATACTCCATATTTATGAAAATGGCGTTTACACCCCCTCCAATCATACTCCATACTCTAAATTTTTTTGCAGTGTACCAAATTTGTACGCCAAATATGCAGTGTGAGTTTGACACTCCAAATTAGTGGACCCCACTACTTTTTCCTAAAAGTAATATTATTTATTTAATAAATATTATAACTTATATATATTAATAGCAAATAGTAAATGAAATAATGTTATTTTAATGTATGGTCCATAAATTTGGTGTTTTTTTTGGAGTATGGTTGGAGTTGAAGGTTTTTTTTTGGATGTTGGCCCCACCAAAATTGGTGTTTTTAGTGTTTTTTTTGGTGCGAAGGTTGGAGATGCTCTAATGGAAAAGTGGAGATTTACTTCTGAAAGGGAACACTTATTTTGAGACAAACAAAAATAGTAATTTAGACACTTATTGTGTGACGGAACGAGTATTCTTCAAACCTTTCTATGTATATAGTTGTGTGTATTATATATAAACTTCTCTTAATTTTGGCCTTTACATTCTTACTCACACTAGTCTTTATCTCTTAACTTCTCTGAGTAATATGCAGGCAGCCCAGCAAAGATAATGACATGACATGAGAGAGAGGGGGAAAGAGATTCAAGACTTTTTAATGTGCAGGGATACCACAGAAAATTAATTTTAGTAGCCAAAATAATACAAAGATTAAGAAGAAACTAAATGGTCCCAAAAAAATCTCAGACATTTGCTTGTATATATTCATCAAGACAACAAACACATGCAGTCTACTATCGCTACAACTTCTGCTAACTGCAGCTAAGGATATGTATGCATATGAACCCAATTTAATTACCCCTCAAAAAGGGGTACATATCTTTCAAATTCAAAAAGATCTACTGATCATTAACGAATTAAGGATCCTCTTTTTAAAGGGAATTGGTGCTGATATGATGATCACAAAAAGGGTGCCCATCGAAACAGTTAACCTGAACACAAGATCAAGTGATTCAAATCATGCTGAAATTAACCCAGATTTGAAGGCAGTAAGTTTTAGCCATATGTAAAGATTGAAAATAGATTAAAATGTGTCAGGAGAAAGTGTAAGATTTAAGCATCATGTTGTGTCATTTAGTAGACAGTACCCACATATACAGAATTAACTGTCAGCATCTATAGAGAGAAAGAATCATGAAGCAAGAAAATGATGAGAAAAATGATTGATGAAAGGATCCCAAAAATGATGACAGTAACAATGGAAAGAATGTGAAGTCATTTTCAGGGTCAGGACCCTCATCATATCTCTTTTTGTTGCATTTTGCATGCTGTATAACTTGTGGCAGGTATACTCGTAGAGTGGCCATAAATTCCAAAAAATAATAAAAAACCGGGGAAAAGTGAGACGTGCACGGCGCAATGATAAATGAGTGCCTGCTATAGATCATATGAAACAACAAGAGAACAAATTAGAAGCACGCGACTACGAAATAAAGTTGATCAGTAACCGTTACAATGTTGGCTTTTGGTCGGGTACAAATTAGTCGCTTAGTCTCCGTAGAATTTTATTATGTTAATTTACTTGATGATCAAGGGATTTCAAGATCTTCCAAAATTGATTTTTGTAACTAATTATGGAAAAATCTGTATAGGATAGCTGAAATGTGCCTTTCCCTTTGAACTAATTGATTTATACTGCATCAGATTACTGTCAAATTAAATGTATGGTCTCCATCTTCTTGGGATCTTAAATCTAGCCATTTTTTAAGACACTGCTCAGAGTGACTGGATTAAATCTAATAGGATGTAAACGTAATTAATTTCCTACTAATTATTCTTCAAATGACATTGTGATGCAAGGTTTATTTGCATTTAGGAATAGTTTCAGCAGCTTGCTATAGCTAGTTCTTGATGGTGATGCATTGTGGCAGTGAGCTATGGATGTTGTTGTCTTTTTTAGACAGTTGACGATCAGGTTTAGATGGGTGAGGAACCTTTGTCTCCAGCTCAGATTGTAGGGACCGAGTATTGGGTATCCAAAGAGCAGTGGACCAGCGACGGACCATGGGTGCACCGTGCAGTGTGCCTATGGTTTGGGTTGGTCCTAGGGTTTTCGGTGCTCGGTGCGAAATCAATCAAAAGTGTCCACAATTAACAAAAAAAACCTTAATTTTTTTTTGGTTCGTAACAATGTCAAAATTGATGTTGTCGAGCAAAAAAATGGGCACAAAATGTGCGTTTCACTAGGGATAACATAAAATAAAAACTTTTGTCAGTGACTTCTAAAGTGAAAAAGTTTATGTAAATGGAAAGTATGACAACCATATTGTAAAGAAACTATTTGAAACAATCAAACATTCGTTGCATGTGAATTATTATGTTGAAGTCGGTTATCAAACAAGGTTTAAAGAGTTATTTTGTAGCCAATTCATATAATTCATTAAAAACAAAATACAAACCAAAGATAATTGTGCAGTAGATGAAACAACGAAAGATAATATTACCAATTTCTTATATAAACATGTGATGAAATCATACCCAGAATAGAAGTAACACGTTTTCAAGTATTATAATAGTGTTTTCTCAAAACAAAAACTATTACAAAATATTAATTGTTGGATTTTATTAATTTTATATAATTTTTCATTTTAATGTAAACAAATATATCATTATAAAGTAGGGACAAAAATCAACGAGTTTTAATAAAAGGGACTCGAGGAAGAAAGAAATAAAATTCAATTAGAGACAAATAAAAACAACAAAATCACGAGTAGTATAGTGCACTACAAGAAACTACACTCTTACCGGCGGGTTTGAAAAGTTCGTCAAATAAAATTCAATTAGAGACAAATAAAAACAACAAAATCACGAGTAGCGTAGTGTGGTAAGGTTGTTTGTAATAATATTAGAAGTCTCGTGTGCTAGTTTTTTCCTTAGCATCCTACAATTTTTTAATGTAACAAGAATGTCTGCTAAGCCCAATTATGCCCCTTGGGCCCGTGTCACCCAGCTCGCCCAGCACTAGGGTCGACCCTGTCTATGGTTCTCGTTGTGGGTAGTTGCATGGTTATTGAATTGAACTACAAAAAATCGGTTTTATATATCATTTTATAAAATTTACGTTTATATGACAAAAAAGTTGTACATTGGGATTTGGAAATATGTACTAGGCGTCCTAATAAGGTTTTTAGAACGTTATTGAAATTAAGTTTCTTGTAAATGACATTTTTGAGAATTGTCCTGTAACACCATTTTATAAGACATTTGTTTATGTAAGACAAATTTTCAAATAACATCATATTAAAAACTAATATTACGCTTTTATTTCTAAATTGTCTTAAATACTTGTTGTGATTTCTAAAAGCTTGCTATCCACTTAATGTAAAACATTTACATAGAATGCAAAGTTATTTGGTCCTTGTTGTCCAGATAACTTAATTTAATTAAAGGTATTTTATTAAGACATTTAGACATATTTGATCTTGATGTTTTATAATAAAGCCGGCTTTAGTTGTTGTGGTAGAGACTATGTGAGATCGCAATCTTTGAATTGGGATGGTATGGGAGATAGATTGGGGCCGTTTGTGCCAAAGAAGTTGGTGGGTGCACAAATACATGTCCTGAAAATTCTGGTTCAATCATAAAAATATATTTCGGTCCTTAGCAGGTTTGAAGCTAAAACATTGTGTCTGAATCGACCATTAGTTTATAATTGTATAAGAACTGTTAATCGTTAATATTTCAGATCTTTAAGACCTGAATCGACCATTGAGCCTTGATCGGTCATTTCCTTAATTCTTTTTTTCCTTTTATTATAATTGTATAAGAACTGTTAATCGTTATTCAATAAACACATCCATATTTAAATTATACTTATAAATAATTGATAATATTATAAATTTAAAATATATTGCTTGAAAGTAACTGAAATTGTCAATTTTTAATTGTATAACGTTATTTATGAGCTTTTTAGCATGATTTTACTCGGTTAATTCCAATAAATAAGTATGCTGTAGAAAAATGGTTTTAAGGCTCTGTATCACAACTAATTAATTCTGGAAAGTAGTTTCCGTTAATAAAAAAAAGCTTTTTAAATTAGAGAGATTTACGTTGTGTTCTCTAATCAGGAGAGAAAAGAAAAGAAAAGAAAAGAAATGGATGGAAAAGAAATGGAGAGAAAAGAAATGTTAGTCCCAAGTATACAAGATGTAAAAGTATTGAAAATATTACAAGTCAGAAGACCACCAGAGATCCGGCAGAATACTTAGAAGAAAATCAACAAGAAGATCATCAGAGCTCGACAGAGCTCTGGCAGAAGACTTCTTCTGTTCCACCAGAAGAACTGTTCACACCAGAAGACCATCAGAGCTCTGGCGTAAGAGCTCTGGTGAACGAAGACCTCTGTGAAGCTTAAGTCTCGTAGAAATCTCTAAGTGTTAGACACGTGTCCGTACTTTCCACGTCAGCCCTAAAAGGATGAAGACACATTTTACACGTGTCATCCCAGGGTTAGATAGTACACTGTCTTTCACTTTATCAGACTATAAATAGAAGGGTAGTGGAGCACACATTTGTAAGCTTTTGGAAGAATTGTTTTCCACAATTGTGAGAGCACACACTGCAACATTCTATTCCACTATCACTGTACGATTTGTTTCCTGAGAGATTTCAGAATACACACACTTGAACGTGTTCTTAGTGTTCATCTGGTAGGTAATGTGACTTGGTAAGTGCTTACCCGGGTAAGTGTTTACCCGGGTAAGTGTTTGGTAAACGGGCCCTAACTAATTATTTTTTTTAAACAGTATTTTTAGGATGGAAAATGTTTTTAAAATTGATCTCTCAATATCTTATTGTGATCCCAGAACAAGTAATCAATCCAATATAACATCAAAGGAAGCCATCTCTATATTCAATAATCACCAAAATAACTCACAATACAATGAAGAACAATTCTAGTGTGTGTGGCTAGTGTGCGAGGATGACCTAATTTCCCAAAGAGGAAATTAGCAAACATTATATACCTAGGGTAAACTATGGCCCTATTACATAATAAGTCCCTCTACTTGGTACAATCAAATATTAAGCACTAACAATCTCCCCCTTTGTACCAATGTAGAGGCAAAAGATTTAGACGTCCACCGGGGTCACGTACTTCTTTCGAATGCCAAAGATGATCTCGAATCTTCGCAGTTCAAGTCGGTAGTGTAACAACCCAAATCCCATATACACAACAAATCACATAATGTAACATAACATTGATATAACAAACGAAACATTATATTACAAGTACGGTCCCGTAGTCTTTTACAATCAGGAGAAGCCATTCTACTACAAACTTCATACTAAATACATACATAACATTTAATCGTTATAATACAACTGCTAAACATGCCAAAATCTTCATCATGTATTCCTTCACAAAAGCCATCCCTCGATTACTCTAATTACTTGCTCTTACCCGATCCACCACCTGGAATACATATTTTTAAAACAAAATGAGGGTTAGACCTAATGGTCTAAGTGAGATAAATCCCTGTTAGTTTGAAATCATTTATATAAATCCTATTTATATAAATCACACAGCACGATCAAATATATCAATTTGAACTAACACATCATATACCTTCCCTTCTCATTCCTCCTGGCCATATTAGTTGGTTGCAAGCCAACTAATAATTTACAACGCTGTACAACATCTACAGCCAAACAACGCTATACAGATTCTATAGCCAAACACACCGGTCCTATGCCCGGCCAACGTATTATAACACATTATAATACTCATGTAAATATAATACCTCAATATATTATAATTCACATATACCATACATATAAACACGTAATCACCAATTATCACTTTCCCAAACCATACGTATATGTATTCCAGTTAAAAATACTTTTAAAGTAAAACTCACCTGTTTTGATTATTACACACGCTCGCAAGCTCCTTTCACAATGGTCTTATCTCTTACCACGACTCCACAGAATCTGAAACAATTTAAGGGATATATATTGCCTTACAAGCCAATCATATAAAACCTACCAAGTTCCTATCCCCAACTGATTCACTGCTTACTGCAACCAATTGTCAAAACTTAACAACTACCGGGACTACACAGGGTACCGGGACTTCTCAGTACCGGGACTTCTCAGTACCGGGACTTCTCAGTACCGGGAGTCTCTATCACCGGGAGTTAACAATACCGGGACTCCACCCTACCGGGAGTTAACAATACCGGGACTCCACACTACCAAGAGTTGGCAATACCGGAAGTTCGCAATACCGGGAGTCGACTATACCGGGAGTCGACTATACCGGGAGTCTACCGGGACTTCCCCGGGACTCTCAAGAACACAGTCGGTTCCATTTTCTCAGAAATCGATTGAAATCTATACCAATTAATGAAATCCTAACTTCTAAACCGATAGATATCTTCTATTACTGATTACCAATACAAAATATAAAAGAGCTTACCTCCAAATCGAATCCAGCCCAATTGGTTGATGCTCTAACCGTAGGTTTCTTCTTCTTGCTTTCTTTCTCCTCCGGGACTCCCGTACACACACACTCTTTCTATTTTAGGTTATCAGAATAATATCTGATGTTTAAGAGGTAATATTAAACCAAAATTACCAAATGAACCTTGAACTTATAACTTATCTCATACTTACCCTAAACATCAAATCTTAATGTTAAATAATTTAACTGATAGGGAATTTATCTAACTGACTTACCCGGGGTATTACAGGTAGTCCTTCCGGTAGGAAATGGCTTCAATCACTTGATTGATCAGGTCCTTTTCTTTCTCTGTGAGCTTTACCTCTCCACCAGCATCCAGACGAAGCTTGCTTTCCAGATGAACCAAAATAATCTTTAAAGTACCCTCACAGAACTTGTTGATCTCAATAACTCTCATGAATCTCTTCTTCGAGTCAGTATCAATGTAGACAACCCCAAGCTCTGGCTTTTTCAGAAAGGTGTAAGCGGGAATACCTTGAATATCAGGCAGTCGTCTGTTTGGTCTTCTTAGGTTCACATGAGCTTGATGAGATTCCAAGCCCATCTGAAAATCGGTAAGGTATGAGAACTTCAGAATATTTCTCATAAACTTCTTCACACTCTGGTAAGCAGCGTCATATTCAATCTTCTTTTCTGGACGGGTGGCTAGGAGGTTGTAAAGGCATAGAAGATCATTCAGTTTCAGACTCTTGAAGTCAGCCTCAGAGAACACACATTCAGATCCATCAGATCTCAAGACGGTGAATTCAGGATAAAAGACATCAAACATCTTTTGAGACTCAACCTTCAGCACCTTCATTATCACGTTGTCTGATCTGACAGCACCTGATTCTCTGTCTTTATTTTACATAACGTACAGAAACTCGATCTTCTTCAGTGACGGCCAGTATTCAATACCATAAACTTTCTCCAAGTTGATGCGCTGAACATCCCGTACATATAGTTCTTTCCTTAGGGTCTCTAGATACGGGGTCAGGAGTGACACTCTTTCTCCCGTAGCCACGTACCTCGGTTCAGCATCAATAACAACTTGATAGATTCGGAGTTCTACCTCAAGTACTGGATCTCTGATCTTACCATCCTGAATTATCGGTGCATGTGGAGCTGAAGTACCTGTACTCGGACCTGCAGTTTCTATCAGTGGAGGAGCATCATCTTCAGATTCAATTTCCATATCCTGAACCCCAGTAGTATCCAAAACATCAACCATTTCTTCTTTTATCTTGAGGCTCAACTGCTCTGGCTCTTCCTCTGAATCAATCTGGATTATTTCAATAAGCATATCGTCAGCCATCCGCTCATCCGCCGTTCTATTGTCAACAGCCGAAGGATTTTCAACCCCGGTTATGACATCAACTAGAACATCTATTTCAGTATCATCTGTTTGTACCACTTCAGTCGCCGTACCACCTTCACCTGTATTTCCCTCAGTTTCGGGTTCCCCAGCATTACCAGTAGAAGCAGCAGCACTAGTCTCACCAACCCTTGCTCTCTTCTCCCCCTCATGTTGATCAGGATCGTCCTGATCATCATGTCTTCTTTTTTGTGAGGCTTCAGCTTGGATCCCACACTTCTCTTCGACAGCCTTCAGCCTGTTAGTGACCAAGGTGAATCCGTTCATCATAGCATTCGTCATATCTGTTATTGAATCAGTTAGACGCTGGAAGTCAATGCTAGAAGGTGGTTGGGTTGGGGTTTGGGTTTGAGGTTGGGATTGTTGGCGTAGTAATCCAACAAGATCGACCTCTTCGGCCGTATTAGTGTTGCCTTTGGCTAAAAGTCGGGCTAACAGCTCTGATTTGAGCTGGTCTTCTGGGATTAGATGTAACGGTACTGGTGGTGGTGTTTGTGGATCATATTCAGCGCGGAATGGTTGATTCGGAGGAGTTGACGACGATTCAGCAATGTGTTTTCCTTTGATGGCTCTGCTCACTTCTTGTGGTATTCGTTCAATTGTGTGTTGCAAAGCATTTCTGTGTTGATTTAGGGCAGTGTTGATTGAACCTAAGGCGGACACAAGCACGGTAAAAGTGATATAATGTGGAGGCGGTCCAAGCATGCGTACTATCTGATCCTGTGGAATATTTGGGAACATGTGGGCAAGATCCTGACCACTTAGGTTACCGGTTATAGTAGCGGTTGTAGCAACCGTACTGCCTGTGTTCATGGCTGGCATATAGTTGACCATGACAGGACTTCCACCCTGTCCTCGCGAGGCACCAACGAATGGCGGCCTCACCCTGGGAGTTCCGGTTGGGGCACGTAAGCCCGCAACTTGGTGTTGTACCATCATATGTGTCATAGGAAAAGATGTTCTTCTGAATGGTCCTAGACTCGATGTGCGTTGAAGAAAGGTCGGTGGCCGGGGCAGGAGCCTACCTGTTTCAATACCAGCAAACACCGAACGTGTTGCCGATAGACTTTGTGCTAAATCCCCTGTGGCAAATGAAACACCGGTCTGTTGAGAGACCGAAGAGTGGCTTGGTGGGGCTGTGCTATGCATGGCTGGGCGGACCACGGCTTGTTCAATACGCAATGGCGACGTACACTCGTTGGTAGAAGATGTGGCTACCCGGCTCGGATCAGTTTGGGGAGAGTCGGTAGTTAAAACTTTATCCGACTCTATCACAGCTTCACTCAATTCTTTTCTCCCTCGTACCTCACCACTAACTACATTTTCCACTTCTACTTCTACCTCTTCGTGTACATGTGAAGGACCGGCGACATCAGTAGCAGTGTCTAAGAGTTCCATGTTCCAAGAGGAACCCGCATCAGAACTCACGACACGTCGTGGTCTCCGACCCATGTGTCTTGGAATAAGATCGGCTTCAGGGTCATGGTCGGAGTCATCATCATCATCATCAAACGGTATCATAGAAGCTACATCATCATCAGAAGATGATGCAGCAACGGCATCGGCTGAGTTCCAGGTTACATCGTCATCAAAGATCTTAATTGGATGAAGTCGAGGTGGTGGTTGAGCTGGTCTTGAAGAAGATGCATGGCCAACAATCCGTAATCTTCTCCCGACTCTCTTTCTTTTACGTCTCCTCACCTCTCGTTGTTCAGGAACCCCGTGTTCCTGAACCCCCTCGACATTCTAACCCTCACCTCCTAGTGGGTTTGCATCTTGGGGAGGTCCCTCTGGTTCTGGCTGGACCACCAATGCGTTTTCTAGCCTATACTGCCTAACTACCCCGGACTGTTGGTCAGCAAGTGCGAGTAAGTCTTCTCGGATGACAACAATATGAGCAAAATTTATGTGCTTAGGCATCCGTAGGTAATGCATGTACTGGCTTGGGCCTCGTGGAGCATCGGCACGTCGTGGAATTTGGTCGTTGTCTTCCATAGCTTGATGAATCAAGATCTGGAAGAATCTCTGATAAGGTACGAAGTTACGGTCCTTCTTTGGGCGAGCCTTGTCCGCGACTAGCTCGGTTAGTTCATTCCATAGCAGAATAGCATAGTCAATGTTCCGGTTAAATGTAAAGGAATGGAACATTCGTAGGATAGGCATATTCGTCTTGTCAACGCCTGTGTGTTTAGAGGTCATACATCGATTAAATATAGAGCATAGTGTGTACCATACTCTCGGAAGATAGTTGCGTCTGAACTGTGATGAACCGGTAAGAACATGGTTGTCTAGAGGTTGAAATCCAAGACTTCGGATATCGGCAAATAGTTGTTCTTCAGGAACCGGATCCTCAAAGTTCTTGGAATAAGGAAGGTTTAGTGCACGTCTGATTCCTCGTAGGGTGATTCTGGCATCGAAATGGTCACCTTTGGCCAAGAAATGTGGTGTACGAGCAGTTGGATGAAATTGAATTGTACCCCAAAATTGTTGAAGGTAGATGGCCGGTACAAGTTCAACTCGGGTAAGCGCAGTTCGTAGAGGATGGTCGCGGATGATCTCTATGATTATTTGATAATCGAAGGGAACCGCTAGATCGAGATGATGATTGTTATAAAAAAACTCAGAAAGTTCGCCCTCGGGAAAATCTCTTCATCCCGGTCACGAGCATTGACTGACGGGTGGGATGAACGATGTGAACGGATGATGGTGTTCTCATCCGAAGAGTTCCCATCATGATCAGCCATCTGAACCACTTAACAATTTAGAATAGTGCCAAAATTGAATTTGCCTTGAAAAATAATTTCCAAAAATCCCCAAGTCTTGGGCTAATCGCAACCCACACTAAAAGTTATCGCAAGCAAAGGAATTATCGCAGTGTGAGGTATGTGACAAGAGGTTGTCGCAACTCAAGGTTGCGATTATCTCGTGTCGCAACTCAAGGTTGCGATAATGAAGAACAGTGACCATTGCAATAGTTTTGAATATTTGAAGGAGTGTTGGTTGCGACATCGATGAACACTGAAATAAAACCTAAGTGTTCAACCCAGATTTGTCTATTTCGCACATTTTGATGTTAAAACCTACACTACTAGGCTCGCAATACCTACGTGGGTAAACCCTAAGCATTTCTAACAACCTAAACACACAAACACATAGATTTTTATGCAGCTATTTAAAAACTTCGAACCTAAAACCCTAAAACAGATGTAGCATGCGATTTTGTGGATAAAAATGAATGAAACTTTAAAGGATGTACCTCGATGATGATCTGAATGGAACGCACGGAACAGAAATCGCAAAATCGGCTTCGAAATCGAAAAGTAAAATAGCAGTTTGGAGAGAGAGAATAGGTTTTGAGTTGAGATAAGTTGAAAAACCCTAAACCCTATTTAAACGAATTTTGAAACCAGTGACACGTGGCAACACAAGATTGGTCCAAAGGTTTAACCTGCCACGTGTCAGGTTGTCGCAATGAACGAATTGCGATAACCTCAGAATCATATCGCAACAGAGGGTTGCGACAAGATACTATTCACACGCCCATATCGCAATGCACGGTTGCGATAAGGAATTCACTTGGGTTCATCGCAACTAAAGGTTGCGATGAAACACTGTTCATTGAGATATCGCAAGTGAAGGTTGCGATAACACACTGTTCACTGTGAAATCGCAAGTGAAGGTTGCGATAACAGTGAAACTTGGACATTTTTCAAATAAAATTTTGAAAGAATTTATCACATTGGAAGATGTCCAACTTCCAATTGATTAAGCACTCAAGGTTTTTGAGATAATTTCACTCCCCCTTAAATGATGCAAGTATGTTTAGAAAAATTGATTTTCATCATTTAAGAGTTTGTGTCTAAAACAAATTAGAGAACATACCTTGTGGTCGTCAAGTAAGGAGCACATGAAATCAACACTTACAAGCTTTGTCGGATATGTACACTCCCCCTAATCTTGTGCATACATCTTATATTGTACTCCCCATGAGACTATGAACACACCTTATGCAGACACAGATATCATAACAAGAATGTAAAGTGACAAAAGAATAAACAATGAAAAACAACAAAGACATGAAAATAAAATATCTTATATTGAGAATAGAATGTGATGAAAATTTGTATGTATCAATCTAGATAGAAATAACTAGATTGAAATACACATATTTCCATACATTATATGATCAATATAGAATATTAAACTTTCATGTTCAACATGCCGAGCTTGGATACTAAGAAATTAAATCGTTTTTCATCCAAGGCTTTCGTAAAGAGATCGGCAAGTTGATACTCAGTTGTGACAAAGTATAATTCAATCGTACCTTTTTCGACATGATCTTTAATAAAATGACACCAGATGTCGATGTGTTTGGTCTTTGTATGTTGGACCGGGTTCTGAACTGATTTATTCAGAAACCATTATCTCTTTGAAATCCGGGTTCTAAACTGATGTGTTTAAAAGCCATCTTAGTGTAAGATCCTCCTAGCACAATTCTCTTCTGTTTCCCAGTCATGTGTTTGGTATAGTTCAGACAATCAGCACCACACATGATAAACCTGTAAAACAGATTAAGTAGATTTTGGTACCCATTGCCAATTGGGTCCTTTCGTGTTAGGGAAATTAACAGGTTTTTGGTTGGCATGTTTCTTTGAAGAGTTGTGGTTATAATATCTATTTGTGTAAAAACGATTAGAACCATAGAAATTATAACCAAACCATGAAGAATAATCAGACTTGCAGATAAAATCATCTACACCACATGGAGAACAACAAATTTGATCATGTGCTAGATTAATCAGTTGTTGCATTGAAGAAATCTTGTATGGAATAACAAATTTTTGTTTGTTTGAAGCAACATGATTACTAACATTAGAAACAAAAGTGTTTTTCTTGGAATGAAAAGCGACAGTAGATGATTTTCTCTGGGCCACATCATGTGTGGACTCCTTTATTCTCCACTCTAACCGCGAGTTGTTTCTTATATAACGATCTGAAATGGAATCAAATTAAGAATTGTAAGCGTAGGAATTTTGAACTTGAGAAGATTTAGATTTTCGTTATTTTTCTTCTTTTTCTTTTTCTTTTTCTCAACGGTTTTAGAAGATTCCCCTTCGAAGAAATTCTTCTTAGGTTCCTCTTCCTTGATCAAAAAATCAGAATGATCTGGAAGCTTAGCACCAAAGTCAAATTTAACATCTTTTTGTTGTGCTTTCTTGCCCTTCCCTTCACAAGGAATGTCAATAACACAATCAACCTTATCTTTTGCATTCTTACCCTTCCCATCACAAGGAATGTCAATAACACAATCAACCTTATGTCATCGGAAGAAGAATTGTGGAAGAAATCACAAGAGTTTTCATTAACAGGTTGTTCCTCTATATCAATAGGACCAAAATCATCAAAGTCATCCACAGTCATGCTTCTATAAAGAGTATTCCCCATGAAGGCTTTGCATGAGGAAGCATCTGAATCAGAGGAAACTTTGCTAGCAAACTCTCTCATAGCTTCAGTGGATAAAGTTGTCAATTTTCCCATAAGTCTTGAGATTTCATTTTGAAAGTATTCTCTATTGGACTCAAGATCTTTTCTCTCTTTGATTAAAATGTTTTTAAATCAGATATTTTCTTTGAAAGAATAACATTTTCAGTTTCAAAAGATTTTCTTTCGAACTTAAACCTCTCTCTTTCTTTCTCAATATTTTCTTTTTCAAGAAATAACATTTTCTGAAAATCAGAGACTTGTTTTGAGAGATGCAAACATCTAAGTTCAAGAGATTTATTTTCTTCACAGATTTTTGTTGACGATTCAGAAACAACCTTTTCTGACTTATCTCTCATGCTATTTATCAAAACAGTTAGCATAAATTCCTTTTCAATATCAAAAACGAGTTGATCGTCATTTCTGACTTCTTCAATTTTGCTTTTAATACTTAACTCAAGATCGACAAGCTTCTGTTCGAGTACCAAAGGAGGGTAATATGTTTTTCCTTCAAAAGAAGGTTTTGATACAGTTCCCTTTGGTGGCTCAACAACATAGCTTTGAAAATAGTCATTAGGCAAGGTTTGTTTCCCTTGTAGTGCCTTCCTATTTGCCGAATCATAATAATAAGGAAGTTGCATGGTTACAGTTGTCGTTCTTTTAATTTCTTCCTCAACCCCTTGTTCTTCCTCATTAAGCCAGTTGATTTTGTATTTAGGATCTATGTTTGGAAGCTTAAGCCATTGAAACTTGTATAAACAAGGTGCCTTTTTCAAAGCATTTTCCAAATAATGAGGATTGTCATATCCCACACCCCATTTCGAGTTGTAATATCTGAAATTCTTTGGAGTGTTTAGAAAAATGGTTTGTTCAGATTGACCAAGTTTGTACAGCTTCGCTTCTAGATCACTTGCTTTTTCAGACAATTCGTTGTTAATATCTTTATAAGATCGCAACATTTGTTCAAGCTCATTTTTCCTATTTTCAGAAATTCTTACCTTTTCTCCCATTTCATCCATTCTTTTTCGGAAAGAAGTTCGAGATTGTTCGATCTCAACTCGTTCCTTTTTCAAATCATCATTTAACTTGTTATGGTCAATAATTGCTTTTCTTTGAGATTCAATTATTTTATGCGCATTTTTGAGTTTCTCACTTTGTTCATCTAGTTTTAATTGGAAGACTTTAAACTGATTATCATAGTGATTAATGGTGGAAAGATCTACCTCATTTGTCTCAGGCGCCGCATCAGCCTCTGAATCTCTGGTAGTCATGTTTAGATTACTTGTCGTTGATCTTTTAATATCTTTTTAATCTGATTAGGAATTACTGATTACACAATCTTTTGTCTCAACACACTGTCTTGTCGCAGCCCAATGATTGTCGCAGTCCAAACCTTGTCGCAATAGTCTGAAGTCGCAATACACAACTTGTCGCAATAAGAAATCTTTTCGCAAAAGGAAAATCTTGTCGCAATAAGAGAATCTTGTCGCAATAAGAAACTTGTCGCAATAAGGAAAATCTTGTCGCAATAAGAAACTTGCCGCAAAAGGAAAAAAGAGGTCTTATCGCAACAGAAGGTTGCGATAGTTTACTGTTCTAACACTGATGATTGCGATATGAATCTAGTCGCAAGTGACCCTTGCGATATGGTACTGTTCACACTTGCGATATGTATGAAATTTTGTTGGTTGCGATAGTTATGAAGATTCAAGGTGTTCTTGAGTCGAATATTCAAAACAGATCGGAACAGGCTGAAAATTGGTACGCAGGTTCGTGACACTATTCTGGGAAACTTTAATGCTTCGTGTTTTGTCCAAAAACCAACAGAAAATGGTTTTTCGATGCAAAACAGAGTGCAGAACTACAGAAGTGCGAAAATGGGAAAATGCACACTCTGAGCTACAATCCTAGTGATTTTGAGGAATAAAAACACTCAGGACTAGTCTACTAACAACCCTTGATCGATTCTAATCCATTAGAAGAACTCTAACAGCTAAAATCAACCAAAAGATGAAGAAAATTGAAGAACACTCAAATTTAGCAAAAACCCTCACAATCCTAATCAAATCAATGTGATATACAAGCTCTGATATCAATTGTGATCTCAGAACAAGTAATCAATCCAATATAACATCAAAGGAAACCATCTCTATATTCAATAATCACCAAAATAGCTCACAATGCAATGAAGAACAATTATAGTGTGTGTGGCTAGTGTGTGAGGATGACCTAATTTCCCAAAGAGGAAATTAGCAAACATTATATACCTAGGGTAAACTATGGCCCTATTACATAATAAGTCCCTCTACTTGGTACAATCAAATATTAAGCACTAACACTTATACTGGTACACAACATGATGCTAAAATAAACTACAAACTAATAAATGCTTACATGTACAAACATAAATCTATTTTATATATGATATTATGATAAACAAATTTCGTTTTGTCTAGGAAGCCATTCTTGGACATAAAATTGAAAGGAACGTAAGATTAAGTTAAATAACCAAAACATAGGTATTTATATCGTTGCAGAATACATTATTAATGTATTATATGATAATGTTGCGTGATAATATAGTATATCATCCACTACTAGAAAATTAGGTATTAGCGACGAACATTAGTGACGGATTTAATCCCTCGCTAATTAGTGATGGATTAGCGAGGGATTGACGACAAACCTAATCCATCGCTAATCCCTGGTTAATTAGCGACGGATTAGCGAGGGACGGGGTTTGTGGTCAATCCTTCACTGATCTGTCACTAATTAGCGACGGATTAGCGAGGGACACCTGTCATCGGTCGCTAATTAGTGAGGGGTTAGCGAGGGATTGAGTTTTCTTCTTGTTTTCTCATTTGTAAGGGTTGTATGTAGACATGTATATGTGTATATGTTATATGTATATTTATGTGTGTTTTATGTATCTGTCGGTCTGTGTTATATATTTGTATGCTTGATGTGTGTGTTGGTTGATAACGACAATTGAATCTACGTATATATTGTTGTGTCTATGTGTATATGTGTTGTGTATAGGTTTATATGCATGTGTATATGTGAATGTATAGACAATGTGCTTGTGTTGTTTGGTAACCGCATTTGATGTGTATATGTGTTATATATATGTATAGGCAAATGGTTGTGTGAGAAGTTAAGGTTAACATGAGAATCGTGAGAAGTGGATCTGAACCGTTGATCACTTTTATTCTCATGCTCTCCCATGAACCGCGTCTTAGAAGGGGTTCAGTGCATCTTATCTTGATGCAACTCATCCTATAATGTGCGTTCATTTCTCATCCAACGGTTGATAAATACTTCTCACTTATCTCACATTAACCTCAATTTCTCATAGGAACCCAACCCTATATGTATGTGTGAATGTATATATGTGGTACATACTTGCATACAAACATGTATTATCATTAGTGTTATTGGACCTTAATATGTCATAAAATGTCTTAATGAGTTATGTTTTATCGGTTATATCATAAACACGAAAATAATAATAAAATATAAACTACAAGGACAAAATATCATATATACAAGTCCTTAATGAAATACCAGTGGGTTTTATGACACCTGCACACCTTTGCATTGATTGTTAGTGTAAAATAATATGTATTTTAGACGCGATTTAATCGTTTTCGTATTCTTTTAATATGTATAGTTTAAACTCACATGTAAATTTGTATGTATATAATATATTTTTATATAAGCACGATATATATATATATATATATATATAGAGAGAGAGAGAGAGAGAGAGAGAATGGTTCAAACGAGGAGCGTAACAATTTAAGAAAACGTGAGGAGCACCTCCCATGTACAAAATCACATGTGATTCACAACACAAGGACTAAAATCATATGTGATTACACACGCGGTTTGTTACGCGGCTTGCGAAAGCGCGCGGCTTGTCCCGCAGTTTGTGTTGTGAATCACATATGATTTTGTACATGGACGGTGCTCCTCACGTTTTCTTAAATATGTACGCTCCTCGTATGAACCCGTCTCTCTCTCTCTCTCTCTCTCTATATATATATATATATATATATATATGGGCTCACTATTTTGTAAACTTTTTTTTCGTGTAAACTTTGGATTTCATAGGTTTTCTTAACGATTTTTTTATGAAATTGTTTATTTTAATGAAATTTTTAATATCATTCATTTATTGATGAAATTGTTTCATATATTTGTGTTTTTATGTAGTTTCATATATTTTTTTATTCCTATGAAACTGTTTCATATATTTTCTCAGTTTGATAAAAAAATTCGTTTTTACATAAAAAACACAAATATATGAAACAATTTAATCAAGAAATGAATGATATGAAACACTTTCGTCAAAATAAACAATTTCATGAAACAATTTAATCAAGAAAACCAATGAAATCCAAAGTTTACACACATTTAGAGGTTTACAAATTATTATCTCTATATATATATATATATATAACTTAGTTTTGTTAATTAATTTTTAAATGATAAAATTATTTAATTTTAATTTTATATAACCTAGTTATTGGGGCCAAATTGTGAAAAACACAATGAAAATTTGGTTTTCCACCATTTTCTTCCCTCCAGGTTTGATTGAACTTGGGTTGTGCAAAACCCTAATTCACATTCTCCTAATTTGTAGCCCCCCTTCACTTTCACCTCTCCATCAACCTATCAAGCAACCGACAGTTCTACCCTAATCGTTCTCATGATCAGCCCTTCGACGAAGCAACACCACAAGCCGCCGGCGAAGAAGCACCGTTGGTCCATGTCTCTGTTCGTGACCCACTGTAACAACCTTCGAAGCAGCACCATGCCGCGTCGCTCTTCGTGTCTCCTTCCCCTGTTTTCAAAGAATGCCACTAGAGGTACCATCCTAAATACCACAAAATCTTGAATGTAAGTTGTTATGGTCTGGTAACTTTCATGATAATATTGAGTTTAAAATTCATTGAGCACGATAAATATTTGTTCTTATATCTCTCCTTGGTGAAGCATTTCATTCTTGTTGGATTGGGATTCTTTTCATTTTAGCTTATTCCTCTCTAACTTTAAATTGTCACTTCTCATCTTAGGCTTTTCCCCCTTCTAGAATGTCAATTTTGAGCCATTGTTTTATGTTATTAACAGTTGAGACCCTTTCTGCATATTTCTATGTTCTTGAGCTTTGGTCTAATATAGTTGTTGAACTTTCAGAGAACGAGGCATACCTGTTGTACGTAAATCTTGGTCGGTGATAGCATTGAAAAACAAGAACCACTGCCTTTGGATGCATATGACAAACACTTGTTGGAAACCACTGTCGATTCAATAGGTAACATGAAGGAATGGCCGTCAAAGCTATAGCTAATTGTGAGCTTTGAGCATTGACATATGTTTTGTAGCGACTTATGTGTTATGTTTCAAAAAGGTGTGGGTTACCGAACGTTGGAGGCAAAGGAGCGGGAGGATTGCTATGTGGTCGAGGCCGAACGAAGAGAAGGGAAGAGCTAAAGACCGAACGGGTCACGTTATCTGACATTCTCGGACATTATCTTCAATTGTATGAATTTGGTATTAAATTGTATGAATTTGGTCTTTTAAAATTTGGTTATTTTTAGTTTTTTGGACAATTTCGGTTTGTTATTTACAATTTATGGACAAGATTCGTATTATAAAATACAGGAAATACAGAATTTCATTTTTTTTATTAAACTAACTAAAATCAGCGATGGATTAACGACAAAAAAAGTTAGTAGAATCCTCGCAAATCCGTCGATAATAAGGACCCTTGCTAATCCGTCACTAATCCGTTGCTAATATATCCCCTCACTAATCCGTTGCTAATAAAAACCCCTACTAATCCGTCGCTAATAGAGGCCCTCATTAATTCGTCGCTGATATTAATCCCTCGCTAATCCGTCGCTGATACAAGTCCCTCGCTAATCCGTCGATGATGTCCACGTTGATCCGTCGCTGATAGCATTAGCTACGCCCTTTTGACTCACCGACTATCAGCGTCGGATCAGCGACGGATCCGAGCTTTAGCAAGAGATTAGCGAGGGATTGTTCCCTCGCTGATACTGGTTATTTTTGTAGTGATCAGGTCTTTATTTTGATCTATTTTTTTATTAACTTCGTTTTCCGTTCCTTATGTTATATCAACCATTAGTCATTGCAAATTAATTGTTATTCCTATTATAATGCAATAGTGAATAGTTGATAGCTTGTAAAAATAAATTGCATTAAATCAACAAACCGACTCCTATGCCTGCATTACAGTCTCACTTACATGGCCCCAAATAAATGATATGCACTCAAAGCATGTAACTTTCAAAAACTCGTCATAGAGCAAATCAAACCGGACAAATGTCTCAAGACTCATTTGAGTCGCAACTGAGGTAAAAGTTCAACATATCAATTGATTATTCTATAAAAGCAATCATATGCGATAAAACGTAATTAACACACGTTCATGCAAACACATGCTCTAGAGACATGATTAACTAAAAAACGCAACTTTAGTTTGGAACAAATCATTTTCCAAATGAATCATATCACTTATACTTTCAAAACGTATCATAACACAAGAATATGCATTTTTCCAAACAACACGCAATAAAAGTGTATTTTTACCAAATGATCTCCATTTACAAGATAAATCATTAAAATGCATACACTTGTGATTTATTTATCAAAATGTCAAAAATCCCAAATATGGGTGTTTCACAGGATTTATAAAATCAAATAACCTAAATAGGCAGAACTCATCAAATAATCCAACATTTGATAATTATCAACTACAACACATAAATGCTTCAAAATGCACGTTTTTGGCATTTACATAGTTTTCACAAATCAAATTAAACTCACCTTGCTATGTTAGGTTAAAGCTAGTTTCCAAACCGGCCATATCTAACTTCCAAGGATGAATATTTGACATCCACAAGCAAACATACCTAGAAACTTATCTAGGTCACAAGAAAGCCTCAACAAGATCTTTAAACCATCCACCAAAAGATCATTAATACCATGTTAAACCTTCTACTTTGTTCCAAAACCCTTCAAAAAATCGACACCCATGGCACCAAAATCGTCCAATAAGAGAGGAAAGTGAAGAGGATGGAGAAAAGTGACAAACCCTAGCTCCAAAACCACATTTTATACTCTAAGACCCCATTGCTATAGTGTCCCGCGATTGTGACAATGTCACAATCGCCCGGATGCACCATCTCTCGGTACACTTCAGGTTATTGTACTTGACGATTGTGACAAGTATCACAATCGTGCCAGATGTTTCTATTGTTCCCGCTATCATGCCATTGTCACAATCACATCAGATGCACCGACTCTCACCAACTCTGGATAAATTTGATGTTATTGTGCCCAATATCGTGTCATTGTCATAATTGCAGGACACATTCATCGGGACGACCAAACACTCAGTAACATCGGTGCTATCATGACAGATGTCACAATTGCATGTCACTATAGCCAAGATGACCATAATCTCAGTACCATTGGTGTTATTATGACAAATGTCACAATGCAACTACATGACACTATAGCCTAGATGACCATACCCTCACTACTATTGGTGCTATTGTGATAAGATGTCACAACTTCATGGCACTTTAGCCGAGATAAGCATCCCCTTAATACCATTGGTGTTATTGTAAAATGTAATAACCTAAGTCCTAAATTATAAGTTTTGGGGGTTTAGTGGTAACTTGGTGAAACCTCTCAATTTGCAGGGATTATTGAGAAAATAAGGGATAATGAGGGTAAACCCCTCCCTATTTCTTCACAAACGTATTTGGAGGCTAGAGAGAAATTAAAAGAGAACTCAGTGTGTGCTAGTGTGTTTTCTTGAAAGCATTGAAGAAGGAAGCTGAGTTGGAGAGGGTTACTAATCATCTTCATCAAGGTAACCATTCCCTCTATTTTCTCCTATGTTTTAATGGTTTTTTGTTGGGGCTTTGTGAGGGAATCCCTCTTTTCTATGATTCATTTCACAAGAATGACATTGGCTTAGTATTTGGTAGATTATTGATGGATAGGCATGGTTTAATTGTAATCCTATTTCCACGCCAAGAAGTAGGCATGGATTAATTGTAACTTCTTGGGTACGAGCTGAAATCTAGGATCCTCAGTGATTCGTAGTGGCTCTCTTAAACATGATACTATGACTTACTTGGTGTTCTTCATACTCATGGAATCGGGTATGACTCCTGTCATCGAAAGATGTTATGTGTACGTTATGGAATTGAAGGAAAGGTTAATTTTATATGCTTTGCTTACAGATTTAATTTTCAAAGCTTATAAGTGTTTTGATTTTAAACTGGATGTTCTCACTAGGCGCAAGCCTAATATTTCCAAAACTAATTTTCTTACCAGGTGCTAGCACGGGAAGGGAATCGAGGGGTTGAGCAAAGAGTGGTACAATGATCATAGCTTTTGAAGATGTAATGGAAAGATTGGTATAAATCGAAGATATTTTGGGAGATCTCGTAGACAACCTTTATAATATGATTTTGTTTGGCTATGGATTAGTTTAGTTGTTTATGATATTTCAATTGTAATTATGAACCTTCGTCAGTAATTCTCCATTTATGAATGAAAGTTTTTGGAAAAGGTTGTTGTAAACCTTGTCTATTTAAGGTTTAAATTTATTCGAATTTTTAGGGTGTTTCAGTTTGGTATCAGAGCAGTAGTTTAAGTGAACTAGATATGATCGTAAGATACCTAGACTTAAGCTGAGATGAGTAAGTTATGATTTTTGAGATTGAGTAGAAATACTAAGACGGGATGGTCTTAGAGTTGACGGAAATACGTGAATTAAGAACTGTGATGATGGTAACGAGAATTCTTATTTGTAGTATGTTCATAATTTCAATTAGCTACTATTATTATGAATATATTGTTACGTAAGTGTACTTGTTTCTAATTGTTATGGCGATTAACGAACGTTAAAGTACGTTTCCTTGTGTTGAGTTGTATATAGCTCTTCCTTATGGTTATCTTTATGTGCTTTATCATAATACAAGGGTTAATACACCAAGTAGACCTCCTACTTCTTCAGAGGACCGTGTGGCAAATGAATCTGCAGTAAATCAGCCTGAAAGTGGTGAGGCTAATACAAGTCCACCAAGGCCACCTATCCTGGGAGAAGGAGGGAGTCAAACTCATCAACCCAATGTCGGTCCTTCTAATCCGGTGACAACGGAATCTACTATGGAGTCACGCATGATGGAAAACATGATGAGAGTCATGAATGCTGCACTGACTCAACAGCAAGAGATGTTTATGAAACTGCTGAATGACAAAAATGTTGAATCACAGAGACCAGAGATGGGTACCGATACTATAATTCCACCTACTAATTCGGTAACGAATGTTAATAGGAGAATGGAGAAAGTCTGCTCCTACAAGACGTTCTTAAGTTGTAAGCCACCCGAGTTTGCTGGATCAGATAATCCGATTGCGTGCATGAATTGGATTAGAGAAATGGAACAAGCTTTTAGAGCATGTGAATGTGATAAAGAGTCAAAGGTTAGATTCGGATCCCAAATGCTAAGAGGAAATGCTTTGACATGGTGGAACATTGTGACATCAACTGTTGCGGCCCCGGTTTTGGCAACAATGAATTGGGAGTCGTTCAAAAAGAAAATTTTGGAGTAATATTGCAACGAGAACGAAATGGATCGTATTGAAGAAGAATTTTCAACACTTAAGAAGGGTAATTCGTCCGTAAGGGAATATACTCGAATCTTCTTGGAGAAGCTGAACTTAGTGGGGCATGTGGCCCCAACCGAAAAAGAAAGGATTAAAGCTTACCTGAAAGGCTTGTCGGCGGATATGATGTCCAGAGTTCGAAATTCCAAAGCTTCGACTCTGAGGGAGACGATTGAGGAAGCCAAGATTATAGAATAAGTCTATGCAAGAGATAAACAAGTAGAAGAGAAAAGAAAGTGGAAAGGTCGATCAGAACCTGCAAAGATCGAAACCTTTTGTCAAGAACGCCCATTTTGAGCCTCGACGGGAACCGAACTGGTGTCAAAAGTGCAGAAGTAAACATTTTGGCCCGTGTCGGGTGGTCCGTAATGAATGTTTTAAATGTGGAAAGAGTGGTCACCAAATTGGGAACTGTCCCATTCAAGGGCCGACATGTTTTGAATGCAAGAAACAGGGTCATTTCCGAAAAGATTGTCCGAAGTTAAAGAATAGCGGAAATCAAGAAAAGAAACTCAATACCCCAAGACCAACGGGCCAAGCGTTTCACATGACTACTGAAGAAGCGAAAGAATCGGCGGATGTGGTTTCTGGTACACTCCTTGTTAATTATATACCTGCACGTATATTATTTGACTGTGGTGCCAACGTGTCTTTTATATCACGATCGTTTTATCAAAAGTTAGCTATGTCTGTCACTACCATGGAAGATGCCTCAGTAGTTGAAATAGCTAATGGGGTCAAGTCTTAGTTCGGGAAAGACTTGAGGGTTGTATAGTTATGGTAGAAGGAAAATAATTTCCAATTGATTTAATTCTAATGGAAATAGGTGGGTTTGATATAGTTGTTGGTATGGATTGGTTGGTGAGCAATCAGGCAGAAATTCTTTGTGCTAAGAAATTAATTCGGATCCCTATGCCTGAAAATGATACTGTACTCATTTATGGGGAAAAGAGAAAAGGGGATGTTCCGTTGATTTCAATAGCCAAAGCACGCAAGTGTTTAGCAAAAGGGTTTTCATCATATCTAGCATATGTATTGGATGCTAAAGTAGAGAAGAAGCAAGTGGAGGATATAAAAGTGGTACGTGAATTTCCAGATGTATTTCCTGATGATCTTCCAGGCATACCACCCGAACGACAAGTGGAATTCAAGATTGATTTTGTTCCCGGAGCGGCACCGATAGCACATGCACCGTACAGACTAGCCCCGGCTGAAATGAAGGAAATGATGTCTCAACTTCAAGAATTGCTTGAAAAGGACTTTGTCAGGCCAAGTTCGTCACCCTGGGAAGCTCCAGTACTATTTGTTAAAAATAAAGATGGCACTATGAGAATGTGCATTGACTATAGAGAATTGAATAAAGCGACTATTAAGAATAAGTATCCACTCCCAAGGATTGACGACTTATTTGATCAACTTCAAGGTGCATGATGTTTTTCAAAGATTGATCTAAGATCGGGCTATCACCAAGTAAGGGTGAGGGATGAAGACGTTCCCAAGACGGCATTTAGAACAACGTATGGGTATTATGAATTCCTCGTGATGCCTTTTGGGTTGACAAATGCTCCTGCTGTGTTCATGGATTTAATGAATAGGGTACGTCGACCTTTCTTAGACAATTCAGTCATCGTGTTCATATATGACATACTTGTTTATTCAAAGAATGAAGCCGATCATGAATGTCACCTTCGTGAAGTCTTAGATGTTCTAATAAAAGAGAAATTGTACGCCAAATTCTCAAAATGTGAATTTTGGTTAAATGAGGAGCAATTTCTTGGTCATGTAATCACTTATGAAGGAGTCAATGTGGATCCGGCAAAAATAGAAGCAATGATGAATTGGGAAACACCGAAGAACTCAGTAGAGATTTAGATTTTCTTGGGTTTGGCAAGTTATTACCGAAGATTTATAAAAGACTTTTCCAAGATTGCCTCTTCCCTGACAGTTTTAACACGGAAGAATGTAAAGTTTGTATGGACTGAAAAGCAAGAGTCAGTTTTTAGAACTTTACAAAAGAAATTATGTGAAGCTCCGGTCCTTGCACTACCAGAAGGAACAAAAGATTTGGTAGTACATAGTGATGCATCCAAGATGGGTTTGGGGTGTGTATTGATGCAACGCGGCAAAGCGATTTCTTATGCATCAAGACAACTCAAAGAGCACGAGAAGAATTATCCTACCCATGATTTAGAACTGGCAGCAGTAGTGTTTGCTTTGAAGCTATGGCAGCATTACTTGTATGGAACAAAGTGCACTCTTTTTACTGATCATAAAAGTTTGAAACATGTTTTTTATCAGAAAGAGCTTAATATGAGACAACGGCGTTGGTTAGAACTACTTAAGGATTATGATTGTGAATTGCATTACCACCCTGGTAAAGCAAATGTAGTAGTTGATGCCTTAAGTAGAAAAGAATATAGTGGATGTTTGAAAGCGACTAACGCCGGAATTGATGTAATGTCAAGCCTGATTGAAAAGATAAAGACGGCACAAAAAGAAGCCTTATTAGAAGAAAATCTTAAGAGTGAAGTTATGGTTAAGCAACATCTTCAACTGACTGAAGATGGTCGAGAAATCAAACGCTTTCAAGGCCGTATTTGGGTGCCAAAGATTGGGGGAAATCGGGAGTTACTCCTTGAACATGCTCACAAGTCTTAATATTTTATGCATCCTGGAAGTACTAAAATGTATAGAGATTTAAAACTACACTATTGGTGGCCGGCTATGAAGTTAGATGTGGCGCAATGTGTAGAGAAATGTGTGACATGTTCATTGGTAAAGGTCGAACATCAAGTCATCAACGACCTTATGGGAGTTTACAATCTATGGAAATTCCTGAATGGAAGTGGGATAAGATTACCATGGACTTCGTGACTAAGTTACCAAAGACATCTAGAGGTAATGATACCATTTAGGTAATAGTAGATCGTTTGACCAAGAGCGCTCACTTCTTACCAATGCGAGAAGCTTCAGCAATAGATAAGCTAGCCAAATTATACATTGATGAAGTGGTATCAAGACATGGCATACCTGTGTATATAGTATCAGCCCGTGATAGTCGATTTACTTCAAGATTTTGGCAATCACTACAAGAAGAATTGGGTACGAGAGTAAATCTGAGTACCGCATACCATCCACAAACAGATGGGAAAAGTGAAAGGACAATTCAGACCTTAGAAGACATGCTAAGATCTTGTGTAATTGATTTTGGAGGTAACTGGGATACGCATTTACCTTTAGTGGAGTTTGCGTATAATAATAGTTATCATTCAAGCATTGGGAGGGCTCCTTTTGAAGCTTTATATGAGCGAAAGTGTAGGACTCCGATATGTTGGTTGGAAGCTGGAGAGAAGCAATTTGTTGGTCCTGAAATGGTGCAACAAACAACTGATAAAGTTAAAGAGATTCGGAAACGCTTGAAGGCGGCACAAGATCGACAAAAGAGTTACGCCGATCAGAAAAGGAGACCTAAAGAATTTCAAGTTGGGGAACGGGTGATGTTAAAGGTATCCCCGTAGAAAGGCATAATAAGGTTTGGGAAGCGTGGAAAATTGTAACGACCCGTCCCAAACATACATCATATAACATAATATACATCTCATCATTTCATAACAAAAGATACATATTAGATCACATACGGTCCCTTAGTCTCAAAACTATACAGTACATGTTCTCAGTACAAACTTTTTGCTAATAATTTACATTACATTCCACATACTATCCATACAAAACTATTCAGAAAAACTTCTTAATCATAACCAGCCTTCAAAAGCATATTACACATTATCTTTTCATTTGCCTTTATAAGTTCCTAGACCTGGAATACATATTTTTGAAAACAAAATAAGGGGTAGACCAATTGGTCTAAGTGAGAAAATCCGTGTCAGTTTAGTAATCGTTTTGTAAAATACAGATATACAACAAGTATACAAATACCAATCATGACTCATATGCACTGTGTATAACTCTTTCACATGGCCATATTAGTTGGTTGCGCTAAACCAACTAATCAATTTACTCCGCTTCACTAACATACAGCCAACTCCGCTGTCCCTCCGTACATCCAATACTCCACCGGCCCTAAGTCTGGCCAACATGCACTCGTGTAGTGTAATGCTCATATAAATACAACATACGTCTCAATATATCATATTTCAATCATAAGCACATTATCCAATATATATGTATTCCAGTTTGAAAATGATTAAAGTAAAACTCACCTGAAAGCAATTAACGCAACTATCCCTTTTCCCTTGAAAACTTGCAAGAATTACACTTTTCGACCAACTCCACCAAATCTGAGTTACACAAAATACATATAACTATTTACCACGTAAAACTCAATGACAGACTAAGAATCCTAAATAAGCCTATCATACCCTTATCCACAAATGTCTCTCTTTGGCGACTTAGCACGGGGGTCCCGCTATATATCCGGAAACCCCTTATCCGGAAACCAAGGAAATCCGGATCAAATACTATCCGGAAACCTGAAGAATCCGGTTAAAATAACACATCCGGAAACCAATCCGAAAACTATATCCGAAAACCCCTTATCTGGATCAAGTACTATCCAGAAACCTGGAGAATTCGGTTAAAATAACACATCCGAAAACCACAAGGTATCCAGGTAAAATTCCCATCCGAAAACCACGAAGAATTCGGATCACTATACTATCCGGACAAAACTAGGAATCCGGATACATTTGTACCCGGAAACACCACTCGGAAACCTTACCCGAAAAGTCAGGGAATCCGAAAACTCATCCGGACAACTTATCCAGAAACCTCCGAATCCGAATACAATTCATATCCGGAAACTTAGAAGAATCCGGATACTGAAGAATACGGACGACGTCCGAATCACAGATCGATCAAAACTACTAAAAATCCATGAAATTAACAAATCTAAACCGATAGAAACCTAATACTAACGATTATAAACACAAATGAAAAGGAATCCATACCTTAAATTGCTTCAATCGGAATTCTTCTATTGCCCTAATCGAACGCAACTTATGTTCTCTCTCTCTCTCTCTCTCTCTCTCTCTCTTTTAACTCTCGACACACACACACACACATTTCAAAAGGGAAACCGACTTATGAAATCATAAGGAGGTGCTTCCTATTTATATGATTACCAAAATTGCAATCAAGTATTTGAATTATACTAAAATGACACTAACCACCCTAAACTTTCAAACCACCACAAACAAACCTTAAACTAATAAACGTAAAACAAATAAATAAACCACTAACTTACCCGGGTTATTACAAAAAATTAGTCCTCGTTTTCTTGGACCTTTCACCATAATCAAACGAGTAGGACTTCAAGCTTACAAGTTAGATCTTCCCCCAGAATTGGAAGGGATCCATAACACTTTCCATGTATGTTATCTTCGAAAATGCCTAGCTGAAGAAGAGAATGTTATACTGATGTCTGAAATAAATGTAGACGAGAAAAACCGTTGCGTGGAGGAACCTGAAGCAATTGTGGAAAGAACGACTAAGAAGCTACGTCATAAAGAAGTTGTTATGGTCAAAGTTTAGTAGAAACATCATAGAGGTGCCAATGTAACTTGGGAAGCAGAAGAGGATATGAAAAACAGATATCCTCACTTGTTTGTATAGTTCAGATTTCGAGGACGAAATCATTTTCAAGTTGGGGAGATTTGTAACACCTTAAATTTTACCTTAATTATTATAAGGTTATTTTTAAGTTGTGTTATAATTGATGTCTAAGGACCAATAGAGTATTTAGCCAAAGTGTTGGGCTAATTGTTGAATTTGGACTTTGAGGTATAAATTAGGGAATTTGACTTTTGGTGTAAAAATATATGAGTTTGATTTCATGAAGTCGGTTCAAGCCTGAAAGAAGGAAAATCGAGTTTTTGGTTCTGTGTGTAAGGGTTTTGATCATCTCCTTGAATTACTTCTTTAGGATTGAGTAATTAAGTTTAATTGTAGTTCAAATCCAGGACTGAATGAATTTTGGTGAATCGGGATAAAAAATTTAATTGATTTCAAGTTTTCACGACTCTGAGTTCTTCAGGAATGTGAGTTCATTCTCTTAGATAAATTCCAAAGCATTCATATCATAAATTTTGAATGATTGAGTTCATAAATGTATTGTAAATTTTAGTCGCTTGTGTAAAAAAATAAGTTGAATTAAGTGGGGATGAATTTGAGAACTCGACGTACATACAACAAGTTATCCGAGTAAATTTCATTTTCTGGTATGATATGTTTTCCGGTATTGATAAGCTTTCGGTAGTTTCCAGTATTGATATGTTTTCCGGTAAGTTTTCCGCTATTGATAAGCTTCCGGTAGTTTCCGGTATTGATGTGTTTTCCGGTAAGTTTTCAGGTATTGATATCCAGATGATTCCCGGGTGATGGACTCCATACATGTTTTCCGGGTAGCATCCGGGCACTGTTCCGGATATGTATTCCGGATAGTTCCGGACTATGTTTTCCGGATATGCGTTTTTCCGGACGATCTCTAAACTGAAATTCGGAACATGGGATTTTATTCTAGTTTTCAAATAAATATGGTTACAAATAGTAGAATTCTAAATATTTGATCGTGATCAGATTCTTGACTATTTTTATTTTCTGATAAATTTAGAATTAAGAAGAAAAATACTATTGGGCCTTTTGATGAAGACATATGGGTGGAATTTCCTTATATGGAATTCAATGATTTTGTGTAGTTTCAATAATATTTGAGAAGATGAATATTATAAATATAAACCACATGGACAGGATAATGGTACGTGTAGGAAAATGTGTAATGGATCCATAGGCACAATAATTATTTGATAACGTGGAATAGGCATGGTTTAATTGTAATTCCCGTTGACGTGAAAATGTGGAATAGACATGGTTTAATTGTAATTCCCGTTTTCTATTGGGAGCTAAGGGATATGCATGGTTTAGTTGTAATCCTTATTTCCACAGCAAGAAGTAGGCATGGATTAATTGTAACTTCTTGGGTACGAGCTGAAATCTAGGATCCTCAGTGATTCGTAGTGGCGCTCTTAAAAATGATACTATGACTTACTTGGTGTTCGTCATACTCATGGAATCGGGTATGACTTGCGTCATCGAAAGATGTTATGTGTACGTTATGGAATTGAAGGAAAGGTTAATTTTATATGCTTTGCTTACAGATTTAATTTTAAAAGCTTATAAATGTTTTGATTTTAAACTGGATGTTCTCACTAGGCGCAAGCCTAATGTTTCCAGAACTAATTTTCTTACCAGGTGCTAGCACGAGAAGGGAATCGTGGGGTTGAGCAAAGAGTGGTATAAGGATCATAGCTTTTGAAGATGTAATGGAGAGATTAGTATAAATCGAAGATATTTTGGGAGATCCCGTAGACAACCTTTATAATATGATTTTGTTTGGCTATGGATTAGATTAGTAGGTTGTTTATGATATTTCAATTGTAAGTATGAACCTTCGTCACTAATTCTCCATTTATGAATGAGTTGTTTGGGTTGTTCTTCTTGTCTATTTAAGGTTTAAATTTATTCGAATTTTTAGGGTATTTGAGTTGTTTGGGTTGTTCTTCGTTTTGTGTTTCGTTTATTGTTTGGGCTAGGATCGAGGAACCGATTAGGGGTTTGTCTTAGGAATCATTAAGGGTGGTTTTGGGGAATAAATAAGTGGTTTAACACCCTTGTATGTCGTGGTATTTAGGTGTTCGGTATGGACACTCGTAACTTCAAGTGTGACAATAAGCGTGGACGACAGCCGACAGGCGAGTTTTCCTAACTTACCTTTATTGACGTACAACTTTGAACACGTATGTTGTTTATTTGTAATGCATGTTTTTACCATGACATAATGTATGAGTGGTTGTGTGGAAATTCGAAGTGTGTGGATTCATTTGTGGTGGGGCATGCGATGGCTTTATATGAGGGTGTGACCCATTTGGAATGCATGAATTCGTTTCATGTGATTCTGTTGAGGGCGGGTATGGGCCATAACGCGTTGTCACATATGTGCGTGACTTTAGCGTGTGTCATCTACGACAGATGTCAATGCACATAATGGTTCATGCGATGTATCGGATGAAGATGATACTTTCATCAAACGGTATGCATTCCATGTTAGTATATGCATTTAATGAAATATTATGCATGAAACCAGTAATCAATTCAGCGTCTACACAATGAATGAGCTAAATAAATGGTTTAGATGGGGGTTGCATGAGATTGTAACCTTTTACTAGTTTGCAAAATAAACCACCCATTCATCCCTATATATATATATATATAGGGATGATATATTTTGAAACCATCAAAAAATGTTGCAACTAGTGCAACCTATGATCTAACCGTGGGTTAGACAATAGATGGTTAAGATTAATACCTATTTTTTTTTAATTAAAATTCAAATTTTTATTCGTATTCCTTCCATTTATAAGGCGCTAAAGGGCAAAATCGTAAAAACATATTTTATTGAAATCGGCTAACGATGGCAATTGAGATTCATCGTGATCAAATCCCATAAGTTCTCTCCATGAACGAGATTCAGTTTCCGAAAACCGTGCTATGAAATTCGAATAACTATTCGTGCAAACCTAATCAATCGAACATGGGTGACAGATTCAGAGGTTTGTTTACAAACTTAAATAAATTTCCATTCATTTCACTTCGATAATCTATTCTTGTTTTCTAATAAGGGTTTTCTTTGTACAATTCTCAATAATCAGGAGGTAGAAAAAGCAAAAGAATCATGCTGAAATACTCTTTCTCTCGCTTCAAAAACACTGCATCAGACCCTATTTTGATAGATTTAGACGATTCAAGTCAAGAACCAACTGTCGAGAACAAGGATGAAGAACAACACATTGTGCATGACCCAGACAACATGATTCTGGATATTCTCTCGCCCGATGATCCACCTTCACTTGAAACTTTGCCTTCAATCGTCACGCAGAGTAATACTAATGAAGGTATACCACTTGTATTTTGTAGTTTTAGTATTTGAAAAAATATAAAAATATGCTCTGTTGTACATCGTTACTGTATGGTTCAAAAGGTAAACAGGATTTATATATTAGGTTGTATCTAAAAAAAATTACCCCTACTGATTTTATTTGATTTTCTCAAATCAATGCTTTCATGTGTTGATGAATATGGTTTAACTAAGCAATGTAAATATTGTTATCTAAAGTGTTTGATTTCATACATAAAAAAATATTTTTCCACTTAAAGTTGGGGATATTTGGTATAACTATAGGTCGTATGATAGTAAGTCAATTCATGAATGCATAATATAAAAAGTTCAAGCATAAGGATAATCGAGGTTGAAGCACAAATATATATTTAATTTGCACTAAATTAAAAAAATAATTGTTTATGGATCAAAGTCCATAAAACAATGATTCATGGTGAGAATATACATTACCTATGAGTATACATTACGTATGTAATGTGTATATGAATATACATTACATATGAATATACATTACATATATATTTTAATTCATGAATATACATTACATATGAATTGACAGAAATATTCAATCATGCATTTGTTAATCGTGAATTGGGAAATTACATATGAAATCATGTTTTGTTAATCATGAATTAGTAGATAATGTGGATGTGCAGGAACACCAATCATGATTATGTTAATCATGAATTAAGCAATACTCCTGAATCATGATGTTGGTAATCATGAATCCAATGTAAAGTGAATGTTCAATCATCATTCAAGTATGCATATATGATTGTAAATACAGGAATTATAGTACGTGAATCATGATTTGTTGGTTTTAACGAAAGTTGTGCTTGTCAATATTCGTTAACTTTATATTTTTTTCAGCTGTGGAAGTCTTGATGAAGGAGCTGTCAATGGATGATAACATAAAGCAGCCTACTAATTCTGGAGGTATACATTATTTGTTAGAATTAAGGTTTTTAAAAAGTTTGATAGAATTTATAGTTCTAACCATTTGTGTGTAGCAGATGTGAATCGTTCAGACCCTATTTTTGGGAAAAAAAAGGTTTGTACTTTGCATAGACTTTATTACATGATTGATTAAGGATTGAGACATTATTTATTATTTGTGGTTATGTATCAAGGAAAATCCCCAATGAGCGATGAGAAGAAACCCAAGAAGCTTAAGAGCGAAAAATCAGTCAATGCTTCTAATCAGGGTATGTCATTAAGAATTTTAAAATGTTTTATTTGAAGATAAGTGCATGTTGTATCATTATTACTTTAAGGTTGTAACTTAAGTATTATTGTTTTTTTAACCTATAGAAAATGATTCTGTTGGGAAATATACCATCCTCATAGAGAGTACATCGTCGTACCCGAAGTTCAAGTAGATTAAGACATGTGATTTCCGGTTCTAGCTGTAAAGTAGAATCTCTTTCTTCGCCGGTAAAAGATGCTTCGATAAACCCTAACACAAAAGTTAAACTGGAAGGTACATACATCTTGTTAACATTATGCTTTTTCATAGAAAATACAATTTATCTTATTATTCATTTAGTAGTAGCTAAATTTTAATGATATCAACCAGGGGCCCACGCTGATGCAGCAGTTGCGAAGAAAGAAAAACAGAAAACGGCCAGCCAATAGAAGCCTAATAGGGTTGGTTCATCGGGTTCAAGAAAAAAGGATTCATAAGTTTGGAAACCTGAAACACGAACTTCACCAAAAACCCTATACGAAACTATCAGTGGCTTAAACACCGCGCAAAAGGAAGCTATTAAGGATATAGGCCTGAAGTCATTTATTGACATGCGACTTGATGGCGTACCGTCAAAACTTGGCTTCTTTGTTGTAGATAGATTGGACATAACAATGATGAAAATACAGATACCTAGTGGTAACATAGGAATTACGGTTGATTCTGTCGGGTTCAAGAAAAAAGGAATCATAAGTTTGGAAACCAGAAAACACGAACTTCACCAAAAACCCTATACGAAACTATCAGTGGCTTAAACACCACGCAAAAGGAAGCTCTTAAGGATATAGGCCTGAAGTCATTTATTGACATGCGACTTGATGGCGTACCGTCAAAACTTGGCTTCTTTGTTGAAGATAGATTGGACACAACAATAATGCAAATACAGATACCTAGTGGTAACATAGGAATTACGGTTGATTCTGTCCATAAACTCCTAGGTCTTCCTTTAGGTGGAATAGATTTAGTGCGTTCGGATGTCGTAGGATACGGATTACAGTTGATGAAGAAATGGCGGAAACAGTTTAAGAAGATAACCATTAGACCTTCAGATGTTGTGCGGCAAATATACAAGGCTGATGACACTGGTTTTATGTTTAAAGTTAACACATTGGTCTTATTTGTGAACCTAATGGCAGATTGCAACATCATGGGGACATGCAACGTTAATTTTCTCTCAAGAATAAAGAACGAAGGAATGATTTCCCAGATCGATTGGTGCCGCTACATTTTTGAGAAGGTCAGAACAAGCAAGTTGCGTTGGAAACGGGATAATGACTTGTACTTTTACACTTGTCCATTCGCATTCTTAACGGTAATAATTTTAAATACATCGTTATTGATTTTATTCAATCATGTATTAATTAATGAGTATTGTTATCCTCTTCAATGTTTAATGATTGCAATTCATAAATGATTAGTTACTATATATTGAGGCGACGGAAGGAAAAAGTGGTGCTGATTCAAAGAAGAAGCTACCTTTGGAAGTATGGCATATTGGGTTGTTGAGGAAAAGAGAGACAAAGGAGCTTCAAGACGGAGGATTCGGTTTGTTACCTATACATGAAGAATTTGAGGCGAGACATATAATGGAGGAAGGAGAATGCAGTCTTAAACATTGTACAAGTGATAAATAAATGGGCAAAGAGGTTAACAAAGCTAACATATGTACATCAAATATATGCTTGTTTTATATATTACTTATTTTTTACATTCATTTCAGGATTACATTGATTTAATCGAGACGAAGCTGAAACTTGTGCGTGATGGAAGACAGGATGCAGAAAGGTTGATAGGTGATGCTAGCAATAAATATCCGGATGACTTGTCCTTTGCAAAATACAAACAGAGTTGGAGAATCTGTTTGGGTTCAACCGATCAAACACCAACAATCATCAAGGATCATCTTCCAATGCTGAGAGGAGGCGAGAAGATATTAAGGTAGAGGATAACTCACTGCATATGGTAGTAAGTGATAGCCATGAGGCAGTTTATCCGTTGGACGCATGTTGGGACAGCCCAAAATTCGTAACTGCGGTTGACAAATCAGTACGTGTGGAAGCTGAACGCTCATAGATACGGAAATCTCTTTCAATGTCAGACTTAAAAGAGGATGCACCTGACCCACTGGATTTTGATTTAGGGATAAGCCCCGACAAGAAGGTTACAGGTTCCGAAGGTGCAAATAATGGGATAGTTCTCCAATCAGCTCTAAAGTCTAATACCTCTCAATCATCAAACGATAAGGGGAAGAAAGTTGTAACATTCTCACCTATTCCAATTTCTTCATTTGAAGATGAAGCTGTTGGTGGTGATCGCACTGAAGACAATAACGAACAACATTTACGGAAAACTAGGAGAACGGTAAAGCTTGGTGATCATCTTCGTTCACCTTACGTCCAACGTTGTGTCGACTTTCACGTGTCAAATGAAGACAAACGTCTACATGAGTTCATCATGGTAGATTTCGGTGGAAAATAGTAAGCTCTGTTTATTTAATACTATGGTTATGAAAGGAAATAATAATACATGTAGGAATAAAATGATTATGACTTCTAATTAAAAATAAATTGTTGTAGTGATTACGTATTCTGGAGCTACGAAAACACAAGGGTAACACGAGTAGGTATGGAGAGTCTGGCAGCAAACACGACAGTTGATAAGCGAGTAATAGACTGTTGTGCAAGTGTATTAAATTACGAGGAAAGGTACAAGAATCGCAATTCACCACGGAGATACTTCTTCGACACAACAGTAATGGTATGTATCTTTGTATCTATTTTATTAGTAAAGATTACAAAATAAATTGCAATAATATTAAATGGGTGTTGTAATAGGTTGATATGGAGTTGAGCAGTAGGAATCTGAACATGACTCGGATGTACAATGGGTTTAAGAAAAATCTTACATCCTCTGCAAAGAACAAAAGTGATGTGATAAACATGAAAGATATCGACCTGGTGATTTCTTATTTTTATACTATGTGTTCTTAACATATGTTTTGTGGTATTACATGTTAGTTATTTATGTGTAATTATAATGTCTCAGGTTTTTTTTCAACTGATGAAGGATGAACACATGTATGTTGTGGTTTTTAACCTGAAAAATCCTAACGTGTTTATCATTGACAACATGTACGCGAAACCTACGGATGATGACACGATGATGAAGAGTTACAATTACTTAACCGATATTCTCGTAAGTTTAGATGTAACTACTATATTTATTTAAATTATTTTATTATAAAAGTATGTAAGATGTCTAATTTTAAAATGCCAAATAAGGAAATCCTTATGATTGAGCATCTAAGGAGCATCTAAGGAGGATTGATGCTCTCGGACCGTGACGTGGTCTTCATCAATCCAGACATTGGCTTGTCTTTGAATTATGCAGGAATCCAAGACTCCCTTATGTCATATAAGTCCTCAAACCATGAATCTCTAGTTAACCCATATGTATCCATCAAATCACACCACTTCAACTCAAACTCCGATGGGTCAATATTCACGTTCCATACAATCTTATTAAAATCCGGAACAAATTTTGTTTCTTTCAAAAGATGCACACTTATCTACAATGGAAACGGGAAAAAAATGAATTTCTACAAAAATGATAATAAAAGTTACCTTCGCCTTGACTTTCTTAGTGATGTGCCACATGCATAACCGATGCACACTACTAGGAAATACAACTGGTATCGCTTGCTTCATCGATGGACACTGGTCAGTGATCACAAACTTCGGCTCACGCCCATGAGCCTTCATGAACGCTTGCAAAACCAATGTATAGTTTGGAATATTTTTGCCACGCATCAAAGCCGCTCCAACAACAACAGACTTCTTATGATTGTCAACTGCAACAAATGGGACAAACACCATCGCATGCCTACACAATAATTTTTTTTTGTATGAATTGGTACTTAATATGAAAACATATAAAGGAATAAATTTTAAGAATGCATACATGTTTGTTCGGAAGGTTGCATCAAAAGATATTACATCACCGAATTCCCGATAATTCAACTTGGCTACTTCATCGGCTCAAAAGATGGTAATCAACTCTTTTGTTTACACTTAAACTCAAAAAAAAGTCAGGACACACTTTTTGTCTACTAACCAAGGTATTTATCAACACCTGCACATCCTTATTCCCAACAAAGTTAACCATGTCATGTTTAAAATGCTGATAGTCTTTAAGTGTAGGAACACTTGACCCGACCCCACCAGACATGGCACGACGCATCCTATGTGACTTAGCTATACCTACCTTGGATGTCGTAGCATGGAACACATTCATGCGATCAGTAAAGGTTAAACCACGCCTAGAACGACATAAAGACATTTCATTTTGATCAAAAAGCAAATGATTGTGCTTTTCAACAAATTTATAGACCTCAAAACATGACCTCTCCCTCACATAATGAATTTTCAGACACGCCAAACACCCACATCTTTTAAGGTTAGAATTTCTCTGTCGTCTCTCACCAGCTTTTGCACTCAAGGAATCGTACAATTTCTCAGCTGAGTGACCCTGCTTACTACACAGAAAAAAACGCACGGTGATTTGTCCATCGTTATTAAACTTCTAATTCGATAAACGAATGTCAAATCCAGTAGCATCAGCGTATTTCCTATATGCCTTCTCAGCAAGTTCAACAGTTCCAAAACAATCACCAACATTGATGCGAATCGACTCATCGACAATAGGAACATAATACTTTGTTCCACCCGGAGATTCTTCAAGCTTAGGAGTATTATAATCTATGAATAGGAAAAATAGAAAAATAACATTGTTATAAAAAAATTACAATTTCAATAAGTGCGCATATCACAATTGTTAAAATCAATAAATTACACATTTCATTCCTCTAACTATGTCGTCTGCATGCACATCAAAAGCATGCATAACATTGAGTTGCAAAGAAACAACAAATAGAATTATAAAAAAAATAATTTACATGGAATAATTTCACGACTAAATAAAATCTATCTATATTATCACTCGGATTATTTTTATTTTTTTGAAAATACACTAAGAATCATTGAGAATCATATTTGGTAGTTAATAATGTAAAGTTATTCACGAACAAATATTTTGCAAAATACACACGGATTAATTGGGATTAATTAAATACATGAATTACTATAAATTCAAAACAGATTATTGGGTGAAATTATATACATTAACTTCTGAAAATAAACAACAGATTGTTGGGGGTAATTAAATACATTAATTACTGCAAATACACAACTGATTACATAGTCTCATTAAATACATTAAATCGACAATATGTGCATGAGAGACAAAGTTAATGAATTGCAGTTTTTAAATACTGTTCTTTTTGGCGCAGTAAATGACGTATTACCAAAAAAAATTAGGGTTTAAATCTTGAAAATGACAAACACAGGAAAACATTAAACCATAAACTTAAAAATCCGTTACCTCCTTCTAAAGTAGCATCTAACCCTTCATCATCTTGAATAATCTGGTTTTCTTCTTCGGCTTCAACAAGTAAACCATCTCCATCGTCATCGTTACATAACAATGAATCAAAGGTCAAATTCGAGTTCTTCTTTGAATCTCCAACAGAACATAAAGACAATACGTAATCATCTACGGCGTCGTCTTTGCATATTTCATCTCCACGGTTGATCATCGATAACTCCGTATCCTCATGAATGGTTTCATCGTGAATCAATTTAGGGTCAGTTGCTTCCATGGTTTACAGTTTTATGATTTCAATTGTTATGATTGATAAATTCATTGATCTTGATTAAATATACGTTGTATAATTAATTACAGAATCGGAAGAAAATATAATACAAAACGATAATAGGCCACGATCCCATGATTATCTTCTTGATATTGAAAAATGATTCAAAACAATCTAATCGGATTTTAGAGAATAAAATGTAGAAGTTTCAAGAAATCTCTTATATAGTTAACAAGATATCTACAATCTAATCCATGATTATAGGCTAGAAATACCAAAATTAATTATACAATATTAAAAAAAATACGGTTACCATATATGTCTACATTATCTTTGGCAAGTGATTAAAAATCTGCAGAATTTAAAAAAAATATTAATACTATAATTAAGAAATACCGATATTACCCTTTTGTATAGAATGAACACTAAAGTAATATTAGAAACTAATCAATAGAGATCAACGGTTAGGATTAGGGTTGTAACGGTTTCAACCTTTTTTAGGGTTGCAAAATAGCCTCTATATATATATATATATAGGGGCCCCTTAATTTGAAACTCTTTAAAAGGTTGAAACCTTTGAAACCCACTTTATAGCCCTTGATTACAAATCCAACGGTGGATATTAGATTAACCAACCTTATTTATTAATTTCAATAAATAATTAATTTTTATGTCAATTAATCACGCGCTAAAGGGTATATTCGGCAAAACACAATAGCCAAAATCAAATCTATTTTGTTAATTAAATTATTTTCAGAATTAGATCCCGTGATTCTCTTAATCACTTTGATACGGTTGCCGACTAAACTACAACATCACCCCGGAAACCGTTTACAAGTTTGTAGATGCGATGGAAGATCGTCAAAGAGGTTTGTTTAAAAACCCACAAAATCATTCAAACCCTAAATCGATTCAGTTTCCGATTAAACCTGCAATCATCACCGGAAACCGTTCTAGAGTTTGGATGAGATATGGGAGATCGACAACGAGGAAAACCCAATCATGATCGACCTTGACGATGAAACACCCAACAAAGAAGCCGAACAGAGAGAAGTAGAAGTTCTTACAAATGTGGTTCAATCACAAGAAATCGAAGTCTGGTTTGACCCCAAGAGCCAAAATCCCATTGAAGTCCCAAACAACAGTAACGATTATGAACATCCTGATGCAAGTACAATCCCAGAACCTGTTTTTAATCAAAATGCAAGTGACGACAGTGGTACAAAATCATTTGTTTTACTAGGGTTTTTAAATGTTCTTGGGTGATTTATGAAACTTGATGTGGTTAATTTTAATCTACAATTTAAAGTTCATGGGATAGTGTAACACCCTAAAATCAGGGCCAATTTGAACCTTAAATTTTCTAACAAGATTAATATAAAATCTTCTAAACTTTATACATAAGCAGAGAATTAACTAAGATGAGTCATATTTACAAATACTGAATTCTCCAAATAACCTATTAATCTAATCATGTCACTATAATCAGATTAACTAGGTTATCTAAGCAATCCATCAAAGCCTCATTGTTAATTAACTTCTCCGCTATCTCAAAAGCTCTCTTCCCACATCCCTTCATTTCCCGGAGCTAGTGTAACAACCCAAATCCCATATACACAACAAATCACATAATGTAACATAACATTGATTAATCAAACGGAACATCATATTACAAGTACGGTCCCTTCTCTATTACAATCAAAGAAGACATTCTACTACAAACTTTTTCCTTAATACATACATAACATTTAATCATTATAAAACAACTGCTAAACATGCCAAAATCTTCGTCACATAATCCTTCACATAAGCCATCCATCGACTACTCTAATTACTTGCTATTACGCGATCCACCACCTGGAATACATATTTTTAAAACGAAAATGAGGGTTAGACACGATGGTCTAAGTGAGATAAATCCCTGTTAGTTTGAAATCATTTATATAAACCTTATTCATATAAATCATTCAGCACAATCAAATATATCAATTTGAACTCACACATCATGTACCTTCCTTTCTCATTCCTCCTGGCCATATTAGTTGGTTGCAAGCCAACTAATAATTTACAACGCTATACAGATTCTATAGCCAAACACCGGTCCTAAGCCCGACCAACGTATTATAACACATTATAATACTCATGTAAACATAATACCTCAATATATTATAATTCACATATACCATACATATAAACACATAATCACCAATTATCACATTCCCAAACCATACGTATGTATTCCAGTTGAAAATACTTTTAAAGTAAAACTCACCTGATTGCTTATTGACACGTTTCCAAGCCTTCTAAACAGGTTCAGTCCTTTACCCAGAATTCACAGGATCTGTAACACATAGATACAGACATCTCTTTACCAGATAAAACACATAAGTCTTACTAAGGCTAACAACTCTAACGAACTCAAACCTTCAAATGTTTCCCCCAAACCCGTACTCAAGTCAAGACCACAGGATAGTCAGTCCTCATTCACTTCCTATCTAATGGTTAACAAAATACAGGTTAGTGGATACTCGACAACATCTAAACTCTCAATATTGGTCAAACAGCAAAAGTATCCGGATACAACAGAGTTTTCCGGACAACACTAATAATCCGGACAGCATGCCTTTTCCGGACAGCATAAGTAATCCGAACTCTATCCGGAAACATACTTCATCCGGACAATCAAGAAAAGAGAACTTACCCGGAAAAGACTTGTCCGGACACCTTCAACTATCATCCGGACACCATCGACAGAACTACCCGGACACCACCAACAGAGCTATCCGGATACATTCAACGTATCCGGACACCACTGTCGGTTTATCCAAAATTTACCCAGAAACCGACTGAATCTTTACTAAATCATGAATTTAACTATTTTAAATCGATAGGAAGTACATACTATCAAGTACAAACATAAATTACAAAGAAACATACCTCAAAACACTTCCAAATGAAGTCAAATGATGCCTTAACCTTTCCTATCTTCTTTTGCTTCTTTTCTCTCCAAAAACACACACTACACACACTGAATTGCTGAGAAAATGAATATAACTCTGGACACCTAATTCAGATAATATCTAGCCAAATTACCATTTCAGCCCCTAAACTCTTTACTAATGACTAAAACACTATTAACTTATAAATTCACTTAAACTTACCCAAAATAGTAACTTTAAAGTTAAATAATTTAACGGGATTAGATTTTTAACTAACGGACTTACCCGGGGTATTACATCATCTCCCCCTTAAAAGAATTATGTCCCGGAATTCGATTAAGCAAAGAGGTATGGATACTTAGCTCTCATCTCGGATTCTGATTCCCAAGTGGCGTCCTGTCCTTTATGATGTCGCCACTGTACTTTCACATGTCTGATCTCCTTATTCCGCAAAACTTTGACTTTATGGTCAACAATAGCTTCAGGTTCCTCCACATAGCTCAACCTTTCATCAATTTGTATATCCGGTAGAGGAACTGCCTGACCCGGCGTAATCAAACACTTTCGGAAATTCGACACATGAAACGCATTATGAATCCTGCTTAACTCTGGTGGAAGATCTAACCTATATGCTACTTCACCGATCCTTTCCGTAATTGCAAACGGTCCGATGTACCTCGGGCTAAGTTTACCTTGCTTTCCAAAGCGTATGACTCCTTTCCAAGGCGAGACCTTTAACATCACAAAATCCCCAACTTGGAATTCTAACCGCTTTCGGCGTCGGTCGGCGTAGCTTTTCTGTCTGTCTTGAGCCACTTTCAATCATTCACGAATCTGAGTAACCTTATCGGCAGTTAACTGAACTATTTCCGGTCCCGCTAACTGTTTCTCCCCCACTTCGTTCCAACATAGAGGCGTTCTGCATTTTCTACCATACAGTACTTCGAACGGTGCCGCTTGTATACTGGAATGATAACTGTTGTTATATGCAAACTCGATAAACGGTAAGTGCTTATCCCATGATCCCCCAAAATCAACAATGCAAGCCCGGAGCATATCTTCTAAGGTCTGAATCGTTCGTTCACTTTGCCCATCTGTTTGAGGATGATACGCCGTACTTAACTTTATCTGTGTTCCCATTTCCCTTTGAAAACTTCTCCAAAATCTTGAAGTAAAACGACTATCACAATCAGAAATAATCGAGATCGGAACTCCATATCGAGTTACTATTTCGTCAATGTACAACTTAGCTAATCGTTCCATCGAATCGGTTTCCTTTATCGGCAGAAAGTGTGCAGACTTTGTCAATCTGTCGACGATCACCCAAATAGAATCAAATCCCTTCGGCCTTCTTGGTAGCTTTGTGATGAAATCCGTAGTAATCTGTTCCCACTTCCACATAGGTATTTCTAGTCGTTGTAGTTGCCCAAACGGCTTTTGGTGTTCAATCTTTACTTTCTTACAAGTATCACATCTTTCCACATACTGAGCAATCCCTCTTTTTATCCCCGGCCACCAATAGAATTGCTTTAGGTCTTTATACATCTTGTTTGTACCTGGGTGAATAGAGAAACGGGATTGATGAGCTTCTTGTAAAACACGATCACGTAACCCACCCAAACGAGGTACCCACACTCTGTTTCCCAGACACAATAACCCACGATCATCTTTTACTAGCAATGTTGACATCCCCGCTAACCGTTCTGATTTCAGATGTTCATCCTGATAAGCCTCCACTTGACACTTCTGCAATTCGTCAAATATGTTGGGTAGGAGTTCAGTTCGTAGCGAAATAACTTTTATTGTTCCACTCCTTTCTTGACGACTCAATGCATCAGCTACCACATTTGCCTTTCCCGGATGATAAAGGATTTCACAGTCGTAATCATTCAGCAATTCTAACCATCTTCTTTGTCTCATATTTAGTTCCTTCTGATCAAAGAGGTGTTGGAGACTCTTATGATCAGTATAAATCTGACATTTGGAACCATACAGATAATGTCTCCAAATCTTTAACGCGAAAACGACTGCAGCAAGCTCCATATCGTGCGTAGGATACTGTCGTTCATGATCCTTCAGTTGGCGAGAAGCATAAGCTATAACTTTTCCGCGCTGCATAAGCACACAACCCAATCCCAGTTTGGACGCATCACTGTAAACGACAAAGTCTTCAGAACCGTCGGGTAGTGATAAAATCGGCGCGCTGCACAGTTTCTCTTTCAATATCCGAAATGCCTCGTCTTGTTCTGCTTTCCACTCAAACTTCAGGTTCTTTCGGGTCAGCTTAGTCAAAGGCGTTGCGATACGAGAGAAGTCTTTTATAAATTTCCGATAGTAGCCGGATAAACCCAGAAAACTACGTACTTCAGTTGCTGTCTTCGGCGGTTCCCACCTTTCAACTGCTTCCACTTTCATCGGATCAACTTGTATACCTTTCTCGGAAACTACATGCCCCAGAAACTGAACTTCCCGTAGCCAGAATTCACACTTAGAGAATTTAGCATACAACTTTTCTTTCTTCAGCAACTCTAAAATCAAACGAAGGTGTTGTGCATGCTCTTCTTTGGATCGGGAATAGATAAGTATATCATCGATAAATACAATTACAAATTTATCGAGATACGGCTTACATACCCGATTCATTAAATCCATAAAGGCAGCTGGAGCGTTCGTCAGTCCGAACGGCATTACTAAGAATTCGTGGTGACCATACCTTGTTCGAAAGGCAGTCTTTAGAACGTCTTCTTCTTTAACTTTCAACTGGTGATAACCGGATCTTAGATCAATCTTGGAGAAATAGCAAGCTCCAACTAACTGATCGAAGAGGTCATCAATTCGGGGTAACAGATACTTGTTCTTTATCGTGCGCTTATTCAGTTCTCGGTAGTCGATACACATTCTCATCGAACCATCCTTCTTTTTCACAAATAACACTGGTGCTCCCCACGGTGAAGAACTAGGTCTGATGAAACCTTTATCGGATAGATCTTGTAGTTGTGCCATCATTTCTTTCATCTCTGGAGGTGCCAAACGATAAGGTGCACGGGCTACAGGAGTGGCTCCAGGAATCAGGTCTATACCGAACTCTACTTGTCTAACTGGCGAAAGACTATTCAAGTCTTCAGGGAATACTTCTGGGAATTCACTAACGATAGGGATATCTTCCACCCTGTTCTTTTCCGGCTTAATATCTATCACGTAGGCCAAGTAACTCTGACAACCCTTATTAACACACTTACGTGCTTTTATCATCGATATAAGACAAGACTGATGATTCCTACGATCACCATAAATCACTACCGGTCCCCTCTCAGGTAATACAACATTTATTAACTTTTTATCACACACTATATTAGCCTGATTCTCGGCTAACCAGTCCATTCCCACTACTACGTCAAACTCTATCAAAGTTATAGGAAACAATTGTATAGGCACTCCACATCCCTCTATATTAATCACACAACCATCAAATACTTCCCTAACCGACACTTGGTTATCATTTGCAGTATCTACTAATAGAGCATGTTCTAACAATTTAGGTTTCAAACACAGGCAAGCAGCAAATGTAGATGACACAAACGATCGGTTTGCACTGGAATCAAACAACACCTTAGCACGTGTAGAGTTTATCAAAAATGTACCTGTGACCACATCCGGAGTTTCCTCCGCTTCTTTCTCAGTCATTTGAAAGGCGCGACCCCTGGTTACTGGCGGTTCCAGTCTTGGTATTACTGGTTTAACAATTGCTGGCCTGCCCGACGACCCACCTTGCTGTATCCTCCCCCGCGGACAGTCCGACTGAAGGTGATCCGGAGAATTGCATAAGAAACATAATCGCGTTACCTTACAATCTTTAAGGACGTGCCCGGTCTTCCCACACTTATAACACGCTCGTAAATCACCTTGGCAATTTCCTTGATGAACACGGTTGCACTTCCTACATGGTCTTTCCGCAGGTCGAAACGGCGGACGGTTATCATACCTCTGAAATCGGGACTTCTTCGGATCATATTGTGGTCCTTCCCACTTTCTCTTCCCGATACTTTTATCTCCAGCATCTCTTCTCATATCTCGTTCAACATTCTCCGCGGCATCAACTGCAGCTGAGAAGGTGTCGGGTCCCTTTGCAGTCACTAGCCTTCTAACCTCTGAGTTCAGCCCGAAGATAAACCTTTCCGTCTTCATCGCCTCCGTAGCAACGTAGTATTCTGCGAACCGAGACTTTTCCAGGAAGCTAGCGGTGTAGTCTCGAACGGATAAGTTTCCTTGTTGTAAGTTCATAAATTCCCCTTCCAGTTGTTTGACGGCTGCTTGGGGACAAAATGCGTTCCTGTAGGCTATCACAAATTCTTCCCAAGAGAGGGTAGAATAAATATCAGATCCTTTAGAATGAATAAAGGATTCCCACCAATACAAAGCATCCCCCTTTAACATGGCGGTTCCATACAATACTCTATCTTCGTCAGCGCACTTACTCGTCTTAAAAATGGCTTCTATTTCCTTCATCCATCTCATTGCTTTCACTGGATCCCTGTCTCCTGAGTAGGTTGGAGGTCTACAGCTTAAAAACATTTTGTAGTCGCACCTCCTTTGTACTGGTACAACAGTCGATGTGATTGGCATTTCATCTTCCGGTCCGGGATCCGGTATTCCAGTTTCATTATGACGGTTCCGATCAAACATTGTTTGTATGCTAGCCTGCAATCTTCCCATTTCTGCCATTAGATCATCCCTGGTAACAAACTCTGTACCCTGTGGCTGGACTCTGCCTCCGGCTTGACCTCCAGCTCTACCCCCGGCTCTGCCTCCCCTGTCCCCCGTTCCTATCGGCGGATTCGTACTATTCGGATTTCTTCCTCCTCCTCGATTCGAATCCGTCTACCGCTTGCCATTCTGTAGATTTAAACAAGGTTAATATACACATAAGCACATACCCCATATAACAAGGTATTCCAGTTCAAACATGTACCTGTAAGATCAAAATTACACTGGCCAGGTGTAATATGAAATTACCTTACATGATGTTCCTTCTACCTTTTATACTTCATCATCCCAAGGTTCTATAATGATAAGGACATCCCACTTCACATGCAGTTTAAGTCTAGGTACAGATACAAATACCTAAATCTCTTAAACTAAGGCTCTGATACCATTTGTAACAACCCAAATCCCATATACACAACAAATCACATAATGTAACATAACATTGATTAATCAAACGGAACATCATATTACAAGTACGGTCCCTTCTCTATTACAATCAAAGAAGACATTCTACTACAAACTTTTTCCTTAATACATACATAACATTTAATCATTATAATACAACTGCTAAACATGCCAAAATCTTCGTCACATAATCCTTTACATAAGCCATCCATCGATTACTCTAATTACTTGCTATTACGCGATCCACCACCTGGAATACATATTTTTAAAACGAAAATGAGGGTTAGACACGATGGTCTAAGTGAGATAAATCCCTGTTAGTTTGAAATCATTTATATAAACCTTATTCATATAAATCATTCAGCACAATCAAATATATCAATTTGAACTCACACATCGTGTACCTTCCTTTCTCATTCCTCCTAGCCATATTAGTTGGTTGCAAGCCAACTAATAATTTACAACGCTGTACAACATCTACAGCCAAACAACGCTATACAGATTCTATAGCCAAACACACCGGTCCTAAGCCCGGCCAACGTATTATAACACATTATAATACTCATATAAACATAATACCTCAATATATTATAATTCACATATACCATACATATAAACACATAATCACCAATTATCACATTCCCAAACCATACGTATGTATTCCAGTTGAATATAATTTTAAAGTAAAACTCACTTGATTGCTTATTGACACGTTTCCAAGCCTTCTAAACAGGTTCAGTCCTTTACCCAGAATTCATAGGATCTGTAACACATAGATACAGACATCTCTTTACCACATAAAACACATAAGTCTTACTAAGGCTAACAACTCTAACGAACTCAAACCTTCAAATGTTGCCCCCAAACCCGTACTCAAGTCAAGACTACAGGATAGTCAGTCCTCATTCACTTCCTATCTAATGGTTAACAAAATACAGGTTACTGGATACTCGACGGCATCTAAACTCTCAATATTGGTCAAACGGCAAAAGTATCCGGATACAACAGAGTTTTCCGGACAACACTAATAATCCGGACAGCATGCCTTTTCCGGACAGCATAAGTAATCCGGACACTATCCGGAAACATACTTCATCCGGACAATCAAGAAAAGAGAACTTACCCGGAAAAGACTTGTCCGGACACCTTCAACTATCATCCGGACACCATCGACAGAACTACCCGGACACCACCAACAGAGCTATCCGGATACATTCAACGTATCCGGACACCACTGTCGGTTTATCCAAAATTTACCCAGAAACCGACTGAATCTTTACTAAATCATGAATTTAACTATTCTAAATCGATAGGAAGTACATACTATCAATTACAAACATAAATTACAAAGAAACATACCTCAAAACACTTCCAAATGAAGTCAAATGATGCCTTAACCTTTCCTATCTTCTTTTGCTTCTTTTCTCTCCAAAAACACACACTACACACACTGAATTGCTGAGAAAATGAATATAACTCTGGACACCTAATTCAGATAATATCTAGCCAAATTACCATTTCAGCCCCTAAACTCTTTACTAATGACTAAAACACTATTAACTTATAAATTCACTTAAACTTACCCAAAATAGTAACTTTAAAGTTAAATAATTTAACGGGATTAGATTTTTAACTAACGGACTTACCCGGGGTATTACAGCTAGTACCTGGTAAGAAAAAAATATAATTTGAAACGATTAGGCTAACGCCTAGTGAGAACATTCGGTTTCAAAATAATACTTTTTAAAATCAATGTAAACAATGCATAACAAACCTGGTTTACCCTTTTTCTTACCATACGTTTCAACATCTTACGATGACGGGATTAAACCCGATTCCATGAATATGACCGACACCAAGTCAGTCATGATATCATGTTCAAGAGCCCACTACGAATCTCCATGGATTCTAGATTAACGCTCATATCCAAGAAATCACAATTATCCATGTCAATTTCTTGGAAAGGAAGTAGAGATTACAATTAAGCCATGCCTATCTATTTCCTTCCTAAGAAATCGGGATTTACGATTAATCCACGCCTATCCCATGATTTCTCATCAATGTGAAATGGGAATTACGATTAGTCCACGCCTATTCCTCATTTCACCTAAACGGGAATTACGATTAGTCCACGCCTATTCCACGTTTATCATACACACTGGAATTACGATTAGTCCACGCCTATTCCATGTGTTCATAAAAACTAGTGCCTATGGATCCATTACAATTATTTGTACTCGTGCAGGTTATTGCTTAATATAAATCATTTTCAAATAACGTTAATGAAGTTAAGCAAAACCATTAATTTCAAGATAACCAATTTTGCTTCGTATCAAAACTCATTCAGGAAACATTCATTATAAAATATACCATACCATAAATTGAAATACGTTTATAAAAAGGGTAAGGTAAGAATGAACTCACCTGACAGCAATAGCGTCACTCTTACTTTACTTCTTAAAGTTGTAAGGATTTCCGTCACCAAACTTCACAAAGTCTGAAATACCCAAATACATATTGTACTTGTATCAATTTACTGATTAGGACTCTTAAAATCCTAAATAACCCAAATTCTCGTCACTTATCGCAACCCAAAGGAATGCACCTATACTTGTCGCAACCTACTACTTGCGACGTCGCATTTATCGCAACCCATTGTTGCGATATCCCCTTCTTATCGCAACCAACTGTTGCGACATATTATCTTATCGCAACCAACTGTTGCAACATAACATCTTATCGCAACCAACTGGTTGCGATACACTCACTTTATCGCAACTCACTGTTGCGACAATCATCTTTGTCGCAACTCTCATCTTTATCGCAACTAACTAATGTTCATCTTTGTCTCAACTAACAAAACACGTATTTAAGTCAAAACTGATACTTTTAAGCCATGCACGAACCTATAAATTTACAGATATGCATAAAACTACCAGTAGAAAAGACTTATAAACCCAGATATTCCATATCTTACAAAAACATCATAACCCAATTCTAACCCAATAGCAAGCTTAGTATATAAAAGAGAAATGATTAGGTAAAGACATACCTTTGTTTTTCACCAAATGGAACTCTAATTTTACTGCAGAAATTTGATTTCTTCTTCTCCTTCTTTCTTTCTTCTTACCACCGAGAACACACACACACATACCAAAATAGAAAAAGTGAAGAAGTGTTTCACTTTTGCTTCTTTTTAAATCAAAGAGGCGGTGGTGGTGATGCAACTTTCACCATCTTAACCAAACCAACCCTTCACTTTCAACACTTAGCAACTTCCACCCTCCAACTTATAAGATAAAATTAAAGTTTACCCCCTAATCTAATAACTCCGAAAAATAATTAACGAAACTTATTCGGGGATAAGCTCTAAAGTTAATCTATCATATAACCATACATAATTCATCAATAAAACTCATCGTAACACTTTATACAAAAATCGAGGTGTTACAAATCTCCCCAACTTGAAAATGATTTCGTCCTCGAAATCAAATCTAGGTAAATAAATGAGGATACCTTCTCTTCATGTCCTCTTCTGATTCTAACGTTACGTTAGCACCTCGATGATGTTTCCATTGTACTTTCAACATAACTACATCCTTATGTCGTAGTTTCTTAACCGGTCTCTCTAAAATCGCTTCCGGTTCTTCTACACAACGGCTCTTTTCATCCACTCTCACGTCAGTAAGTGGAATCACATCATTTCTTTCGGCTAAACATTTCCGAAGATAGAAAACATGAAAGGTATTGTGGATTCCTTCCAATTCAGGTGGAAGATCCAACTGATATGCTTGCAATCCAACTCTCTTAGTTATGGTGAAAGGTCCTAGAAAACGAGGACTCAACTTTCCACGTTTACCAAACCTTATCACGCCTTTCCACGGGGATACCTTAAGCATTACACGCTCCCCAACTTGGAACTCTTTTGGTCTTCTTTTCGGATCAGCATAACTCTTTTGTCGATCTTGAGCTGCCTTCATATGCTTCCGAATTTCTTTCACTTTATCAGTCGTTTGTTGCACAAGTTCAGGACCAGCAAATTGCTTCTCTCCAGCTTCTAACCAACACACCGGAGTTCTACATTTCCGTCCATACAAATCTTTGAAAGGTGCTCTTCCAATACTGGAATGATAACTATTGTTATATGCAAATTCTACCAAAGGTAAATGTGTATCCCAGTTACCTCCAAAATCTAACACACACGACCTGAGCATATCTTCCAAAGTTTGAATGGTTCTTTCACTTTGCCTGTCCATTTGTGGATGGTACGCAGTGCTCAAATTGACTCTCGTACCCAATTCTTCTTGTAGTGACTGCCAAATCCTCGAGGTAAACCGACTATCACGATCCAACACTATAGACACCGGTATACCATGTCTTGACACCACTTCGTCAATATATAGCTTCGCCAATTTATCTATTGGTGACGCTTCTTTCATAGCTAGAAAATGAGCACTCTTGGTTAATCGATCCACGACCCATATAGTGTCGTTACCCTTTTGCGTTCTCGGTAACTTTGTCACAAAGTCCATTGTAATCTTCTCCCACTTCCATTCCGGAATCTCCAAGGATTGAAAACTTCCGTAAGGCTTTTGATGTTCGGCTTTTACTAATGAACATGTCACACACTTTTCTACTATTTGTGCCACATCTACTTTCATAGCTGGCCACCAATAGTGTAACTTCATATCCCTATACATCTTAGTACTTCCAGGATGTATAGAATACTTAGATTTATGGGCGTCTTTGAGAATCAACTCTCGATTTCCTCCAACCTTTGGCACCCAAACACGACCTTGGAACAGGTTTAATTCCATGGCTATCTTCAGTCAGTTGAAAATGCTTCTTGCTCATGACTTCATCTTTCAGATTTTCTTCCAATAAGGCTTCCGCTTGTGCCTCTTTTATCCTTTCAACTAAACTTGATGTTACATCAATTCTGGCGTTGGTCGTTTTCAAACACCCACTGTATTCTTTTCTACTTAAAGCATCAGCTACAATATTTGCTTTACCGAGATGGTAATGCAATTCACAATCATAATCTTTAAGTAGTTCTAACCAACGCCGTTGCCTCATATTCAACTCCTTCTGATCAAAGACATGCTTCAAACTCTTGTGATCAGTGTAAAGTATGCACTTCGTTCCATACAAATAATGACGCCACAACTTTAATGCAAACACGACCGCTGCAAGTTTTAAATCATGGGTAGGGTAATTCTTCTCATGTTCCTTGAGTTGTCTGGATGCATAAGCAATCACCTTGCTTCGTTGCATCAACACACACCCCAAACCCATCTTTGATGTGTCGCTATATACGACCAAATCTTCTGTTCCTTCCGGTAGTGCATGAATAGGAGCTTCACACAACTTTTAACGTAGTGTTCTGAAAGCCGACTCTTGCTTTTCAGTTCAAACAAACTTTACATTCTTCCGAGTTAACATGGTCAAAGCAGAAGCAATCTTTGAAAAGTATTTAATAAACCTTCGGTAGTAACCTGCTAGACCTAAGAAACTTCTTATTTCAGACGCGCTCTTCGGTGTCTCCCAGTTCGTCATTGCTTCTATCTTTGATGGATCTACTTTGACTCCTTCCGAAGTAATCACATGTCCTAGAAATTGTACCTCTTTTAACCATAATTCACACTTTGAAAAATTTGCATACAATTTCTCCTTCCTCAGAACTTCTAAGACTTCACGAAGATGGCATTCGTGATCATCTTCATTCTTTGAATAAACAAGTATGTCATCGATGAATACAATGACAGACTTGTCTAAAAATGGTCGACATACTCTGTTCATCAGATCCATGAACACAACTGGAGCGTTTGTCAACCCGAATGGCATTACAAGAAATTCATAATGCTCTTACCTCATTCTGAACGCCGTCTTAGGAATATCTTCATCTCTTACTCGAACTTGATGGTACCCTGACCTCAGATCAATCTTTGAAAAGCATCCCGCACCTTGGAGTTGATCGAACAGGTCATCAATCCTTGGAAGCGGATACTTGTTTTTAATCGTCACCTTATTCAGCTCGCGATAGTCGATGGACATTCTCATAGTGCCATCCTTTTTCTTAACGAACAATACCGGAGCTCCCCAAGGTGAAGAACTTGGTCTAACAAAACCCTTGTCCAACAGTTCTTGTAGCTGAGACATCATCTCTTTCATTTTGGCTGGCGCTAAGCGATACGGTCCACGCACTATTGGTGTCGATCCAGGGATAAGATCAATACGAAATTCTACTTGTCGTTCAGCCGGTAGACCTGGAAGATCATCGGGAAATACGTCCGGGAATTCACGTACCACCTTAATGTCTTCCACTTGTTTTCTTTTCTGATTTCACATCTAGAACATACGCTAGATAGGATGAACATCCTTTCATCAAGCATTTACGCGCTTTTGCAATAGAAATTAACGGAACTTCCCCTTTTCGCTTTTCCCCAAAGATGAGTACATCATCCTTATCAGCCATCGGAATCCGAATTAATTTCTTTGCGCAAAGTATTTCTGCCTGGTTGATTGTCAGCCAATCCATACCCACAATTACATCAAACCCTCCAATTTCCATCAACAACAAGTCAATCGGAAATTTCGTTTCCCGTATCGAAATTAAACAACCCTCAAGTCTTTTGCGAACCAAGACTCGACCCCCGTTAGCTATCTCGACTACTAAGGCATCTTCCAAGGTAGTGACAGGCATAGCTAACTTGTGATAGAAAGATTTGGATACAAACGATAAATTTGCACCACAGTCAAATAAAATGCGCGGGAATGGAATTAACGAGAAATGTACCCGAAACAACGTCTTTCGATTCTTTGGCTTTGTCAGTTGTCATATGAAATTCCCGACCCGTTGGTTTAGGAGCATTCGGTTTCTTTCCTTGATCTCCGCCCTTCTTTAACTTCGGACAATCTCTTCGGCAGTGTCCGGGTTGTTTGCACTCATAGCATGTCAATCCTTGAACAGGACAATTACTCAAGGTATGTCCACTTTTTCCACACTTATAACATTCCAGTGTGGTCACCTGACACGGACCAAAGTGCTTATTCCGACACTTCGGACACCAATTTGGCTCTCGACGAGATTCATAACGAACATTTTTGCCAAATGCTTTTGATTTCTGAGAAGGTTCTAACCGGCCTTCCCATTTTCGTTTCTCTCCCACTTGTGTCTTTTCTTCCTTGTCTTTAGCATAAACCTCTTCCATAACTTTGGCTTCTTCAATTGTCTCTCTTAACGTTGAAGCTTTAGCATTTCGCACCCGGGACATCATGTCCGCTGGCAAACCTTTCAAATAAGCTTTAATCTTTTCCTTCTCGGTCGGAGCCACATGCCCCACTAAGTTCAACGTCTCCATGAAGGATTCAGTGTACTTCTGAACAGTTGAAGTACCCTTCTTAAGAGTCTGAAACTCTTCTTCAATCCTATCCATTTCATTTTCATTGCAATATTCTTCCAAAATCTTTTTCTTGAACGACTCCCACGTCATAGCGGCTAAGACTCGAGCCGTTACAGTAGACGTCACTATATTCCACCAAGTCAACGCATTACCCCGTAACATTTAAGACCCAAATCTAACCTTCGATTTCTCATCACATTCACAAGCTCGGAAAGCTTGTTCCATCTCTCTGAGCCAATTCATGCATGCCACTGGATTGTCTGCTCCGGTAAACTCTGGCGGTTTACAGCTTAGAAATGTTTTATATGAGCAGACTCTTTCCACCCTCCTGTTTACATCTATCACAGGATTACGAATTTGATTTATTACACCAGTATCAGTTTTCGTTCGACGTAACTCCGAACTTCGATCTTTCAGCGCTTTCATAAACATTTCTGTTTGTTGTGCCATTGTTGTATTCATCATTCACGTCATGTTCTCCATCATACGAGACTCCATTGTCGATTCCGGCGTTTCCGGGTTGGCGGTACTGGTACTCGTTATGTGTACCCGACTGTCCGCTCCTCCCATAGAAGGTAACCTCAGCGGACTTTCATGAGTTTCAACCATTTCAGGTCGCTTTTCCACCGACCAATCAATCACGGCCCTATCCTCCGAAGAATTAGGGGACCTTGGTGGCGTATTCACCATCGTTCTGATATAACACAAGAAATAACCATAAGAAATGGTTACACATAACCAGATACACGAAATGTACTTTACCGTTCATTAGTCACTGTAACAATTTAGAAACAAGTATGCTTGTGTAACAATATATTCATAATAACAGTAGCTAATTGAAATTGTGAACATACTATACATGAGAATCCTCGTTACCATCGTTACAATACTAATTTCATGTATTTTCGTCGACTCTAAGAATATCCCATCTTAGTAATTCTACCCATATCTCACGAATCATAACTTAATTCTTCTCAGCTTAAGTCTTGGTATCTTATTATCATACCTAGTTCACTTAAACTAATGCTCTGATACCATATTGTAACACCCTAAAATCATGGCCAATTTGAACCTTAAATTTTCTAACAAGATTAATATAAAATCTTCTAAACTTTATACATAAGCAGAGAATTAACTAAGAGGAGTCACATTTACAAATACTGAATTCTCTAAATAACCTATTAATCTAATCATGTCACTATAATCAGATTAACTAGGTTATCTAAGCAATCCATCAAAGCCTCATTGTTAATTAACTTCTCCGCTATCTCAAAAGCTCTCTTCCCACATCCCTTCATTTCCCGGAGCTAGTACCTGGTAAGAAAATATAATTTGAAACGATTAGGCTAACGCCTAGTGAGAACATTCGGTTTCAAAATAATACTTTTTAAAATCAATGTAAACAAGGCATAACAAACCTGATTTACCCTTTTTCTTACCATACGTTTCAACATCTTACGATGACGGGATTAAACCCGATTCCATGAATATGACTGACACCAAGTCAGTCATGATATCATATTCAAGAGCCCACTACAAATCTCCATGGATTCTAGATTAACGCTCATATCCAGGAAATCACAATTATCCATGTCAATTTCTTGGAAAGGAAGTAGAGATTACAATTAAGCCATGCCTATCTATTTCCTTCCTTAGAAATCGGGAATTACGATTAATCCACGCATATCCCACGATTTCTCATCAATGTAAAATGGGAATTACGATTAGTCCACGCCTATTCCTCATTTCACCTAAACGGAAATTACGATTAGTCCACGCCTATTCCACGTTTATCATACACACTGGAATTACGATTAGTCCACGCCTATTCCATGTGTTCATAAAAACTAGTGCCTATGGATCCATTACACTTATTTGTACTCGTGCAGGTTATTGCTTAATATAAATCATTTTCAAATAACGTTAATGAAGTTAAGCAAAATCATTAATTTCAAGATAACCAATTTTGCTTCGTATCAAAACTCATTCAGGAAACATTCATTATAAAATATACCTTACCATAAATTGAAATACGTTTATAAAAAGGGTAAGGTAAGAATGAACTCACCTAACAGTAATAGCGTCACTCTTACTTTACTTCTTAAAGCTGTAAGGATTTCCGTCACCAAACTTCACAAAGTCTGAAATACCCAAATGCATATCGTACTTGTATCAATTTACTGATTAGAACTCTTAAAATCCTAAATAACCCAAAATCTCGTCACTTATCGCAACCCAAATGAATGCACCTATACTTGTCGCAACCTACTACTTGCGACGTCGCATTTATCGCAACCCATTGTTGCGATATTCCCTTCTTATCGCAACCAACTGTTGCAACATATCATCTTATCGCAACCAACTGTTGTGACATAACATCTTATCGCAACCAATTGGTTGCGTTACACTCACTTTATCGCAACTCACTGTTGCGACAATTATCTTTGTCGCAACTCTCATCTTTATCGCAACTAACTAATGTTCATCTTTGTCTCAACTAACAGAACACGTATTTAAGTCAAAACTGATACTTTTAAGCCATGCATGAACCTATAAATTTACAGATCTGCATAAAACTACCAGTAGAAGAGACTTATAAACCCAGATATTCCATATCTTACAAAAACATCATAACCCAATTCTAACCCAATAGCAAGCTTAGTATATAAAAGAGAAATGATTAGGTAAAGACATACCTTTGTTTTTCACCAAATGGAACTCTAATTTTACTGTAGAAATTTGATTTCTTCTTCTCCTTCTTTCTTTCTTCTTACCACCGAGAACACACACACACATACCAAAATAGAAAAAGTGAAGAAGTGTTTCACTTTTGCTTCTTTTTAAATCAAAGAGGTTGTGGTGGTGATGCAACTTTCAGTCTTTCACCATCTTAACCAAACCAACCCTTCACTTTCAACACTTAGCAACTTTCACCCTCCAACTTATAAGATAAAATTAAAGTTTACCCCCTAATCTAATAACTCCGAAAAACAATTAACAAAACTTATTCGGGGATAAGCTCTAAAATTAATCTATCATATAACCATACATAATTCATCAATAAAACCCATTGTAACACTTTATACAAAAATCGAGGTGTTACAGATAGGAACACACAGATTTGATTGTGATTTTTTTTTTTGTGAATCCCTTTAAATAAAAAAACAAATCAAAGAAAATTAGGCAAGATTTTATGGATGAATCCTAATTTATGAATATGTATTCGTGAATATAGGATCATGATTATAGGTTTACTAACAATGATTAATTACTTTTGGTCATAAATTAAAACCTCAGTGTTAAGCATTTTAATTTGAAAAAAAATGGGAAATTATGAAGTGTTATGTTATATCCATGAATTAGTATTCATGAATTAGAATTCATGAATACATCAACATGAATATGAATTCATGAATAACTTTCCCTTTACTATTCACTGATTTTCTGCTCCAGTTCCTTCTTTTCTCGCCGATACTTCTTCAAGGACTTCTCAAGCTCACTGATTTCACCCACCATTCGAAGATGATGTCGAACCATAATCTTGGCGTGAGACATAGGACAAGACGCAGCGGGGCTAACGGCTGAGGAAGATGAATCAGAGTTTTCCAATTCAAAATGATGTGGTTTTTTAAAAAACCCTAATCTTGTAACCAGATAATGAGAGAGAGAGAGAGAGAGAGAGAGAGAGAGAGAGAGAGAGAGAGTATATTAACGAGAAGATGAAGACGTATGAATCACAAAGATGAATTATATAATAGAAAAATAAGGGAAGTGTAAGAGATGGAATGATTACCTTGGAATACGGGATCAAATAATAAAAAAACTAAGCAATATCTTAAAGAAATCATTGCATGCAAACGTTTTAAAAACAACATCTACACCCAAGAAAATCATGATACTGTTCTTGAACAATTCAAGAGATAAATATTATTTATTTAATAAAAGAAAATCATGTTTAAATTTAAGTAACCGAATTGCCATGTTTATCATGATCCACTAAGCATTAATTTAGGAGATGATTTTGTTAAATTAGTAATAATAAATAATTAGTTAAATCCAGAAATTTTAAAATGACTTAATTACCCCTCCGGTTAAATAAAGAAAAATAAAAAACAAAATGTTTACAAGATTAGACCAAGGGTTAAGATGATGGTTTCACAAGTTTCAACCTTTCTGTGGGTTTCAAATTATCCTTCCTCTCTCTCTCTCTCTCTCTCTATATATATATATATATATATATATATATATATATATATATATATAGAGAGAGAGATATATATATATAGAGAGAGAGAGAGGTTCGGGGGAAAACCTCATAAAAACGGAAAACTAAGGAACACTCTTGTTGGTGCAAGTGTACCACATCTCAATATATTTATATATATTTATTTTGATGATTACAAACACACCGTATTATTGTTTATCTAACAATTTAATCCAAGTGTGCAGTTGTTGAAGAACACGAAGATTTAATCTGAAGGGTTCAAGACGGAAGTGTTTACGTCGTCATCATTGTTTATAACTAATAATGATAAACACCCTAAAATAATATACCACTTGGATATTTCTAAAAACCTTTTAAATAATATTTTAAAAGAAATTTTGGTTCTAGAAGTATCTGCCATGCGTACTGTTTCTGCAACCACTTTCTGACGCAGGTATACCGCGAAGATAGAGCCGGTATACCGCGGGTACATATTGGCCGGTATACCGCGGGTGTTCAGCCGGTATACCGCGGCAGGCTCCGTGTGCATTTCTGATTGGTTGCAAGTACTTTTTCTGACGGCGGTATACCGCGAGTCCTAGCCGGTATACCGCGGGTACGTTTTCCAGAAGTCAACTTTGCATGAGAGCCGTTGTGTGTCAGTGTCCTTTTTACTGCACGGTATACCGCGTGCATTTGGCGGTATACCGCGCCTCATATATCCGTTGGAGATGCTGATATATAAAGAAGCATGCTGGTGATGAAGAAGATAGACCAGACAATACAGATACAACCAACACCATCACTGCTCATCTGATCTCTCTCATTTATAATATATATATTTTATAAAACCTTTTTTATAAAATATCCAAGTGTGAGATATTATACAAGAGTGATTACCCATTGTGAGTTATACTCCTCTTGTAAGTATTTGAATAACGGGTGTGTGATCCTGTTTATCTCATAGCAGAGGCTTGAGAAACTATTACAAATTCCTTTGTATTTGGTTTGTGTTCTACCGTAAAGAATACATTTATTGGATCGTGTCGAGAAGTGTCTCGGCTGCTGGTTTATCACAGTTGGTGGTAAATCAGTAAATCTCTGTGTCAAGTATCTCTATCCCTTATCTCTTTATTTATTCCGCTGTGCATTTAATTATATCTGTTTATATAATTGTTGTATATTTATTATTTGTATACTCTGATTTATTTATACTGTTTCTGTACTGTATTTATTTGTAAAAGAATTTTTGAAAGTAAAAGATTTTAAATACAACCTTACCCCCCCTAGGTTGTCTAACATTTGGTATCAGAGCAGGGCTTTCAAAAATTATCTGTTTAAATTTTTAAAGTTATTTCTTTAATTCTTGTTATGGCTCAACAAAATGCTTGGTTTTCTAAATCTCTTCTTATTGATTTCGAAAATTTTGATCTTTGGGCAAATTCTTTTGAACGTTATGTTCGTGGGATAAATCAAAAAATTTGGGATATTATTATTAAAGGAAATTTCAAACCCACAAAATTTCAAAACAACAAAGTTGTTGAAAAACCTAGCTCGGAATGGTCCGACGAAGATGAGGCTAATTATTGTTTAAATTATGAAGCCAAAAATTTTCTCTTTTCGGTTCTTACTAACGATGATATTGAGCGTGTTTATCTCTTTGAAACTGCTCGTGATATTTGGGAGAACTTGAACATCACCTATGGTGGAAACTCAAAAGAAAAGAGAGACGAAACCCGAGATCAAAGAAATGAAGAAACGTGTCTCATCGTCGACTGCGAGAAAGAGGTATGTACTTCATACTCAAGTTATTCTAGTTGTAGTGATAACGATGATGATATTGATATGTCAAATGTCTCTTTTCAAAAATTGATTGTTCTCGTAAATAGTTATAAAAATGAGAATGCTAAATTAAAAGAAGAATTATTATTATGTCAAAATGAGTTGAATAATTGTAAACAAACCATTGCATGTGATAATAAAATCAAAAATGAGTTAAATGATAAAGTTATCACTTTAGAAAAGAAAGCATGCGAAAATATTGTTTGCAAATCTTGCATTGTCTTAAATGATAAAATTGCATGTTTAGAGAAAAGAACATGTGAAAATATTTTATGTACAAAATGCGATATACTTGAAAATGATAATGCATGTTTAAAAGCTAAATGCGATTTATATGAAAAAGATAATCTGTTAGCTAATGCATTTCAAAATAGCAATGATAAAGTGCTTAAAATGCTAAATATGCCTAATCGTATAAATTGTCGTAAAGGCATTGGTTCCGATACATGTGTTGATAAATGTTCGTGTAAACCCATTAAAAGATTTTTTGCATCTCCTAAAGTTGATACGAGAAAACCTCCATATATGTCAAAAATAAAAAATGTGAATTATGGAAGGAAACCGCATGCTCGTATGTATAACGATAATTTTTCTAGACCTAATGCGAATATAAATGCTTCATTTTACGTCTATGATAAATACGATCGTAAAATAAAAATGGTTAGAAAATGGATTCCGAAAGGAATGTTTAATGTTGACAATCCCGGTGGGATGCGTTTGTGGTTTTAAACCATTTTTATGGTTTTATATGTTGTCGTATTTTGTTTTATGTCGACAACATATTTTTTGCAGTTTATGTTTTATACTAACTGTTAAAAGGACCCATAAGAAAAGGGTACCACGAAATTTTTTCTTTGCCTTTTGTAGGTGTTTCCTGGCGAGGTTATAATACGTGGTTACCTGCCGAGGTTATAATACGTGGTTACCTGCCGAGGTTATAATACGTGGTTACCTGCCGAGGTTATAATACGTGGTTACCTGCCGAGGTTATAATACGTGGTTACCTGCCGAGGTTATAATACGTGGTTACCTGCCGAGGTTATAATACGTGGTTACCTGCCGAGGTTATAATACGTGGTTACCTGACGAGGTCATAATACGTGGTGATTTTTTTTTAAATCACATAAAATTAACCGAAAATCGAAGCCTTAAGATCCTTTTTGGTGCAAGTGTTTCTTTTTGGTTATTTTGTTTCATGTCATTTATTATGCTTATTTTATCCCTCAAATTTTATAAAATCTTCAATTTAATATCGTTATTAATTTGAGGGGGAGCTTTTTATCTTTACCCATGAGTTTATGCTACCTCAATTATATGCATATTTTGAGGGGGAGCATCTCTCGAGGGGAAGCATACCGTCTTTCTTGACCCTTTTTGTTTCGACAAACGGGGGAGAGAAACCGCACATGCTCTTGCTTAGCGGTTGTGTTTGTCATCATCAAAAAGGGGGAGATTGTTGGTGCAAGTGTACCACATCTCAATATATTTATATATATTTATTTTGATGATTACAAACACACCGTATTATTGTTTATCTAACAATTTAATCCAAGTGTGCAGTTGTTGAAGAACACGAAGATTTAATCTGAAGGGTTCAAGACGGAAGTGTTTACGTCGTCATCATTGTTTATAACTAATAATGATAAACACCCTAAAATAATATACCACTTGGATATTTCTAAAAACCTTTTAAATAATATTTTAAAAGAAATTTTGGTTCTAGAAGTATCTGCCATGCGTACTGTTTCTGCAACCACTTTCTGACGCAGGTATACCGCGAAGATAGAGCCGGTATACCGCGGGTACATATTGGCCGGTATACCGCGGGTGTTCAGCCGGTATACCGCGGCAGGCTCCGTGTGCATTTCTGATTGGTTGCAAGTACTTTTTCTGACGGCGGTATACCGCGAGTCCTAGCCGGTATACCGCGGGTACGTTTTCCAGAAGTCAACTTTGCATGAGAGCCGTTGTGTGTCAGTGTCCTTTTTACTGCACGGTATACCGCGTGCATTTGGCGGTATACCGCGCCTCATATATCCGTTGGAGATGCTGATATATAAAGAAGCATGCTGGTGATGAAGAAGATAGACCAGACAATACAGATACAACCAACACCATCACTGCTCATCTGATCTCTCTCATTTATAATATATATATTTTATAAAACCTTTTTTATAAAATATCCAAGTGTGAGATATTATACAAGAGTGATTACCCATTGTGAGTTATACTCTTCTTGTAAGTATTTGAATAACGGGTGTGTGATCCTGTTTATCTCATAGCAGAGGCTTGAGAAACTATTACAAATTCCTTTGTATTTGGTTTGTGTTCTACCGTAAAGAATACATTTATTGGATCGTGTCGAGAAGTGTCTCGGCTGCTGGTTTATCACAGTTGGTGGTAAATCAGTAAATCTCTGTGTCAAGTATCTCTATCCCTTATCTCTTTATTTATTCCGCTGTGCATTTAATTATATCTGTTTATATAATTGTTGTATATTTATTATTTGTATACTCTGATTTATTTATACTGTTTCTGTACTGTATTTATTTGTAAAAGAATTTTTGAAAGTAAAAGATTTTAAATACAACCTTACCCCCCCTAGGTTGTCTAACAACTCTGTTGGCCCTTCATCTGGACGGTATGCACTTGTGCATACAGGTAAAAGTAAGTTGATTTTTGTGTAACAGCCCAAAAACACAACAGGACATACATAGCATAAAATCATAACATTTACAAACTGGGTCCCAAAATTTCGTTACATCAGTCTCAAACTAAGGTTGGCGGAAACAACCTATACACAACTGAGAACGCACTAGCTTTTATACATGGCACATGCACTGTCTCTATCTGCATCTGTACTCTATCTTGCTCTTGCTCACTTACCTGAGCCTCCTACTATTTGCTTACCTGAAAAGGTTTTAGTTTTGAAAAGCGAGGGTTAGACCATGAGGTCTAGTGAGTTCCCTCCGTAAACATCGTACATCAACATTATAAAAATTATTTTTTATAAAACACATTAACATTCTTCACATAATCATTCAACCATGGTACTGCACAGTGTTTAAGGATCACATAGCTAGTCACATATCCGAGTAGGAAGGAAACGAATTCCCTCCTACAAGCTAGTCACATATCCGAGTAGGAAGGAAATGAATTCCCTCCTACAAGCTAGTCATATATCCGAGTAGGAAGGAATGAATTCCTTCCTACAAGCTCCTCACAGCAGCACAAGGAATCGTCGGATCCCGAGGTACTCAGATCCCACAGTGCAGACCGACTCCACATAACATACACATAGCTCATCATACTCATGAAACGTGAAATCTTTAATAGACATTTCTTTCATGCTAAATCATATTTCAGTCAAACCATATTTGTCATGGAATCGTTCATAAAGGTTTAAAAATAATACATGCTCATAAGTACACCATAATCAGTAAAACATTTAACTTTCATTCAGGTAAAAATCATGTAAAATAACATGGCATTTCTACACAATCACTTTCTTTGGAAAACACGTAAAATCACGTATTTTAGTTAGAAAAACTCACCTGACTTGCTCGCTCCAAAGCTTCTCACTTACACTTCCGATCTCTAGGTGAACACCTATTATTTAGGAAATGCATATCAAAATCTCATAACTTATATTCGAGCTTACTTCCGAACGTAACCCACCATTATCTAAGATAATAAGTTACACTTCTAATAAATTGAATATCGAACCATTTAATATTCGGTTCCTTAATACCCTTCGGCTTAATTAAATTAAATATTGAATTCCCTTAACTTAAAACCCAAAATACCGGGTTTTGCTTTGATATACCTTACCAGGCCCAACATTAATTAAGCCCACAATTAACTCCCATTTATTAATTTAGCTATTGGACCTCTAAGCCCAAAAGAAAAGAAAGGATTTCCCGGCCCATCACACATTTCGGCCCACGGTTTGTGTTCCGGATCAAGCTGCCATTCCGGATCCATTTGGAATGGATTCCGGATCATGTTACATTCCGGCCCAATGGGTTCCGGATCATGTGTGAAACTCGGTCCAGTTCCGTATGTGGGTGAAAATTCCGGATCCCTTGTTATCGAGTGACCAACTCCGGAACTAAGGTTCCGGATTCTTATATGACTTCCGGTACCACCGATTACGAACATGGACTTAATCCCTTGTTAAAATTTGCCTAATCACTTAAGGATTTCTTTATGGACCATTTTTCCATGATTAAAAGGTTTTACTTCCAACCTGATGCATTCACATTCATAGCTAAAACAACTATTTGAGAAATCGAATTAGAGTTAACCCCATTTATGCTCTTATCTAGCTTTCACGGCTTAAACATGGAGAATGGATAGAAATTGATTTACCAATTGCCTTTAGTGCAGTAGAATAACATGGAGGAAAATTACTTACCCAATCAGACCTTCTCCAAATGAAGAATCGTTGCCAAGCTCTCACTATTCCTCCATTTCGCTTCTCAGCCGCCACATTCAATACAGGAACATTCCATAAAAAGAAAAACCTAGGGATCAGCATCCTTTTTATACCTTTCTTAAATTGCACAAAGGTCCCTTAACTTACACTTTCATTTCTTAGACATAGGCCACTAAACTTTCAACACATACTAGAAATTTGGGTTGTTACAACACTCCCCCCTTAAAAGAATTCCGTCCCTGGAATTCCTTACTGGAAAAGGTGTGGTACCTTGCCTTCATTTCCGATTCCACTTCCCTCGTCACTTATGGATCTTTTCTAGCCGATCCTCTTTGTTTCCTTGCTTGCGACTCTTATTGCTCACGATTTCTATCGGTTCTTTAATATAAGTCAACTTTTCGTCGTTAGTATTTCTTGCAAGGTCGCCATAAACTCAACATCCCACATTTACTCGCTTCCGTCCAGGCCAACCGTACCAAATATTGTCCGCTTTGTCCACCCACCTGGACTCACAGTTTTAAAACGGGTCTAAAAAGGTCTCTCATACATCTTTACTTCCTTAAAAGAAGGAACTTGACGGAATTTCCCATCACCACAACAAGAATTTCTAACCAGAAAGAATATTCACTCGCTTACAACTTGGCACAAGACCAACCTTGTACATTCCGACAAACTCACACCCAGGAGTTCCCTCTTCGAGGTACATCAATTTCCTAGATTACTTCTTCCAAACGACAAACGACTGAGCCGATCATACTCCCTTCCCGAATAATTCTTTCACTCACAAGAAACAGTTTGCAATCTTTAAGGAATTCGCAGCTACTACACCACATTTTGACTAACCCAACCATCATCTCCTTTACACTTCCAATGATTCCAACACTTCCAATGATTCCAACACTTGTGCATTATGCATTTGTGCATATGCATTTGTGCATATGCATTTGTGCATATGCATGTGTGCATGTTACAAATTGCTTGTATGCACAAGTGCATAATGTCCAGGTGAAGGGCTACCAGGTTGTTCCTCAGTTTTTCGTTTTTTTGAGGATTTCTCTTTAACGTGATCTAAGTCTTTAGTCGAGTGCCAACTTCGTTGTTGATTTCCACCCGTTAGGCCAGAAGTTGCCATTTAGGGTTTCTCTGTCAACTTATGAAGGTGTTAAATGGTGGCTAAGACTTAGTGATAAGATCCATGGGTTAGAGATGGTATCAGAGCCATTAGAAGAACTATCATATAAACTATCATCTGAAAAATCTTTTTCTTTGTCAGAGTCAGAGTCTGAATTAAGAAAGAGTTTTGACAAAGAGTCTTTTGTAGTCTGATAAATATCTAGACTGTTAATTTTTTTTCTTTGTCCAACAACTCGAGGCATAATGGCCTATTTTTCCACATTTGTGACAAACTATTGAGTCTGTCTTTTTATTTCTTGAAGAAGGTTTGAAATCTTTTTTATTTAAATCTGCTCCACTATCTATCATGGCAATAAAATCTTTTTGAAAAGTTCCTTCTATAAGAAGAGTGATTTTAGTATACCATTTTTGAGAAATAACCATGTTTAAAATATTAAGATGGTTATCGTTGGGATTATTTATTTCCTCATGGACTTCCTCATGGGTAATAATCTTTGGATTTTGAATCTCTTTATGAATTTTTCCATAAGTATCACCAAAGAGAATTTCATCCTTTATTTGACTGTGTAACATGTCTTATAATTTTGTTTTTCTAACAACTCATTTATGTGCTGAATTGTCACATGAAGAACCTTATCGTCAATTAATCTGGAGAAAGCTGAGAAATAAGTTATGAAGATATTATCTTTTTCTACTGCAAAAGTAGTTTGTGGGGGATAGACAGAAGTCTGAATTTCTCCATTCCCTCCTAAAATTTTATAATTTCTTTCAATAGCATTTATTTGGTCTTTAATATATTTATTTATAAACCAAGGGATATAGGAAAAAATCTTATTTTCTTTTTCACAAAATTTATAAAATTCATCTGCTAAATTTTTTATTTCAGCATCAACAAAACTTTTAAAATACCATTTTTTGAAAGGTATCCATTTTGGATTATTTTCAAAATCATTAAAAACAATTTTTCTGGCTGGAGAGCCTTTTGAGAAATCAATCTTTTCTGACATAATTAAACAAAATTTAAGTTTGACATCGTGTCAGTTCCCTGATTTGGTGAATATTGTTTTCCTTTACAATACCATTTCTACGAATCATTAATTCTTCTACTGGTTCTAAAGAGCTTTGAGATTCTTCTTCTCGTATGTCTTCTCTAATATAAGAGGTAGACGCTCTTGCAGTCTGTTGGTCAACTATATAATCTATAGGAAACATATAAGATCTCATAGATCCAGACCTTGAAAGAGAATTATTTTGGGAAATTAAATTTCTCTGATTTTCACTGAACTGTATTTGAACAGTTCCTTCATTAGACTGTGTAACATGTCTTAAATCGCTTTGAATTATAGGATTTCTCCTAATATCTTGCGTAATTGTCCAGCTTGTGGGAAAAACAATTTCTTCCCATTTTATAGGCCTTCTAGTAGTAATACTAGATTTATTGAAATTTGTTTCTATTAAAACAGTTTCGTTTTTATCTTTATCAACCTTTTTACACATAGGGTTTAAAGTGTAAAGTGGTTTATAATATATTCTATAACAGATACATATAACTTCTGTTACAGGAGTATAGTTGTAACCATTTGTTTTAACATTTAGAGTTAAAGCATCTAATATATTGATATCAGATAAAGACAAAGTTAGGTTGGGATAAACATTAAAGTAGACTGGACCATGGGCCAGACTGGATTGTATCATTCCCATCAGGGATTGTTTCCAGTTTATATTTCTACCATCACGTAAAGCTGCAAGAAAGCTTTCTGGTAACCCTTCTAGAGTTTAGAGATGGTATCAGACTACAGACTTCTTTTGGGATAGAAAGAAACATATGGTTTCCTGCCTTATGAGGAGGATTTTTTAGAAAAAAAATATACCTACTAAGGCTAGACCCTGTCAAATGAATGTTGAGTATATAGAACTCTGCAAAAAGGAAATAGCCTCTTTATTAGAAAAATGTCTTATTAAACCTTCTAAATCCTCATGGTCTTGTACAGCTTTTTATGTAAATAAACATTCTGAGCAAGAAAGGGGTGTCCCTCGCCTTGTAATAAATTACAAACCCTTAACAAAGTTTTAAAATGGATCAGACATCCGATCCCTAATAAAAAGGATTTACTTGACAGGTTATTTCAAGCTATTATATTTTCAAAGTTTGATTTAAAATCTGGTTACTGGCAAATTCAAATCGACGAGAAAGATAGATATAAAACTGCTTTTAATGTTCAAATAGGACATTATGAATGGACGGTAATGCCTTTTGGCTTAAAAAATGCTCCGTCTGAATTTCAACAAATCATGAATGACATTTTCTATCCTTATAGCAATTTTATAATTGTCTATATAGATGATATTCTAGTTTTTTCTATGGATATAGAAAGTCATTTTAAACACCTCGAACTTTTCAAAAAAGTTGTGATACAAAATGGTTTAGTTATTTCAAAACCAAAAATGTTATTATTCCAAACAAAAAATAGATTTTTAGGTCATAATATCAAAAAGGGAAGAATTACTCCTATACAAAGAAGCATGGAATTTAGTTCAAAATTCCCAGATAAAATTACAGATAGAACCCAATTACAAAGATTTCTAGGTAGTCTAAATTATATTTCAGCCTACATAGGAAATTTAAATGAAGATACTTCTATTCTCTATGATAGACTTAAGAAGAAAAGTCCCCCTTGGACTGATAGCCATACCCAGGCTGTCAAAAATATAAAACAAAAGGTTAAAAACCTCCCTTGTTTAATGCTAGCAAACCCACTTTGGGAAAAAATTATTAAAACAGATGCTTCAGACATAGGATTTGGAGGTATCTTAAAACAAATAGATCCTCACTCAAAACATGAAATTCTTGTCAGATTCCATTCGGGAAAACGGAATGGTGCTCAAAAGAACTATGCTACTATAGCAAAAGAGCTTTTTGCAATTGTAAAATGTGTCTTAAAATTCCAAGACGATCTTTATAAAAAAAATTATTATAAAAACAGACTGAATTTCTGTTAAATACATGTTCCAAAAGGATTTTAAACATGATGTTTCTAAACAAATGTTTGCTAGATGGCAAGCTCATTTAGCTCCTTTTGATTTTACTATCGTTTATAAGAAAGGTACAAAAAATCATTTGCCGGATTTCTTAACCCGTGAATATCTCTTATGATTGCAGGAATGAGCTCTTCACATAGTAGCTATTCCTCTTATAGAGGAAGAGGCGGCTTTTCCTCTTATAAAGGAAGAGGAGGAGAATCTTCTACCTCAGATTACAATATCCAGATGGGGAAAAAGAAGCTAATAGCTTCGAATATTGCAAACCTTAAAGATCCTTTGCAAAACCTCATATGCACTTCTTTACCTGAAGATCATCCTCTTGCTAAAGAGTATCTTAATTATATTAAGGAAAAGGAAAAAGCTGAGGCATCATCCTCTTATGTTAATATTAGCAAAGAAGATAACTCAGATTCACAGTTTTATGAAACTGAATTCAAAGAAGTTATACTTCTAATTGAAGAAAAAGATATTCAATGGAAAGATAATCCAGAAATTATTCTAAAAATGTATCTTTCAAATTCTTCAAGCATCCATGGTACTTTAAAACAAAGACAGTTTTATGAAGGTCTTTTGACAACTCATTTATGTGCTGAATTGTCACATGAAGAACCTTATCGTCAATTAATCTGGAGAAAGCTGAGAAATAAGTTATGAAGATATTATCTTTTTCTATATTAAAAATTACTATACTATTTCATTTATTTTTCCAACTAAAAATTATAGTGAAGGGAATATTTGTGTTCTTAAAATAATATCATACCAATATATATATATATATATATATATATATATAATTAACACTAAACATTCACAATGAATCACTGTGAAGGTTTAGTGTTAATTTTATGGTCTCACGGTCTCACAAAAACAGGTTGGTCTCACGTGAACCCAACCATATATATATATATATATAGGGTCAGGTTCAAGGGAAAACCTCAAAAAAACGGAAAACTAGGGGCCCTTCATCTGGACGGTATGTACGTGTGCATACAGGTAATTTGTAACATGCACAAATGCATAATGCACTTGTGCATAAAACCAAAAAGTCAACTTAATTTACTTGTATGTACAAATGCATACCGTCCAGATGAAAGACCTCCTAGGGTGTTCTTCAGTTTTTCGTTTTTTTTGAGGTTTTTACTTGAACTTCCCTCTATATATATATATATATATATATATATATATATATATATATATATATATATATATATATATATATATATATGTGGTTGGGTTCACGTGAAACCAACCAGTTTTTGTGAGACCGTGAGACCATAAAATTAACACTAAACTTTCACAGTGATTCATTGTGAAGGTAAGAAAACATCGAACTTTCATAGCAAAAACACTGTGAAGGTTTACCATCACAGTACCTTCACAGCCTTTTGTTGTGAAGGTTTAATGTTAATTTTTTGGTCTCACGGTCTCACGGAAATAGCTTGGTCTCACATGATCTCAAGTCTATATATATATATATATATATATGTAATTACTTATATTTTTATAATAGACTTATTATAATATATAGAACATATAATATAGAGTAAATTACGTTTTTAGTCCTTGTGGTTTGCTGAAAATTTCTAATTTCTAATTTCATCCTTATGGTTTTAAAATTACAACTTTCATCCCTATGATTTATAATACATTACCTTTTTCGTCCTTATGATTTAAGTTTCATTGCTTTTTTATCCCTATGGTTTACATTTCATTTCTATTTTAGTCCTTCATACTCAAAAAGTAGTGGTTTGGCATCAGGGACGAAAATAGAAATGAATTGCAAACCATAGGGACTAAAACCGAAATTTTAAAACCACAAGGACGAAATCCGCAACTTTTAATAAACCATAGGGATGAAAAACGTAATTTACTCTATAATATAATATAGAGTAAATTACATAAATCGTCCCTGATGTTTGGTCCCTTTTTGGATATGGTCCCTATTTCGAAAAAATTACACGGATCGTCCCTGAGGTTAGACAAACCGCACGAAATTGGTCCCTCCCTCTAACAGAATCTGTTAACCCCGTTAAGTCAAGGGGTATTTTGGTCTTTTTACATTTATTTTTGTCTTTATTCTAAAAGAAAAGTAAAAAACAAATAATTAAATTAAAAAATAACCCCCCCCCCCCACCCTCCTTCTTCTTCCTCACGACACCCCCCACCTCCGGCCACCACCAACAACCGCCCCTTCCTCACCTTTCTTCTTCCTCACTCTATACATGTAAACCCCATGTATATATACATGTATATACCAAGGCAAATTTGGAGGCGCTCCAACCATGTGAGCTTTGCACTGCTCAAATATTTGTCAAGGCTACCATATGTCACAAACTCCTCAACAAGGATCTTCTCATTATTCTCATCACAGAAGCCAATAAAAGAGACAATATTTGCATGTCTATACGAAGAAAGCACTCCGATCTCATTTAGGAAAAGTTTTTCTGCACGCCGAATTCGATATCCTTGATCAAGATTCTGAACTCCATGGTCAAGAAAGGGTGTGATCCGAACGCAAGTAGTTTCAACCCCATTTTTAAAGAAATCTTGAAAGCCCGCGATGTGAATGGTGCTCATAGATTGTTTGGGAGGATGAACGAGATGAAATGTAAGCCGAATACAGTAACTTCTAACGTGTTGATGAGAGGTTGACTCTGGTCAAATTCGCCATCTTGCTTAGCTCTCTTGGAAGATTGCCTTGTAGAGAGTTGTTGTAAATCATGAGCTGTTCTAGTGATCTCAGGTACCCAAAAGTCGTCGGAATTCCACCGGTGAGACTGTTATCTGCAAGGTCTATGATGGTGAGCTGATGACAATTACCAAAAGTGGCCGAAATCTCGCCGGAGAACAGTTTCCGATCTCCAACGGAATCCTTCCGGATAGCTGATTCTCATACAGATACAAAATCTGAAAGTAAAAGAGAAGATTTAGAAGAAAATGGTTTTTGTAGCGGGTAAAAACAAAAGCTTATTACCCCAATCAGTTTCTTCTTCGCTTAATCTCCTAAAATCCCATGTGATCCTACCTGCAACAAGAAAATGCCCGTTTCCGCCCATTAAGCTCCATTCAGGCCGCTTCTGTAGCCAATCAACGAGATCAAGAGACGCAGCATCCCTTGTGGAGATATTATACCCCCAAAGATATCTTGCGATATCGAACCCTGCGTAAAAAGGCACAAAGATTGCTGCAGCAAGTGACGAATCGTTGGTTAAGCACTCGTATTGTTTCATCCGGTTACTGAAGATAACATCCACTGCAAACTGGTTTGTAGCGTACCATCCTTTTTCCAAAAATACCCCTTCGGTATTCTCCAATGGAGGTCCAAGTCCAGCATTCGTAGTGAACTTACACATGTTGGTCCATTTGCTAAGACTCCTACACTGCTTAAGCATATCCTCATTGAACCTGGAAGGAAGATCATGAACGTAAACAGGTCTTTTTGGGTAAGAAGAAGAAACCGATTGGAGGTGGCCAGAGGTGGTGGCCGGAAGTGGGGAAGAAGAGAGGTGAGGAAGGGGGGTGGGCGGTTTGTCAAAACATGCACACACAGGTATATATACAGGTATATATACATGGGGTTTACATGTATAGAGTGAGGAAGAAGAAAGGTGAGGAAGGGGCGGTTGCAGGTGGTGGCCGGAAGTGGTGGGTGGAGGTGGGGGGTCGTGAGGAAGAAGAAGGAGGGTGGGTGGGGGGGGGGGGGTAGTGGGTGTAGGGGGGGTTAATTTTAATTTAATTATTTGTTTTTTACTTTTCTTTTAGAATAAAGACAAAAATAAATGTAAAAAGACCAAAATACCCCTTGACTTAACGGGGTTAACAGATTCTGTTAGAGGGAGGGACCAATTTCGTGCGGTTTGTCTAACCTCAGGGACGATCCGTGTAATTTTTTCGAAATAGGGACCATATCCAAAAAGGGACCAAACATCAGGGACGATTTATGTAATTTACTCTATAATATAATATATCTTAAAGTTACTATACTATGTGAGAACCAAAAATAGGTTGAGAACCTTGAAAACCGATTTAAGGCCGTCATTTGGTTTTGATCATATGGTTTTAAAAACATAAAGATTCATTAATAGGTTCTCACGGTTCTCAGCCTATTTTTGTCTATAATAATATCCATAGATTAAAATCAATTAACGGTTTAGATTAGTTTTCACGGTTCTCAACCTATTTTTAGTTCTCATTTGATTATCGTCCTACTATACTATTTCTTTTATTTTTTTCAACTAAAAATTATAGTGAAGGGAGTATTTGTGTTCTTAGAATAATATTATAAGAGTATTTATAATCATGTCGTTTGTACAAATCAATCTAATGATTGGGATATGTTTCTACGTTTTAATTTTTCCTTTGTTTTTGTGTATGTATGTATGTATGTACGTATGTATGTATGTACGGACGTATGTATGTATAGGCGGAGAGGGATGAAGAGGTTAAAACTAGAAAATAAATGATTTGGAAAAGTACACTGATATATATATATATATATATATATATATATATATATATATATATATATGGGTAGGTTCAAATGAAAACCATATTTTCATTATGAACATGAGGACTAATCTTGATCATTGATCAAAATTTAGAAAACTAATTAATGGTTGAAACATAATAAGATTAATTGAGAACTGATTAGGGACAAAAATGAAAAACGTCGGATTATATCGAATCATTGGTATTTTCTTGGTCAGCGACGGAAATTTCTCTGGATAAATTTTGTAGGTAAAGGCATTTGTTTTATAGTATAGTTAACTAAATACTTTTAAATTAGAATATGACGAACAAAATCTGCAACATATTGTTTTCAAAAACTTTTTTTTAAGTTGTTCTAAGATTAATGTATAATTTATTACTATTATCTATTTAACATTTTGTGAATAAAACAAATAACCCACTTTATTTGAGGATGGGTTTTTCAGATGTTTAATACGCATATAAAATGTGATAAAAAGATATATATATATATATATATATATATATATATATATATATATATATATATATATATATATATATATATATATATATATAGGAAGGTTCAAACGAGGAGCGCATCAATTTAAGAGAACGTGAGGAGCACTCCCATGCTTCTGATCACATATGATTTACAACCCTAAAAAATCGGATTTAACTCGAAAATTCGCGCAAAAGTGGCGCGAGGTGGTTCGCGAGGCGTGCAAGTCGCGGATCATTAATGATTCATAACTGCCAATCACATGTGATTCATAACTGTCAATTGCTCCTCCAGATCAGTTGTGAATCACATGTGATCCACAACTGCCAATCACATGTGATTCATAACTGTCAATTGCTCCTCACGTTCTCTTAAATTGGTACGCTCCTCGTTTGAACCCGCCTCTATATATATATATATATATATTGAGATGGTAAAATTATTATACCAACATACTTTTAATAATTACATAATTTCCATTTATTTTTAATAACACATTTTGCAACAAAACGCTAAACCAGATCAAGATCAAGGATGCAAACGATCGATATCCGACGACTACAAAGTCTTTCGAACTTTAATTTATACAAACAAAAAAGCCTAAAACGTTCTCTGGTTATATTAGGAAAGAAAAGTTAACGTTTATGCATGTGCTATAGACAACCCGATGGAAGTTGGAGGCCGTAAGATTTTCCTCTAACATTGAAGCAAGATGAAGCGGCAGGTCCTTCTGATCCACGATACTCCAAGTTAATATTCACGAGTTTAACATCTTCGCAAGGCACGTGTGTACTACATTGTATTTTAACGGCAACCTTAGAACTCGACGTCCCATGTACTTTTCGGAATGTGACATTCCTTATTTGCACGTTTGATTGAGCCTACAAAATGAACATATATTAATTACTGATTGATTAAAACATCGATTTTGTTACAAAAAATGGGTTTCTTTTGAAAGTTACCTTTTCGTTGCAAGGAGGTTGTGGGCAGTATTGTTGGTCGATAAAAATGGGGTTATAGACGTTTTCCATAATGATATCCTCGAATATAATATCTGAAGCCAAGCTAGGTGGAGAGGGTGCCCATGTTTTGATCCTCAAGCCGTTTTGAGTCTCTCGCAATGTCGCATTTCGTATAATGATACGGGATACGTGTTCTTCATTGTGGGACCCCCCTAGGCTACCGATGCTAAAACCGTGCCCAGGCCCACAATGGACACCGGAGATCATAATATCCTCACTACCCGCAATCATTGAAACACAATCATCACCGGTGCGTATGACACTGTTTTCGATTGTGATGTTGCTCGACGCCCCGATACGGATTCCATCAGTGTTTGGGCTCCCTTTCGGGGCGTCGATTTGAATACGGCTCATGTTCACGTTTTGGCACGCAAATAGATTAAAATGAGCGTTTTTGCTGTCAATCGATCGGATCCGGCTTATCTTCGAATTCGTAACAAAATCAAACCGCATTGTCTATTTTTTATTCAAAAACAACATATCAAAACATATTTTATTAGAATATATACAAAGAAATCATCATTACATCAAATTTCTATCCAAAAAGCAATCCCAAAAAAATGTGAAAAGCGTAATTTTTATTAGAAAAATACAAAAATCACCGTAAGTAACGACCAAAATTCTTTAATCATTACCATAAACCGTTACAAATTTTCCATATTTATTATATCAATTAAAGTAAAATATATAAAATATTAATATCGACGCTTTTGAAATTCCTTTATGTTAATTAATCATTATGATTTTAATAAATACTATACAAGAAAAACATTGGAAACACTTACGACGGGAAGAGGTCTGCACCGGGAATTGGTGGCGCAGTCGTTGTACCGCCACGCCGCACCGCCTTGACCGAGCAAATGACCACCACCTCTCACCACCAACCGGTCAACATACATGAAACCAATCCAGTGATCAATAAACAACTTAGATCGATCACTAGAAGCTAATAACGATCCCTTTATAACAAATTCCACAGGTCCGTTGCACGGTCCGACGAACACGACCGAACCAAGAAGATAAGTCCCTTTCGGGATCCAAACCCTCGCGCCGCCGCCACATTCACATGCATCTTTCCATGCTCGAAGAAACGCCTGATGAAAACCAGTACTGTGTTAAATATGTGATTTTGAACAAGAACTCTAAACTTTAGAGGCCCAAATTTTTTTACGTTGTTTAGAGTCTTTAATAATCAAAAGGTTTAGGTGTAACAGAGCCTCTAAAAAGATTGGAACTGTCCCTGATACTGATACTGATACTGATCGATTAATTAAAATGGAAATTGAATATTTTGGGGGAATGAATGAAAATGTTGGAAATTGTACCTTAGAGTTGTCTTTGATCGGAATTGGAAGTGCACCGTAAGACAACACATTGAAGGTGTTCGGAAATGGAGGTTTTTGGGCAGCAGCGGCGAGAGACAGCAGCAATGGAAGCCACGGGAAGATGGAGACCATTTTTATTTTTTATTTTTATTTGTTTTTGTGATTTTTATTGATTTGTTTTCGTGATTGCGCAAGCACTTATTTATATAATAAACTCGTCCAAAACTTTTACATATTAACTTGCCTAAATTCAGCATTTATTGCATGTTTTACTTGATTTCCTCCCCACTTTAATTTATTATTTATAAATACAAAAAAAAAAATTTGAAAATATATGTGTCAAATTATAATTCTTTTATCACTATTCATATAAAAGTTTTCGTTCTCATTTTTTTTCTTATGAGAATCATTGATATGTACTCACTACTCATTACTAGGGCCGTAAACGAACCGAACGTTCAGTGAACTGTTCGGCGGAAAGTTCGTTTATGTTCGTTTATTTAATAAATGAACGAACATGAACACGTTTTTTTGTTCGTTTAGTTAAATGAACGAACATGAACAATGGTCTCGTTCGTTCATTTATGTTCGTGAACGTTTGTTCATTTATGTTCGTTAATGTTCGTTCGTTTATGTTCATTTATGTTCGCTTATGCTTGTTTATATATAAACATATTTATATAATATGAAACTATTGTGTAAAATCATCAAGTAAATTGATCTTTTAGAATTTATTTTTCATACCTTCTAAGTTAACCCGGTTTTTCAATTTGTTAAGGTATTTTTTACAAACGAAATGATGAGTATGGTGGTTGTTTTTTGTTCATTTGGGTTCGTTCGTTTATGTTCATTTAAGTTCATTCGTTTATGTTCATTTAAGTTCGTTCATTTATGTTCATTTAAAGTCGTTCGTTTACGTTCGTTTATGTTCATTTAAGTTCGTTCGTTTATGTCCGTTTATGTTCATTTAAGTTCGTTCGTTTAACTCTTAATGAATGAACATAAACAAACACGAACAAGCAAAAATTCTTAACGAACGAACATGAACACAAAAAATCTCATTCGTTTACCGTTCGTGTTCGTTCGTTTGTCCGGTTAAGTTAAACGAACGAACATGATCACAAGTCTCCGTTCGTGTTCGTTCGGTTCGTTTACAGCCCTACTCATTACCTTCTACTATAGATCGATCTACGTTTTTATTTTAGTTTGTCTTAAAATTAATATTCAAGTGCATATTTTCCCATTGAAGGCAATTTCTCTATCCATTGATACCAGTAAAAGTATTATTTAGTTAATCCAAAATTCGAAAATCATGTGGCATTTATATATATTGTGGATAAGTAATTTATTTTGAGATAACTAAGTATTATATTATAAATTACTTGATAAAGTTGTTACAAACAACTTACGTAAAATTACATATAAACCGTTTATAAATTTAAGATTGGAGGCATTAAGCACTAATCGATGGGATTTTTATAAATGAAATTGTTTCCTTTTATATAATATAATGGATCCATTTCCTCGATGCTAAAAAAGTTTAATTCAAGGTTAAACCGAAGAGAATAAAAATTCATTCCCTATCATTTTTATTTTTATTTTCATTTTCATTTTAATCTCCAACACCAAACAACCCCTAAGATATGAAGAATAATAAGATATCATGTTATTTTTTTCATTTACAGACACTGCATTACATGAATACACACTTAAACGTATTTGAAAATCTGGAATTATTTTTATTATTTCATACATGGTTTATTATACTAAACGTATTTGAAAATCTTTGGTCATTCACATCAATAAATAATTTAATTTTTTGTGAGATTCACTCTACAGAAATTCAACTTCTTGCATAGCATAATCAGGATATTCTTCATATCTAATACGATTCTCTATCCATATGTATATATAGATCAATCAGTAATCTCTCTCTACACACACACACACGTATACATACATAGGGAAAGGTTCAATAGAGAAGTCCAAATATTTAGAGAAATAGAGAAGTGATCTTAGCCATTTATTCGGTCAAGATCGGCGGCTTTGACCGAGAAATAGCGGATAATTACTCGCGTGGTCTGCACAAGATAGAGGGGTAGTTTCGTAAAAAATACACGGGTTGAGTTCATATATGAATCTGTGTGATTCACATATGAACTATACGTTCATATATGAATCTGTGTGATTCACATATGAACTATACGTTCATATATGAATCTGTGTGATTCACATATGAACTATACGTTCATATATGAACCTTTGTAATTCACATATAAACTCTTTTTAACTGATTCATATATGAACCTTTGTGATTCATATATGAATCAGTTAATTTGTTCATATGAGAAGTAGTTAAAAAAAATTCATATATGAATCACAAAGATTCATATATGAACACAAAGTTTCATATATGAATTAGTTAAAAAAATTCATATATGAATCACAAAGGTTCATATATCAACACAAAGATTCATATATGAATCAATTAATTAGTTCAACTGATTCATATATGAACCTACAGTTAATTAGTTTTATATATGAAACACAAAGGTTCATATATGAATTAATTATAAAGAGTTCATATGTGAATTACAAAGGTTCATATATGAACGTATAGTTCATATGTGAATCACACAGATTCATATATGAACTTAGCCGTGTTTTTTGTAAAAGTTACGAAATTGTCCTTCTATTTTTGGAACAGCCGCAACTTTTGACTAGTCAAAGCCGCAATTTTTGACCAGTCAAAGCCGCAACTTTTGACCAATTATAACCGATCTTGACCGAATAAATTGCCAAGATCACTTCTCTATTTCTCTAAATATTTGGACTTCTCTATTGAACCTAAGGCTACATACATATATATATATATAGGGTCTAGTTATTTTACAAACCAGTGAAATCTAACAAACCGTATAAACTACATTCAACCAATCATATTTTTTATTTTTTTCACTTTTTTTTAATTATGAGAGTTGATTAGTCAAAAATATATGAAACAATTTCATCAAAAATATGTGATTGACTATAGTTAAAAAGTTTTCTTGCATTCTCCTAAAATGAAAGTATTCTCGTTTGAACTATTCTCTATTTATAATATTATATATGGTGCGTTTATTTTGCAAACCAAGCAATTCATACAAACTATACAAATCAATCTTAACTGTTCATCAAGTCTAATAAATATATGATTTTATTATGTTTCCTAATCTAAAATCATGATCATATATATATATATATAATATTTACTAAAAATAATAGCTTTTTATTTAAATAGTCATGATTGTCATGAAACGCATGGTTAGACCATCCACACACGTGCAATTCATTTACACTTTCAATTGTGCCACATCAGCTTTTGCAATTACCATCCACACACCTGCAATTTATTTACACTTTCAATTGGTCCCCACTACAACATTTATTAACTACTTTATAAATTATTATATATATTCTAATTATTTTTTAATAATAAATATATGATATAATAATATAAAGTTAGAGCAGGACCACATGGGACCCACATTTGAGTTGCAAATGGAATTGCAAGTTTAGCAATCCCTTTATGATGTGGCTTGCAAAAGTGGGACCCACATGGCTTTGCAATTCAATATGAAAGCCGTGTGTAGTGATGGAAATTTTACCCGTCGGGTCGGGTACCCACGGGTACCCGCCCCTAATGGGCCGGGGATTCCCCGGCTAATCGGGTAACGGGACGGGGACGGGTATTGTTTTTCATACCCGAAGCGGGTTCGGGGTCGGGGTCGGGGATGGTACTACCCGCCCCTAATAATACCCGATATATATTTTTATATATAATTTAATTAATTTTTTATTCGTTGCTTGATAATTTTATACTTTAAAATTTGTCATGAACTATGATTACACATAGTTGATTATATCATTATATGTTTTTGAAACTTGAGGTTTATTTATTTGTTTTAAAAATTAAAAACTCGCTAATTTCATTTTCTTTAAAAATAATTTAATTTTTTTTTCGTAAACGGGTACCCAACGGGTTCCCCGTACACGTCGGGGATTTTCTCCCCCGAACCCGTCGGGGATTAGTCGGGGCGGGGTCGGGGACGGGGGGTTTAAACGGGGGTCGGGGTCGGGGACGGGGGATGCATTACCCGCCTAATACCCGCCCCGTTTCCATCCCTAGCCGTGTGTGGATGCCCTTAGACCATCCACATCCCTGCAATTCATTTACACTTTCAATTGTGCCACCTCAGCATTTGCAATTACCTTCCACACACGTGCAATCCACATACACTTTCAAAAGTGGTCACCACTATAACATTTATTAATTACTTTATAAATTATTATATACATTTTATTTTTTAATTAATATAACATAATATATAAAATTCTTTATTTTAATTTAATGTTAATTAAAATATAAACATTAATTTCAAATAAACGATTAATATATGATATAATAATATATAATTTATTAAATTATATCAAAACACAACATTTATTGAATTAAAAAGATTACATATAGATAGAAATAAAATATTACATTAATCATTGTTTTCTTCTCCTGCAAATCGACTCCAAATCTCTTCAACCAAGTCTGCTTGTAGTTGATTGTTATGAAACCGGTTACGTATCCTTGCATGACTTTGAAGATAACTTTCATACTCAGGAAGATGATTTCGAGAAACTTGGGGCATAGATATACTAAAATTAGCACCATCTGTAAAATCAAATTGACGAATATACGAGTCTCGTTCATCTTCCACAATCATGTTGTGCATTATTATGCAAGCTCGTAGTATTTCACTGATTATTTCCTTGAACCACATGCGTGATGGACCTCTAACTATAGCAAACCGTGATTGTAACACCCCAAACGCTCTTTCTACATCTTTCCTAGCTGATTCTTGTTTTTTTGCAAATAGTTGATGTTTTTGACTTTGGGGTAATGGGATGGACTTCACAAAAGTAGCCCAGTTAGGGTAGATTCCATCTGTAAGGTAGTATCCTAAATTATAGTTGTTACCATTAACAGAGAAGTTAACCTCTGGTGCTTTCCCTTCTAAGACCTCATGGAAGATAGGAGAACGATCTAGCACGTTGATATCATTTAATGTACATGGAAGCCCAAAAAAAGCATGCCATATCCACAAGAAAAAATGAAACAGGAACGGGAAAAAATGAAAGAGCAACTTAAAAAAGAAGAATTGGCAATCAGGTTGATGGAAATGGATCCATCAACTATGACAGAGCAACAACGAAAATTGTACGATAAAAAAATTCGTCAACTTTTAGACGAATAAGAATGTAATTTTATTTCTGTTATTTTATTAATCGTGTGTATTAGATTATATTATATGTAATTTTATCAGTATTGTATGTTTTATTATGTATAATAGTAATTTTAAGTAATTATTAATTTTGATGGTTAACGTTAATTTAATTAATTAAAAATAAATTCATATTAATATTTATAAAGTTTATTGTTTTCAATAACCATTTAATATATAATTTATTAAATATTAAACATAATAAATGAAAACCATTTAATAAACCATTTAATATATAATTTATAATTTAATCTAATTAAATAAATAAAAAAAGAAAACAATTACTTACGTGTAACTTGCAATATGGATCGCAAATATTGAAACCCAAATCCAACGTGGCTTTCATTGTCTGACATGTTTACCAATTGCAATTGAATTTGCAACCCCCATGTGGGTGCCCTTAGACCATGCGCATCGGGAGGGGTGGGTTGGCTGGGGTTGGCTGGGGTTGAGATGGAACACCATCGCACCCCTTGGGGTTGGATGGGGATGGACTCCTCCCGGGTTGGGCAACCCGGCTTGGGTTGAGGTATTTTGGAAAATTTTTTTTTGAAATATATCCGTTAAATATATGAACGTTGGGGTATTTTTTTTATTTTTTTATTTTTTTATTTTTTATTTATATCCTATAAATACTAATACTTCCAACTTATTTTTTCACACTTCATTTACTCTCAATCTCTCTACAAATTTACTCTCAATCTCTCCCATCTTCCCCACTTCATTCTACTCTCTCAATATTATTTCTTTCTTCAAAAAAATCATAATGGATAAAGAAACACAAGGGTTCACAACACCACGACGAGGTTCCAAATCGCGAGGCACGAGCTCGCAACCGTCCCCGACGGAAAATATTTTCAATCTTACACCACCACCATCAACCTACCATGGAAGCATACAACAATACCCTATGTATTCACCCAACACCCTCCCGGTTGGGTTCCAACAATTTCATTCGGGTGGATTCCAACAATTTAATTCGGGTGGATTCCAACAATTTAATCAAGGCGGCTTTCAACCATTTATGCAAGGTGGCTTTCCACAATATAATCAAGGTGGGCAATTCGAACAACTACTACAACAAGAAACATATTCGGAGGACGTTGAAGTCGATGAAACGGTTCCCGAAACCCCACCCGATGTGGTTCCCGAAACACAACTCGATGCGGGAACCACGACACAACGGAAAAAGAAATTTGCAAATAGAACGAAAGCGGTTTCGTGGACTTCCGAAGAAGAGGTTTTGTTGGCAAATGCATGGCTTCACGTCTCCGAAGATAGCATCGTTGGAAACGCACAAAAATTGGGTATATATATTTATTAATGTATTTATCTTTATTATATATACGTATTCATATATATATATATATTTATTAATGTGTTTATCTTTATTATATATACGTATTCATATATATATTTATTAATGTGATTATCTTTATTATATATATTTATTAATGTGTTTATCTTTATTATATATACGTATTCATATATATATATATATTTATTTTTGTAGGAGAATTTTGGAGAAAAATACTCAATTATTTCAACTGAAGTCGCCAACATCAACGCAATAAAGACCAAGCACAATCCAAATGGGGTGACATGAACAAAAAAATGATGAAGTTTAACGGGATCTACAATAATCTAAGATCCCAATATAAATCCGGATGGGGTGACGCGGACTTCATGGAGAGGGCACACACGATGTATCGGGCAGATAATAACGAAAAGCTTTTCTCCCACGAGACGGCTTGGAGAATTGTGAAAGACCACCCTAAGTGGAAGATCGTACATTCCATGGACGATAACCCGAGGCCCTCAAAACGGAGCAAGTCCACGTCGGATTCAAACCCAAACACGACGTCTTCTGACGCACGTGTTCGGTTCAACCTCAATGAAGAAAGCCATGAGGAAGAGGATGTCTTCGTACAAGAACCGACACGACCGACGGGGAGAGATAAAGGTAAACGTGTCGCGTCATCCTCCACAAAGACGGCGGAAAAGGACGAGGCGTTGAAGAATCTTATGGCGTATGTCGAGAATATAAACGTTGCAAATAAAAAAATACTAACCGTGGAGGAGGAAATGTTGAAAACCGCGAGGGACAAAGCCGAGGCGACAAAGACAAAAGCGGAAGCGGCAAAGACAAAAGCGGAAGCTTTGAAACAAAGAGAAATGCGGAAAGATCTCGAGTTTTACATCAGACCACATGATCATCTCACGGGTAGCGCGTTAAATGCGGTTTTAGCCCACAAAGAGTTGCTTCGACAACTATATGGTTGGTGAAATTTGTAGTTTTTTAATTTGAAATTATGTATTTTTTTATGTTTTTAATTTGGTTATGTAAGGTTAAAATTGTAGTTTCAATTTATGAAATATTTTATTAATTGTTTTATCTTATATTAAATTATAAATTATTTATAAAATTTAAATTATTTAAATTAATATACTTGTAACAAAAATAAAAATAAAAATAAATAAAAGATGGGATGGTGGTGTGGGATGGATGTGGGGGTTTGTGGGTTAGAATGGGTTGGAAGGGAAAAATGATGTGGCGCTGATGTGGCAGTGAAAAAGTGTGGGTTAGATGGGGTTGGATGCTGATAGTCTTAGAAACATGTATTATATATGATTAAAGTGTACTCGATCGGTACGATACTAAAATCTAGAACTCGAATTTTGAATTATTTTATTCTGTTATTTATGTTTTTGCTTTTATTTTATGACTTAAAGAGATCTATGTTGCGTTTGATTCGCAGAATGTTTATTGATGGAATGGAATATGTCAAAGGAATTTGACTTTTAAGCAATTGAAATGAAATGTTATCAGGTTTGACCATCTGTTTGGTTGACATACACTGTAATAGAATTTGCTAAAGGAATGGGATTTTGTCTGTTTGGTTCACATAATGTAGCTTTGGAATTGAAATTAAATATTAGTTAATGACCAAAATACCCTTTTTGAAAATTTGAACCATCGGTGATGGTCGGCGGTAGTGGGTCAAAACGGTGATGGTCGACGGTGGTTCAGAACAGTGGTGGTCGGCGGTGGTTCAGAACGGTGGTGGTCAGCGGTAGTTCAGAACGGTGGTGGTCGGTGGTGGTTTTGTACGATGGTGGTCGGCGGAGGTTCAGAACGGTGGTGGTCAGCGGTGGTTCAGAACGGTGGTGGTCAGAGTAGGGAAGATGGGGATAGTTTTGTCTTTTTGAGAAAATTGGGTGGAATGGAATTGAATTCCTTCTCATTTGTGATGGAATGACCAAATCCATGAAGGGTGGAATGTGTGGAGTTCAATTCCATTCCATAGGTAACCAAACGGCCGGACGAAATTTGGTCAATGGAATTGATCATTCCAATTCCTTCCAATTCCGTCGGAATCCTGCGAACCAAACACATCCTTAAGGATTGGTTGGTTATCATTTTGTCTCAAAACAATGTTCTAAAAAACGAGCCTTGACGCCGCCATGACGTCGTGGCGTGGCTTTGCCGCCACGTTTTACTCTTTGGCGTAGATATAAGGAGTAAAGCTTGTTATGGTGCGCCATGGCACGCCATGGCACGTTATGGCATGGCACGGCATGGCGCGTTATACCGTCATGGTGCGTTATAGCGTTACAAATTTGTGTACTTTTGATTTTTCGAATCTATAATTTCGAAATCCGATTGGAATTTGTCCATTAGTATCGATTAAAATTTCTATTTGTCTATCGTTTTATATGAATTTAAATTGTTAATAACTTAATCATTATTGTTCAACACACTCACATAAACACACACACACACATACACATATATATTATGTATCTATTTGTCGCCTTTAGTCACGCCTTAGAAAACGTCATGGTCTCGCCGTAACTCGTAAGGCTTGACCTCGTCGCCACGTCATGTCTTACGCCATTTAGAGCGTTGTTTAAAATACATGTTCCTATGGGTTTCAAATTAAATATTATAAAGTTCTATTTTTTGGTATATTATTTAATTTAGACTTAAAATAAATTATAAATTATTTTAGTTTAATTGTGATTTTTTATATAAAACAATGATAGTATATTTTCTTAGGGTTTAAGGAAAGTTTAACTTAAATGATATTTATATGTAAGCTATTTTTATTACAAAACTATATTTTATTTTAGTTTTAATTTTGGTCTTTTTATAAACATAATAACCGATTTTTTGATAAAGATAATCATATGTTTAGGCGTTTAGCTCAACGTTTAATTTTAAATGTAAAATACATTTAAAAATAAATGGATAATATATTTAATAAAAAATAGGTATTATCTTTCTATCTTTGTATTTGGTGTTCTTTTATGAGAGAAGATGGGAAACGACGGGAATGAAATCATCTCTACTTTGTTATTTGTGCAAGATTATGGTATAGGCTCAAGATTTCTGTGGCTTCTCATGTCTGTTATATATGTTATTTGTGTTGGTGATTATGTAAAGAAACACAATTATAAACATATATAAGAACGCAGCGGAACAATCACCAAACAGGATTAACGTATTGCCAATATGATTAAACGAAGAATACAAATAACGATATACCTTTGTAGCGTGATTTGTACACTAATCCGGATCCACTTGTGTGCTCTTTTGAAACCAAGTATTCAATGGAGAATACCTCAAGAGTAGTCCACACTACACCTCCTTGATCACCACGGGATGCTAGTCCTCCTTAGTAACGGATCTTATAGCTTCGATTAGACAAGAAACAAGCTAGAAGATCAAAGCGGAAAAACCCTAGAAAGGCCTAGGGGAGGGGCGCCGATTTTGGGAGAGAAGAAGGAGTATTAGGTTAAACTTAATTAGGTCATTAACATCTCTATATATTAATGAACCCTAAAGCTTCTTTGGGCTTCTTAAAGGTTCTCCCTTCTAAATCTTTATGGACCTAAGATTTAATTAAACGTAATAGGCTTGCTATTAACTTAAATCCAGTACAAACCCATTAAGCCAAACTTAATGATTTGTGCCCATCTAATTACCCCACGTTACTTAGGTTATTTATATAATGTAAATACAATAATTACATTATATTAAATGGTATCTCAGTGTATTGTGGGTGACCCTATAGGTCCACGTGTATCTAGCCATATAATTATCTATTATGACTTGAGCATATTCCAACAGCTCCCACTTGCGCACGTCATAATGACAAGTAATCATACAAGCAAAGGTTAGCGTCTAGCAACACGCCAATGCCCCTAGAGACACATGAGGCTAGTTTCTTAAACGTCTCATTTTAAATGGTTTATTAAATCAGTAATTCCTTTGTTACAGATACCTTGTTGAATACTAGACATGGATCATATGTCATTCTAATTGTTCAACGATTCTGTTTCTCGATCTGTTCGTTGAATTAGATTACCAAATTAATCAAGCATCATCTTAATTTACATTTGGGTACGGCCGTACAAACATCTATTCAATTCATCGAGGGGCCCAGCAGTATCTAACTCCATTACCTGTAGAGGAACAAATCCTATTTTTGACTGCACGTGCCTGTCATGTGCTTCACATCACTCCTGAAGATGATTTTTATAGCAGCCTTATTCAGGACAGCGTTTAACCATATCAAAGACCGACATTCCACCCATACAAAACCTGCTTGCATCTCAAGTCTAAGGACGAGCGACATAACCATTTGCGAGATTCACTGGTGACGCCGATCCATGCAGTGAACTCTCGTAGGTTGGGTCAGTCCAATGTTCATCACCAATGAACAACATGTGAGTTTGGTGGCATCATCATTAATATTCATTCACCAATGAATATCACCAATACGCTCACATTTGCCTTAACTCGATGATACTCCCGTATCATCAACTGACAATGGACAATTTAGAACAAATAATTCATTCATGGATTAAACATGCAAATATAGAACACAGTTGATATAAATGAAAACGATCATACCAAGTACATCAATTCATTGTGAAAATAAAAACTGTTCAACGTTCCAATTATTCAGTTACTAAAAACAGATCTACATGAGACTACTAGCTGGTCGAAGTCCAATGTTCCTAGCATGCTTGATATGTTTGGTACAAGACATTGGTTTCGTAAAGGGATCAGCTAAGTTGTCATCTGTGTGAACTTTGAGAAGACGAATATCACCCATCTCGATAGCCTCTCGAATGTAGTGAGTCTTCCTGCGGAAGTGTCTGGCACCCTTTTGAACTCCAGGTTCGTTGGCTATGATAATGGCACCAGAATTATCGCAGTACATATCCATGGGTCTTTCATTACTGGGGACAACGCCAAGCCCAGAAATGAATTTCCGTATCCAAACAGCCTCCATTGCAGCTTCGGAAGCAGCTACGTATTCAGCTTCTATAGAAGACATCGCAATGGTGCTTTGCTTAGCACTCTTCCAGTCAACAGCGCCTCCATTCATGACGAAAACGTATCCAGTCTGAGATCGAGTGTCATCTCGATCTGTTTCGAAACCAGCATCAGTGTAGCAAGTAGCACTGAGCTCTCTTTCTACATCACCACCATAAACAAGGAACATATCTCTAGTATTTCGAAGATACTTCAGTATGTTCTTAACAGCAGTCCAGTGACTCTCTCCTGGATTCTGTTGGTATCTACTCGTAAGGTTCTGAGAGAACGCTACATCAGGTCTAGTGCACCTCACTGCATACATGATGGATCCCACAGCCGAAGCATAGGGGATTCCCTTCATCCGCTTCACCTCATCAGGTGTGGAGGGTCCCTGAGTCTTACTCAAGTTTACATTGTGTTGCATTGGAAGACTTCCACGTTTGGAAGCATCCATTCTAAACCGTTTTAGAATTTTGTCAATGTACGCACTTTGACTTAAACCAATTAACCGCTTCAATCTATCCCGATAGATCTTGATTCCTAGGATGTACGCCGCTTCGCCTAAATCTTTCATGGCAAAACATTTTCCAAGCCAGGATTTGACATCTTGTAGCATTGGAACGTTGTTCCCCATGAGCAATATGTCATCAACATATAAGATTAGAAAAACGACGATGCTCCCACTAGCTCTCATATACGCAAATGGCTCATCAAGGTTTTGAGTGAAACCATACGTTTTGATTTCCTCATCGAACCTTTTATTCCAACTTCTGGATGCTTGCTTCAGTCCATAAATGGATCTTTCAAGCTTGCATACTTTCTCGGGATGTTTCGGATTCACAAAACCCTCAGGTTGCACCATGTAAACATCTTCATCAAGGTGACCGTTCAAGAAAGCAGTTTTGACATCCATTTGCCAAATCTCATAGTTATGGTACGCTGTTATGGCTATAAGAATCCTAATAGCTTTAATGTCAGCAACAGGCGAGAAGGTTTCTTCATAGTCAACCCCGTAGGTTTGAGTGTAACCTTTTGCTACTAGACGAGCTTTATAGGTGTGTACATTGCCATCCATGTTGGTCTTCTTCTTGAAGATCCACTTGCTTCCGACAGTCTTGCTGTTCGGAGGAAGATCAACCAAGTTCCAGACTTGATTGTCTTTCATGGATTGCATTTCAACATTCATAGCTTCAAGCCATTTATCGGATTCTAGATCCAACAATGCAGCTTGATAGTTAGAGGGTTCACCATGATCCCCCAAATTCTGCTCCTCAGCATCGATATAATAACTATATCATTTAGGTGCTTGAGGTGTCCTTGTGGATCTACGAATGGGAATTACATCATTCTGTGGTTCAACATCTACATGTTCAGCCTCAGTGTGATGTTCTCTAGTGTCACCAGGAGGTTGCGCATCTTCGCTTTGAATCTCGTCAAGTTCTACTGTGCTCCCACTTGCTTCTTGTAAAATGAGACTGTTCTCAAGAAACTCAGCATACCGAGCAACAAATATTTTGTTTTCGGGTGGGTAGTAGAAATAGTAACCCATCGTTTTCTTTGGGTACCCTACGAAGATACACTTGATAGATCTAGGCTCAAGTTTGTTCGGTGTGTCTCGTTTCACGAGAGCCTCACAACCCCAGACCTTCAAGTAAGACAGATTAGGGACTTTCTCGTGCCATATTTCATATGGTGTCTTATCAACCTTCTTGGTCGGAACCATATTGAGTATGCGAGCAGCAGACTCTAGAGCACAACCCCAAAAGGACATTGGCAAAGTAGTTAGACTCATCATGGATCGAACCATGTCTAGCAAAGTTCGATTTCTCCTTTCAGATACACCATTATGTTGTGGAGTGTATGGAGGAGTGAATTGTGAGACAATCCCACACTTAGTCAGATGGTCTAAAAACTCTTGACTCATGTACTCTCCTCCTCGATCAGATCGGAGAGCTTTAATAGTCTTGCCGAGTTGATTTTCTACTTCACTTTGAAAGGCTTTGAACGTTTCAAAGGCTTCATGTTTATGTTTAATCAAGTACACATAACCATAGCGACTGAAATCATCAGTGAAAGTGATGAAGTAGTTAGCACCTTCCCTAGACACAATTCTAAATGGACCACATACATCAGTATGTATGAGTCCAAGTAGATCTTTGGCTCTTTTACCTATATGGGAGAAAGGTTTTCTTGTCATTTTCCCAGATATGCAAGAGAGGCATTTATCAAACGACTCATCATCGGTTGACTTTAGAAGCCCATTGTGTTGCAGCTTCATAATGCGCTTCTTGCTTATGTGGCAAAGACGGCAGTACCATAGGTAAGTTGAATCCAAATTCCGTTTGGATTTCTTAGTGCTACATGTGTATATAGAACTATCGTTTGAAACAAGATTATGCGTGTCAATTTCAAAAATATCATCAAGAGAAATAGCATTAAAATAAAATATATTATCCTTACAAACTGAAATATCATAATCCGTAAAAACATGGATAAAACCATTTTTCTTCAAACGAGAAAGCGAAACAATACCCCTAGTAATAGTAGGTGCATAATGACAATTGTCTAAAACAATAATCAATCCATTAGGGAGGATAAGATCAAAGCTCCCTATATCTTTAATAGATGCACGCATTCCATTGCCTACGTACAGGTCCAAAGCTCCGTCGTTTAGCTTTCTACTTCCCCTTAGTCCCTGCACATTATTACAAATGTGAGTTCCACAACCGGTGTCATAGACCCAGGATTTACTAGGAAAAGCATAGAGTTATATAGTGAAGATACCTGATATGCTAGCCGGGGTAGCTTTGTTCTTCTTCAACTCTGCCAGGTAAGCAGGACAGTTCCTCTTCCAGTGGCCTATCACTCCACAGTGATGGCAGGTGGCGTCCTTTGCAGGGTGCTCCTTCTTAGCAGGTGGGGGGATCTTAGGTTTGGGTTTATAAACATGTTTACCCTTGCCACGACCCTTGCCCAGTGCTTGCGGTTTGGATTTCTGGATTTTCCCTTCCCTGATTGCTAGAACAGCAGGAGCTTTCTTGGGCATCCCCTGTTCTGTAAGCTTTAGCATAGCATGCAGTTCAGAGATAGTCTTCCCCATGCTATGCATGTTATAGTTCATAACAAACTGGTCATAGTCCTTGGATAGTGAGGTAAGAATCAAGCTCACTCCAAGAACTTGTGGCATGGGGTAACCAAGACGCTCCATACGGTCAAGATAGCCTTTCATCTTCAAGACGTAAGAGCTAACTGACTGGCCATCCTCATGTTTACAAGCGTGGAATGCTTTGACTGTTTCAAACAGTTCCTGTTCTGCCTGTTGTTGAAACATAGTTTTCAACTCTCGTAGCATCTCAAAAGCTGTGAGTTCCTCCAAGTTCTTTTGGATCTCGGGGGTCATGCTCACCAGCATGAGAGCAGCTACTTCTTGTTGTTCCTTAAACCTACGGGTGTAGGCTGCGCGAACTGCAGCAGAAGCAGTGGCAGGAGGTGCCTCAGGTAAGGCCTCTTCCAGATGGATCAACTTATTTTCAGCTCTGAGGACGATCCTCAGATTTCGATACGAGTCGATAAAGTTGATTCCTGTCAGTTTCTCTTTTTCAAGAACTGACCTGATAGTTGAGTTGCTTAGGGTTTGATTTGTTGTTGACATCTACAAACATACAAAGTTCAAGATTAGTAATTTCAATAATTAATCCTTTTTAAATTAACTACCCAAGTTTTACTTTTAAAACAATTAATTTTGTACGAAAAAGGCTAAGATCCTCATTGAGGTTCTATCATCACATCAGTTGATCTGCTAGCAATGATAGATTCAATAGGTAGGTGACGATTACCAATTGCATTACAAGTGCAATTCTTAGATCCTTATGGGACCCATGGCATCTAGTGGCCGAGCAACTAGTGTCAAGCTGCCATGTTTAGTCCCATCCTTGCCTCGGGTTAAGGTCTTACCTGCTTAACTCGATTAAGTCATCCAATTTGAAATCATGTGAAAATAGATCTAGGTCTCACGCATAGACAATAATCACCTCGGGATTACAATTCAACCTAGGTCTCACGCATAGGCAAAAAGTAATGGCGAGGGATTTCAAGCCGATTGGACGGCATGACTTAAAATTGTGACGGGTATAGTATTTTGATAAAGCGTGTCAAAAAAAGTACGAAAGAAGCATGCATTCTTCATTCGTAGCATAAGTTAAAACATTTCTTAACTTATAGTCTAATTTGTTTTATTTTATGTGTGTCGAGATGTCCATTTAGAGACTAATATATTACCTACATGAGATATCAATTAGCTTGGACATTACATAAATTAAATAACCGATAAAACCCTTTTAAGCGTTATTTATATAAAACAATAGTTTTAAGTTTCAAATCCACTTTAAACTTATATTAACTAAATCTAAGGATTTAGTTTCAAAAGTGGTATGTGTTTAATTTTGGTTTGAAAAACCCATTTGCAAGTTATAACAATGCAACATACAAGAAAAATTAAAACACACAACCAAAATGTGCAAAACCTCAACCGATGAAAAACCTATGCTTGATCCCGTAAGCCATCACACGGACCAAGAGGGCAACTAAGGACGGGCCAACATAAACCCTTTATGGGCTCCCACTTGCTCCAAGACCATCAAGAGCAAGTAGAACCCACAAGAACATTCGAACACAAATCTGTCCGGAAAAACGCAGCAGCTTCGGGGCCCGAAACGTCATGGAAGGAGTCTTCCCCAATCGAAACATCCTTCTGTAAAGTTGTGCCCCAACGTCATATGGAACTTCAGCAACAAGAATCAGCACAATCCGATGTGCCAAACTCCGGGAAATCCATTTTTCGTGCCGGCTGTCCAGCAGCTCCGAAAATGTCTTCTCGTCTTTAACTTTGTCGCCATTCGATTCCGAGCAATGGTTACAATTTTTTATAAAATACATTTATCTACTACTAAACAAAGTAAAAATAATTGCCTAAACTATTATAACCCAAAAACTCGACAAATAATGAAACAAGGCACACAAACGGTCAAGGTTTTCATCGGTTTTGCACATCAACATAATAATACAATATCATTAAAAGTGTTGGCTTGGTCCATGGTAAAAATGCATATTTTACCATGGATCTAAAACACTTACAATAAGAAATAAAACAAGCCAACGAAAACGAAGAAAAACTACAATAATTAATCTACGATAAGTATATGTAACTTGTGGCTATAGGATCTTAAAATACATTATTCAAGACCCCAACGATGGTTGAAATTTTCAGAAAAAAAACTTTAGTTTTAGCCACTTTTACATATACATGTTAATCATATGGCACATACGATGGCTCTGATACCACTGTTGGTGATTATGTAAAAAAATACAATTATAAACATATATAAGAACGCAGCGGAACAATCACCAAACAGGATCAACGTATTGCCAATATGATTAAATGAAGAATACAAATAACGATATACCTTTGTAGCGTGATTTGTACACTAATCCGGATCCACTTGTGTGCTCTTTTGAAACCAAGTATTCTCTAGAGTAGTCCACACTACACCTCCTTGATCACCACGGGATGCTAGTCCTCCTTAGTAACGGATCTTATAGCTTCGATTAGACAAGAAACAAGCTAGAAGATCAAAGCGGAAAAACCCTAGAGAGGCCTAGGGGAGGGGCGCCGATTTTGGGAGAGAAGAAGGAGTATTAGGTTAAACTTAATTAGGTCATTAACATCTCTATATATTAATGAACCCTAAAGCTTCCTTGGGCTTCTTAAAGGTTCTCCCTTCTAAATCTTTATGGGCCTAAGATTTAATTAAACGTAATAGGCTTGCTATTAACTTAAATCCAATACAAACCCATTAAGCCAAACTTAATGATTTGTGCCCATGTAATTACCCCACGTTACTTAGGTTATTTATATAATGTAAATACAATAATTACATTATATTAAATGGTATCTCAGTGTATTGTGTGTGACCCTATAGGCCCACGTGTATCTAGCCATATAATTATCTATTATGACTTGAGCATATTCCAACAATTTGTGTTTCTGAATATGTGATTTGAACTTTCAATGGTATTAAAGAGTTGCATTGAACTTTTTCTTTTTTCCTCTTGACTAGTTTTGGCAACAACACATGTGGTTATGACAAATCTATGTATCATTTTGATAATATAATTGATTGATGATTTTTTTTGACTCTTTATTAGCATGATCTTTGTATAATGAATCAAGCCATTTTTGGAATAGGGCTCCAAGCGTACCAGTTGGATCTTCTACCTAAATTGGAAGGAATCCACAATACCTTTCATGTCTGTTACCTTCGGAAGTGCTTAGCCGAAGAGGAAAATGTCATACCACTTTCTGAAATAAGAGTGGATGAGAAGAGTCGTTGCGTGGAGGAACCGGAGGCAATTTTGGAAAGAACGACTAAGAAACTACGACATAAGGAAGTGGTCATGGTTAAAGTACAATGGAAACATCACAGAGGTGCTAATGTGACGTTGAAAGCTGAAGAAGATATGAAGATTAGATATCCTCATTTATTTACCTAACTTTGATTTCGGGGACGAAATCATTTTCAAGTTGGGGAGATTTGTAACATCTCGAATTTCCATTATATTATATTTAATCTGAATTGGGTCGAATTGTAATTTAGCCTAAGATTTGGACTATTTTGCAAATGTAAAACTCAAAGGGTTGAAATTTCAATTGACCAAAGTTTAAGTTACTTATGAAAACTGGAACTTGAAGGTTTGTTTGGTCATTTAATGATAGTTGGGTGTATATATGGTGGAGGTCGGCTGGAAGTGAGAAAATAACTCATTTGGGTTCCAGGGAAGTCGGTCACAAACAAGAAATAAGGAAGAAGAAATTGAAATTGGTTTTGCTAGGTGAGTTAGAGTTATTCATGTATTCAATCTGAATCACTTGAATCCTTGTTGGTATTTTGATTTTGGGTATTGATTTAGTATTGGTAAATAGGATTGAAGTTGAACCTGGAGAAGCAAGTTTTTTGTTGGGTCAAGAACTTTCCAGGTGAGTTCATCCCTCTCTTTTAAATCAATGTTTTCTTTCAAATTAAGCAGTAAGATGCTAGTATTAACTTGTTTTGGGGCTGAATGGTTACGGGAAAAATACGTTGGGTGGAACAAATAGCGATCTGGGTTGAAATTTGGCATGCAGGTCGAAGTTACCGAACGTTTTTGATAGTGTCCGGTAATTCCTTTTCATTGGTGTCCGGTAGTGAAAACATCCGGTAAGTATTTAAGTTTCCGAATAACTAGTTACCGGATGGTATCCGGATTATTTTGGTTTTCGGATGTCATCCGATTGTATATGTTTCCGGTGATATCCGGATAGGCTTAGTGTCTGGTAAGTTATGATGTCCGGATAGGCCTAGTGTCCGGTAAGTTGTGATGTCGGGATAATTGTGGTGTCCGGAAACCTCTGATGTCCGGTCACTTCTGATGTTCGGATACTTCTGATGTTCCGGATATGTATGAGTTTTCGTGTTGGGTCACTTAAGATTTGAAGATGACCTCAGTCTTTCATTTTTACACAGTTCATACTTAGAATAATTTTTAGGTTCTTTACAAGCAGTTTAATTATATAAAAATGCTCGGTGAAGTCGAAGATCAACCGAAGATACAAAGTAGAAGTGTATCTTCAAAGCGGATTGAAGATGGATTTCTCAACCAAAGGTTAAGCTGCTACTTGAAGACATCCTATGTCTTCGGCCAACACTACTTGAAGACATGTTAGGCAAGATGGTTGAAGACATCTTAGGCAAGGAAATCTTTAAGACATGATCGGCAGGATCACTTGAAGATTCAACAAGAAAATGTTGAAGCAAGGAAAGTGTTGAAGACATGATCGGCAGGATCACTTGAAGAATTATTGAGAAAGAATTCTTGAATATATCTTTTGAAAACATCTTCGGTCAAACAGCAGGTATATTCTACTTTATCTGCAAAATATATTTGGGATGTCTTGCAATGATAGAGACATCATTCGAGGATCAGAAAAAGGTTGTTTGGCTTTCTTATCTCTTTCAAGAAAGATCAACTTCAACAGCAGGTCGACGCTTCAAAACAAAAAGTACATCTCAGTACTTTTCAGAAAACTTGCCTTCCTATCTTCCTACCCCTGCTTGACAAGTGTCCATGCATTTAATGCATGAGGCACTATATAAAGAGACCATCTTCAACCTTGCAAAAATAACCAGTTTACAAGATCCTCAAGACTCCAAGTGCTGGCATTTCCTCTTCTCTCTCAAAGAAGTTGATTGTTTATCTAAGTGTATTTTCAATTGTTCTTCATTCTCTTTGTGTCTGTGTGTAAGATTGTTTGAACTGATTTATCTGTTCTGTTCCGCAATAATCAATAGTTTCTGTGTGTAATTCTTATTTGAAGTTTTTCAATAAAAGAATTAAATTAAGTGAAAAAAATTATGTATTGTATTCAACCCCCCTTCTACAATACTTGTTACCGTTGCTACTCAATAGTTGGGACCAACAAGTGGTATCAGAGCAGGTCAGTTTAATCTAATAAACTTGATCTGCGATGGCTTCATCTTCTTCCTTAAACAATGTTTCTTCCCAAAACTCTAATGCTAGATCATACGACAATGGCTCCATAGCCAAACCACCAAAGTTTAATCCTAATAACTTCTCTCTGTGGAAAAGTCGTATGATGCTCTTCTTAGAAGGAGTTGACAGCAGATATCCCACCATACTCCATGAAGAACCTCTTGTCCCTAGAGTTTGGGATCATTATAATGCCAAAAATAAACATGAGGATGGTGATGAGTCTTCTTCTGAGGAAGAACGAGCACCTGCTACTGGGAGATACATTGTAAAGGACCCCAGTAAGTACAATGATAAAGATAAACGTCTTGTAGCTCTTGACACTAAAGTCAGAGCCATCGTTGCCCTCTCTTTGCCTGATGAGGTTTATCATTCTCTTGTAAATTTTTCTACTGCTAAGGAAATGTGGTCCACTCTGTGTGTTCTTTATGAAGGTACGTCTGAAGTGAAAAAGAGCAGAATGATTGCTCTTGTTAGAAAATATGAACTCTTCTCTTATGAGAAAGGATAATCTCTTTCAGACTACTATAACCGCTTTAACAGTCTTCTTAATGATCTTAAACTGTTGGGTCGCATGTATGATAATGAGGAAGTCCTGTGCAAGTTTATGGATTGTCTTCCTGATTTTTGGGAAAACATTTGTACTTGTATAAAGACAACCAAGGATCTTGATCACATGCCTCTCACTGCTCTATATGGAACTCTCTTCAACTATGAGCAGACTAAACTGCAAAGGAAGTCTGTCATCTGTAACACCCCAAAATAGGGGTTAACAAAAACTTCCATAAAACGGAAGAGTGGTACACATTGCTAGAGTGAAAGTGTACATAACATCATTTCATAACCTTTAATACAATTATTTAGTTAAAGTATAACTACTAAAGAAATACTAGCTTGGTTGCCCAATACTATAGCAATCCAAGATCAAAAGGGTGTTGGGAAGTTCTAATGTAAATCTTCCAATTCTTTAACCTTCCAACATCAATCCCAAGCTCACACCCGTTCTAAACCTTCTTGTGTCCGGATCCACTAATATCTGTAACATATAAAACACATAGAAAGTGTTAGGCTTTTAAAGCCTAAGTGAGGTTTACACATAATACATAGATTATAATCATAACATGTAGGAAGAACAATTCGGTACATTCACAAATTGGATTCCATGGAGAAGGTCCATATCGCTACCTAGTTACATCATAATCGAAGATATACCTTGATTGATACCCCACGGTACAAGGCATAACACAACGGAAAACCCCACGGTATCCGAAGGTATGAACGAAATACATTTACCCCACGGTATGTATGATTATATCCTCCAATGCCTACCAGGTGCTCCTCCAATTAAGTGAATACCAAATTGTTAATCCAAATAAGATTCAAGCATATTAAGCACTTTAACAATGGTCCAACCATTTATCATAGTCCAATCTACTTCCATGTAGTTCACATTCCATCAGAATTCAACAATAAATCACCATGTTTATATTTCAAGAATAAATCCATTTGAACCATTAAGCCATCATTTATCATTAAGATATTTATTAAGTCATCATCTCAATATCACATACTATGGATATATAATCTAACCAAACTCTTAACATCAACATTTATTATGGCATACAAAGTAATAAACACAATTAAGCCACATTAACTTACTTGAACTCCTCTTATTTCCCTCTTAACCATTAAGAGCATGTTACTCATAATTTCCCATTTGCTATACCAAAATCAAGATGAGGAATAGTATATAAATGAAATACAAGCAATTAATCACAAGTTACTCACCTTAATTCTTCAATTGGTATAACCCTAACTTGATGATTTGAACTCAAACACTCCAAGAAGAAAGATGAAGATATATTGCCCTAAATCAAATTTAATTGGTAAGATTCATCTTCTAATTGCTTGAATTGAATTAAGATTGAGATATAAGAGCTTACCTTAACTTCAGATGGAAAATCGCCTAAGAGGTATAGAGCAGAGCAAAATATCAGATTTGAGAGTTCTAAGATGAAAGAATACTGATTTAGGACTAAGAGGTGGGTTTTAACCCCCTTTCAACACGTCAGGTGCTCGGCGCCAGCGCCCGCGCCAGTGCATCGGCGCCACCATCCGCGCCAACCTCTGTTTGGTTATTTCTCAATTTCCACTAATTTGGCCGTAACTTCTTCGTTAGAACTCCGTTTTTGCTCCGGAAAGAACCGTTGGACTCGTATTCAAATTACCCATCCAACTAATCCATAAAATCTAATATTTAACTTTATCATCTATTTTTCATTAATTTCCTTAAGGAATAAACTTACGAATTTCCATCGGAAGTTCTCAAATAACAAGTAACACTCACGGAAATTACTTAGGAAATCAATTATAATCTAAGAAGTCAAAATATAAAGAAATATTAGGACTATTATTACTCACAAGGATTTTCCGGGTGTTACAATTCTCCCAACCTTAAAACGATTTCGTCCTCGAAATCTATATCCTTTACAACCCAAAGTCAACCGACTCACTGTCGACCAAAATTCAACAATTCCTAACGGGAATCTAAATTCCATCCACACGGTCTTTAAAGATAATTCCTCGAACAATTGTTTATTAACAAAACCCCTACACATACGTTGTACTTATGTACGGATAGACGTTCCAACCATAGAGAAACTCCCAACCATACGACTTCAGTCGTCTCCCAACCTTAAAATGTTCTATACATCTTGATTTCAGTTTCAAACTCTAAATCAATTTAAGGCTCAATTAATACTGAGACCAACCAAATCTCTAATTTCAATTGTCCCTATCGTTAACGGCCATTCACATCCAAAGAGCTCTAATAGACTCCAAGATCCATCTCAATAATTAATCATCAAACAGACAGGTTCATTAACCATACACAAAGATTAGTTCACTAAAACCACTCATCACAAATGAGTATCTTAAGGTTACTACTACCATCACCATCATTCTTTTTAAAATCGGCTACAATTCCCCGATTACACTAAAGATGTTTGGCCTTAAGCCCCAAAAGTTGACACCTAATTATCACCAACCTTTGCACTCTAACCAAACCCACACACGAGTTTCATTCACAAATAAAAAATCTAGAAGGAACAAGGATTCATCTTTCATATTTCCTGAACCTTACTTCTTTCCTCATTATCCACTCGTAAGCCTCCTTAAAGTAACCGTTTACCATTAAACCTTTATCCGACTATTGCTTGGTCTTCAATACCGTCATCATCCACATCTCAATCTCCAGGTCTCAAAATAACATTAACGTATACTGCTTGAAAATCCAATATCACTTTAAATTGAGCATACTCACCACTTTTGAATACTTCTATATCTACGGCACCCATCACTACATCTATGACCCACACGTTTCTTCAGTATAAAGTACTACCACTTCCTCACATCAATATCGTACTACGCGACCACATTGCAACCAAGCACCAAAATATTATATATCAAAGGTGATAATTCCATTGAACCTGTAGTATAACTACATTCTTAGGTCCGACCTTTCTATCATTACTTCCTACGTTAGCATGAAGTACTACCCTCAATCATTATTTGTCTCTTTCTCCCAACTTTTCCACATACCGATAACACTTTCTCATCTTTATTAAACTTCCTATGATTCAAAATCATAAACTTATTTAACGACTCACACAACCAAAATCACTTTGGATAAACTCACACTACCGCTCGACATTCTATTCCAATTATAGCCAAATCACTACACCATCTTACAACCACATATTCCAACAGCTTTATTGACAACTAGTACTGTTCATCTGGAATCCCCGAAAAGACTTTCATCTAATGTTCCCTCTTTATAACTTCTTATTACTGGTTGACTCATTTATCTTGACAATTAATGCCACTACTCGTTCGTACATTCTCCACTCATAACATCTCACAGCAGACCAGATCCCTCATGGTCATTCGTACACAATTCAAATTTACCTTCATGCTCTCCCGCACAATTAACCGAATCTATTTCATTACTTTATTCCTCCTCAACTTTAGTTTGAACTACAACTCACGAGTTTCTAATTAACTTAAACTTACTCACTTCTTACTAATTCTTTGTGACTCCAAACCATTATATATACAGTGCACACTCCATCACAAATCGACATAGTCCATACCCTTACCATGTTCGTGCCTAATTCTTCATTCTATATGAACCATCTACATCATAAGTAGAATGTTCATCTACAACAATAGTCTTTCACTATCCTAACACCCCCCACAAGGTGATCCTTCAACTTTTAATCCTCTGATTCTAACTTAACATTTATACATGTCCTCAAAGGATAACCAATACATTCACATCATGAAAGCTTCAGTTATAATACAATTCATGTAATTCTAATCCCAAGCCTACGTTGCTTATTAAACCGGGCGAATACTCTCAAAACTTAACCAAGTCAAGAACCGAGCCATCTGCTCAAAAAGATCCAAAGATCATTTATAAATATCAACTCATGCAATGTAAATACATCTAACTTACATTATGCAACACACTTCGAGGCGTGATAATCTCACGACCCCTTTATTGCTAATTTTCCAATGAAATTAATTCATATATGTATCTATATGTACAAGTATATGCAACTCTTTTATACTCAACAACATATATATATTACCAAAGTTCATTAGTACCAAAGGTACTAAAAATACAAGACCAATACCTAAAACGGCATTTATTTAGATAAAATGCAATTAAGCACATAACACATCATACTTATTGCACAACCACAATAAACTTTTAAAAGAGTATTTTAACCACCTAACTTTCACTTATGTAATAATTTAACCAAAACCTCTTCCACTCGTGATTTATTCGCCAATCACTCAAAATCCCTACATGTGGTGTTTCACAAGATATGTATTGTCCGCATTCTATAACGTTCTGTAACATCCCCAGTCCACTGTACACGATAACGTTCGCTTTGCGGATACCCTCTGCATAACAGCATACCGGCACCGCTCACGGTTTTGTTCCTGCCCGCACAGGCATACGCGGGACGCACCCAGACCGCACCCTGTGACAGGCAAAAGGCCTCATACATCTTACACAACTGCCGACTTCAATGTCAATAGTCGACCTATCGATACTTCTTTAATCTATTCATTAACAAGGACTGAACCTAATCCTTTCAACATAACACAATTCAATTTACATCTCATCGTCTTCATTTCAAACTTATTCGTGCAATACTAATATCACAAAATCACCATAAATTTTTATTTAACGTCGAGGGTATTTCCTTACTGTCTCACCACACTACTCATAGCAATTTGCTACTTCCATCACCTTGATGACTACTAATCCTTCCTCCAGACACAACCGTCCCTTGCCAACTGTATTTCTAGTTACCAAACAAGGGTATAGACCTTCTTACAACCGACACTAAAGTCCACTTTCGATTCTCCCATTATTCATCTCTCCTTTTGAACACAAATACCAAAACTATAAACATTCTCCCAATTTTATCCCACACCTCTCCACTCTTGGAGTTCTTTCTTAGCTTATAATGTAATACTCTACGACCTAGTGACTTCATAGCCTTCATGCATGACAACGTGATAAATAAATCATTTCACACATTTTCTCATCTTAACAAACAATGCTTGAAGCAACTTGGGTACATATGACCCCCAACATTCTCAAAACTTCAATGTATTGCACAACGATCTCGAGAACCGTTTGCATACAACTTTCCGTAAAACTTAATCTTTCTCAACCAAAATGATGTTGTTACGATAGTAATATATAAAAAAATATTCTCATACTATAAAAAGTTTTAAAAGAATTTTCCAACACAAAGCAAGCTAGTCGTTTCTTACTTGATATCATCAAGTTAATACTTTTGTTGGTTACAAAGGTTTTGCTAGCCAATGTTTTCTTGGCCCTTTTTTACAATTAACTTTTCATATATAAAGAAAATACGAAATATTTTGCAAGTTGCTAAACCCAAAATTTCATTGTGCATCAAAATGAAATTGTCTCTTTCTTAAAATACACATTTGTACAAGCAACTCATTCTTGAATAAAAATTGTTATTTATGCATTTATTTTAAAATCAAGAAAACTCATGTAGCACACTCACTAGGACACCATGCATAGAACTTTACTCGCAAATGAAGGCTACTCACTCAAACAAGGTCAATCGTTGTACTCACATCACTTATCATTAACACTCTACTTCCGACTAGTGGTCGTCCTCTTGACCTTGTAACACTTTCTATCCATTCGTTCCACGGCCCACTTACTTAATCATTTCATATTATTTCCATTTTGATGAATCACCTTACATTCTATCTCTACACATTTCCATCCGCCTATTAAAGGTTACCTCGGCGGGCTTTCATAAGTCCCGCCAATTCTAGGTTGTCCTTCCAACCCCCAAATCATTTACTTATCTATTCTCTAAAGAATTAAAAGACCTTGGTGGCATATCCACCAACGATCTGCTATAACACAAAGGAATAACCATAAGAAATGGTTATACGAATATAGACATACTAAACGTACTTTACCGATCATTAGTCACTGTAATAATTTAGAAACAAGCATGCTTACGTAACAATATATTCATAATAATAGTAGCTAACTGGAATTGTGAACATATTATACATGAGAATTCTCATTACCATTGTCACAGTACTAATTTCACGTATTTCTGTCAACTATAAGACTATCCAGTCTTAGTACTTCTACCCATATCTCACAAATCATAACTTAACTAATCACAACTTAAGTCTAAGTACCTCCTCAGCATACTTAGTTCACTTAAGCTAATGCTCTGATACCAACTTGTAACACCCCAAAATAGGGGTTAACAAAAACTTCCATAAAACGGAAGAGTGGTACACATTGCTAGAGTGAAAGTGTACATAACATCATTTCATAACCTTTAATACAACTATTTAGTTAAAGTATAACTACTAAAGAAATACTAGCTTGGTTGCCCAATACTATAGCAATCCAAGATCAAAAGGGTGTTGGGAAGTTCTAATGTAAATCTTCCAATTCTTTAACCTTCCAACATCAATCCCAAGCTCACACCCGTTCTAAACCTTCTTGTGTCCGGATCCACTAATATCTGTAACATATAAAACACATAGCAAGTGTTAGGCTTTTAAAGCCTAAGTGAGGTTTACACATAATACATAGATTATAATCATAACATGTAGGAAGAACAATTCGGTACATTCACAAATTGGATTCCATGGAGAAGGTCCATATCGCTACCTAGTTACATCATAATCGAAGATATACCTTGATTGATACCCCACGGTACAAGGCATAACACAACGGAAAACCCCACGGTATCCGAAGGTATGAACGAAATACATTTACCCCACGGTATGTATGATTATATCCTCCAATGCCTACCAGGTGCTCCTCCAATTAAGTGAATACCAAATTGTTAATCCAAATAAGATTCAAGCATATTAAGCACTTTAACAATGGTCCAACCATTTATCATAGTCCAATCTACTTCCATGTAGTTCACATTCCATCAGAATTCAACAATAAATCACCATGTTTATATTTCAAGAATAAATCCATTTGAACCATTAAGCCATCATTTATCATTAAGACATTTATTAAGTCATCATCTCAATATCACATACTATGGATATATAATCTAACCAAACTCTTGACATCAACATTTATTATGGCATACAAAGTAATAAACACAATTAAGCCACATTAACTTACTTGAACTCCTCTTATTTCCCTCTTAACCATTAAGAGCATGTTACTCATAATTTCCCATTTGCTATACCAAAATCAAGATGAGGAATAGTATATAAATGAAATACAAGCAATTAATCACAAGTTACTCACCTTAATTCTTCAATTGGTATAACCCTAACTTGATGATTTGAACTCAAACACTCCAAGAAGAAAGATGAAGATATATTGCCCTAAATCAAATTTAATTGGTAATATTCATCTTCTAATTGCTTGAATTGAATTAAGATTGAGATATAAGAGCTTACCTTAACTTCAGATGGAAAATCGCCTAAGAGGTATAGAGCAGAGCAAAATATCAGATTTGAGAGTTCTAAGATGAAAGAATACTGATTTAGGACTAAGAGGTGGGTTTTAACCCCCTTTCAACACGTCAGGTGCTCGGCGCCAGCGCCCGCGCCAGTGCATCGGCGCCACCATCCGCGCCAACCTCTGTTTGGTCATTTCTCAATTTCCACTAATTTGGCCGTAACTTCTTCGTTAGAACTCCGTTTTTGCTCCGGAAAGAACCGTTGGACTCGTATTCAAATTACCCATCCAACTAATCCATAAAATCTAATATTTAACTTTATCATCTATTTTTCATTAATTTCCTTAAGGAATAAACTTACGAATTTCCATCGGAAGTTCTCAAATAACAAGTAACACTCACGGAAATTACTTAGGAAATCAATTATAATCTAAGAAGTCAAAATATAAAGAAATATTAGGACTATTATTACTCACAAGGATTTTCCGGGTGTTACATCATCACATATATAAAGAGCACTTCCCTAACTCTCTTAAGTGACTCTTCCAAAAGAACTATGTGTACTCCAAGAATCACCTATCCATCTTACTCTGACCATGATAGTCAAGAAGATCCCAATGAGCATTCAGAAGCATATCTTAGTGATGCTGATGATGAATGTGAGGAAACTTCAGTTGACAAATTATCAGATAGATGGGTATTCTAAATCCAAATCTCACTTTTCTTCTGGAAAATCTAAGTTTAGTCGAAAACCCTCATTTTCTCTCTCCAAACACTCCTCTTCGGACAAATCTAATGAAGAATGTTTTAATTGTGGTAAAAAGGGTCATTTTGCCTCTGAGTGCAGAAGTAAACATTTTGAAAAACCCAAAATTTCTTCCTCAGGCCAATTTTCCTCAAAACAGGGAAGATCCAAATATGACTCTGATCGGGCTGAAAGATACAGAGAAAAATACAAGAGAGAAAAGGAAAGAAACGAAAGGCTAGTCAGAAAGGGAAAGGGTCTGCCTGCTAAAACTCATGATTTGGCAGATGAACCCACATATGAAAGCGAGGAGGACATTTCAAATGTGTGCTTCATGGCCAAGTTAAATGACATGGATAATCCAGAAGGTCACACTCTCTCAACTGCTCTAGTATCAGCTAAGTGTTTCTCCTCCTCTTCATAGAATTGACAGGTACTCTACCAAAGATGTCTCTACTTCTAATCCTCGCCCTTCTTTTTCTATTCAAACACTCTACCTCCATTTTCTTAAAAACACCCTTCCCATTATTACCTGCTAGTTCAATCTCTCTCACCCTCACAAACATTTATAAATACCTCACCTTCGGTCAACCCCTTCACTACCCCTCTTAACTATACACTCTAACCCTCTCACCTTTTTACCTTACCTCTCACCCTCATTCCCTAAGTCTATCTTTCCTAAGTCTATCTTTCCTAAGTCTACCTTTTCTCTATATTTTTTACCTCACCCCTCAACAAAAACCTCTCCTAACATCCTGTAACATCCTGAATTTTCAACAATAGTATTTTAATGAGGATTGGGATGTATTTGTATTTTGTGTAAACCTTGAATTATATGGAAATTTTATAATTCAATAGGGTTAAAATACAAGGGTTTAAGGTTTGGTGTCAATTGTGAAAATATTGAAACCTAGAGGTGTGTTTGGTAAATTGTGAAAGTATGTATGGATAAAGCAAAAGAGATAGTAGATATTTCAGTATTTTGATACTTGGGTCGGTTTGGTGAATCAAGGGAGAAAAAGAGAAAAAAATGAGAAAAAGAGAAAAGAGAAGAAAAGCAAGATTTTGGTCTTCAATTGGTAAGAAACTGAGTTTAGTTGCTGATAAAATATGTTGTAGCTTTATGTTTGTAAACGAATCTGTGTATTGGAATGATTTTCAGAATCATAAACAGCAAATTGAAGTTTCAGATTTGTGCAAGAAGTGGGTTTTGCAAACTTAAGGTGAGTTCATTTGTTCCTTGCTTAAATCAGTGTTTTCATGTTAAATTAAGCCTTGAAATAGCTGTATAAATTGGTTATGAACTGTATGGGATGGTCTAGAATGAACTGAATCGAACAGACATCGAATTAGGTTGAATTTTTAGCTGCAGGTCGAAGGTTTCCGGATAAATCGTCGTATCCGGAAAACCATGGTGATGAATGTGTCCGGACGCGATTAAGTATCCGGTAAGTCTCATTTTATAGTAGTTTCCGGATAGAATTAGTTACCGGATAGTATCCGGATTTCTTTAGTTTCCGGGTGTTGTCCGGATTAAATAGGTATCCGGAAAGTATGAATTATCCGGAAAGTTCAGTTGTCCGGAAACCCCTGTTGACCGGAAACTCCTGTTATCCGGAAACCTATGCTGTCCGGACACTTTTGAGAAACTGAGAAAAGCTAGGTTCTGATGGCTGGATGCAGTTCTGGATGTTTTGTCTGATTAAGAATCTGAGTAAAGCTAGGTTCTGATGGCTGGATGCAGTTCGTAGTGTGGCTCTGGAATAGGATGTGTACAGAAATGGGCATGTGTATATTGCGGTTTCTGGAATAGATGTGTACGGAACTGGGCATGTGTATATTGCGATTTTCGAAATAGAAACATTACTCTAGAATCAGTGCAGATTCGTAGTGTAGCTCTGAGACATGATATGATGATAGAATGTGTGTCAGTCATATTCATGGAATTGGATGAAAATCGTGTTAACGGCATAGAGTTACACGTATGGTAAGAAAAAGGGTAATCAGGTTTGATATAACTTGTTTACATTGATTTTGCAAATATTATTATGGAAACGAATGTTCTCACTAGGCGTTGGCCTAATCGTTTCAAATGATGTTTTCTTACCAGGTACCGGCTCGGGAAAATAAGGGTTGTGGGACGAGCGTTTTGGAATAACAAGGAAGTCATTTAACAGAAGGAGATTTTGAGGGATTGCGTAGATAACTTAGTTAATCTGATTATAGTAACATAATTAGATTAATAAGTTATTTGTAGGATCCTGTATCTGTAAATGTACTCTTGATGATTAATTCACTTGCTATTTATGTAAGTTTAAAGTTTATATTATCATAGCTTGTGGAAATTTGAGGTTCAAATTAGCCCAGAATTTTGGGGTGTTACAATATGGTATCAGAGCAATAGTTTAAGCGAACTAAGTATGCTGAGGAGATACTTAGACTTAAACTGTGATGAATTAAGTTATGATTCGTGAGAAATGGGTAGAAACAATAAGACGGGATAGTCTTAAGAGTGACGGAAATACGTGAAATTAGTACTGTAACGATGGTAACGAGTATCCTCCTGTATGATATATTCACAATTTCAATTAGCTACTGTTATTTATGAATATATTGTTACATAAGCATGCTTGTTTCTAAATTGTCACAGTGACTAATGATCGGTAAAGTACGTTTTGCATGTCTATACTCGTATAACCATTTCTTAGGGTTATCTTTATGTGTTATAGTAGAACGATGGTGGGTACGCCACCAAGGTCCTTCAATTCTTTGGAGATTAGATCAGTGAATGATTGGGGGTTGGAAAGATAACCTGGAACAGGCGGGACTCATGAAAGTCCGCTGAGGCAAACTTTAATAGTATGAAATGGTTGAGTAAGTGGGCCATGGAATGCATGTATAGTAAGTGTTACAAAGCCGAGAGGGCGACCACTGATCGCAAGTAGAGTGTTATTGATTAGTCGCGTGAGTAAAACGATTGACCTTGTTTGAGTGAGTAGCCTTCATTTGCGAATAGAGTTTCATGTATGGTGTCCTAGTGTGTGTTACATGAGTTTTTTATGATTTCAAAACAAATGCATAGACAACAATTTTAGTCGAGGTTGAGTCAGCATGTGCAAGTGTGAATTTAAAGAAAAAGGCAATTCCATTTACGGCGCACAATGAAATTTTGAGTTTAGCAATTTGCAAAATACTTCGTATTTTACATGAAAAGTTGAATGGTAGAAAAAAAAAGGTCAAGAAAGCGTTGGCCAGCAATTTTTTTTATATAACCAACAAGAGTATTAACTTGATGATGTCATATAAACGAATGTGAGAACCGACTAGCATACTTCGTGTCGGTAATTTTCTTTCAAACTTTGGTCGCATGAAAAGATTTTCATTTTATTACTGTCGTAACAATATTGTTTGGTTGAGAAAGAATAAGGGTTACGGAAAGTTGTATGCAAACGATTCTCGAGATCGTTGTGCAGTACATTGGAGTTATGAGAATGTTGGGGTCATTGGTACCCAAGTTGTTCCTTGTGTTGTTCTTTAAAATGAGAAATTGTGCGAAATGATTCATTTATCAAGTTGTCATGCAAGAAGGCTATGAACTCACTAGGTCATAGAGTAATACGCTATAAGCTAAGAAAGAACTCCGAGAGTGAAGAGGTGTTGGATAAATCATTGGAGAATGTTCGTAGTTTTGGAATTTGTGTTTAAGATGAAAGGTGATCAGTGGGAGAGACGAAAGTGGACTTTAGTGTCAGATGTATGAGGGTCTGTACCCATTGTTCAATGACTAGAAAAGCAGTTGCCAAGGGACGATTGTGTCCGGAGGAAGGACTAGAAGTCGTCAAGGTGATGGAATAGTATGGTGAGACATAAAGGAAACATCCTTGATGTCAAATAAGAATTTATGGTGATCTTGTGATATTAACGTTGCACGAATAAATTGGAGATGAAAACGATGGGATGTGAATTGGATTATGATATGTGGGAATGATTAGGTTCAGTTAGGAACCTTGTTGAAGAATAAGTTAAGGAAATATCGACAGGTCGACTATTGACTTTGAAGTCGGCAGTTGTGTAAGGTGTATGAGGCCTTTTGCCTGTCACTGGGTGCGGTCTGGGTGCGTCCCGCGTATGCCTGTGCTTGCAGGAACAAAACCGTGAGCGGTACCGGCATGCTGTTATGCAGAGGGTATGCGCAAAGCGGACATTATCGTGTACATATAGATACATATATGGATTGACTTCATTGGGAAAGTAGCAATGAAGGGGTTGTGAGATTATCACGCCTCGGAGCGTGTGTTGCATGATGTGAGTTAGATATATTTAATTGCATGAGTAGATGTTGATAAATAATCATTGGATCCTTTGAGCGGATGGCTCAGTTTTAGACTCGGTTGAGTATTGGGAGCATTCGCCTGGTTTAAATAAGCTCGACGTAGGCTTGGGGTTGGAATTATATGAATTGTATTATAATTAAAGTTTACATGAGATGAATACATTGGTTACTTCTGAGATCATGTATGAATATTAAGCCTGGAATCAGAAGATTAAAAGTTAAAGGACCACCGTGTAGGGGTGTTAGGATAGTGAAGGGCTTTGTTTTAGATAAGCGTTTTCTTACGGTGTGGATGGTTTATAAAGGATGAAGTATTAGGCACGAACGAAGCGAGTGTATAGACTATGCCGATCCGTGAGGGATTGTGCCCTGTCTATGTTTTGGTTTGGAATCACGAAGAGCTAGCAGGAAACAAGTAAGTTGAAATTAATTAGAAACCGCGAGTTGTGGTTCAACTAAAGTTGGGGAGGATTATAATAGTGATATAGACTAAATTAATCATGCAGGAGAACATGAATGTACGTTTGAATTGTGTATTAATGACCATGAGAGACCTGGTCTGCTGTGAGATGTTATGGGTGGAGAATGTACGAACGAGTAGTGGCATCAAGTGCCAAGATAAGTGTGTCAACTAGTATGTAATGTGAAGTTAGAAAGAGGAAGCAACCGATGGAAGTCTTTTCGGGGATTTCAGATAAAGAGTACGTTTTTGTCAATAAAATTGTTGGAGTATGTGGTTTGTAAAATGGTGTAGTGATATGGCTAATATCGGAATAGAATGGCGAAAAAGTAGTGGGTGTTTATCCAAAGCGATGTTGGTTGTGTGAGTCGCTAGGTAAGTTTATGTTTTTTTTGAATTATTGGAAGTTAACGAAGATGATGGATATGTTAGTCAAAATGTGATGTAATAGATGCAAAATCCTTAAGGAAGATAAGTTGCTCCTTATGTGTGAAAGAATTGTCCGAGGAAGTATTAGTTGCAGATTAAAGAATGTGTAGTAACTTGGGACGGTATGTCGTTTCAAGATAACTTAGTTGATTGCCTTAAGTTAGAATTTTGGTACAACTGTTTGGTTGGGTATAGTAATGAGAAAATGTTATCAGTATGTGGAAAAGTTGGGAGAAAGAGACAAGTAATGTTTGGAGGGTAGTACTCCATGCTAACGTGGGAAGAAATGATAAAAAGATCGGACCTAAGAATGTAGTTATACTACAGGTTCAATGGAATTATCACCCTTGATATACAACACTTTAGTATTTGGTTGCAATATGGTCGCATAGTGCGATAGTGGTGTGAGGAATGGTAACACTTTATACTGTAGAAACGTGTGAGTCATGGATGTAACAAAGATTTGTCGTAATGATCGAAGTATTCAAAAGTGGTGAGTGTAGATTTTCAAGCAGTAGATGGTAATGTTCTTTTTGAGACCGGAGATCGAGTTACGGTTAATGTCGGTATGATAGACCAAGAAGTAGTCGGGTAAAGATTTGATGATGAACAGTGACTCTAAGGAGGTTTGCAAATCCAAGTTGGGGAGCGGATACTAATGAAAGAGGTAAGGTTCAGAAAATATGAAAAGATGAATTCTTGTTCTTTCTGGACTTTTAATTGTGATTAAGTATGTAAGACTTAAAGGGAAGAGATGTACAAAATATTTCATGTTGGTATGAGGTGATTTCTTTTACTAAAGTAAGAGTGGATGAGAAGAATTGTTGTGTGGAAGAACCGAAGGCAATTTTGGAAAGATCAGTTAGAAAGCTACGTAATGGCAAGGAAGTAGTTATGTTGAAAATACAGTGGAAACACCATCGAGGTACTAATGTGACTTTAGAGTCGGAAGAGAGTATGAAGGATAGGTATCCCCATCTGTTCACCTGATCTTGATTTCGAGGACGAAATTATTTTCAAGTTGGGGAGTATTGTAACATCCTGAATTTTCAACAATAGTATTTTAATGAGGATTGGGATGTATTTGTATTTTGTGTAAACCTTGAATTATATGGAAATTTTATAATTCAATAGGGTTAAAATACAAGGGTTTAAGGTTTGGTGTCAATTGTAAAAATATTGAAACCTAGAGGTGTGTTTGGTAAATTGTGAAAGTATGTATGGATAAAGCAAAAGAGATAGTAGATATTTCAGTATTTTGATACTTGGGTCGGTTTGGTGAATCAAGGGAGAAAAAGAGAGAAAAAGGAGAAAAAGAGAAAAGAGAAGAAAAGCAAGATTTTGGTCTTCAATTGGTAAGAAACTGAGTTTAGTTGCTGATAAAATATGTTGTAGCTTTATGTTTGTAAACGAATCTGTGTATTGGAATGATTTTCAGAATCATAAACAGCAGATTGAAGTTTCAGATTTGTGCAAGAAATGGGTTTTGCAAACTTAAGGTGAGTTCATTTGTTCCTTGCTTAAATCAGTGTTTTCATGTTAAATTAAGCCTTGAAATAGCTGTATAAATTGGTTATGAACTGTATGGGATGGTCTAGAATGAACTGAATCGAACAGACATCGAATTAGGTTGAATTTTGAGCTGCAGGTCGAAGGTTTCCGGATAAATCGTCGTATCCGGAAAACCGTGGTGATGAATGTGTCCGGACGCGATTAAGTATCCGGTAAGTCTCATTTTATAGTAGTTTCCGGATAGAATTAGTTACCGGATAGTATCCGGATTTCTTTAGTTTCCGGGTGTTGTCCGGATTAAATAGGTATCCGGAAAGTATGAATTATCCGGAAAGTTCAGTTGTCCGGAAACCCCTGTTGATCGGAAACTCCTGTTGTCCGGAAACCTATGCTGTCCGGACACTTTTGAGAAATTGAGAAAAGCTAGGTTCTGATGGCTGGATGCAGTTCTGGATGTTTTGTCTGGTTAAGTTTTCTAAAAAAAATTCTAGGGGCGCTGCCCCCAGACCCCGCAAGGACGTTGCCCTTTGACCCCATCCGCTAACCGGGTAGCGGAACCCCCGTGCTAAGTCGCCGAAGGGGGGACATTTGAGGATGAAGATACGATAGGTTATCTAGTATTCTTAGATTTGAGAATATGATATGAGCTGTAATATGTTGTTATGCATATACGTTAGTAAAGTGTAATGGATCCATAGGCACTAGTGTTTGGTAATCACATGGAATAGGCGTGTGGTAATAATCGTTATTCCAGTGATGTGTGTAGTACTAATGGTTATGTGTACGTAGAATATATGAGGGTTATTCATAATTCTGATGTACGTGAGAAATCGTGGAATAAACGTAATTCCCGATTCTTAAGGAAGAAAAAGGGATTGACATAAGTGCTTGTAATCTCTACTTCTTTTTTTAAGAAATGGGCATATGTATATTGCGATTTCTTAGGTGGGAGCATTAATCTAGAATCTGAGAAAGATTCGTAGTGTGGCTCTGGAATAGGATGTGTACAGAAATGGGCATGTGTATATTGCGGTTTCTGGAATAGATGTGTACGGAACTGGGCATGTGTATATTGCGATTTCCGGAATAGAAACATTACTCTAGAATCAGTGCAGATTCGTAGTGTAGCTCTGAGACATGATATGATGATAGAATGTGTGTCAGTCATATTCATGGGATTGGATGAAAATCGTGTTAACGGCATAGAGTTACACGTATGGTAAGAAAAAGGGTAATCAGGTTTGATATAACTTGTTTACATTGATTTTGCAAATATTATTATGGAAACGAATGTTCTCACTAGGCGTTGGCCTAATCGTTTCAAATGATGTTTTCTTACCAGGTACCGGCTCAGGAAAATAAGGGTTGTGGGACGAGCGTTTTGGAATAACAAGGAAGTCAATTAACAGAAGGAGATTTTGAGGGATTGCTTAGATAACTTAGTTAATCTGATTATAGTAACATAATTAGATTAATAAGTTATTTGTAGGATCCTGTATCTGTAAATGTACTCTTGATGATTAATTCACTTGCTATTTATGTAAGTTTAAAGTTTATATTATCATAGCTTGTGGAAATTTGAGGTTCAAATTAGCCCAGAATTTTGGGGTGTTACACATCCTCCACCAATTCTGCCTAACTACTCCTCTCCTTGCCTACCGATTCTTTGCCTACCAATTCTTGCCTACCGAATCTTATCTTACCCACATTTCCCCTCCATCTCTTGCATCTTTAACCTCTCTCCTCCCTTTCAAAAACCTACCTGTTACCCTATCTTCTTCAGCAATGGCTTCATCAACACCATTTCCAATCTCCATGAAAATACTTTCTCAAGTACTCATATTCACACTCACCAAATATTCTCTTCTCCTCCACTCCTACTGCCCTTTTCCACTCCTGAAGATTTTCTTCTACCTCTCAACCTCAACCTTCTCTTCCTTTAGCATCATCATCCTGGATTTGAAGATCCCTCCCTTCATGACTATGAGTAAAGCTTGAAGATTACTCTTGAAGATTGAAGATGTTTGCTTCTCACAAATCTTCCGAAGATCTTTCTCAACAATCTTCCGAAGATCCTTGCCAAAATATTCAAAAAAAATTGTATATATATATATATATATATATATATATATATCGGCTGTCGTTCTTAAAAAAATTAAAAAAAAGGAGAGCGGCTGCCGATGGATTTCTCAAAAAAAATTATTATATATATATAAAGGGATGTCGATGCTTTTCCAAAAAAAAGGAGAGGGGCCGCCGATGGATTTCTCAAAAAAAAGATTATATATATATATATATATATATATATAAAGGGTCGCCGATGCTTTTCCAAAAAAATAAATATATCCCCCCCTTCTTTCCTTCTGTCGCCGCCAACCCCCCCCCCCCCCCCCTCTCTCTTTCTGCCGACAAACCAAACAGCACCCACATTTTTTTGTTTTGCTTTTTGCCTACCCCCCCCACCCAATTTCCTATTGTCGAAACTATCACCACCATTTTTTTTGTGCAAAATTTTTTTTGTTTGCCGAAAATTCTCCTACCTTTTTTTCATACACACTCTTTCTTCCCCATAAATCTCTCACCTTCCCTAAACCCTATACCCTTCTCTCACATCACACTCAACCTTTCTCCATCTTTTTAACCATCATACTTTTCCATCCCTATTACCCATACTTAGCCATTATAAATACACAACTTACCTTCTCATTTCTTCACACTTTTCATCTTCTTAAAAAAAATAGTCTTGTGTTATAGACGATTTCCAACTTTTCTTAGTGTTTTTTCCTACGTCGGCCGCTGAGGGGGAGCAACATCAACCCTGGTACTCATATCCAGCGCCTAACTCAAAAAAATGAGGAAATCGGCGGACCGGTCAAGGGGGAGCACATCAGTCCGACAGATCTAACTGAGGGGGAGGAACACAAAGACCGGCTGATCTAACTGAGGGGGAGCAAAACAAAGACAAAGGATGATGATGTTGAACAGGAAAAGCTGAAGATGCCAAGAGAAAGAAAGAAGATGCAAGAGATGGGCAGAAGCATCCTGAGGCTGATTCACTCAAACTCAACCTTCCCTCAAAGATTGTCACCATTATGGGTTTGTCTCCTTCCTAAAATTACAGACTCATTTGGTTGAAATATTTTGGAGTAAATGAATTATCTGAAAGAAAAGCAAAAGTGACTGAAAGATGAAGTTCTCCAACACATCAACGGGTTGTTGATCAAAATGAAGAATCCTCAAGCCAGACACAAGGTTCAACTCGCCCCTCCAAAGATGCATGTAATATTTGTTTTGTTCATATTGTTTATACTTCTTTCCTTTTTCTTTCTTTTGTTTGTACAGATATACCTTATTCTTTCATTATACTTGTAAATGTCGGATATACTTAAAAAGTCCAAAAAAGAACAAAAAGAATGGACTATGTGAAAAGAACCCAAAAAGAGTAAACAAGGGTCAAAAATGAATTATGCAGTGTTTACTTCTCAGATTCTAAGTATGGCTGTCATCCTCAAATAGGGGGAGATTGTTGGGTCACTTAAGATTTGAAGATGACCTCGGTCTTTCATTTTTACACAGTTCATACTTAGAATAATTTTTAGGTTCTTTACAAGCAGTTTAATTATATAAAAATGTTCAGTGAATTCGAAGATCAACCGAAGAAACAAAGCAGAAGTGTATCTTCAAAGCGGATTGAAGATGGACTTCTCAACCAAAAGTTAAGCTGCTACTTGAAGACATCCTAAGTCTTCGGCCAACACTACTTGAAGACATGTTAGGCAAGATGGTTGAAGACATCTTAGGCAAGGAAATCTTGAAGACATGATCGGCAGGATCACTTGAAGATTCAACAAGAAAATCTTGAAGCAAGGAAAGTGTTGAAGACATGATCGGCAGGATCACTTGAAGAATTCTTGAGAAAGAATTCTTGAAGATATCTTTTGAAAACATCTTCGGTCAAACAGCAGGTATATTCTACTTTATCTGCAAAATATATTTGGGATATCTTGCAATGATAAAGACATCATCCGAGGATCAGAAAAAGGTTGTTTGGCTTTCTTATCTCTTTCAAGAAATATCAACTTCAACAGCAGGTCAACGCTTCAAAACAAAAAGTACATCTCAGTACTTTTCAGAAGACATGCCTTCAAAGACCTTCCTTCCTATCTTCCTACCCCTGCTTGACAAGTTTCCATGCATTTAATGCATGAGGCACTATATAAAGAGACCATCTTCAACCTTGCAAAAATAACCAGTTTACAAGATCCTCAAGACTCCAAGTGCTGGCATTTCCTCTTCTCTCTCAAAGAAGTTCATTGTTTATCTAAGTGTATTTTCAATTGTTCTTCATTCTCTTTGTGTCTGTATGTAAGATTGTTTGAACTGATTTATCTATTCTGTTCCGCAACAATCAATAGTTTCTGTGTGTAATTCTTATTTGAAGTTTTTCAATAAAAGAATTAAATTAAGTGAAAAAATTTGTGTATTGTATTCAGCTCCCCCTTCTACAATACTTGTTACCATTGCTACTCAATAGATGGGACCAACATTCCGAATAGTTCCGGATATAGTGTTTGGATGCGTTACCTGGTTAAGTTTTTCTAAAATTTTCTAGGGGCGTTGCCCCTTGAGCCCATCCGCTAACCGGGTAGCGGAACCCCCGTGCTAAGTCGCCAAAGGGGGGACATTTGAGGATAAGGATACGATAGGTTATCTAGTATTCTTAGCGTTGAGAATATGATATGAGATGTTGCGTGTTTATGTTGTTATGCATATACGCTAGTAAGTGTAATGGATCCATAGGCACTGGCAGTATTTGTAACGTGGAATAGGCATAAAGTAATTTGTAATTCCCGTTGACCTGAAATGAGGAATAGGCATAAAATAACTTGTAATTCCCATTTCGTAAGGTGATGTGAAACGTGGAATAGGCATAAAGTAATTTGTAATTTCCGTTGACGTGAAATGAGGAATAGGCATAAAGTAAATTGTAATTCCCATTTCGTATTGTGAGGAGAAATCTTGGAATTGGCATAAAGTAAATTATAATTTCTGATTTCTATGGGAAGGTAAGAGATAAGCATAAAGTAAATTGTAATCTCTACTTCCACTCCAAGAAATAGGCATAAAGTAAATTGTAATTTCTTGGACATGAGCAATGATCTAGAATCTGTAATGATTCGTAGTAGGCTCTCGAACGTGATGATATGACTTGCTGAATGTTAGTCATATTCAGGGAATCGGGTATGTTCTCGTCATCGTAAGATGTTTAGGTGTACGGTAAGAATGATGGCAAACCAGATTTGTTTATACGCTTTGTTTACTTGAATTTCCAAAGCTGATAAAGTTTTAATTTGAAAATGGATGTTCTCACTAGGCGTAAGCCTAATCGTTTCAAATTAAATTTTCTTACCAGGTACTAGCTCGGGACGGGATAAACAGGGATGAGTGTCGAGAAGTCCCAGAGTTACGCTTTCGGAGCGAGATTGGAGAATTTAGTAGAACAAGGATTATTTTGGAGATATCATAGACAACCAGTCTAATCTGATATTATTAGTTATAATTTAGATTAGTTAGTTGTTTACAATAGATCAGTTGTATATATAAACCTTGTCTTTGATCCTCCATTTTTGTATGAAAGTTTGGACGAAATTATAGTAAACTCTGATAAATTTTAAGGTTTAAATTTGTCTTGGTGTTTGGACGTTTCAACAACATACATTTCCTCAAGGAAAAGTATAAAACATAAATTAAATACATAAACTCAACTCAAATTCTGCAGCGGTAATACATAACCACAACTGAGATTTACTATAAACCTACCGGCGACAGCAAGTATTCGCCATACCTCTTCTCCTTCCCCTTGGACGAACTCCCACTAAACACTTACCTGAAAGGTTTTCAGCTTTATAAAAACGAGGGTTAGATCGGAGGCCTAGTGATTTCCCACAAGCTTCAGCGTCACACCACAAAATATCATTTAAAATTGGTTATAAGCATTTATAAACGATTCACACCTTTAAACCCATCATGTACACACACAACACATGTAGCTGACACACGTTTAAGTCACGCACACATGTGACTACCTGTTCGGCTCACATTGCCTTTAAATGGGACACACCCCCATATAGGCATTAACGGGACCCCCCCCCCCCCGGTATGAGCAATAACGAGACACCCCCCCCCCCCCCAATTCATGGCTTCACATGTCCCACCCCACATGAAATGCATACTTTAATATCCACACCATCAATCGTATTTAAACCAATGTAAAAACATGCATTTAATAAATATCATACGTGTTAAAGTACGTACGCATCAAAAGTAAGTTTAGAAAGACTCACATGTCATCCACGCTTTAGCTCACACCTTATGCTACGGATGTCCAAACCGAACACCTAGAACACACGGTACACGAGGGTGTTAAACCCCTTAAATAACTTCTAAAAATGTTCATTATCCTCCCCGAGACAACCCCTAAATGATACCTCGTACCTAGCCCAAACCCACTAATGAAACGAAAGTTGGAACAGATCGACAAGGCCTCGCGCAACCTTTTGTGCGACCAAATTCGAACCGAAACCCGCACCAGACACTGTCCAGTGTCTGTTGCAACCTCCCATGAGGCCTAAACCGCGCCAGAACCGCGTGGGGCTATGGTCCTGCACGCATTTTTAGCCGCAATTCTCTCGATTTCTCAATCTCAACCCTTCCCAAATCGATTTTAAGCCTCCAAAATGAGGTAATCGATGTTCTAAACATTTCCCAACAATATCCAAACAATATATCATCAACTAATCCATAAAACCCCTGAAGAACACTCTTTTATCAAAAACATTAAAATGAAGAACTTCTTGAAGGAAAACACCATAGATGGTGGTTATTGCCTAAAACTCAAAGAAGGCCAATCAATACTCAATCAAACAATGATTCCTTAGGGGGTTTTTAATCCAAAAACACATCTAAGAATGGAAACTCCCAAAATTTCCAAACCAAGAAACCCACTAATCACATAGAAGACAATAGAGGAAGAGGTTTACCTTATGAAGATGAAGTGCAATCCACCAAAACCAGCTTCTTTCTTCAAAATCCTCAAGAACACCCACATTTTCCACTAAACTTCTCAAATGACTCCCTTATCTCTAGCCTCCAAAATATCCAGTTGAAAAAATGAGAAGAGAACAGTGGGTGTGCCCTCTTAAGCTACTATTTGCACCAAGGTCCTTGCTCACTCATAACTTTGCACCACACACCCTGAAGTTCTTTTCTTTTCACAAATGGGAATACAGTTATTACATCTACCAAGAGGATGAACCCACAAGACAACTGAAGTATGGAATGGCCAACCTCAGTGGTCGTACCCCTGTAACCCCAATATCTTGCATTGAGAACTGATTTTCTTTCATTTGGAGACTTATCGGTGATTCATGTAGAAGTCGATGTTCACATCCTACCACTATACTAATGACTAAGAATGATCAATCACTTGGAGAGGGTATGTTAACCATTGTATAACATATTTCTAGATTCTTTTTATGTTTGTTGTTTGCTCCTGTAACTTTAGTTGTATTATATAAGCAGACTTTTAGAACACTTAGACATGAATTCACGCTTGGCAAAAACTAGCTTATAAGCATGTAAAATGACAAAAAATGACATCTTCAAAAAACTATTAATTACAATATTTAAGTATATAATTAAAACAAATTTATAACAATATAATATGTTAATTAATACAACCAATGTAGTGAAGAAAAATTAAATAATATAATATGTTAATTAAAAGAATTTAAAATTTATTATTACATATATATTATAAAATTTGAATTTGTTAAAACAAGTTTTAGAACAAATATATATTAACTTATAATTTTAAATAACAGTTACATATATAAAAAATAATAATCAAATAATAACTAAAAAGATATAGTAATTGGTAATTAGAATATATAGATTAATATTAAAATATATATATAAAGATAATTGATATATAAAAATTAATACCAATGTATAATTAAAATTTAATTTAATAATTTTCAGTTAGTATTGAATAATACTTATTAATCAATAATAAATAAATTTTAATAATTAATATTTATTTACAATAATAGTTACTAAACAATAGTTAATATTAATGAGGACATAGATGAAATATTTAAAAAAAAGTTACTCATAAGCTACTTCAAAGTCATCCAAACATGTACCCAAAAAATAAGCTAGCTGTTTTTTACCAAAGGATGCCTTACACACACCTTTACTTTTTGAATCGTTTTATTTGAGTTTGATATTCTTGAAAATTGTATACATTGTGAGGAAGTAGTCCCACCCCTTGGGCACTCTAATAAGTGATGTTCTCTTAGATCTTCTCTTGAAACCGAAAATATTAGTTGTTGGACTACTAAACTTGAAAGTTAAGTTGTAAGTGAAAGTAAGAAGTTGTGGAGAAACCACAAGCACAACGACTCTCCAGAAAAGGGAGAGAGAGCGAAAAAAAATGATGAGGAATCTTGTTCATGAGACTTCAAGCTTCAAAAACGAAGTTTGATTTAATTTCCTCATTCCTTTCATGTTGGTGATAATGATGATAATGATACTCAAATGATGTTGAAGGTTTTCATGAAGCATATGAAGAAGTTGTTGAAATAGCTCAAAAACAAAAAGTATCTCAGCACATGTGCAACGGATTCTCTATAATTTAAAGAAAAAATGAGAACCAAATGCTAAAATATAAGATTTACATTCAATTCTAGCATATTCTCTATTTTAGAGATTTTAATATTAATTATATTATTAAAGTACTCTATAATGTTATCCTCTCTATACATTTAAAAAAAAAGCTTTATACAAAATAATAATCCAATCTCGTTGATAGAAATGTATAAAAACACATTTTTCTCTCCTCACAACATGGTTTGAAGAATTCTCTAAATTTGTAGTTTTCTCTTATTTTGTTTATTTTTAACAATAATATATATAAAATCTGTTAGAGTAAAAGAAAATTAAAATGTTGAATTATAGAATAAAAACGATAACATGGAAATTTTGCTTTAAGAAAATAGATTCTTAAATTAAAGAATAAAGTTATTTTTCTTGAAAGAAAAGGCTACTTTAAAGTTTTAAATTTTTTGATAAATGTGATGGGTGTGAAATTTTAAAAGAAAAACTTTGTAAAGCTCAAAAACAGAATATGCGAAGAATGCAAGGTGTTAAATTAAAAAAAAACTTTTTAAAATGAAAATATGTGTTTGATAAAAAAAAAAATAGAATATTATACTTCAAAAATTCAGCTAATGATATAAATTGGAGTAAATTACGGATTTGGTCCTTGTGGTTTGGTGGATATTACGAAAATGGTCCCTGATCTTCGTTTATTACGGATATGGACTCCACCTATGGATTTTTATAACGAACAGGTCCCTCTGACAAACGACCGTTTTCTTTTCTCCGTTAGACAGACCCACGTGCTTTGCACACGAGGGTATTTTCGTCCAATCACTTTTGGTCCCCCTTTTAAATGGAATTGGTTGCACACGAGGGACCAAAAGTCGTATCATCTTCTTCCTTCTTCAATGGCTCACCGTATGTGTTCCTGTGGAGCTTCAATGGTGGTTCGCACATCGTGGACTAGCTCTAATCCAGGGAGAAGGTTCTACAGTTGTGTAAGTTTAATTTCTTAATCCTAATGTCCATTGATTTTGGTGAATAATCCCTAAGCTCAACCAAAATGATTTGTACAGGGATCAAATTATGGGTTTATTACGTGGTTTGAACCACCGTTATGTTGTAAAGCTACAACTATTATACCTGGATTATTAAGGTCCAACAACGCCATTGAAGAGCAATTGAAGAAAAAAGTTGTGGAAAATCGAATAATGAAGATATTGTTGGTGATTAGTTGGATTTTGTTTTTGGTACTCTGATTCAAGCTGATGGAAACCCTTTGATGTAGTTGTTGGTGATCAGTTGGATTTTGTTTTTGGTAATTTGATTGAAGTTGATGTAAACCGTTGGTGTAGTTGTTTTTGGTAATCTAGTACTGGTTGTTTAGACTTAATTGTGTTTTCCCAGCTGTTAGTTGTTGTTTAGATGGTAATCCAGTATTGGTTGTTAGCAGTTACCATTTTGATGTAATCTTTATTGGTCATCAATATTAAATCATGGTTTTTGGCAAGTTAATTTCCTTAGTTGTTTACATTGTTTTTGGCACTTCTTCAATAAACCAAACCAAAATTGTGTATGGTTAACATTGTGATTGGATTGTAACAAATAAGACAAACAGATTATAAGCAAATAAACAAGTAAGCCAAACAATGTAACCAATAAGCCAAACAAATTATAAACATCCAAAAGGGACATACATTAATAGTTTACCACACTGTTTTTAACACAAAACATCCAAAAGGCACACGCACATCAAATACCAAAAATAAATACTTGTTTTTAAGTCAACACACAAACCAAAAGTTATGCACTTCCCATGAAATTGTCCTTTCATGTTGGTCTTTCCTCTTGTCCCTTACAACTCCTTGAGTTATGCCCTTTCTTTTTGCACTTTGCACAAGTCACAGTCTTGCCAACCCTTGACAATCTACATCCCTCTACAACTGGTTCACTTAATTCTTCATCATTCCTCCTTCTTTTCTTTCTTGGTCTTCCAACCTGTGTATGGTGGACTGGAGGTGTTAATGTGAGAGGGCATTCACTCTTGGTCATTCCTCCCTCCCATTCAAAGGGCAAACCTTGTACTCATACACTGATTTCCAAGTAGCCATTGTGTAACTATCATGCACCCAATTTTCTGGAAGCCCAACTTGTTCTCCATTAAGAGCCATATGCCATAATGTGGCCACTACATGCCTATATGGGATGCCAGACAACTCCCACTTTCTACATGAGCATACCTTCAGAGGAATCAACTACACACTGATCTTTCCATGGACCATTAACCTGATACTTGTCCCCTCCATTCCACTTGACAATATACCGTGCAACATCTTTTTTGGTCTTCTCCAATGCCTTGGTAGCTGCAGGTGTTAGATACCCATCACTCCTTGCAATTAGCTTTTGAACAATCACTATCCTCTTCATTAAATACTCATTGATGTACTCCAATGCTTTTATAATTGGTTTGTCACGACCTTCCACAAGCTGTCTGTTAAAAACCTCACACATATTGTTTATCAAAACATCACAGTGAGCCCTACCTGTAACAACATACCACAATTCAATCTTATAAGTGACTTGTAACTAAACAACATACATACACTTCAATCTTAAAAACGTGTACCTGTGAAGTGTGCTCTAGCCCAATGAACAAGAGGTGTGTCTTTTAAATACTTGTAAGCTTCTTTGTTGACATTCTTCAAGTCTTCCATGCACTTGTCAAACCTTGGTACAGTGGTTGATGTGGCACACTTCCACAACAAGTCCTTGTACAATTTTCCCTTCCAATTCTTCTTCATGTTGTCATGTATGTGTCTCAGGCAGAATATGTGCTCTACACATGGAAATACCTTACATAATGCTGGAAGAATCCCCTGCAAACAATTATATAGACATTAGTCTAATTCTATAATTATATAAACAATTAAACATACACTAGATTAGGGTATACCTTTTGCCTATCACTGATGAAAGTGAAATTAGAATTTCTGCCCAAATCAATGTCATCTCCCAAGCATTCCAGGAACCAACTCCATGAGTCAGTTGTCTCTGCCTCTACAATAGCATAGGCAAGTGGATAAATACCTTGGTTGGGATCAACACCCACAGCTGTTAGGATTTGGCCTGGATAAGGGCCCTTCATGAATGCTCCATCTAGACCAAGCAAATCCTTCTTACATGCTTTGAATCCTTGTTTTAAAGCACCCAAGCAAATGTACAATCTTTTGAACGGCCTTGTTAATGACTCTGGATTTTGCTCAACCTCCACTTCAAGCTTCACTGTGGTGCTTGGGTTGGCTCTCTGAAGTTCTAGGATGTAGTCCCTCAATCCCTTGTATTGCTCTGTGTAATCCCCTTTCACCATGTTTTGTGCAATAACCTTTGCCCTGTAAGCCTTCATGTTAGAAACACCAACTGAGAATTTCCTTTGTAGTCCCTCAGCCAAAGCTTTAAGTAGAATTTATGGGTTTGGAATAATGGTTGCTGCAACCTCTTGAGACAGGAAGGTTGCTGTGCAATGCCTCACATTTCTTGTCTGAAGACAAGTGTGATTATCAATGTAGGTCTTGACCACCCATGTCTGATCCAGTTTGACTGTGGAAACCAACAAAACCCAAGGACAACTTGGCCCATCCTGTGTTGGCCCATCTTGTGTTGGCCCATCCTGTGTTGACCCAATGCTTCTACCCTTGCATACAACCATGATCCTTTGCTTATCATTTTTTATTATACACAGATCCCTTCTTGACTCAATGGAATGCAAAGTAATTGCATTTCTTACCTCTTCCTTGGTTCCAAAATGCTGCCCAACATAGAAATTCCCTTTAGTAGCTTTTGTTTGTTGTTGTTCCTTTCTATGCCTGTGTAAAGACCTTTTCCTGCCACTCTCAAAATCAGAGTCGTCACTACTGTCAAAATCCTCCATATCCAATGGCTCTACATCATAGAAATCCTCATCCTCACACATGTTTTTCTCCCTATCCACTGTGTCACCATCACCTACCTTTGACTTCCCATTCTTCTTGTCAATAACATCCTCTTCCACATCACCCTGTACCACTGTGTCACCATCACCTTCCTTTGACTTCCCTTTCTTGTCACTAATACTTTCTTCTACTTCCTTTAAAGGATCAAAGTCATCTAAGTCACCAACCATGAACTCACCTAACCCAACCATGTCATCCCATTGTTCACTCATCACAAAGTCTTCTTCAACTACTTTATCACCACTTACAACCTGTTCTTCACCCATCACAGGTTGTTCTTCACCTTGTACCACAGGTTGTTCTTCACCCTGTACCACAGGCCTTTGCTCAGCCATCAAAGCTTGTTCTTGACCCTCCCCTGTTTCATACCATTCTAGACAGAGCCTTCTATTGCAACATGATGTATTCACTTCACTAGGTACCTCATCAGGGAGTTCTTCAATAACAACTTGACTAAACTTAGGAGACTTGAAATAAGTAGTTAAGTTGGTAAACCCATGTTCAACATATATGTTAATTAGTTTGTACCTACTGGTATACTTCAACAAATTCAAAATATCTCGGTCATTGCCTAGAGGTTCAAGACCAAAATCTAGGTCAAAATCAGGTTTCATAAAGTAGTAATACATTGCACGTTCACCATCATATCCTAAATCTACCATCATAGCATCAACTTCATGCACACTCAGCTCATCACAGTCTACTAAGCCACATAGTTAATCTTACCGTTAATGTACTCCCTACCTGGTGATTTTGTGAAAACCCCACCATGGTGAAGCTTCATTGATATAAGATTCGGATAATGCTCTGTAAAAATAAATAAAAGTGGTGATCATCTAATCAACAATAAAACAATGTAAAAAACTTAAACAAACTCATCATATACATACCATAAACAAAGTGAATATCAAAATCTTCATTGCTAGTTCGAATGCTCCACATCGCAGGGACCATTGAAGAAGTTTAATTATGGAGAAGATGAAAAGGGTAAACCAGAGGGTTTTGTCTGAAATAAGGGTTTTAACCAAATCAATTTAAAAGGGAGGGAAAAAGGACCAAAAGTGATTGGACGAAAATACCCTCGTGTGCAAAGCACGTGGGTCGGTCTAACGGAGAAAAGAAAATGGTCGTTTGTCAGAGGGACATGTTCGTTATAAAAATCCATAGGTGGAGTCCATATCCGTAATAAACGAAGACCAGAGACCATTTTCGTAATATCCACCAAACCACAGGGACCAAATCCGTAATTTACTCTATAAATTGAATTCTTAAAAAGTAATTTTATCATGAAAATGTTGAATCTAACGATAACAAATCAAACAAAACGCTAAATATCCAAAAAAAAACATCTAGTAATAAAACATGAATTAAATTTTTTAATGAAATCACATTGGAAACAAGTTCAGGCATTGCCTTCGTAAAGATAAAATTTGTCATTAAAAATTTCAATTACTTTCGGATGAATTTCTTTTGCAATATTTCGGGGAGAGAGGAGGGTTTAGGTTGCTCGTTTCCCCCGGTTATTAAGGGGCTGTTTGGCGATTGCTGAATGATTAAGTGGTCAGAATGATTAAGAGGCTCTTATGATATAGTGCAAAATGAAATATGGTTGTTTGGTAACTGTTCATAATGAAATTAGGGTGTTGAATGGTTAAGGGATGCCCAAAATACAAAATCATTTTGAGAGTTTTAGAACCATTAAGAGACATACTTTTTTTACCAAACAAGATTAACCTCTTAGCGATTCAGAGGTTGTCTCTTAATAAAACTATTAAGAGGTAAACAAACAGCTCCTAAATCTCTTTCTCTTTTGCAGTGTTTTCATCTGTAGAAAAAATATTTAATGTTTTTGTATTTTTTTTTCTAAAACAAAAACTAAAGTAAAATATGTTCCCTTTTTAGAAAGAATATTTAATGTTCTTGTATTTTTATTCTCCTGATAAAGTTGTTTAAAAAAAACAGTGAAGCCTCCTTTGGAAAAGTATAAAATAAAATAAAAGGTAAATACTTTATCTCTCACTAAAAAGGTTTAGGATTTATCAATCGAAATGAAAAAAGTTGTTAAATATAATAAACCACCTATTATATCCTCATTTTATTTTTCTCATTACAACCCACACCATTGAAAGCGTGTCGCATGTCCATACTCATGATAAATATGGACATGTAGTCCGCTCTCAAGTAGTTTCTCGATGCTCAAACAAAATGTTACAACTCATGCAACCCTCATTCAAACCATTCATTTAATCTCATTCATCATGTAGACACTTGATTGATGACTGAATTGCGTCAATAATTACTGGTTTCATGCAATAATCTTACATGCAATGCATAGTATTTCATTAAATGTCATGAAATGCATACTTATTCATGAAAGTATCACCTTCATCCATACATCGCATGAACCGTTATGTGCCTCGACATATTTTGCAGAAATTCGACTAAATCAGGTAAATTCATTTAGAGAATCAATGAAAATCCAAATACAATTGACGGTTTAGATGAAGGTTGCACGGGTTGTAACCTTTTACTGGGTTGCAAAATAAATGTGCCCTATATATATATATATATATATATATATATATATTAGAAGGGTTGAAATGAGGATAATGCATATAAATAATTTAAGATTAATTAAATTTTCTCATTCGTTCTTGTTAGTTTAGAGCATCCACAATGGAGGTTCTGGTTTAGGTTCATGATACGGTTTTTATAAGAGCTTTTACTATGAGGTAGAGGCTCTTGTTCAGTATATAGTCTTATTAGGGCATCCGCAATGGTCGACCTATTGCCAAAGACTTGAGGAATAAAAAAAAATAAAAAAATAAGGTGGGACCCACAATAACTTGATCTCAATTTAGAAACCCTCTCACAAGACTTCTTCAAATGACTTGGTCTGCACCAAGTCATTAGTATCAAGCTATTACTTTAATTAATAAACAAATGGTGGGGTCCACCACTCAAAGACTTGATCAAGTCTTTTTTAGTCACCATTGGAGATGCTCTTAGAACCCATATGCTTTAAAAAGAACTCAGGTTCTTGTAAACATTCATTTTTCGTTAAATTTTAGCTTATTATTTACTTCATTTCAAAAAAAAAAGTGATAACACGCATAAGTTAAAATTGATATAATGAAGTATAAATTAATTATTATAAAATTACTTTTTCTAATTTTGTGCTATTTTTTGTTTCTTGTAAACTTTTATACAATCCTTTGTATTAATATGTTTAATTTTTAATTATCTCATATTTTGTCGAATCAAGATTACGAGTGATATGTATTATTAAATATTACTTTAGAAAGATTAATATGTGTAATGTTGCATTTTTTAATTGTAGTATAGAATTATATTTATGTTCTAATTGTTTTTCAAATATGTTCCCAAAATATATGAATTAACAAGTTAAAATTAAGGGAAATTAATTAAAATACCCCAAGTCAAACCAACTGTTACCAAAATACCCTAAAATTTTTCAACTTTGCAAAAATGCCCAAAATACCCGCGATGGGGTCCCGCGATCGCGGGATACGCTGACGTGGCACGTATTTTGGGGCCAAATGCCCCGCGAAGCCCCTCAACTTTGGCCGTGGTGCACTTTTGGTCCCTGCCCGCGATGGCCCAAAAAATTACACTTTTGGTCCCTGAAAATTTACACTTTCAGCCCCTATACTTAGACGAATTTTGCATGCTTTTACTGTTTTTTCCACAATTATTGCAATTTAAAGACCGATTTGTGGTTGAAGTTCATTTGCATGTTTCAATCAATGTTAAATCAATGTTTTTGGAATACCAGTTTGTGGATGAAATGAGAGATTGGTTTTCTGATATGTTGGTTGTTTCATTGATAAATAGACGTAAAATTCAAGCCATAATCCCCACACAACGATTTCATTGTTGGAATATTTCTTTCTGCAATATTTTGTGTTTGAGATACTACTGAAAAAATGAGTTCATCTGTTGCAAAAGCTAAGCTATATTTCTGTTTTGATGGTGAATGGGTGCAAGATAACAATGAGTGGAATTTTGCTTATAAATCTAAGCATGGTGTAAAAGTGTCAGTAAACTACACTTATCAGAAGTTTGTTGCATACGCCATGCAAAAATGTGGAATCAACTCTTCTGATATTTGCAAGTTAGTATTTAAAATGGCGATGGGTCATTTGTGGATTTATCCAACGATGGGGATATCTCTACTTTTCTGCACCTTGCAGTCGATTCAGAAAGACCCCCATTACTCTTTGTGTATCCCGGCGTATCCGACGGTGACGACGACGGTGACGACGACGGTGACGAGGAGGGTGATTCTCAACAAATAGAGCATCCTGATTCTCAACAAATAGAGCAGCCTGATTCTCAACAACAACAACCACCACAACCACACGAATGGCGTACTGCTGGAGTTGCTGATGACGAAACCCACGTTTTCAGAACGGGTAATTCTGAAATAGACAGATCAGACACCGATAATGATGATCACGAAGAATATACCCCTAGTAGAAAATCATGTAGTCAGATAAATGACTTTTTTGATATGCCCCCTATTCTTCCAGACTCCCATACCCAGACACAAAGCTACGAACATACACCTTATATTCGCAGTGAAAGTTTAACAGCAGGTCAGATATTCGATTCGAATGATCTCTTAGCAAGTCAGATCGGACTCAAGTTCTTGGAAGAGGGTTTCCAAAGTCGCGTGCGGGCATCTGACAAAAGCAAATACGTAGTTGAATGTGCTAGAGAAAAGTGTGAGTGGAGGTTGTACGCGATTCACACGGGTCCCAAAGGAGGGGCGATAATGATTAGAAAGTTGCACGACGTACACACTTATACGAGGACGCAACTTAATCCCAACCACAAACAAGCCGGCAAAAAGACTTTGGGTGCGATCCTGAAAAACAAATTTCTTGATGTTAGCAGGTCATTGCGTCCAAAGGACATCGTCCACGACGTTCACCGGCAGTTCGGCGTCACGATTGATTACCACCAAGCGTGGCGTGCGCGCTGCCATGCACTGTTTATGGTGAGAGGCACGTTCGAGGAGTCGTATGAACGACTCCCGACATATTTATATAATTTGCAGCTGCAGAACCCTGGTACTGTCACGCAGCTACGGACCGATTCACGTGGACGGTTTGGGATGTGCTTCGTGGCCCTTGGACCCGCGGTACGTATTTTAACACGTCATATGTTTACACATTATAAACTATAACATTTACACATTATAAACTATAACATTTTAACCTATGTTTTTGCAGATCCGCACATTTTTGGAAAATCTACGTCGTGTCCTGATAATAGACGCAGCCCATTTAAAGGGCCGTTACTTGGGTATGATGTTCCTGGCGGTTGCCATGGACGGGGATAACTCCATCGTTCCAGTAGCTTTCGGCGTAGGCAAGTCCGAAACCGGGGACGAGTGGACTTGGTTTCTGTCCATGTTGAGACAAGCTATCGAAGACCCGCAAGGGTTGGTGTTTATGTCTGACAGGGCTCCTTCCATAAGCGCCGCAATCTCTGCCATGTACCCAAACGCCCCTCACGCCATATGCTATCGACATTTGGAGATGAACGCCAAATCCAAGGACAAACGTATTACCACCTACAAGGATGTCTATTGGGCGGCATGCAGAGCATATACGGATCGGGAGTTTAACAAGTACATGAATATGCTACGATACAGTGTCAAGGAAGCAGCCAAAGTCTTTGACGATGCTGGACCGGAGAGGTGGTCCGCGGCCCATTTTCCTGGACAACGGTATGACATTCTGACCTCGAATAGTGCAGAGTCTGTGAATGCACTCTCCCGTTTTGCGCGTAGATGTCCGATTGTTAATCTTATGGACTACTTTCGGGCCTTTCAACAAGAGTGGTACCAAATTCGACGCCTAAAAGGAGCTAAGATACAAAATGCACTCACACCAACGGCGGAGAATATCGTTCAGTACAGGGCGCGTCGTGCGGCGACATGGCCGGTAAGAGCAATCGGGTATGGGAAGTACGAGGTGCATGATGACTATATTCACGTGATTGTGAATATGGAAGACCACCTTTGTTCGTGTCGCGAATGGGATAAATCTGGGTTACCGTGCGGCCATGCCATCGCTGCAGCAACATATATGGGTCGTACAGATTGCAGCGACTTGGCTGTACCTTTCTTCACGTCCGAATATTACCGGAAAACATACGTGGAGGTAATAAACCCAGCTGGACCCCCTGCAGCATGGGTGTATCCACCCGACCCGCTTCCACCATGCTATCCACCTTTAATGGATAAGAACAGGGTCGGGAGACCGAGAAAGAACGACCGACGTCCATCACGTGGTGAAAGTTCGATACAACGAAGATGTACTCGGTGCCAATGCGTAGGACACACTCGTGGAGAGTGTCCAAATCCCGCCCCTTCAACCGTGCCAAGGAGACATTCTGTCAGTCACACCCCGGGCCCGTCACAGCTTGATACTGTTGATCTAAACACTGATTTGTAAATGATATATTTACACACATACATATGCTTCTAAATGAACATTGATAACACAGCTAGTTTGTATTCCATCCAACAAGCTCTTCATCTTCAATCTTTCTGACCCTTCTTCAACGGCTTCTGCTTTTGCAACCACGTATGGCCATTGTGTACCACAACCCGCACACACTTTAGCAAATGAGTTGAGGGTTGTCATATATTCTACAAGAGGAGTAGGCCCACGAATGAGGTAACCTCTGACTTGACCTTGCATGATGTATCCAACCTAACCGTGGTTCAGCGGCTTAAAAACTACTTTTCAGAGAAATTAACAACAACAAAAAATACAAAACAACAACACAGTAAAAAAAATACAAAACAAGAAAAAAAATACAAAACAACTAAAACAACCACCACCTACTTAAAAATTGATTTAGTTTCATCAATCCAAGCTTGCTTCTCGTTTACCTTCGCTTGAATAATTGCGAAGTCTTGCAGAATATGGTGAATTGCTTCTTGTTCTCGACGAACACGAGCCTCCCTAACTTTTATATCCCCTTTCATCCTTTTGATCTCCCTGTCTTCCTCTTCGATCTTTCTCAAATGGACTGCCTTCCTGTCCATAATTTTTTCCACTCTTCTGTTAGTTCATCTATCTCCTTTTCCTTTTTTGCTATGGCGACCTCGATTTGAGGTGCCATTTTTTCAGGAGTAGCCTTAGGGTTTGATGACGATGCCATTTGTGGATTAAATGAGAGAAGAGAAATCAAGAGAGAAAACAATTCAAAGAAAGAAAGCAAGAGAGAAATCAAGAAAGAAAGCAAGAGGAAGTGTGAATTGTGAATTGCATCTTACTGGTATTTATGGATGAAATCTCAAACATGCAAATGAATTTCAACCACAAATCGGTCTTCAAAGTACAATAATTGTGGAAAAAAACAGTAAAAGCATGCAAGATTCGTCTAAGTTTAGGGGCTGAAAGTGTAAATTTTCAGGGACCAAAAGTGTAAAATTTCAGGGACCAAAACTGTAATTTTTTGGGCCATCGCGGGCAGAGACCAAAAGTGCACCGCGGCCAAAGTTGAGGGGCTTCACGGGGCATTTGGCCCCAAAATACGTGCCACGTCAGCGTATCCCGCGATCGCGGGACCCCATCGCGGGTATTTTGGGCATTTTTGCAAAGTTGAAAAATTTTAGGGTATTTCGGTAACAGTTGGTCAAACTTTGGGTATTTTAATTAATTTCCCTAAAATTAATATAGAAAAGTGAAAATCGATAAATTATATTTGAATTTTTTATAATTTTATAATATATATTAAATTTATATAATATTCATTTTATAAATTAGAAATATGGAAGATGAAATTTTTGTAAGGATCTTCGTTATAAAGTTTTATCGGGCTTCTTTTTTTGTTGAGTTTGAAAAAAAATATGGTAAGTGAGGTTTTTATAGATTCTACTATTGTGGATGTTCTTGTTAACATTTTATTTTTATTATTAAAACGGATTACTGCATTTCTTTTAAGATCCAAAACATTTAAAATGAGAAAAGCTAGAACTTAGCAAATTATACCAAAGGACTAAGTATATTAATCTCTTTAATTTAACATCCATATTTATATACTTTATTTAAAAAATGATCAATTGAGTATTTAAGAATATTCATTATATATTCACATATAAATATGTTTACTTGTATATATAAGAAATTGAGAATTATAATAAACATGATATTTATACGTGAATTCTTTTACAAACAAGCATATGTTATATCATTCACGTACGAATGTCATGCTTATTTTATTATTACATGTGCAATATTAATACATGAATATAAAATTGAATATTTTTAAAATATGCTTGTTCATTCGATATGTTCACATGGAAAAACATAGTGAAGTTCACATGTAAATATAGTGATATCATAAGTACATCGGTAATACATGAATATAAAAGTGGATGTTTTTAAAATGCTCATTTGATATGTTCACATGTAAAAACGTATTGACATTCACATGTAAATATAGTGATATCATAAGTACACCGGTAATGTATTATATGTGAATAGTTTTATAAACAAGGATAAAAGTACAATCTAACATATCAAGTTATTATCATATTGTTTAACCTTTGAGACTAATACATACTTGTATCATTGGTATGAATGTTATTTTACATTCATTTTTACATATGCAAACAAGCATCTTCATGCATATGAGAGTGTACATAAATGAATAATTTTACAAACAAGAGAAGAAAGTACTCGTTTATTTGGTAATATTTTATTACCTCCAATATTTATCAATTTTTAGATATTTTGGATTTAAAAAGAAAGTGAGTAATTCATTATAATTTAAAATATATTTTTATATTATTTTTTGATAGTTTACTAAATTTATTGGGTTGTAACTTTTTTTTGAATAACATACTAAAAGCCACCAAAACGATAGAACAAACAATTACATGTAGGAAATAGTTACGAGAACGTTATGAAGTCAACTCACACAATTAAATTTAAACTTGCTACTCCTATTAGAAACCCAAAAATAAGTCTGAGTTACAATACTGTCAAAGATATCCGTTTTCTTCAACTTGGTCTCGCCAAAAATTGTCACATTCCGGAACGACCATAAGTACCAAAGCATAGTGAGAATAACGGCTTCAAAGCACAGTGAGAATAACGGCTTCAAAGCATAGTGAGAATAACGACCTCAAAGCACACCTTCTCCCAACTCTTCAACCGTAATTAGAAAACCATGTAATCCAAGTCGCATAGAAACTAAACGTCGGGATATTCAAATGTCACCATCAACCGGTATGTCTCCAAATCTCCATCGCCAAAGAGCGCGAAAAAAACAAATGATCACAAGACTCCAAACCCACATCACATAGCGGACAAAGCAAAGAGCCAACATCAATCCCACTCCTATCCAAATTATCCCAAGTGGCTATCATGTTCAAACCCAACGCCAGCAAAAAACATTAACCTTAATAGGAACTAACCGGTTCCATCTAGTACGAATCGAGTCCACAACCAACAATCTGGAATCAATGTAATTTCTAGTAGATGCAACGATAAAAGAACCTGATCCATCCAACGACCACACCCACCGATCTTTCTTACGAGAAATCCTAAACGACTACAACTTATTCCTCAAGGAGAAAAATTGCGCCATCCCCACCCCCCCCCCCCCCCCCCCTCGGCCCGGTTCCCTACGAAAATAACCAAACCAATCATCATTCATTACCCGCTCTTTGACCATAACCTCTTTTATCAAGCTCCAAAGCACGCACTCTCGGATATTCCGTTTTCAAAGGCCCACTTTCCAATCAACTATCATGTCAAAATGAAGTATCTAATCAATCTCCTACTTTTTTCTTACAAAACGATAAAAGATCAACATTTTTACCCCATAGATGGATAAAAACCTTCAAGATCGCCAACCATGTTGTAACTAAGAGCAACTCCAACAGATATGCTAAAATAGAAAAAAGTGAGATTTTAGCAAATTTTTTGCTCCAATAGCTATGCTATACCATATGCTAAAATAGAGAAAAGAAGAGAGAGAAGGTTAAAATCTCCAAATTTGAAGAAATCTCTAAAACTCTATATTTAAGAAAGAGAAATAATATTTTATTCTTTCTCACCAATAGGAGACATTAAAGTTATGTGTTTAGGAGAGAGAAATAATATATTATTAAATATATTGAATATTTTAATAATATATTCAATGATAGAATTGCTAAAATAGAGTAGTTGTTGGAGTTGGATGTAATTTTTTTAAAGATTCTAGTTTTTTATACTCTATTTTAGAAAAATTATAGCATAGCTCTTAGAGATGCTCTAAGTCTCTCATTCTCTATAATTGGATTATTCTTATTTGAATCTATCTCTACAATACTATTCTCTCTGTTCCAAAGTAAGTATCTATATTACTATTTTAGTTTATTTTAAAATAAGTGTCTACTTTTAAAAGTAGTTGTCTACTTTTCTATTCTAAGAGATGGAGAAATTATTTGCTTGCTAATAAAAAGTGTAATAATTATACATTTTAAAACCTTGTGCATTTTTCACTATGGATATTTATTTTGGGATGGATGGAGTAATTTGTATATAATATGCATATATCTATATTTAGGGCCACGTTTAGAGGAAACCGCAAGAAACTGAAAAACTGAGGAACACTCTTATAACCATTCATCTGACGGTATGCATATGTGCATACAAGTAATTTGTCTTGTATGCACACGAGCATAGAAACCAGGAAACATCTTCAATTACTTGTATAACACATGTGCATATCGCTACTGCCCTTGTTACATGCATACTAAAACTATAGATCGTATGAAATGAGTAACATAATAAAATATAAAATTGCATATAATATTAATAATTCAAACACCGACTTATGTTGGTTCTGATTTCAAGATAGAAGTGTTGGTATTTGTGATTTTCTCAATCTAATCTCTGCCAAGTGCTAAGACCACCCGCATGGGGAGGATGGGGTTGGATGAAACACCATCACACCCCTTGGGGTTGGATGGGGATGGGGATGGGGTTGGGCAACCCTGATGGGGTTGGAATGGATGTGGGCCACAATGAAAAATAAACCAATCATAATTCACCATATTTTTCTTTTTTGTTATTTTATTGTTATTTTATTGTTTTTTAGATTAAATAAAAATAAATAAAATGGGATGGTGGTGTGGGATGGATGTGGGGGTTTGTGGGTTAGAATGGGTTGGAAGGGAAAAATGATGTGGCGCTGATGTGGCAGTGAAAAAGTGTGGGTTAGATGGGGTTGGATGCTGATAGTCTAAGGCCATCAGTACCCCATCCCTCTGTCTTTCAAAGATTCCAGCTCCACATCAGCGCCACATCAGCTTTTCTCAATCCTTCACTCAATCCCTAAACACCCTTACCCCATTCCCTCAAACCATTTTGCCACCTCATTTATTTTAATTCTTTTATTTATACATTTAATTATTTAACAAAATAAAAATATTTATATATTTTTTAATAAATAAAAATAAGATAAATAATAAAAATAAAAATTCATACCATTCATTAAAAATAAAAATTACAAAATACAAAACACTACCAATTATAAAATTTTTGAATTTGCTCTTTTCTCGCTAAAGTAACCCTCAAAGCGTTTCCCGTAAGGTGATCATGCGGGGTCATGAAAAACTCGAAGTCTTTCTCAAATCGGTTTGAGCGTTCGATTTCGAGTTCTTGTTCTTGTTCCAACCTATGCCGTTCGAGTTTTGAGCGTTCGATTTCGAGATCGAGTTTTTTCATTTTGTATTCCATTGTATCATCAATCTTGTCGTTGAACGTCGTCAACAACTGAGTAACACTTTCGTCCGTATTCGTCCCGGACGTATTACTCGTTGATGTTTTTTTTGCCTTGTTTCTCCCGATGGGTCGTTGAATTTGCTCGTCATCGTCATCATCGGAAGGTTGGGTACGTTTTGAACCCCGCGATGAAGTTGTCGTCATCGTTGGAACGGCTCCCCATTTTGGACATTTTTTTAGGACGTCCCAAGCTTGTTCGTGAGTGAAAGCAACTTTATGGCGTGCTAGATACCGTTCGTGTGCCGTTCGGGATATATCGGCCTCACTCATCCCGCTTGATCTATTATTGAGCAAGTTGTTGTAGATGCCGCCAAATCAATTAATTCTTTTATTGAGGCCGTTGAACTTGCTATTGAGTTGATGGGTTGATCTATAACCTGATTCACGACCCAAGCGAGTAAAGAACACATGCCCGATTCGGGCCCAAAAACTTCCTACATTTATGTAAAATTAAGTATAAGAATAATAATAATAATAACAATAAAAATAATTACCACCGCTTTGTGCGTTACCGATAACGGGGTCCTCCGAAACGTCAACCCACGCCGACACTAACGCGAGTTCCTCGGCTTTACTCCACGTTTGTTTGGCGGCTTTCGTTGGTCTCGGATTTGATGGTTCCGGGTTAGATTGTTGTGTCGGGATAGATTGTGGTGTGTTTGGGGTAGAAGGTTGGGTTTCCGGAACAATGTCGTCGTCGAGATTGATTGCGGGTGAAGGAAGATTGTAGTTGGCCGGAGTAAAACCTTGTTCAATCAAACCGGGACGTGTAAATTGGTAAGGAAATTGTTGGTGAAATTGTTGGGGAAATTGTTGCGGATATTGTGGCGGATTTTGTTGCGACCATTGTGGCGGAATTTGTTGCGACCATTGCGGACGATACCTTGTTGTGTAAACGCTTGGAAACCAAGCTCTTGATCTTCTTGCGATTGTGGTGTATTCGGTCGGTTACGACGGGATGTAGGTGTTCTGTTTGGATTCATGATGAGAGAGGTGTGAAAAATAAGAGGTTGAGAGAATTTGAGAGAGTTTGAGAGGTATGAAAAATAAGAGGTTGAGAGAATTTGAGAGAGTTTGAGAGGTGTGAAAAATAAGAGGTTGAGAGAATTTTAGAGAGTTTGAGAGGTGTGAGAAATAAGAGGTTGAGGGTTAAATATATAGTGGGATTAAATTGAGAAAAAAATTTATTTATTTTTGTTTAAAAAGAGCCGTTCAACGGCATTATTTTTAAAAATTAAATAATTTTTTTTTTTAATAAACCTTCGGGATGAATCGGGATCCCATCCCCGGAATCCATCCCGCCCCGCTGAGCCCGCAAGGCCCGTAGCCCACCCCCGCTGAGCCCGAAGGCATCCCGAGCCCGGGTACGGATGGCCTAAGAGCATCCACAACAAGGATTTCATAACAATTTCATATGGATTGTAAATGTGACACGTAGGATTGCAAAATTAGAAATTGTAGTGGTTGTGAGTATGATTGCAAAATTAGAAATTGGTTTTGGTAATTTGCAAATGTCAAATCAGTATTTTTTGATGATGTGCCAGTGAATAGTATATGAAATTGTAGGGAATAATTTCTAAATTAGAAATTGCTTTATGTCAAATCATGTTTTGTGATGTTTTGTAGAGAGTATTTAATTGTAGTTTTGTAGAGAGTATTTAATTATAGTTATTTAATTAATAAAATATTTCATATTAAATTATAGTAAAGAGTATTTAATTGTAGTGTTGTTGTTATTTGATTAAAATATAGTTTTTTATGATGTCACATTTGCAATTGAATGAAATTTCATTGTTGTGGGATATAATTTCAAGATAATTGCAAAGCTGATGTGGCCCATTTGCAATTGGGATGAAATTTCATTGTTGCGGATGCTCTAACTCACGTTCGAATTCAAATTTGCTCCTTGAATTCACTTTCAATCCCCTAATTGTTGAATAATAACCAACTAGTCCCTCACTTGATATTTCCTAAAATATGGGTTAAATTTTTGGGGTGTTAAACCACCTGTAACCTCCATCAAAATAATAGAATGGTCCTCCACAAAAGGAATGACCACTTTAGCCTGAAGATGAAGTAATACACAGAAAGAAAGTCTTCAATCTTCATCAAGTTATATATATATATATATATCTGAATAGATAAATCGCCATACTAAAAGTTGGATTGTTATATATATGAATGCGGATATATATATATATATATACAAAGATAGATATAACAAAATATGGATGCACGTTATGTACGACAACAACTATGATGTTACATTCTCCTGCAATTTAAGATGCATATCATACATGGAAGATCCCTAACTCCTAACAGTTGAAAGCACTAAATCATGAAAAATAAAGAAAATCTAGCAACTATATCATTAAGTCCACACACCAATTGTGTGAAACATCTCTTAATCTCACATTCTTCTACTTCATTGCGTACCTTTTGTTTTAATCACCTAAGAAAAGGGCATGACGGGGTGCTTGAAAACCATGTCACGAGCCTCTCGAGACGACTAACCGAGATGTTCATAATTCGCTAGCTAATTGGTCACCGAGCTCAAGAACAGCAGGCGCAATATCTAAAGCATGGAAACCACTTTGTCCAAGCTACAAGCGGAGTTGTTTTTCCGGTTTCTGCCTTGGCCTCTGATGTTTCAGGCTTTGATGGTGGTTCTGGTGCTGGTCCTACCTTTGGTTCTTCTGGAACTCCCATCAGTGAACCATGGGGGTTAGGCGAACTGCCTTTCTCTGTCTCTCCTGCCAAACTTCATGTTTTGAGACGTGGGGAAATCAGTTTTTCAATATAAGATCGAATTGTATTAGACATATGCATGAACGTTGATTCCAATAGTATGTGGATGGTATTTTGATAATATATGTAAGTTAAAGCCAAAACAGCTTACATTGGAAACATAAAAGATTTTGAACTGCTGCTACTCTCTGCAGACAAATAAGAAATACGCTCTCGATCAGCAGAAGATTGTCGATCTTCTTCATTTTCTAAATTTATGGGTTTGTCAAGCATGTTTGATCCTTGATTGCGTACCTGACCCGACTCATGTATTTTATCTTCCCCATCCAATTTGTCACTATATATAGCATCATCTCCTACAAATTGGTTGTCATATGGCGAATTAAGTTGTGGGCTGAATATATAAGCTTCTGCACCATAACCTAGGCCTAGCTCTGGGTTGCAAAAGCTGCCCCCTAACTGAATGCTGAATAATGACTCATTTGATGCCATGCTCCAATCACCTGGAGTACTAGAATTCTTTCTTGCAAACACATGAGATGGGATTCTGTATTTGGAGGATTTTGGACGCTCCATCACTTGGATAGGAGGGCTTTCTGGTGAGCTTGAAGTTCCAGAATCAAGTGATAGTTCCTCAAAATTTTCATCATGTTCAGTAGCTAACGGGTCATCAACTTCCAAGTTTAAAGATGATTTATCATGTTCACTGTCAAAATCTTGAAGCGGATCTTCAAGTAAAGAATCACTGGAGATGGAGGAAGGGCAGGATGTAAAGGAATTCAACCTTTTGGATGATCCTAACTGAATGGATTCATCATGGACAAGGGCAGGAGGCACAATACCATTACTTGTAGTTGCATGCTCTGATTCCAAATCGACAGATGTATGGTTTGATTTATCTAAAGATCCCATATCAGACTACTCGTATATCTGCATGGGATTAGGCATGCACGATGTAAGTGCAAATTGGAAGTATGGAAAAAGAATGTCAAACTGCAATACCCAAGATCTAAAACATTTTCAATAATTACAGTATCGTTGTCGGAAGTCAAGGGAAGTTAATAACAAAATCAAGAAACCTTTGCAATGCTTCGTAAAAGTAGCATCAATCTTTCGTGATACATAAACACATGCACTAACATATCCAAATAAAATTAACTAAGAAAACCTATAGCAAGCATCCATAAAAATCAATTAGTTTCATAATAAGTTCGATGTTCATTGATATTTACTCAAGCTAACTATTGTAACCCGTTCTTGAAGAAGATGACAATGGCTTCCAACTTCTAAGGATATAAATAAAATTTTACCTAAACTTATGGGTGCTAATACGATCATTGTCTCTATAATGTAAATCCAGTGAACACATGTACTAAAGATGTGCGAATACGATTGTATAAATTTAAATATGATATATTCTGATTTGTTCCATCAAGACAATAAAATTCTGCAAATGGAAACTCATTAGTTCAACTAGGACCTATTTAAATCATTTTGCTTGATCATCCATGTCCATATTTGTATTCATTTTTTTTACCTCCACCATGGCTTGGATACGACATTAAAAAAAACACCTAAAATTTTCGAACAAATTCCATCAAGAACAAAAATGAATCAAACAAATCCTTTTTTTTACAGAAATTCCTTCTGTAATATACATATCACAAATATTTGCAAGGTTCATAAGCAATAAGTAAAGAAGGCAAACCTGAAAACAGAGAAGAAGCTCTAGAAAATTGACTCCCAAACTTTAGATCCTCTGTATCTGCCTCCCGTTTATTGGTTTGTTCAATTAGGGGAGGAATTTGAATGATACAAATATACACGTAATTCAGCATAATCTATGATCAAATGCACTCGTAATTGATAAAAACACGCGTCAAAATCCAAAATTACAGTCCACCCTTGTCGGATCGTTTACCACAAGAACCAGATAGGCATCAAAGGGACCATCGACTTCCAGCCTCCGCTACCTGCAACCTATGCCAGGAAATCAGCAGAGACTTTTGGCCTCCGGTCGATCGATGACAAGGTATTATCGTCAAAATTTGATCTTATTGTTTGAAATTAACAATCAACAAAGAATTGTTACGTGATTGTGGTGGTGATGATGATGATGGTGAAAGAGATACAGAGAGAATGTTGATTTTTTTACCTACCGGGAGGAATGGCAAGGTCCCCGGCGTTTCCCTTTCCCCCCCTAATCCTTAACGACGAAATTTTCTGAATTAATTCGTGCACTTTCGATCCAAAAATTAACATTACCCTTAATTTTCTATTCATGCCCTCATCTTTTTATTTTTCTCAATTGCAACCCCACTACTTTTTTATTCTCAAAATACAACATGAAATTTTCAATTGGTAGTTTAACTAAGGGGCCGTTTACAAAACGCTTACCCGGGTAAGTGCTTACCAAGTCACATTAGCTTACCATATGAATATGGCAAGGACTAAGAATCTTACCCGGTAAGAGCGGAAACAAGGACCGAGAGTCTTACCCGGTAAGTGAGTGCGGCGGCTCTTACCACGGTTAGCGCTTACCGGCTAAATTGTTGCATACGATGTCATTTTGGTGGACTAAAATCTTACCCGGGAAGTAAGTGATAGTGTTGAATTTTAGCGGTAAACACTTACCCGGGTAAGTGATTAGGTAAACGGCCCCTAAGTGTCGTTTGTTTACCTTTTAATAGTTCCATTAAGAGACAACTTCTGAATCATTAAGAGGTGAATCTTGTTCGGTAAAAAAAAGACTGCATTTTAATTGTTCTAAAACTCTCTGAATAATTTTTTTATTTTGGGTCTCCCTTAACCATTTAGCGCCCTAATTTCATTCTGAACAATAATCAAACAACCATATTTCATTTTGCACTATATCATTCTGACTACTTAATCATCATGCACCAAAACATTCAGCAACTGTCAAACGACTCCTAATTAAACCATCTATTTACACATACATATTTTTTATATTTTCTTTTGTATATAATTTGATTGAACCATTAATGTAGAGATTTAAGAAAAGAAAGAAAACGAGTTGCTAATATTTAAGATTAAAAATTGATTGAAATAAAATAAAAGGATTTATAGTTTAGTTCATTATTTTGTGAGGTCAAGTAATAGTGTTGACTTATACATTAAAATGAGGTTGATTTGTCAAGTTTCATTAGACTACTTTCAGTTGTTCTGTAGAATATCACATGTTCCATACAAATCTTTAATTATAGTAGTTCATAGTTTATATTTTCGTAATAAACCCAAATTGTACAAACCGTTCAAACCAAATCACATTTTGTCGTCGGGTTTGACCAGTTTAGTCGCTCTATATCGAACCACATGGCTTGGAAATTTTCTCAAATTGCAAGTTGCGGTTTGGTTTGTTAAAATGGGGTGAGATCGTTGAGACCAGATTGCAAACACCCTTAATAAGAAAGGTAAAACCGTTTAATTTGTCAATAGAAAAGAAAGAATGTCTACATAAAGTTCAAAACTTAACATCACAAAAGAAGAACTTGAACTCATGAAAGTTTAACAATAACCGATTTGTAGAGGAAAAATAGAAACAATTTGATTAAAATTGAGTTTGTCGTTTTGTTGTAGAAACTACATCGTCTTTCTGTTGGAATAGTTCAACAAGGACTTGTTTACCAGGGGCGGCCCCAGTAGAATCCCATGTACCATCTCAACTTATTTTTCGCCGGTAGATTAGGTGTGCATGCTGAACTTTGAGTGGTATCCGGGATATTAGAACAATACAAGGAACATTAATAAAAAAACGGGGGGAAATCCCTCGAAATCAACCGAAAAACTGAAAAGTCCATCGAATCAACCAAAAAACTAAAAAATCCATTGAAATCAACCAAAAAATCTGAAAAAGTGTAATACCCTCGAATTTGGAAAGAGCAACTAATTAAAAATTTCGATAATACATCCACAATAACAAAATTTATCCCAATAAACTAACAAGGGAAACACCTCAATTTAAAGTCTACGATTGACCTCAACAAATGATGACCCCAAATTTATTACAAAGACTAAAACCACATCGGGTGTTACTTAATCCAAGTATAAGTTGCTAATCCCAAAGATGAATGAAGAAGACATCACTTAACCAATTCACCTCTCGAGCACATTTCTAGCACACAACCTCTCGCAGTGTCACTAGAACTACTCCCAACCTGAACCTGTTGCACATGCCGACAAATAAAAAGGGTTAGGCTAACGCCTAGTGAGTTCAAGCATTTTATCATGACTATATAAATTCATAAATCGCGAGGGGTGTAGTTTTAATCATGATTTCAAAAGAGTTTACTTTAAATGCAAATCACCCATTTTCCAACTCACTCAAAATTTATGGGAAAAGTTCCCAAAATGTATAAAGCGTTTCCTAAAATGAATTCCAATCCCAACTCATTCAAAACGTGCTTTGACGTTAAATATCCCAAGTATTTATAACGTGGATAAAACTCTAATATTCAAAACATCCAATAAGGACGAGGCGTAGAACTCCGCCAATAAACCATGAAAACGTTTCATATAAATAAAGTGCGTCACCGAAAATATGGATAAAATCTTATACCCAAAAACCACACCTTTCGGTGACGGGGGAGACCCGATTCCATCGAAAGTGACGGGCACACAAAGTTAGGTCACTTATGATGTTACTGGATTACACCTCAAGTCCCGGTCCTAGTTCCCATGCCATAAAGACATCACAACCTCAAACCATAAACAGATTGCCTTTATTGCCTACCCCGCAGAGTTACACCTCAGGGACTTACAGGGACCACATTGCATATCCAGTCTAGACGAGTTACACCTCAAGGACTCCAATGTCCCCCATTGCCTACTCGCTAGTGGCCTCACAGCCTAACGCATATAACCATGCGTTCCAATAGTCCACTCTTCGTGCACAAGGAGATAGAGTGATAGACCATCAAATAAACATCATTTTGAGCAATTAATCTTTTAAGGATATATTTATGATTTCTACACATCAAATATAAAAAATCCCAAATATGGGTGTTTTACAATACTTGTGAAGATAAACACTTCAAAAGAGTCAGACTCATCAAATAACTCAACAATTGATATTTTCAAGTAAAACACACAAACATTTGGAAAATAACATTTTTGGCATGTACAAAGTTTTCACAAATCAACTTGAACTCACCTTGCTATATTTTGACTAAATCTAGATTTTCCCAAACGTAAGCTCCTTTGAAGAAACACGAATCCTCAAGCTCCAAATCTTCCAAAAACCTAAATCCACAATTTCCAACCATAAATATTTATCCCCAAACACTTAGAATTATTTCTCCCAACATATTACACCCAAAATCACCAATACATCGAAACCCTAATTCCCAAAATGAAGAGAAGAGAAGATTACCTTAACCACAACTTGGATTCACCAACCAAACACCTCTAGAGTTACCAAAACGAAGCACAAACTACAAATCCTCAAAATGGAGAAAAAGGGTTGGATGAAACCCTAGAAAACTTTGATGAAGATGATGGAATGAAAGGATTCTTGCTTTAGCTTCCAAAACCATGATACATGAAGAAGGGACACTTGAAAACTTGATTCTTGGGGTCTAAAAGGCTCAAAATCGACATTGGGGGTGAAGGGTTTCGGTTCTTGGGAGAGAAAAACGAAATGGGTGAAGTTAGAATGAGAAAAGTGCTGAAAATCGCGTTTTTAAGGGTCCTGGAACCCCCGGGCGATAGTGACAGTGTCACAATCGCTGGCACAATCGCACGGGTTGTACCGAGAGTTTTTGGCATCCGGCGATTGTGACATGCGATTGTGACAGTGTCACAATCGCCGGGCACTATAGCACAGAGCGTACCGAAACTTGTTTTGGCCATAACTTCTTTGTTTTAGCTCCGTTTTTGCTCCGAAAAGAACCGTTGGACTCGTATTTGAATTCTTCATCCAACAAGAATATAAAATGTAGGATTTAAATCAAAATCCTAATTTTCATATTTATCTTAAAAGTTCCAAAAATCGGGATGTTACAAAAAGTCAACGAAATGATGAACAAAAAATCATAGAAAAAATCTCTCAAAGTCGACCAAAAGACTTAGAAAATACCTCAAAAGTCAAAACAATGGAATTCGACCAAAAACACATTAGAGTATTAAACGACTTTTGCGCCTTTGATACACCTTAAATATGCTCCTGTTCGACAAAAATCTTGGGTCTACTGCTATTGTTTATAATATCATTTCATATTTAAGTGGGTGTTCATGTAGTTAAACTTTCTTAGAATAATAATTAGTTGGAATCCTACACCACCTATCTGGCTATCTTAGATGGGGTTTGATGCTTCTTTCCAACACCAGATAGTGAGATAGATAGGGGAAAAAAAAGATATCCAGCATATTTTCAGATTGCTATGGGAAAGATTGATTCTTGATTATATTCAAAACACCAACGACTGTAGAAGGTTTTAGGGTTTTAATTCGAAATATATAATTTAGTAATTTACCAATATTGTATCATCTCCCCGATTTTTGTTTCACTTATTTTGGTAAATGCATTTTTGTAACACTCAAGTGACATGATCATGTCCTGTCCTGGTCCACATTAGTGCAAAGAAGCTGATGAATCTAAACAAAATAAGACATTTATGCAAACAAAAGGCTAACATATCAAGTTGCCAAGATCTTTAGAACATGAAATCCAATACTGAATGATATTAAAACATCAAAAGATTCAAAGAACATTGTACAACGAATTCTTCAAGAAATACGCGAGTCAAAACATAAAACAACACCCCAAGCAATACAGATACAGGAAGTGCAGGCAAAGCTTTTTGATACAAAGCAAGAAGCATAAGAGTGATACCAAGGCCAGCAATGATAGCAAGATAACACGCGTAAACCGTCATGAAATCATACATCGCAGCCCTTCCTACCAACACACTGTAGAATATAAAATCCCCCAAACCAAGCTTGATCGCACCCGATGAACCCAACCCAATCCCCTCAAGAACCACATTCTCACCCACTGCCCCATGGTCCCTAATTAACGGAGCTGATAGCTCATGAACCTGACCCTGACCCTCTTCAGCATTCGTTATAATTCTCTGATTTTGGGAACTTTCAATGGATTCGGGATCAATGTGGGACCCGGTGAGTGATTCGGGGTTAACTCCATTTCTCCATATCCTTCTTTGACCTATGTTGTTCCTACTAGGATCAATTGTGGGTCTGGCTTCATAAACAAGGGCAGGGATATCTTCATTGCGTGATATCGCGAGTTCGACTAATAATCTCAATGGCCCACCAGGTAACAAAACAGCAGCAAGATCATACAAAGCCATGGCAACTAAAAGCACCCAAGTGGTCCATTCAGGCAACATAGTGAACCAATAAGCAGTCAAAACCCCAATAATCACCATATAAGATTGAGTCACAAAGATTGGGACTTTCGACATGAAAACCGCCAAAACCCCAACAATTGTGAAGTTAAACAATAACAACACATAACTGAAACAATCAATGGCAATATTAAAGACTTGAATCAAGAAAAGAGCAATCTCACCACCCATGAACCCTAAAACAAGAAAAGCAGAGAAACCCATGTAGTATTTCAAGAATTTTGTGCACCTAAAGTAGAAAAGAAGCACCAATAGGAAAGTAACAACTGTCACAACAGCAACAAACACAAGGGAGTTCAATAGGGCGCCTTTGAATTTGTCCCATTCTGAATCAGATGTGGTTTCATCGTAAGCCATGGTGGCTATGGAATTGATTGAAGAAGCGCTTGATGAGTCAGTGTCCAATACTGAGACCAAAATGACCACTAAGAACATGCAGATTGAAACTGGGGTTATGATTCTGATGATTTCTTCACCTAGGGTATGAAGAATGCCTGTGGGTTTTGGATTTTGGTCCATAATTTGATCTGGGTTTCAGTAAAAATCGGAGATTTTGAGGGTTGTAGATAGGAAATTGGATGAAAGATAACCAGTTGGGAGATAAAATCTATTTGGGTGTTCGTGAAATTTGGGGTTACTGAAGAAAGACCTGAAATGCTCGATTTTCTGTTCTACCTGATTGAATCCCCAATTTGGTTGGTAGTGGGTGGTTGCCGTGTTCAGTTCGGGTCTGCCGTTCCTTTTACGGGTCACAACTCAAATAGCCCACAAGATTGTAGATTCTACTCTAGGGATTTAAACGAGCTGAGCCGAGTTGTTATTCGAGTTCGGATCAAAAAAATAAGAGTAAACTCTACTTTTCGTCCCTGAGGTTTAGTCATTTCTTTGAAAGCAACACCTGTGGTTTCATAAGTCGAGTTGTTGTCCTCATGGTTTTGATTTTACACTAGATTTGGGACCTGGTCACTAACGGGGTTAAATGGCTTCGTTAGTGTCAGGGGCAATTTCGTCTTTTCACCATTCTGTCCCATTTTTGTAATTCTATTTGTTTCTTCTTATATTTATAAAGTATATCAAACTTTAGGGACTAAATAGGATTACTTCTATAATATTATATATATATATAATATATATATATAGGGTCTCCTTCTTTTGTTAACTTTTTCATGTATTGCATATATGCACATCGGGAATTGCATATATGCACATATTACAATTGCCTGATGTGCATATATGCACTGGTTAACAAAAGAAGGGGACCCTATATATATATATATATATATATATATATATATATATATATATATATATATATATATATATATATATATACTGGTTAAGTTCATGACAGGACCAAAAACACAAAACCACATCACCATATCCATGGCTGCACCATCTCACCATAACATCATCATCATCTCCTTCTTCTTCCTTTTCCACCACCACCACCCACCATCCACCACCACTACCACCCACCATCCACCACTACCACCCACCATCCACCACTATCACTCACACACACACACACTCTCTCTCACATGCAACACACAACACATACTCACACACACACACACACACACGCACCTCATACACACACACAGTTCTCCGGCCACCACCGCCATTTTCATGGGTTTCATCTAATTTGAAGTTTTTAGCAAGAACTAGGTTGTGAGTGTGTGTACTGTGTGTGAAATGATGACGTGTGTGTGCTCTGTGTGTGTGTGTGTGAGAGAGAGAGTGTGTGCTTTGGGAAGAAGATGAAGAGAGAAAGAGAGTGTTACAAGATGAAGAGAGAAAGAGAGTGTTACAAGGGAGGAAGATTCATGGGTTTTGTTGCTGGTGGTGGCCGGAGTTGCTAGTGGTGGCCGGAGATGTAGTTGGGGGAGGAGGAAGACGAAGTGGATTTTGTCCCTGTGATGTAATATATATATATATATATATATATATATATATATATATTAGAAGTGTTACAATTTGGTCCCTACAGTTTGATAACTTTTACAAATATAAGAAAAAACAAAAAACAATTACAAAAACAGGAAGAAAATGTGAAAAGACGAAATTGCCCCTGACACTAACGAAGCCATTTAACCCCGTTAGTGACCAGGTCCCAAATCTAGCGTAAAATCAAAACCTTGAGGACAACAACTCGACTTATGAAACCACAGGTGTTGGTTTCAAAGAAATGACTAAACCTCAGGGACCAAAAGTAGAGTTTACTCAAAAAATAATATCATGCTCGAGTTCGACTCGGGCTCGATTAATTTTCCAAAGTCGAGTTCGAATATGTTTTCAATGTTCGTTTATGAGCTCGAGTTCGAGATCGATTAACTCGTTTATATACTCAAGCTCAATATTTTTTTATTTTGATTATACAATTTGTAAACATGTAAATATGTCTGGCTCAAAAAACTGTGCGATCGAATGGCTCAGCTCGACTCGAGCTCAAGTAGCTTGTTAAAAGTTCGACTCATTTATACTCCTATTCTACTCTAGGGATAGAGGCTCGATGGCCAAATACTCTAGGGATTCGAAATCGAATCGTATACAATTAATAGGTTCGTTTTATCGGTTCCTAATTTTCTACAAGTTCAGGATTCGGTTCTTCTGCTCTCGGTTCGAGAAACTGAAACATCTATATATTGTCCCGATACCGAACTTGTATATACAGTTCAGTTTCGGTCCTAGTTTTGATCCCACAAAAAAATCAGAATTAATTCGGTATCGATCTTCGACCGATCTCATCCCTATTATACTCGCTCCACCCTATACTATTAAGGAAAGTCCATATGGCATTTGTTAAATAAAATACGTTTGATTTTTGTTTCATGATAAAAACAAAATATGTTCAATAAAAAACAACTTTCAAAAACCATAAGATTGAAAACTAAAACAAAGTATAAATGGCTATGTATTGGATATCTATCTTATATCAATCTTGTTAAACTTAAATAGTTAACACGTATTTTATTCATAAACCGGTTTTGTAACGATATTAAAATGAAACTAATAGTTTTAGGGGCAGATGGATCCAAAGGTTTCTGGTAAGGGTTAGAGCCTCTCCAACAGCTTCCCCAAAATGAGGAAAATGGAGAAAATGAGGATTTTATGCTAATATTGAGCTCCAACATCTTCCCCAAAACTATTCCCAAAATGGAGAAATTTGTGAGAGAATATTTTTTTCTCCAAATATGAAGATCACTCCAAAAATGATTACCAAGTGAGATGACCAATAGAAAGTTTTGAAAATAAATATGTAGAGAGAGAAATAATATTTTAATAGATAAATGGAATATTTTATTATTTTAATTAATGTTGGATTCTCCAAAATAGGGAAGTTGTTGGAGATGAATGTATATTTTTTGGGGGATTTTGGCTTTTGGTTTCCCATTTTGGAGAAATTATGGGGAAGCTGTTGGAGATGCTCTTATAGGCCCCAAAAAATCCAAAAAAAAAAACTATAAGACCATCCACACACCTGCAAGACCTTACTCCTTTCACAAGTGTCACATCAGCTTTGCAATAACACTTTCCACACACATGCGAGACCAAACTCCTTTCTAAACTAATAAATTATAATATAAACAATATAAATAATTATAATATAAATAATATAGATAATTATAATATAACTAATAAATTAATTATAAAATATAGATAACTAAAATTTTACTTTTGTTGAAGAAAAAACCGAATAGAACACAATAGAATGGAGAGAATGAATCGTAATTCTCATTAATCATAAGCCCTTTATATAGGGATGAGTTACAAGTAGATAACTACAAGATATTTCAATTCTAATCTATCTCTATCCCTATCTCTATCGTCATATCCTTTAGATGATGGCACATTTATCCTACAACACTCCCCCTTGTGCCGAGTCAAAGGAGTGAAGGTGCACAATTGTTGTCTCGTTAAAACCTTACGCCAAAATAAAAACCCAGTGGGAAAAATAAAAATACGACGAAGGAAAGAGTACAACGCACTAGTTTCTTTGCAACACATAGACTTTTACTTTAGTCTAATTTTCTCTTAGTTTCGTATATTAATCGTGAGAGTTAAGAAAACATGATGGTATATAAACCGTTGACTCACTAAAACCTTACACCAAGGAACAAAATCCAATGGGAAAAATAAAACATTGGTTGAAGGAAAGAGCACAACATACCAATATTACATATATAGTAGACTCCCCCTTTTGTCTACCATTCCCCCTTATTCGTGCATTGATCAAAGGAGGTTTAAAACATTTACATTTCAATACTTTCTACATGTTTCCCAAATATGGTTTTACGTATTGATTTGGTAAACAAACATGTCACATTTTCCTCACATCTTATTCAGTTCACTTGAATCTTGAGGAGAATTGATTATATAAAAACTTAAGCAAAATATGCTTTGTGTTATAACCCTTGATATATCTTACTTTTATTTCTTCGATACATGATGCATTATTTCCATACATATAATGGTTAAACTCAAAATTACCAGCTCCTCTTATATGTGTAATGATAGTCCTTAACCATATACACTCTTGAATAGTCTCATGGAGAGTAAGATTGTTGATAATATAAGAAGATAGCTATTAAGGGTTTGCTTAGTTTACTTCCAAGCAATCGGCATGTTCCATATGATAATTCCTTATCCAGTTTGGGAACAACCTTTATATCAGTCAAACATATACATAATATCAGAAAATATATACCAAGGCATTGTTTAGTGTTTTTCTATAAGAGTCAGTACTTTTGCCGCTCACAATCTAAGTAGGTATTGAAGTTTCATTATCAATCCATTTATCTCCGTAGGGAAATTATAAGCCCACGTCAATGGTGTCAAAAGATTAATTTGAAATCATTCCAATGACGTTGCGTTGGCGTTGAGCTAAATCTAGCTGACAAGTTCAGTGAGAAGTACAATATACGGTCAAGTGTATTATGTTGAGTACAATAATGCGCCTATTGTACTTAGGTATGGAATTCCAGCTCCTAACACCTCTTCGTCCTCATCCTTTAGACGAAATGGATCTTTCCTTATATCCAACACTTTGACCGATCATGGGATTGCTAATCGGATGCGCTTTGTCCATATTAGGTCGCCTGATCATTCTAGATATATGCGGATCGGTGGATTAATATTCCACAAACTCGGTGTCGTAGCTCAAGTATCTAGACAAAACCAAGTTTTCCCACGATCTTTCATCTCAAATTCAGATTTCAAGTACCTTGTGTTTTCTCTTATTTCATCAAGAGTGCCTATTATGTTCATAACATCGACATATAGAGCTACTATAAAAATCTGGGACTTGTTTTCTTATATAAATACGCAAGGGCAAAGTTCATCGTTCTTATTTATCGTTTCCCAATCAAGTATTCACTCAGGCAGGTATATCACATCCGCATAAATTGCTTTAATCTATAAAGTGAGTGTTTCATATTTATTGTAATCGCATTTCATAGTTTAAAGTTACTTGATATTGGTATAATGCCATCAAGCACTTTTATATATCTCTTAATTTAGATCCCCATAGAGATATGTAGTAACTACACCATTGAGCTGTAATTTCCAGTCCTTCGAAAACTACTTGGCTAATTTAATTAGCAGAACGTTGTCCATCACAAGAGAGTACGTCTTATTGTGGTCAATCCAGTGCGTTGTGAGAAACCTTGCGCCAAAGGAGAGCCTTATATATTATGACTTAATTATTCTCATTACGCTTCCCTAACAAATGATTTATCTATGTCCTACAGGCTTTACACTTGGTCGGTTAGCACTACCGAACCAAATACCTGTTCATTTGTCAAATAATTATCCTGGATTGCTTCTTTTCATTTAGGCCAATTTGCTCTTTGTTGACATTCTTCAACTGAGCATGGTTCGATGACATCGTGCTTTGTTATCTCATAAGCAACGATATATGAAAATATATCATCATTGAGTATGTATGATCTGTCCATCGACTCATATTCATTTGAGATTTCTTTGATCTCTGGAATCAATATTAACTTCGGAGCGTCCTCCAGTAATGATTCATAGACATAGATTTGATCAGAGATAATCTCATGTATTAATGATATATAGTTGTGCCATACTCTTCTCTTCCTTTAGATGAGTATCTATCGAACCAAGTAGCTTCCCCCATTTCCTTTTGGGAGCTACGACCTCAACCACACCTCCACCATGTGTGATTGCAACGTACTTCCAACGACGTTGTGCCCTTGTTTGGGGACTTTTGACCTTACGAGTATATTTGCAGCTCGTATATGTGATCTTGTCACTCTAGATAATATTAAACGTATCAGGTATCGAGTCTGATTCGTTTAACTTCAACTTTACATTGTGAAGTTTTTTTGGGGGGATCAAAATGAGACACAATTGAAATATTCAATGGCACTTCCTGTCGTTCCCATGGAAAATCCTTTTTCCTATCTCTCCCTAACGACAGGAAGGTTGACTCATCAAAGTGACAACCTGCAAATCTAGTGGTAAAGGGATCACTCGTCAAGGGTTCTAATTAGCGGATAATTGTTGGGGGTTCATATCCAACATTTGATGAATCGCCTTTAAGACCCATTTTGGTACGCTGTGGGGGCGTAATTGGCACATATACAATACAGCCAAATATACGTAAATGTAAAATATCAGGCTTATATCTAGTTACCAAGGTACACATAAGTTTGGTTGGTTGGTTGTGGGTCTAAACACGAATAAGTAAAGTTGCATATAATATTGCATTACCCCATGCATATGTGGATAAATTGGTGCGCATAACCAATGCCCTAGCTATCATCTAAATTCTTTTGATGACAACTTTTATCATTCTACGAGACCATTTTATATATACGCATGCGGTACAAATGCAATAATCATCAAATCCTTATGATGTAAATTCTCCAGCATTCTAAGTCATGTAGACTTGATGAGAAAAAATCAGGGTGGTGAGTCCTTAAACGTATAATTAATGTAGGAGTGCAACATTTCATGTGGACTATAATACGACACGTGTTCATCGTGTCAAAACCAGAACCATAAAGTAATTTAATGGTCCGCATTCTGGATGTTTATGTCCATAAATATCACCTTGTATTCGTTGTAAGAATGAAATATTTTTATATTATGTCCTTAGCTTTAGGATGGTCTCATTTCTGATTTCGCTAAGGATAAGGGTATAAAAGTTCTAGGGATTAGAGAGGGCATGTTATGATGGTGGTGTTGCTTCTTGTGCAGTAGAAGTCAACAGTTACAATTTGGTTAATTCCCTCGTTTTATCTTTCACTCGAAAGAGAATGTATCTAAGTGTATTTTGCAATACATAGATCACTATGTCATGACCATGGTGCCCCACGTGGTCATGCCGAAACATATACCTGTCATTGTTCTAAAGTTCTTTATTGGTGACAAAATATGATTTACTAACATAGATAATCCATTAATTTGATACATTAATTTCTCTAATATATTTTGCTTTCATATCATTAGAGTTGATATGCATATACCCATTTTCATTCTTATATTATGATTGGTACGAATATTTTAACAAGGTTCATATTGATATAGTGCTCTAGCAACAAGTGACAGTCCATCGTCTTAGTATTTAGAGGAATTAAAATAATTAATTAAATGAAAATAATCCATTTCTTAGGATTGTATGAGATGCCACAAAAACAATCAAGTTCTCCTCGATACATTCCTACATGGAACGAAGAACGTTGAGAGTTTTGCATTTGTTTTTGATGTGATCATTTACATCTCTAATGGTTATAAACTCATGTGTATATATATACACAAATGCAATTAATTTGATATTTAAAGTGTATTCAAATAAACTTATACTTAACCAATCTTAGATGTGACATAGTTCATTTATAACTTGTCCCATTTTCTATTAGGAGTTCGTTCTCGACTCTTGCCATGAATTTGACCCTTTCCACAACCTTGTCCATATGGTGCATATTTAGCATATGTGTGTGGATTAATATGTTCAACTCATTATCCTTTGGAGTTCTTTCCACCTCCAACGCTTGCCTTATTAACCCCAATAATTTTCTGTATCCGGGTATGTCTAGCGTTGTTAAAAAAAACATTGTTACAACTCATAACCACTTGCATTAAGTTAATGAGTTTGTTAAAGGTTATATTGCAGCTTATAGCCTTATACAGTTATACTGCTTCATTAGTATGATTGGTGATATAGGAAAGATGAAAAGATGTTATTCGCATAATCTTTTGTGAGTTCCTTGCCACAAAGATTGAGGTGTATTTTGAGGCATGACATTTCTTTGTCAAAATCAGTTACCTTCTTGTAATCAAGTAAGTAGGTTTCTTTCCACTGTATGATTAGTTTGAGAAAAATATATGGTACTGAATATTCCCGAATTTCCTTTTTGGGACTACCCACGGTTCTTGGGGGTTTCTAGTTATTCTCTCTGAAGGTTGTGACTGATGTATCGTCTCAAAAATTTTAAAGTATTTAACTGTATCTTAACATCTAGTGTTTTTTTTCTTTAGGGTCAAAATGGTTCGATGACTTTTGCGTATTTTTTTGTGTTTTTTCGAACCTATCTTATGGTAATCAAGTACTTTTGATTCAAAGATGTCGTAGAAAATGGAGAACATATTATTTTCTAAAATAGTGAATTATGGTTTATACTTATTATTTTATGTATGAAATTTCATTATCATAACAATATTGGATTTTTGTATTCTTACATTTTGTTGATAATACTTCATCAATATTTCAATTTGCGAATAAAAACCACTCAATCTATTGGATCTCCAGGTAGTAGGGGAATCACGTGGATTTCTTAAGTCCCTACAAACCTTAGGGTTATTTACACCCGTTTGACAAAATCCAAATCGATATCTTGCGATTTAATTAATTTGAATATAACATTGTTAATTATAGAGCTTTTGGCAAAAGACCAAAATGAATATGAGTTTGGCTTATGAAGCAATTTCAATGTTTCAATACCTTAATACTATTTTAAGATATTTTGTCATTAAACAAATCAATATTAGTTTTTATTTTTGACATAAAGTCAAATTCAAACTTTTAACATCTTAATAGTATTTATGGATCTTTTGGTAAGAGACCAAAATGTAAGGGGGTTGGAAGTGTAACTTCCAAAAATTATTTATAAGATTGAAAATAATGAGTAGAAACTCATAATCAAGATAAACGTTTGAGATTAATTATAAAAACTTTATAATAATCATAATACATTAATAATAACAAAATTTTAACATAATCATAGATGATGGTAATCATAATCATAATAACTAGTGTTATACCCGTCTGTTGGTCGGGTACACGACATGACTTTAATCTATGCATCAATAACCTTAATGGTTACATGTTTACCATCCCTTGATGGAGTGATATGTCAACTCAAAGCCAACACAAAACCATATACAGATATTGTCTAATGAAAAACCAAATATAAACCTTGAATCCAAATCAAAACCATGCATAATTTGTTTTCCACTATTATTTCATAAGAAGATTTACGTGCTAATTAATGTAATATCCACTCCCATTATTTACAATTGACTATTATCTAAATAGTTAACCTCTTATATAAATGCTATCACCTCTCAACACGGACTTAAGTTCATTAGCCCATAATATTACAACTTACAAGAAAGCCATGTATCTTATCATAACTCATATTTACAAATACGTCTGTGATTATAAACTAACAAAGTCTATTTGTCTAGAGATCTATCCATCAAAAAGGCCTATTGACTGCATATTTCAATTAAAGTAAAGCATACAAGTAATTATCATATATTGAATTATCAGTCTTTTTAGCATCATCACATCAAACATATATTTTTACCGAACACCATTTCTGGCTTTATACCGCTTTGGAATGCCTCTAAGCTTATGGTTTCTGCTCAAACCCAACAGCTATAGCCATCACGTATACCATTGCTTACTCTTCTTGAAGCACCGCCTTTCTAGTATCTAGAACATGTTGAAGATGAATCCTATTCCTAATCCATCACAACCAGAAGAAATCAAACAAAGGACTTATATATACTCTAGCAAAAAAAAAGACCAATCTTGACTATTGAGTGCCAAATAAGTTTTTCTCTGAACTTTGAAAGTTAAGAATATAACTGATTGATTAGTTAACCATAAAACCACATTGCAATTATAATTTTTTTGATGAAGACTAAAAGCAGTCGCATCAATTGTAGATTTGAATACAATGTTTGAATGTTAACAATCAAAAAGTTACCTTGCTGGATGGCATCACTTGTGTTAACAATAAATTTCGAGGGTATGTGTCATAATTGAATTCAATTGAATTTGACTAAACACAAAGTATACTTTACTTGGAATATTCTTCATGGATGGCATCACTGACTGTTACCTTGATGCTGATTTTTATAGAAAGTGGGAATGTATGAGTAATCTTCCAAGCAAATGTTGAACGAAGATTGAATCGAAAGTGCAAAAGATCTCGCTAGAGAACGTACCTAATTTAAAATTTGTAATGAGTAAAGATGATATGGATTATCCAAATATAATTAAGCGTAATAATTGTTGTATTAACTATAAAATACCTGGTCACTGGAAAAGTTCTCTAGAATTTTTTGTGTATAACATAAACTTCAGCAAAAGCCTGCTGGTAACTCTTTGGCGACACCTATCAGATAAGAGAAAATCTGAAACCTCAACTTAGTAAAAAAAATCTGAAACCTGAAAAGGGTAGAAATAAAAGAAAGGGGAGAGAGGGATTGTCATATATGTCTATCAGATAAGAGACCCTTACAAACAATCCATTTTGATGCCCGGGAATGTTACCCGGCAAGGTAAGTGAGGGTGGTGACTCTTGCCGGTAAGCATTTAGTAAGCGACCCCTAAGAATTTATTCATACCTCCTGCTCCTGCCGCGGCTCCTTCCGGAATCAACTCTAGAATGACATTGAAATTCCACACCAATATTATGTTTGGTTTGAAGGAATGTGTGGATTTAAAATCCCCCAATTTTCAACGAAATCCCACAACCGAGGGATTTAGAAATCCCACCGGAAAGTTGGTATTTCACGGGATTTCACAGATTTGTTTGTAATCATGTTTTAAAACATATTAAAAACATTCGCTTTATACTAATCAAATATAAAAGATAATATAGTTACTTGTAATTTGTTTTTATAAACTTCTATAAAGTATTGAATCCAATTCCATTTCAAATCCGACAAACCAAACACATTAAAGATTCCAAATTCTTCTAATTCTAAATCATTCCAAGAAATCCAAATCCCCAAAAAACATTCCGTCAAACCAAAGGCCCCACAAGAATATTTGCTAAAGATACCAAAGCATCGATTAGAGAAACCTAAAATTCTACATCAGTTATGAGCAATTGAATGCATATAAGAATCAAATGGGATATAGCTCAAAGGTCTTACCATCTGTATAATTTCATAAGAGACTTTTATGTCCTCTCCGGTATATATTTTTCTTTACGGTTCTGAGTGAAGGAAACACACAACGTAAAGAAAGGTATTAACGCGAAGACATAATTGAGGTATACCGTGAGAATCATCACCTTCGGTTGAAAAGCACTTTTCTTGCAAGTAGAAATAGAGAACCAAAATTTCCAGTCAGGCTCTATTAATCCTATAAATTAATCTCATTTGCTTGGCAAAATAAGAATCCATACAACCTTAACAAATAAAAGATGAAACATTGATAGATAATAGACCAAAATTGATTTACCAAACACCCACCCATTCCATGCCCAAAGCCTCAACCACTTCTTTTTCCAAAAAAATAGCCTCTACCACTGCCAAAGCCATCAAAAGTTCTGCAAATACAAGAACCAACATAAATCCCCACTATGAACCAATCATCACAAAAGAAACAGATTAAAAACTGAGAACACTTCTCACTACTTCCAATCCAATGTTGGAGTATTAATCAAAGCCTGAATTTTTCTGTCCTCCTCAGCTTTGTTTGAAGGGTTGACCGGGTTGATTGATACTCCCGGTGCCACTTCAGCCTTCAGGAATATAGAGAACCTGATATTAAACCAACATGGATTATTTCATCTTCTTGGTTGTAAAAGCTCAATGATGGGAGTGTAGAGAACCAAACTTTTTTGGTGACAATACATATAAAATAATTAATCAGAAAATTAAAAATCATTCAAAGTTAGATCAAGTAACTATAAACGTATTTAAAAATCGATCAGATAATTAAAAACAGATAGTTAACAAAAGTGAAGATTAAAAAAAAATACCTCGAAAGAAGAAAAGGTTGCTAGGAAAGTTGGGATCCCTAAGAACCGTTTCATCATCCACCAAAAGCCATGACCGATTAGATAAGACAAATAACCTGCTATCACACCTTGAAATAAGAAGTATGGTGGCATGTGGTATACCTTAACATTTCTGCCCTAGTTTAACTTGCACAATTGACGGTAAAGAGAGGTTTTAGGTCGAGACCTTCTGAATTTTGAGAAAAATGAATCAATCGAGGAGAATCATCAGAGAGGCCAGGCAGAGATCGTGAATGCTCTGGTGAGTTCGCATTTAAAAAAGAACCGACTGAGGAGAGGTGCCGAACGTGGTGTGAGAGAACTCCGGGGGGGCGTGGAGAGACTGCTAGAAATCAGAAGATAAAATCAATCAGGAACGTAATAAGAAGAACAACCCATAAAAACCCCACAAGAATTCAGTTGAATACTTTGATTCTAGATTGGAAAATCAAAGCGTGAAGAAGAAACATAAACATAAGCAATTTTACTTTACTTGACTCGATTTAGGGTTAAAACCCCCCAAAATCGAAGATCAATCAGCGGTCTGAATCTCCCTGGTAGTAATCGTCGGGTTCTTGTTGTACCGAGCAAGCCTCGAAGAATCTATGATGTTAATTTAGGGTTTCATCCGATCAGAGGTTTGGATGTTTTGTGATTTAGAGAGAAGACTGTGTGATTTGGGTTTAAGGGATGCTGGGATGGATCGTGGGTGGGGAGTTATTCAGTTATCCAGTCCTCCACTGTAACACCCTAAAATTCAGGGCCAATTTAAACCTCAAAATACACGCGTTATGATCATCAAAATATCAGACTTTTATAAACCAAAGTATCATAAGTAAGTTTCTATATATACACAAGGTAGATTAACTTAAATAATCTGATCAATCTAATTATACATCACAATAAGATCAACTAGATTATCTAAGGATTGTCCCAAAAGTCATCAAAAGAATATCCTGATCCTTCGTTATCGCCAAGTCTGATTTCCTTCAACTGAAATCTCACTTCCCAAACTATTTCCCAGAGCCAGTACCTGGTAAGACAGTTTAATTTGAAACATTAGGCTTTCGCCTAGTGAGATTATCCAAATCAAATTAAAATTTAACAACTAAAATATTAACAGATATATCAAACCTGTTTCCAGCCATCTCACCATACCAAGCTCTTATCAACCATTGGAATCCACCTATTCCTTTACTTATGACTAATTCATCTAGTCATCATACTACCAACAAGAATTACTATAAATCCCACCGGACTTATAAATAACTCTAACTCACAGAAATTACAGTTTCCAAACCTGCTTCTTTCTGAATTAAGATTACAATTTCTCAACAATGAAGATATCTCATCTTTCGATTGAAATGGGAATTACAACTCTAAGTCTGCCATTCCTCATTTCATTTCCTCCCCACCTTGAATCACTGGTCTCTCAAATGAGATTTTAAATAATCGCGATCAACAACCACCAGAGACCCTCACGGATGATTCAAGATTCACTCCAACAACTAGAAATACATCCCAACGGTCCCTAGCTAGTAAACGGTTCTCATTATACCGTACTTTATGCCCACTAGACCAGATGTATATTTCTAGCCAACGCCACACAATAATTGTGTATCATCACTCTTTCTATTGTATACTAAGGCTATACAATTCAACATATATTCTATATCTCTATGTACAGAATATTAATTTCAACGATTATCCCTACTTTGCCATTTAGCATCGGGGATTAACATCTCAACAATTAACCACAACTCTGGACTCATAAATAAGTCCTTATAATTTAACATATCATGGTTTTTACATCAACGACAGAGTTATAAACATATAACAAATAGCATATACATATCAGATTGCATTCCACATAAAAGCCTCAAACTACTACTGAAAGACCACAAAATTCGCAAGTCACTGTAGCGAAAAGCTACACTTTTCGCAAGCCAAAGCTGCGAAAACCTCCACTTTTCGCAACCCACTGTTACGAAAACCTCTACTTTTCGCAACCCTCTATTGCGAAAAGTCTAGAACTCGCAACCCTTGGTTGCGAGAACCTCACTTTTCGTAAACCACTGTTGCGAAAACTTTACTGTTCATCGTCACTTTCACCTGTTAAGCCAGTCTCGATTTTTCTTAACCATTAAGCATTCTAAGTGATTTAAATACAAATACACACATCTATTAACATTCTCATTGCTTAATTTTAATAACTCACCTTAATGGAACTGAGCTCTTGATCGAAATCTTCACAACCTCAATTCAATCCTCCCAAAACAGCTCTGCTTCTTCTCCTTCTCGATATCTATCTCTCTGACTCGTTTTCTCTCTTTCTCGCTATATCTCTGTTTTCTTTTCTTTTTAGAATACAAAACAAAAAATCAGTATTATCAAATACTGATTAATTCCTAAGGTGACACCTCATGTTATAACATGAGTCATTAACCCATTTTCCACATAAACCCCAAACTTTCAAATAAGGACAATTCAACCCTCCAAGTTAATTTTCTCCAAAAATAAATTGTACCAAAATACAATTTATCTACTATTAACATAATGAAATTTTCGGAGTGTTACAATACTCCCCAACTTGAAAATGATTTCGTCCCCGAAATCAAACTAAGCAAACAATTGAGGGTATCGTTTCTTCATTTCTTCCTCCGATTCTAAAGCCACATTAACAACTCAAAGATATAATACCATTATACCTATAATCACTCTCTTAGATTGTAATTTATCAAATATTTCTCTAAGATCGATTCTCGCTCCTTCACATAACAATTTTTCTCATCAATTATGCTTCAATAACTATGACAATCCATCATTGCATCCATGATTTACACGTTTCTTTGATACAAAATGCTATCACCTTCTCACATTACTATCGCACCACATAAACACGCTGCAACCAAGCACTAAGGGGTTGTATATCAAAGGTGATAACTCCATTGAACTTGTAGTATGCCTACATTCTTAAGTCCAATATTTCTATCCTTGCTTCCCCACGTTAGTATGGAATACTATTTTCACGTATTACTTGTCTCTTTCTCCCAACTTTCCACATACCGATAGTATTTTCTCCTTATGAAACATAACTAAACAGTTTCACCAAGATTTCTAACTTAAAACATTCAACCAAGTTATCTTGAAACGACATTACCGTTCAAAGTTACTACCATTCTTAGATCTTCAACTAATAATTTCTCGTACATTTCTTTCACACATAAGGAGCAACTTATATTTCTTAACGACCTTGCCTCCGCTACACCACATTGACCGACATACTCATCATCTTTATTAAACTTCCAGTGATTCAAAGTACAACTTAATTGGCAACTCATACCATCAAAATTTCTTTGGATAAACACTCACCACTGCTCCGACATTCTATTCCGATATAAGCCATATTACCAAGTTATCTTACAAACCACATGCTCCATCAACTTTATTGACAACTAGTACTTTTCAACCGGAATTCCCGAAACTTCCATTCGGATACTTCTTTTTTCTAACATCACGTCTCATACTAGATGACACATGTATTTTGCCAATTAATGCTACTACTCGTTCGTACATTCTCCACCCATAATATTTACCACAGACCATGTCTCTCATAGTCATTCGTACATAATTAATTTTATAATCTTGTTTTCTCGCCCAAATACCCGGGTCTATATCACTAAATATCTCCTCCCCAACTTTAGTTGAACTACCACTCACGATTTTCTATTTAACTTGAAACTTATTCGTTCTTACTAGCTCTTTGTGATTCCAATACGTTGCATAGACAGGGTACAATTCCTCACAGATCAACACAATCTATACACCCCCTTTGTTCATCTCTAGTATTTCATTTTTTTAAAATCTTCCACATCGTAAGTAAACACTTATCTAAAAGCAACAGTCCTTCACTGTTCTAACAATCCCACCAAGTGATCCTTCAACTTTTAAGCTCCTGATTTAAACTTAACATTCATACATGATCCCAAAAGGATAACCAATGCATTCACGTCATATAAACTTCAAATTTTTTTAATTTTTTTTAATATTGTTCCTGCAAGTTCAACCCCAAGCCTACGTCAAGCTTATCAAGTCGGGCCAAAGTTCTTAAGACTTAACTGAGTCCAAAACCGAGTCATCTACTCAAAGGATCTAAAGCTTATTTATCAATATTAACTCACGCAATTTAAATACATCTAACTCATATTATGCAACATACGCACCGAGGCGTGATAATCTTATGACCCCTTCATTGCTACTTTCCCAATGAAGTCAATTCATTTGCAAGTACACGTAAATGCAACTCTTTTCACACTCCACAATGCCTATAATACGCCCAGGTTCATTAGTTCCAAAGATACTAAGAACAAGTAAAATATCAAACAGTCTTCACACTTAAGACCAACACTTAAACCGTCACTGGTTCAAATACAATGCAGTTAAGCATATAACACATCCAATACTCCATCTCGAGTCACTAAAACTGACAAACATTCAAAAGACTCATTTGAATATAAATCAGGCCTTTAAGGCCAAAACAAACGTTTGGTTAAACACGTGTCACTCACACGGTTACATAAACCAAAATGCCTCTTTACTCAAAATCTTTACCTTATTAATCCCTTAATTGGCCATCGACCCCAAAATAAAAGTTTATCATTCTCAAAACATTCACATGGTCGGATTTACAAAAATCCCCCAAATGTGTCGCACACACTAATAACCACTTTGCGCATACCCCTCTGCATAACAGCATACCGGTATCGCTCATGGTTTTGTTCATACCCGCACAGGCATACGCGGGACGCATCCAGACCGCACCCAGTGACAGACAAAAGGCCTCATACACCTTACACAACTATCGCCTTCAAAGTCAAAACTTGACATGTCAATACTTCCTTAACCCTGAACCTAATCCTTCCTCCAGACACGACCGACCCTTGGCAACTGTATTACTAGTCACCGAACAAGGATACAGACCCTCATATTATTGTTACTAAAGTCCACTTTCAACTCTCCCACTGTTCATCTCTCGTTTGAATACAATTACTAAAACCACAAACTTTCTCCCAAGGTTTATCCAACACCTCTCCACTCTTGGAGTTCTTTCTTAGCTTACAGCGTAATACTCTACGACCTAGCGAGTTCATAACCTTCGTGCATGACAATATAATAAATAACTCAATCCACCCTTTTCTCATTTAAATAAACAACATTCGGAACAACGTGGGCACGCACGACCCCAATCATTTTCATAACTCCCATGTACTACACAACTGTAAAGCCCGTGTCCCGGTACGTTTTTGTTTAATTTTAATTAATTAAAGTGTTTACTTTTAATTGTTTGTGGTTAGTGTTTTGGTGTCAAAAAATACCAAAAATGTTAGAATGCATGTCGTTTAGTGAAGATTGTAAGATAGGTGTAGTTGGGGGGGGGCTAAAGTGAAACTGTTGGAAAGAGTTGCATGGGTCACGGCCCATGGCCGGTTTCCCATTCCCATTTCTTGTTTTCGTGAAAGCCAAGCAAAACCCAAACCCTTCGATAACCCTACTGCCTTTAGTCTTGTGTATGCGATTGTGAGTAGGGAACGAGAGAGAGAGAGAGGTAGAGAAGAAACCGAGAGAGGGTTAGAGAGAGAGATCGGCGGCGAGAAGAAGGGAGTCGGGAGGCTGATCGCCGGAGGGAAGGACGCCGGAGGAGGAGCGCAGCCACTGCCGCCACCATTTTGTCGTCGAAGGTAAGTTCCGTTCTCTCGTTCTTGTTTTCTTGTCTTCCTCGTCAGTTTTCTCCCGTGACAGCCGCGTCGCGGCGGCCTTGGCCGCTGTAGGCGGCGACTGTGGTATCACCACCGGAGATGGTGATGCTGTGGTGAGTTTTGTTGGGTTGCAAAGACGATCGAGAAAGAGCGAGGTCGGAGGTGCGAGAGGGTGCGGAGTGTGTTGTGTAGTCATCGCCGGAGAGCCGCCGCCGGTCGCCACCGGCGACCGCCACTGCCGGAGATGGCAGTGGGTGGCGCGTGGTGTGACCAGACCTTTGTCACTATAGAGCCCTTAACCCGTGACTTAATCGTTTAAGCCGAATAGTTTAAACCGTCGGTTCTAAAATCACTTTTTATGCGAAAATATGGTTCAGCCCCTGTTTTGTGACGGCAATAACTTTTCCGTCGTAACTCCGATTGAGCCGAAACTGGCGCCCACGCTTCGAGCTCGGGACCGGGCACGTTTTCTGTGTTTTAGCGGAAAACTGGTTCGGCCTCGAGTTGGGAGAAAAAGTGGTCGCAAGTTCTGCGGTTCGTCATTTCATGTGAAAATCCTGGAATCTGTCTCGGTTTTGCGAAAGCCGTAACTTTCTGCTCGTAACTCGTTTTGGGGTGAAATTGGTGCCCAAAGTTCCCTAATCGAGTTGGGAAGGTTTTTCGTGTTTTGCCGAAAGTTCGATTAAGCCCGTAGCTAGGCTGTATTGGGCTGTTTGTGCAGGCTGGACCGAAAACTGGCAGTTTTGGTAACCGTTCGTATTTAATTCATAATAAATTGTAGAAAAATCGTTAGGAGGCGTATATTATGTCCTTGGAACCCTAACTCAGAGGACTTTCTAGTCATGAAATAATATTGGGATTTTTCTGGGTTTAAAGGGGTCGAAACAGGTCCCGAACAGACCTGTTTTGTGGGAACGGAAATTAGTTTTAGTGACGGTTTAAGCGTGTGTCGTGTCATAGGGTCCGAGTCTCGTATTGACACGTTTTAACATGCGTTTAGGTGCTGGAAAGTGACCGTAATTGTGAAGCTTGATTTGTGTTGATTAAGCTAGGCGCGCATTTGAGGTGAGTTCTCTCACTATATCTAATATTAGTTATTTTATCATTGCTGTAGTACGTGTGTGGTAGCTTTATGTGATTGTATTGTGGGACTAGATAGTGGGGTGTCTAGTTGATACTATGTTGCCATGTTAACTCGGTGGGACCGAGGGTCCGGCGGGGCCGGAGGTTTTATACGCGGGGCGTAGAGACTCGGTGGGACCGAGGATTCGGCGGGGCCGAAGATGTTATCATGTGGTCGGTGGGACCGACTGGTGCCTTTTAGGCGGGTGGTTGTGGATATACATGTTTATGATTTGTTCGTAGACCTGTGTGATTGTTTATGTGTCACTATCTGTTTAGGGGTAGTGTGGAATAACTGTATTATTTATGGTGTTTGAATTCACTAAGCTTCGTGCTTACCCTTTTCCCAATAAACTGTGGTTTCAGGTACGAGTGGCTCTAAGGCGTGACGGGTACACACTGGCGCGCAGGATGAGCTGGCTGATATTAGTTTTATTTATTGAACATTGTTTCCGCTGGTTTCTGATTACTTGAACAACATTTATGATTTTGCAATTAATATGTTGGGGTTATTTAATGAGTTTTTATATATGAAGCGTTTAATTAAAAATTTTAATTTTCTTGAAATTTTGGGATGTTACAACTTGCAGCCCGGAGAAGAGAGCTGGAGTTAGAGACCCAAGCCAAGAAGAGAAAGGCAGCACAGGCAGTGACGCCAATCTCAGCGGTGCAAAAGAAGTCAAAGTTTTCTGATTCGCGCGGGAGTTCGAGGAGTGGTGGGTTTAAACCCAGGGATACTAGTGGGAAGAAGACTGTCGGGTGTTTCATGTGTGGGAAGTCCGGTCATCTCAGCCGGGATTGCAAGTCGCCACTGATGATCTGCTTTAGCTGCAAGCAGACGGGCCACGTGAGGGCCAATTGTCCGAATGCGAGAGCAGCTGATGGGGGTGGTGCACAGAGGGCTCCTGCAAATGCCCCACTGCGCATCACTGACGGTCGCACGGGTCAGCCGGGGACAGAGGCAGCCCGAGGTAGAGTCCACCAGCTGAAGGTGGAAGAGGCACAGGCGACGCCTAAGGTGGTGACAGGTATGTTTTATCATCCTCTTTCTTTTCGTCCTTCCTTTTCATGCCTTGTTTCTTTTATTTATATTGTTGTTAATTGTATGATAGGTACGTTTCTAGTTAACTCGGTGCCTGCGGTTGTAATGTTTGATAGCGGGGCTACTCATTCATTTGTGTCTCGCACCTTTAGCGAGAGTTTGGGCCGAGTGGTGGGACGGTTAGGATGCCCTTTGGTAGTCGAGGTTGCCGATGATAGGACCTTGACGGTTACGGATGTGTATCGGGGATGCACGTTGGAAATCTCGGGTGTGAGGTTTCCCATAGACTTGATTCCGATAGCTATGCGAGAGCTTTGTGTGATTGTGGGCATGGATTGGATGGACGCGTTTGATGCGGAAATTGTTTGTCGCAACAAGCAAGTGCGGGTTCGAACCCCAAGCGGGGGAGAGTTGTTGATTCAGGGAGACTCGCCCAGACGGACTACGACAATATGTTCCGCGGCGAGGGCTCGGAGACACCTTCAGCATAGTGGTCAGGGGTACTTGGCGTATGTGATAGACACGCGTAGTGTCGAGGCGAAGAGGACTGCCGAAGATGTGCCAGTCGTGAGGGAGTTTGCCGATGTGTTTCCCGACGAGCTACCGGGGATACCTCCCGAACGACAGGTGGAGTTTCGAATCGATCTGATTCCGGGTGCTGCTTCGGTGGCCAAGGCACCCTATCGCCTGGCTCCACCGGAAATGAAGGAGCTGTATGATCAGTTGCAGGAGCTTCTCAAGAAAGAGTTCATTAAGCCGAGTTGTTCACCCTGGGGAGCTCCGATCTTGTTCGTGAAGAAGAAGGATGGATCTCAACGAATGTGTATTGATTACCGGGAGCTGAATAAGCTTACGGTAAAGAATCGTTATCCTCTGCCAAGGATTGACGACTTGTTTGATCAGTTGCAGGGAGCCTCGTGGTTCTCTAAGATTGACCTGAGATCCGGGTATCATCAGATGCGGGTACGAGGTGAGGATACGGAGAAAACGGCCTTCCGTACGCGGTATGGCCATTACGAGTTCGTGGTGATGCCTTTCGGACTCACCAACGCACCAGCAGCGTTCATGGACCTCATGAACAGGGTATGCAGCCCGATGCTGGATCGCTCGGTGATCGTATTCATCGACGATATCCTCGTATATTCGAAGACGAAAGAAGAGCACGATATGCATTTGCGGGAAGTTTTGGATGTGTTGAGGCGGGAGAAGCTTTATGCTAAGTTCTCCAAGTGTGAATTCTGGTTACGAGAGGTCCAATTCCTAGGACATGTCGTGAATCAGAACGGTATCATGGTCGATCCGGCCAAGATCTCAGCGGTAATGCGGTGGGAGGTGCCGAAAACTCCCACCGAGGTGCGGAGTTTTCTCGGGTTAGCAGGATATTATCGGAGATTTATCCAAGATTTCTCCAAGATTGCCTTGCCTATGACTCGACTGACGAAGAAAACTGCAGCTTTCAGTTGGGGTGAAGAGCAGCAGAAGGCATTTGAGGAGCTACGTAGACGTTTATGCGAGGCTCCTGTGTTAACTTTGCCCGAGGGTATGGAAGATTTGGTGGTTTATTGTGATGCTTCATATCAGGGGTTGGGTGCCGTGCTGATGCAACGCGGCAAGGTCATAGCTTACGCTTCAAGGCAGCTGAAGCCTCACGAAGTGAACTACCCGACTCATGACTTGGAGTTGGGAGCAGTAGTGTTTGCTCTAAAAATTTGGAGACACTATCTTTATGGTGTCAAGTGTACGATCTACACTGATCATAAGAGCCTTAAATACCTGATGGATCAGCAAAATCTTAATATGCGTCAGCGAAGATGGCTTGATGTGGTCAAGGATTACGACTGCGAGATACTTTACCACCCGGGTAAAGCGAATGTAGTCGCGGACGCACTTAGCCGACATCCGGTTGGGGGACCGCTGAAGGGTCTGTGTCAGCGGTTGACAGTGGTTGCACCTCTTTTGGAGTCGATAGGTGTCGCTCAGGAGGTGGCCGTGTTGGCGGAAAATGCAAAACGTGAGAGAGTTTCGGGAGAAGTTCCGAAATTAGTACGGGATAGTCGAGGATTATTGACCCGATATGGTAGAGTTTGGGTCCCATTCACCGGTGGGAACCGACAGATACTATTGGACGAGGCGCATAAGTCCAAGTTTTCGATTCATCCGGGGGCTACCAAAATGTACAGAGACTTACGGGAAGGCTATTGGTGGCCCGGCATGAAGCGGGATGTAGCCAAATGCGTGGAGGTGTGTTTGACCTGTCGGAAGGTCAAGGCGGAGCACCAACGACCGCACGGGAAATTGCAGCCTTTGGAGATTCCGGTGTGGAAGTGGGAGCAGATCACGATGGATTTCATCACGAAGCTTCCCAGAACTCAGCGAGGGAATGATACCATTTGGGTAATTGTGGATCGTCTGACTAAGAGCGCTCACTTCTTGGCGATTAAAGAGAGCTTCTCGGCGGATAAGCTCGCGGAGGTTTTCATCCGAGAGATTGTAACTAGGCACGGGGTGCCAGTCTCGATTGTCTCGGATCGGGATACTCGTTTCACCTCCCGGTTTTGGGAGAAGTTTCAGAATGAAATGGGTACGCGGTTGCATTTCAGTACAGCATTTCATCCTCAGACCGACGGGCAGAGTGAGCGTACTATTCGGACACTTGAAGACATGCTGCGAGCATGTGTTATTGACTTCGGGGGTAGTTGGGATCAGAATCTTCCACTAGCTGAGTTCTCCTATAATAACAGCTATCACGCTAGCATCGGTAGAGCGCCGTACAAAGTGTTGTATGGCAGGAAGTGTCGGACGCCCATTTGTTGGGGCGAGGTTGGTCACAGAGTGCTGGGGAGCACCGATGTTGTGCTAAAGACGACGGAAATGATCCAGATGGTGCGGGATCGGTTAGTCACTGCTCAGAGTCGACAAAAGAGTTACGCCGATAAGAGACGATCGGACTTGGAGTTCCAAGTCGGGGATTACGTTCTTTTGAAAGTGTCACCCTGGAAAGGGGTAATCCGTTTTCGCAAGCGGGGAAAGTTGGGTCCCCGATATATCGGACCGTACAAGGTCATCGCGCGTGTGGGGAAAGTAGCTTACCGATTGGAGCTACCAGAAGAGTTGAGCCTGATCCACAACACGTTCCATGTCTCTCAGTTGCGGAAGTGTGTGATGGATGAGTCTGCAGTAGTTCCCCTCGAAGATATTCAGATTGACGAGCGACTCAACTATGTGGAGAAGCCAGTAGCCATCGTCGAGAGGAAGACGAAGACTCTACGGAACAAAGTCATTGGGTTGGTGAAGGTCCAGTGGCAGCACCGAAAAGGTTCGGAATGGACGTGGGAACCAGAAGCCGAGATGCGGGAAAATTACCCGGAGCTGTTTGCGGGCGTTGACTTCGGGAACGAAGTCTAATCCAAGCGGGGGAGAGTTGTAAAGCCCGTGTCCCGGTACGTTTTTGTTTAATTTTAATTAATTAAAGTGTTTACTTTTAATTGTTTGTGGTTAGTGTTTTGGTGTCAAAAAGGACCAAAAATGTTAGAATGCATGTCGTTTAGTGAAGATTGTAAGATAGGTGTAGTTGGGGGGGGCTAAAGTGAAACTGTTGGAAAGAGTTGCATGGGTTACGGCCCATGGCCGGTTTCCCATTCCCATTTCTTGTTTTCGTGAAAGCCAAGCAAAACCCAAACCCTTCGATAACCCTACTGCCTTTAGACTTGTGTATGCGATTGTGAGTAGGGAACGAGAGAGAGAGAGAGGTAGAGAAGAAACCGAGAGAGGGTTAGAGAGAGAGATCGGCGGCGAGAAGAAGGGAGTCGGGAGGCTGATCGCCGGAGGGAAGGACGTCGGAGGAGGAGCGCAGCCACTGCCGCCACCATTTTGTCGTCGAAGGTAAGTTCCGTTCTCTCGTTCTTGTTTTCTTGTCTTCCTCGTCAGTTTTCTCCCGTGACAGCCGCGTCGCGGCGGCCTTGGCCGCTGTAGGCGGCGACTGTGGTATCACCACCGGAGATGGTGATGCTGTGGTGAGTTTTGTTGGGTTGCAAAGACGATCGAGAAAGAGCGAGGTCGGAGGTGCGAGAGGGTGCGGAGTGTGTTGTGTAGTCATCGCCGGAGAGCCGCCGCCGGTCGCCACCGGCGACCGCCACTGCCGGAGATGGCAGTGGGTGGCGCGTGGTGTGACCAGACCTTTGTCACTATAGAGCCCTTAACCCGTGACTTAATCGTTTAAGCCGAATAGTTTAAACCGTCGGTTCTAAAATCACTTTTTATGCGAAAATATGGTTCAGCCCCTGTTTTGTGACGGCAATAACTTTTCCGTCGTAACTCCGATTGAGCCGAAACTGGCGCCCACGCTTCGAGCTCGGGACCGGGCACGTTTTCTGTGTTTTAGCGGAAAACTGGTTCGGCCTCGAGTTGGGAGAAAAAGTGGTCGCAAGTTCTGCGGTTCGTCATTTCATGTGAAAATCCTGGAATCTGTCTCGGTTTTGCGAAAGCCGTAACTTTCTGCTCGTAACTCGTTTTGGGGTGAAATTGGTGCCCAAAGTTCCCTAATCGAGTTGGGAAGGTTTTTCGTGTTTTGCCGAAAGTTCGATTAAGCCCGTAGCTAGGCTGTATTGGGCTGTTTGTGCAGGCTGGACCGAAAACTGGCAGTTTTGGTAACCGTTCGTATTTAATTCATAATAAATTGTAGAAAAATCGTTAGGAGGCGTATATTATGTCCTTGGAACCCTAACTCAGAGGACTTTCTAGTCATGAAATAATATTGGGATTTTTCTGGGTTTAAAGGGGTCGAAACAGGTCCCGAACAGACCTGTTTTGTGGTAACGGAAATTAGTTTTAGTGACGGTTTAAGCGTGTGTCGTGTCATAGGGTCCGAGTCTCGTATTGACACGTTTTAACATGCGTTTAGGTGCTGGAAAGTGACCGTAATTGTGAAGCTTGATTTGTGTTGATTAAGCTAGGCGCGCATTTGAGGTGAGTTCTCTCACTATATCTAATATTAGTTATTTTATCATTGTTGTAGTACGTGTGTGGTAGCTTTATGTGATTGTATTGTGGGACTAGATAGTGGGGTGTCTAGTTGATACTATGTTGCCATGTTAACTCGGTGGGACCGAGGGTCCGGCGGGGCCGGAGGTTTTATACGCGGGGCGTAGAGACTCGGTGGGACCGAGGATTCGGCGGGGCCGAAGATGTTATCATGTGGTCGGTGGGACCGACTGGTGCCTTTTAGGCGGGTGGTTGTGGATATACATGTTTATGATTTGTTCGTAGACATGTGTGATTGTTTATGTGTCACTATCTGTTTAGGGGTAGTGTGGAATAACTGTATTATTTATGGTGTTTGAATTCACTAAGCTTCGTGCTTACCCTTTTCCCAATAAACTGTGGTTTCAGGTACGAGTGGCTCTAAGGCGTGACGGGTACACACTGGCGCGCAGGATGAGTTGGTTGATATTAGTTTTATTTATTGAACATTGTTTCCGCTGGTTTCTGATTACTTGAACAACATTTATGATTTTGCAATTAATATGTTGGGGTTATTTAATGAGTTTTTATATATGAAGCGTTTAATTAAAAATTTTAATTTTCTTGAAATTTTGGGATGTTACAACTTGCAGCCCGGAGAAGAGAGCTGAAGTTAGAGACCCAAGCCAAGAAGAGAAAGGCAGCACAGGCAGTGACGCCAATCTCAGCGGTGCAAAAGAAGTCAAAGTTTTCTGATTCGCGCGGGAGTTCGAGGAGTGGTGGGTTTAAACCCAGGGATACTAGTGGGAAGAAGACTGTCGGGTGTTTCAAGTGTGGGAAGTCCGGTCATCTCAGCCGGGATTGCAAGTCGCCACTGATGATCTGCTTTAGCTGCAAGCAGACGGGCCACGTGAGGGCCAATTGTCCGAATGCGAGAGCAGCTGATGGGGGTGGTGCACAGAGGGCTCCTGCAAATGCCCCACTGCGCATCACTGACGGTCGCACGGGTCAGCCGGGGACAGAGGCAGCCCGAGGTAGAGTCCACCAGCTGAAGGTGGAAGAGGCACAGGCGACGCCTAAGGTGGTGACAGGTATGTTTTATCATCCTCTTTCTTTTCGTCCTTCCTTTTCATGCCTTGTTTCTTTTATTTATATTGTTGTTAATTGTATGATAGGTACGTTTCTAGTTAACTCGGTGCCTGCGGTTGTAATGTTTGATAGCGGGGCTACTCATTCATTTGTGTCTCGCACCTTTAGCGAGAGTTTGGGCCGAGTGGTGGGACGGTTAGGATGCCCTTTGGTAGTCGAGGTTGCCGATGATAGGACCTTGACGGTTACGGATGTGTATCGGGGATGCACGTTGGAAATCTCGGGTGTGAGGTTTCCCATAGACTTGATTCCGATAGCTATGCGAGAGCTTTGTGTGATTGTGGGCATGGATTGGATGGACGCGTTTGATGCGGAAATTGTTTGTCGCAACAAGCAAGTGCGGGTTCGAACCCCAAGCGGGGGAGAGTTGTTGATTCAGGGAGACTCGCCCAGACGGACTACGACAATATGTTCCGCGGCGAGGGCTCGGAGACACCTTCAGCATAGTGGTCAGGGGTACTTGGCGTATGTGATAGACACGCGTAGTGTCGAGGCGAAGAGGACTGCCGAAGATGTGCCAGTCGTGAGGGAGTTTGCCGATGTGTTTCCCGACGAGCTACCGGGGATACCTCCCGAACGACAGGTGGAGTTTCGAATCGATCTGATTCCGGGTGCTGCTTCGGTGGCCAAGGCACCCTATCGCCTGGCTCCACCGGAAATGAAGGAGCTGTATGATCAGTTGCAGGAGCTTCTCAAGAAAGAGTTCATTAAGCCGAGTTGTTCACCCTGGGGAGCTCCGATCTTGTTCGTGAAGAAGAAGGATGGATCTCAACGAATGTGTATTGATTACCGGGAGCTGAATAAGCTTACGGTAAAGAATCGTTATCCTCTGCCAAGGATTGACGACTTGTTTGATCAGTTGCAGGGAGCCTCGTGGTTCTCTAAGATTGACCTGAGATCCGGGTATCATCAGATGCGGGTACGAGGTGAGGATACGGAGAAAACGGCCTTCCGTACGCGGTATGGCCATTACGAGTTCGTGGTGATGCCTTTCGGACTCACCAACGCACCAGCAGCGTTCATGGACCTCATGAACAGGGTATGCAGCCCGATGCTGGATCGCTCGGTGATCGTATTCATCGACGATATCCTCGTATATTCGAAGACGAAAGAAGAGCACGAGATGCATTTGCGGGAAGTTTTGGATGTGTTGAGGCGGGAGAAGCTTTATGCTAAGTTCTCCAAGTGTGAATTCTGGTTACGAGAGGTCCAATTCCTAGGACATGTCGTGAATCAGAACGGTATCATGGTCGATCCGGCCAAGATCTCAGCGGTAATGCGGTGGGAGGTGCCGAAAACTCCCACCGAGGTGCGGAGTTTTCTCGGGTTAGCAGGATATTATCGGAGATTTATCCAAGATTTCTCCAAGATTGCCTTGCCTATGACTCGACTGACGAAGAAAACTGCAGCTTTCAGTTGGGGTGAAGAGCAGCAGAAGGCATTTGAGGAGCTACGTAGACGTTTATGCGAGGCTCCTGTGTTAACTTTGCCCGAGGGTATGGAAGATTTGGTGGTTTATTGTGATGCTTCATATCAGGGGTTGGGTGCCGTGCTGATGCAACGCGGCAAGGTCATAGCTTACGCTTCAAGGCAGCTGAAGCCTCACGAAGTGAACTACCCGACTCATGACTTGGAGTTGGGAGCAGTAGTGTTTGCTCTAAAAATTTGGAGACACTATCTTTATGGTGTCAAGTGTACGATCTACACTGATCATAAGAGCCTTAAATACCTGATGGATCAGCAAAATCTTAATATGCGTCAGCGAAGATGGCTTGATGTGGTCAAGGATTACGACTGCGAGATACTTTACCACCCGGGTAAAGCGAATGTAGTCGCGGACGCACTTAGCCGACATCCGGTTGGGGGACCGCTGAAGGGTCTGTGTCAGCGGTTGACAGTGGTTGCACCTCTTTTGGAGTCGATAGGTGTCGCTCAGGAGGTGGCCGTGTTGGCGGAAAATGCAAAACGTGAGAGAGTTTCGGGAGAAGTTCCGAAATTAGTACGGGATAGTCGAGGATTATTGACCCGATATGGTAGAGTTTGGGTCCCATTCACCGGTGGGAACCGACAGATACTATTGGACGAGGCGCATAAGTCCAAGTTTTCGATTCATCCGGGGGCTACCAAAATGTACAGAGACTTACGGGAAGGCTATTGGTGGCCCGGCATGAAGCGGGATGTAGCCAAATGCGTGGAGGTGTGTTTGACCTGTCGGAAGGTCAAGGCGGAGCACCAACGACCGCACGGGAAATTGCAGCCTTTGGAGATTCCGGTGTGGAAGTGGGAGCAGATCACGATGGATTTCATCACGAAGCTTCCCAGAACTCAGCGAGGGAATGATACCATTTGGGTAATTGTGGATCGTCTGACTAAGAGCGCTCACTTCTTGGCGATTAAAGAGAGCTTCTCGGCGGATAAGCTCGCGGAGGTTTTCATCCGAGAGATTGTAACTAGGCACGGGGTGCCAGTCTCGATTGTCTCGGATCGGGATACTCGTTTCACCTCCCGGTTTTGGGAGAAGTTTCAGAATGAAATGGGTACGCGGTTGCATTTCAGTACAGCATTTCATCCTCAGACCGACGGGCAGAGTGAGCGTACTATTCGGACACTTGAAGACATGCTGCGAGCATGTGTTATTGACTTCGGGGGTAGTTGGGATCAGAATCTTCCACTAGCTGAGTTCTCCTATAATAACAGCTATCACGCTAGCATCGGTAGAGCGCCGTACAAAGTGTTGTATGGCAGGAAGTGTCGGACGCCCATTTGTTGGGGCGAGGTTGGTCACAGAGTGCTGGGGAGCACCGATGTTGTGCTAAAGACGACGGAAATGATCCAGATGGTGCGGGATCGGTTAGTCACTGCTCAGAGTCGACAAAAGAGTTACGCCGATAAGAGACGATCGGACTTGGAGTTCCAAGTCGGGGATTACGTTCTTTTGAAAGTGTCACCCTGGAAAGGGGTAATCCGTTTTCGCAAGCGGGGAAAGTTGGGTCCCCGATATATCGGACCGTACAAGGTCATCGCGCGTGTGGGGAAAGTAGCTTACCGATTGGAGCTACCAGAAGAGTTGAGCCTGATCCACAACACGTTCCATGTCTCTCAGTTGCGGAAGTGTGTGATGGATGAGTCTGCAGTAGTTCCCCTCGAAGATATTCAGATTGACGAGCGACTCAACTATGTGGAGAAGCCAGTAGCCATCGTCGAGAGGAAGACGAAGACTCTACGGAACAAAGTCATTGGGTTGGTGAAGGTCCAGTGGCAGCACCGAAAAGGTTCGGAATGGACGTGGGAACCAGAAGCCGAGATGCGGGAAAATTACCCGGAGCTGTTTGCGGGCGTTGACTTCGGGGACGAAGTCTAATCCAAGCGGGGGAGAGTTGTAAAGCCCGTGTCCCGGTACGTTTTTGTTTAATTTTAATTAATTAAAGTGTTTACTTTTAATTGTTTGTGGTTAGTGTTTTGGTGTCAAAAAGGACCAAAAATGTTAGAATGCATGTCGTTTAGTGAAGATTGTAAGATAGGTGTAGTTGGGGGGGGGGGGGGGCTAAAGTGAAACTGTTGGAAAGAGTTGCATGGGTTACGGCCCATGGCCGGTTTCCCATTCCCATTTCTTGTTTTCGTGAAAGCCAAGCAAAACCCAAACCCTTCGATAACCCTACTGCCTTTAGACTTGTGTATGCGATTGTGAGTAGGGAACGAGAGAGAGAGAGAGGTAGAGAAGAAACCGAGAGAGGGTTAGAGAGAGAGATCGGCGGCGAGAAGAAGGGAGTCGGGAGGCTGATCGCCGGAGGGAAGGACGCCGGAGGAGGAGCGCAGCCACTGCCGCCACCATTTTGTCGTCGAAGGTAAGTTCCGTTCTCTCGTTCTTGTTTTCTTGTCTTCCTCGTCAGTTTTCTCCCGTGACAGCCGCGTCGCGGCGGCCTTGGCCGCTGTAGGCGGCGACTGTGGTATCACCACCGGAGATGGTGATGCTGTGGTGAGTTTTGTTGGGTTGCAAAGACGATCGAGAAAGAGCGAGGTCGGAGGTGCGAGAGGGTGCGGAGTGTGTTGTGTAGTCATCGCCGGAGAGCCGCCGCCGGTCGCCACCGGCGACCGCCACTGCCGGAGATGGCAGTGGGTGGCGCGTGGTGTGACCAGACCTTTGTCACTATAGAGCCCTTAACCCGTGACTTAATCGTTTAAGCCGAATAGTTTAAACCGTCGGTTCTAAAATCACTTTTTATGCGAAAATATGGTTCAGCCCCTGTTTTGTGACGCCAATAACTTTTCCGTCGTAACTCCGATTGAGCCGAAACTGGCGCCCACGCTTCGAGCTCGGGACCGGGCACGTTTTCTGTGTTTTAGCGGAAAACTGGTTCGGCCTCGAGTTGGGAGAAAAAGTGGTCGCAAGTTCTGCGGTTCGTCATTTCATGTGAAAATCCTGGAATCTGTCTCGGTTTTGCGAAAGCCGTAACTTTCTGCTCGTAACTCGTTTTGGGGTGAAATTGGTGCCCAAAGTTCCCTAATCGAGTTGGGAAGGTTTTTCGTGTTTTGCCGAAAGTTCGATTAAGCCCGTAGCTAGGCTGTATTGGGCTGTTTGTGCAGGCTGGACCGAAAACTGGCAGTTTTGGTAACCGTTCGTATTTAATTCATAATAAATTGTAGAAAAATCGTTAGGAGGCGTATATTATGTCCTTGGAACCCTAACTCAGAGGAATTTCTAGTCATGAAATAATATTGGGATTTTTCTGGGTTTAAAGGGGTCGAAACAGGTCCCGAACAGACCTGTTTTGTGGGAACGGAAATTAGTTTTAGTGACGGTTTAAGCGTGTGTCGTGTCATAGGGTCCGAGTCTCGTATTGACACGTTTTAACATGCGTTTAGGTGCTGGAAAGTGACCGTAATTGTGAAGCTTGATTTGTGTTGATTAAGCTAGGCGCGCATTTGAGGTGAGTTCTCTCACTATATCTAATATTAGTTATTTTATCATTGCTGTAGTACGTGTGTGGTAGTTTTATGTGATTGTATTGTGGGACTAGATAGTGGGGTGTCTAGTTGATACTATGTTGCCATGTTAACTCGGTGGGACCGAGGGTCCGGCGGGGCCGGAGGTTTTATACGCGGGGCGTAGAGACTCGGTGGGACCGAGGATTCGGCGGGGCCGAAGATGTTATCATGTGGTCGGTGGGACCGACTGGTGCCTTTTAGGCGGGTGGTTGTGGATATACATGTTTATGATTTGTTCGTAGACCTGTGTGATTGTTTATGTGTCACTATCTGTTTAGGGGTAGTGTGGAATAACTGTATTATTTATGGTGTTTGAATTCACTAAGCTTCGTGCTTACCCTTTTCCCAATAAACTGTGGTTTCAGGTACGAGTGGCTCTAAGGCGTGACGGGTACACACTGGCGCGCAGGATGAGCTGGCTGATATTAGTTTTATTTATTGAACATTGTTTCCGCTGGTTTCTGATTACTTGAACAACATTTATGATTTTGCAATTAATATGTTGGGGTTATTTAATGAGTTTTTATATATGAAGCGTTTAATTAAAAATTTTAATTTTCTTGAAATTTTGGGATGTTACAACAACGATCTCAAAAATCGTTTGTATATAAATTTTTGTAAAACTCAATCTTTCTCAACCAAAAGATGTTGTTACAACAGTAATATCTTAAATGAAGATCTTTTCATACAACAAAAGTTTAAAATTTACTACCACAAAGTAAACTAATCGTTTCTCACACTCATTTATATGATATCATCAAATCAATACCTTTGTTGGTTATAAAAAGTTTACTGATCAACACTTTCTTGACCTATTTGCTATCATACAACTTTTTATGTAAAGTATGATGTATTTTGCAAGTTGCTAAGCTCCAAAATTTCGTTTAGGCAGCGTAATTGAAATTGCCCTTTTTCTTTAAATACATACTTGCACATACTAATTCGTCCTTGAATAAAACTGTTATTTATGCATTTGGTTTGAAATCAAGAAAACTCATGTAACACACACTAAAACACCATGCATAAAACTTACTCGCAATGAAGGCTACTTACTCAAACAAGGTCAATCGTTTTAATTACGTAACTTATCATTGACACTCTACTTCCGACCAGAGGTCGCCCTCTCGGCCTTATAATAATTGCTATACATGCATTCCATGGCCCCCATACTCAACCATGTCATACTAATTCCGTCTTAATCAATTATCTCATACTCTATCTCTGCACATATCAAATCACCTATTAAAGATTGCCTTGGCGGACTTTCATGAGTCCCACTAATTCCAGGTTGTCCTTCCAACCCCGCAATCATTTACTGCTCTGTCCTCTAAAGGACTTTGGTGGCGTATTCACCATCACTCTACTATAACTTACAGGGATAACAACGAGAAATGGTTATGCACTTACATACATACAAAACGTACTTTACCGATCGTTAGTCACTGTAACAATTCAGAAATAGACATGCTCGTGTAACAATATATTCATAATAACAGTAGCTAATTGAAATTGTGAACATATCCTACAGGAGAATCCCCGTTATCATTGTCACAACACTAATTTCACGTATTTCCGTTACTCTAAGACTATCCCGTCTTAACACTTCTACCCATATCTCACATATCATAACCTATTACATCTCAGCTTAAGTCTAAGTATCTCATCAGCATACTTAGTTCGCTTAAACTAGTGCTCTGATACCATACTGTAACACCCTAAAATTCAGGGCCAACTTAAACCTCAAAATACACGCGTTATGATCATCAAAATATCAGACTTTTATAAACCAAAGGATCATAAGTAAGTTTCTATATATACACAAGGTAGATTAACTTAAATAATCTGATCAATCTAATTATACATCACAATAAGATCAACTAGATTATCTAAGGATTGTCCCAAAAGTCATCAAAAGAATATCCTGATCCTTCGTTATCGCCAAGTCTGATTTCCTTCAACTGAAATCTCACTTCCCAAACTATTTCCCAGAGCCAGTACCTGGTAAGACAGTTTAATTTGAAACATTAGGCTTTCGCCTAGTGAGATTATCCAAATCAAATTAAAATTTAACAACTAAAATATTAACAGATATATCAAACCTGTTTCCAGCCATCTCACCATACCAAGCTCTTATCAACCATTGGAATCCACCTATTCCTTTACTTATGACTAATTCATCTAGTCATCATACTACCAACAAGAATTACTATAAATCCCACCGGACTTATAAATAACTCTAACTCACAGAAATTACAGTTTCCAAACCTGCTTCTTTCTGAATTAAGATTACAATTTCTCAACAATGAAGATATCTCATCTTTCGATTGAAATGGGAATTACAACTCTAAGTCTGCCATTCCTCATTTCATTTCCTCCCCACCTTGAATCACTGGTCTCTCAAATGAGATTTTAAATAATCGCGATCAACAACCACCAGAGACCCTCACGGATGATTCAAGATTCACTCCAACAACTAGAAATACATCCCAACGGTCCCTAGCTAGTAAACGGTTCTCATTATACCGTACTTTATGCCCACTAGACCAGATGTATATTTCTAGCCAACGCCACACAATAATTGTGTATCATCACTCTTTCTATTGTATACTAAGGCTATACAATTCAACATATATTCTATATCTCTATGTACAGAATATTAATTTCAACGATTATCCCTACTTTGCCATTTAGCATCGGGGATTAACATCTCAACAATTAACCACAGCTCTGGACTCATAAATAAGTCCTTATAATTTAACATATCATGGTTTTTACATCAACGACAGAGTTATAAACATATAACAAATAGCATATACATATCAGATTGCATTCCACATAAAAGCCTCAAACTACTACTGAAAGACCACAAAATTCGCAAGTCACTGTAGCGAAAAGCTACACTTTTCGCAAGCCAAAGCTGCGAAAACCTCCACTTTTCGCAACCCACTGTTACGAAAACCTCTACTTTTCGCAACCCTCTATTGCGAAAAGTCTAGAACTCGCAACCCTTGGTTGCGAGAACCTCACTTTTCGCAAACCACTGTTGCGAAAATTTTACTGTTCATCGTCACTTTCACCTGTTAAGCCAGTCTCGATTTTTCTTAACCATTAAGCATTCTAAGTGATTTAAATACAAATACACACATCTATTAACATTCTCATTGCTTAATTTTAAAGAAAGTTGAATAACTCACCTTAATGGAACTGAGCTCTTGATCGAAATCTTCACAACCTCAATTCAATCCTCCCAAAATAGCTCTGCTTCTTCTCCTTCTCGATATCTATCTATCTGACTCGTTTTCTCTCTTTCTCGCTATATCTCTGTTTTCTTTTCTTTTTAGAATACAAAACAAAAAATCAGTATTATCAAATACTGATTAATTCCTAAGGTGACACCTCATGTTATAACATGAGTCATTAACCCATTTTCCACATAAACCCCAAACTTTCAAATAAGGACAATTCAACCCTCCAAGTTAATTTTCTCCAAAAATAAATTGTACCAAAATACAATTTATCTACTATTAACATAATGAAATTTTCGGAGTGTTACATCCACGTTCATGGAGGTTGAAGTAGGGAGAGTCAGAAGTGAGGTTCCATAACCGTGTACTGGGCTGGAGGGAGATGGCTTAATCGTGTAAAGTGAAGAGCTTATTGAATTTAAACGGCCCTGATTTAAAGATGGATTGAATTTAAAGGGCCCAGATCTAACCAAAAGTAGTTAGACTTATCTAGGTCCATATTTTATATAATAGATAATGATAATAGAAAGAATAAGCATAAGTAACTAGAAGTGTTTAAAAGAAGTGCTACCAATTCAAATATGATTAAGCATAAAAAAAATAGTAGTAAATATATAATAATATCTTTACTGGGAAATATATAATAATTTTTATGATAAAATCAATCAAACATTACATTCATAACATGTTAAAGAAATACGAAACATAATAACAATGGAATAGAGAGGGAAAATATATCATTTTCACGACTAGCACTAATTATTATTATTATCTTTTTAGTAATATTATCTTAGTGATAATGTCGAAAATAAAAAACAATTTCATATATATATATATATATTTCAATTTAAATTTAATTCAAAAATAAAACTACAACAATAGCAATATTAATTAATATTAAACGAGATCATCAAATAACAATATTATATTAAAGGAGATAATCAAACTTGTAGCATGGGGATATAAAACAAGTATTTGAATAGTATATTTTCCTAATTAATTATTAAATGGAATTGATTAAAATAAATGCAATAGATTAGATAACAGAATATAAGCAATAAATCAAAAAGCCCAATCTACTCACAAGTCTCAAAGAGCCCTAAAAATCTCTCACTCACATATCATGTAAAACCAGATGAAAGCTTTGGCGCCGTACTCATACCCAAGACACTAACTTTATATATGTTTTTGCTTTATCTTCAATCCATTAACGGAAAATCAATGGATGTCTAAGTCCAAGAAGTGAGTCAATTCTAGGTGAGATTTGATTCCCACGGTTTTATCTACTGGACCGATTTAATGGGTTTGAGTGATTATAGACAGGCAATATATAGGATTCATAAATTAATAGATTTTAATCTGGTTATGATCATATTTAACACTAAACAACTTGATATTGTTGAAGCAAGGACGTAAAAGATTGATTACGCATCAAACCATCGATATGCAACATGAACATAATCAAGTTATTATGATACTGAACATAAAATAATCGAAACGTACCTTATTTAATTGATGGTGCAGTAGCCAAACAAGTTGGATTGTAGAAGCATTCGAGACTGATTGATGAAGTTGGAAGCCGTGAACTGATTGAGCGTACGTGCTGATAACGTGTTGAAGAAAAAACTGAATAGAACACACTAGAATGGAGAGAATGAATCGTAATTCTCATTAATCATAAGCCCTTTATATAGGGATGAGTTACAAGTAGATAACTACAAGATATTTCAATTATAATCTATCTCTATCCCTATCTCTATCGTCATATCCTTTAGACGATGACACATTTATCCTACAACAACTTTTGTTTTCTTTTATTATATTTTGTGTAAATATAATTTAACAGTTTAAATAAAAAACATTGCATAAAAATATCATTTTTTTAAATAAAGCATGGGTAAGAAATTTTAATAAAAATATTAAAAAAATAATGTTCAAATAAACTAATAAATGAATTAAATTTAATAAACATATTAATAATAATTAATGTTTAAACAAACAAACAAACTAATTAAATTAAAAAATGTGTTTGTTTAATATATTTAATTTGTTGAAAGGCCTTGCAAGTTTAGCAAGATGGGAGTGGTCTTGCAAGGCCTTGCAAGACACATGACATGTCATGTCATCTTGCAAGAGCTCTTGCAAGACGTGTGTGGATGCTCTAACTATTTAGTAAAATTACCAATGAAATTTTCCCTTCTAGGTAAAATTTTCTATCGGGGGCAAGGCCTCAACCTCTGTTGTCTTGATTTTATTTTCTTAGTAGAATTTTCTATTGTTTGTTCTTTTAGTCATCTGGTTTACTATGAATCAATCGATTTTTTAAGGGTGTCCTAGGCTATGCCTAGACTAAACTCTTACCAAATTATGATTGCAAGACATCAGCCTTGATTAAACCCAGTGACCACAATTGTTGTGAACGCCTGAATTCTATGCAGATGGGATAAAAGTTATTTCCTTAAATTTCACCACACACACATTGTAACACCTCGATATTTCCGTAATTTTGTATATGGAAAATCTGTTTTAATAATAAAAGTTATTTGAAAGATTGTGTCATTAGTTAAAATTTAAGGGCCAAGGTGTAATTAGTATTTTTTTTTGGGGGGGGGGGGGCTAAATGGTAAAATTCAGAATTGAGATATTTATATGAAAATATCAGGTTCAATTGATTATCTGATTTTGGGTAAGTTTTGAGTCGGTGGGAAGCAGAAAGAACAAAGAGCCTTGCGACTTCAGTTTCTTGGCAAGAAATCCAACCCTAGTTTCCAATTAATTGAGAAAAGTTGGATGTTTATAAATCAGGTTTACTTCTAATTAGGTTATTAAATCTTTGGAGAATCAAATCAGAAGTTAGTATTGTTGAGTTGAATCAATCTGCACAGGTTTAAAGTTGGCTTATGTTTCAGGTGAGTTCATATCTTCTTCTAAATGATTTCAATTGAAATTGAATGTTATATTTGGTAGCAAACTATCTGAATCACTTGGTAAATATGTATTAAGATGGAAGCGACCAAGAAATTGAATTTAGATGAGCTTTTAGAGTAAAATTGACGTACAAGTCGAAGATCTGGTATGAGATCCGGAGTGGGATCCAGAGTGGAATTCGGTATGAGATCCGGAGTGGGACCCGATTTCGTTGAGATCCGGTGTGGGACCCGATTTCGTTGATATCCGGTTTGGGATCCTGGTTCGATCTAAGTTCCAGTCTCAATTGGAGTCCCGGTTTCGGACAGTTCCGGACTTGGTACTGATTCCGGATGGTTCCGGATTTTGAGTCCGAAATACTTTTTCGGACAAGTTTTCGGACAGTCCGGATATAGGTTCCCCGTGCTAAGTCGCCGAAGAGGGACAATTGAGAATAAGGATATGATATTATTTGGAATTCTCAGCTTTGAGAATATAATATGAAATGTTTGTGCATTCGAGTAAATATGCACGCATGCTAGTGAGTGTAATGGATCCATATGCACTGACAGTAATTGTAACGTGGAATAGGCATAAAGTAACATGTAATTCCTATTTCGTAAGGTGATGAGAAATGAGGAATAGGAATAAAGTAAATTGTAATCCCCATTTCGTGTTGTGAGTAGAAATCTGGGAATATGCATAAAGTAAATTGTAATTCCTGACTTCTATGGGAAGGTAAGAGATAAACATAAAGTAAATTGTAATCTCTACTTCCACTCCAAGAAATAGGCATAAAGTAAATTATAATTTTTTGGACATGAGCGATAATCTAGAATCTGTAATGATTCGTAGTAGGCTATCGAATGTAATGATATGACTTTGTGAATGTTAGTCATACTCATGGAATCGGGTATGTTCCCGTTATGGTAAGATGTGTAGACGTACGGTAAGAATGATGGCAAACCAGGTTTGTTTATACGCTTTGATTACTTGAATTTCCAAAGCTGATAAAGTTTTAATTTGAAAATGGATATTCTCACTAGGCGTAAGCCTAATCGTTTCAAATTAATTTTTTTACCAGGTACGAGCTCGGGGAAGTAACGGGAAGAGGGACGAGTGTTTTGGTATTCAACTTTTGGTGATAAGTGGAGAAGTTAGCATATGCGATGATGCTTTTGATGAATGACCTAGACAACCAATTTAATCTAATCATAGTTGTCAGGATTAGATTAACATGTTGTTTTGATAATTCGAAAATGTGTATATGAACCCTCATAGTTAATTCTCCGCTTATGTATAAAATTTTGAATGAAATTATGATTAACTCTGATGAATTTTAAGATTTAAATTGACCATGATTTTAGGGTGTTACACACATGGTCTTAACCAGTACGCCACAACCGTTATGATTGAATCAATTGAATTTTGTTTGAATATGTAATGTGTTCATTTGCTTTAAGTTTAAAATATATAGGAAACATATAAAAATAGTTGTATAATGTGTCAGCTTAATAGTAAAATCAACAAAAAACAGAACCAAATAAGTTATCTTTATCTAGTTGACCAAACTGTTTAACACGAAAAACGAAAACCCTGGTTCATGTGAATTATTTAGTTTTGAATTTTTTTTTGACACCCCTAACTCTGCCCCTAACATTTGATAAGAGACCATAAGTATTTTTTTTGTGGACACCGACAGGGTTGAAAATGCAATAAATCAAACGATAGGGATAAGTTTAGAAATAGGGCTATTCTAGGGTGTTGTACAAAATTTATGGTGCACATCTTCTAAGTCAATCAACGGCGTGCACTTCCCCGAATACGATCCAACGGTGTATACCGATTCAACCCTCCATATATAGAAATACCCCCAAAAAATCTCATAAACCCTCGTTGTCAGCTGCAAAACCAAAAAGCCCTCGTCTAGGGTTTTATTTCATCAACGCACTCTCAGTAAGATCAGCGTATCGGAGGTACTTCTTTCTTCTCTCTTTGCATTCTTATCGATGTGTTATGAGATTAATCGAGTTTTTGCTGATGTAAATGCATCATGTACATATATACATGTGTGTTTGTGATTTATATACGTATGTGTTCGACATGATTCTATTCTGGCTGTCTACGGAGCTTCTTGTATCTGTTATGATCAGGTCTAAGTGTTATGAGAAGACTTGGACCTGATCGTTTCGTTCTTTTTGTTTAATTTATGTTTTGTGTTTCGTGTAACTTGTTTCGAGGAACTAGTTCTAATCAGTGATAAATATGATTAGAAATGAAAATAGTTGTTGATTTAGAGAAGAAAATGGGTGAAAACTGAAAAGAAGTTGATAAAGCTCATACCTAGTGGTGAATGTTGTATTTTACATCCATGAGGTTTTAGTGATTCTTTCTAGTTGATTGTGTTTATTAGTAGATATTAAAACAATTTAAGAACTGTGAGGTGAAGATTCCAGGTTTAATATTTTGCTTCTTGTCTCTATTTGTTTTCTTATAATTATGTTTTGATCTCCTGTGGGTGTCCTGTCTGCAAACAGTACAACTGTGGAGACCAATTTGATAGGTTATGATTTATATGGTTAGAGCAACCGTGCTTACTTTTGGAATTTGTGGATTAACTTTGTGGAACTCAAGAACTGTGCAACTTTTTGCTTGCTCTGTAATGCTTATATAAATTAGAGTAACATTACTCTGGCATGCGTTTTGGCTTGTTAGATTGTACCGTGGAATGTCTCTTTATTAACCCCTGAAATGTTGTATTTCAGGATACAATATACGACCATGGCTTTTTTCAACAGAGCTAGTAATATACTAAGGCAGGCAGCGAGTAAGCACATCAATCATGAAATGTCAGTGGCCAGTCCATCTATCTTTCAAATGATAAGATGCATGTCGAGTTCGAAAGTCTTTGTGGGAGGTAATCTCAAATTAAACAGGAAACAGATAGGATATTTTGGCTTTTGATCTTTTTAGTGATGCTCATGATTCATTTTGTTGCAGGATTGGCATGGGCTACAGATGATATGAGCTTGAGGGATGCTTTTAGCGCATATGGGGAAGTTCATGAAGGTATGGATGTTAAGTTAGAGTAGAGCTGTATATTGAACTTGTATTTGTTATGCCTGAAGATACTGGGGCTTCTAAGCATGTTTTGTAATGATCTCTGGTTGAGATAAGAGTCCTGTGGGTCCAAGTAATTAGACTTATTTCTATGTGTTGTAGATACTTGATACAAAGATTTTGTTACTGCTCTATGGTTGTCTTGATTGCTATGATAAGCTTAATCTGATTTGAGGTTGATGTTACTCTTTCACCTGCTATATTGCTGCTGGATTTTCTTTTTTCATATATGGACAACAACCTATGTCTATATCTCCTGATTGTAAATTAAAGTATATTTTGTGAAAAAAGCCTCATAGCTTCTTATGACATGCAACAGCTCGAGTTATCATGGATAGAGAAACTGGCCGGTCCAGAGGTTTTGGCTTTGTTACTTATGCCGATTCTGAGGCTGCTTCTGCTGCAATCCAGGCGATGGATCAACGGGTATTAATCTGCTTTTCAGTCTTTTTGGTTACTTGCTTTATTATATCCCCTGGTCTGATAGAAATTGCAATGTTTAACTTGACGTTTATCTTATGGAATTGGTAGGTTTTAATCAAAAACATCTTTATTAAAGACAAAAGATGAAACTTTTATATTCAAACCAACAACTTTTATTTATTTTAATAATAACGTCAAATGGATAATTTCATGAGAACCTTCAGAAATGGATATGTTCCCATTCTCACGAGATACTAGTCGAAACCCTATGTTTGCTTTATTTTGTTTCTAGTAGACTGATGTACCTTCTCCAGTACTCTATGCTAAAAATCTTTTGTGATTTTTTTTGCAGGAGTTGAATGGGCGAACGGTGAGAGTGAACTACGCTAACGATAGACCACAAGGAGGTGGTGGCGGTTATGGAGGAGGTGGTGGCTATGGTGGAGGTGGGGGTTATGGTGGCGGCGGCTATGGAGGTCAGAGTGGTGGTGGTTATGGAGGTCAGACTGGTGGTGGCGGCTACGGAGGTCAGGGTGGTGGTGGTTATGGAGGTGCTAGTGTTGGAGGCTACGGTGGTGAGAGCCAACAGGCGGCAGCTGGTGGTGATAGTTTCGGAAGTGGTGGATATGGTGGAAATAGCTATGCTGGTGGTGGTGGTGAAAGTCAAAGCTTTGCTGGTGGTAATGCCGATGGTGCAAACTCTTTTGCCGCTGATGATGGTCAAGTAGAAGGAAGCTACAGAGACGATGATCAGACTGACGACTTTGCCAAAAGGGCTTGACCTGTTGAGGGCCAAGTTAAATTTCAAGTGGACTGCTGTTTGCAAGCTTATTATGGTCTGTTATTTTCAAGTGTTTTAACTTTGAAGTTGCAATGTGAACTTGGTCTCAATCGGGTAAAACTTCATTAATGTTTGAGAACAAATTAGTGCATAAGATTGATCGGGTGAACGTTTTGTTTAAAGATGTTGCATTTCAATATCAAATTTATATTACTTGTTTTTTAATCCTTTGCTTTCAGGGAAAAAGAAGTCTTGATTTGCACATTCTAGTTTTGCTATAAAAATGCATAAAAAAAACTGGTCTCAATCCTTGTGCCCATGCAACGAATTGTAGCTCAAAAGCGTCGTTCTTTAAACAAATTTATAAAATAACATGACCGTTATCTTAAAGATTCATATTAAAATAAAGTAGAACATTAAAATTGAGATGTATCCTGTATATATATATATATATATATAGACTTGAGATCATGTGAGATCAAGCTATTTTCGTGAGACCACAAAAATAAAACTAAACCTTCACATCAAATGACTGTGAAGGTAAACCTTCACAGTGTTTTTGTTGTGAAGGTTCGCTGTTTTTCATACATTTACAATAAATCGCTGTGAAGGTTTAGTGTTATTTTGTGGTCTCACGAAAACATGTTGGTCTCACGTGAACCCAACCCTATATATATATATATATATATAATTTTGTATATTATCTTTAAGGATATTATACTGTTTGAATTTATAAAAATAACCAATTAAGGGGTTGTTTGGGATTGCTTATTTAAAACAACTTATGCTTATTTTTAAAAGTGTTTATCAACTTATGTCGTTAAAAAGGAGTTGAAGGTAAAAATGTAATTTGAACAAATAAGTTATAAGCAGTTTCAAATAAGTTAGAATGGATTAACTTATCAAAAACAACTTATTTTAGGTGGGGAAAAGTCATAAGCATTTTTCTTTTTTCTAATCCAAATACTAACAATCTATTTGGATTAACAGAAATGTTATTCGATAAAGTAAGGTATGTGACACTTGTTGACAAGTACTTACCCAGTAAGCGTTTGGTGAACAACTCATTATTCATCGTTTAATATAACCGACCTTATTTTTTTTTATTTTTAATCAACATAAGAGAGTTTCAAAATATTCTATTTTGTACTCATTTTGATTTGCAAGTAATAACCAACTAATTTTGTAAAGTTTGACGAAGTGCTTACTCTTTTATGAAAAGTTTGCAAAATGTATATGAAAACTACAACAAAAAGACCATAAACTTAACATCTACATCGTTAAAATTATAAATCAGCAAGTAAAATTAAAGAAACTTTAAATAAAACATTAGATAATTCTTTCTGAAACTTTGTTATATCAAACAATTCTTTGTTACATAGGATTATAGACAAGCTCCAAAACAACCCTATGATTAAAACCTAAATATATGGTTTAGAAAAAAGATGGGAGTTTGTTTTGTTCATTCAGAAAACAATGCCCTTTGTGCATTCAAAACAACAGGTGACCCTTGTCTTGCTTTCTCCACAATATGCTTTATCAACAGTTTCTCCATCTCATCATCATCATCTTCTTCCCTTTCCCTTTGATAATAAATGGCTGGTGTTCCTTCTTCCTCTTCATCTGATTCATCAAACTTTGCAAACTCATTACAAGCCTCATTATAAGCATCTAAAGCTTCACCCGATAGATTCAAAACAACAGCCTCTTCATCTACCCCGTTGTTTTCATCACTGCTCGACAAATCTTTCCAATATCTCTCCTTTTTGCCTTCGATTTCTGCTTCCAGCTCTCGAATGTGTTCTTCAAGTTGGGATTGAAGGACCTCATGCAACCGCAACCTCAGTTCTTTAGGACAAACTATATAGTTTGCTGAATGAGTCGTACTGCTCCCATCTCGTTCAGTATTAGTTTCCGTATCTAGCATGTCACCCCTCAACTCACCCTCCACTACATCTGCCTCAAAGTCTGGATCAACCTGCCAAAAACTCATTTAAATTGACATGGTGCTTTTAGATCATAATTTGATTAATTTCAACCAAAAGGGTTTAGCTCTATTTGTGGTTAGGATGTGAAGGCTAAAAAGGGTATTAAATATCTTTTGAATATGCAGAATGATTACCTCAACAAGATTGGAAATTCTTCTTTCTAAGGTAGATGAAGTCATACTCAGTTCAAGCATCTCAAGTTCAGCTTCCAGCTCTGCTTCGATTTTACTAAAAGAATCATCTTTTGACTTCTGAATAACGGATTCTTCGTTACGCTCATGAGAAACAGAAGGAGGTGACCCATGATTGGAAGAACCACCATCCATTCTGTGCGGTTTGTGATCCTCAATTGTAAGCTCTTGCATGATTAATGAATCTTTCATTTCAAGCTCCTCCTGAAGATCTTGAACCAAACTTTCTGTCTGCTTCAATAAGCCATTCACTTTTTCTACCTCCTTTCTATTTGCCAAGAAAGAAGATATTATGCCAAAACACATCCCAAGACAGAGAAATAGCGTTGCGTCCGATGATCCTGGTTTGCACACTATCACATTAGAAATCATTATGGCATATGCACATGACTTAGGGGCAGTTTGGTTGGTTTTCCATCAAGTAATGTATGGATAAAGTTGTCTCTGTGGATTAAACTGTCTTAATAGATTATGAACATTTTTGTTTGGAAGGGCTTTTTCATAGATGTAAGTAGTGTGCTTATTAATTGAGAGGGGCATGTATGGAAAAAAAACTTTGGCTTAATGCATAAAGCTCCCTCCTAGAAGCTTACTGAATAAACCACTTTTTATATCATTAAGCCACTACCAAACAGTAACGTATAGCTGACTGAATAAGCTAAGAGTTCCATTAAGCTGCTGACAAACACAAGCTTACTTTAATAGAATAATAAGATATTGTGCATCATAGACAGAAACATACCTCTTGGTAAATTGAAATGTTTCATGGTTGCCGCTGTGTTGTTAGTTCCAGAGAATGAGCTACTTTCTTCTGAATATGTTTGCAGCTTCTTTTTCACAGTATTATTTTGCCAAATAAAAGCATCACCACTTGCCCTGTTAATTACTTTGCTGCCATCGGTCACCAAAAATGGCCTCACAGTCTGCGTAGAAGGTGAGGCAAACAAACTCGACATATATTCTTTCATTTCAACATGTTCTGTGTATAACTGAGCCATTACGCAATTCTCTAACGAACTTAGAGGTCTAACAGCCCGTCTACTTCTAAGAAGCATTCTACTTCTAGAAGTTAATGATTTACGCGATAAATCACCCATTCGTTCACTTACTCTATCCCCCAATTCTCCATCACTACCAATGAAACCAGGAAACAAGCTTGATGCAGAAAAGACACTACTACCCTCACAATCAAACTCACTAGTAGAAGCCATTTCTGGACCAGAAACACCTTGAGAAACCTCACTTCTAACTTCGGAATCATCTTTTTTCAATTTTTCTCTCTTTGCCAACCTGCGGAAAGGACATTTCTTGTCGGGAGGCGGGTTTGGAGAGTTGGGTTTGACACTAAATGAACCCTGGATCGATGATTCTGAAGATATTTGACCGCCAACATGCTTATGTTTTTTAAAATGCTGAGCTATATAGCTAGCACCAGCTGCTACTGCAACCATCCATATATCCATTTCTCACAGAAGAAACCTACTCTTCACCAATCTTTACAACTACACCACAATGGTTCTCATTTATTTTAAATCTCAAAGCTAAGAAGTTAAAGAATGAATATCCCATCAAATCAAAACACCATAGATCCTATGGGGCATATTTATTCAACAACAAAAAACGCTCCAAAATATAGAATTCACTAATTATAGTCTTCTTCAAGCCCTAATTGTACTTTAATCAAGAGGTATTAATCTCAGAGATTTTGAACACTTACCAATGCTAAAGAAAACAAAACCAAACCCTGAATCCAAGCACAAGACGGCGTTAACGATGAATAGAATCCAGATTTTATGTAGAAGAACAGTGAACACATATCAAGATTGGCGGCTTCTTGTTGTAAACAATCTTAATCACACCCCCATTTAATGAAAAATGGGGATGCTTTCAAATACCCAATAACGAAATTAGATGAATCAGGTACATCTAACCTCGTATAAATGGTTTGGTGGCCCTTGAATTGTTAATGAACACAAGAACGAAAGCGACCTAAGAAGTTGATGAATGAAGGGCAATTGAAAAGTATTCATTCAAGCATTTTACCAAACACTTGGACTGTATGGTTGAAGAAGCATCTGTTAGAAAAAAGGGGGATAAAAGATAACGATCCGAAATGAGGACAAGGGTTTTAAACTAATTACTATTTTCCCAATTTCAGATTAAAGGGTTGGCATTGGCAAAAACGAAGAGTTTGGGGAGTGAATCTTGGTGGATATTTTGGGGATTCTCGTCACCCTTTCCACCTTTCTGAAACTATTTTAGGATTTTATTTTCTCCGCATTCATCCCCCTTGGCCATTGCAATATAAATAACTAATAAAATAATTTCTAATATTTGATTAATAATTAAGAATATATTTTATAATTGTGTAATTACATACGGTAAAAAAAATGAGAATTTAATTAAAATACTCAAAGTTTGACTTTAACTTACTAAAATATCCATTTTTTTCAACTTTTGCAAAAATATCCAAAAATCCCGCGATATGTCCCGCGATCGCGGGATAGGGTGTTTTTTGAAAATTTAATCATCCGCGATCGCGGAGAGTGTCTGTCCTGTGATGCATTCAATTTGGTGACTTTTGATTTGAAATTTACACTTTCAACTCATATACTTATTTACTTACTTTACTTTATACTTTTTACTTTCTTAATTTTAATTTTACACATTCATCATATTAACACATATAATCGTTTATTAACTAAAATACGTTAAAAAATACGTTTTAATTTTAACAAGTTACACCATTGTACTCGTCCCTTCGATACCTTCGAATTGAGCCCAATATTGAATATTTTTTATTTTTTTATTTTATTATCGATGGTCCAAGTGTAAGTATTAAAAATTGACAGAGACTTTGTGATGGACATACATCGATCTTTTTGTGCATACTCTGTAACTGCAAATATTTCAGCTCCAAACACACATGAATCATCATTCGCCAAATACCCATTTTCACAATTCTTAAATGAGTCCAGTGATATCAACTTGTCAAAACCCCATTTCACATTCTTCTCGTGAAACCTTGTCCTATTGCCATTCACGATATTTATAAACACATACAAATAATAATAATTTAAAACGATTTAATGAATTAGTTAATATATGATTATTATGTTAATGCGATAGGAGCGTAAAACAAAATTGAAAAAAATAAGAGATGTACCATAAATTAAATAATTAACTATAAGGGTATGAATTGTAAATATTAAAAATATTTTTATGTAGTATATATGATATATAATAAAGTAAATAAATTCAAAAATATTCAATATTTGGCTCATTTCGAAGGTATCGAAGAGACGATTACAATGGTGTAATTTGTTAAAATTATAACGTATTTTTTTTAACGTATTTTAGTTAATAATACGATTATATGTGTTAATATGATGAAGGTGTAAAATTAAAATTAGAAAAGTAAAATGTATAAAGTAACTTAAGTAAATAAGTATAGGGGTTGAAAGTGTAACATTGAAGTAGAAATCACAATTGTGTGTGTGCCGCGGGACTATCCCGCGAATGGCGGGATCAACATTTTCAGAAAACCCCCTATCCCGCGATCGCGGGACATATTGCGGGATTTTTGGGTGTTTTTGCAAAAATTGTTTAGAAAATGAGTATTTTGGTAAGTCAAAGTCAAACTTTGGGTATTTTAATTAAATTCCCTAAAAAAATTCGTATTTGAATGGAAATCCAATGTCCAAAACCGGTTTGATCAAGGATTCTTGAGTTGACACAATGAACAATTGTCAAATTTTAAAACCGGGATGATCATCTATCCGATCATCGAATCATACAAATTCTATTGTATAAAAAGTAAGCTTTATACATAATTTAATAATATAAATATAATAAATAATAAATCTTATAAAATAATTTTGTTATCAATATTTGTGTAACAACCCAAATTTAAATAAAATATAATTAACAACATTACAACCAAAAACGGTCCCCAAAATATACAATTTACATCAGTTCTACTCTAAACTCGCAGCGGAAAAACACCTTCACAACTGAGATGTTACAGGAAGCCAAACGGTAAGCTACGAGCCTCTAAGAAGCTATGCCTCTTCTACTGCGCCACACCTTTTCATCATCACCAGATGAAACCCCAATAACGACTCTAACCTGAAAATGGTTTTAGTTTTTGAAAAGCGAGGGTTAGACCATGAGGTCTAGTGAATTCCCTCATTAAAACAACTCCACATAAACCGTAGTTTAAAACATGTAACCATTATAACAATAAACGAAAATTCCAGTTTAAAAGCTCGACTCCACATAAGGGTATTGCACAGTGGTCTCAACTACCATCACCTCTCTCGTGCGAGGTCAACACTTGGGGCATCCACAGTAGATCCCCTCGGCACTCGGTCAATGCCGTATCCGTGTGCACACGAAACGGATTCGAGGCACACGGTCTAACTTGTCTACCGAAAATTTTCACCCATCCGGGCCCATCATACCACTGTGCAACCCGACTCCACACATAGCAATAACATCACAAGAGCATGCAATCAACACTTACGTAACAACGAACGTATAAACAATTTGCATGCATTAGTAAACATTTCCATGTCATGTGAAATAAAACCTTTCAAAATGTTTAATCATGTCATCATGCTCGAAACCATAATCAGTTATGAAAACTTTTAGCAACACGTTTCATATGCACAAAGAAGGTAAGGAAACTCACCTTAGCCTTAGCACATCGACACACGCTCCGGGACACACTTTAGCTCAAACCGAACACCTGAATTGGCGCCATGAGAACGGTGTTAAACCATCTAACCATATTTCAAAACATCCCTACTAAGCCCCAAAGCAAACCCTCCAATCGACGCCTCGATCCTAGACCCGAACGAACAACGAAACGGAAATGGGGTTTGGGGGCCAGAGCTTGGCGCTACTCCATCCGCGCGGCCATCCACACAGAGCTCTGGTCCGCCCCCTGCACGAGTTTTCTTCCAAAAACCAAGGGTTTCTCATCCCCAAACTTCCCCAAACCAGTTCTAAGTCTCCCAAATTGATATTTTAGATACAATAAGCGTTAAGAATCAACAACCAACATTTAAAACAATATAAAATCCACCAAATCCATCTAGTGATTCATGATTTCAAACCCAAAACTCAAAAACTCCACTAAAGTGGTGCAAGCTTCCCAAATAGAAGCTCACAACCCAAAAGATGATCCATTAACCTTTCTACTCCCAATGATTTCAATCCAAAACTTAGGGATAGAAAGAATCATTGAATGACACACACTCAAATTCCCAAATTTAAGCAATAGAGTGAAGATTGAGAGAGAGTTATACCTTGAAGATGAATTCTCCAATCCCTTTTGAATCACCCCTCTAATTCCTCCTTCACAAAGCCTGAAAGCTCTTGAATCCCTCCTTCTCAAATTGGAGCCGCCACCAAGAAGAAATGAAGGGTTTTCCCAAATAAAAACTCTGTTTTTTGCTACTAAGTCCCCAAGTTTAGTTTTTTTCTCACTTTGGCCCCAACACTTCTATTTATTCTAGAACTTGCAAAAATATGAGGTGTTACAATTTGTATCTAATAAATGGCCTATTTTTTCTTATGGTGATATCTTAAATTATTGCATATTTTAAATATTTGTGAAAATATTTGTTCACAACATTTAAAAGTAAAACATAACATCAAAATATGTATATATATATATATATATATATATGATAATAATAGAAAAGAAAAGGAAAGTGAAGTGAAAAAAGAGAGGGCAAATTTTTATTTGAAGAGAAGAAAAAAAGAAGGAAAAAGGAATTCATATTCTTAAATAAAAGAGAAATGAAAGGAAATTTTTCATTTTAACAAATATATCTATATTCATTTTACAATGGTTTATTATTGAATGATACATGTGTAACTTTATAATCTTTTTAAGGGTTATTTTTTTTCCTTTTCTCCCACAGTTTGTGAGGAAAATCAATAATTATTTTCTTATATTTTCTATTTTATAAAAAAATCAAGAATGCAAGATCTTTTTAATATATATATAGATTTGGTGAAATTTACATTGACTCTCCTACTTTCTCCATTTTGGAGAATCTATTGGAATTTCATTTTGCCCAAAATCCTTATTTTCTCTATTTTGAAAAAGTTGTTGGTGATGTTTTTGATATGCATTCTAAGATGTTTTTAGTTTACATACAAATATGTATATACATATTATGTACGTTATGGATGAATTCATTCATAACCCTAGTTATTTTTCAAATATCACTTCACATCCATCCAAAGGTTGCGTTTGGTACATGTGACAGAACAAAATAGGACGAGACAAAACTTATTGTCCCACGTTTGGCATGACATGGGACAGGACGTCCCACGTTTGGCGCGACATAGGACATGACAAAAATTCATTGTCCCACGTTTGGCGCGAATGGGACAAGGACAAGGACTAGGACTGGACATCGTGGGACAGGATGGGACAAAAACGAGTATTTTCTTGTTCCACCAAAATAGGTGGAACAACATGGAACAAAAGTGAAACAGAAACTAAAGTTTTTTTATTTACCCCATTTGATATAATCCTAATATGGTATTAGTTTTAAGGGTCACCACCACCCATCGATGCCGCCACCACCATCGACGGCCATCCGTAGCCATCGCCAACCGCCGTCGGCCACCTCTACCCATTCCTCCACTGTAACAACCTCTTGCACCACCTCCACAACCATCGTCCATTGCCACCACCACAACCATCGTCGACCACCTCCACCTCCACCTCCACTAACACCAATCACCACCACACATGGTGGCCAACTGTAGCCACCGACAACCATCGTCGGCCACTTCCACATCTTCTGTAACACCCTCTAATTTGGAAAGAGCAACTAATTTAAAACTTTCGATAATACATCAAATAAAGGATAAAATTCCTTTTTCTACATTCAATACTTGGATCACCTCAATTATAATTCTAGGTTTAACTTCGACAAATAATAAACCAAATCTATATATATAAGGTCGGGTGTTACTAAACCCATACAAATTGTTATTCCCAATTGCGGAAGACTTCACCAAACTACTCTCTTCTCGAGCGTACAACTAGCACTCATCTCTTCATAGTGTCACTAGTACCATTTCTCATCTGGAACCTGATGCACATGCCGACAAATAAAAAGGTTAGGCTAACGCCTAGTGAGTTCAAGATTTTTTTTATCATGATTATATAAATCGTTACAAGGAAAGGGTGAGACTCTAATCATGATTCCCAAAATGATTTACATTAAATATGAAAACAATCTGATTTCCAAGAATACGTATTTTAGATGATGGCAACGCCACGTAAAACATTTCTTTAAGATGTAAGCTCAAACCCAAAACTCACCCAAAATGTGAATAAACATTAAATTCCCAAATAATATATACGTGAATAAAACTCTATTATTCAAAACATCCCAACAAGGATTAGACATAATACATTGCCCATAAGTCATGGAAAACAATCAATTTAGATATATAATTACGTCACCGAAAACATGAATAAAAGTAAATACCCAGCAACACCTTTCGGTGACGGGGGAGACCCGGTTCCATCGAATGTGACGGGCACACAAAGTTAGGTCACTTATCAATGTTATCTAGATTTCATGTATTAGTACGTAGGACTTACACCATACCGTCGATGCCTAAACAGTGATACAACGTACTAGCACGCATGACTTACACCATACCGTCGATGCCTGAACCGTGCCTCAATGTGGAAAACTAGCGTTCCATCATTGGACATAAAAACATATTAGCACGTAGGTCTTACACCATACCGTCGATGCCTAAACTATGCTACAATGGAGGGAAACTAGTCGTCCCGACATTGAACGTAAGAAAATCAAGTGCCAATTGATCCATTGCATTACATATAAAACATTACATGACCCCAAGCGAATGAACTAGCGCATTCAAAACATGTAATTCTCAAATAAGATGCATTAAATGCAAATCATAACCAAACGCCCAACATCGAGCTATCAAAATCAGACAAATGTCCTCAAGACCCAACAGAGTAAAAAACCAAGCCATAAACTCAAAAGATCAAGTGACCATTTATTAAAAGTCAACATATGCAAATGAAGTATATCTAACTCACATTATGCAAATACATGCTCCAAGGCATGACTAGCTCAAAACCCCTTGTCACTTTCCCATGAAGTCAAACCATATATACATATATACCCAAATACTTTATAACTTGATAATGTATATAATTCACAACGGTTTATAAAACCCAAAAATACCAAAAGTGCATAAATGTCAAATGGTAATCACTTATGAAGCAAAACACTCAAAAGGGAATATTCTCAAATAAAACGCAATTAAGTGCATAACCCATCCAAAGCTTCATCTCGAGCTACTGAAACCGGCAAACACACCAAAGACCCATTTGAGTTCAAATCAAGCCCTTAGAGGCAAAATAAACGTTTGGCTAATTACGCGAGCCATCACAGTTACATAAACCAAAATACATCGTTACCCAAAATCTTTGTCTCTTGACTCTCAATTGGCCTTTGGCCCAAAATCAAAAGGTTTACAATTCCTAAAATGTTCATAAGGTCGAGATCGACCAAAATCCACAACTCACACGTTCACATTTTAAAAACGTAACATAACATAAATTTTGCATAGTCTCAACAAACACTAAAAGTGTATTTTGACCAAACAACCTCCACTTATGCATTAAATTAACAAAACACTTTCATTCGTGATTTATTTATCAATTGCCCAAAAATCTCAAATGTGAGTGTTTTACAAGATTTGTAAAGCTCAAAACTTCAAATAATCAAAACCCACTATATACCTCAACAATTGATAATTTTATGTAAAACACATAAACACTTTAAAATAAACATTTTGGCATGTACAACGTTTTCACAAATCAACTTGAACTCATCTTGCTAGATTTAGGCTAAATCTAGATTTTACCCCAATAAGAGCTCCTTGTAGAAACTTGAATCCACAAGCAATTCCTTCAAACCCTAGATTCAAAAGTTTTCCAAACATAAATATACATGTCCAAGCACTTAGAATCATTCCCCAAACATCTTATATCAAAATCTTCATTTTGACCAAAACTCCAATTTGACTTAAGTTCCCCAAAATCATCCAAACCGAAATTTGAGAAATATAAACACTAGGAAGTCATCAATGGAGCATTTTAAACTCATATGAAAGTTTAGAAGCTAGGAGGATGAACTCACCACTTAGGTTTTGACGAAAACCTAGAAACCCTAATTTTCTTGAAGATGGAGGTGATGATGATGAACTCTTGATCTTTGCTTCCACTCCACCACCAAATACCCTTGGATCTTCCCAAAACTAACACTCTATCCTCAAAAAGCTCTCAAAGACGAAACCATGGCAATTTGAATCGCCAAAAAACGGAGTAGAAATGAGAGAGATATGACCAAATGAAGAAAAATCGGATTTTATGCACTGCAGCCGCCCGCGAGAGTGACATGCGAAAGTGACAGTGTCACTTTAGCATGTCACTTTCGCCCAAAATGTACCGAGGGCCATATTTCCTCTGCGAAAGTGACATGCTAAAGTGCTAGTGTCACTCTCGCATGTCACTTTAGCCCAGAAGGTACCGAACACTGTTTTGGTCGTAACTTCTTCGTTTTAGCTACGTTTTCGCTCCGGAAAGGCCCGTTGAATTCGTGTTTGAATTCTCCATCCAAAAAGACTATAAAATCTAGAATTTAATCCAAAATCCTATTTCTTCTATTTCTCTTGAAAGATCGATTTCCACACCGATTTGAAATTACACTTACCCGAAAATTACGGGTGTTACATCTTCCTCCACTACAACAACTATCTCCACCACCTCCACAACCATCGACCATCGGCACCTCACCTCCACCGATCACCACCACCCATGCATCCGCTAATTCATAAAGATCTTCCAAATTGAATCAAATATAATATATTTTTTTTCTTTATATGAATCGGATTTTTTTGAACTACCATCAATTATTTCAGTCTTTTCATTCAACCTTCGTACCATTATTTATTTACATGTATGAAATTTGTGTAAAAAATAAAAAATGTTTTTAAATTAAATTATTTATATATATATATATATATATATATATATATATATATTATTTGTGTCATTTATAACTATGTTATGATATATAAAATCATCAAACAACTTTTACGAAAACTTATCCACTTCTGTCCTATCCAGTCCTTGTCGTACCAAACACAAGACAGACATTTGTCTTGTACAATCCAGTCTCGTCCTATCCAGCGTCCAATCATGTCTGTCTACCAAACGCTGCCTAAAGCATTTTACCTGTTTCGGTATGATAAAAACAACCTTGAACCATTGTCTATGATTAAAGTTGGTTTTAGCATATCATAATTAAATCATATATCGAATGATGTAAAATCTTGTTTCTAGGCACTATTTTTCATATCTACTTCCAAATTATTAAAGGTTTCTTGAATATTTTCCATCAAATTATTATGAACCTACTATTTTTCATATCTACATCCAAAAACCATTTTGATTTGATAACAAATATTTGGCCATCTTTTTATTATGTTTGTCATGACAACGAAACCCAAACATCAATTAATAATCCATGATGCATCGATACAAAAAGAAAAGGGGGGAAAATAACATCCAACATGCCCAACATTGTCAATCATCATCTCAAACCAAACCCTAGCTAACCACCACCAAACAAAGGTCATTACAATAATAATAATAATAATAATAATAATAATAATAGCATCTCCAACAAATTTTTCCAAATTTCATTAAAACGGAAAATCAAAAATCAAAATCTTCAGGGAAAAAAATCCCCCAAATCCTTATTTTCTCCATTTTTAAAGAATCCATTATAAAATGATCCAAACCAACGTAAACTCAAAGTGGTCACCACCCATATTGGGCACCGTCAAGATTATATATCCCACCAATCACATGAATACACGTCAAAAACCTTAAAACACCCTTTTCTATTGATCATCTTGGGCAAATATATAATTTTAATTCATTTTCACAAAAATAATGCACATGGTTTTCAAATGATTGAACAGTATTAGAGAAAGTGCTCACTTGCTATTCCAGAGAGTTAATCAGGTCTTTGAAGTTAAACACTAACCAACCAGCTTTCACAGAGACCGCCTCCCGAAGTTGGACCCCACCGTAGCAGATAAACAGGTCGGCACATCCGGGTTTTTTAGCCTACGGGAAACACAAAGTCAATAATTTTGGTCAATGAATGGATTTGAGTTGAATCTAATAATAAATAAAGTTGAGTTATTCTTACCTCAAGATCAGTGGCACCATCACCAATCATTACTACTATCTTGTATCCATGAGCCTGAAAGGTTCATTTGTGTTATTATCAATGAAGCTATTTTAGACTACTAAAACATGGATGACGAAAAGACTAACCTTTCTTAGTAGTTCAACTGCAGTTGGTTTTCCTCCGCTTCTTGAAGTTGGCTCGTTTGCATCAAATCCACCAAACTCGCCGGAAGTCTTGAATAGCAGTTGATTAGCAAATATATTTTCAGTTGGTACCCCAAGGATTGATGCAACAGGCTACACACAACATGTAAAAGATATAAGTTCATATGCCTTACCTCACCACGCATATATAGTTTTATTCATTCTTAAAAAACACTAGCCATGAGTTTCAATTGATTAAGCTTTATTGGGAAGCAAGTTGAAAACAGTAGTAATGAATAATATATTTTAAGTATATAACATTTATATACGGCAAATGAAACAAATAAACTCACACACCCTCCTCACCTTTGGTGAGGTTTGAACCCATGACCTCCTACAAGGCCAAGGGCTTTGATACCGCTAGGCTAAAGGCCTTTTGGTAGTAATGAATAATATAATTGTAAAGAAAACCTTCGAAGCAATTATAGATTATTGTATTGCTTACATTGATCATTTGACGAAAACCTCCAGAGATCAGATATACAGTTTTGCCACTTTCCTTGAGCTTCTGGACCAATTCTTTTATCCCAGGAGAAAGTCTGCCAATTCAAAAGCGAAAAAAATAGTAAACCACGTGCATACGAAATATTAGAATTCATTTGTCTTACCTAGTAACAACAATATCATAATAAGCTTGAGTACTCATCTAACGTATGAATCGCTTGAGGAATGAACAAAATTTCTTAGGATTCACAGATATTCTTATCTACAATAAATATTGCACATCTATATCGAAAGAGCAGAAAATTAAATAAATAAAGAAAGGGTTTAGGCAAAGCCTAGATGAACCTTATCAAAAAAAAAAAAAAAGGATTGTTTCATTTGGCAAGAAACGACATAATACCTTGGGGGCCTCTTCTCAAGAAAGTCCTGAACCTGTGATAACGAAGGTTTGAAAAGAGAGAGTCTGGCGGCTAATGCTTCCTCAAAAGGTACTGAACCACCCATTGCTCTGCCAACACATGATAAAATAGATATAAACCCTGACTGAATACAGAACCTTCTTAATACTGTATAAAAAAGATATTCAACCTAGCAGTCCATTCAGCAACAGCTTTCCCAGCTCCACAAAACTCAGCAAGTTCATCAATGCCTTCATCCACGCACACGGTGCTATCCACATCAAAACATACAGCATCAGCTTTTTGCCATAGATCAAGAACCTCTGAAGTGTTTAAGAAGTCCCCAGTTAGATAACAGAGTAAGATCTTGGTGATTTTTTGTCACCTTTTCCATTTTCAATTAAATCAATTTTATTTCAACCAACTAAACACCAAGTTGAATACATTATGGGTATATATACCTTTGGAAGGTAATGTATTGTCGAATCGGCCTGATGAGGAGGCTGTTAATGGCTTAACAGAACCGACTTTTGAGTTGGGTGATGTGGAAGGTCCCATCATCTTGATCGGACCATAAAAGACTCTTCTGCTTGAAATATGTGTCGGAAAGAGAGGGGTGTGTCCCTGATTACCATAAGCACGAATAGGAATTATTCGTGAACTGATCAACCCTTCCATCAAATTTATCTGGCATCAGGATAATCAATTATAATTATGGCATGTTAAACTTCAATACCAAACTACCAAACGATTATTATATGTTGAATTAAACATTTACAGCGGTCACTTAAAAGCATTGTATGCAACAACACTCCACGAAAATAAACACTTGAGCATTACATGTTCGATCCCTCTCACACAATACAAGGCTAAGTTGATCACACATTTTGATGTGCAACCAAATAAAAGATGCCTCTTTGTGATATTTTATGATAACATAACAAATATTGTAAAAATGTAAAAAATGCTAACTCCCTTTGTTGAATTAGAGACCATAGCACTGCCATTCACTATTTAGAAGACAGCCAAAAGAGCATAGTAAGATACTATCAAACATTTTTGTTCGTGTATGAAGAATATTAGTAAAAGGAAAAAGTAGTGGCTGGTAGACAAACTGAATCACGGTTATAAATAGTTCTCTGTTTTCATATAACTTTGCTAAGAATTTAGTTTCCTCCTTCTAAGAAAGGAACCCATGTTGGCTTTGGATGTCAAAAAACTAAGAAATTGTTTACCAAAGAAATTGGGTACGTGCTGATAAGGTAAGTGATTCTGTCTGAAATAATGTTTACTGAAAAATGATTGCTTACCATGTGTTCCATAGTAAGCAATGACCAACAGAAAATTATCATTGTAAATTGTAATTTGTAACCCTCTATATGATTAAGTGTTGAATGAAATATGACTGTTTATATAATTAAGGTCTGAACAACAGAAAATGACAATTTTCATAATTTAAATATATTTAGACAAGAAAATATATTAAAATTCATTCATATTTCAATAGAAGTAGATTTTCAAACATCAATACCAAAAAGAGTTTGTTTCCTGTTTCATAGCATGATCAATATGGGGTCTATTCCAAAGAACAAATTTCTCATATTTCATTACATATTATCAATCATCTAACTCTTCTTACAGAATCAAGAATCCATATCAATTCTAAAAATCAACATGTCGGCATTTGACATCATTCCACTTCTGGTATGTACAAATCAAATAATAGAAATGAGAATCAGATTTTCAAACAACCATTTGAACATGCATTGATTCCATCTCTATACAAAACCTACATAACGTAATATATTATATATATACATGCAAATACAACCCAAGTTAGTAGTTCCTCTTACAAAGTCTACAGCAAAGGTTCGATAAACTTGAAAACGCACATACACATCTATTTGAATCCATAAATATCCCACTTTAAGATCTTGCAATGCTGCTGAAATCTCAACCATGAGTGATGCTTTGAACAATTTGTTTTCATGTTTAAGCATGTTTTGCTAATGCAAGGCAGCTATAAAGATGTTTTCATGTGAAATTTCTTTGCAAAAGGCAACTATAATTAATAGATAGTTCATAGTTCAACAGAGCAACTTGGATGTTTCTTATACCAGATAAAATCAATATGCTGCTTCAAACAAAAGCAGCAGAAAAATTAGGGTTTCGAGAGTAGAGAGCAGATCAAGTTTGGTGTACCTTTTAGTTGGAGAGGAGCACAAAGGAGATGGGACAAACGGAAGGCCCTAGAATCGAATCAACTCGGAGCAACGATTCTAATCGCTGGAGAGTTGAAGAATTGAAAAAAGGTTCTTTGAGTTATGCAGAAATGAGGAGAACAGTGCAGGTTTCTGAATGGTGCTTCCGATCTTTTCTGGTTTTGGAGTTTGAAGAATTGAAATTGTTGGGGATTTATTTCATGGATCTCACCAACCACCGACCTGGTTGGTAAACTCAGAATTTTGGTGGATGCGACGGCGTTTATCAGGACAGAACACTGAACAGTAAACGTAATTAAATAAAGGGAATTTAATTAAAATACCCAAAATTTGACTTACTACCCATTTTCTAAACAATTTTACCAAAATACTCATTTTTTCAACGATAGTGTCCGCAATCGCGGAATAGGGTCAATTTTAAAAATTATGTTTTAACATATCACATTAACATACATAATTACGTTAAAATATGTTAAGGGGTTCGATAAATATTTATATATATATATATATATAGCCTTAGGTTCAATAGAGAAGTGCAAATTTTTTGAGAAATAGAGAAGTGATCTTGGTCATTCATTCGGTTATAATTGGTCAAAAGTTGCGGCTTTGACTGGTCAAAAGTTGCGGCATTGACTGGTCAAAAGTTGCGGCTGTTCCAAAAATAGAAGGGTAATTTCGTAACTTTTACAAAAAACACGGGCTGAGTTCATATATGAATCTGTGTGATTCACATATGAACTATACGTTCATATATGAACCTTTGTAATTCACATATGAACTCTTTATAACTAATTCATATATGAATCTGTGTGATTCACATATGAACTATACTGTTGGACAACCTAAGGGGGGGGGGTAAGGTTGTATTTTAAATCTTTTACTTTCAAAAAAAATTCTTTTTACAAATAAATACAGAATAAATAAAGCAGAGTATAAATAAGTAAGTATACAACAATTATATAAACAGATATAATTTAAATGCACAGCGGAAATGTAAATAGATAAGGGAAAGAGAATACTTGACAACGATATTTTTAAAGTGGTTCACCAAACACAAAGTTGGCTAGTCCACCTCGAGAAAATAACCCTTCTCGGAGATCCAATACGAAACGTGTTCTTTACGGTAGAAACACAAACCTTAATACAACAAACGCGAAACACTCTACTTTGAGAGATTAATGTGGATCACTCACTCTATTCAAACACTTACAAGAGGGTATAATTTTAATATGAATAATCACTCTTGAATAAGGTTTATCACTTGGATAATTTTAGAGAGTTTGATCACTTGAGTTGTGTTGCTGATTCAACTAATCGAGAGATTTTAATCTGCTATCAACTCAAGATTTCTTACTCAAAAATTAATTTTATCAGTTTAAGTGATTTAGTGTGAGTAAGAAGGCAGCAGAATAATAATCAAATGCTGAGGGAGAATTTATTGCTGAAGTTGGTGTAGACTTGAATGCTGGAGGATGCATGTATTTATACTGGATGATCACCAGGGCAGAAGTTTTCGCGGTATACCGGCAGCCCATCGCGGTATACCTGCGTCAGAAAAAGTACACTGCAAGGAGAAGGTCAACCCTGCAAAAAACAACGGCTACAAGTACCCGCGGTATACCGCGTTGCACATGGCGGTATACCGCCTGAAAAAAGTTCCTGACAATAGAAGCTTCACATGCAGAAGATGTGATGGGTGAACAGTACCCGCGGTATACCGCGAAGACCTTGGCGGTATACCGCCTGAAATTCTGTCCAATGAGAGCATGGCAACGCAGGGTTACAAACGGCTGATCACACTCTTCATTAAATGATGAACAGTAAAAGAGATTTTAAAAGAAATAACATATGTATATATATCAGCGATTTATATATATATTTAATAAAGATATATATATATTATATATATATTTGATTCAAATATATTTATATAGATACGAAATATCCAAGTGATAAAATATTTTAGGGTGTTTATCATTTTAAAATAAAATGACGAAACTCTTCAGACTTGGATTTTTCAGATAAAAATTATCGAGATCATTTAAATATCTGCACACTCAGATAAAATATTAGATAACAAATAATGCGGTGTGTTTTGTAATCATCAAAATAAATATGGAGATGTGATTTTATGTGTACCAAAAATATATCACAATATTTAAAGCTGGGTACACTTGCACCAACAATCTCCCCCTTTTTGATGATGACAAACACAACGCTAAACACGAGAGCATACTCAGTTTCTCTCCCCCTTTTGTCGAAGCAAAAAGGGTTTAAGAAAATCGCTTATGCTCCCCCTCGAAAGATGCTCCCCCTCAAAATATGAAATATTTGAGAGTTAGTATTTATCAAGGGTTATACTCAAGCATGCCTAAACCAAGTCTTAATTTAAAGAAGGCTTTTTTGTTAAGAGCTTTTGTGAAAATATCGGCCAAATTATCTTCCGAATCAACCTTTTCCAGCACGATTTTGCCTTTTTGAACATTATCTCGTAAAAAGTGATGTCTCAATTCAATATGTTTGGTACGAGAGTGTAAAACGGGATTTTTACTTAAGTTTATGGCACTTGAGTTATCACACATAATTGGAATTTTGGTTAGGTGTACCTCAAAATCGGTAAGTGTGTGTTTCATCCAAAGGACTTGAGCACACGCTCTTGCGGCGGCTACATATTCCGCTTCGGTGGTAGACAAAGCTACGGATTGTTGTTTCTTAGAGAACCAAGACACAAGTGAGAGACCTATAAAGGCACATACCCCACTAGTACTTTTTCGGTCAACAATAGATCCACCAAGATCGGAATCGGCGAAACACGTTACTTCTAACTCGGGTTTCTTTGCGTACCATAAGCCAAGATTAGTAGTACCTCGTAAATATCGAAAAATACGCTTGACAGCTTCATAGTGAGTTTGTTTAGGTGAAGATTGAAAACGAGCACATAAACATACACTAAACATAATATCAGGTCTACTAGCAGTTAAATATAACAAGCTACCAATCATACCACGATAAATCTTTTCATTAAAATCGTTTCCCTCCTCGTCACGAGATAATTGCAAATTTGTGGTCATTGGAGTTTCAACGGGTTTGACATTTTCAAAGTTAAACTTTTTCAACATATCTTTACAATATTTAGATTGACTAATAAAAATACCAGTTTCACATTGTTTTATTTGCAATCCTAAGAAGTATTTTAACTCTCCCATCATGCTCATTTCAAATTCGCTAGTCATTTTCGCAGAAAATTCATTACACAATTTTTCATTAGTGGAACCAAAAATAATATCATCAACATATACTTGCACAACCACAATATCATTTTGAACATATTTCACAAATAAAGTATTATCTATTTTACCCATAATATAACCACTAACAATTAAAAAGGTTTTTAATCTATCATACCAAGCACGCGGAGCCTGCTTTAAACCATAAAGCGCCTTTTTTAATTTATAAACATGTGTCGGGTTTTCAAAACTTTCAAAACCGGGAGGTTGAGAAACGTATACCTCCTCATTTATAATACCATTTAAGAAAGCACTTTTAACATCCATTTGAAATAACTTAAAATCTTTAGCATTTGCAAAAGCGAGAAGCATTCGAATAGACTCCAACCTTGCAACCGGTGCAAAGGTTTCGTCATAATCTATACCTTCTTGTTGACTGTACCCCTTGGCAACTAAACGTGCCTTGTTTCGTGTGACTCCACCGTTTTCGTCTACCTTATTTCGGAAGACCCATCTTGTGCCAATAATGGTTTGACTACTAGGGCTAGGCACTAAGTCCCACACATCATTCCTAGAAAATTGGTTTAACTCTTCTTGCATGGCCATAATCCAATCCTCATCACCTAAAGCTTCATCTATGGTTTTAGGTTCTATGGTTGAGATAAAGGCATGGAAAGCACAATGGGTATGGATTTGTGATCTAGTTGTCCTTTGGTTTAGGTCACCTATAATTTGATCTACGGGATGGCCTCGAGCGGTTCTAAGGTTAGGATCATCTATACCTTGTGGAATAAAGCACGGAGGGGCATCACTAGATTCAATATTATTTGTGGAAGGTTGGGTACTTAAATCCAAGTTGCTAAGTTGTTGTGCTAATACGTCTCCTTCACGGATATTGTCATTTGCTAAGGGTGCACTAGGTTTGGGAGGACTCTCGTCAAAGCTAACATTTAAGGATTCTTCTACTACCATGGTCTCCTTATTTAGGATTCTATAGGCTTTGCTATTCCAAGAGTAACCTAGGAACACTCCTTCATAGGCTTTAGGGTCAAATTTGGTTAAGTAGGATTTGGTGTTTAAAATGAAACATTTACAACCAAAAACTTTCAGGTGAGCTAGGGAAGGTTTTCTACCTCGGTAAAGTTCATAGGGTGTCTTATTTAGGATACCTCTAATTAGGACACGGTTAAGCACATAGGTCGCGGTAGCAACGGCATCACACCAAAACTTTTGGGGAACTTGATGTTCGTTTAGCATAGTTCTACTCATTTCTTGCAACGTTCGATTTTTCCTTTCAACAACCCCGTTTGACTGAGGAGTTCGAGGAGCCGAAAAGTTATGAGTTATACCATGTTTATCACAAAAGGCACCAAATTGTACATCATTATCGAATTCTCGTCCATGGTCCGTACGTATGGAAACAATCGTACAACCTTGTTGGTTTTGAATTCGTTTTCCCCAAAATTTTAAACTTTTCAAAAGCCTCATTTTTATGTCTCAAAAATAAAGTCCAAGTATAACGGGAATAATCATCCACAATAACCAAAGTATAAAAATTTCCTCCAAAACTTTGAATAGCCATCGGGCCAAAAAGATCCATATGTAAAAGTTCTAAAACTCTTTGAGTAGAAATAACATTTTTTGATTTATGAGAAACGTGATGTTGTTTGCCGACACGACAAGCATCACAAAAATGATTATCAAACTTTAATTTTGGCAGGTCACTCACAAGCTCCTTATTTTTTAAGTTTTGCATTAATCTTAGATTAGCGTGACCTAAACGCCTATGCCATAAAGTAGAAACATCATTAATAGAAGATAAGCATACATTTACAGATACAACAGTTTTACAAATATATAAATTTCCTTTTACAAAACCATTTAAAAGAACTTTGCCATTTTTTATGATTTTACAAGAATCTTCTTCGAAGAGAACAGTTATACCATTTTTACACAATTGGCGAACACTTAACAAATTAAAATGTAAATTATCAACATGATTAACATTAAGAAATTGAACATTATTGCAAGAGACTGTACCTCTACCAATTATATTTCCTTTGGAGTTTCCTCCAAAAATTACCTGTCCACCATCACATGACTTATATGATGAAAAGAGATTATTGTTTCCGGTCATGTGACGTGTGCAACCACTATCGAGTATCCAGTCCATATCAAGGTCAATCTACAATAATGAAGATATAACTTTTATGGTCCCCATTTCTCGTGGGTCCTTGACAATTAGTTTCAATGTCAACCAACATGCATATATATAAAGTAAAACAGAATATATATATATATAATACATTACACAACTTTAATATATAATATATCAAACACAAATATATATATATAACACATGTCAAGTCAAACAAAATATATATATATAAGAATTAAAAAAAATTAAATAACATATATATATATATATTTGCAGTACGTATGTATATATATATATGAATAGTATAAAAAGTACAAATAACAATATTTTACTTATATATAATATATAACACATATACATAACACATTTAAAACCATAAACGCATACCACCGGGATTATCATTACTAAACATTCCTTTTGGAATCCATTTATTTACCATTTTAATTTTGCGATTATATTTATCATACACATAAAAACAAGCATTTACATTCGCATTATTATTAGGTTTAGAATATTTATCATGGTACATGCGAGCATACGGTTTTCTCGTATTATAATTTACATTATTTATTTTACGCACATACGGAGGTTTTTGCACATATTGATTTCTTGTATTTACTTTAGGTGATTCATAAAATCTTTTGATGGGTATACATGAACATTTATCAACACAAGTATTGGAACCAATGCCTTTTCTACATTTTATACGGTTAGGCATATTAAGCATGTTAAGAACCTTTTTATTACTACTTTCAAAGGCTTTAGCTAGCATGTTATCTTTTTCATATGAAGCACATTTAGCCTTTAAACATGTAATCTCATTATCAAGAATATCACATTTTGTACAAATAATATTTTCATGTGATTTTTTATTTAAGCATGCAATTTCTTTATTTAAAACATCACAAGATTTACAAAAATCTTTTTCTCCTAATTTAGTTTCTAATTTAGCAATTATATCCATATCATTTTCAGATTTTTGTTTAACATTTTTTATTTCCTTTTTACATGCATTTACAGTTTCTTTTAACATAGCATTCTCATCTTGGTAACGATTTGCAAGAGCGGCCATTTTATGAAAAGATTCATATAATTCTTCAAGATTATTTTCATTATCACTTTCATAATCACTATCGTGATCCGAGTAAGAAGATTTTACCTCGTCGTCGCTTTCGGCCATAAGACAAATGGCTTGATAGTCATCTTCTTCTTCACTCTCGCTCCACGCGCCTCCAATGAAGGCTTTCTCCTTCTTCTTTTGGAATTTGTTCTTTTTCGGACATTCATTGGCGTAGTGGTCTTTGTCACCACATGAGTAGCAAAAGCCTCTCTTTGGCTTAGCTTTATCGTCTTCACTCGAGTCGCCATTTTTCTTAACTTTTTCGTCTCGTTTATGGAACTTGCGACTTCGATTTTCACCACCACGACGGTAGTTACCGTTTCTTTGAAATCTGCCATTGTTAGAAAATTTATTATTATTATTAAGAAATTTGGAAAAGTTTCTTACCAACATGGCGACTTCATCGAGAGTTTCGGATGGATCTTTCGAGGAGCTAGCTTTCTCCTTTTTCTTCTCATCTTTTGGTGTTGAGACATTGAGAGCGATTGATTTCTTTTTAACTTGCTCCCGATCTTTGTTTCTTTTAAGTGCAATTTCATGCACTTTAAGATTACCGATTAAGTCATCTATCTTCATTATGGAAAGGTCACGGGAGTCTTCTAAAGATGTTATCTTTTGCATCCACTCCGAAGGAAGAGCTCGTAGGATTTTCCTTATATAGTCCTCGTTAGGATAAGTGCGATCCAAACCTTTCAAAGTAGTCACAATAAGGTTAAATCTTTTAAACATTGAGTCAATTGACTCATCTTGTTTCATTTCGAATAGTTCATAATCGTGAACTAAAATATTTACTTTACTAGATTTAACCTCCGTGTTTCCACGATGAGTATTATTTAAACTTTCCCATATTTGATTTGCAGTTTTATATGTATATACTCTTTCAATTTCATCAGTTGTTAAAGCAGCATATAATATATTCTTAGCTTCAAAGTTTAAACAAAAATGAGCTTCATCAGAAGTAGTCCAGTCATCTATAGGTTTATCAATATAGACATCATCTTTCACAATGGTGGGTTTAAAATTCCCTTTTTCTATAATATTCCAAATCTTTTGATTTTTGCCACGCACGTGACATTCAAATAGCTCGGCCCAAATGCCAAACTTTTCAGTATCTATCAAAGGAGGTTTTGAAAACACAATATTAGTTTGTTGAGCCATTTAGAAGAATAAGAGAAAAATATGCAGAATATTTTTGAAAGACCTGCTCTGATACCAAATGTTGGACAACCTAAGGGGGGGGGTAAGGTTGTATTTTAAATCTTTTACTTTCAAAAAAAATTCTTTTTACAAATAAATACAGAATAAATAAAGCAGAGTATAAATAAGTAAGTATACAACAATTATATAAACAGATATAATTTAAATGCACAGCGGAAATGTAAATAGATAAGGGAAAGAGAATACTTGACAACGATATTTTTAAAGTGGTTCACCAAACACAAAGTTGGCTAGTCCACCTCGAGAAAATAACCCTTCTCGGAGATCCAATACGAAACGTGTTCTTTACGGTAGAAACACAAACCTTAATACAACAAACGCGAAACACTCTACTTTGAGAGATTAATGTGGATCACTCACTCTATTCAAACACTTACAAGAGGGTATAATTTTAATATGAATAATCACTCTTGAATAAGGTTTATCACTTGGATAATTTTAGAGAGTTTGATCACTTGAGTTGTGTTGCTGATTCAACTAATCGAGAGATTTTAATCTGCTATCAACTCAAGATTTCTTACTCAAAAATTAATTTTATCAGTTTAAGTGATTTAGTGTGAGTAAGAAGGCAGCAGAATAATAATCAAATGCTGAGGGAGAATTTATTGCTGAAGTTGGTGTAGACTTGAATGCTGGAGGATGCATGTATTTATACTGGATGATCACCAGGGCAGAAGTTTTCGCGGTATACCGGCAGCCCATCGCGGTATACCTGCGTCAGAAAAAGTACACTGCAAGGAGAAGGTCAACCCTGCAAAAAACAACGGCTACAAGTACCCGCGGTATACCGCGTTGCACATGGCGGTATACCGCCTGAAAAAAGTTCCTGACAATAGAAGCTTCACATGCAGAAGATGTGATGGGTGAACAGTACCCGCGGTATACCGCGAAGACCTTGGCGGTATACCGCCTGAAATTCTGTCCAATGAGAGCATGGCAACGCAGGGTTACAAACGGCTGATCACACTCTTCATTAAATGATGAACAGTAAAAGAGATTTTAAAAGAAATAACATATGTATATATATCAGCGATTTATATATATATTTAATAAAGATATATATATATTATATATATATTTGATTCAAATATATTTATATAGATACGAAATATCCAAGTGATAAAATATTTTAGGGTGTTTATCATTTTAAAATAAAATGACGAAACTCTTCAGACTTGGATTTTTCAGATAAAAATTATCGAGATCATTTAAATATCTGCACACTCAGATAAAATATTAGATAACAAATAATGCGGTGTGTTTTGTAATCATCAAAATAAATATGGAGATGTGATTTTATGTGTACCAAAAATATATCACAATATTTAAAGCTGGGTACACTTGCACCAACATATACGTTCATATATGAATCTGTGTGATTCACATATGAACTATACGTTCATATATGAACCTTTGTAATTCACATATGAACTCTTTATAACTAATTCATATATGAATCTTGTGATTCATATATGAAACTAATTAACTGTAGATTCATAAATGAATCAGTTGAACCAATTAACTGATTCATATATGAATCTTTGTGTTCATATATGAACCTTTGTAATTTACATATAAACTTTTTTTAACTAATTCATATATGAATCTTTGTGTTCATATATGAACATTTGTGATTTATATATGAATGTTTTTTTAACTAATTCTCATATGAACAAATTAACTGATTCATATATGAATCACAAAGATTCATATATGAATTAGTTAAAAATATTTTATATGTGAACTCCAAAGGTTCATATATGCACACAAAGGTTCATTTATGAATCACACAAATTCATATATGAACCTGTCCTGCGTATTTTTTACGAAACTACCCCTCTATCTTGTGCAGACCACGCGCAAAATTATCCTCTGTTTCTCTGTCAAAGCCGCCGATCTTGACCGAATGCATGACCAAAATCACTTCTTTATTTCTCAAAATATTTGTACTTCTTTTTTGAACCCTTCCCTATATATATACTAGTTATTTACCCGCTGCAATGCAGCGAGACGTATAATCCAAATAATTTGACGATTTAATCAATTATTAACTAAAATACGTTAAAAATGCTTTTTAATTTTAACAAGTTACACCATTAATATCGTCTCGTCGATACCCTCGAAATGAGCTCAATATCGAATATTTTTTGATTTAATTATATTATATACTTATTTAATTAGTTTACTTTATACCTATTAGTTTTTTATTTTTCATTTAGTTAATATAAGATTATTATGTTAATGTGATAAAAGTATAAAACAAAATTAAAAAAATAAGAGATGTACCATAAATTAAATAATTAACTATAAGGGTCCAATTGTAATTATTAAAAATATTTATATGTAGCATATATATATAATAAAATAAATAAATCCAAAAATATTCAATATTGGGCTCATTTCGAAGGTATCGAAGAGACGAGTACAATTGTGTAACTTGTTAAAATTAAAACGTATTTTAGTTAATAATACGATTATATGTGTTAATATGATGAAGGTGTAAAATTAAAATCTCTTGAAATCAACAAAAAAACCGAAAAATCTCTTGAAATCAACAAAAAAACCGAAAAAATCTCTTGAAATCAACAAAAAAACCGAAAAAATCTCTCGAAATCGATAAAAAAAACTTAAAAATCCCCCGAAATCAAGCAAAAAAAGTTAAAAATCTATTGAAATGCCGGAATTTGGCTAAAAATACATTGGACGATATTGAACGTTGATAAAAAAACGAAAGACGCTTCGATGAAACCGTATGAAAAAATATGGTGTCACCGTATGAAAATTTTTATAGGTCGATGAACACCTTCCTAAATTTGAAGATGCACCATCTTGAAACCAACCGATCATGTGGACTCCCAGGCAAAAAAATGAAGCCAAATGAGGATGTATTCATGTTGAAAGCAACTACAAATCGATTTACATAACCCAAACTATGAAATAAGGATCCATAATTAAATTTTCTCTATGTAATATAACTTTTTACAATAACTAAAAATACTGTTATTTTATTTGGTCACATATTGTATAAGATAAAATGGTAATATTTTTAGTTTTTACAAGCACAAAAATAAACATGTAGGGAAAAAGCCCGGTTTATTTTATATGAATTAGAAGGTGTATCCGTGCAATGCAACGAGATATTTCTCAATTTTAATGTCTTATTTTACTTTTTATCTTTATCGATTTTTTAATAAGATTTTATGTAGTTTTGAGAAAACAATAATGACTTTTGTTATAAATTTGTTTAGTTTGATCTTTTATTTTAATGTAATTTAGGTAATTAATAATGATGTGAATTATTTTAAGTTTAATAACATAATATTTTTATAAAAAGACAAATAACTAATCTGTTAGAATTCAACAATTATCTTAGTTATATTTTAAATTTTGTATATTTTAAATGAGATATTTATTCTATTCGATTATCTATAGTTCTATACTACTTTATGAATTGTCTAAAACGGTTTTTTTCTAAACATCACTTTCTAAAAATCAGTTTTTTCTAACCCACGTCCTCTCCAAACTGCAAAACCCTAACTTTTCTCTCAGCTTGGATTGAAAACATTCTCCTTCTCCGGCCACGCTCAAGGAGTTTCAGGGGGTGTTTGGGATTGCTTATTTAAAACAACTTATGCTTATTTCTAAAAGTGCTTATTAACTTATGTCATGATAAAAATGAGTTAGGGGTAAAAATGTAATTTGGACAAATAAGTTATAAGCACTTTCAAATAAGTTAAAATAGATTAACTTATCAAAAACAACTTATTTGTGGTGGAGAAAAGTCATAAGCACTTTTCTTTTCTCCATCCAAACACTAAAAATAACTTATTTGCGGTGAGGAAAAACAATAAGCAAATAAGTAAAAAATATAAGCAATCCCAAACACCCCCTCAGCTCCTCATTTCTCTCACACAATTACATCCCACGAACTCTCCTTCAACCTCCGGTTATGGAGTTTCAAATCCCTCCTATAAATACATGGAAGCTTTGCAACATTTTGTACGGTCGTTCATCTTCTTCAAAATCAAAACTCAGATTTAGCAAAATCGATTTGGCACTAAGAGCATCTTCGTTCCTGGTTCTGCGATTTATCAAAATCGATTTGGCATTGTGCAAATTTGGCAAAGGTAATTCTTTGAACTGTGTGTCCTTGTAGCTGCCGAACCCTATATTGTTGAATCAAGCAAACTCAAAACTCACAAGTGACCAAATATAATCTGATGCATTATTGAGAAGAGCAGTGCTCTTTAAATAGTACTACAAAGCAGAAAAAGGAGATATTCTCTCCAACAGATACTCCTACGAATAACAAGGAAAATAAAAAAGACTCGGCTAATTTGCTCCTATAAACCAGGAGCTTTGACCAGGACTAAATCAAAACAGCAGTAACCATTATTCCAACAAATCCTCCCTCAAACTGTGCAGTGATGTAAGAACTGCTCAGTTTGCATCTTCAACTTTCTGCACTCCCATCATTCTTCGCATCTTCTCATAAGTGTCGAGCTTAAGAGGCTTAGTCATTATATCAGCGATCTGATCCTTGGTGCCACAGTAAACTAACTCGATTTCTCCATCTTTAACCAAATCACGTAAAAAGTGAAACCTTACTCTTATGTGTTTGGTTCTACCATGGAATACGGGATTCTTTGAGAGCTTGATGGAGGAGTTGTTATCACACAAAACAGAAGTGCACTTGTTCTGTGTCTGACCAAAACTTTCAAGAATCATCTTCATCCAAATACACTGACACGCACATGCAGCGGCAGCAACGTATTCAGCCTCTGTCGTGGATAGTTGTTAGTCCCAGATGGCTATAACAAGTATTGTAGAGGGGGGGGGGGTTGAATACAATACTCAAAATTTTCACAATTTTAATTCTTATTATTGAAAAACTTTCAACAAGAATTACACATAGAAACTAAAGACTGTTGCGGAAAAGAACAGATAAACTATTCTAACAATCTTTCACAAAGTATAATAAACAAAACAACTAAGAACACTTAGAACAAAGCTATGAAGTTTTTAAGCAATATGGAGATTTCTTGCACTGAGAGAGATTTCCAGAAAGTGTGGTTTGCATGGGAACACCTTCATCCTTTTATAGTGTGAAGAAGTGTACTAAGCATTAAATGCTTGGGACACCTGTCATCAGGATATTTGCTGGAGAATATTGACTTCTGAAAAGTTGATATATCTTTATCACCTTTTACTAGGTACTAGGAATAGAACCCATGCTGAAAGGGACTTTAACTGATAATGGATAAAACGACAAACAGTCACTTTTATCTGGCAAATGATATTGTCCTATAATAAATGATCTTCTTGATGTGTATTCCAAGACAATCACACTGATGGAGTTCCACCGATATAACTGGCATTGAACATTAAAACTATCTGCAAAGAAAACCATTGAAACAAGGATCCCACCGATTTGAGCCTTATGATCGGGGGGTTCTTCCACCGACGTGAGGAAGATCGGTGGGGAGGTTGTCCACCGATGTGTGAACACAAAATCGGTGGGCAATGACTTGAACGTATGTTGAGAAGAGTCTTCTTATTTCCACAGTGAGAAACTCTTCAAGCTTGGTTTCGGTTGATCTTCGACTTCACCGAACTGTTGATATCTTGTACAAGTCATTTAAAAGAACCATGCTAAAATATTCTAAGTAAAGTATAGAGAGGACATCGGTGAGTCAATTTCAAATCTTGGTGACCCAAAATCTCCCCCTATTTGAATTTGAGCTTTTTCCTTAGAATATCAAAGAGTATTGAAAAGTAAAATGCATTTTGACCCTTCTTACTCTCTTTTTTTGGGTTCTTTTCACTTAGACCATTCTTTTTGTTCTTTTTGATCTATTTTTCTTTTGTATGAGTATGTATACTATAGACAATATTTACAAGTAAAACAACTATGTGCAACAAAGAAATTCAAATAGAAAAGTACTTGTATTACCGAAATTTTCATACATTGGGAGATGAAGAAAATTTTACAAGTACTTGAGAAATGAAAATGAAAACACATAGATCATTTTCTCATTTTCTGTCGGCGCTGGATCTCGGCAAGGATGTTCTTGTAGAAAGGTTGTGCTTCGGGAATATATGGCATCAGATTGGAAATGCCTTCAAGAAAAATGATGTCGGCCAAGGGGATTTGAGAAAACCTGAAGAAACGTCGGTGGCCGAAACCATCATTGAAGTAGAGTCCGGGAATCGGTGAAAAACTTATCGTGGTTGATGGATAAGTGATTGAAGTGGGAAGAGACAAATTTAGATTGTCCACATAGGGAATCCTTCCTTTCGCAGCCAAGTCTTTGAAGATGTGATCGGTGACCTTTTGGTTCTTGGTATTCGGTAGGCGGATGTCTTCTTTGAGGGATTGGAGTTTGGCTCTTTCATCGGTGGAGAGGACGATGTTATGTTTCTTTTTCACTTCTTTCATTTTGTCCATCAAGCCTTCAATGTAATCGACGAATACATCTTTCTTTGGATTTACACTCTTCACTAGAAGTTTGGAGATTTCAAACCATTCGGAGAGGCCGAATTGTTTCAAGTTGTAATCTCTAATACTTCTAGAGATGCCATCTTCTCTTTCAATGATTAATCTTATGTCGGCAGGGTTGGCTTTGGAAGTGGCAATTTTGATACCTGTGATTGGAGATCTGTTGGTTCGGTAGTGCATTGCCTTTTTGTACCAGGATATTTCATCATCCTTTTCTTCCTGAAGAGCACTCAGTGCCGATTTCTGAGTTTTAATGGCATCGGTAGACTTTACTTTTGCTTCTTCTTCTGCTTCTTGATTGGCATAAAGTATTTTCTTTCCTTTATCTTTGGAGGTCTCGGACACTTGCTCCCCCTTAGATATTGCAGGGGTTTTCTCCACTGATGGAGACTTCGGTGGTGATTTTATCACCGATGGTTGGGAAGAAGGAGAAGAAGTAGTACCAAAAGGTTTCGGTGGTGGTGAAGAAGTAGTACCTGGAATATCGGTGGCTTTCTTGGAGATGCGGATATGTGGATGATGGGTGGAAAGTGAAGGCTGATTGCTGCTTGATCTTTTGACCGAAGGCATTTTCGGTGGTGGTGCAGTTTTCTCCCCCTCAGCAGTAGCCTTAACAGTCAAGCCCAAAAGAGTAAACACTGTATCAAGTTTTTCGTGAAGGAGGCGGATACTGGTAGGATCAACACTTGTCAAGGTAAAGTCACCCAGATCCAAATCCCAATCCAGGCTCCTCTCAAGGAGATCAACCTTTTGGTGAAGTGATTCAAGGGACTCAGAAAGACGGGTCCGAAGATTCTGATGCCGACGGGCCTCACTATTAAGACGGAAGAGCTCAACATATTTTACTGTCGTTGATGCTTTGAAGGCACCGAAAGAAACTGCAAGGTCGGAATTAGAAGAGGTAAAGGATTCCACCCCGTTGGATAATAAGGCCAAGTTTTCAGAGACTGGCCTAAGAGCTTCCCGAAGAGCATCTGCCAAGAGCTGCGGTTGCCTAGACTCGAGTACAGATACCCGATCATTGTTTTGAGCTATGAAAGAGATTGTGGCTTGTTTGAGCGATTCGAATTGAGTACCAACCAATCTGCACTGACGAGCACTTTCTTGAACCTCCGCTATCATTCACTCGGTAGCCGAATACCTGTAATGGGAGGAGCACGATCCTCGTGTAATTGGAATCGGGGATGGGTCGGGGATAATCGGGAATGAGGTAGTATTCTGTCCTCAACAAAATTAGAGGAGGTTGGCTGAGCCCAAGAAGGTTCGGGGTACAGAAATCTTTGTCGGGGAGAGGGTGGCATCAGTGGGGGAGTTGGGGATCGGTGAGGTGAGGTAATTGGTGTGGATACTTTCGGTGGGGGGGATCGGTGATGCGAAGCAATTGGGGTGGTTACTTTCGGTGGGGGGGGGGGGGGATCGGTGAGGTAAAGCGATTGGGGTGGTTACTTTCGGTGGAGATGATGGATCGGTGAGAATGGTCTCGTCTGTGGGAATCGTTCGGGGAGAACCGGTGTCTTCTAATAGAAACTCAAAGAAGTCCCTTGGGGGGGATTTTTGTGGGGGGGAACCCTCAGCGGGTTGTGCATCATCGATCTCATAACAATCGGGTGTAAGGCTGTGCAGTGAAAAATCTGAACCCTCGAGGGGAGAGGCCCCGAGATCATCTCCACCACCCAAAGAAGCGAGTGGGGAGGTAAGTTGTGGTTCCTCCAAATGTACAACTGAAGCCTGTGGAGAGGCAACATAGGAGTTGGTTGGGGTGATTACTGATTCCCTTGGCCCGGGGGGGTGAATTTCAACAACTGGCGATTTTTGAGAATCGACAGTTGGCTTAGACGGTGGGGCTGAAGGTTTTCGAGACCTCTTCAAAGGAGATCTCGAAGGGGATGATGAGTGCCTCCGCTTATGAGATGGGATTCGAACCGGGGAAGCCTCCGAGGGATCTCTCGGTGGCGTGGTTCGAGAAGCGGGTGCGGAGGTGTCGGTGGCCTTTCGTTGTCTCTTTTTAGCGCCACCCGACGTCACTCGAGGACGGGGAGAAGGGGCCACTTCTACTTGAGGTTCCACGGGAACTTCCGGGTGTTGAAACCCGAGAGCTTCCGCTTCACCCCAGTAAAGATTGGGAGTTAAAGCGAAAGAGACCATACCTTGGCGTAGAGGAAGATCAGTAGCGAGGCGACCAACATTGAGTGTCTTTTGGCCAACAATGGGTGATGACCAGTCGTATGAAAAATGAGGAGATTGAGACTTGTGATCCGAGTCCAAAGCCGAGACAAGCTTGTGTTGAAGGATCATAGATATGAAACGAGGATATGCGACATGACACCTATTCGGATGCTTCACCACTTCAGTCAACTCAGTAAAGAAATACTGAGCAAAGTCGACTTTCCTTTGGAAGATTAGTGCATGGGCCAGTTTGGTAATATAAGACGGGGATTGGTCTTGACCACTTGTCTTTATAGATAGACAATGGATTACATGTGCAAAAAAGAAGTTCCATACACCACCCATTTTGTTGCGAAGGAGAGTACCGGGGCCTTTAGAGGATTTGGAGGCATTGTCTTCAGATTGATGGACATAGCCAATGGTATTAATAACTTGCTCCAGGAGGTTGTCGACATACATGTCATCATATTCAGAAAAGGCTTCGATCCGGAGAGCATTGCGAACATCATCTACTCTGAAGGTAAGATCGTGATCACCTTCCTCGTCAGAAAAGATAGAGGCATTAATGGCTTCATTAGATATATCATACACACAAGAGAGCCAAAACTTTCCAATGAGCATCTTGCTCATCTTCGAGTTGCATGTGAAAGCATGGAGAAGAGTTGAGCGGGTTAAGAACTTTGTGATTGTGTGAAACTCGGGATGTGCGGGATCGGATTCGAACCTTGCGACGTGATTGCAAGGGTTGAATATGAGGTCTTTAAAACTAGTAGGAATGTTTTTCACTATCTTGGGTGCCATTGTTGCAGGTGAGAGATAGGGGTGTGAGATAGAGAAGAAGGAATACTTGAGATTTTGGGTGTTTGCAGGTTTCGAAGGAAAGTAAAATGGAGAAGATGGGTTTAGGGTTTATATAGGAGAGAAAGGAAGAAAAAGGAAAGATCTTGGGGATTTGAAAATAGGGCGGTAACGGTTATGAGGGTGTGAGAGAGGGGTTTAAAAAGAAATTAGGTATTTTGAAAAAGGTAATGATGAGAGTTATTGGAATGTGTGGTCAAAAAGATTTTACACAGAAGGGGAAGGGTCAAAATCGACTGACACCTAGGGTGATTAGGGGTGATGTGAACATGGGTGCATGGGGAAACGTATGTGATAAGCTTCGAAGAATCGGTGGTAGGTTTCGGTGGACTTAGGGTATGCAAAAGAGAGAGTCCACCGATATGAGATTTCGGTGGAAGGAATAATACCGACTAGGGTGGACTATGGATGTCGGTGGAGTAAATCCTACCGATGAGAAGCAAAAGGGTCGATAAGTACACCGATTGGGATTCGGTGGAGAGAAGGACACCTATGAAGAGGTCGGTGTCGGTGTTGATTTCGGTGGAAATTATCAAGGTAGACTTCGGTGTTTGAGCAGATCCACCGAGGTAGGAAAGACCAAGAGGGTCGCTGGGAAAATCATACCGAAGGAGATGGAATGTCGGTGGAGGATTTATACCACCAAGAGATGTCGGTGAAGGGTTTGATCACCGACATTGGCACTATCGACCACCGATACTTTGAGAAATCGGTGAGCTAGATTATTTATATCACAAGATTTTTTTTGTTTTTTTAATTATCTAAATACACCATGCCAAGTTCACTTATTAGAAAATTGAACCTGGCTTCATCTAAGGGCTTGGTGAACAAATCGGTGAGCTGAAGATCGGTAGGAATGAATTGTAGCTCAATGTCACCTTTTGAGATGTGGTCCCTGATGAAGTGATATCTGATGTCAATGTGCTTTGATCTGGAATGTAGAACTGGATTATTTGCAATGGCTATTGCACTTGAATTATCACACAAAATTGGGACTTTGGAGTAGACTTGAGCATAGTCCCGCAGTTGATTTTTCATCCACAGTATTTGAGCACAACAGCTTCCAGCAGCTACATATTCAGCTTCAGCAGTTGAAGTTGAAACTAAGTTTTGTTTCTTGTTGGACCAGCTGACTAATTTTCCACCAAGAAGTTAGCAGCTACCTGTGGTACTTTTCCTGTCAATTTTGGAACCTGCATAATCTGAATCTGAATACCCAATTAGTTCAAATCCTGAGTCTTTGGGATACCAAAGACCCAGGTGCAAGGTACCCTTTAGATACCGGAAAATTCGTTTTACAGCAGCCAAATGAGATTCTTTTGGATTGACCTGATAACGGGCACATAGACAAGTAGCAAACTTAATATCCGGTCTGCTAGCAGTTAAATAAAGAAGAGAACCAATCATCCCTCGATAATTGGTAACATCCACAGATTCACCATTCAAATCAGCATGAAGTTTCAAAGGTGGTGCCATGGGAGTTTTCATAGGAGAGCTATCTAAAAAGTTGAATTTCTTCAGAAGGTCACGAATATATTTACTTTGATTTATAAAAATCCATTCTGAAGATTGTTTGACCTGAAGGCCTAAAAAGAATGTAAGCTCTCCCATCATACTCATCTCATATTCACTCATCATGAGGGAAGCAAACTCATCACATAGTGATTCATCAGTGGCACCAAAGATGATGTCATATACATAGATTTGGACAAGAATGATATTACCTGAGGTCTTCTTTATAAAGAGAGTGTTGTCAATTTTACCTCTGGAGTATCCATTCTTTAGAAGAAAGACAGCAAGAGTGTCATACCAAACACGTGGAGCTTGCTTGAGGCCATAGAGAGCCTTGTCTAATCTGTACACATAGTCTGGATGAGCTGGGTCTTCAAAGCCAGGTGGTTGTTTCACATAGACTTCCTCTGCAAGTTCCCCATTGAGGAAGACACTTTTGACATCCATCTGAAAGACCCTGAAATTTCGGTAGGCAGCATGAGCCAGAAAGATTCTTATGGCTTCAAGTCTTGCAACAGGGGCAAATGTTTCATCATAGTCAATGCCTTCTTCCTGTCGGTATCCTTGAGCCACCAATCTGGCCTTATTTCTGATCACTGTACCTTCTTCATCCATTTTGTTTCTGAAGATCCATTTGGTTCCAATGATTGTCTTCCTTGGAGGTCTGGGAACCAATCTCCAAACTTTATTTCTCTGAAATTGAGAAAGCTCCTCTTGCATGGCAGTGATCCAACAGGGGTCTGCTAGAGCTTCATCAACCTTCTTGGGTTCAATGAGAGATAGAAAGTTCACATAGAGACAAATATTTCCAACTCCTCTGCGAGTTTGGACTCCAACTTGTTGATCACCAATGATTTGATCTATGGGGTGATCTTTGGTCCATTTTGTGGCAGCAGGTAACGGTGGTGGAATATTTTGTGTGGGATCAGAGGTTCGGAGGAGAGCAGAATTTTCGGTGGTAGGCGCAGGATCGGTGGAATGTTGTGTTTCGGTGGCATGGTACATGTCGGTGGAAGGATGCAAGTTGGTGGGAGTATTCATGTCGGTGGGGAGATGGTCAATTTCGGTGGAAGAGGTGTTAGGCACAATGGAAGGTGACCCAACTTGGTGGTTGGTAGTAGATGGATTTGAATGGATGGGGGATGCATCGGTAGGATTGACAATAGGAGCATCACCTATGCATAAAGAGATCCATCTGTGTAATTCATCATCATCATTTGAAAAAGATGATGATCTTAGATCATCGAATTTGACATGAATAGATTCATCAATGCATTTTCTCCTGAGATTGTACACACGATAAGCTTTGGAGGATAGAGAGTATCCAACAAAGATTCCTTCATCAGCTTTGGGATCAAACTTCCCAAGATTATCTCGATCATTTAGAATAAAGCACACACAGCCAAAAACATGAAGAGCTAATATTTGGTTTTCTGCCATGGAAAACTTCATATGGGGTCTTATCATGTCTTTTGGAAATCACCGACCTATTTTGGGTAAAACAAGCAATATTAACAGCTTCAGCCCAGAAATAGGTAGGTAGGTTGGATTCACTTAGCATGGATCTAGCAGCCTCACACAGAGTTCTGTTTTTTCCTTTCCACCACTCCATTTTGCTGAGGAGTTCTGACTAGTGATAGACATTTTACCCGTCGGGTCGGGTACCCACGGGTACCCGCCCCTAATGGGGCGGGGATTCCCCGGCTAATCGGGTAACGGGGCGGGGACGGGTATTGTTTTTCATACCCGAAGCGGGTTCGGGGTCGGGGTCGGGGATTGTATTACCCGCCCCTAATAATACCCGATATATATTTTTATATATAATTTATTTAGTTTCTTATTCATTGTTTGATAATTTTATACTTTAAAATTTGTCATGAACTATGATTACACATGGTTGATTATATCATTATATGTTTTTGAAACTTGAGGTTTATTTATTTGTTTTAAAAATTAAAAACTCGCTAATTTCATTTTCTTTAAAAATAACTTAATTATTTTTTTTCGTAAACGGGTACCCAACGGGTTCCCCGTACCCGTCGGGGATTTTCTCCTCCGAACCCGTCGGGGATTAGTCGGGGCAGGGACGGGGACGAGGGGCTTAAACGGGGGTCGGGGTCGGGGACGGGGGATGCATTACCCGCCTAATACCCGCCCCGTTTCCATCCCTAGTTCTGACAGCAGAGAAGTTTTGAGAAATTCCTTTCTCATTGAAGAAGTCTTCCAGAGCACTGTTTCTGAATTCAGTGCCATTGTCACTCCTCACCGAACGTACAAGTTGTCCATTAAGAACTTCATTTTTCTTGACAAAGTTGATGATTTCTTCAGTTGCATCACTTTTATACGTGAGAAAAGACACCCAAGTATATCTAGTAAATTCATCAACAATTACAAGAATGTACCTTTTGCCTCCTAGACTTGGAGTGCTGACTGGTCCACATAGATCCATATGCAGCATCTGGAGAGGAAGAGTGATGGAAGAGCATTGCTTGGTCTTGAAAGAAGTTTTGGTGAGCTTCCCTTTTTCACATGCATCACACAACTTCTCTTTGACAAAGTTCAATTTTGGCATGCCAGTCACCAGCTCTTTGTTGGAGATTTTATGGAGTGTTTTGAAGTTCAGATGAGATAGTCGTTTATGCCACAGCCAGTTCCTTTTGGTTGTATCATCTGACACAAAGCATACATTGGAAGAACTGTTGTTTTGTCCCATATCAATGATATAGACATTTTTCATTCTTTTTCGGAAAGAACCACTTTCATGTTTTTGTCAACAACAGCACAGATACAAAGTTCGAAAATAACTTTATATCCTAGATCACACAGTTGGCTAATGCTGGGTAGATTATGCATGAGGCCTTCAACAAATGCCACTATTTGAAAGTGACAGATCCATTTGTGAGAGTTCCATATCCTTTGGTGTAACCTTTAGAGTTGTCACCAAAAGTTACAGATGGACCTTTTCCAGACACATAGTTGATGAGAAGAGATTTATTTCCTGTCATGTGGCGTGAGCACCCACTATCCAGATACCATATTTGATGGTGCTCAAAGACCTGCATGCATACACAGATTAGTTCTTATGTACCCATTTGGTGGTGGGTCCTTTGGGGTTAGAAGAGGAAGAGTCCTTAGGTTTGATTCTTTCAATTCTTTCCTTTGGACAATCCTTTGCAAGATGAAAAGTGTCACCACAGTTATAACACCTTCTGTAAACAAAGATCTTTTTAGGTTTTTGCAATTTTTCTTTTCTTTTTCCTATGACATTAACTTGAGTAGCTTTAGAACCAAAGGATGAGGAGTGAGAAGGAAAACTTAAAGTCCCATTACTTGAGGTGGAAGCGAATTTGGAAAGATTTCTTGAAGCGTTTTTGAAAAGTTCTTTCCCAAGGTCTGAGGATTTTCCTTTTAAAGAGAGATCGGTGAAGTCAGATTTAGCTCTGTTGAGAGACTTTGATTTTGAAAGATCGGAAGGAGGGACATATTCGTCAATCGCTAAATCTTTTAAAAGATCATGGATGGGTTTTGAAAAATCATTGGAGTCCTCTTTTTCCATGTTTTGAATAGACGAAGATTCTTTAGCTTTTATGAACATTCCAAACTTTAAAGCTTCACCTAGATCTAAAGAGTTTAAGGAAATAGAGTCACAAGAACTTGATTCTGAGGCATCATCCCATACACTAGAGGTAGGATCAAGAGTTTGAGATGAGACGTCAGAAATGGTTTTTCCATAGCCTAAACCAAATTTGTTGTTAACAGAAATTTGATCTGTAAAGATTTGCTCAAGATTCTTTGAAGAACTCGTCCATTTCTTAACAGTCTCTTGTTCTCTTTTTAATTTCTTAAAAAGTTTGTTTTTCTCTTTTGAGATCACATGATTTATGGTTTTCAGATCCTCAAGCTCATCTTTGATTTCCTCAAACTTTTCAAGTTTAGACATACATATTTCAAGTTGAGAGGTGAAATTTTTAACTTGATCAGATTTTCTTTTCTTACAATCCTTGATAGAATAAAAATCTTTAGTTAAGGATTCATAAGCATCAATCTTTTCACTGTCAGTCATATCATTAAAGGGATGTACCTGAGAGTATGATGTCGAGCACCCAGTTGACACCAAAGCCATTGGAGAGCTAGCTTTTTCAGAATCTTCCACATCTTCTGAGATGACCATAAAGCACTTATTGGGAGAGTTGTTGTCACTGTCAGAGGTCTCTTCTTCCCAATCATGTATTTCGGCCATGAGGCCCTTTCCTTTTCTAAGGAGGCCCTCATTTCTTTCCTTTTCTTTCTTGTATTTGGCTTTGTACTTCTCAGCCCTTTCTTGATGATTTTTGGACGAGGATTGAGTATCTTTCTTGGCAAAGTTTGATTTGAAAGTGTTATTTTTGGGTTTTTCATACTTGGAGGAAAACTTGCCAGAAGATGAATTTCTAGAGTTCATCACACGCTTACTTCTACACTCAGCTGCAAAGTGTCATTTCTTTCCACAGTTAAAACATTCCTCATTTGTTTTATCAGACGAGGGAGTTTTTGTAGAAGAGAAAGGTTTTCTGAAAGATTTGGATTTGTTCGAAAAACGAGATTTGTTTTTGAAACCAGCCAACATGGCTATTTCATCAGACAACTGCTTAACCGAGATTTCTTCACCTTCATCATCGGCATCACTTAGATATGCCTCCGATTTGTGAGAATAGTTGCTTTGGCTTTCATTGTCAGAATCTGATGAAGGATAGGTGATGCGTGGAACACTTTGAGATTTCTTGGAATTTTCACTAACAAGGGCAATAGAAGTGCCCTTTATCTCTTTAATGAAAGATTTCATTTGTAACTTGGTTTGTTCAAAGTTGAAGAGAGTTCCATATAAAATAGTTAAAGGCATGTACTCAAGGTCCTTGAAAGTTTTGATACAAGTGCACATGTTCTCCCAAAAATCAGGGAGACAATCCATGAACTTGTTTAGAACTTCCTCATTATCATAGACTGTGTCTAATAACTTCAGATCATTCAGAAGAGAGTTAAAACGATTATAGTAGCTAGGAAGAGATTCACCTTTTTTCATGAGTGAAAAACTCATACTTTCTGATGAGAGAGATCTTTTTGCATTTCTTCACTTCCTCTGTACCTTCGTGCAGAACATACAGTGTGGTCCACATCTCTTTAGCAGTTTCAAAGTTAACTAGAGAATGATAGACTTCATCAGGAAGTGAGAGAGCAATGATTGCTCTAAGCTTTGAATCAAGAGTAACCAGACGTTTTTCCTCATCAGTATATTTCTTAGGATTTTTTAGGATATAACGACCAGTAGCCTTAGATTTCTCTTTGTCAGAATGCTCATCAGAATCATCGGAGTCACTAGAGTCCTCCTTATCAGCAGTTTCTTTACCATGCCTCTACGTTTCATAGCGAGCCCAGACTCTAGGGATAATAGGTCCCTCTTTGAGAATGGTTGGATATCTAGTATCCACTCCTTCCCTAAATAGCATCATACGGCTTTTCCAAAGAGAAAAGTTGTTAGGATTAAACTTAGGAGGTTTGGTAATGGAACCATTTTCAGAAAGGTTGTTTTGAAAAGCATTTTCAACAGTTGAAGATGAAGAGGCAGCCATCGCAGATCAAGTTTATGAAATAAACTTTCCGCTCTGATACCACTAGTTAGTCCCGGATGGCTATAACAAGTATTGTAGAAGGGGGGGGGGGGGGGGGTGAATACAATACTCAAAATTTTCACAATTTTAATTCTTATTATTGAAAAACTTTCAACAAGAATTACACATAGAAACTAAAGACTGTTGCGAAAAAGAACAGATAAACTATTCTAACAATCTTTCACAAAGTATACTAAACAAAACAACTAAGAACATTTAGAACAAAGCTATGAAGTTTTTAAGCAATATGGGGATTTTTTGCACTGAGAGAGATTTCCAGAAAGCGTGGTTTGCATGGGAACACCTTCATCCTTTTATAGTGTGAAGAAGTGTACTAAGCATTAAATGCTTGGGACACCTGTCATCAGGATATTTGCTGGTGGATATTGACTTCTGAAAAGTTGATATGTCTTTATCACCTTTTACTAGGTACTAGGAACATAACTCATGCTGAAAGGGACTTTAACTGATAATGGATAAAACGACAAACAATCACTTTTATCTGGCAAAGGATATTGTCCCATAATAAATGATCTTCTTGATGTGTATTCCAAGACAATCACACCGATGGAGTTCCACCGATATAACTGGCATTGAACATTAAAACTATCTGCAAAGAAAACCATTGAAACAAGGATCCCACCGATTTGAGCCTTATGATCGGGGGGATTCTTCCACCGACGCGAGGAAGATCGGTGGGGAGGTTGTCCACCAATGTGTGAACACAAAATCGGTGGGCAATGACTTGAATGTATGTTGAGAAGAGTCTTCTTATTTCCACAGTGAGAAACTCTTCAAGCGTGGTTTCGGTTGATCTTCGACTTCACCGAATTGTTGATATCTTGTACAAGTCATTTAAAAGAACCATGCAAAAATATTCTAAGTAAAGTATAGAGAGGACATCGGTGAGTCAATTTCAAATCTTGGTGACCCAACAATAGTGTCACCACAGATTGCTTCCTCGAACTCCAGGCTACTGTCGCTCCACTCATCAAGAAAACGTATCCTGATGTACTCCTTGAACTGTCCGTATCCCCAGCAAAATCGCTGTCGGTATAAGCTTGAAGATCTTCATTGGAGCCTTTCTTGTAAAACAGCCCCAAATCTGAAGTTCCGTTGATGTATCGACTTACTCTCTTGGCTGCAAGCAGGTGAGCCTTCTTCGGGTTTGCCATAAACCTGCTTAGGAAACAAACCACATACATAATATCAGGTCTGGTATTTGTTAAATACATCAGACTGCCAATGAGTTGCTTATACTGAGTTGCATCTATGTCTTCTCCTCCTTCTTCCATCGACATCCTCGCTCCAGGAACGATCGGGTTCTTCACAGCATTACAATTCTCCAACCCGAACCTTGTAACAATTTCTTGTGCATATTTCTTTTGGCACAAGAAAATTCCTTCATCCATTTGTTGTATCTCGACTCCCAGAAAAAACTTCATCCTTCCCAGATCTGTCATGTCGTAGTCCAACAAAAAATCACCCCCTTTTACATTTTTAGTGAAAAGTGTATGCTCATGACTGCACTTTGTAAACCTATTCTTCATAAAATACTCCTCAATTCTGATATACCACGCTCGGGGAGCCTGCTTAAGTCCGTAAAGGGCTTTCTTCAATTTGTATGCCTTGTGTTCTTCTCCGGTCTTGATGTACCCTTCCGGCTGCTCGGTGTACACCGTTTCTTTTAAGTCTCCGTGTAGAAATGAACTTTTCACATCAAGCTGTAATACTTTCCAGCCTTTGCATGCCGCCAAGGCCAACAACATCCTGATTGTATCCCATCTCGCCACCGGAGCAAAGACCTCATCGTAGTCAATGCCATGCCTTTGGGAGTAGCCTTTAACTACCAATCTCGCCTTATATTTATCGACTTCACCTTTTTCGTTACATTTCGTCTTATAGACCCACTTGACTCCAATCTTCTTCTGTCCAGGTGGTAAAGTTACCAGCTCCCATGTCTTGTTTTTTTCAATGGCTTCAATTTCAAGCTTCATAGCTTTCCTCCATTCTTCTTTCTTTGCAGCCTCATAGTAATCTGTGGGATCCTCTTGACATGTGAACAACACAAAGTATTGCTCTTCTTCACTTTCGAACATTCCTTCTCCACTTACATATTCTTGTAGGTGGACCGGTGCATGCCTCGTTCTCGTCTTTCGAGTTTCTGGTTCTTCACGATCTTCACTTCTATTTTGTTCTCCCGTCTCACCTTCTGTATCAACAGAAATTTCTGCATTAGAAGATGGCTCACTGATGGTATTCACATTTTCCTCAGTCTCTTCTTCGTTGCTATCGTCACAAGCTAGCACGTCTTTGTTTTCTTCACCTGAGCTCCTCACCCAATCCCAACTTTGACCCTCTTCAAAAATCACGTCTCTGCTAACAATTACTTTTTTTGTTGTTGGATTGAACAGTTTGTATGCCTTTGATTCTTCGCTCAGGCCTACGAACACACACTTGATGCTTTTGTCCTCCAACTTCACCCTGTTTTTGTCTGGAATGTGTACATGGGCAATACAGCCAAACACTTTGAAGTGCTCGACACTTGGCTTTATTCCACTCCAACTTTCTTGAGGCGTTTTCTCTTTCACAGCCGTAGTCGGGCTTCTGTTGAGGATATGAATTGTCCAGCGTGCATCTTCTGCCCAAAACACTTTCGGCATTTTTTTTCTCGATGAGTAAGCATCGAACCATATTCATTATGGTTCGATTCTTTCTTTCGGCCACCCCATTTTGCTGTGGGGTGTAGGCTGCTATAAGCTGTCTTTTGATACCACATCTTTCACAAAACTTGTTAAATGTATCAGAAGTATATTCACCACCTCTATCACTCCTAAGACACCGTATATTCATCCCCGTCTCATTTTCTACCATGCTTTTAAAGTTTAAAAACATTTTAAATGCTTCACTCTTCTCGGAAAGAAAGTAAATCCCTGTCTTTCTACTATAGTCGTCTATAAAGTTTAAGACATACCTCTTGTTGCTTGTTGTGACGGGAGTAATGGGTCCACATATGTCGGTGTGAACTAGTTCTAGTCGTTCGGTTGCTCTCCACTGGACCTTTTTGGGAATTACTTCTCTATGTTGCTTACCTTTATTGCATACCTCACATATCTTGTTTGTGTCATTGATCCATGGTAACCCCTTCACCAAGTTTTTGTTGGACAGGTAGTGCAGACTTTTGTGATTCAAATGTCCAAACCTTTGATTCCAAAGGTTGGTGGTATCTTCTATGACCTGCAAGCACCTTTGACTCATCACATTAGCCAACACCACAAACATCCTGTTTGACGGCATGGTGGTGTGTAGAACCAGCCCTATTTCTTGATGGTATATCCTTAGCGCCCCGTCTTTGATGAGAATGCTTAAATCCCTTTCTTGGATTTGTCCAACACTTAGCAAGTTTGTCTTCAATTCCGGTACGTAATACACATCGCTTACTACATGAACTCTCCCTTCGATCTCCAATCTAATATCCCCTTTTCCCCTCACTTGCATTTTCGTATTATTCCCTAGCTTTACCGAATTCTCAAACATTTCGTCGAGTGTGGTAAACCAACTCTTGTTTCCTGTCATGTGATTCGAGCAGCCCGTATCAAGAAACCAAAGACCCTCCTTTCTTCCTCCTTCTTTCTCAACGTATGCCATTAGTAGCATCTCCTATTCTTCATCCATCTCTGCGTAGTTTGCTGTCTTCTCCCAACTAGGGCATTCATATTGAAAATGCCCTAGTTTGTGGCATTTGTAGCATTCCACCATTGCTCTAGTGGGGCCTCTTCCTCTTCCTCTACCTCTTCCTCTAAAGCCTCCTCTACCCCTCGTTCCTCTCTCTTCGGTGCTGGTTACTTTGAGTACTTGCTCCTCTTCAACATCAACCTTCATTCTTTGCTCATGCACCAACAGACTACTTTGCAACTCATCCAGTGATAGAGTATCCAAGTCGTTGGATTCTTCAATAGAGCATACCACGTAATTGAACTTTACCGTCATGGACCATAGAATCTTCTCCGTGATTGTGTTTTCTTTAACCACTTCGCCGCAAGCCTTCATCTTCTTTGCAACTGCTAGTGTTCTTGCAAAGTAACTGTTTACGGTTTCTCCCTCTTTCATGGCTAGCGTTTCGAAATCCTTTCTTAACGCCTGCAATTGTGCCCTCTTAACTTTGGTTGAACCAGCAAACTTCTGCTTCATGCTATCCCAAATTTGCTTGCTTGTCTCCGTATTCAGTATCGTATCCAGAATATCTCGATCAATTGACTGAAACAGAAAATTTTTCAGCTTCAAGTCCTTCAGCTTTTGATCGTTTATCACCTTCTGCGTTGCTGCCGATGGTGTTGATCCTCATACCCTGCTCAATGAGACCCCAGTACTCCTTCGACCTGATGAAATTCTCCATCAATCTTGCCCAATGATCATAGTGACCATCGAACTTTGGGATCGTCGGTACTACGAAATCCTTCTCATTGCTCTTTTCTGTCATCTTTCTCTTTCAATCCTCTGCTTGCTCTTTTCTCTTTTTGTATCTTACTCCCTTTCTCTCCTGACCAGGTCGTTTGAGTTAGCTCTGATACCACTTGTTGAATCAAGCAAACTCAAAACTCACAAGTGACCAAATATAATCTGATGCATTATTGAGTAGAGCAATGCTCTTTAAATAGTACTACAAAGCAGAAAAAGGAGATATTCTCTCCAACAGATACTCCTACGAATAACAAGGAAAATCAAAAAGACTCAAAACAGCTAATTTGCTCCTATAAACCAGGAGCTTTGACCAGGACTAAATCAAAACAACAGTAACCATTATTCCAACAGTTTCAAGCTGCTTCTTCTTCTAGCACAGGTATCGATTTGGCACCGCAGCATCTTCGTTCCTAATTCTTCGATTTAGCAAAATCGATTCGGAAGCACCTTCTTCTTCTAGCAGAGGTATGTTTCCCTAATTTATATTGTATTAGTTGTTGAGTAATTTCTTTTTGTAAATTTATATAACGATCTTGTTGTAATCCCAATGTAATTGCAATCCCTTGTTAAAGCATCAGGGTTTATCGGATTCCTTTGTAGAATTAATTACTCCGATTTGCTCTGAGAAGTGAAATTTTATTCCCCCGATTTTGAATGATAATGAGGGTGATACGTTCCCCAACCAACTGGGTCAGATACTGTCCGCTTTGGGGTTTTAACCCTCACGGCTTTACAAAACGCGTCTTACCAGTTAGGCCAAGGAATACCATATGAACCCAGCATCTCCTCTGCCTGAGAGCGATGTGGGACAAGGAATACCAATACACCCCTCCCATAAGGAACGTATCAATACTCCCCCCTCGAAGACCATTCGCCCTCGAATGGTGGTCCAGAGAGTTGTCTCCCACAACGGGTCGAGCGAGAGGCTGCTCTGATACCAATGTTACGTTCCCCAACCAACTGGGTCAGATACTGTCCGCTTTGGGGTTTTAACCCTCACGGATTTACAAAACGCGTCTTATCGGTTAGGCCAAGGAGTACTATATGAACCCAGCATCTCCTCTGTCTGAGAGCGATGTGGGACAAGGAATACCAATACACCCTCCCATACGAACGTATCAATTGATACGTTCCTTATGGGAGGGTGTATTGGTATTCCTTGTCCCACATCGCTCTCAGGCAGAGGAGATGCTGGGTTCATATAGTACTCCTTGGCCTAACCGGTAAGACGCGTTTTGTAAATCCGTGAGGGTTAAAACCCCAAAGCGGACAGTATCTGACCCAGTTGGTTGGGGAACGTAACAGAGGGTTTCGAAGACAGGTGCTCGATTTCTCCCCAAACCTAAACCTGAAACCCCTACGGTTCTAGAAGACGACGATGTCGATGTTCCTCCTGAAATTCCCAATAAGCTATCTGTTATTGCTACTACAAAACCATCGGTATATTTTATCTTATTTCTGTTCAATTTTGTTGTCTGTGAAGTTTTTGTATATTCATTTGTTCTAGCCGACTTACAATTTTTCCTTTTGGTGTTAAACTCAACTCTCTCTATCCCAAATTAATTAACTTTAAGAGATCTTTCATCAACTGAGTATAAATTGCACCGAAATCGAAATATTTTTGTAAAGTACTGATAATACCCTAGGAAAGACGCTCATATTTTTTTTAACAAAATTGATGATTATGAGAACCTTTTTAGGGAAAAAAGAGTAGATTCTGTTGATTTTGAATTGAACACAGACGAAATTCGAGAATTACAGAAACATTGTAAAAGAGTTCTTTAAGAATTTAAAAAACTCAATGTTGGGGAATCTGGGTTTTGTGGTTTGTTAAGGCTTGGATTATCTCCAGTCAAATACTATAATTATGTATCGTGGGAAGAACTATAAACGCCCTTTAAAGTTTTCAAGAAATCTTCTTAGTAAAAGAGAAGCGTTACGAAAGTCTTTGGAGATGCAAAGAATCGGGATAAGTAAAGCTCTTGTTGTTCATGGTGTGTTTGTGTTATCTTCTTTATGATAGAATCCATGATCCATATGAATATAATGGTTTTGTTTTGTTTTGTATTTCTGTTTCAGTCATTGAGGTTTTTTGCAAACATGAGACAGGAGGCAATCTATGAACTCAAGTGCAAATTGGATCAGCACAACTATGCTGAATGATTGAATGAATAATTGATTGTTGTTTGGTAAGTGTTTTGATGAGACAGTCTTAGGATTGTTTGATAACCATTATGTATTACTAAATTAACGTCTGAATATATCACTTGGCAAATATGGATTACAACAATTACTAAATAATATTACTAACCTGATTTTTTATAAATGTATTTTTGAACTTATTTCGTGGTTCTATTTTACATGGCATAAAAATAAATAGACAGGAAAATTAGAGAAAATTTAGCAGAACATGATGTCACCATGCTAAGCCCTTTTTTCTTCTGAATACGTCGATGCTCTTTTGGGACTTGTCACTTCTTCTTTGTCACTTTATCCATTTCTGGAGCAAAACAAATCAAACTTCCATTCTTTCTCAATCAATTATCCGTTTCTAATGAGGCTTCAATTTGAGGTATATTTTATCCTTAGCTTTATTGTGTTCAGGAGTATCGCAATCTTGTCTAGCTTTCGGGGTTGATTTCAGATAACAATTACTTTAGTTGTTCTTTTGAATGGAAGTTCCTTAAATAGTTTTGACGAATCCAACAGAAACTCTAGAAAAGTGAAAGCCATGGCACACAGGTAAGTGTACTTAGTGATTTTCAACGAAAACAAGGGTGGAAAGATGAACGCATAAGTCTTTCGTAATGTGTTTCTACGATTTGTGATTTTAATTTAAATTTTAAGAAAGATTTGTATGATATCAAAGCACCATCATTATTTTGCTTGGTTGTTTTAAGAGTGATTTTCTTATTTTGCAGGTTTTGGTTCAAGGTCTTTTGAAAAGAGTATCCAACTAAGAACCTTAGTTGAAGATTCATGCTTCATTACCTCTTTGCAAGGTCATAATTTCCTGTCAATCCCTTGACCTTTTATCACATCTTTGTATTTTCTTGCAAATTTATGATCTCTCTCTTCCCATTTTTTATGATAATTATGTGTTCTTGATCTATAGATTTTTCATTTTTTGTTCAGATGGATGACTTAATTCAACAATTTACTAGGCGTTGTTTACTATACCTTACCGGGTAAGAGTTTACCAAAATCACTCTCCTTACCGATTGAGTTTTAGAAGACAAATAATCTTACCGTGTAAGAGGCATGACTAGGACCTAGAGTCTTACCCAACAAGTGAGGGAAAAGACTCTTACCCTGTCAAATGGTGTTTTTTGGCAAATGGTGTTTTTTTGCTTTTCCTTTTGTCAGTCTTTGAAATTTGTTTATGAGCTATGATTTCTTGTTGTTTCAAAAGAATGAAAAGAATTAATGATTTCTTGAGGTTTTTGTTTTTTCTCAGTTTGACTTTTCAACTTTGTTATTGTTTGAAATTTGATTATGGGCTATAAGTTCATGTTGTTTCAAAAGACCATGTGTTGTATACCTGGTGCAAAGAAAGAATAAAAGAACAAATGACGTTTTTGTGGGGGTTTTTATTTATTTATTGTAGGTGCTAATTTTTTCAGTAACATCTGTTTAATTTGAATCGACCGAAGATTTTAGTCCTTCAATCCCACCTACTTTCTTAATTAATATATATTTGCACTAACATGTCTGTTCTAATTATATGCTTACTACATCTGTTTTGAACTAATTTGCAGCTTTGGAGAACTTGGAGATTTTGGATCTCTCATACAATTTGAAATGAGAGGTAATGAATATGATTTTAAAGCCTCCTATTGAAGAGGCATATTCCTCTTGGATTTGTATGCACTCTCCTATTCACAAACACATAATCTTTAATTCCACTCCCAGTTAATTATTTACGCTCTTCTCTTTACACATAATCCTCTTGGATTTGCTACATTTTTAGGTTGTATCAATTTCTTGGTCCATTTACTAATTACATCAATTAATCCAAATGATAAAAGTGATCAAGAATTGTTCTATAGGTGCACAACTTATCACTTCAGAAGCTGTTTTCATCAGTTTTTTGAGCTGTTGATGATGTTTCGGGATGTAGGAGAGACTCAACAAGTATTGCTCGATCCTCTGATTTTTAGCTTCCTGTTTCTCATAAGCCTTATGAGTTCTGACTTAGTTGGTCTCAATCACTGTGCTAACTTTAAATGGGTAATTCTCTACCTTGAACTATATACAATATAAGTTGCATATACACCGAGGCACATGTACATATATTAACCTTTGGAAGTTAAGCTCATTAGCAGCAAAACTGAAGATGGCTACATTGATGCAGGTGGCTTCTTGGTTACCCCATATTGTACATTTTTGGCAAGGACCGGGGATTTTTTATCAACATTATGGTTGGATTTATAATCGGATTTTGGCCAGTGGACTGTGGTGGCGCCTCCGATTGCTAGCAAAGTGTGGGGGTGGGTGTAACACCCTAAAATTCAGGGCCAACTTAAACCTCAAATAACAAAGTTATGATCACCAAGATATCAGACTTTTATAAACCAAAGGATCAAAAAGTAAATTTCTATATATACATTAAGTCGTCTAACTTAAATAATCTGATCAATCTAATTATACATCACAATAAGATCAACTAGATTATCTAAGGCTCGTCCCAAAAGTCATCAAAAGAATGTCCTGATCCTTTGTTAACACCAAGTCCGATTCCCTTCAACTGTAGTCTCACTTCCCAAGCTATTTCCCAGAGCCAGTACCTGGTAAGACAATTTAATTTGAAACATTAGGCTTTCGCCTAGTGAGATTATCCAAATCAAATTAAAATTTAACAAATAAAATATTAACAGATATATCAAACCTGTTATCAGCCATCTTACCATACTAAGCTCTTATCAACCACTGGAATCCACCTATTCCCTTACTTATGACTAATTCATCTAGTCATCATACTACCATCAAGAATTACTATAAATCCCACCGGATTATAAGTAACTCCAACTCCCAGAAATTACAGTTTCCAAACCTGCTTCTTTCTGAATTGAGATTACAATTTTTCTACATTGGTTTATCTCCAAACTTCTCTACAATGAAGATATCTCATCTTTCGTTTGAAATGGGAATTACAACTCTAAGTCTGCTATTCCTCATTTCATTTCCTCCCCACCTTGAATCACTGGTCCCCCCAAATGAGATTTTATTTTATCGCGATCATCAACCACCAGAGATCCTCACAGATGATTCAAGATTTACTCCAACAACTAGAAATACAACCCAACAGTCTCTGGCTAGTAAACGGTTCCCATTATACCGTACTTTATGCCCACTAGACCAGATGCATATTTCTAGCCAACGCCACACAATAATTGTGTATCATCACTCTTTCTATTGTATGCTAAAGTTATACAATTCATCATATATTCTATATCTCTATGTACAGAATATTAATTTCAACGATTATCCCCACTTTGCCATTTAGCATCGGGGATCAACATCTCAACAATTAACTACAGTTCCGGACTCATAAATAAGTCCTTACAATTTAACATAACATGGTTTTTACATCAACAACAGAGTTATAAACATATAACAAATAGCATATAACTATCAGATTGTATTCCTGAAAGTTTCAGGTTACACTCTTGCAATCAAATATGAACAATTAAGATCGTATTAACAGCAACTGGTCATATGATCTATTAACAATCTGTGAATTACAAGATATTACAATGAATTTCTCTCTCAATAGATCTAACAATTTATGCGTAAAGAGTTATCCAAAAGGTTAGCCAAAGATTCAGTTAGCTACAGTTGCTAACTCCTATATATACTGTAGATAATAGCTAAAGCTACAGTACATATGAGAAACAGACTAATAGAACAATTACACGTGTCCTAATTAGTAACTGAATATAACAGATAATATCCCAAGATATGAATTTTGAACATACTTCTGAATAAGCGCTTCAGAACATTTGTCTTCATAGTCAGAAGTTCTGAGTCTCCTACTCAGAATCTTCTAGTCAGAATCCAACACTTAGAATCTTTTTGAGATTTCTCACTCAGAGCTTCTGAGTCTTCTACTCAGAACTTCTGAGTCTTCTGAGTCTTCTTTAGTCTTCTTACTCAGAACTCAACACTTGTGTTTTTGACAAAACTCTAGACCTAACAATCTCCCCACACTTGTGTTTTTGACAAAACTCTAGACCTAACAATCTCCCCCTTTTTGTCAAACACACTTGTACTTTTCACCATCAAATTCTTAGAGCAGGAACAATATTCAGAAGGAGCTCTTCTGAATGTTTTGACAACTTTTGCTCAGAATTCTGAATAATCTGAGTTAACAACTTCTGGTCAGTCTTTAATCAGCAGCAGCAACGATTTCCAAATTGATTTCTGTTATATATTTGCTTTTTCTTTGCTCCCTCTTGAAATGACAATTCTCATCTTCATTTCAGCTTTCATAAGATTTCTTTATAAGAAACAACCGATCAGTTTCCTTTTCCTCTTCTTCTTCTTAAAATAACATTTCTCTCTTTTGTTATTTCTGTACAAAAACCATATCAATCTTCAAAATCTTTAGCTTTTCTCCCCCTAAAGTTTTGGAAAGCAAAATCATCTTCAAAATCTTTAGCTTTTCTCCCCCTTGATTTTCAAAACTTTAGCGATGCTTTTTCTTCGAATGAAGTCTATGCTTTTTCTCCTGCTTAATGAATAACCTTGCTCCCCCTCAAAATAAGAATTCTGGAGCAGTTTGTTTTCTCCCCCTGAAAGTATGCATATATTTCATTAAAATTATTCATTTCAAATATAGTGCTTTAATGAAAACATTTATACAAGGAGAATAAGATTTACTGAACTACACTTAATAACTACTAACATTTGATCATTTGAAAACTTTACAAAAGAAATCCAACTTAATGAAATTTATCAGATTTTCAATCAAATGAAATCAAATGCATGTGTTTGGATTCAAATACAAGTCATCATTGCATATCGAGTTAAAAATGTTCAGTTTCAATCCCTTTATTAAATCTATTTGGTGTGCTTAGCATGCGAAATATGATTAGCTTCAAGCATATGCAATTCTAAAAACATATACGAATACTTTGCTCTACTCACACTATTTGTCCAAAATCAGGATTTTCACAAATTTACAGGTTTATTGCGACTTTGAATTTTCCCAAAGTTTCAAGAGATGTGTGCTCATTGGCATCTTTTAATTTTGTGCTCATTGACATCTTTTAATTTTGTGCTCATTGACATCTTTTAATTTTGTGCACATTGGCATCTTTTAATCAAAAAGTTTAGTAAGAATAAGATACATCGTTAAACATGACTTTCTATCTGGTTCTATAGCAGGATTTGGGTCAGCATATCCCAGACCAGTTGGTCTTAGGTGCTAGGTGACAAGCACCCCTTGGAACTTAATTTCCCAAACCATAAAGGCCACATCGATATATCTTAAACCCATTTGTACCAGTAGAACATGGTTTTCTATCTGATTCTATTGCAGGATTTGGGTCAGCCGATCCTAGACCAGTTGATCTTAGGGACTAGGTGTCGAGCACCCCTTAGGACTTACTCTCCCAAACCAGAAAGGCCACAGGTACAAACTTTCAAACTAAATGATTTTGTATATATATATTGCATCTCAATCACTTGGTTCTAAAACGTAGTACTTCCCCCATATTTTCGTTTCCATCCAACATTCTGACAAATTATGCTTTTTGAGCATTATATTCTATATAAGTCTAAATTTCATAACATTGAGCATTCAGCATAATTTCATTCATGATTTTCTAACCTTTCGATTTATTTCAGAAGTGAAAGTTGAAACAAATATAGCTCAGATAATACAAAAATACTTGTAAAAGCACCATTGACACACATTTTATTCATTGAATGAAAAATAAAAAAATCATATCATTGAATTAAATTGTTAAGATTCAAACATTCAAAGCAATAGAAATAAAACATAATACAATGTTACCTTTCACCACTTGTTCCTTGAAACAGAAAAATATGACAGTTAAGGATATCACCTGAGAAGTATGAGTTCTAAACTGATTTGTTTAGAAGTCTTAGTCTCTGAAGTACGGGTCCTGAACTGAATTATTCAGAAGCCATTGTCATTTAAGTACGGGTTTTGAACTGATATGTTCAAAAACCTAAAACGTTGAATCACGGGTTTTGAACATTATCTTGAAACAATCAGATCAAATTTTGAGTCAATGCTTCCTCTGAAATCAAGATAATCCTGCAAAATCAAGAGATTTTGGTAATCATCTACGATGATTCCTCATTAGTTATCAAAAAAAATTCTGAGTAGTAGAGTCAGAATTCTGATTAGAAGAGTCAGAATTATGAGTAACTTGCTCAAAATTCTAAGTATCAGAGTCAGAATTCTGATTAGTTGAGTCAGAATTCTGAGTAGTAGAGTCAGAACTTCTGAGTAACAGAGTCAGAATTCTGATAAAACTATCCAGAGAAAATGCCTTAGAAAAATGTTTGGATTTTGTGATTTTTGAACATTCTGAACTTCAAATCACCATAACTTGCTCAAAAATCAGAATTTTTCAACCAAAATTTGCAGGGTTGCTTAAAATGTGATTCTGAACACATTCTCTGGAAATGTTTTCTACTAAAAACACCCACAACTATGAGTTCGATTACACCACAGTAAACTGAACTTTTTTTTTAAAAAAAAATGCTTCAAAATCAACAAATTGATCTGTATGAATCAGAAATCCATAATCAAGATGAGACAAATTGTAAGTCCATAATCACATTCAGACCGAGTTTTGGACTGAATTATCCAAAAGTCAATATTCTCAATTTAAGCACAGCATCGGTTTTAAGTCATGTGTCAGTATTATCATTCAACTCTACACATGAATAACCTGCAAAACAGATTAAGTTGTCTTTGGTACCCATATGAACTTGGGTCCAGGTTTGTTAGGTGCAGTGGCATATGCAGATATTCTATAAGAACCATACCAGTGCTGAATAAAATTCTTGTTCACAAAATCATTAGTCCCACAATATGAACAACAAAGTTTCTTTTGTGCAATTCTGACTAATTGATTTACAGAATAAATCACATCAGGTTTAACAAAAGATTTTCTTTGAAATGTATTGTTCTTCTTGACATTTGAATTAGGAACTTTTGATTTTGGCACTTCTTTCTTGGAAGTTGTTCCTTTAACTCTCCATTCCATTTTTATCTTTTTAAAAGAACAATTATAAGATTTATCAATAGCAGAATCATAAAACAGATTAGAAGAACGAATCTGATCTTTTGAACTATGATTTGATTTGTCAACAACTTTCGTTTCAAATTCCCTAAACTTTTTAACATACAAATCAAACCTTGACTGCAAATCAGATTTGGACTTCCTCTCTATCATGATTTTAGTTGATAAATCAGATAATTTCTTAATAAGCCTCCTTATCTCCAAATGAAAAACTTTCTTTTCCTTCTCAAACTCATCTTTTAAGCATTTTTCTTTAAAGCCATTTACCTTCTTCTTTTCAGTCTCTTTCCTTCCATCTTCTAACTCTTTCTCCAACTCATTGATTTTTACAGAAAACTCATTTAACATTCCTGTTTTCTTTTTCTCAAAACCAATCTTTTCTTTTTGAAAAACATTTTTCTTGCATTCAAACTCTTTTCTTTCTTTTGCAAGAATTTTCTCCAAATCAGAAATTTTCAAAGATAATTCAACAGACTTTGTTTCAAAACCTTTCCTCTCAGTTTGAAAGTCTCTTCTCTCTTTCTCAAATTTCACTCTTTCAAGTATAAGAACTTGTTCAAAATCATAGATCTGTTTCAAGAGTTGACAATTTTTCATTTCACATGATTTGATTCTATTTTCAGACTCTGTCAACATCTTTCTTCTAAAATTGCCTTTCTCTTTCAAATCAACATTCTCTTTTTCTAACAACTTTATGTTTTCTTGAACCTTTTCAAAATCCTTTAGAAAATCAGATTTCTCTTTTTGCAAAATCTTTATAACTTTTGCATATTCGTCTTGTTTTGCTTGAAGATTAGCAATCTTGCTTTCAAAATGAACAATCTCAGTTTTTGGTTCAGAAATTGTTTCTTTTGCTTTTACAGGACTTAATTTTTGTAAATTGTCTGAACTGGTTATAGAAATTGCAGGTCTCACAAAAATTTCAATAATCTCAGGCATGATGAAATGACAAATTCGAATATCAACTATGAATTATGATAAAAAATGAGAATCAACACAAATCTAGAACATGCAAGAATTAATCAAATCTGTCACATGCATTTCATCAAACAGTTAGAGTACATGAATTAATGAAATCTTCTTTTCAACAAAAAATTTGAATACTAATCAACATGCAGCAGATATAATCACTTTGATCCAGAAACCAATCAAGAATTTCGAAAACATACCTGTGATCTCTGTTTAATTTCGAGAATTAATCAGCATAGAGAGAAAATCTTTGGATAACTTGATTGTAAGATATCGATTCAACAGAAAGACAAATTCAAATTTCTTGAATCAATGATAGAAACGAATTCAAGAATTGTTAGGAATTCAAGAATTGTTAGCAGCAGCGGAATCAATTGTCGAATTGATCAAGAAACTTCAAGAACGCGATCAAACACACTCTTGGACGAATTTGTTTGTTGATTGGCTCTGATACCAATTGAAAGTTTCAGGTTACACTCTTGCAATCAAATATGAACAATTAAGATCGTATTAACAGCAACTGGTCATATGATCTATTAACAATCTGTGAATTACAAGATATTACAATGAATTTCTCTCTCAATAGATCTAACAATTTATGCGTAAAGAGTTATCCAAAAGGTTAGCCAAAGATTCAGTTAGCTACAGTTGCTAACTCCTATATATACTGTAGATAATAGCTAAAGCTACAGTACATATGAGAAACAGACTAATAGAACAATTACACGTGTCCTAATTAGTAACTGAATATAACAGATAATATCCCAAGATATGAATTTTGAACATACTTCTGAATAAGCGCTTCAGAACATTTGTCTTCATAGTCAGAAGTTCTGAGTCTCCTACTCAGAATCTTCTAGTCAGAATCCAACACTTAGAATCTTTTTGAGATTTCTCACTCAGAGCTTCTGAGTCTTCTACTCAGAACTTCTGAGTCTTCTGAGTCTTCTTTAGTCTTCTTACTCAGAACTCAACACTTGTGTTTTTGACAAAACTCTAGACCTAACAATCTCCCCACACTTGTGTTTTTGACAAAACTCTAGACCTAACAATTCCACATAAAAGCTTCAAACTACTACTGAAAGTCCAAAACTTTTCGCAAGCCACTGTAGCGAAAAGCTACACTTTTCACAAGCCAAAGCTGCGAATTCCTCACTTTTCGCAAGCCACTGTTGCGAATTCCTCACTTTTCGCAAGCCACTGTTGCGCAAAGTGTACTGTTCATCGTCTCTTCACAAACTTTAACCAGTATCGATTTCTTAGCAAATTAAAATTTCAGATGGTTCAATCCCAAGGAAAATATAGCTATTATCATTCTAATTGCTTAATTTTAAAGAGAGTTGAATAAACTCACCTTTTATGAACTCTGAACACTTTGTTCTTCCAAATCAGTGGCTTAATCGACAGCTTAATCACAATTTGGACAAAATACTACAACTTAAATCTATGGAGATGAATGATAATAACAAAAGAAAACAAGCTCTTACCACAACAATCACCAAACTGATTTCTCCTCTTCTTTTCTTCTTCTCGAAGTCTATCTCTCTGTGTTTTCTTTTCTTTCTTTCTTTGTTAAACGCAGGTAACCAAAATCAGTATACAAGATTAATACTGAATAAATCTTTAATTGACACCTCATGTTTTAAACATGAGTCATCACCTTAATTTCCACTTTACCACCTCATTCTTTGAACAAATACACCAAAAGTCCCTCAACTTATATTTCTCAAATATAAACTGTACCAAAATACAATTTATCTTTTATTAATTTACAATGGAAATTTCGGGGTGTTACAATACTCCCCAACTTGAAAATGATTTCGTCCCCGAAATCACAGCTAGTTAAACCAATGAGGGTATCTAGTCATCATATCCTCTTACGACGCTAAAGTCACTTCGGCATCTCAATGTTATAAAACCATTGTACTTATAACCACATTCGTAGATTGTAACTTCTCAAAAGATTTCTCTAAAATCGCTTCCAGTTCCTTCTCATAATGACTTTCCTCATCCATTATTACTTAAGGTATTACTTTTCTCTTTCTCCCAACTTTTCCACATGTCGATAACATTTTCTCATTACTATACATAACCAAACAATTTCACCAAAATTCTAACTTAAAGTATTCAACCAAGTTATCTTGAAACGACATCACCGTTCGAAGTTACTACCCATTCTTTGATCTTCGACTTATACTTTTTCGGACAATTCTTTCGCACATAAGAAGCAGCTCACATTCCTTAAAGATTTTGCATTTACTTCACCCCATTTTGACTAACACATCCATCATCTTTGTTAAATTTCCAAAGATTCGAAAACATAAACTTGTTTAGCGACTCACACAACCAAAATTACTTTGGATAAACATTCACTGCTGTTCCGACATTCTATTCCGATATTAGCCATACCACTACACCATCTTACAAATCACATATTCCAACAACTTTATTGACAAATAGTACTCTTCATCTGGAATCCCCGAAAAGACTTCCATCGGATGTTTCCTCTTTCGAACTTCACATTACGTACTAGTTGACACATTTATCTCGGCAATTGATGCCACTACTCATTCACACCTTCTCCACCCATTACATCTCACAGCAGACCAGATCTCTCATGGTCATTCGTACACAATTCAAACATACTTTCATGTTCTCCCGCATGATTAATTGAGTCTATTTCACTATTATATTCCTCCCCAACTTTAGTTGAACTATAACTCACAAGCTTCTTAATTAACTTAAATTTACTCACTTCTTGCTAGCTCTTTTGTGATTCCAAACTATTACATAGACAGGACACAATCCCCCACGGATTGATATAGTCTGAACACCCACTTTGTTCGTGTCTAATACTTTCTCTTTTTTATAAACCATGCACCTCGTAAGTAAAACGCTTATCTAATACAACAATCCTTCTCTATTCTAACACCCCTTCAAGGTCTCCCTTCAAATTTTAAAACTTCTGATTCAAGACTTAACATTCATACATGACCTCAAATGAATAACCAATGCACTCACATCATGTAAACTTCAATTATAATTTTATTCCTGCAATTCCAACCCCAAGCCTACGTTGAGCTTATTAAACTGAGCAAAAGCCCTCAAGACTCAACCAAGTCCAAAGCCGAACCATTTGTTCAAAGGATCTAATGATCATTTATCAATATCAACTAATGCAATTAAAATGCATCTAACCCTCATCACACAACACGTGCTCCGAGGTGTGATAATCTCACGACCCCTTCATTGCTACCTTCCCAATGAAGCCAATTCATATTTGTATCTATATGTATACGTATATGCAACTCTTCTATACTCAACAATGTATATAATTCACCAAGGTTTATTAGTCCCAAAGGTACTAAAATACAAAATCATCACACGGTCTTCACACATAAGGCCAATACTTAAACCGGCACTTAAGCACATAACACATCATAATTGTTGCACAACTACAATAAACTCTAAAAAGCGTATTTTGACCACATAGCTTCCACTTATGCAATAATTAACCAAAACTTCTTTTACTCGTGATTTATTTATCAAACACTCAAAATCCCCCAAATATGGGTGTTTCCCAAGATATAAATATATATAGCTGCTTTGCGCGTACCCTCTGCATAACAACATACTGGTACCGCTCACGGTTTTATTCCCGCCCGCATAGGCATACGCGGGATGCACCCAGACCACACCCAATGACAAGAAAAAGGGCCTCATACATTTAAGCAACTGTCGACTTCAACGTCAATAGTCGTCTGTCGATACTTTCTTAACCTATTCTTTAACAAGGTTCCTTAACTGAACCTAATCCTTACAACACATCCTAATCCATTTCACATCTCATCGTCTTCCTCTCAATTTATTCGTGCAACATTAATATCGCAAGACTACTCATAGCGAATTGCTAATTCTGTCACTTTGATGACTACTAATCCTTCCTCCGGACACGACCGTCCCATTGGCAACTGTATTTCTAAGTACCAAACAAGAGTACCGACCTTCTTACAACCGATACTAAAGTCTCCTTTCGACTCTCCCACTGTTCACCTCTTCTTTTGAACACAAATACCAAAACTACAAACATTCTCCCATTGTTTATCCAACATCTCTCCACTCTTGGAGTTCTTTCTTAGCTTATAGTGTAATACTCTACGACCTAACGAGTTCATAGCCTTCATGCACGACAACTTGATAATTAAATCATTTCGCACATTTTCTCATTTTAAGGGAACAACACTTGAAACAACTTGGGCACACATGACCCCAACATTCTCATAACTCCAATATACTGCACAACGATCTCAAGAATCGTTTGCATATTAATTTCCGTAAAACTTAATCTTTCTCCACCAAACGATATTGTTATGACAATAACATATTAAATGAAAATCTTTTCATAAGACAAAAGTTTAAAAAAATTTACCAACACAAAGTAAGTTAATCGGTTTTCACACTCATTTATATAATACCATCAAGTCAGTTCTCTTGTTGGTTATAAAAGTTTTACTGGCCAACGTTTTTCTTATCCTTTTTGCTACAATTTAACTTTTCATGTAAAGTATGAAGTATTTTGCAAATTGCTAAGCTCCAAAATTTCGTTGTGCGACGTAAAATGAAATTACCTTTTTCTTTAAATACACACTTGCACATGCTGACTCAACATCGACTAAAATTGCTATTTATGCATTTGTTTTGAAATCAAGAAAACTCATGTAACACACACTAGGACACCATGCATAAAACTCTACTCGCAAATGAAGGCTACTTACTCAAACAAGGTCAATTGTTTTACTCAGTCAACTTATCATTGACACTCTACTTTCGACTAGTGATCGCCCTCTCGGCTTTGTAATACTTGTTATACATGCATTCCACGGCCCACTTACTCAACCATTTCATACTATTTCCTATCTTGATCAATCACTTCACATTCTATCTCTACACATTTCAATCCACCTATTAAAGGTTGCCTTGGCGGACTTTCATGAGTCCCGCCAGTTCTAGGTTGTCCTTCCAATTCCCAATCATTTACTGATCTGTCCTCCAAAGAATTGAAGGACCTTAATGGCGTATTCTCCATCATTCTACTATAACATAAGGGGATAACCATAAGAAATGGTTATACACATAAAACATACAAAATGTACTTTACCGATCATTAGTCACCGTAACAATTCAGAAATAAGTATGCTTACGTAACAATATATTCATAATAACAGTAGCTAATTGGAATTATGAACATATTATACATGAGAATCCTCGTTACCATCGTTACAGTACTAATTTCACGTATTTCCGTCGACTCTAAGACTATCCCGTCTTAGTACTTCTACCCAAATCTCACAAGTCATAACTTAATTCATCACAGCTTAAGTCTAAGTATCTCCTCAGCATACTTAGTTCACTTAAACTAATGCTCTGATATCATACTGTAACACCCTAAAATTCAGGGCCAACTTAAACCTCAAATAACAAAGTTATGATCACCAAGATATCAGACTTTTATAAACCAAAGGATCAAAAAGTAAATTTCTATATATACATTAAGTCGTCTAACTTAAATAATCTGATCAATCTAATTATACATCACAATAAGATCAACTAGATTATCTAAGGCTCGTCCCAAAAGTCATCAAAAGAATATACTGATCCTTTGTTAACACCAAGTCCGATTCCCTTCAACTGTAGTCTCACTTCCCAAGCTATTTCCCAGAGCCAGTACCTGGTAAGACAATTTAATTTGAAACATTAGGCTTTCGCCTAGTGAGATTATCCAAATCAAATTAAAGTTTAACAAATAAAATATTAACAGATATATCAAACCTGTTATCAGCCATCTTACCATACTAAGCTCTTATCAACCACTGGAATCCACCTATTCCCTTACTTATGACTAATTCATCTAGTCATCATACTACCATCAAGAATTACTATAAATCCCACCGGATTATAAGTAACTCCAACTCCCAGAAATTACAGTTTCCAAACCTGCTTCTTTCTGAATTGAGATTACAATTTTTCTACATTGGTTTATCTCAAAACTTCTCTACAATGAAGATATCTCATCTTTCGTTTGAAATGGGAATTACAACTCTAAGTCTGCTATTCCTCATTTCATTTCCTCCCCACCTTGAATCACTGGTCCCCCCAAATGAGATTTTATTTTATCGCGATCATCAACCACCAGAGACCCTCACAGATGATTCAAGATTAACTCCAACAACTAGAAATACATCCCAACAGTCTCTGGCTAGTAAACGGTTCCCATTATACCGTACTTTATGCCCACTAGACCAGATGCATATTTCTAGCCAACGCCACACAATAATTGTGTATCATCACTCTTTCTATTGTATGCTAAAGTTATACAATTCATCATATATTCTATATCTCTATGTACAGAATATTAATTTCAACGATTATCTCCACTTTGCCATTTAGCATCGGGGATCAACATCTCAACAATTAACTACAGTTCCGGACTCATAAATAAGTCCTTACAATTTAACATAACATGGTTTTTACATCAACAACAGAGTTATAAACATATAACAAATAGCATATAACTATCAGATTGTATTCCACATAAGAGCTTCAAACTACTACTGAAAGTCCAAAACTTTTCGCAAGCCACTGTAGCGAAAAGCTACACTTTTCGCAAGCCAAAGCTGCGAATTCCTCACTTTTCGCAAGCCAAAGCTGCGAATTCCTCACTTTTCGCAAGCCACTGTTGCGCAAAGTGTACTGTTCATCGTCTATTTCAAAAACTTTAACCAGTATCGATTTCTTAGCAAATTAAAATTTCAGATGGTTCAATCCCAAGGAAAATATAGCTATTATCATTCTAATTGCTTAATTTTAAAGAGAGTTGAATAAACTCACCTTTTATGAACTCTGAACACTTTGTTCTTCCAAATCAGTGGCTTAATCGACAGCTTAATCACAATCTGGACAAAATACTACAACTTAAATCTATGGAGATGAATGATAATAACAAAAGAAAACAAGCTCTTACCACAACAATCACCAAACTGATTTCTCCTCTTCTTTTCTTCTTCTTGAAGTCTATCTCTCTGTGTTTTCTTTTCTTTCTTTCTTTGTTAAACGCAGGTAACCAAAATCAGTATACAAGATTAATACTGAATAAATCTTTAATTGACACCTCATGTTTTAAACATGAGTCATCACCTTAATTTCCACTTTTACCACCTCATTCTTTGAACAAATACACCAAAAGTCCCTCAACTTATATTTCTCAAATATAAATTGTACCAAAATACAATTTATCTTTTATTAATTTACAATGGAAATTTCAGGGTGTTACAGTGAGTGTGCTTCTATTTTCTCTACAAAGTGTGGTTTAATAGTTAGCGTTTCTTTCACCTGCCGATCAAGTGATTTGTGGCTATCATGATAGTTAATGTAATATAGATTTTCAATTTAAATCATGGTCCATAAACATGTGATTAGCCAAATTTGTGATTTATTTTAGACTTTTTGTTCATTGGCTTTAAATGGTGTTATAAGTTGGTTATATACATATAATTCCAATTTGTAAATCTTATTACACTCAATAATTTTGTATAAATATATTTTGCATTGTCGAAGTTAAAAAAAAACTTTTTCAAAAAATAATAATAGATCAAAAAAAATCATGTATTAGGTTATAATGCATCACATGGTTCCAATCATGATTCATCAAGTTGACTCATAAATACGAGCCCCTATGAAGGCTAATTGTATAACCTGTTTAACTGATCTCTATAAATTGTTTTGCGGCATAAACGTTGCATACACTAAATCATAGTGTTGTTGGATATTAAAAGATATATGGAATGATAGAAAAAAAATAAAACATCCCTTGAAATAATACAATGCAGGTAGCAAGATTGAGGATTTGAGTATTTGGTTTCATAATCGAATTGCGTCCCGCTGCTGCATCGTGCGTGTACGATGACTAGTATTTATTAGTTATTTATGAATTCAAACATACAACTTTAAATAATTATATTCAAGCATTATTACTTGTAATCTTAAATTTTAAATAATATACATTAGTAAATTGTATTTGATGTATAAAAATCTAATTTTAACAGTTTTTGTCAAATACTTTGTAATATGACATAGATATATAGATATAAGGGAATTAATTAAAATACCCTAAGTTTGACCAACTGTTACCAAAGTACCCCAAAAAATTATTTTCTTACCGAAATGCCCTCTTTTTCTGCGATAGGATCCCGCGATCGCGGTCAGGGACCAATTGTGAAATTTTTTGCAAGAAATATTTACACTTTCAGTCCCTGGCCCCCGCGATGGCTCAAACGCGGCCCACGATGGCCCGCTATGGGGACTGAAAGTGTAAATAATCTTGCAAAATTTTACACTTTCAGTCCCTGCCCGCGATCGCGGGATTTTATCGCGGAAAAAGAGGACATTTCGGTAAGAAAATAATTTTTTGGGGTACTTTGATAACAGTTGGTTTGACTTAGGGTATTTTAATTAATTTCCCTGGATATAAATTTAGGATGTTTTTAAGATATTCAAATACATTATTAGACAAGATAACCATAAAGCACATAAGTATAAAAGCAACGAACGAACCCCATGTCATAGAATCAAAACCCTAGTTGGTGAGGTTACCCCGCGAGAAGAAAACGATGACCTCGCCGGAGAAGCGATGCCTCTACGAAGTCCTTGGTCTACAGCGCGATTGCACAGCCGACGAGATCCGATCGGCCTACAGAAAGCTCGCACTGCAACGCCACCCCGACAAGCTAATCAAGTCCGGTATCACTGAATCCGAAGCCACCGCTTCCTTCCAAGAGCTCGTCAACGCTTACGAAGTCCTCTCTGATGTACGCGAGCGCGCCTGGTACGACTCTCACCGCTCTCAAATCCTCTTCTCCGGTTCAAACCCTAGCAATTCATCCTCTGCATCCGCCGTCGTCCCCGATCTCTTTAGTTTCTTCTCTAATTCTGTGTTTTCTGGATTTTCCGATAAAGGTAAGGGGTTTTATAAGGTTTACGCTGATGTGTTTGATAAAATCTATCATAATGAGTTGAATTTTGCGAAGACGTTAGGGTTAGGTAATGTGGTTAAAGAGGCGCCTTTGATGGGGAATTTGGATAGTCCATATGCACAAGTGAATGCGTTTTATGGTTACTGGTTAGGATTTGTAACTGTGATGGATTTTGTTTGGGCTGATGAATATGATGCAATGGCGGGACCGAATAGGAAGTCTAGGAGGTTGATGGAGGAGGAGAATAAGAAGATTAGGAAGAAGGCTAGAAGGGAGTACAATGAAACAGTTAGGGGTTTGGCGGAGTTTGTGAAGAAGAGGGATAAGAGGGTGATTGATATGCAGATGAAGAGGAATGAAGAAATGGAGAGAAAGAAAGAGGAGGAGAGGGAAAAGAAGAAGGAAATCGCGAGGGAGAAAGCAGAGAGAGCGAGGGCGTACGAGGAGCCTAATTGGGCACGCCTGGAGGAGATGGTGGATGAGGTGGTGGAGGAGGAGGAAGAAGAGGAGAGAAAGAATGAGTTGTACTGTGTGGCATGTGGGAAGAAGTTCAAGAGTGATAAACAATGGAAGAATCATGAGCAATCTAAGAAGCATAAGGAAAAAGTGGCAGAATTGAGGGAAGCTTTTGGAGAAGAAGATGATGATCTGAGAACCGAAGAGAATGATAGTGATGGTGAGGTTTCAGGTGGTGGAGATGGGTCTGTGTCTGTTGATGAGGTTGAAAAGGTGAAAAGACAGTTTGAGGGTGTTGAAATACAGGAGGAAGAGAAAGATTACGATCAAGAAAGCCAATCAGAGGAGGAAATTGTTGATATTGGTGATGGTGGAAGGGGAGGATTCAATGGGGTGATTGAAGAGTCGGGAATGGATGATAATGATGATGAGACTAGTGTTTTAGAAGCAATGTTATCTGGGCACAAGAGCAGGAAAAATCTTGGATCCACAAGGAAGCCAAAGGCGTCTAAAAAGAAAGTTTATGTTGAAATTGAAACTGAAGAGGTAGACTTGATGGAATATAATAATAAAAAAGGTAGAAGAAAGAGGGGACTTAGGAAAGATACGGCTGAAAGAGCTGATGATAAAGAACAGCAAATAATTGATAAGCCTGAAATAAGTAGCAAGGATGAGCTAGAAAACAAATGTGATGATGGTTCACAACACATCGAGAAACCATCATCATCCCAACCTTGTGCAGAAAATGAGAACGATGGCCGAGGAGAGGATGCACCCACAGTAAAGATCAAAGTCTCAAAGCAAGAACCTCCTATGAAAGTTGCCAACAAAAAGGAGGCGAATTCCAGAGGAAAAAAATCTTTAAGAGGAATGAAACAGAAGGTACCATCAATTAAGGTTATATTTTTATCAATGTGTATTTAAGCTACATAGCTTGCTTTTGTTGTATCTAGAAAGCCATGTTAGTTTACTGAATTAGTGTGGGTGTGTTTGGTACCCAAGACATGACAAAACGCACCCTGAAAGAGCATTTATTTTGCTTTTCTTTTCCTCAGTGTTTGGTCTAATATCACATAATGTCTTATCTGACCACAGGGAACATCAAGAAATTCTGGGCATGAATGCGATACCTGTGGAATAGACTTTGATTCAAGGTATTTACAAGCTATCAAAGGTTAATATTTTCTGTATTTTGTACCTCTACCTGTTGGCACTTGGGCTTAATATGATGGTTTCTGTGGCAGGAACAAATTACATAAACATTTAAGTGACACTGGTCATGCTGCACTTAAATCACGGTGACAATGAAGTCTAAGAATATTGGAGAAGTTTACATTCATCGAGTCATACCAGGAGTTCGGGGGCTTAAATGGGGTATCAGTTTTGCTTCACAATTCAACCCTTTGTAGAGTAGGATTATTTGTTGCCAGATTGGTGACCACTGTCCAATTCTAATATTCTTTATTTGTACTTCTTATAGAGTAGCAAGTATTTTAATTATATACGCTTGTGCCGATGTGTCATTTATATTCGCTATAAAGTCGGATTCTTTTTCTTCATGTGTCATATAAGTTACACCGTCTGTGATCTGTCTATATTGGGATTTTTTTGTGCTAAAATGTTTTTCTTCATTGTTATCATTAGAGATGCATAAATGAGACTGGAACCTGAGGGCTGGCCTGGCCCACCCCAGAAAGGGACAGTTAAGGTGAAGATTAGGCCCAAACGATCCGTCTTCCTTCGTTTTTGCAAAAAGCCCGGTTAGGACCAGTCCTCATTTGGACTTGGACATAATAAAGCCTGGTCAAAGGGTTGGTCAAAACCTGAATGAAGTCCGAAAAAGCCTAGTTAAAGGCCTGAATAAAGTCTGAAAACCCCAGTCAAAGCCCAAGTTATGACAGTTATTCATGAAAATTGAACAAGATTATTTCATCTGGAAGGCTCTTGGAAGTAGTAAATTATGTCAAAACCGAAGCTAAAAAGTTGTCGCTGCGTAAACAGTCATAGTTAGATGACCGATTGCAAGGGAATCAAGAATAATCTGATTCCTGTAAAATTTGACATGAATTTTACTATGAATCTAAGAATAAACAGAAGTGAAAAACCAACTCTTAAAAGACATAATATGGTTGGATGGTTGATGAGCCAATTTCAAATTCCCATCAGTTTTGGAGTTCAAAAACATGAATCCAGCTACTCTCAATTTCTTAGGAATATATATACATATATATGATAGAGAGATTGAGGTCATAATGGTTTAGTAGAGGCTTCCTGTATATAAGCAATGGCTTCATCTTCTGATAGCTGCTCTCCCAGTACAAGTCCTCTGACTAAGGTGTCTGCATATTCTTTAGCTGGGGCACAAACTGGTATCTTCCCAGATTTAAAGTCCTCAACATGAGCAACAGTGCATCTGCATTTGTAACCAATATATTTTTAAGACATGTCTGAATGGAATACAAGATGCAAAACATCTGGGAAAACGAACTTACGTCATTGTCAGAATTGGAATATCCTTCTCCTTCCCTAAGTAAACAACATTATGGTACCAACCATCCTGCACACACAAAAAAACATTTGTTTTGGATTCAATAAGTGTTCGACTCTCAAAAGTTAACTCAGAGAAGTTGTACTTCAGGTTGTGTTTCGTACGGAAACAGACCAAAGAAAGGAATGTTATCTTTTCATTTTAGACATACCTTGAGAGCCTCCAAAGGAATGTTCTTTTCATTTTCGATGGAGTCTAAAGCATTCAGATCAAAGAAAGGAGAACTCGTGTCCCTAGGAACATTCTCCTGAAGCAGAACATCATTAAACTGCTCAAGACTGCATTGATGATAAATAAAATCCCACGTGAGAAAGATATACAAAAGAAACCGAAAACTAGATCAAACTGACACAGAAACACGAAAAATAATTTAAGAGAGAGATATCAGAAATCACATACGTGATCCTATAGAGGCACATAAAGGTTTTTTCCTGATCGTTACTCGCAGGATGAAGGAAAGCAACTCCTCCAGGACCCCAAGTAACTGTACTCTCTCGACCAAAGAATAAACGGTGAGGAACAGTCTTCCACAGGACCTCCTTCGGTTGACTTTTGTCTACAGCCCCTTTACATGGCCTTCGCATGCCTTCCGCCTAGAATTTTAAGTGATACTATTAGCAGAAAACTAAGAACTTGATCCTTAAATAATTCTAGCCAAAGTTATGAGCTCATAAAACAAAAGGGTATCAAGCAACTTCAAATATATTTTCCCAATCTGGGAAATTTTAAGCAATATTAGGCATGGGGATACTTTACCTGGCCGCCTTCTATATAACAGCGGAATCTTGACTCGCTCATGTTTGATCCAAAAGAAGCATACCAAACATCGATTTTTGATAGCTCAGATCTCCAAGCTGGAGAAGCAACAAGAGCTTGATCTAGATTTAGTTTGCAACTTATTAGATTAAAGAAAATTAAAATAAGATTATAAGAACAAGGGTTTTTGGAAGCAGACTGGAGAATTTAACCTGCATCATCACTAACTTTCAGTTTTGAAAGTGGTATTGTAACATCCTCCTGAAGATCCCCTGATAATGTACTTGGACCATCGTCATACTCGTCATCTGATTGTGAGCTATATATCTACAACCCCATGATGAACATAACAAGATTCAGGAACAAGTTTGTTTCAACATCTTTCATATGAGGAAAATGAAAGTGTTACCTGAAGTCGAGGCGTTACTCTACTTGTCAACTTTTCAGGCAACTTCTCTGCAAGTACCGGCCAAAATGAACTCAATTCCTCACGAACCTGACCATACGTAAGTTTTACCACAGAATGACAAATAGACATTACAATTTACACATAAGAGGAAATTTGAAAAATTCCCAAATTGAAATAGTATTAGTGACTTAAAGATCTTCAAAATTTAAGATTGATGGATACAGGAGCTTACCGCCTTGATCACACTCCATGTGGATTCAAATGGATAAACCTCAAAGGATTCAGCAATAGGTTTGTATTCTAGCAGCACTTGTACACAAGCAAGTACTGAATTGGCTAAGGAATTGAGATTGTATCCTCCTTCCAACGCCATAACAATCTTTCCCTTGCTAAACTCCATCAACTATACAATGCATCAAGCACCAGAAATACCATTAAAATATTGGTTCCAAGAAGCCTTTTGTTTTTCTTGAAACAGAGGTAACCTAAATACGGAATGAACCAGCATATATCTAAGAAGACACTTTCATATCACTTATTTTTAGGACATGCTCTATTCATGTAAACTAAGAATACATTCCTCGATTTTTGGATTCTAACCTTCCTCAACATTATAGAATAACCATGTGGTGTGATACGGCAGCCTCCAAGAGGATCGCCAATGGCTGCTCAAGAATACAATTAAAAGAAAAAAGGTTAAAACCCCTTCTTCAACATTATAGAATAACCATGTTCATTGACAGTTGATGGAGCTAACCTGCATCAAATCCTGCCGAAATTAGAATTATGTCAGGATTAAATTCTCTTGCAACTGGGATCAATATATGGTCCCAAACTGCAATATAATCTGCATCCCCACATTGACCATTCTCCCAGGGAACATTTATATTATACCCTGCACCTGCTCCCTCACCCATCATGATGTAATGACCATCATCACCCGCAGGATAAAAACTCCCAAACTCATGCCTGCATGTTTGCAATGTATTCCAAGAATAAGCATCACAATTCACAGGAGATTGGATGATTTACAAAAGAAAATATAAGAATGAGTAACCAACCTAATTGGCAGTATATTTTAATTGCAAATGTAAGCAAGAACACAGAGATGACACATAAAATTAATAATTTGTATGTCTCATGTACCTGTGAACAGAGAAAAACAGCACTCGAGAGTCCTGATAGAACATCTTTTGAGTACCATTTCCATGATGGACATCCCAATCAACAATTAATATTTTTTTGATACCCAATTCCTACAACACAAGAATATATATAACTTTAGTTAATGCATAGCATTATATACAATTGTTGATCTGAAAACCTGTATTGATTGATCAAGAACTTGGACATCTCTGCTAAGTAAGCATTGGTATGCACAATGATGATATAACAACACATATAGGCAATAGGTCTCACTTTTTGGTTAAGAAGAAAGCTTGTTGCAATTGCAATATTGTTGAATAGGCAGAACCCCATTGGTTGATTTTCTTCTGCATGGTGTCCAGGAGGTCTAACAATAGCAAAGGCAGAGTTAAGCTCCCCTTTTGCAACTTTCTCAGCAGCCTGTTAAGCAGATCATTTATTAATATTTTACAATCAAGCAAAGGATACCACATGACAGTTGCTTACAAACATGTAAATAATAAAACAAGGAAATGTATCAGAGCGATAAAACTTCAGGGATGTAGATTCGAGCTTCTCACCTCAAGCACAGAGCCAGCAGCAAGATAAGCAGCTTCTGATGAACCTTCATTAAAATATATTGAATTGTATTTTGCAGCCATCCTGTTTCTTTGTGGGGCCATCTTTTTGGAGCTTATAGTTTTGATCAAATTAATGTGATTATTGGTATGAGCCTCAGCTACATACGTGTCTTTCGCTTCTTTGGCATCAAAGACCACACACCTGAAATACAAAATAGCATGCAAACTAAATCATGTATACATCAAGAAATGATTAAACAATGAAGTTCTGTTCCGGAGGGATTATTTCCTCATCAGTCGAAATTACAACAGTTGTAAAGAAACAATATTCAATACAACCAACACTTTGATAATCCATTGCAGCATTTGGAAAGGGTGGAAAAAGAAAGACTTGAAGAATCACTACAAATAGCAAGATAGGTTTCCCATGTCCCCCAAAAAAAGAATTCTTCCCAAAATTAGAGAACTTTTTGGTGAAGCAAGTCAATGTTAGAATTAAGATATTGTTTTATTTAGTATTGAGAAAAAGTGAGGGGAATATGATTTATTATCAAAACTAGTACCAGAAATGAAGCTTCTTGGTTTGCTAAGTCTAATTTATTTAATGCTAACATTTAATCCTAGAAACCACTGGTATAACTAGGATTGTGTCGAGCTTGAAAAATTAATATCAGGCTCGAGCTCGATTAACTTTTAGCTCGAGCCCGAATATTTTTTCAATGTTTGAGCTCGAGCTCGATACTCGTTTATGAGCTCGAATTCGAGATCGATTAACTCATTTATGTACTCATGTTCGATAATTTTTATATTTTGATTATATAGTTTGTAAATAATATAAATATGTCTGGCTCGAAAAAGTGTAGGTTCGAATCAGTTCGACTCGACTCGTAAAGTTTAATCGAGCTTTCGAACGACTCAAGTCGAACATTGGTGTATGGAGCTCGACTCGTTAAGTTAAGCGAGCTTTATTTTGTGTTCGAGATCAGGTCGAGCTCGATAATTATTAGGCTTGGGCTCGAGATAACGAGCTTGAGCTCGAGTAGCTCATTCGACTCGTTTACACCGCTGGGTATAACCTTAAAAAGTCAATTTAAGTCAATATGAGATGTGGTAGAAAAAGAAATATCTGTAGGCTTCCATTTGGGCTGAAAATGGCGGGGGGGTTTTGAAGTATAAAATTGTGTCTCAAAATTCAGAAATTGTCAGTGTCATGGCAAGTAATTGTAGCTGTTGATAGAATCAGTTTTTTAAAGGATTGCTTTGATCTTCCAGCATAAGAGTTGCAGACAGCAAAGAAATACACACAGAGTTAAAAAATTGGAGAACAAATTCATGAATACCATGATAAACGACTTAAAATTACACCAGAAACAAGCTTACGACGGCGTGTTGAGTGTGAAAGAAGTCACCTTTGTGGAATTCCAGCAGACAGGAGTTTGTTCCAAATAGCACGAACACGATCGGGGTTTTCCGGATGGTCTTCGCCTCTAGGTGTTGAATGCTTACACATCCGTTCATCATATACCAGCCCAACACGACGTTGTTCTCCCGATATCAGTGATGCTACTTGAGCTCCACTTCCATTGCTGCTACCGGACGGAAAATCCATTGATGAAGACCAAAGGCAAAAGCTTGTGATCAAAGGGAGAGGAGACCGTGAGTCCGTGAGTGAGGGAGATTTGAATTTCGAAAGAAAGTAATGGAAGCTGTGATTCGTCCTCCCTCCTACTAAAAAAGCTTATGATTCCTTTCCGCTGTTTCTTTGACCTCATCAATTTAGGGAATTTAATTAATTATACCTCAAAACTCTCATATTTTGCAAAACTGCCCTCTAATCCCGTGATATGGGCCGCGATCGCAGACCCGACTTATGTGGCCCGCGATCTAGCTCCGCGAGCCTGCGATGGTGCATTGGTTAATAAAAAATTTATGAGGCAATCACAAGGTGCAGGATTCGAACCCTGCATCAACAGCATGTGTGCATAAGACCTTAACAAGTTGTCTAAGTGCTAAGTTGTTATTTAAATTATACCAAAAATATTTTATATTATATCAAATATAATATATTAAGATATTTATTATTAATATTATTATTGTTATAATATTAAAGATGATATTTTAATATTTTTACTTCAATGGATCCAAAAATATTTTTGTATTTTTTGATATTTTATTTGGAAGAAAAAATTTATAGTTATGTTAACTTGTATGTTAAAATAATAATAATAAATGAGAAAAAAAGTAGAAAACTTTAAATTTAAAGGATTCTATATAAACTTAATATTGAAAAAAGAGATGTATTAATAAAATAATTATTGGAGTTGAAAATAATTTATTTTTAAAGATTCTAGTTTATGATAGTTTATTTTAGAAAAACTATAATAACTATTGAAAATGAACTAAAATATTATTTTTCTTTTTTAACTATTTTTTTTTGGCAAATTTTAGCGTTAACTATATTATAAAACATTTTATACATTTAACACAACTACTGAAGTAAAAATATTAAAAATAAATTATTAAATATTTTATTAGAGCATACATTTTTTTATTCGAGCATACATTTAACTATATTATTAAATATTTTATTAGAGCATACATTTTTTGTTGCAAATTTTAGCGTTAACCATTTTCAACACAACTACTAAAATAAAATATCAAAAATACAAAAAGAACTGTTGGGTCCATTAAAGTAAAAATATTAAAATATCATCTTTAATATTATAACAATAATAATATTAATAATAAATATCTTAATATATTATATTTGATAATATAAAATATTTTTGGTATAATGAAATTAACAACTTAGCAGCTAGACTACTGGTTAAGGTCTTGTACACACATGCTGTTGATGCAGGGTTTGAATGCTCATAATTTTTTTATTAACCAAAATGCACCATCGCGGGATCGCGGCCCATCGTGGAGCAAGATCGCGGGCCACATAAGCCGGGTCCGCGATCGCGGCCCATATCGCGGGATTAGGGGATATAATTGCAAAATGGAAGAGATTTAGGGTATAATTGCAAGTCAAAGTCAATCTTGAGGTATTTTAATTAAATTCCCCTTTTTATCATATTTATTTTTAATTTCAATCTTCTTCTTTTTTTGGAAAAATTCCATTAGAATCAAACCGAGTTCAGAATTATTTATATCTTGGAGAACCAATTTTTCAAAAATCATCAATTAGGGTCTTGTATCAAGCTTTATGTTTATTTAAGAGTGTGGTTAACCGTAATATTTGATATTATCGAAATAGAACCAACTTTCACTTGATTCCTATTATGAGGAACCAACTTTCAAGTCGTCATTTAGAGTTGTATCAAACTTTATACTAATTTAAAGGTCTAGTTAACCTGTTCAACACGTAACCTATAATATTTAATATGACTTGACAAATAGTTATTTTAAAAAATATTAGATGGATATTATTTTACCAAATCACCATTATTATTTAAAACATTAACAAATCAAAATCATAAAAACAAATTGCTTCCTCCCACTTTAGGTTTCCCAAATGTAATAGTATGCTACCTCTCCCTCCCTTCGTCCCAACCCTATCGCTCCCTTTCACTTATGCCTCCATCGTCCTTTGAGACAAGTCCATCAAGTGATGCTCTCTCTGACTCCGGCAGGCATTGCCCTCTTCGGCCATCATAAGACGTTCATCATCAAGTCATCATCGTTGCTCAGTCCATTCATCAGGTATCCATTCATATTGTTGTTTATCACATAATATACAACACTCATCCATAAGATACTGATTGGTTATATATAAAAATCTTCAACTTGATTTCTAAATTAATTTTTAATGAATCAATTAATTTTTATCACAACAATTTTTTATTGCATAAATAAAAAAACGATTTTTAGTTTGATATTTGAATTTTTAAAAATGAAATATCAAAAATGAATTTTATTGCATTTTTTATAAATTATCTTTTGAAAGAAAAAAAAAACATTTTTTTGTCAATTATGTATAATTAATTTTTAATTATTTCCTATTTTATAATGTAACGCCCGCAAAATTTCAAGTACGTAAAATGCCCTTTTTGCATGCTCGTTATCGTTAAACCATTCGTTTGAAGACCGGTAATTAGTTGGATTTGAACTTTGAAACGTATCTTGGAAACTTGGTCAGGTCGTCGAAACCGGCGGAAATCGGGTCGAGAAGGATCCGGGCGACATTGTCCGCGACTATGACCGTGTCATAGTCGCATAGAAGAAGGTGATTACGGTACATGTGCCGCGACTGTGACCCGCGACATTGACACTAGCATAGTCGTCGTGTCATAGTCGCACAAGTTGTACCGTAGGGTGGGGGTCGGGTGCGACTGTGACCCGCGACATTGACACGGGCATAGTCGCCGTGTCATAGTCGCACAAGTTGTACCGTAGAGTGGGGACCGGGCGCGACATTGCCCGCGACTATGACACTGACATAGTCGCCCGCTGGGCCTGAGACTATAAAAGTGACCCTTGACCGATTTTTAGCTCACTTTTCACCATTCAGCTTAAGGTTCGGTTTGGAGAGCTTCTTGGAGGCGATTTTCTTCCCTTTTACCCTCTCTCTTCATTAAATAAGCTAGGGTTTTAGTTGGATGCATTCACTTCACTTCAAGACTCAACTTTGGTGCATTTAAGAACACCTATTCCTCTTGTTGGAAGCTCCAAATCTCAAGGGTTTCTCTCAAGACTTCTAGGGTTTCTCCTACTTTTCTAGGTTTTTACTAGAAAACCTAGATAGTGAGTATATTGAACCCTTAAACATACTTGTTACATGATTTATAACTATTATTCAACTATTTCTAACAATTTTCTTGAAATATGCTATTTTGTGTTATTAAGCTCATTTCTCCTTATTTAGGAGATTTGGGAGCTTAATGGTAAAGGAAAGGTTATGTAGTAACACAAACTACTTGGATCTTACATTTTTATAATGATATTCATTTTGGGAAGATTATATCTAAATTTAGGGTTTTGAGCTTAATGACTTGTCTTATGGCTTAATGGAGAAATACATGGCTTAATGGTGATAGTTGGTTTAATATGAATATCCCTATATGTATTATTGTTGAAATGTCAAGACTCATGTTGATACATGTTATGTATGTGGTTATGCTTGAGATTTATATGTATGTGGAAGTTACATGCTTAATGGGATGGTTGGACCATTTCTTATGGAAGTGATGCATGTTGTTGTGTGCTACTTGGAGTAGTTATTTGTTGGAGTTTACAATTTGGAGGAATCATCAAGTAGGCACTAGGAGGATATAGTCTTGGGCGCCACCTTGGAGGTATGCGCCTAGATCCACGCCTTTGGGATTAATACCTTGGAGGTAGTCCCAATGTGCCGGGCCTTGAGGCGTTACTCATGAGGGTAGACGCTAAGGTATATCGTCTCTTGCGGTGTAACTTGGGTTGGTGTTTTGGGTCTCCCCCATTGAGTCCAATTTGTGAATGACCATGTTTATAAACCATGTTATGAAATTATCGCATGCCATATTATGTGTTTAACTCACTAGGCTTCTCGGCCTAACACTTGTTGCTTGTTTAATGTGTATCACAGATCTTAGCGGTGCCGCCTTTAAGAAGGCTTAGTTGGGAGCATGTGAGCATTGGGGGTACACTTTTGAGACGCCGTTGATAGAAGACTAAATCGGACTAGAAATGACACCCTTTTGTAATCTTATTTCTATTTTAGAGAATAGATTAGCCGGTTGTTATTTACTTTCCGATGTTATACAATGTATTGTAAAATAGGCATTTGTATATTCCCCCTTTTGGAAGGCTCGTGCAATGGCATTATATACCACTCTTCCGTTTTATGGAAGTTTTTGTTTATCCCTATTTTTGGGGTGTTACATATAATATGAAGTGAATTAGTTTGCAAATATAAAAATGTGTTCCATGTCAGCATTTTAGATTTATATTTATAATTATAATAATGACATGGAAGCGACAAAGGTTTTGGTCTTGTCTAATCTTGTTCAGTCCAGTCCTGTTCTACCCTCTTGTCATGTCTTTTCTAGTCCAGTTATGTCCTGTCCTACCAGGGGTGCTCATGGGTTGAGTTGGCCGGGTTGAAGGCACTTTAACAGCCTAACCCAATCATTACAATTTGAAAAATCTCAACCCAACCCATCCCGATTAAAAGTGCAACCCAAACTAACTCAAACCATTCGGGTTGGGTTGAGTTGGTCGGGTTGAAACTTTTATTCATTATTGCATAAATTAACTAAGTTATCGTGTCTAAAAAACAAGAAAACTTATGTTATTCGAGGTTGATTTTTGTTGTTTTCATTTATAAAAGGCTAATGAATAAAAGTGCTAAGCTACTTCAACTTTTTGTTTTTTATCAATTGCCCACAAACAACATGACAGTAACAAGATGTTTATAAGTAGCTCTATTGCTCTAGTTCATTAACAATTTAACACAATCATATGAAAAACTATGTAAGCAACACAACAGGTTTGTGAAGTTTGAAACACCAACACAACAGAAAAAGATATATCGATATACAACTCAATATATGTGGGTTGTCGGGTTAGGTCGGTTTGTTTTGAGGCTAACCCGTTTCCAACCCAATATATGCGGTTTGATAAAAAATAATATCGATTATACGTCGTGTTGGCTCGGTTTGCAATTTTTTTACGTCGGGTTGGGTTGGGTTGGTCGGGTTAGTCGGGTTGGTCGGAAATTTGAGCACCCCTATGTCCTACCCTCTTGTCATGCCCTGTCCAGTTCTGTCTTGTTCAGTCCCGTCCAATCATGCCTGCGTACCAAACGCTACCTAAATAAACATAAGAGTAAATTACATGTTTGGTCACTGTGTTATAGTGGTTTTAACACTTTGAGCCCCTAAAATGAAATATTTATGGATTGCAACCTCATGGTTTACATTTTATAACGTGTTGAGTCCCTAAAACTAACTCCGTTTAAAATCTCTCTGTTAAAGTGGTCATATGCAAGGCATATGATGGGTATTTTGGTCATTTTATGTATTTTCCTTATTTTACATTAAAAACAATAAAAAATAGCAATAGCATACTGACATGTGTCCTTCTTCATCCCCTTCTTCCCCATTATTGATTATCATCCTAAAAATCATAAAAATCATGAACACCAAAAAATCAAAAATATAAAAAACCAGATCTTCAAGAATTTGGTCATCGTCCCTGTGGTGCTATTGCTAAACAACAAATTTCTTCAAGATAAACAAATCGAGGGAAGGGTGGAGAGAACCAGATTTGGTCATCGTCCCTATGGTGTATGCATCCAAGATTGAGAAAACGAGATTTGGAGGAACAAATGATAAATCCACCACCGCCGACCTGTGTTCTTCATCACTGCAACACCACCGCCGATCTGTGTTCTTTGTCTCTGTAACACCACCGCCGACCAGAGAGATCCACCAGTGCCGACCTGTGTTCTTCGTCTCTGCAACACCACTACCGACCAGAGAGATCCAAGCTTCTGTGTTCTTCGTCTCTGCAACACCATCGCCGTTCTCCGCCCTCCTTAGGCGACGATGAACACAGAACCCTCTTCTCGTCCATCGCTTCTTCTTCTTCTCCCTCTTCTAGTCCAATTTTCTAGGGTTTCGATTTTTCAGGGGGTTCGAAGATAAGGCCTGAGTCGATTTTATGCTAGTGTTCTTGTGGGTCTGAATCGAAAGAAAGGGTTTCATTTTAGTGTTCTTGTGGGTTAATCGATCTGAATCGATTTTTTAGGGTTTCGATTTCTATCTAATGGAAAGAGTTTGATTTAAAATTCTATAAATTTTGATTTTTGGTATCCAACTTGATTTAGAATTCTAATTTTATGGATGGGGTTTTGATTTTACAAGTTTGTTGGAATGAATCTGTATAGGATGTGTTTTTGATGTTCATATCTTCATGTTCTTGATGTTCATATCTTGATGATGTGTTCTTGATGTTCTTTATTTTTTAATAAAAAATTAATTAAATGACTAAAATGTCTAAAATACCCTTGTACTTGACCTGTTTAACAGAAAATTTAGCGGAGTTAGAGATTAGGGACTGAACACATGTAAACCACGAGGATGCAATCCATAGATATTTCATTTTAGGGACTCAGAGTGTTAAAACCACTATAACACATGGACCAAACATGTAATTTACTCTAAACATAAAGTTTAATTTTGACCTTTAAATAACGATTTAAAAAAAAGAATTAGGTGATAATTGGTTTCATTTTGATACAAATTTTCTTTTATTTTTGTCTTTTTTAACTCGTATTTCTGCTTTTTTTTTAAACATCAACCAACTTGGTAGTTGGGACCATAAAACGAGAGGTTGGTAAAGGAAAATACATCAGGTTACTTCAAACATCGTTGTTGGTGACTAAGTCCAACACTAAGGATCCTGTTTGATTCTCTTTTTCTTTGATTTTGGAGTCTCTGTCCCTTATACGTGGTACCCACATCATCAATATAGTTAAAGAAACTGACACATTTTTGTGCACTTCTTCCAAGTCCAGTTGATGAAGATATTTGGTATAACCTTAGGTTGGTTGTTTCGCTACCTCTTAACTTCTTATTTTTGAGAAGGCTAGTTTGGTGCACCAGGAGGTTCAATGAAATGGGCTGAGTCGACTATTTTGAACTTGAAGGATTGGTATGAACCAAGAATGGTACTAGGATCCTGTCTCATCTTGATCTGTTCGACTAGGTTTTGGTTGCGTGCCTTGTTGTTTGTAGATTAAGTACTGTTGGTTCATGTGTCATGAACCAATGGGTGTGGGTGGTCACTCCTCAGTTCTAATTTTCCACCGAAAGCCCTGGTTTGCGTTCTCTAATTGACTGAATCATGAATTGGATAGAACAAATTGTCAATAGATGAGAAGGTGTAACACCCTCAAAATGGAAGAGCAACTAAATAAACTCTTCAATTAATTATACAAAGAAGATAAAATTCTGACTACCAAATGATCTTGAAATCACCTCAATATTACAACGTAAAATCTTCAACATTAAATATGACCTAAGCAATACACCAAAACTACAAAGGTCGGGTGTTACTTAACCCAAACACGAGTTGCTAATCCCAAAATAAATGCGGAAGACTTCACCCAGCTAATCCTTCTCGTTGCTTATAACTAGCTCTCACCCTTTCGCGGTGTGACTAGAACTATACCCCAACTGGAACCTGTTGCACATGCCGACAAATAAAAAGGTTAGGCTAACGCCTAGTGAGTTCAAGAGTTTTATCATGATCATATAATTCATAAAACGGGAGAGATATAATTTAAATCATGAGTTCAGAAAGAATTTACTTTGGATGCAAATCACCCATTTTCCAACGCACACAAATCCCGTGATGAAAGCTCTAATATAAAATGATTCTCATAATGAACTCATCCCAAAACCCACTTGAAAAGTGAAATAGTATTTAAATTCCAAATGATTGAAATCATGAATAAATCGCTATTATTCAAAACATCCCAAACACAGATGAGGCATGAACCACAACTCATACCCCGTGGAAAACAATTCATATAAATATAATACGTCACCGGAAACATGGATAAAATAAATACCCAAATCAACACCTTTCGGTGACGGGGGAGACCCGATTACATTGCATGTGACGGAACACAAAAGTGGGTCATATATCTATGTAATAAAACAAACACGTGGACTATACCCATAAGGCATATCGAGCTCAACCCTTCTAGATCTATTGCTCGTGGAGACTCAAATTCAACCCCTTTAGGTCTATACTTTGAGTTTTCCAAGTCCACACAAACATACAAGCACATTGGGATTACACCTTACTGCTTATGGGACAATGCCCGACCATATAGGCCAACATCTTACTTACCATAAAACCCGATGTCTATCCCGTGCCAAGCACATTGAAATTACACCTTACTGCTCATGGGACAATGCCCGACCATATAGGCCCACATCTTACTTACCATGAAACCCGATGCCTATTGTGTGCTATAATGAGAGAAACTAGCGTCTCATCATTGAACGTAAAAACTCAAGTGCCTATGGATCCATAGCAATAAGGTCTAAAACATTACATGACTCCAAACGAATGAACTAGCACATTCAAAACATATAATTCTCATATACATATAAATTATGACCAAAGCTCTACGTCGAGCTATCAAAACTGGACATATGTCCCCAAAACTCAACACAATCAATTACCGAGCTACAAGCTCAATTAATTAAAAGACCATTTGTTAAAACTCATAAAATACAATAAAACGTAAATACCCCACGTTTATGCTATACGTGCTCCCCAAACATGAATAACTCCACACAACTCTAGGTTAAGACAAATCATTTTCCAAAACACCCATCAAGGTGCATTTATACCAAAAGATTTACACTTGTAAGATGAATCGTTAGAATATCAATACCTAAGGTTTATTCATCAAAATACTCAAACACATCTTTTCCTAAAACCAAAAGGTTTACAATTCCCAAAATGTTCGCAAGGACATGAGTGTCCAAAATCCAAAGACCCACATGATCGTATTTTCCTAACGTACCATAACACAAACTATACATATTTCCAACAAACACTAAAATGCATTTTTACCAAATAACTCCCATTTATGCTATAAATCATCAGAGCATTTTCATTTATCAAATTACTCAAAAATCCCAAATATGGGTATTTTACAATGTTTATAAAGTTAAAGACTTCAAATAATCAAAACCCACCAAATAACCCAACAATTGATAATTTCATGTAAAACACATAAATACTTGGAAAAGAACATTTTTGGCATGTACAACGTTTTCACAAATCAACTTGAACTCACCTTGTTAGATTTAGGCTAAATCTAGATTTTTCCCAATTTGAGCTCCTTTGAAGAAACTTGAATCCTCAAGCCAAATCTCCCAAAAACCTAGATCCATGAGTTTACAACCATCAATAAACATAATCAACCATTTAGAAACGTTCCCCAAACATTTTCATCAATAACTTCAACTTATGCCAAAACCCTAAAAACCCTAATTTCCATTAATGAAGAAAAGAGAATGTTACCTCAACCACCACATGAATCCACTAACCAAACACCTCTAGGTTTTCCAAAATGAGTCTTGAACTCCAAAAGGTGAAAGGGTTTTGAAGAGAGTTGGATAAAACCCTAAAATCAAGAAATCTTCAAGATAAGATGAGATGAAATGAAAAGGGTTTCAAGATTTGTTTCTTAAACCATGATAGATGAAGAAACCCACTTGAAATCTTGAATCTTGTGGCTAAATGGCTCAAAATCACTTTGGGGGCTTAGGGTTTCGGTTTGGGAGAGAAGGGAGTGGAGTGGGAGAAGAGAGAAATGAAATGGGGTGAAAATGGGTAAAAATCGGATTTTAAACAACCATCAGCACCCCGACCGCGACTATGCCCGGCGACTATGCCCTTGGCATAATCGCGTGTCACAGTCGCGCCGAGTGTACTGAAGCCAGCCAAGGGTCGATGACTTTGCCCAGCGACTATGCCCTCTTGGCAATATCGCGGGCATTGTCGCGCCATGTGTACCGAGGGCGATTCTTCTATCGCGATTATGACACGGCGATAGTGACCATGTCACTATCGCGGGGCACTAACGCCCACATTGTCCCGAATCCCACTATCGTGGGGCACTAACTCCCACACCCACACACACATTATGGTGTAATCGATTAGATGGTGAAAGTGGGGAAATGAGGTGAAACCCCACCTTTTTACCTTTTTGACAATTATTTACAACTTAGGCCCCTCAAGAAGCATGACTAAAACCAAACTATCCCTACACTTCCATTATAATGCCAAACTTGGACTTTGGTTGTTACAATCTCTCCTCCTTAAAAGAATTTCGTCCCGGAATTCAATCAAGCTATCAACTAAGGGTAGCCAACCAACAAGAACAAGATCGAACTCCCACATCACCACTCACTCACATGAGACTTCCAACGAACTACCACACTTCGGATGCGCCACCCTGATAAAGTTCATCAAAACATACGATAACCCTTATCATCCCATATCACTTGAACAAGGTTCTCTTTGCCCAAATACCCTGCAATAGTTCATTTTATTTTCCATCCTTAAAATTTCAAAAAGAAACCCTACCGAGAAATCTAAAACACGCAACAAAAATTTGTCCGCTTCGCACCAGACCAACTGTACCATTTGTAACATCCCAGGCCAACCGTACCAGATATTGTCCGCTTTGTCCACACACCTGGACTCACGGTTTTAAAACGCGTCTAAATCAGGGCTTTCACATCTTACTTCAATTCTCTTCAAGAAAATAATTTCAATGAACTTTACACCATAAGAACACGAACCACAACGAATCATAAGAACCACCCGATTCGTCAACTTAACACAGGGTCCTCCTTGAATTTCACATTCAGATTCGCATATAAGGGTTTCTTTATCAATCAGACACGCTTCTCTACAAGACACCCACCAACATGACATATATCCATCACCAATAGCACGTTACCCTATAACTTAATCGCTCATTTTCAACCATAATTAGAAGAAGATTTTTTTTTGTCTTGAATAAACCACCAACCAATTGAAATCTAACGGTCTTTCATTCAGAGCACTACCTCCGCCCACCTTTCACCACTTCCCTTTCAAGAGTATAAACATGCACTTTCAAAGAATGGCTCACTGGTAGGTGAACTCTCTAGACCACTCGCACAAGTTAGCTTTCCCAACACTGGAACCATAACGTATACCGTAATCTCTTTCTCCCACTCTCACTAGGAGTTCACATACTCACCAATGGCAAATCTGTATACATAGTTCCACATTTCCCGCATCACTTGCCAAACTTCTTACTTTCAGTTTATCCACTTATTCCGACATATTATCTACACCCCCTCCCCGCTAGCATGGAATGCTGCTCACCCAATAACACTGATTCCATTTCCGACCATCCCAAATGCGTCGATAACACATTTACCTTACCATGCTTAGCCAAACGGTTTCGCCACAATTCTCGCTAACGGCTCTTGGTCGTGTAATCCAAAAGTTGACACCTAGCCGTTTCACCAAATTTTGACCCATATCAGAACTCCATACGCGAGTTTCATTCGTCGTTTGTAACAACCCAAATTCCATAAATTATAATTCATAACATTACACCAAAAAATGGTCCCAAAAATACACAAAATACATCAATCTTAACTCTAGGTACGCAACGGATAAACACCTTCACAACTGAGATGCTATAGGAAGCCCGACGGTGAACTACTAGCCTCCACTAGACTATACCTCTTTTACAACGTTACCTTCCATCTTCTTCAGATGAAACCCCAAACGAAACTCTTACCTGAAAATGGTTTTAGTTTTGGAAAAACGAGGGTTAGACCATGAGGTCTAGTGATTTCCCTCTCAAAAACAGTTTAACAACCCACATAAAGCATTATGCAAACCGCCATAAAGGCCCATCAAAATCCTTTCAACCAGTCAACAACACACTTGGGTATTTGCACAGTGTTCATAGCCACCCATCACCTCACCGTAATGTCCGCAATCGGGGCCCCCAGTAGATCCCCATGGCCCCCAGTAGATGCCAGTCCCATGTGCACAAGAAACGGATTCAAGGCACACACCATAACTAAACTCCCAAGGGATGTAGTGTTACACCCCAAAATCCGAGCTAATTTAAACCTCAAATTTCCACAAGTTATGATGATATAAACTTCAACTTTTATATAAGAAGTACATTAACCATAAGGAATACATTTATAAATCCTGAGTTCTTCAAATAACCTATTAATCCAATTATGTCACTATAATCAGACTAACTAGATTATCTAAGCAATCCATCAAACTCTCCTTCCGTAGATTTCCTTCCTTGCTATTCCAAAACGCTCGTCCCACACCCCTTTTATTTTCCCCGAACTGGTACCTGGTAAGAAAACATCAATTGAAACGATTAGGCCAACACCTAGTGAGAACATTCGTTTCAATAATAACATTTGTAAATCAATGTAATCAAGTTACAACAAACCTGGTTACCTTTTTCTTACCACACGTATAACTCTGTTCCGTTATCACGATTTATCCAATTCCAAGAATATGACTGACAATATTTCAGTCACCATATCCTGCCTTAGAGCCACACTACGACTCCTCACTAATTCTAGATTAATGCTCTTATTCCAGAAATTGCAATGTACACTTGCCCATTTCCACATTCCAGAAATTGCGATGTACACTTGCCCATTTCCACATTCCATGAATATGACTGACAATAATTCCGTCATCATATCATGTCTCAGAGCTACCCTACGACTCCTCACTAATCCTAGATTAATGCTCTTATTCCAGAAATTGCAATGTACACTTGCCCATTTCCACATTCCATGAATATGACTGACAATAATTCCGTCATCATATCATGTCTCAGAGCTACCCTACGAATCTTCACTGATTCTAGAGTAAGGCTCCTATTCCGGAAATCGCAATATACACATGCCCATTTCCGTACACCTCTATTCCAGAAACAGCAATATACACATGCCCATTTCTGTACACCTCTATTCCAGAAACAGCAATATACACATGCCCATTTCTGTACATATCTAAGAAATAACAATATACACATGCCTATTTCTTAGAAGGGAATTAGAGATTACAATATACACATGCCAATCTCTTTTCTTCCATAGAAACCAGGAATTACGTTTATTCCAGGGTTTCTCACACACATCAGAATAATGATTTATCTTCATCTATTCTACGTGTACATAACCATGTAGTGCCTATGGATCCATTACACTTGATACATTCCTGCCTAGTATTACACTAGCACAGTCTAACAGCCTAACATACTACTATTCAGTTGTACGTATGTTCAAGCAACATAAGTTATATCACAATTCCTAAATCGCATCTTTCCACGATTAACGAAACTACACTTTCCAAATTTCCAGAAAAGTACAAATAATACAAAGCCTCTGGATACCTTAGCTATTATATTCTTAAGCTCATATCCAAATCTGCTACTGTTAAGTATACTGGCTTCTTTACCCAACTCCCGATATCCCCAACTCCCGATATGAAAAGGCTAGGACCGGGACTCACCTCCCGGTATATAACAATACCGGTAGTCAACACATGTACCGGGACTTCTCCGGGACTTATAAGTATCGGGACTATACCAGAACTGCACCGGGACCTTCAAGTACCGGGACTTCTTACTACCGGGACTTACCTATACCGGGACTTACCTGTACCGGGACTACGGACTGCTCGTTCATTTTGTCCAGAAATCAATCTAATTCATCAAATCAGCTTATTTCAAGCCATTCTATTCAGCCATAACCCAATTATACAGATATATCAAGGTTTAATACAACTTAAAAACATTGATTTATACAAAGAACTGAATGAACTCACATTTCTTGAAGAAAACCTACTTTCTTGCACAATTTGATTCCAATATGCTATAAACGATTCTGGAAATCGATTCAACAAACAATTTCGTTTACAATCACACATCCAGAACAAATTTTATCAAAATCAAGTTCAATTCTTACCAAATTTTGAAGCCAAAATCCTTGTTTTCATCTTTCTCCCTTTTTCTCTCTTTTCTATCTCTCTGCCTCTTTCTTTCTGCCGACTCCAACAAGAACCAAAATGAGATATTTGTTTATCTCAAATGCCTTATCCATACACACTTTCACAAATGACCCAATGCACCCTCAAGTTTAATTATTTCCAAAAGTAACATCTTACTTTAATCTCTTGTATTTTAACCCTATTGAATTTTAAAATTACAACATAATTCAAGGTTTAAACCAAAATACAATTAGACTCGAATTCTCAATAAAAATAGTATTATTGAAAATTCAGGATGTTACATGTAGACAATCCCAAGGTATACTAATCTCACTGTGCAACCCGACTCCAAATTAATATACCACTTCATAAAGAACATGTAAACAACTTGCATGCATTAATAAACAATTCCACATAATGTAATAATAAAGTTTTTCAAAGTGTTTAATCATGTCATCCTGCTCAATACCATATTCAGTTATGAAACCTTAGCAATATTTCATTTGCACAAAAGAGTTAAAGGAACTCACCTGAGCTTTGGCAAAGCGTCACACGTCCTAATAATCACTTTTGCTCAACCGAACACCTGAATTGGACGATATAAGAATGGTGTTAAACCATCTAATTACATCCCAAAACCATCCATGATAATCCCTAAGACAATCCCACAAACGACGCCTCGATCCTAGCCCTAAACGAGAAAATAGACAAAATGAAGGATGACCAAACAGCGGCTTACGCGGCTTGGTCCGCGGCTTTAGGCCGCGCTACAACCCGCGCAACTTGCTGGTGTCTGGTCCTCAAGCCTGCTCGAACCACTCCTCAAAACCCTTCTTTCCAAAATTGATTTTTTAAGCATCCAAAACGATGGTATCAATGTTCCAAATCATTTGAATCAATATCCTAACACCAAAATACCATTTAATCGCGACATACTCCATCCATTGATTAATGTTTTATTTACCAAAACTTGCAAATGAAAACCTTTGATGAAATCACCAACAATGATGGTTTTTGCCCAAACAAACCATTGGGAAACTATAAAAAAACTATTTAAACATCATTCTAAATGGATTTAACCCAAAACATCCAAAGGATTAGGAATTCCCAAAATCAAGCTTCATACCAAGAAAACCTCAAAACTATTTAAACATCATTCTAAATGGATTTAACCCAAAACATCCAAAGGATTAGGAATTCCCAAAATCAAGCTTCATACCAAGAAAACCTCAAATTCAAAAATTAAACAAACTCCATGAACCAATGAGGTTAAGAAAGATTATTTCAATCTTTAAATCACAACTAGGTTCAAACCCAAAATGGTTTTTCACCATAAACTTCATCATTTATCCCACCAATAATCACTCCCGATCAAAATTCCTAAAACATTAAAAACTCTAAAAGAATAGGTAAACCCTTAACAAAATATGAAGTATTGAAATAATCAAGGATAAAATTCATACCTCACAAAAAGAGAAATCCAAGAGATAACCTTTTTTCTCTCTTTTTCTTCAAAGCTCCATAACTTCCTCTCCAAGAATGAGAGCCTCCCACACCCACACACATTATGGTGTAATCGATCAGATGGTGAAAGTGGGGTAATGAGGTGAAACCCCGCCTTTTTACCTTTTTACCAGGTATTTACAACTTAGGTCCCTCAAGAAGCATGACTAAAACCAAACTATCCCTACACTTCCATTATAATGCCAAACTTGGACTTTGGTTGTTACAGAGTATACCCACAAACCAAGTTTATCAACACGTTGTCTAAAGGGTCCTACACATCCTTCATGCAAAACTGACCCAAACTAAAAAAAAGTCTCTGAAATGAACGGTTACCACCAATATTAACAGAAGGTACCACGAGCAGCACCTTTTAGTTACCAAAAAGAAGATACGTCGATCTTGCGAGCAACACCATTCGGATTACAGTACTATCCCGCGTCGGAAAACCCAATCTTTCACCGACAAGGTTCTACACGCCTCACCCTTAACCGGGGTTGCTTAACCATCCCAAGGTTCTAATGGGTTCAAGGTTTTCAAGTGAAATACTCAACAAATATGCCAATTGAAAACTTTTATAGAATTTTTTTATTCAACACGAAGGTTTTCCTAACAATAAATCGCACTTATAAAGTCTCTTACTGTAACACCCCAAAACAGGGGTTAACAAAAACTTCCATAAAACGGAAGAGTGGTACACATTACTAAAGTAAAAGTATACCTAATTAACATTTCATAATCATTAATACAAAGATTTAGTTAATTATAACTACTATTGGACCACTAGCTTATCTGAACACTACTATGGCAATCAAATTACAAAAAAGGATGTCGGAAAGTTCTATCATAAGTCTTCCAATCTTTCACTCTCCAACAATGATCTCATGCTCACAACCCCGTTCTAGACCTTCTTGTGTTCGGAACCACTAATATATGTAACACATAAAACACATAACAAGTGTTAGGCTTTTAAAGCCTAAGTGAGGTTTACACATAGCACATTGAGCATACTCATAGCATGTAGGAATAACAATTCGATACATTCACAAATTGGATTCCATGGAGAAGGCCCATATTGCTACCCAGTTACATCATAATCGAAGATATACCTTGATCGGTACCCCACGGTATTGTCACAAGGCATAACACAACGGAAAAACCCCACGGTATCCGAAGGTATGAATCAATTACACTTACCCCACGGTGTGTAAGAATATATCCTCCAATGCCTACTAGGTGCTCCTCTAATTATGTGAATACCAAATATGTTAATCCAAATAATATTCAAAGCATAATTAACACTTAACAATGGTCCAACCATTTAACATAATTAATACTACTTCCATGTAGTTCTTATACATCCATATGTATCAAATCACATTCTATATAATATCAAAAATAAACATCCATGTTTACAATTCAATAATAGGTCCATTTTGTCCATTACGCCATCTTTGCTTCATTAAGACATATATTAAGCCATCATCATAATCATATACCAATGATGTATAATCATACCCAAACCTTTAACACTAACATTTATCATAGCATTATAGATAATGAAACACAATTAATCCATCATAACTTACTTGAACTCTTCTTGTTTCCCTCTTAACCATTAAGAGCTTATTAATCAAGAGTTCTCATTATCAATACCAAAATCAAAATAAAGAATGGTAGTAAAGTATAATACAACCAATTAGATACAAGTTACTCACCTTAAATCTTCAATTGATATAACCCTAAACTTGAATACTTGAGCTTAATCACTTCAACAAGAAGGATGAAGATGTAATGCCCTAAATCAAGTTTAATTGGTAAGATTCATCTAATAGTTGTTTGAATTGAATTAGGATTAAGAAATATGAATTTACCTTAGATTTAGATGAAGAATCGCTTGAGAAGAAGATAGCATAACAAAAATCGGATTTGAGAGTTCTTAAGTGAAAAGAGTGAATGACTAAGGATAAAGAGGTGGGTTTAATCCCCTTTTAGCACGTCAGGTGCTCGGCGCCGATCACCCGCGCCGATGCATCGGCGCCAGCTTCTGTTTGCTAGCCTTCTCAATTTCCACTAATTTAGCCGTAACTTCTTCGTTAGAACTCCGTTTTTACCCCAGAAAGTACTGTTGGACTCGTATTCAAATTACCCATTCAACTAATCCATAAAATCTAATATTTCACTTTATCATCTATTTTTCATTAATTTCCTTAAGGAGTAAACTTACAGATTTCTATCGGAAGTTCTCAAATAACAAGTAACATTCACGGAAATTACTTGGGAAATCAATTATAATCTAAGAAGTCAAAATATAAAGAAATATTATGACTATTATTACTTACAAGGATTTTCCGGGTGTTACAATTCTCCCCCACTTGAAATAGATTTCGTCCTCGAAATCAAAGCTAGGTAAACAAACGAGGATCTTTAATTTTCATATCCTCATCCAATTCTAAAGTCATATTAACACCTCAATGATGTAATACCATACCCTTAGGTCACAACTTCTTAACTGATCTTTCTATAACCCCTTACAGTTTCTCCAAACAACTACTCTTACCATCCATTCTTACTTTAGTAAGTGAAATCACATCATACCAACATAAAATATTTTGTACATCTCTTCTCTTTAAGTCTTACATACTTAATTCACAAATGAAAGTCCATAAATAACAAGGATTCATCTAATCATATTTTCTGAACCTTACTTCTTTCATCATTACCCACTCCCCAACTTAGATTTACAAACCTCCTTAGAGTAATGTTATCATCAAATCCTTATCCGACTATTTCTTGGTCTACCATACCGTTATCATTTCTCTCAAGCTTACACGAAAAATCCACCACACATAGCTACAGTCCAAAAGGACAGTTTCTCTAGAATCATTAGCTAAGACTTTTAGCTAAATCCTCATAATACCGAGAACTATATTCAAAGCATTTCTTTACATCCAAGGAATACCCCAACACTTTTGACTAAACTTCATAACGAAATACTACACCTTAACGGTTACTGTATTATTTTCGATAATAAAGTGAAGTATAAAAACTCACCTAAAATCCAATGGGATCAAGAAGAACAAGAGTTCTCCTTTCACCCCATCATTACCACAACCCAATCTCCAGGTCTCAAAATAACATTAATGTATACTACCTGAAAATCCACGTACTTTAAATCAAGCATACTTATCACTTTTGAATACTTCAATAATCATGGCAAACCATCATTACATCCATGACTTATACATGTCTTCGGTACAAAATGTTACCATTTCTTCACTCCTCTATCGCACCACGCGACCATATTGCAACCAAGCACTAAAAGGTTTGCATGTTAAGGGTAATGTTTCCATTGAATCTGTAGTATGACTACTTTCCTAGGTCCGATCTTTCTATTATTGCTCCCCTACTTTAGCGTGGAGTACTACCCTCCAAATATTACATCTTTCTCCCAACTTTGTCACAAGCTGACAACATCTTCTCATTACTATACATAACCAAACATTTGCACCAAGATTCTAACTTAAGGCATTCAACCAAGTCATTTAGAAACGACATTACCATTTGAAATTACTATTCATTCCTTGGTATTCAACTAACACTTTCTCGGACAATTCATTCACACATAAAAACAACAACTCACAAGCTTATAATTAACTCAACTTACTCATTTCTTGCTAATTCTTTGTGATTCCAAACTATTACATAGACAAGGCACAATCCCTCACAGATCGACATAGTCTATACATTCACGTTGTTCGTGTCTAATACTTTATCCTTTATAAACTATCCACATCGTAAGTAGACTGCTTATCTAAAACAATAGTCTTTCACTATCTTACCACCCCTACAAGGCGGTCCTTCAACTTTTAATCTTCTGATTCAAAACTTAACATTCATACATGACCTTAAAAGAATACCCAAAGCATTCACATCATGAAAGTTTCAATTATAATATAATTCATGTAATTCCAACCCTAAACCTACGTCGAGCTTATTAAACCGGGCGAACGCCCTCGAGATTCAACCGAGTCCAAAACCGAGCCATCTGCTTAAATAGTTTAATAATCATTTATCAATATCAACTCATGCAATTTAAAATGCATCTAACCCACATCTTGCAACACACGCTCCGAGGTGTAATAATCCCACGACCCCTTTTATTGCCACCTTCTCTATGAAGTCAAATCATATATGTATCTATATGTACACGCATATGCAACTCTTATATACTCAACAATATATACATATATATATATATATATATATTTTGCCAAAGTTCATTAATCCTAAAAGGTACTATGAATACAAGATCATCAAACGGTCCTCACGCATAAGACCAATACTTAAGCCGGCACTTATTTAAATGGAATGTAATTAAGCACATATCACATCATAATTATTGCACAACCACAATAAATTCTAAAAGCGTCTTCTGACCACATAGCTTTCACTTATCCAATAAATTAACCAAAACCCCTTTTCTCAAGATTTATTCGTCAATACCAATCTGTAACATCCCCAGCCCACCGTACACGATATTGTCCGCTTTGCGCATACCCTCTGCATAAACAACATGCTGGTACCGCTCACGGTTTTGTTCCTGCCCGCACAGGCATACGCGGGACGCACCCAGACCGCACCCTGTGACAGGCAAAAGGCCTCATACACCTTACGCAACTGTCGACTTCAACGTCAATAGTCAATCTGTCTATACTTCCATAACCTATTCTTTAACAAGGGTCCCTAACTGAACCTAATCCTTCCAATATATCACAATTCAATTCACATCCCATAGTCTTTATTTCAAATTTAATCGTACAACATTAATATCACAAGATTACCATAGATTCTTATTTGACGTCGAGGATATTTCCTTTCGGTCTCACCACACTACTCATAGCGATTTGCTAATTCCATCATCTTGATGACTACTAGTCTTTCCTCCGGACACAACCGTCCCTCGACAACCGACACTAAAGTCCACTTTCGACTTTCCCACTGTTCACCTCTTCCTTGAACACAAATACCTAAACTATAAACATTCTCCCATGATTTATTCAACACCTCTCCACTATCGGAGTTCTTTCTTAGCTTATAGTGTAATATTCTACGACCTAGTGAGTTCATAGCCTTCATTCATGACAACGCGATAAATAAATTATTTCGCACCTTTTCTTATTTAAAAAAAATAACATTTGGAACAACTTGGGCATACAAGTCCCCAACATTCCCATAACTCCAATGTACTGCACAACGATCTCGAGAATCATTTGCATACTGCTTTCCATAAAACTTAATCTTTCTCAATCAAAACAATGCTATTACGACAGTAATATATTAAATGAAAATCTTTTCACATTACAAAAGTGTGAAAGAGAGAAAAAAAATTACCGACACAAAGTAAGCTAGTCGGTTCTCACACTTGTTTATATGTTATCACCAAGTCCATACTCTTGTTGGTTATATAAGTTTTGTTGTCAACGTTTTCTTGACTTTTTGCTACGATTTAACTTTTCATGTAAAGTATGAAGTATTTTGCAAATTGCCAAGCTCAAATTTCGTTGTGCGCCGTAAATGAAATTGCCTTTTTCTTTTAAATACACACTTGCACAAGCTGACTCAACCTTGATTAAAATTGATATTTATACATTTGTTTTGAAATCACGAAAACCCATGTAACACACACTAGGACACCATACATAAAACTCTACTAGCAAATGAAGGCTACTCACTCAAACAAGGTCAATCGTTTTACTCACGCACCTTATCATTGACACTCTACTTCCGACCAGTGATCGCCCTCTCGGTCTTGTAAAACTTGCTATACATGCATTCCACGGCCCACTTACTCAACCATTTCATATTATTCCTGTCTTGATCAATCAACTCACATTCTATCTCTACACATTTCAATTCACCTATTTAAAGTTTGCCTCGGCGTACTTTCATGAGTCCCGCCAGTTCCAGGCTTTCCTTCCAACCTTCAATCATTTACCGCTTTATCCTCAATAGAATTAGAGGACCTTAGTGGTGTATTCACCATTGTTCTTTTATAACACAAACGCATATCCACAAGAAATGGTTACATCTATTTAAACATACAAAACATATAATACCAAACGTTAGTCACTGTAACAATTTATAAGCAAGTATACTCATGTAGTAATATATTCATAATATCAGTAGCTAATTGCGATTGTGAATATATCATACATAAGAATTCTAGTTACCATCGCTACAGTACTAAATTCACGTATTTCCGTCGACTCTAAGACTATCTCGTCTTAGTACTTCTACCCAGATCTCACAAGTCACAACTTAATTCATCTCAGCTTAAGTCTAAGTACCTCCTCAGCATACTTAGTTCACTTAAACCTGGCTCTGATACCAACTTGTAACACCCCAAAACAGGGGTTAACAAAAACTTCCATAAAACGGAAGAGTGGTACACATTACTAAAGTAAAAGTATACCTAATTAACATTTCATAATCATTAATACAAAGATTTAGTTAATTATAACTACTATTGGACCACTAGCTTATCTGAACACTACTATGGCAATCAAATTACAAAAAGGATGCCGGAAAGTTCTATCATAAGTCTTCCAATCTTTCACTCTCCAACAATGATCCCATGCTCACAACCCCGTTCTAGACCTTCTTGTGTTCGGAACCACTAATATCTGTAACACATAACAAGTGTTAGGCTTTTAAAGCCTAAGTGAGGTTTACACATAGCACATTGAGCATAATCATAGCATGTAGGAATAACAATTCTATACATTCACAAATTGGATTCAATGGAGAAGGCCCATATTGCTACCCAGTTACATCATAATCGAAGATATACCTTGATCGGTACCCCACGGTATTGTCACAAGGCATAACACAACGGAAAAACCCCACGGTATCCGAAGGTATGAATCAATTACACTTACCCCACGGTGTGTAAGAATATATCCTCCAATGCCTACTAGGTGCTCCTCCAATTATGTGAATACCAAATATGTTAATCCAAATAATATTCAAAGCATAATTAACACTTAACAATGGTCCAACCATTTAACATAATTAATACTACTTCCATGTAGTTCTTATACATCCATATGTATCAAATCACATTCTATATAATATCAAAAATAAACATCCATGTTTACAATTCAATAATAGGTCCATTTTGTCCATTAAGCCATCTTTGCTTCATTAAGACATATATTAAGCCATCATCATAATCATATACCAATGATGTATAATCACACCCAAACCTTTAACACTAACATTTATCATAGCATTATAGATAATGAAACACAATTAATCCACCATAACTTACTTGAACTCTTCTTGTTTCCCTCTTAACCATTAAGAGCTTATTAATCAAGAGTTCTCATTATCAATACCAAAATCAAGATAAAGAATGGTAGTAAAGTATAATACAACCAATTAGATACAAGTTACTCACCTTAAATCTTCAATTGATATAACCCTAAACTTGAATACTTGAGCTTAATCACTTCAACAAGAAGGATGAAGATGTAATGCCCTAAATCAAGTTTAATTGGTAAGATTCATCTAATAGTTGTTTGAATTGAATTAGGATTAAGAAATATGAATTTACCTTAGATTTAGATGAAGAATCGCTTGAGAAGAAGATAGCAGAACAAAAATCGGATTTGAGAGTTCTTAAGTGAAAAGAGTGAATGACTAAGGATAAAGAGGTGGGTTTAATCCCCCTTTAGCACGTCAGGTGCTCGGCGCCGATCACCCGCGCCGATGCATCGGCGCCAGCTTCTGTTTGCTAGCCTTCTCAATTTCCACTAATTTAGCCGTAACTTCTTCGTTAGAACTCCGTTTTTACCCCGGAAAGTACTGTTGGACTCGTATTCAAATTACCCATTCAACTAATCCATAAAATCTAATATTTCACTTTATCATCTATTTTTCATTAATTTCCTTAAGGAGTAAACTTACAGATTTCTATCGGAAGTTCTCAAATAACAAGTAACATTCACGGAAATTACTTAGGAAATCAATTATAATCTAAGAAGTCAAAATATAAAGAAATATTAGGACTATTATTACTTACAAGGATTTTCCGGGTGTTACACTTACCACTTATTCAGTGGTTGGGCAAAATGGGCACACTCATCCCACATATGAAATAATTTGAAAATTACCCGATCTACTGACAATATCAAAAGTAAGTTAAATCAAACTTTTAAAATGAACCGTTACGGTCTTAGAACGGATTTATTTATGCCACGGTGTAAAGTAATTTCCTGCATTAAAATAACGTGCAACAAAATGTTCGTATGAAACTTCGAAAAGAAATTAAACGACATCAAACTCCAAGAGTTTCTTCTTTAGCCCAAAAATGACATGGAATAAAATTCACCAACGAGATTTACATGCGTCAGTCTATTTTGCAAAAACGGTGAAAGGATCCTCATATACACTTTGGTTAAAATACAAAGTGATTTGCGTCGGTTCCAAGTTTCAAAGCCAAATAATAGTATGTTTTCATCATTCGAAAATATCGGTCAAAACATCGTGAAGAAATTTCAAATCATAATATGCATGAAAATTTGTAATACTCTCGTAGTAGTCTTTCTGAAATAATAAAACATATATCAGGTAGTCCATACTAAATTTTCAAAGTAGAAAATTCATCAGATCAAATTTCAAAGTTCTCTCATTTAGTCATATAATGACATAGGAGTAAAATTTCTTTTGACAAGGCTCACACACACATTAAAGCAATTTCTCAGAGTTTAGGAAAACAGTGAGTGCATGTAATTTGGTTGACACTTAAAAGATTTTAAATCAACTTTATATTTCGAACCGTACAAACGATGCACATTAATGCTCTAAAAATAGTGGCTACAATGATATGCACATCAATAAATCAACATAATGTATTTGCGTAAATGATAACAGAAGAACCAATTAGTCGAAAATGCATAAGGCAAAACGTTAATATAAACTATCATGATGTTCTCATATGCATTACTCACGCCCCGTAAAAGTCAATTCGTACACCTAACAAGTTGCAACAAAGTATGCTACTATAACCCTCAAAAGAGAAACCATGTGATATTAAAACTCCGAAAACCACTCTTTTGGTGCAATACGACATAGAGTAATATTTCTCAACAAAACTCGCATGAGACACAATACTCAATAAAACCCATAGATTAACGCACTCAATCATTCAAGCATGCACATTACAAAGTGTCACCCATGCAACACAAAACGTCGTAAAACAAAACTTCATAATACCCCACAAAACTTCCATAAAACTCGATGAAACTAAATGACATCCAATCAATCAAATGGTTCCAAAGTTTTCGTTGCCAATAATCAAATTGTATAAAGCAAGGTTATGACCAAAATGTCAAAATTTCCAAAGATTCTTTTTTTTTATTGCAATACGATAATAAGAGACACCTTTCAACATAACTCGCATGAAATAAAATTTCTCAACAAGGCTCAAACACCAAAACAAGGGAAGGTAACTCTCCGTCCCAACTTTAACATATGTGGAGGAGATCCAATGTTAAAGTCGCAAGTCGCAGTTACTTGTCCAAACCATAAACGACATTAAAATATGGATGTCATATTATCCGAAAGTAACATTGGACAATAACAAGGAGTAAAACAAGTCTCGACAAAGTTTGCAAATTCCTGCAATAAAAGAATTTAATGCAGGCTAAAAAATCATGGTTTTAAAAACCTTGTGTTGCTAAACGTCTTTTCAAGATTTCTCAACACAATCCGCATGACGATTGGAAACACAAGAAACAATTGGTGCAATTTATTTAAAAATAAACAAATAATTTTTGTGCATGACTTAGTCGGCACTCAACGTCTCAAACCACACTCCTCCAATCCCTCCGGTCACGCTATCATCATTCGGAGGTTCAAACATATTAAGGCAAATTGAAAGCTACAACGATCAACCTTACATTTTCTCCTCGAATTAAAGTCGATCCAATAAGCCTATGGTTCTAATCTGGCCATCAATTTTGACTCAAAACGGTCCACTTAATGCAATCACCATGCTTACTGCCACTCCAAATGGCAAAGGCTAAAATCATCAACCTCTTCTAACGGTCACTCGCTTAGAAACTTCTTCACTACCCCAACGGTCATCACATCAAAGTTGTCCAAGTACTCACATGTAACTTGTAGGTTCACCATAACACTGGCCAGGTGCAATTATGAACATACCGTACATGATCATCCTTGTTACTCTAGATATAATTCCCAGTTTCTAGTGATTCCATTGATGTGTTTTAAATTTATACCGCAAGCGTACGGGTTATGTAGCATACGGGTCGATCACGGGGAGGTGATGGTCTAAACATTAACTACTTAATAATCATGGCTAGCTATGCGAATCAGATAAATTGATTTGATTTTTACCTAAGTGAACTTAAAATAAAAGAGATTAAGAGAAGGAGACACAATAATAAGCAATTAGGACTAGAAATAAATAAGAGAAAAAACGACTTAAACTAAGAACATTGGGTAATATCAACATCGGCTTTTGGTAATGGTGAGAATTCATTTTTCTAAAATACTTCAACCCTCTCTCGAGGTGAGAAAGCTTTTCTAACCAAAATATGTATTTACTTTCGCAACACATATACATTGGGAAGAAACATTAATATTTAAAACGAATATATTTCCCAATCAACGTCCCTAACTATTTACATGTTAGGACCGTTGTCATCGATCAATTCAACCCAAGTAAAAGACCAAACTCTCGTTTTTATCAAAAACCCATCGAATTAACTAGATGATTTGTTAAAACCCAATTAAATCAATTCAACTTTCGTTACAATCGAAATGGATTAAAACTCAACATCCGTTTTAAGAACAATTGATCAATACCAAGACTTTAATCCTAAGGCGATGATTACCCAATTAAACGAACTAATTAAACGAGACCAAGCAAAAGTTACTTAATTAGACTCTAACGGAATAAAAACCAAAATTAAACCTAGACTAATAGAGAAATTACATTAGACTCAATCTAATTACAATTAACACTAACAATCAAGAGATGAACAATAGATTACTAAGTAAACATATGCAGAAAATTAATCTAACCTATTTTTATGCAGAAAATTGGAGTACAGAAAATTAATTAACCCTAAAATTAAGTGCAGAATTTAACCAAGTGCATAATTTTAAATAGAGTTGAAGAAATTAGGGTAGAGATGAGAAATAGAGATGCAAAGGAGTAGAGAAAATACCATAAACACGAAAGAGATGAAGAGAAACTAAATCTGATACTTCAATTAAGAACAAAGATAAATTGATGAACAAACCATAACATTCAACCCAATAAAACTAGAATTCAACAACAAAGTAAGTTAAGAAGAAATGGAAGAAGATACTAGTATGAAAACCGGTAGCAAATCGGTTCCAATGGCCTAAGCTTCTTGCAATTTCATCTTCTTCCCTCTATTTCTTCAAGAACTCGTTGCAATTGAAAACCACCCCTTCGAAAGTGAAATCGTGTACTGGAATTGAGATGTCTAATTCTAAAAGGAAAACGCCTAAAATACTTAAAACAAAGGCCTAAGAGAGTTTGAAGATAAAGCCCAAGAGGCCCAAAGTTAAAAAGCCCATAAAATTAAAAGTCTAGAAAATTAAAAGTCCAAATGATTTTCGCGACCGGGGAGATTCCTTCGCGCCCGTGAAAGTACTGCAGAAACTTCAAGCATCCAATCAAGTGTGTTCTTCGCCTCCAATCATCTTCTTTCCTTCACTCTCCGCTTCCTTGCCCACGTACACTTTATCTTTTCCTTCCTTCTTTTTCACGAGCAAGCCTCCGCCCATCTCATCTTGCAAGCTACGCATAATCTGCACAAAAGAAATACCAAAAGCATAAAAACCATTCCCAAAATAGTTTCTAACCGTGATTAAAGAAAGTAAGAAGAGATAGAATAATAATGCATGAAAAGGCTAAACTAAGCACTAAAAATAGAACGAAAATGCAACTATTATATACAAAGTTAGGTGCATAAAATGCACTTAACAAACTACCCACAAGCTAAACTTTCTTGTCCCCAAGAAAGAAATAGAATTTATTCGGGTGAAAAAACTAAGAAAAGAAAAATGAACGAAGACCCTTGAAGATGTCAAGACGAGTTAACCCACAATCTCACTAACATAATTAAGCATTTAAAATCACATATCACAAACAAACAACCAAATGCCACATGTTGATTATAATAAAAGCAATTAGGAACCTATGATTACCAAAGTGTCAAACCAACAAACACCAATCAAGAATATCGCAAAACATCGCAACCTAAAAAGATTTCGTAAACACACCATAGCCGCTAGGGAAGGGGATTGTGATCTATATGGATGGATGCTCACGGTGTCGCTCTATGCTCTCAAGTGTGTATAGGGACGTGTATACGCTCAAATCCTTCCCGATCGAGATAAATGAATGCAATCTTGACACAATTGAATTTATTCTCAAGTCCAAGAGTTTACCATAATAATACGTGCAATGAGGACTTTGGGGTATGGTTAGTGGTTAAAGGTACGGTTAGGCTTGTTTATTGGTTTTGGAGGTTTAGACGGTTTACGGGGGTTTTCATCATTTTTTTATATATATATGCACATGAGACTTCTTTTTCTAATGTTTTGATGAATTGAAGGCTTATTTATTTTTGCTCTTCTTTTCTTTTTGCTTTTTTTTTTTTGTATATATATTTTTTTCTTTTGTTTTCCTTTTTTGTGAACCCACAAGCTATGCTTGTTTTAGGGGCTCAAGTAACTAACCACAAGCTTTGCTTGTGTTTATTTCTAAGCTAGATACCAAATCCATCCATCTTTTCGAAGACTTCAACAATGTGCATTTTTTTTGTTTTGGGGTTTATGGGTGTACGAAAAAAGGGCTAGTGTATAGGCTCAAAAATGGGTTTACAAAGGGATTTTTTTTATTATTTTTCGGGATTTAATTTGCACGAAACGAAGGCCTCTATGTATATTTATGGTAAAGTTGGACGAGAAACCATTCAAAAGTCTAGAACTACACCTCGTCGGGAGGTAACACACAAGAAATGAGAATTGGGATTGATTACATATGTGTCGATCCAAAAGGACCAAAATCTCACTAGGTAAATCCATCCACTATAGTCACTTCGTTGTAATGTAGGGGGACTATGGTATGCAAACTTGTCCTAAAAGACTGCGTGGAACGACATGCTTAACGGTGTGTGCAAGTGACAACTAAGGTAACATTATTCCTAACAAAGAAGAGGATTTATTCAACATGATGGCAAAAAGTTGATGTGTAATTAGTGAATCAAGCAACTAAATCAAGCAACTAAATCATGTGAGATGAGATATGGTGTATCACGAATCTTAACACAACAAAGAGAAATCAAAAATCTTTTTGGATTTTTTTTATTATATGCAAAGAAAATGATTTACTAGTCTATGTTTCACTTCCATATTTCTATTTTCTATTTCACTTTTTGTACTTCACCAACCATGACTAATCTTGTCTATTGTTATGTTTTCCAGTTAACTAACTTGTATGCACCGGAGATCACAGGGGTTAGATCCATTGCCATTTGATCCCGAGATCGAGGCTACAGCGAGAAAGTTAAACGCGAAAAAGAGAAGAAAGAAAAGACAAGCAGTTATGGCAAATCCAGCTGAACGTACTCTGAAAGACTTCACCGAGCCTACCTATGGCTCCACCTCATCCATCACTCGTCCGATCGTTGAAGCTACTAGCTTTGAGTTGAAGACCAATCTTGCAACCTTTGTTCAACAAGATCAATTTTCGGGATCTCTATCCGAAAATCCAAATGATCATTTGGATTCTTTCTTGGAAAAGTGTGATATGATCAAGATTCCGAATGTCAGTGATGATGCTATCCGTCTACGACTCTTTGCTTTTTCCCTTCGGGATAAGGCAAAGGATTGGCTCAGAAGTCACAATCCTAACACTTTCACTACTTGGGACGCACTCTCGAGAGCTTTTCTGACTCACTTCTTCCCACCGGCCAAAACAGCGAAGTTAAGGAGTGACATCACTACTTTCAAGCAACATGAGTATGAGTCACTTTATGAGGCGTGGGAGAGATACAAAGACCTCCAGCGACAATGTCTTCATCATGGAGTCCCCGAGTGGCTTCTTATTCAGACTTTTTGCAATGGGTTGAGACAAGATGTTCGGATTTCTAATGATGCGGCCGCGGGTGGGTCTATTGTCAACAAAACCCTCGCTGCAGCAAAATCACTTATTGAAGACATGGCGTCCAACAATTTCTTGTATCCAACCGAGAGGTCAACTGCGAAGAAGGGAGGAAAGCTAGATGTCGATGCTCTTGCACTCTTGACAAGTAAGTTTGACTCGTTTTCGACCAACATATCGAACCAAATCAATAACATTGGAGCGGGTCAAACATCTTCTGAAATGCCTGTGTTTTCTTGTGAGATATGTGGCAACCAAGGCCACGTTTTTGCCAATTGCAAGATGGGAAACAACCCTAGTGTGGAGCAAACCAATGCCATCTACAGCCAATCACGGCCCCAAGGCCAAGGAGGTAATCCATTTTCTCAAACTTATAACCCAGGGTGGCGTAATCACCCAAATTTTTCTTGGAAAGCTAATCAACCGCAGCATGGTCAATCATCCAACCAAGCCAATCCGAGGCCACCTCAACAGTCCCAAATGCCTATGCCTCAAGCACCGCAGTCCCAACATATGCTTCCACCTCCTACCAACATGCACGTCATGAACCCGATTCCGCAAAGGTCAAACATTGAGTCCTTGTTGGAGCGTTTTGTGCAAGCTCAAGGGGATAAGAATGATCAAATCTTCTCTAGACTCGATGCCAATACCGCTTATTCCAAGATGATCGAGACTCAAATTTCTCAAATAAGCCAACAAATGGCTACTCTTTTGAAGCAAGGGAATCAACTTCCCCCTCAACCGGAGCAAAACCCGAGAGGACAAATGAATGCAGTTAGTTTGAGGAGCGAAAGAGTGCTAGTTGAGAAAAGGAAGAGCGATGACGACATGAATGCCCCTACGAAAGAAAAGAGGGTGAAATTACCGGAAAATGAGAGTGAAGTTCCTCCAAAAGATGAAGTGAAAAGGGGTACTAATTCTTCCTCTATGCCTCAAATTCATACTCCGGTAGTCCCTTACCCTCAAAGGTTGGTCAAAGCATCACTTGAAGTCAAATTTCGAAAGTTCATGGATACACTCAAGCAACTTCAAGTGACTATTCCCTTTTTGGATGCACTTTCTGAGATTCCTTCCTATGCAAAGTTTCTAAAGGATCTTCTCTCACCAAAGAATAGGGCACGTGTGATGTTATCTGAAGAGTGTAGCGCCTTGCTCACTAATACACTCCCGGAGAAAATGCAAGATCCGGGCAGTTTTTCTATTCCCTGTTCTATTGGTGGTGTGACCATACAACGAGCCCTTTGTGACTTGGGGGCAAGTGTTAGTCTTATGCCTTTGGCGATCGCAAGGAAAGTTCATTCTGGAGAATTGAAGGCTACTAATATTTCTTTGCAGCTTGCAGATCGATCCGTCAAATATCCGGTTGGTATGTTGGAGGATCTTCCACTTCAGGTTGGCAACTTGATCATTCCATGTGACTTTGGGATCATGGAAATGATTGAAGATGCCAACATCCCAATTATTCTTGGTCGCCCGTTTCTCGCTACAGCGGGTGCAATGATTGATGTAAAAAATGGGAAACTTTCATTGAGCGTGGGAAAAGAGACCGTAGAGTTCGAGCTGAGGAAGTCAATGGGATTACCACCGACTATGGATGATTGCCATATTGCTGATGCTTTGGAGAGCATGTTTACCGAATGTGGATTGGATGAAGACGAGTTGGTGAAAGAGATGAATGATGATTTGAAGTCTATCACCGAGGATTTTGACAAGAGCAGCCAATACACGAAGAAGACACAAGCTGAAATACTTGTCTTGCCAAAGGAAGAAGGAATGGAGCATGCGTCGCCACCTAAGATTATGCGTAGCTTGCAAGATGAGATGGGCGGAGGCTTGCTCGTGAAAAAGAAGGAAGGAAAAGATAAAGTGTACATGGGCAAGGAAGCGGAGAGTGAAGGAAAGAAGATGATTGGAGGCGAAGAACACACTTGATTGGATGCTTGAAGTTTCTGCAGTACTTTCAAGGGCGCGAAGGAATCTCCCCGGTCACGAAAGTCATTTGGACTTTTAATTTTCTTGACTTTTAATTTTCTGGGCTTTTTAACTTTGGGCCTCTTGGGCTTTATCTTCAAACTCTCTTAGGCCTTTGTTTTAAGTATTTTAGGCGTTTTCCTTTTAAAATTAGACATCTCAATTCCAGTACACGATTTCACTTTCGAAGGGGTGGTTTTCAATTGCAACGAGTTCTTGAAGAAATAGAGGGAAGAAGATGAAATTGCAAGAAGCTTAGGCCATTGGAACCGATTTGCTACCGGTTTTCATACTAGTATCTTCTTCCATTTCTTCTTAACTTACTTTGTTGTTGAATTCTAGTTTTATTGGGTTGAATGTTATGGTTTGTTCATCAATTTATCTTTGTTCTTAAATGAAGTGTCAGATTTAGTTTCTCTTCATCTCTTTCGTGTTTATGGTATTTTCTCTACTCCTTTGCATCTCTATTTCTCATCTCTACCCTAATTTCTTCAACTCTATTTAAAATTATGCACTTGGTTAAATTCTGCACTTAATTTTAGGGTTAATTAACTTTCTGCACTCCAATTTTCTGCATAAAAATAGGTTAGATTAATTTTCTGCATATGTTTACTTAGTAATCTATTGTTCATCTCTTGATTGTTAGTGTTAATTGTAATTAGATTGAGTCTAATGTAATTTCTCTATTAGTCTAGGTTTAATTTTGGTTTTTATTCCGTTAGAGTCTAATTAAGTAACTTTTGCTTGGTCTCGTTTAATTAGTTCGTTTAATTGGGTAATCATCGCCTTAGGATTAAAGTCTTGGTATTGATCAATTATTCTTAAAACGGATGTTGAGTTTTAATCCATTTCGATTGTAACGAAAGTTGAATTGATTTAATTGGGTTTTAACAAATCATCTAGTTAATTCGATGGGTTTTTGATAAAAACGAGAGTTTGGTCTTTTACTTGGGTTGAATTGATCGATGACAACGGTCCTAACATGTAAATAGTTAGGGACGTTGATTGGGAAATATATTCGTTTTAAATATTAATGTTTCTTCCCAATGTATATGTGTTGCGAAAGTAAATACATATCTTGGTTAGAAAAGCTTTCTCACCTCGAGAGAGGGTTGAAGTATTTTAGAAAAATGAATTCTCACCATTACCAAAAGCCGATGTTGATATTACCCAATGTTCTTAGTTTAAGTCGTTTTTTCTCTTATTTATTTCTAGTCCTAATTGCTTATTATTGTGTCTCCTTCTCTTAATCTCTTTTATTTTAAGTTCACTTAGGTAAAAATCAAATCAATTTATCTGATTCGCATAGCTAGCCATGATTATTAAGTAGTTAATGTTTAGACCGTCACCTCCCCGTGATCGACCCGTATGCTACATAACCCGTACGCTTGCGGTATAAATTTAAAACACATCAAGTTTTTTGGCCCAAAGTGCTCGATGCTCGAGTTCGACCGGAAGATGACACGCTTTGCCATAGACTAACCTATAAGGAGAAGTCCCAATAGGAGTCTTATATGCGGTTCGGTAGGCCCAAAGCTCATCGTCAAGCTTCAAAGACCAATCCACTCTTGAAGAAGCAACATTTTTCTCAAGGATGGTCTTGATCTCACGATTAGAAATCTCGACTTGCCCACTAGTTTGGGGATGGTAAGCGAGTCCAACCCGGTGTTGAACACCATATTTCTTGAGAATGGCTTCGAATTTGGATTCAATGAAGTGTCGCCCTCCATCACTGATGATGATTCTTGGCACACCAAAACGAGGGAAGATAAGACGCTTAAAGAACTTTGTGACAACACGGGCATCATTAGTAGGAGCAGTGATTGCTTCAACCCACTTTGACACGTAATCCACCGCCACAAGGATGTACTTATGGGAATGGCTCGAGGGAAACGGTCCCATGAAATCGATACCCCACACATCGAATAACTCAACTTCAAGGATGAAATTGAGGGGCATCTCATGGCGTCGGGAGATATTGCCGGTTCGTTGGCAACGATCACAAGACTTTACGAAAGCATCGACATCTTTAAACATAGAAGGCCAATAGAAACCGCATTGGAGGATTTTTGCAACTGTCTTGCTTGTGCCGGCATGACCACCACAAGGCAATGAATGACAATGCGATATAACGGATGCAGTTTCATCATCGGGAATGCAACGTCGAATGATGCTATCGTTACAAGATTTGAAAAGATAAGGATCGTCCCAATAAAAATGCTTGATATCATGGAAAATTTTCTTGCGCTGATAAGAAGATAAACTATGAGGAACAATCGAAGTCTTCGAAAAGATGGATGGATTTGGTATCTAGCTTAGAAATAAACACAAGCAAAGCTTGTGGTTAGTTACTTGAGCCCCTAAAACAAGCATAGCTTGTGGGTTCACAAAAAAGGAAAACAAAAGAAAAATATATATATACAAAAAAAAGCAAAAAGAAAAGAAGAGCACAAATAAATAAGCCTTCAATTCATCAAAAACATTAGAAAAAGAAGTCTCATGTGCATATATATATAAAAAATGATGAAAACCTCCGTAAACCGTCTAAACCTCCAAAACCAATAAACAAGCCTAACCGTACCTTTAACCACTAACCATACCCCAAAGTCCTCATTGCACGTATTATTATGGTAAACTCTTGGACTTGAGAATAAATTCAATTGTGTCAAGATTGCATTCATTTATCTCGATCGGGAAGGATTTGAGCGTATACACGTCCCTATACACACTTGAGAGCATAGAGCGACACCGTGAGCATCCATCCATATAGATCACAATCCCCTTCCCTAGCGGCTATGGTGTGTTTACGAAATCTTTTTAGGTTGCGATGTTTTGCGATATTCTTGATTGGTGTTTGTTGGTTTGACACTTTGGTAATCATAGGTTCCTAATTGCTTTTATTAAAATCAACATGTGGCATTTGGTTGTTTGTTTGTGATATGTGATTTTAAATGCTTAATTATGTTAGTGAGATTGTGGGTTAACTCGTCTTGACATCTTCAAGGGTCTTCGTTCATTTTTCTTTTCTTAGTTTTTTCACCCGAATAAATTTTATTTCTTTCTTGGGGACAAGAAAGTTTAGCTTGTGGGTAGTTTGTTAAGTGCATTTTATGCACCTAACTTTGTATATAATAGTTGCATTTTCGTTCTATTTTTAGTGCTTAGTTTAGCCTTTTCATGCATTATTATTCTATCTCTTCTTACTTTCTTTAATCACGGTTAGAAATTATTTTGGGAATGGTTTTTATGCTTTTGGTATTTCTTTTGTGCAGATTATGCCTAGCTTGCAAGATGAGATGGGCGGAGGCTTGCTCGTGAAAAAGAAGGAAGGAAAATATAAAGTGTACGTGGGCAAGGAAACGGAGAGTGAAGGAAAGAAGATGATTGGAGGCGAAGAACACACTTGATTGGATGTTTGAAGTTTCTGCAGTACTTTCACGGGCGCGAAGGAATCTCCCCGGCAACGGCGCCAAAAACTTGATGTGTTTTAAATTTATACCGCAAGCGTACGGATTATGTAGCATACGGGTCGATCACGGGGAGGTGACGGTCTAAACATTAACTACTTAATAATCATGGCTAGCTATGCGAATCAGATAAATTGATTTGATTTTTACCTAGTGAACTTAAAATAAAAGAGATTAAGAGAAGGAGACACAATAGTAAGCAATTAGGACTAGAAATAAATAAGAGAAAAAACGACTTAAACTAAGAACATTGGGTAATATCAACATCGGATTTTGGTAATGGTGAGAATTCATTTTTCTAAAATACTTCAACCCTCTCTTGAGGTGAGAAAGCTTTTCTAACCAAGATATGTATTTACTTTCGCAACACATATACATTGGGAAGAAACATTAATATTTAAAACGAATATATTTCCCAATCAACGTCCCTAACTATTTACATGTTAGGACCGTTGTCATCGATCAATTCAACCCAAGTAAAAGACCAAACTCTCGTTTTTATCAAAAACCCATCGAATTAACTAGATGATTTGTTAAAACCCAATTAAATCAATTCAACTTTCGTTACAATCGAAATGGATTAAAACTCAACATCCGTTTTAAGAACAATTGATCAATACCAAGACTTTAATCCTAAGGCGATGATTACCCAATTAAACGAACTAATTAAACGAGACCAAGCAAAAGTTACTTAATTAGACTCTAACGGAATAAAAACCAAAATTAAACCTAGACTAATAGAGAAATTACATTAGACTCAATCTAATTACAATTAACACTGACAATCAAGAGATGAACAATAGATTACTAAGTAAACATATGCAGAAAATTAATCTAACCTGTTTTTATGCAGAAAATTGGAGTGCAGAAAATTAATTAACCCTAAAATTAAGTGCAGAATTTAACCAAGTGCATAATTTTAAATAGAGTTGAAGAAATTAGGGTAGAGATGAGAAATAGAGATGCAAAGGAGTAGAGAAAATACCATAAACACGAAAGAGATGAAGAGAAACTAAATCTGACACTTCAATTAAGAACAAAGATAAATTGATGAACAAACCATAACATTCAACCCAATAAAACTAGAATTCAACAACAAAGTAAGTTAAGAAGAAATGGAAGAAGATACTAGTATGAAAACCGGTAGCAAATCGGTTCCAATGGCCTAAGCTTCTTGCAATTTCATCTTCTTCCCTCTATTTCTTCAAGAACTCGTTGCAATTGAAAACCACCCCTTCGAAAGTGAAATCGTGTACTGGAATTGAGATGTCTAATTTTAAAAGGAAAACGCCTAAAATACTTAAAACAAAGGCCTAAGAGAGTTTGAAGATAAAGCCCAAGAGGCCCAAAGTAAAAAACCCCAGAAAGTTAAAAGTCTAGAAAATTAAAAGTCCAAATGACTTTCGCGACCGGGGAGATTCCTTCACGCCCGTGAAAGTACTGCAGAAACTTCAAGCATCCAATCAAGTGTGTTCTTCGCCTCCAATCATCTTCTTTCCTTCACTCTCCGCTTCCTTGCCCACGTACACTTTATCTTTTCCTTCCTTCTTTTTCACGAGCAAGCCTCCGCCCATCTCATCTTGCAAGCTACGCATAATCTGCACAAAAGAAATATCAAAAGCATAAAAACCATTCCCAAAATAATTTCTAACCGTGATTAAAGAAAGTAAGAAGAGATGTAATAATAATGCATGAAAAGGCTAAACTAAGCACTAAAAATAGAACAAAAATGCAACTATTATATACAAAGTTAGGTGCATAAAATGCACTTAACATCCATCATCCTCAAAACATCCTATCTTAGGGCGCCTAATGATGCAATTCACTCTCATTCACTTAATTGAACGCTAGTTTGAGTCTAGGTATCCAAAATCAACACCTAATTCTCTCAAACTTAAGCTCTGATACCAACTTGTAACACCCTCAAAATGGAAGAGCAACTAAATAAAATCTTCAATTAATTATACAAAGAGGATAAACTTCTGACTACCAAATAATCTTGAAATCACCTCAATATTACAACGTAAAATCTTCAACATTAAATATGACCTAAGCAATACGCCAAAACTACAAAGGTCGGGTGTTACTTAACCCAAGCACGAGTTGCTAATCCCAAAATAAATGCGGAAGACTTCACCCAACTAATCCTTCTCGTTGCTTATAACTAGCTCTCACCCTTTCGCGGTGTGACTAGGACTATACCCCAACTGGAACCTGTTGCACATGCCAACAAATAAAAAGGTTAGGCTAACGCCTAGTGAGTTCAAGAGTTTTATCATGATCATATAATTCATAAAACGGGAGAGATATAATTTAAATCATGAGTTCAGAAATAATTTACTTTAAATGCAAATCACCCATTTTCCAACGCACACAAATCCCGTGATGAAAGCTCTAATATAAAAATGATTCTCATAATGGACTCATCCCAAAACCCACTTGAAAAGTGAAATAGTATTTAAATTCCAAATGATTGAAATCATGAATAAATCGCTATTATTCAAAACATCCCAAACACGGATGAGGCATGAACCACAACTCATACCCCGTGGAAAACAATTCATATAAATATAATACGTTACCGGAAACATGGATAAAATAAATACCCAAAGCAACACCTTTTGGTGACGGGGGAGACCCGATTACATTGCACGTGACGGAACACAAAAGTGGGTCACATATCTATGTAATAAAACAAACACATGGACTATACCCATAAGGCATATCGAGCTCAACCCTTCTAGATCTATTGCCCGTGGAGACTCAAATTCAACCCCTTTAGATCTATACTTTGAGTTTTCCAAGTCCACACAAACATACAAGCACATTGGGATTACACCTTACTGCTCATGGGACAATGCCCGACCATATAGGCCCACATCTTACTTACCATGAAACCCGATGCCTATCCCGTGCCAAGCACATTGAAATTACACCTTACTGCTCATGGGACAATGCCCAGCCATATAGGCCCACATCTTACTTACCATGAAACACGATGCCTATTGCATGCTACAATGAGAGAAACTAGCGTCTCATCATTGAACGTAAAAACTCAAGTGCCTATGGATCCATAGCAATAAGGTCTAAAACATTACATGACTCCAAATGAATGAACTAGCACATTCAAAACATATAATTCTCATATACATATAAATTATGACCAAAGCTCTACGTCGAGCTATCAAAACTGGACATATGTCCCCAAAACTCAACATAATCAATTACCGAGCTACAAGCTCAATTAATTAAAAGACCATTTGTTAAAACTCATAAAATGCAATAAAACGTAAATACCCCACGTTTATGCTATACGTGCTCCCCAAACATGAATAACTCCACACAACTCTAGGTTAAGACAAATCATTTTCCAAAACACCCATCAAGGTGCATTTATACCAAAAGACTTACACTTGTAAGATGAATCGTTAGAATATCAATACCTAAGGTTTACTCAAACACATCTTTTCCCAAAACCAAAAAGTTTACAATTCCCAAAATGTTCGCAAGGACATGAGTGTCCAAAATCCAAAGACTCACATGATCGTATTTTCCTAACGTACCATAACACAAACTATGCATATTTCCAACAAACACTAAAATGCATTTTTACCAAATAACTCCCATTTATGCTATAAATCATCAGAGCATTTTCATTTATCAAATTACTCAAAAATCCCAAATATGGGTATTTTACAATGTTTATAAAGTTAAAGAATTCAAATAATCAAAACCCACCAAATAACCCAACAATTGATAATTTCATGTAAAACACATAAATACTTGGAAAAGAACATTTTTGGCATTTACAACGTTTTCACAAATCAACTTGAACTCACCTTGCTAGATTTAGGTTAAATCTAGATTTTTCCCAATTTGAGCTCCTTTGAAGAAACTTGAATCCTCAAGCCAAATCTCCCAAAAACCTAGATCCATGAGTTTACAACCATCAATAAACATAATCAACCATTTAGAAATGTTCCCTAAACATTTTCATCAATAACTTCAACTTATGGCAAAACCCTAATTTCCATTAGTGAAGAAAAGAGAATGTTACCTCAACCACCACATGAATCCACCATCAAAACACCTCTAGGGTTTCCAAAATGAGTCTTGAACTTCAAAAGGTGAAAGGTTTTGAAGAGAGTTGGATGAAACCCTAAAATCAAGAAATCTTCAAGATAAGATGAGATGAAATGAAAAGGGTTTCAAGATTTGTTTCCTAAACCATGATAGATGAAGAAACCCACTTGAAATCTTGAATCTTGAAACTTGTGGCTAAATGGCTCAAAATCGACTTTGGGGGCTAGGGTTCGGTTTGGGAGAGAAGGGGGCGGAGTGGGAGAAGAGAGAAATGAAATGGGGTGAAAATGGGTAAAAATCGGATTTTAAACAGCCATCAGCACCCCAACCGCGACTATGCCCGGCGACTATGCCCTTGGCATAGTTGCGTGTCACAGTCGCGCCGAGTGTACTGAAGCCATCCAAGGGTCGGCGACTTTGCTTAGCGACTATGCCCTCTTGGCAATGTTGCAGGCATTGTTGCGCCATGTATACCGGGGGCGATTCTTCTATCGCGATTATGACACGGCGATAGTGACCATGTCACTATAGCGGGGCACTATCGCCCACATTGTCCCGAATCCCGTTTTGACCCGATTAACCCGAAATGCTCCCGATCTGCTGAGCTTCTTTCGTAAAACATTTTCCCGCCTTTAAACCTTCATCAAAACCTTTAAAGAGTCATGTAAACAATTTATTTATCTTAGTAAAATTCCAGGTGTTACAGAAGAAGGGTTTTAATCGACGTGTTTTGGATTGGTTTCATGGGTCTCCTTGATATAAAAAAAAAGAGTAAAATCTAAATGGACAAAAATGCCGTGTCATTAACAGATAAATTACACTAATTAAAAGAGTAAATTACACTTTTGGTCACTATGGTTGCCATCTACTATAAAAAATAGTCCCTATTTTAAACTAGTTACAATTTTGATCATTGTGGTTGCCATTCTTTTCCAATTTTGGTCCCTTTGCTAACTTTGTTAAAGCTATTTGTTAAGTAAAGGACAATTTAGTTTTTTCACCATTTCTTTAATGTTTAAATGAAAATCAAATAAATAATTATCATTATATTATATATATATATATATATATGTGTGTGTATATATATATTACATTACACGTATCTTTCACGACGACTTTCCCTCGCCCCCCCCCCCCCCCCCCCTTGTTTTGTATATGGGTTTTTGGTACAGGTTACATTTTCCGGAGAAGATGATTGGACTGTGTGGGGATGGGCCGATGGGGTCACGAGAATGTGGCAGTGGGGGTTGGAATTCCTAAATTTTTGGGTTTGTTTTCGTTTTTTATTAGCATTCTGATTTTAGATTTAGTTTTTGATTTGGGATTGATTTGGAGTTGGATTTGTCATCGGAGAACAAAAACAAATTTTGTCGTCGGAGAAGAAGACCGGTGTGAACAAATCCATCTCGAAGAACACCTCCATTGCAAACTGGTTTACCCACAACGTACCCTTCTACTGAAATAAAAAGAGGGGTGGGTGGTTGGGGCAGGGGTTTCGGGGCGGGAGATGAGGTTCAACAATGGAGGATGGGTTATGGATGTTGGCCTGTGAAGTGTGTTAGGGGACGAACAGGGAAGGGGCAGATGACCTTGGTTTTTCTAAAAAAATACTAATAATAATAATAATAGTAATAATAATAATAATTAATATTCAATATAATAATATACATTCTTCATTTTTAACTGAAAATTAAAGAAATACTAAAAATACAAAAATACCCTCTAAATTAACAGACCTATTTAATAGAAGGTAGTCAGAGGGACCAAACTTGAAATAAAATGGCAACCATAATGACCAAAAGTGAATGACAACCATGGTGACCAAAATTGTAATTAGTTTAAAATAGAGACTAGAGTTGATAGTAGGTGGCAACCACAAGGACCAAAAGTGTAATTTCAACGGATATCATTCTTGGACTTTGAAAGTAAGGATTAAAAGTAAACTTTACTTTTGGTTCCTAATGTTTGTCAATTTCAACGGATATCATCCTTAGACTTTGAAAACTCGGTTTTGGTCACTTCTCCTAACAACCATTAACTTTTTACGTTAAGTTCAATTAAATGAAGAATATTTTAGTCATTTTCTGATATTTTCTTTTATTTTGTCAGATATTCATCTTCCTAAATGAAGAACATCAAGAATAAAAGATCAATAACATAAACCCTAAAATCAACAAACCCTTGAAAATCAATATGATAAACCATAAACTTAACAAACCCTTGGTTGCAGGTGACGTAGAACAAGTGAGGAAGAAACCCTTAGGGTGCGTTTGGTTTACGGGAATGGATTGGATTTCAATAAACCCCACGAGCTTCACAAAACATGCCTCACGTGCTCTCCCTCATCATCATCATCAAACATGGGAAGTAAAAAAACAGCTAAATTCTATTCATGAAATCCAGTCCAGATTGGATTTCGAATCCCAGCCTTCACCAAAGGATTTCAAAATCCACCAGACATGGGATTTCAACAAAAAAATCCAAGGATTTTAAAACCCTCCAATTCCAAATTCTATGGAAACGTGGGATTGAAATGGATTTGAAATCCAAATCCAATCCATTCCCGTAAACCAAACGCACCCTTAGAGAAAACTTTCGTAGACGAGGAAGACAAAACAAAAACAAAAACAAAACGAAAATAGGACTATTTTTAAAATAAAATGCAAATTGTAGTGACTATCTTTATATTTATTGAATTTTAGGGTGTGTTTGGTACGCAATCTAGATGGGACGGGACGGATAAAAAAACAGTCTCATGTTTCGTATGCCATGGGACAAGAATCATATGGGACAAAAAACAGATTTTATGGGACAAAACTTAAGTTTTTTAGTTCCACCAAAATAGGTGGAACAACATGAGACTAAATGTAAGATTACAATATTACCCTCTTTTAAACATCTGATTCTTAAACCTAAACTACAATCTATCGCCACCGTCTTAAACCCACAACTTTCTGCATCAATTCTTCTTCTTCCAGGCTATTGATTCTTCATCGCCTCAAGACCTTCAATATCGATTTCTTTCGGGCATGATATCAAAACCCACGACTGTTTAACCATAGTCTTCGATTTCTTCCGGACCGATATTTTGATGTCTTCCAAACTGATATTTCAATTTCTTCTGGACTGATTTGTTGATTTCCAACACATCGATTTCTTCCATTGTGACTTTGATTTCCAGACACCAATTTCCAGAATTCAATCTCTATTGTGATTGCCGTGACTTTTGATTTCCATTGTTTTTTATTTGGTTTTCAATGTGATTTGTGATTTGCGGCAAAAGTTCATCCATTTGCTGACACTTCCATCTTCCTCTCAAAACATTCCAAAAACCAACCATAAATATTCAACAATGGCTTTTGCTACCATGCTTTCTTCAACGACCCTTAAACTCTGTATCCAGGGTTTTTTAATGTGAATGAGATGCTACTGTCACTCTGGTTTTGTTTTTTTCCATGGTTTTGTTTTTTTCCTATGGTATTTAGGAGTAATCTGGTCATTTGAACAATTTTGTCGAGTCTTACTTTAGTGCACGTGACGGGTCCAGGATTTTTTCTTAGTGGGGTCACCTTTGAGGTGGATTAAATGTCCGTAAAGTTGTCCGATATATTTTTAGCCTAAATCCACCACATCGAGAGATTTTTAAAGTTTTTTTGTTTGATTTCAAAGAATTTTTTAGTTTTTTCGTCGATTTCGATAGACTTTTTAGGTTTTTCTGGTTAATTTCAAGCGTTTTTCTAGTTTTTTTATTTGATTTCGATGGACTTTTATTGATTGATGGGGTCCCAGATGAAAAACTACTAGGGGGAACTAAGATAAAAAATCAATTTTTTTATATTTTTACCTTAAAAGTATCCATGTTTTTTCCTTTTAATGTTGTCCCATCCCCCACCATTTATGCATTACATCTACAAACAATTAATCTTGTCATGTCTAATACTGTCTCATCAAATCTGATGATTTACGTGATTTTATGTAAGGGTTATTCTAAACTCACCCCCTGCCATTTTGTATACCCCTCCCCTCATACACTTCAATTTTTTTTAATTTAAAAGTTACATTTTACACCCCTATACTTATTTAACTAATTTACTTTATACCTTTTAGTTTTTTATTTTTCATTTTACACTTTCATTATATTAACACATATAATCGTATATTAACTAAAATACGTTAAAAATACTTTTTAATTTTAACAAGTTACGCCATTATAATCGTCTCGTCGATACCTTCGAAATGAGCCCAATATTGAATATTTTTTGATTTAATTATATTATTATATGTCATACGTTTACGTTATTTTTTTATATTGTTATTCGTCGATACCTTCTTATTTTTTATTTAATTATATTATTTCGAAATGAGCCCAATATTAACTAAAATACGTTAAAAAAATACTTTTTATTCCAACAAATTCCAACTCTGATTATTCATTTAAATCAATATACCCACGAGTACAAGTACGCACTATGTATTCTTCATACAAATCTAATCTACGTTTGTATGGGACAATCCATGTACTTGCATCTTGAAGTCGATAATGTGTCCAATGGTGTATGAGTGTGGTCATTGGATATTCTCCGTTTAATACCACTTTTATGTAATGATTATGCACTATTGCAATTGACACGTGTTGGGATGATGACGGCGGTTGTGTCCTGAATGGTAAGTATGTCACACTACCTGCCATATTGAGAACATGTAGTATGACATTGAACCTTGAAGCAACTATAATTCTCATTTCAGGCATAGCGATCCAATGCGTAGGTGGTGCAAAGACGCCCTTCTGGAAAAAATTCAACGTTTCGTAAATTCTTTCACACTCGCTGCCAATCACATAAGAGTAATACTGTTGATACTCAGTTAGTTCAACAATTAACTCTCTGCGGATATTGTCCCATTCGTCTTCATGGCCACCCAGACAAGTAGATATGGCTTGAATATTTTGGACTTTTCTTGATGCATGAAAACAAATGTTATGCCCGAATATAACAATTGTACACAATATTCAAAACACTTAAGATAAAAACTGAATTTTTTTGTATATACAACAATTGTACACAATATTCAAAACACTTAAATTTTTTAAACTTAAGAACTTCTAAGAAAATAAACATAAAAAACTTATAATATAGCTAGAAGTCTACTCGCGCAATGCAACGCGATATATCTCAATTTTAATGTTCATTCGATAAGCATAATTTGTTTTAATAAGCAATCCCAAATACCCTTTAAAATGCAAAATGTTAAATTTTAACATTTTTAGAGAGAAAATACTTCACAAGATAAATATTTTACTTATAAAACAATATAACACTTTTATTTTCATGCTAAAAAATATTAAGATTTCGTCCTAAAACGTTAGCGGATTATGATTAACAAGATCTCTTGATATTTATTTGTTCAAATTACATTTTTACGTCCAACTCGTTATTAGCACGACATAAGTTGATAAACACTTTTAAAAATAAGCATAGGTTGTTTTAAATAAGCAATCCCAAATACCCTTTAATGTGATATGTTAAAACGTATTTTTTAAACATATTTTAGTTAATATATGATTATTATGTTTAATGTAATAAGCGTGTAAAACGAAAATTGAAAAAGTTAAAGATGTACCATAAATTAAATAATTAACTATAAGAGTATGAATTTTAAATATAAAAAAATATTGTTATGTAGTATATATGATATATAATAAAATAATTAAATCAAAAAATCAAAAAATCAAAAAATATTCAATATTGGACTCATTTCGAACGTATCGAAGAGACGATTATAATGATATAATTTGTTAAAATTAAAACGTATTTTTTTAACGTATTTTAGCTAATATACAATTATATATGTTAATATGATGAATGTGTAAAATGAAAATTAGAAAAGTAAAAGGTATAAAGTAAATTAAATAAATAACTTCAGAGATATAAATGGTAAATTTTAAATCAAAAAATTGGTTTGTGAGAGGAATAGGGTGTTCGTAGGCCTAGAGTGGGGTATACAAACCTGCAGGGGTAGGCTAGCAACCCCTTTATGTAAACGACCCTAGTACTCTAGTAGGTCATGTCGTATTTGGCAAAAATGTGGGTCGTTTATAGAGAAGGGTGTTACTATTCATACCCCCAAATTTGTCGGTCACCCCTCCTCTCACAAACCCAATTCAAATTATATATTTACAGTTTATACCCCTGAAGTTATATAATTAATTTACTTTATACCTTTTACATTTCTAATTTTCATTTTATACCTTTATTATATTAACACATAAAATCGTATATTAGCTAAAATACGTTAAAAAAATACGTTTTAATTTTAACAAATTACACCATTATAATCGTCTCTTCGATACGTTCGAAATGAGCCCAAGATTGAATATTTTCTGATTTAATTATTTTATTATATATCATATATACTACATAAATATTTAGAACGAAATCTTTATATTTTTTAGCATGAAAATAAAATTGTTATATTGTTTTATAAGTAAAATATTTATCTTTTAAGTATTTTCTCTCTAAAAATGTTAGAGTGTACAATTATTATATATACAAAAAAAATCAGTTTTTATCTTAAGTGTTTTGAATATTGTGTACAATTGTTATATATACAAAAAAAATCAGTTTTTAAAAAAACTCTTTATATATATATATATATATATATATATATCGAACGATATAGGTGAAGTCTCAATTGCAAACCAGTCAGTTTGTGCAAACCCCGTACAAACCAATCTACAATGATGAATCTGCAAATTTTTTTTGTTGATGCTTCATGAATCTATATTTTGGCTTCATGAATATATAATTTGGCTTCATGAATCTATATTTTCCGATAGAGCCCTAAAATACCCTTATGGATATAAAAAAGAAGTTATGGATATAAAAAAATAAGTTACGTGATTGGTGGAGATGAAACAATATGCTAAAAGCCCTAAAATACCCTTATGGATAAAAAACAAAGTTACGTGATTGGTAGATTGGTTTGTACGAGGTTTGCACAAACTGACTGGTTTGCAACGGATACCTCCCCGATATATATATATATATATATATATATATATATATATATATATATATATATATATATATATATATATCGAACGATAAATAATTTGATTTGAAATAAAGAAAAGTTATTGATTTGAAATAAAGATGGGTGATACTATTCCTACCCTGCACAATTCATACCCCCTGCAACCCGTGCAACTTTTGTCCCCCAATCGAATTCCTCTCACAAACCGAATATAAATTTAATATTTACATTTTACCCCCCTATACTTATTTAATAAATTTACTTTATACTTTTACTTTTTTAATTTTCATTTTACACTTTAATCATATTAACACATAAAATCGTATATTAGCTAAAATACGTTAAAATCGGTTTGGCTTGGGGTTAACCCGTTATCAACCCAATATATGCGGGTTGGTGAAAAATAGTATCGATTATACATCGGGTTGGGTCGGTTTGGCTTGGGGTTAACCCGTTATCAACCCAATATATGCGGGTTGGTGAAAAATAGTATCGATTATACATCGGGTTGGCTCGGTTTTAGTTTTTTTTGCCTCGGGTTAGTGTTGTTGGGTTCAGTTTTTAAAAAAACTCTTTATATATATATATATATATATATATATATATATATAGAGAGAGAGAGAGAGAGAGGGCCCTTCTTTTGTTAACAACCCTTTTAGTGTTAACCTTATTAACTAATCTGGACCATTAATCATCAAAATCAATGGCTAAGATTAAAAGCATTTTTTAATTCATAATTAAAATAAACACACATCTAATTTAATTTGAAGCATATATGCATAAGGGTAGTATTGTCATTTAACAAATGTTGGAAACTATCAGATAAGGAAAGAATACATTAAATCGCTACATTTAAGGACCTACATTTAAGGACCTATAACTTATCTCTAATCAAGAAAAACCACAGCAGCACCACAGCAAGACGTGAGTGCGAACCGGCGATGGACGAGCCTGTCAGCCGGCGTTGGTGGTCGGCGATGCCGTCTGGAGAGGTAGGGACCGTCGAAAGGCCGGAGTGCGGCGTGAGGCCGGAGAGCGGCGTGAGGTCGGCGTGGATGCGGTGTTTTAGGTTGTTAACAGGTAGAGTAAGGATGGCGTAAGGTAGCTATGAGGTTGATGACGGCGGCGATGGGAGGGAGGGTAGAGGATGGTGTTTGGCGGCTGAGATAGCGGCTGATTCTTCACCGGCAGTACACGATGGTCGACGGGATAGGGTAGAAGGTGGTGGATGGCGGCTGGTGGGTGGCGGCTGAGAGTGGGTTTGGCGGTGGTTGTTTGCTGTAATGAAAACAACAAGGTGGAGAGGGAGAGTGCAGGTCGAAAGTTGCTTAGGGTGTAGTAGCTGGTAGCGGCTGGCTGAGGCCGGAAACTTCAGCGATTGCGATGGTGGCTGAGGGCGATGGTGGTGACAGCGGCTGGGTGGATGTCGATGGTGGCAGAGGTTGAAGGCGGCAGCAAGATTTAAAATATTCATTTTCTCTCTCTCCACACATTCTCTCTCTTTCTCTCTCCACACATTCTCTCTCTCTCTCGTGTAAATCAACCATACCGTTAGTTACTGCATATATGCAATCCTCTAATGTGCATATATGCTATTCTTTGATATGCATGTTGTTGGTGTACAATATGCATATATGCAATTTTGATATATGCATATATGCTGACGGTGTAAAGTGTAAGTATATGCAATTGTAATATGTGCATATATGCAATTTCTCTTATATGCATGTTGTAGGTGTAAAATATGCATATATGCAATTTTGACATGTGCATATATGCTTCAGATGTTAAGTGTAATGTAACGTCCCAAAAATTACAAGAAAATTTAAATTTTTAAATAAACATTTCATTTATAACAACTCATTAAATGATCCCAACGTTTCGTTTGTAAACTCATAATTAATATCTTCATAATAAAAACCAGCGGAATAAACGTTTAATTATTAAAACCCATAAAGCAACCAGCTCTCCTCGCGCGCCAGTGTGTACTCGTCACGCCTTGGAGCCGCCCGTACCTGAAACCACAGTTTATTGGGAAAGGGTAAGCACGAAGCTTAGTGAATTCAACACCATAAGTAACACAGTTATTTCCACACCACCATAAACAGATAATTGCACATAAACAGCATACAAGTCTACGAACAAATCATAGACGTGCATACTCACACCAACCCACCTAATAGGCATACGTCGGTCCCACCGACCACACGACAACCGTGCAAACGCAACCCAGCACCCCCGGGTTCATACGCCACCCGCGTATACAACCTTCGCAACCCGGCACCCCCGGGTTCATACGCCACCCGCGTATACAACCTTTGGCCCCACCAAGTCACTACGCCACCCGCGTATGTAATCCTCGGCCCCCACCGAACTCCTACGCCACCCGCGTAGCCACACAATAAAGGTCTGACTAGACACCCCACGATTTAACCTCACACCACAAGAAAATAGAACTACCACACATACACACAACGTAATGTAAAAATAACCGACATTAGTTATAGTGAGAGAACTCACCTCGTAAGCGCGCCTAGCTCACAATTAATAATTCAAGCTCCACAAATCCAAGATCACTTCCCGACACCTAGACGAACGTTAAAATGTATTAACACGAGACCCGGACCCTAAAATACGACGCACGCTTAAACCGTCACTAAAACGGCTTTTCGGTCTAACCAAACAGGTCTGTTCGGGACCTGATCCGACCTCCTTAAACCCAGAAAATCCTCGATTAAAATACATAACTAGAAAGTACTCTGAGTTAGGGTTCCAAGGACATATTATACACCTCCTAACGATTTTTCTACATTTAAATACGGATTTTATAAGAATGGTTCGCAGAACAGTGAAAAACAGCAGCTATCGGTATAAAACGACGATTTGGCCTATGCTACGTTCCGAACTGGATTTTGCACAAAACATAGAAAAGTTACTAGACTCGGAAAGGGAACTTTTGGCACCGGTTTCGCCCCAATCCGAGTTACGAGTAAAAAGTTATGGTTAACGCAAGACAGTGGCAGATTTAGACAAAACACATAAAATGATAACTTTATAAAACGGTTTACGCGTTCGGTTTATACGATTCGGGTTCGCAACGGGGGTTCACTCTAACAGGGTTTTAGGTCACAAGGTCTGGCTCAACCGCGCACCACCCACTGCCACCTCCGGCAGTGGTGGTCGCCGGCGGCGACGGCGGCAAAATATGAAATTTCGACGAGACTAGAATTAAAACGGCCCCTCTTTGAACCATCCCGACTCCCCTAAACACACACCCACCCGGCTCACTACTCCCGACCACGCACCACGCCGCCCTGCGCTGGTGGTGCACGCTGGTGGCCACGCCGCCGGCAGCCAAAGCTGCAGCGGCGGCGGTGGTGGTTTGCGGCTGATGGTGTCGACGAAACAGAAACGAGAAGAAACGTTACCTTTCTCGCAAGAACGCAGCAGCAGCAGCCTTCGTCTCGACGGCCACGCTCTTCCCGATCGACTCTTCTTCTCTCTCTTGCTCTCGCCGGCGGCAAGCAGCTGATGATGGTGGGTTGCGATCGGCGGCAACCGAGAAAGGGCTACGGCCGTGAGGTTTGGAGAGGGTTTAGGGTTGCTTAGGGTTTTTCTTTTCTTACTTCTCCTTGCTTCCTACGTCACGACACCACAACAAAACAATTATGGTTTTTGGGTTAAGAGTTTGCATGGGCCGAAACTAATACTTTTGGCCCTTTAACACTTTTGGCCCCTCAACTAATTCCATCTCGCACTCTAACCAACGATTGACGTAATTAACTATTGGGTCCAAATCGTCTAACCCCGTTAACGGAAACCACGTTAAATAAATTTAAAAAAAAAAGATTTAATACAAAGAAATAACATACTGGGATACGGGATTTACAACTCTCCCCCACTTGGATTAGACTTCGTCCTCGAAGTCTACGTCCGCAAACAGCTCCGGATAGTTCTCCCGCATCTCGACCTCGGGTTCCCAAGTCTCTTTCGGTGTTGCCACTGGACTTTCACTAACTGGAATCTAAATTTCTTACACCGTCTAAAAATTTCTCGGATACTTTTATTACCAACAAAACTCCTTCAAGAACACTGGGATTACGATCGAAAGAACACTCCAACAACTGGATTCATTCCTAGTCAAACGACTTCGGTTGTCTCCTAACCATAGGTATTCCATACATCTCGATTCAAATTTCAAGCTCTAACCATTCTAAAAGTGCTCACCAATGTACCCTACAGGATACTCGAAATCGATCATTCCTATCATTAACTGTCGATTACCTTCATGAGTTCTATAGACTCCCAAAATTTAGTTAACACTGATCATCAAACCAGTAAACTTATAATCACCCACGAAGGTCATTCCACCATAACCATTCATCACAAGTAAGCATCTCAGGGTTACTACTACCATCAACATAATTTCCTTAAAATCGACTACAATTCTCCAATTACACTAAGGTGTTTGGCCTTAAGCCCAAAAGTCGACGCCCTAATATACTACTTACTTCAAAAAGGTTACTGCGCATTTATTCTCTTAATTACAAAGGGCATTATTCCCTTAACCGACACGATTCGGTCTACACTACCAACACGTGTGGAACGCCCAATCTTCCACCGTCTACTTATCCTCCTCACCCGCCCTAGGAAACCTAGTTACACCGTAACAAGATACACCTTAACGTCTACCTCCCAGGTACGTCTCAAGGCCCGGCACGTCGAAACTACCTCTCAGGTAAGTGCCCAAGACTATATCCTCCCAGTGCCTACTGGAAAGTCAAAGTCATATCACATGAATACCGGGGTCCCACCCCGAGATACCCAACCGACCGTTACCAACGGCTGACTAACATGACCAAGGATCCAATTCAAACAGTCTACCAACAACACACCTATCCCGGTATGACTCACTCCCCCAAGAATGTAAGTACTCAAACTGACACATAACACTTAAAAGTGCTTTTCCCAAAATTCTACAACACAAATAAGAATTAGAAACACAAGAATTTGCTAATGCAGTCTATTTCAAAATCACACTTTGTGCATGACTTAGTCGGCCTTCTACGCCTCGACTCCTACTCCTCCAAATCTCTCCGGTCCACTAACGTCATCCGGACATTTAAACCTCTTAGGCAAGTTGGGAAAATACATCAAATAACCCCTACGATTTTTCCTCAAATCAAAGTCGGTTCTATAAGCCTATGATTCTAGCACAATCATCCATCTTGGCCCGACACAAAACATCATCCTCATCGTCACTCCAAGTGATTAATACTAGAATCGTCCTTTTATTCCAACGACTACTAATTTATAACCTTCGACACTACCCCAACGATCATCCCATCAAAGCAAAACAAGTACACACCTGTACTAGTAGGTTTACCATAGTTGTCCCTCCTTGTGATGGCTATTCTGGGTAGATATTACAACGAATTATTTGCAAATAATAACTCACACTACAACACTCACGCTCAACTCCTTGGATATTTCGTGATTTTCCCCGGCTCGAGCATTGATCCTGTGCTTTCGGTAGTAGGAGCTCTACTACTACCATCCACACCTATCATTGCCTGTTCCGAGTCCCATCCCGAAGCGCCCAAGTAGTTTCTCGCCGATAACTATACCCATATGCCCACACCAGCATATGTACACACTCTTCCTAGCTCCCTAGGAATTCCACCCCAAACTCTACCCTAGCTACAATGAAATTCCCACTAGTCATGACGAGTCGCCTCACGAATGCACAGTCGCACACAGTGTAAAACCAGATAGACATTCGAATATAGGATTCTATCCTACAACGGTTGGACTCAAACAAGAGCTGCGCAATAGAACTAAATCCGACATTCTAGGGCTATTCGGTTCCTACCGCATACAACCTATGGTGCATTCACTTAACAACCTATCAAGGCTAGCATAAACTTCTATTAGCAAGCAACAAACATGTCGTACAGTGTAATAAGCACCAAGCAATCTAGCATACCTACTCATATGTAAACACTCTTCCCAGCTTCCTAGGAATTTCATCTCATCCCACTACCCTTGCTACTACGGAATCCCTACTAGCCATAACGAGTTGCCTCGCGAATACCCAGTCGCATGCAGCGCGAAACAAATAGACATTCGAGTACGAGATTCTATCCTAGAACGGTTGGACTCAAACAAGAGCTGCGTAAAAGAACTAAATCGAATATTCTAAGGCTATAAATTTCTTACTGCATACAACCTAGAGGGCATTCACTTAGTAACCGATTATAACTAGTATAAATCCCTAATAGCAAGCAGTACAAACTACAGCATAGTATTAACAACTGGCAATCTAGCATGCATACCCTATGATCTAGAAAGCAATTTTGCATACGTACTCATATGTAAACGCTATTCCCAGCTCACTAGGAATTTCATCTCATCCCACTACCCTTGCTACCTCGGAATCCCTGTTAGCCATAACGAGTTGCCTTGCGAATACCCAGTCGCATGCAGCGTGAATCAAATAGACATTTGAATACAAGATTCTATCCTAGAACGGTTGGACTCAAACAAGAGCTGCGCAATAGAACTAAATCAAATATTCTAAGGCTATATGATTCTTACTGCATACAACCTATAGGGCCTTCACTTAACAATCTACTATAACTAGCATTGATTCCTACTAGCAAGCAGTCATCATACAATACAGTGTAAACAACACAGGCAATCTAGAAAGCGATAAATACACTAAGTACCGTACCTTTTCCCTTTGGCTCCGGCTGACTGTACACACTGCGCCCTCGATTACCGTTCCTCAAACGGATTTTTCCTTCTTTTTAATTCCCAAAAACTTTAAAGAAATTTTTTTTATAGCCCCAAACTTGAGATCAAACACACCGAAATGCGTTTGATTCACTCAAGCCGTGCTCTGATACCAAGTTGTAACGTCCCAAAAATTACAAGAAAATTTAAATTTTTAAATAAACATTTCATTTATAACAACTCATTAAATGATCCCAACGTTTCGTTTGTAAACTCATAATTAATATCTTCATAATAAAAACCAGCGGAATAAACGTTTAATTATTAAAACTCATAAAGCAACCAGCTCTCCTCGCGCGCCAGTGTGTACTCGTCACGCCTTGGAGCCGCCCGTACCTGAAACCACAGTTTATTGGGAAAGGGTAAGCACGAAGCTTAGTGAATTCAACACCATAAGTAACACAGTTATTTCCACACCACCATAAACAGATAATTGCACATAAACAGCATACAAGTCTACGAACAAATCATAGACGTGCATACTCACACCAACCCACCTAATAGGCATACGTCGGTCCCACCGACCACACGACAACCGTGCAAACGCAACCCAGCACCCCCGGGTTCATACGCCACCCGCGTATACAACCTTCGCAACCCGGCACCCCCGGGTTCATACGCCACCCGCGTATACAACCTTTGGCCCCACCAAGTCACTACGCCACCCGAGTATGTAATCCTCGGCCCCCACCGAACTCCTACGCCACCCGCGTAGCCACACAATAAAGGTCTGACTAGACACCCCACGATTTAACCCCACACCACAAGCAAATAGAACTACCACACATACACACAACGTAATGTAAAAATAACCGACATTAGTTATAGTGAGAGAACTCACCTCGTAAGCGCGCCTAGCTCACAATTAATAATTCAAGCTCCACAAATCCAAGATCACTTCCCGACACCTAGACGAACGTTAAAATGTATTAACACGAGACCCGGACCCTAAAATACGACGCACGCTTAAACCGTCACTAAAACGGCTTTTCGGTCTAACCAAACAGGTCTGTTCGGGACCTGATCCGACCTCCTTAAACCCAGAAAATCCTCGATTAAAATACATAACTAGAAAGTACTCTGAGTTAGGGTTCCAAGGACATATTATACACCTCCTAACGATTTTTCTACATTTAAATACGGATTTTATAAGAATGGTTCGCAGAACAGTGAAAAACAGCAGCTATCGGTATAAAACGACGATTTGGCCTATGCTACGTTCCGAACTGGATTTTGCACAAAACATAGAAAAGTTACTAGACTCGGAAAGGGAACTTTTGGCACCGGTTTCGCCCCAATCCGAGTTACGAGTAAAAAGTTATGGTTAACGCAAGACAGTGGCAGATTTAGACAAAACACATAAAATGATAACTTTATAAAACGGTTTACGCGTTCGGTTTATACGATTCGGGTTCGCAACGGGGGTTCACTCTAACAGGGTTTTAGGTCACAAGGGCTGGCTCAACCGCGCACCACCCACTGCCACCTCCGGCAGTGGTGGTTGCCGGCGGCGACGGCGGCAAAATATGAAATTTCGACGAGACTAGAATTAAAACGGCCCCTCTTTGAACCATCCCGACTCCCCTAAACACACACCCACCCGGCTCACTACTCCCGACCACGCACCACGCCGCCCTGCGCTGGTGGTGCACGCTGGTGGCCACGCCGCCGGCAGCCAAAGCTGCAGCGGCGGCGGTGGTGGTTTGCGGCTGATGGTGTCGACGAAACAGAAACGAGAAGAAACGTTACCTTTCTCGCAAGAACGCAGCAGCAGCAGCCTTCGTCTCGACGGCCACGCTCTTCCCGATCGACTCTTCTTCTCTCTCTTGCTCTCGCCGGCGGCAAGCAGCTGATGATGGTGGTGGGTTGCGATCGGCGGCAACCGAGAAAGGGCTACGGCCGTGAGGTTTGGAGAGGGTTTAGGGTTGCTTAGGGTTTTTCTTTTCTTACTTCTCCTTGCTTCCTACGTCACGACACCACAACAAAACAATTATGGTTTTTGGGTTAAGAGTTTGCATGGGCCGAAACTAATATTTTTGGCCCTTTAACACTTTTGGCCCCTCAACTAATTCCATCTCGCACTCTAACCAACGATTGACGTAATTAACTATTGGGTCCAAATCGTCTAACCCCGTTAACGAAAACCACGTTAAATAAATTTTAAAAAAAAAAGATTTAATACAATGAAATAACATACTGGGATACGGGCTTTACATGTAAATATATACAACTTTGATATGTGCATATATGCAATTGAGAAATGATGCATATATGTTTAGGGTGTAAAGTATGCATATATGCAATTTTGATATGTGCATATATGCTGCATGTGTAAAATTTAGATAATCCAGTTTTAATAAGTGCATATATGCACATATCAAAATTGACACACCACTTTCTTATTCAGTAAAATGCATAGTCGATTACCAATTTACCAGTAAAAAAACGTGCAAAATTGAGTGATATGATAAGATTAAGAGAAAAAAGGATGAAAATTAGCATTAATATTTAAAAAATATATAATAATAACTACCAAAATTAGATGGCGTGAAATTAGGAATGTAAAATTACTTAAAATAATAAAAAGTTGATTTTCCAATAATACCCCCGCAGAAACCGTCCAACTATTAGTAAAACCAACCATTTATCTTGATTCCTATTGGTTGAAACAAGTTAATAAGGTTAACACTAAAAGGGTGGTTAACAAAAGAAGGGGACCCTATATATATATATGGGGCCATTCAAAGGAGAACTAATTAGTTTGTGGTAACTGTAAGAACCAATTTCAGCCACAAATCAAACGATAAATTAGGAAACTAATAATTATGGTAATTTAATTTAAATTTTCAATTAAAGGGCATTTTGGGTATTTTAAAAATATCCTCTCTCCTCTCTCCTCTCTCCTCTCTCCGACGAAAACCAGTTACACAATAGCCATTGTAATACCCAAAACAAATATATACCATTGTGATACTCAAAATACATAAATACCATTGTGATAAAATACAATACCCATTGTGATATCAATTGCAATACCCATTGTGATACCGCTGTAAAATCCACTAACACCCAATATGATACCCATTGTGATACTCCAAGAACATCTGTGATACCAATGTGATACCCTTAAGAACATAACGAAACTAAAGAAAAAAACATAATTTGATACACTTAGTAAACAATACCACATGATATTTTGTGATACACTTCGTAGAAAAAGAAAATACATTGTGACACTCTATTGTTATACCAGATGTGATACCCAATGTACGTTGTTGTGATACCCGTTGTGATACCCAGATCTGTTTCTGGGGTAGAGATAGAGAGGCGGACAAGATGAGGTTGACATACCGTTGATGATGATGGCATCGTTTTGTGGTCGACCAACGGACAAGAGGCGATGGTGATGGCGTCGTTTGATGGTGCAGACGAGAGAGAGGGAGGCAGAAAGAGAGATGGAGTCGTAGGGATGTGCTGACGAGAGAGAGGGGGCGGAAGGAGGGAGGTGGACGAGAGAGAGGGAGAAGCCGGCGACCGGCGATGGCTGTCGGCTGTGGAGGTGGGCGGCTGCCGGCTGGGGGTGACTTCAAGAGCGATGGCGTCGTTTGATGTTGCAGCCGAAAGAGAGGGAGACGGAAAGAGAGATGGAGTCGTTTGATGGTGCAGACGAGAGAGATGGAGGCGCCGGCGACCGGCGATGGCTGCCGGCAGTGGAGGTGGGCGGCTGCCGGCTGGGGGTGACTTCAAGAGAGATGGTGGCTGGTGGCGATGGGAAGGAGAAATGTGTGGGATGAAAAGTGAAATTAGGGTTTCTCTTATTTTTAAAACACTTATAAGTATGAGTTGTCACATAAATCAAATTACCAATTTGCCCTTATTTTTATTTTTGGAAGTAACATTAATTATTTTAAGTGTGTGGCTCACATTTGTTCTTACAATTACTACAAACTAAATAGTTCTTATTTGATTAAGCCCCTATATATATATCGATAAATAATTTGATTTGAAATAAAGAAAAGTTATTGATTTGAAATAAAGAAAAGTTGTTCTAACGCGCCGACATTTATCAACCCTGAAGGTTTTGCTCATCAAAATCAGCGAGGCATAGCTCCTACTTCCCACGACAACCCACCCCCCCAAATCCATATCTTAATCAAATCCCGAGTTTATTTCATCCATACATCACACAAATACAAGATGTATTGGGCGATGGAAATTGTGGATTTCGAGCCATATCTACCTGTCTGGGTGGTCATGAAGACCAATGGAACGATATCCGCGAAGAGTTAATTGCTGAACTAACTGAGTATCAACCGTATTACTCTTATGTGTTTGGCAGCGACGAGTGGCCAAGAATTTACGAAGCGTTGAATTTTTTCCAGAAGGACGTCTTTGCACCACCTATGAATTGGATCGTTATGCCTGAAATGGGAATTCTAGCTGCTTCAAAGTTCAATGTCATACTACATGTTCTCAATATGGCAGGTAATGTGACATACTTACCATTCAGGACACAACCGCCGTCACCATCCCAACACGTGTCAATTGCAATAGTGCATGTTAATGGTAATCATTACATAAAAGTGGTATTAAACGGAGAATACCCAATGCCCACACTCACACAACATTGGACACGTTGTCGATTTCCAGATGCAAGTACATGGATCTACCCATACAGACGTAGATTATATATGTATAAAGAATATATAGAGTGTACTCGTACTCGTGAATATATTGATTTAAATGAGTAATCAAAGTTGGAATTTGTTGGAATAAAAAGTATTTTTTTAACGTATTTTAGTTAATATTGAGCTCATTTCGAAATAATATAATTAAATAAAAAAATAAGAAGGTATCGACGAATAACAATATAAAAAAATAACGTAAACGTTTGACGCATAATAATATAATTAAATCAAAAAAATTCAATATTAGGCTCATTTCGAAGGTATCGACGAGACGATTATAATGACGTAATCTGTTTAAATTAAAAAGTCTTTTTTTAACGTATTTTAGTTAATATACGATTATATGTGTTAATATAAATAAAATTGTAAAATTGTAAAATAAAAAATAAAAACTAAAAGGTATAAAGTAAATTAATTAAGTAAATATAGGGGGTTAAAATGTAAGTTAAAAAAAAAGTGTGTGAGAGATAGGGTATACAAATGGTGGCAGGGGGAAATGTTGCGGCCGACAAAGATCCCTATTATTGTATAAGATCTACCTCATCTTCTGCCTTTTGAATGATGCAAAATTGATCCAACGGTAGAAAAAAAAAAGGGGTGTGCTAATTACACCCAAAATTACTTAATGCACCCAAAAAGTAATGGTGTAATTAGCATCAAATTCCGTACCCAATCATTTTTGATTTAAATATATAATATAAAAATATATATTATTTATTTGTTTTATATAATAATTATTTATTTATTTGTTTTATATAATATATATATATATATTATTTATTTGTTTTATATAATATATATATTATTTATTTATTTGTTTTATATAATTTATATATATTATTTATTTGTCTTATATAATATATATATATATATATTAGAAATATAGAAATATATATATATATATATTATTATTCTTTTTGTTTATATATAGGGGTGTCAATTTTATACCGAGACAAACCAATCAATTTCCATACCAATCGTACTAATTTCGTAACAAAATGCATACCACATGTACCAAAAAGATAATTTTTGAAGTTAAAAGATCAGTTTCGTAATTTTTGACATACCTTAGGGACCAAAACTGTAATTTACTCTTTACTCTAATATCAATAAAAATGTGGTACAAATAGTAGGGAACAAGTATCCTTCTGTCATATCTAAGTTCACATAATGGTTATCATTAACGTACCCAATGAGAATACGTTCAAGATTGGGCTCATTTCGAACGTATCGAAGAGACGATTATAATGGTATAACTTGTTAAAATTAAAACGTATCGAAGAGACGATTATAAGGATGTAACATAAAAATGAAAGAAGAAGAGATAAAGTAAATTAAATAACTAATTATAATGGTATAAAATGTAATTTAAAAAAAAATTATTTTTAATTATCATGTTGAACGTTGGAGGTTTTAAAACTTTTAAACTTGTACACGATGTATTAAGATTTGTACTTCTTAAATATTCAAGAATAAACGTAAATAAAATTATTTTTAAAGAAGTATATTAGATAAATATAGTTTATGTATGTTGATATGATAAGGATGTAACATAAAAATGAAAGAAGAAGAGATAAAGTAAATTAAATAACTAATTATAATGGTATAAAATGTAATTTAAAAATAAAAAATAATTTTATTTTTAATTATCATGTTGAACGTTGGAGGTTTTAAAACTTTTAAACTTGTACACGATGTATTAAGATTTGTACTTATTAAATATTCAAGAATAAACGTAAATAAAATTATTTTTAAAGGAGTATATTAGATAAATATAGATAAGAACGTAAAATGTAAAAAAAAAAGAATAACTATATATATATAACAAAATAATAATAATAATAATATATATATATATTATTTTGTTAGATCTTCAGCTATAATAATAATATATATATATATATATATTATTTTGTTAGATCTTCAGCTATAATAATAATATATATATTTAAATAAAAAGAATAACAATGTATATATATATATATATATATACATATAAAACAAATAAATAATATATATCAAATAATATATATATATATATATTATATATTATTATATTATATATATATTATTATATTATATATATAATGATTGGCATGGAATGATAGGATGTCAACTCATCTTTATTGGGTGCATTTAGCAAATCCTCCGGTGTATTTAGCCTACCCAAAAAAAAAAGTGGACCCACAATAGATAGTGATCCCACTGGCGAGGCCTCCAAGGTGATGGGTTATGAAAAGCTGCATCTCTTCCTCTGTTTCTTACAGTGTGGAGTCACGTTTTGTGAATTGCGACCCATGATGGGGATATACCGTACACTATCAGTAAGATCTGACGGTGGATAAGCTGGGTCGGACTTTAATCTAATGGGGTCGATTACATATGATTTTATACATCCTATTAGAATTCTCCTTCATTTTTTGTAAATGTAACTTATTTTCAAAGATTCAATGATTATTACGATTGGCCCACACGGGAATGAGACAAGAGTAATGAAATTAAATTAAAATAAATAGATAAGAGAGGTAGAGATCACCTGAGTCATGACCACCAAAAAGGAATATAGACCCTCAATAATTTCCCAAACTAGACAATGGGAAACCAAAGTCAAAATGCAAGCTTCCTCTATCCTACAAACACTTGCATGCAATACCCACTTGTACGTACCCTTACTACATGCATTACCCACTTGTACATATTTATCATAATCAACCCCACATAAGCATAACAAGTCCTGATCCTATAATAGCCAAGAAACCAAAACTATAGGTTTCTTGATGTAGCTTGAACCCATGGCTAACATCTGTGTTGATCCCAGCTCCCGATGGTCCCATCCCTGACCCGATTCCGCCACCCAATACGCCGGTGTTGGTTGGGTTGTTGCCGTAAGGAGAAGTGGTGGTGCCGCCGCCTGCCGTCACGGTTGTGGAACTCGGCGTTTTGTTGTTTCCAGGCGAAGTTGACACACTTGTACCACTGCATCCGTAGTTGCAACAAACTCATGTCAATCAGCAACCTTTCAGTTGTAAATTTGTTACGTAAACCAAACGAACTTAATATATCTTACGTACAACTCTCTCATTCCTTTGGGCCCACACACGGGAAACTTAAAAAGGGGTCAAAATCCATTTTTCGTGCGATGTATTTTAAAATTTAGATCATATGGATTGCTTTAAATGATTATATTTCATGTAATAAAAGTTGTACATCACTTTGCCAAAAGGACCAAGGTATGATTTCCATCAAAACAACAAAACCAACATTTGCTTTTGCTTTTGCTTTTTGATCTGATCTAAGCCTCGCAAATTTTATGGAAGGAGAATTTTTCAAAAGTTGCAACCGTCAAATCTAATAAATCATGCTAAAATAAGTTAACGGTTAACTGAAAAACTAACCGTTAACTATATCTATACTATATTATAAAGCATTTATGAAAAACTCTTAAAAACAACCATTAAATCTTCATGTATCGCTATTTAATGCTAATTACTTAAAATCTCTTAAAAACAACTAATGAAACTTTATGTACCGCTTTTAACAACCTTCAAATTCTTAAATCATGTATTTTTATTAATTAATCTTTATCTCTAACCATTTTCAAACCCTCAAATCATGAACTTCTTAAAAAACGTCATTTTTTAAACAAATTTATAAAAAAAACATGACCGTTTTCTCAAAACCACACATTAAAATAAATTAGAAAATTAAAATCGAGATATATCACGCTGCATTGCGCGAGTAGACTTCTAGTCCATTATAAATAAACTAGTTATATTTAATAAAATCTAGCTTTAAGAGCATCTCCAACATCTTTCATATTTTGAAGAAAATAGAGAATATGAGGATTTTGAGCTATATTTTTGCTTCACCAGCTTTTCCAAAAATTTGAAGAAAGTAGGAGAGAAAAGTCCAAATATGGAGATAACCACAAAAATGATTACTAGAGGAGAGCGTCATACAAATCTTTGAAAATAAATATTCAGAGAGAGAGAGAACTAATATTTTAATAGATAAATGTAATATTTAATATTATAATTAATATTTGTTTTACAAAACAAGAAATGTGTTGGAAATAAATATAACTTTTTTTTTAAGATTTTAACTTTTAATTCTTTATTTTCTTTTAAAAATAAAAATAAAAAATGATGCTCTAAATCACCTCTAAATATAGTTTAGTTTGTGCCTCTAGAAAGCATAGATACTTGTACATTATATAACAATGAGTAATTTACAATTTTTAATGCATACAAGACCACACAAGAGGGACTGGAAAGAGGACTGTTGAAAGATGGCCGTCAAAATTATTGAGATTGGTCTGTTCATAGTTACTATTTGTCAGAGAAGTTACAACTCCAAAGCACAAGGTACAACCCAATTGCATACAAGGGTAAAGAACGAATCACGTAGCTCCACATGTTTAAAAACCCCATTCGCATTGGATACTCGATGTTACTAGAAATGACGTGGAGTCGTACAACTTATTGATGCATAAAACATTTCAAGTCAAAAAGTAAATAATGGCCATAACCTAGATTTTGTCAAAAAGCGAAAGATTAAAGAGGATTTTTATTGGGCTTTAATGGGGCCCATTTGAAATAACCTTTTAATCTTTATTTTCAATTTTCAAATACTAATAAAAATTTTAATTCTTAATCCAAATTATTTAATATTAAACAAAATGTAATACTCCATGATTATTAAAAAAAGAAAACAACCCCACAAAAAGTAGCGAAAAGACATACCTGGCAGAAGAAGGATACGTACAACCATTGGAGCCTGTTCAAAAACACCAACAACAAATGATAATTATAAAAAAAATATATAATTATTAGATAGATAATTAAGGTGCAACTGCAAGAAAGAAAACTGACTGGGGTCGGTGGTGGAGATCATGGCTGCACCATTGAAATCACATGAACCAGTGGCTTGACCCTTGTTCTGAAAATAGCTGTTTACGGCATAGTTGCAGTGGTCAGCCACGGTATCTGGGTTGGAACATTTGCCACCTTGTTTGGTCTGAGTGCAGTCAGCACCATTTCCACAGGCGTAGTCTATTGCCAACTGTAGAACCTTATCGTTTCCACCTTTCTTGCACACACACCATGTTCCACCTATACATATAAATAAATGAATATACAAGTAAACATATATAACACCAAAAGAGCGATGCGGATGGGATGTTTGTTTATATGAACTAAAATGCTGCAAAAAAGTTATAAGTTCTTTGGCTTGAACTATTTCAAAATTCCAGATAATGTACAACTTTCATTGCACAAAAAGTACAAGTCACTACAGCACTAGTATTTTTGGATTTGTCAAATGATTTGCCAACCTTTTGGAGCTCCATTTTTTGTGGGTATTATGGATTAAGACCTCATGTTTGTTCTTTCCCTGTGTCCTTTTGGGTGGGTTACATAAATAAAGATTTCTTGAGTTGTGAATCGTTAGTATGTTATTTCCTTTATTTTTGGAAAAGGGAAAAATGAAGAAAGAAATGCTTACTAGAGTGAGCAACCATGGAGAGGATGAGCAGAAGAACAACCAAAGCAGCCATTGTTGTGATGTATGCTGAAGAACAAGAAGCTTGGAGAAGATGAAGAGATAGAGAGAGAGTGTGTGTGTGAGGGTATGTATGTGTAATGTGTGGAAATGGGGTTAAAACTTTAAATGAAAAAGGTAAATGTTCTCTAAAGAGAAAATTTTGTCAAATGCAGAGAAATATTTCTCAGCTGTTGTACTTTGTGTAATGATAGTGGTACATGAATCTTAATTTGGTTATTCCAGCTCTGTGAAACGGAATTACAGGAGATAATGGGGTTTTTATATGCAGATAAATGGAAATTAAATAAACAGCTAGGGTTTTGAAATAGAGTAGTTTTCAGATAAAATTGTAATATTTGATTTTATAAATAATTTATCAAAAAAATTGTTAATAATTAATAATACAAATATCCACTAATAATAATAATAATAATTCGATTAAAATTTATGAACTAACATTAAAGTCTTTGTTAAAAATAAAAATAAATTACGAAAACAATACTATGTTGAGATCATCTTCAATCCAATATTTAAAACACAAAAATAGTGTTTTTTTTTCCATCTCTAAACTCAACACTAACCCAAACACTATAAAAACACTAAAATTGACGGGACTTTTAAACACTAAAAAAACTTAACTACAACCCAACACTAAATATAAAACGCTCGTTAATACTAAAATAATATATGTATTGATTATTATGCTATTTTATTAAAACAAAATAATTATAATATATACCTGAATTTATAAAAATTGAATAGAATATTAATATATCTTTTTAGTGACGGCTTTATTAACCTCCAAATTTATTGTGTTTTAGTGATGAGTTGGAGATGAAAACATTTCCATTTTAGTTATGAGTTGGAGATAGTCTAAGATATTAAAAAAATGAAGATTAATAAAGTAGACATTTATATTTGAATACCAATAAAACAAACATTTAATATAATATATGTTTTTGTAATTATATATCTATATATCGATTTAAAGTTTAATATATTAAGACGTTTAGTGTATATTTTAGGTTATGTTTGGCATACTATGATCACTTATAAGCTAGTTGATAGATGATAAGCTACTTCAAGTATCTTATCAAAAAGCTAGTTTATAAGAGCATCTCCAATGGTATTTGAAGAAGACTTGATGAAAGATTTGAAGAAGACTTGGAGATGACTTGAACATTGGAGACAAAGCTTGAAAATGACTTTACTCATCAAAGACTTGAGGTTTCTCAAATCTTTGAAATAATGAATGTAAGAGTCAAGAGAGAGATAAAGTATAAATTGGTGGGACCAACATATTTTTTTTATTTTTTTCAAGTCTTTCATAAAGGTTTACCATTGTGGATGCCTTAAGCCAGTTGTTGTGCATCCAAACATGTATCCAAAAAATAAGCTAGCTTATTTTTGTCAAGCAATGTCTTAGGGGGTGTTTGAGATTGCCTATTTAAAACAACTTATGCTTTTTTGTAAAATTGTTTATTAATTTATGTGGTGTCAAACTGGACTTTTATAAAAAATGTTTGGATTAGCTTATGATGGTATCAAAACGTAATAAGCTAATAAGTTGTTATTTAGAGAGTGTTGGATTGCTTATACATGTAAAATAACTAAAAAGTTGATAAACGGTTTCAAATAAGTCAATAAGTTATAATGGAATGACTTATCAAAAACTTCTTATTATTTGTGTCAAACCGCTATAAGCAGTTTTCTTTTCTAACTATCCAAACATTAAAACTGCTTATTACCAGTACCACACTGCAATAAGTTAATAAGCACTAGAAACAATCCCAAACACTCCCAATTCATAGTGTGTGGTTGAAGTTTATTTTTTTAGTGTTCTATGGACTCACAATTTTTAGTGTTTTTATGTTATTTTTTTAGTGATTAATGCACTTAAAACAACTCAAGATATAAAAGATGGTTAATCAAGTTTCACTTAAAATCAGAAGCAAGTGAATGGTCGTGAACACAACATTCAGTTTCGTCAATAGTAAAAGTTGGTATTTAAAAAAAGTGTTATTTTAATATAATAGAGTTTTTTATTCACTCTCAATTTACAAAACATTTTTTCCGTTTAAATATTTATTTCTATTGGGTATTAAACGGTGGACGTGGGAGGACTGACAAGGAGCTCCGGCAGCGTACGTACGTACTATTGTCGGGTGGGGCAGTGCATTTTACGTATTGTAACTTTCTATCATTGTAATTTTTAATAATTGTGACTTTTATTATTTTAATTATTAATTATTGTCTTTTAATTATAATTAAAATTTAGTTATTGTTTTTTATCATTATAATTTTATATTATTATAGTTTTTATTTTTTATTAAATTAACCATGAACCGGTCATGATTGGAAGTGAAAAGTTTGTAAAATGGATAGGAAAGAGAAAACTGACTTTGTTTGGATACAAATGCACTTCCTTTTAGTAATTTAAAATTATATAGGGATCATACATATATCTGCTCTAGAATGCTGTAACAGGGTTATATGATATTTTACAAAATGTTATATTAAATATTTTACACGACATTATTTGAAAAAGTGTTCCATAAACACCAACGATAAGTTCACATGACACGTATGTTTGATTCTATAAACTCAAGTCGAATAAAATAGTTTATTAGAACGTTTCAAATTTTGTAGTCTCCTTTCTTTCGTATCAACAATAATGATCAAATCTACTCTTTCTGGAGTAGAAGCAGCGCACATCCTACCCCAAGACCATACCTTTATATGGTTCGACGACCAAATCGCCTACTTGCAAGCATTCGAAAAGGTTGACTTTAAGTTCTATCAGCCCACAACATTTCAGTCCCCAAGAATCCTCTCAACCAAAGAAGATTAAAGGTCGACACTCGCAAAGGACACCGTTTACAGATACCAAACTCGATCCCAAATAAGTAAACGTGTTACAGTGTGTCCTTTATCCAAGTCTAACTACAGGTTGATAAAAGTGCAATCACTATACATGTGATTTTGTCCCATAATTTATCTACAAAGTTGAGAGACAATGTTATCACTTATCGTTTGTCAGGTGAACGCCAACCTTATTCCCAGTCAGAATCGAAAAACCCGGCATCCTTCATCTCAGAGTAGTAAGCATTATCCAAAAGCAAGTCTTCCTCCTGAAAACACACAAAAATCATATTATTTAACGACAAAAACAGCAGTATTCAAAGGTAAACCAAGACAATGATATATACCTGGAAGAAATCTTTGAGGAAAGTTACATACACAAAGGGAAGATAAAGAGTATGGTAACAGATCACAATGATACTATATGGCCTGCAAAAATAGAATAAATAAAATAAAATCAAGCAAATTTGTGTGTGCTATATTTGGTCTATATGAGAGTAATCCGAGTCAAATTGAGAAATAAAAAATGGGTATTTGTTCTATGTTCTATAATATAGTCGTATTTGGTACCAAAGTCCAAATCCCACGCCAACTGCAGCAAGCCCACAACCAAGTAACGCAACTCCAGTGATCGCGAACATGACAACAACATAATTGTAAAATGCTGGTCTAGCTGCATAAAGATGATGGGGTCCATTAGATATCGGTTTGCAAATTAAGGACAATTACTACTCCCTCCGTCCCGGAATAAATGTCCACAATGAAAAAGACACGGATTTAGAAATGTGCAATATTACACATTTTAGATAAGTAAATGACAATTTTACACTTAATAACAGAGTGAGTAATGAATTTCTCCATCTTATGATTAAGAGTAGAATTGAAAAGTAAAGTGTATAGTTATTTTGGTACCAACTGTGTGGACACTTGTTTCAGGACGGAGGGGGTATAAATTAAGAATGAAGTGGGGGATGTTAGAACTAGAACCAACTTACGAGGTAGCTTATCTCTCCACTTTGAGTAATGCACACAGAGAATATAGCCATAAGTACACGTCAGTAATAGTTCATCAACTGTCCACAAGCCCCACTTCCCTCGATGGGTGGTTTCACCATCCATGAAAAGGGGGACATGGAATCCAAACACAAAAATTGCCTGAATGCAAAAGGAGAAATAATAAGTATATGCACATGTTGAAGGCAAGGCGTTTCTATACACTCCTTGAGGAAATCAATAATCCATTCCGAGAAGATGCAAAAGATCCGCAAATTTGGCATTATCAACAACAAAAGCACAAGTCATTGCCGAAATTCAGTCGGAAGCATCGGAAACGAAAAGATACAATGCCAACCCAACATGACCATTGTGAGCGAAAAGAAGTTGCATATAGCTAAAGGCTATCATGATCCCCATATGATGTTAAAGAAATCAATAGATGAATGGCATCCCAACAGCTGAATTTGGCAAGATTCTAATAAGAATAGTAATTGGAAAACAAGAACCAAGCTGTGCTTACTCTCTATTGTATAAAAGGAACCAAGCTGTGCTTACTCTCTATTGTATAAAAGGTTGTTGCAGGTATGTTATGAGGGGATAGACCAATAGAGAACTATAAAAATTCCCATTGCTATCAAAGAACAGATGGATTGAGATGTCATGAGATTATTGGTGGCAGAACAGCAAACAAAGATGCAAATGGCTTGAACATATATATTTAACACACACGAAAGAGGTATAAAGACACCATGGTCTAAAGGTGAATGTCTAGAACTTTGACTCTTCCTTCCCCTCCTAACTGCAAGATAACCAAGTCAAGTTGTTTTTCAAATAACAATTTCTATATCATTTAGACGCATGAGGCATGCATCTTTTTTTACTATATGAATGAACCACGTGCATTTCTCAATCAAAATAGGTGCATTTCTCAATCAAAATAGGATACGTAAATAAGGAAAAAGGAATCACCAGATATGTAAAATTACTGCACCATATGATTTTTTCAGAGTTATTTGGAAATCAAACATGCAAATACAGAAAGGCAGGCGCAAAATCAAAAGGCAAATGTCTAGAACAGGTGGTACACAGCAGGTATACCTTGAGAATTATATCTGCTCCAACAATGAGTCCTGAAATAATGAAAGTATGAGCTAATGCTTCCAACCCACTTGCATAACTTTCTTGGAGTAAGAAAGCCACCAAGCTAATTTCTAGACATAGTGTTCCCAAGGCTGTGAGTAATGACAACAGGTTCCAAGAAACCTCCTTCCCAGGCATGCACTGCCATACCTGCATCAACACAATCTAGAGTTAATAGATTACTACATCTAAGTTTAAAGCAAAAACAGCCTTTGTCACTTGAGACGGAAGTAAGGTTTGTGTACACCCCCCCCCCCAAAAAAAAGTGCAATATACTGAGTTTGTTATTTGGTTAATAAATTCAAGCAAAACAAATTAGCCAGACATGCACAAACTCAACATTAAATTGACATTTGCATAACCATTCGTTGGTAAATACTCCCTCTATTTGATAACAGCTATTTAATTAGTTAAGAGACCCTACAAAATAACTCAATTACCATTTTTACCCTTGTATTTTATATCCGATGCAAAAAAAACCTCACTCGAGTTTTACATAGATTCATCAAAAATTCGATGTGACCAAGAAACACACATCTTAATCATGGATCTACGATAGGTACAGCCATAGAAGTTGAAATTGAACATATATAAAGCAAATACAGAGATAAAAAAGATGAGCAACAACCCTTCTAAACATTTCAAGGAAATAAGATCCAGATAATGCTTTCTGGAAAATAATGTGAAAGTTATTTTTGCAGTGGTTCTAGTATCAATATAAGTTAATAGTAGCAGCGATTGATGATAACCATTTACACAAAGAGGAAACTTATTGTGGAACAAGTCTAGATTTCTAGCTGATAAGTGAACAGTAGCACAAGGAGATATCCTACAAATACATATATACATATATGAGGGATCATAAGAAACTGTAACACAGGCCAGCACCTATTGGATGTTGGATTTTTCCAATCCATTGGATGATTGGATCGGTTCGGTTCCATCCATTGGATATTCTCATTGGATAGGATCAGATCCATCCACCATCCAATGGATGATCGAATCGGATCCATCCAATGTTTTTATGTTTTTTATAAAAAAATTAGTTTTTTTAGATGTTATTAAATTATAATGTTTTAAAAATAAAAACTTTTTACTTTTGAAACTTTGAATTATAATATATTGGATGGTAGTTGGATGATAACCGGATGAGTGGTTGTATGATAACCGGATGAGTGGTTGTATGATAATTGGATGGATGGTTGGATGGTGAATCGGTTCGGTTCGGTTTTGGTCGGTTCTAGACTGTCATCCAAGAACCGACCGATCCAAATTGGATGTTGAAAATTTTGATCCGATCCGGTCCAATTACAATTGGATATCCAATCAAGGTCGGTCGGTTCTAATTGGATCGGTTGACTATCTGCACACCCCTATGGATTACCATCTCCCAAGTGTTTCCAAAGTCGAGCACTCCACGTATACAATTACTACCAACCCAAATATATAATTGAAGCCTTAAAACATCAGTTTATGTAGTAAAGGTATGTTACAATTAGATGGATCAAAAGACAATTTGTCTCACTATATCTGTGACAAGACAAAGTTCCGGTTGATGGTGAGAAGTATTTGAACATATCTCCTTTAGGTTGCTCGGGATGAGAATAGATTCCGGTTCAGAAGACGTCATACTGTAAGTAGACTAAATTGCAGGCTACTACTTGTCAATTACTAGAATATCTATCAAATATAGGAAGCGTCACAAATCAATCTGTTTCGTAAGAAGTCCAAAGAAGCACGCTATGGAAACTTGACACATGGCATGTTCAAGTAAACTAACAATCCCCTAATATTCACAAACTCTAGAAGTAACCAACATTGGCTCAAGTCCTATCCCAACCAGGTAGTTCTTTTGTGGTCTCCATTATCCTCGGTTTCTCCTCACACAGATCAGCAAGTAATTTACTTTGTTTACGTCATTCCCATATCTATACCATTGGTTGGTTTTCCATTAAGTCTTGTATGGATAAAGTTGTTTATGTGGATTAATCTGCCTGAATAGATTGGAAAGGTTTTTGTTTTGGAGAGTTTTTTCAAAGATGGAATGAGCTTGTTTTTTAATTGAGAGGGGTAGGTTTGGAAAAAACTTGGCTTTCTGCATAAAGCTCCTCCCTAAAAGCTTACTGAATAAGCCACTTTCTATATCATTAAGCCACTACCAAACAGTCATGTATATCTAACTGAATAAGCTATTAATCCCATTACGCTCATTAAGCTGCTAACAAACAGGCCCTAACCCTTATGCATAACAAATGTTTCAGTAAAACTCACTCTATCTGAATAAACTAAACTGCCAATCAGAACTATCATGAACGAGAGCTAATACTGCATAACAATCCACACTCTTCACAATGAATGAGGTCAGGTTCCGGTTCAACTCCCACAATCCCATTGCTCCTTGGACCAACTAAATAAATTCACGTACAATACCGTTGCTGGTGGAAATACTTATATAGACATATACATATTTACATGAATAAAACATCTTCTGCATTATAATCATCTCCAGAAAAGAATGGAAATTTTACCTGAAGAGAGCACCAAGAGAGATTGAGAACAGCGGAGAACCAAAGGAGGATATAATAAGCGATCATAACATGAGACCGACGATGACTAAGCTTCTTGATGTTCTTTTTGAGATGAAACCCTAGATATAGTACAAACAATAGCGCCGGGATAGATAGAGTGGCAGTGTACCATAACCCATGGCATTTGTTTTGAATGAACGACGACGATGATGATGATATTGTGTGTTGAGGATGGATATCGGTTATGGCGGGAATCCCTTGAACTGGAGGGAAATTATAGTCTTGATTGTTCACCATCTCTTTTCATGCTAGAGAAACAAGAACTTGCCAATTAAAGACATAGATAATGTTGAAACCTTAATTTTGTATGTTCGTTTGGATCGATCCAATCGGAGTGTCTTCGAATTTCTCTCCCCAGAAACCCTAATTTGTGTCGGTGTTGAAATTGCAGAGCTTCGGAGTTGGCACACAAGGTTTTGACCGACGACCCGCCTAACGACGTCGTTGCGTGTGGATACAGAATTACAAAAGTTCTTAATCTGCCCTTTGCTCTTTCATGTATTTCTATATTGAGAAATTAATTAAAATGCCACAAGTTTAACCCAGACTTACCAAAATGACACAAATCTCTCTCAGGTTATCAAAATGCCACAAAAAACCGCGATGGCCCCGTGATCGTGGGCCCTAGGCCCACGTGTCACCAAAGTTTAGCCAAATAGCCCGCGTTGGTCCCTCAAGAATGCCTGCGGTCCAGATTTGTCCCCTCAAGAATGCCCGTGTTTACAGTTATGGTCCCTGCCCGCGTTGGGATCCCGCGATCGTGGGTTAACCCGCTACGTGTCGGCACAGGGTTAACCCTAAATTTTTTTTGAAGACAAAAACCCTAATTTTTTACTACTCATCGCCGCATTATATAAGAGATGGTGGGGGACCAAACCGGTCACACCATTTCTTTAATCAAACTCTCAATATTTTAATCAAACTCTCTCAAATTTCTACCACATTCTCTCAATTTTGTCGTGTGGAACACGCGCTCGAGTTTTGTGAAGATGTCTCGTATTACCTCTGTGGTATGTTTTCCTTATGTTTTTTGTTATTTTTTGTATGTTGTTATTTTAAGTTAAGATATATGATTTGTATGTTGTTAGAGTGTTTATAACTTTTGTTATGTTTGAATATGTTCTATGTTTAACATTCTTAAGATATATGATATGTATGGTTTTATGTTTGAATGTGATATTTGTATGTTATAATGTGTATGTTGTTATAGGTGTTAGAGTATTTTATAAAAAATTGTTAAGAATGTGTTTTTATAAAAAAATTGTTAAGAGTGTGTTTTTATAAAAAAATTGTTAAGAGTGTGCTTTTATAAAAAAATTGTTAAAAATGTGTTTTTTATAAAAAAAATTGTAAAGAATGTGTTTTTATAAAAAAAAATTGTTAAGAATGTGTTTTTATAAAAAAATTGTTAAAAATGTGTTTTTATAAAAAATTGTTAAGAGTGTGTTTTTTATAAAAAATTGTTAAGAATGTATTTTAATAAAAAAAAACTTGTTAAGAATGTTTTTTATAAAAAAATTGTTAACAGAGTGTTTTTATAAAAATAATTCTAAAGAGTGTGTTTTTATAAAAAAAAATGTTAAGAGTGTTTTTTTATAAAAAAAATTGTTAAGAGTGTTTTTTTATAAAAAAATTGTTAAGAGTGTTTTTTTATAAAAAAATTGTTAAGAGTGTGTTTTTATAAAAAAAAATTGTTAAGAGTGTGTTTTTATAAAAAAATTGTTAAGAATGTATTTTTTATAAAAAAATTGTTAAGAATGTGTTTTTATAAAAAAATTGTTAAAAATGTGTTTTTTTATAAAAAATTGTTAAAAATGTGTTTTTTAAGAATGACAATTTAGGTCCCTACGGTTTTAAGAATGACAACTTAGGTCCTTTAACTTTTAAGAATGACAATTTAGGTCCCTAAACTTTTAAGAATGACAACTTAGGTCCCTAAACTTTTATATATAACTTTTAAGAATGACAATAAAATAAACTGCAACATCTATATATAACACTATTATACGTTGAAATAAAATAAACCGCACTTTATCTATTTATAACACTATTATATGTTGAAATAAAATAAACCGCAACATCTATATATAACACTATTATACGTTGAAATAAAATAAACCGCACTTTATCTATTTATAACACTATTATATGTTGAAATAAAATAAACCGCAACATATCTATTTGGATTTTGTCAAACGGGTGTAAATAGCCCTAAGGTATGTCGGGATTTAAGCAATCCTTGTGATTCCCCTGCTACCTGGAAGTCCAATAGATTGAGTGGTTTCTTTTCAAAAACTAAAACAAACGAATAATTATCAACACAATAAATCAAACAAGCTAAAGCATCTATATATAACACTAACTATAACATCTGTGAATGACTATGTAGAGGGATTTCTTTAACATCGACTTGACGCTAAAGTGCAAAGTTGCCTACATCGAGGAGTTAGGAGCGCGCTTTAGGAGATTAGGTGATCGCGCGGATGCCCTTGAGGCCATCTTTAGAGGAACACCGTTCGGGCCATGGATGGATGTGTCTTACTCTGCTGGCGACCCTACGCTAGTACACATGTTTCTACAGTTGGAGGTCGAGGACGCCAACGCTGTCCCGGAGGAGATGCATTTTGATTTCTTCGGCGATCGATTGCATTTTGGGCCTCGTGAGTTCTGTCTAATTACAGGACTACGTTTTGGAGAGGCTCCCCCCTTCCTCCCTTAGCAGACTGCTCCTTCGTTCCTAGGGTTTGGGGCATTTCAGCATCTCGTTTGAAGCTGAAGGCAGCCCGGGACATGATGAAAGAGGGCCTTAGTGTCCTAACCGACGACGATGTTGTCCGTGTATGCTTGGTGGTGATCGTGGATATGGGCTTCATGGGCTGTGAGTATAGCCAGTATGCTTCCTCGACGGTCCTTAGGGCCGTCGAGGACCTTGAGCTGTTTAACAGCTACCCGTGGGGTAGCCATATCTGGACACATTGCTACTCAATCTTGCACCGAGCCATAACCAGACGCGACTCCGATCGACATGGAAAGATGAACCTTTGTGGTTTTACATACGCCTTCAAGGTTAGATACGTAGTATAACAATTGTTAATAATACATACAAACTGTTTGGCTTTTCTTTTTACGTACTTGCTCTTCTTGTCTAATTCCAGATATGGATCTTGGAGATGTTTCCCGCATCAATCCGATATTTCGTCAAGCGCGACGACCGAGTACTTAGGGGAACCCGTTGGGACAAGCGTGTTACCCTAAGTAGGTCGTTTTGGGTTCAGTTCTTCAATGAATCTAGAAATGTAAGCTCTTTTACTATGTTTACAATTTGCATACGTTAGTCCCGCTTATTAATTTTTTTTATGTTTTATCATTTATTTAGCGGCCACTCTTGCCTTCGCTTGCCTTGAGCCTACTGCCGACGAGATGGACACGGATTGGTACAGAGACAACGTGGCCTTTATTGACGCAGAGGCGGCAAGGGCTCGACGTCCCTCTCCTTCCACAACTGACGAAGATGAGGAAGACGACGCGAGGCCCTCCTATCAGTCGGCCCGTTCCTCCTCCTATCAGCCGGCCCGTTCCTCCTCCTATCAGCCGCCCCCTTCCTCCTCCCATCAAGATCCGACTTCCGCCGAGCCATCTTATGGCACCTTACACGAGCTGTGGGACTACGTTCGGGGGCCAATACACACGCGTATTGATAATCTGGAGGGCCTCTACAGACAGTTTTGCGCTGTAAATGTTAGTGTGTAACTTAATTTATCGGCCATGATCTTTTTGTTTGTATACTAATATTACGTTCTAAATTTGTTTTAGCTGTCGAGTACGACGCCGATCCCCGCTCTGTTCGGACAGGGGGCACAGGAGACGTATGCCACCACATCCTATTCGTCATTCCCTGAAAATGTAAGTGACACTGAGTAACCATTATAGTTATATGTTTGTTCCTAATTTTGTAACTCTTATAATGATCAATGTCACGCAGGTCGGGATGTCGGGGGCATACACCTCGCAGATGCCGCCGTTTGGCACGGCATCTTATTCTACTATCTCGGAGACTGTAAGTCACACTGAGTAACCATTTCCAGTTATATGTTTGTTCCTAAGTTTGTAACTATTTTAATGATCAATGTCACGCAGGCCGGGATGTCGGGGGCATACACCTCGCAGATGCCGCCGTTTGGCACGGCATCTTATTCTACTATCTCGGAGACTGTAAGTCACACTGAGTAACCATTTCCAGTTATATGTTTGTTCCTAAGTTTGTAACTATTTTAATGATCAATGTCAAGCAGGCCGGGATGTCGGGGGCATACACCTCGCAGATGCCGCCGTTCGCCACCACAGCATTCACGGACATCTTTGGCGGTTCGGCCGGAGAGTATTACAGGCCGGAAATTTCGGGGTCGGCGTACGTCACACAGCCACCTTCCATGCATACTGTAAGTTATTTTGGTAGTTTTGGTTTAATTGTGAACATTTCCTAAATTGTACTTAAAACATCTAATAACTTAATTTTCAGACAATGGGGTCTCCTATTATCGAGGAGCACTTCTCGGAGCCGGAAGATGACCCGATGGATGTTGTAGATCCACAGGTGACCCCGCTCCCTCAAAAGCGGCAGCATAAAATTTCAAAATGGTTGAGTTACCCGTTTAGACAACAAGAATCTACAACACCACTGCCCCCTAAAAAGCAAGCAAAGAAAGCGGGGGAAACAAGGGAGGAAAGAAGGCGGGAAAGAGAAAGGGAAATGTGGCTTCACCGGAGCGTCTACCGACATCCGATATATTGAGGATGTGCAAGACTGGTCACCTCCCCCCCATGATATTCGTCCCTTACTTGAGCCTGGAAATCACCCCCCGCTTTTTCCAAGTATTGCTGGCGGATGACCCTTTGGAGTCTGAGTTACAGGATGTGGTTAGTATGAAGTTTAACTATAGTCATATAATCAAATATATTTATATTACATGTCTAACCATCTATTTTTTATGTATAGCACATGGATTGTTGGGTCTCGCTGCTCCAAAAATCTCGTGGAACAGACACGAGGTGGACCATGATGTACAATTTTTTCTTTCCCTACCTATTGCTCCCCCATCAAGGTCCCGCCTCCGTGGCCAACTCATGCAATGGCGTGGAAAGGGTTTCTTGGGCTCTCCTCGATGTGGTATGTAAATCGTTTTACTCTTATTTTATTTAAGTTGTTTTGTTGCTAACTAAGTTGTCTAATATTGTAATATTTCAGGTGTACATCCCAATATGCATTCATCCCAAACATTGGCTACTTGGAGTGTTTGAGCTTGACGCTATGACCATGACCATATATGACAGCGACAGTGCTAGTCTCTTCAGAGACCAATTGGACGACCAGATGAGAAGGTTTAAAGTTGTGCTATTTGACTTCTTTTGCCGGGTCAAGGACACGAGGCGTCACGATAGGTCAGAGCTCTTTCGCCATAAGTTGGCCAAGAATACACCCCAGCAGGCCGGGGTGAATGCGGATTGCGGTGTCTGGGTATGCCGTAATGCCAGCATGTTGATAAATAACGATGTGGTATTTGTACACCCTGACCACACCGTGGCCGAGGCCAAGGCATTTCGCATACATATGGCGGAGTCCATTTATGCGCATTGTCAAATAAAGCAAAGTTAGGTTGTTTATGTAACATTAAATAATTGTTATTTTTAGTATTAACTTATTTTGTTAAAGTATTGTGATTGACTTAGTGTTATTTCATTTGGTTTTTGCTAATTTCATCCAATTACTCAACTTTGAGTATCGATATCTCTTTCACACATACTCCATTTTGGACGCATTATATATCGTTTCGAAGCTCTCATATAGGAGAACATAAACCTACTAAGAGTTAGTTATATATAACATATATATATATATATTTAAATGTGTCCAAAGTTTAGTAAAACCCATATTTTTACTAAAATTTTCCAACACCTAGTAAGTAGGTTTATGAAACTTGCGATAATCCTAATACAGAGATTATTGGATGAACAGGCATTTATTTCTTGATTCACGTGTGCATTAATCCTTAGACTACTTAAAGACTAATTTTCATGCTACTGAGTGAACTCAATGAACCGGCGAAAGGGTTTTTGTTAAATGGAAGTCTTATTCTCGAAGCCGAGTTTTCTTTGGTTGGAATGCTTAAAAATATCATCACGGCCATTTGGTGTCTTCCTTCTGATGCAAAAATTGGTATTATGTAATGTAGAACAGTATCTATATTATAGAAACTTGCATTTGACAGTACCATATAAATTTGATCTAAATTCTCATTAATTAGCTATGTTTGACTACTTAAAGACTAATTTTCTGCCTAATGAAAGACCTTTATTCAAGAGCAGACGAATATTGTAGTTACTTTTTCAGTCAAATCTTACAGGCTCTTTTCAAACGAATCTTGCAGTGAACTATTCAAACGAATCATGCAGGCAACTTTTTCAGACGAAATATTTGACCATATCTGATGAAGAACATACATTTTCACGGCTATAAGTAGATGGCATGATGAAGTAGTAATTCACAACTTCCTATCTATCTTTTAGACATTCTCCTCACCGTTTACAAACACACTCTCGCTTTTCTTAACACCATGGCTGGAGGTTCAAGATCAAGGGGGAACAGGTCGGCGAATGTGGCTGGAACTTCACGTTCGGGAGCCTACCAACCACTGAACGATGGAGCTCGCCGGAGTACCTGGAAGGTACCGGAAACAGACGAGGAGTGGAGAAACCGTGGGAGAACTGCGGCCGATTTTCCATTCACGCCTGAGGAGGAAGCAGACTGGGAGATGGCATCCGACAATTACTACTTCGATAATGGCATGAGAACCCCACCAATGTATGATTTTATGCCGACAGGTCTTCGACAAAGTCAACAAATTACTCCCGCAGTGCAAAAAGCCATTAATGGGGCGAACGCCGATATCGAAAAGGTAAAGGGTATGTGGAACCATAACAGGGGGATTCAGTAGGGGAAAATGGAGTATCTAGCGGAGAAGAAACGAGAACTGGCCATGACTAGGGCTCACGTTCGGCAGCTGCAACGAGAGATTAAGGAAGCTGAAGAGGAACTAGAAGAACTCGAATCGGACTACATAGGAATGGAGGACGTGATCAAGGAAAAGGTTAACTTGATCACAGGACTCCAGGACGCCTTCCAGTAATAGATTTCTTTGTTTACATGCACTGTATCCGTTTCGGTTGGGAAGATGATTTGCAATAATTTTTATATGATGTTGTTAATTAATTTCCTTGTTAAATAACTTAAGTGAATTTCTATATTAAAAACATTAAAATGGAAAGGAAACAATACATTAAAAACCACATAAAATGATAACCTAAAAACTATAGGGACCATTAATGTTTTTTTAAATTTGCAACAAACTTCAGGGACCAAATTGAACCGCGGTCACGGTTGAAAAGTCCCGGCACATGCTTTTTATTGATTTTTAATTGTAATTTACACTTTCAACCCCTATACTTATTTATCTACTTTACTTTATATCTTTTACTTTCATAATTTTAATTTTACATTTAACACATATAATCGTTTATTAACTATAATACGTTAAAAAAAATACGTTTTTAATTTTAACAAGTTACGCTATTATAATCGTCTCTTCGATACGTTCGAAATGAGCCCAATCTTGAATTTTTTTGGATTTATATATTTTAATATATATCATATACAGTACATAAAAAATATTTTTTATAATTAAAATTCATACCCTTATAGTTAATTATTTAATTTATATATTTTAATATATATCATATACACTACATAAAAAATAAGAGATGTACCATAAATTAAATAATTAAAATTATACCCTTATTTGTATTTATCCATATTTATTCAGGAAGTACTTACCAGACCACTTTACCCTACGGGATGCACATAATAAAAAAATTGAGAACTAAATGTTTAAAAGATAAAAATGTTGTATATAGTATTGTTTTAATGAACTAGTCCTAGTCATCATCGTAGGAATTCAAATTCAAAATCCTATGGATTTTAATCCAAACAATCCTACAAACCAAATACAAAATTGAAATTGATATAAAATCAAAATCCTCTCCATTCATTTCATCCCTTCAAATCAAAAGCCTATCCAAACCAAACCAAAAAAAGGACCTTAGGGTTAAAGCTAATATATTATTTTTAATTAGCCAAAGGAAAGCTTGATCATCTATTATTTTTGAGAAAGGAATTTTACACATGATTTGAGAGATTTAAAAGTCTAAATTAGTTTAACTTCAAGATTTGATCCAAATGGCAACAAATCCTTACACCAAGAGTTAATTGGTGCCATCTTGTTTAATTTATTCCTATTCTTTTTTTTTTTTTGAAGAATAGGAATTTTTGCAAGCAATTTTTGAAAAAGTCAAACACATATATTTATCAAACCAACAACATACAACCAGTAAGTAGTCCGAGCTTCAGCTTCAAAACCCAACAAAAAAATACAAGACACCCATCTATTTACTTGCAATTCATTCATATATGAATGATGATTATTATCTCTTTCTTATCCATCCATTTCTTCATCATCATCACCATCCACCTCCTCAATCTTCATCCTCTTCACAGCTTGTGCAGCATCACTGCGAGCCCCGCCTTTTGCATTACCGCTCGGCACTTGAATTAGTATATCAGACTTCTCCCCCGTTGCAGCATTCACCACTCCACCATTCCTCTCCGTCCTGTAACTCAGTTCTTCCCCATCATTGCCTGCATCTATGTACACAGTCGAGTTCTCATCAATCTCTTCTCTTATCAACATCTTTGATAGCTCAGTCACCACCCTCCTCTCCAACCATCTCCTAATCGGCCTCGCACCATATACCTAACAATTCAATTCAATTCAACTCAACAAGTTACATCACAACAACATAACAAATAGCAAATCAAACCAGTTTTCGATTGATGGATGCTTACTGGATCATAACTTTCAGTCAGTATAACATCTAATGCTGCTTCTGTAACTCCCAAAGCAACACCCCTCTCTGCAAGCCGAATGGCCACGTCTTTCATCTGAAGTCTAGCAACTTTCTTTAACTGCTCATGAGAAAGGGGATCGAAAACCACTATCTCATCCAGCCTGTTCAGCAGCTCCGGTTTGAAGTGTCTCCTCACCTATAACCAAAAACATGTTAGTTCACGAATCCAAAGCTCATTACAGCTTAAACTTTCAGCGATTTCATCTTACCTCTTGCAACACCATTTCACGAGCGTTGTCCATTGTGGTCTTCCCAGATAACCCTTTTAACAGATATTCAGCTCCGAGATTGGAAGTCATGATGATGACAGTGTTGGTAAAGTCAACGGTGCGACCTTGACCGTCGGTCAACCTTCCATCATCCAACATTTGAAGCAGTGTATTGAATACCGATGGATGAGCTTTCTCTACTTCATCAAACAATACAACACTGTAAGGTCTTCTTCTCACTGATTCAGTCAGCTGACCACCTTCTTCATGACCAACATACCTGAAAACTCAACGATTTTAATCAATGCTGTTCATCAACCAATGATAAAAATGAAGAATGCAAATGAATATGTTGTACTTACCCAGGTGGAGAACCAATCAATCTGGCTACCGAATGTTGCTCCATATATTCAGACATATCAATTCTGATCATAAGCTTTTCATCATCAAATAGCTGTTCAGCAAGAGCCTTGGCAAGCTCTGTTTTCCCGACACCCGTGGGACCCAAGAAGAGAAACGAGCCAGTTGGCTGCTGAGCCCTCCCCAAACCGGCTCGCGACCTTAGCACTGCCTCAGCCACTGCACCAACTGCCCGATCTTGGCCTACAACCCGCTGATGCAACCTATCGGCTAGCCCAATAAGCCTCTCTTTCTCGTTGGTCCCAAGCCTGGTCACTGGTATGCCGGTCCACCGACTCACCACCTCAGCGATCTGATCGGGTCCCACTGTCTCTGTCAGCATAACATTTTCATCTGTAGTACCTTCAAGCCTTGATATAGCAGTCTCCACTTCTTGAACTGCTCCAAATTTCAAGTCTGCAGCTCTTGCTAAATCATATCTTCTTTCTGCTTCTTGTAGTGCCACCAAAAGCTCTTCCCTTTTCTGTTTCAGCCTGCGGATTTCATCTATCCTTTCTTTTTCTTTCTTGTATTTCATCATCAATGGCTGAAGTTTATCTCTCAAATCATCCAGCTCTTTTTTCACCTGAAAGAAAAGCAAGTTCATCATAAGTTCATAAAAAATCATGGTAATTTAAGTCGAATAAAGATGATTATATGCATTAAAAGTAAAAACTCACTTCCACAAGACGAGCTTTGCTTGCTTTGTCTTTCTCCTTCTCCAAGGCATGAAGCTCAACCTCTAACTGCATTCTTTTCCTCTCAAGATTATCGATTTCTTCAGGCTGACTATCAAGTTGTACTCTAACATTCGCGCATGCTTCATCCACCAAGTCAATAGCCTTATCAGGCAGGAAACGCGCTGCATACAAATTCCGGTGGCAATAAGTATCATCATTACTAGATAATTTCTGAAGAATTAGGGGCTGTTTGGCAGTTGCAGAATGATTAAGTGATTAGGATCATTAAGAGCTCTTATAATATAGTACAAAATGAACTATGGTTGTTTGGTAATGGTTCATAACGAAATCAGGGTGCTGAATGGTTAAGGGAGGTCCAAGATACAAAATCATTAGAGGGTTTTAGAACCATTAAGAGGCAGACTTTTTTTTGCCAAACAAGATTTATCTCTTAACGATTCAGAGGTTGCCTCTTAATGGAACTATTAAGAGCTAAACAAACAGCCCCTTAGATATAAAGATGAAATGAATCATACCAGTTATGTATCTGCTCGAAAGTTGAGCAGCAACCACAAGAGCGCGATCAAGAATTCGAACACCATGATGACCTTCATACCTCTCTTTCAACCCTCTAAGAATGCTTATAGTATCCACAACACTCGGTTCAGCCACCAAAACCTGTTGGAAACGCCTCTCAAAGGCTGCATCTTTCTCAACATATTTTCTATATTCATCCAAAGTAGTTGCGCCAATGCACCGAAGTTGGCCTCTAGCAAGCATAGGTTTAAACAAATTTGCAGCATCCATGGATCCCTCAGTTCGACCCGCCCCAAGTACAAGATGAATCTCATCAATAAATAGTATCACTTTCCCTTCAGCATCTTCGACCTCTTTCAAAACCGCTTTCAACCTTTCCTCAAACTCGCCCCTATACTTCGCCCCTGCGATCAACGCCCCCATGTCCAACGCAACAACTCGCACATCAGCAAGATTACTTGGAACATCACCTCTTAGAATCCTCTGAGCTAAACCTTCAACAACTGCAGTTTTACCCACTCCAGGTTCCCCAATAAGAACAGGATTGTTCTTCGTTCTTCTCGATAGAATCCTAATCACTCTCCTGATTTCTTCATCTCGTCCGATTACAGGATCAAGCTTCCCAGCTTGCTCCACAAGATCTCGACCGTAGGTTTTGAGAGCTTGGAAATTGGTATCTCCAGAAGCACTTTCAACCTTCTTCCCTTCTTTACCTCGAAGCTTTTCGACCTCATTTTTCACCCGCGATGAACCAACTCCGGCTTCTTTTAACAGATCACCGATTTGGGAATCTTCAAGGAGACCCAATATCAATTGATCTACGGCCAAATGAGTGTCGCCACGGGATTTTTGTAACGATTGAGCGCGACGAATCGTTTTGATTAGAGAAGTACTTGCTGGAACTTCATCAGGAGCAGGGGATTGTGATGGGAGTTTCTTCAATGCTTGATTGAAAACCCTCTCTGCGGAATTACCAGCCTCTTCACCGCCGGCATTGGTTATTGCTTGCCGGAATATGCCGTTACGGTCGGAGATTAAAGCGGCGGCAATGTGTAGCGGTGTGAATTGTGCGTGTCCAGCATTCATTGCGAGTTCATGACCTGAAGCTAACGCTTCGTTTGTCTTGTGTGTGAATTTGTCAGGATTCATGTCTGATGATGCTTAAAACCCTACAAACGAAAAGCCATTAACATCAATCGATCTTATATAAAGAACATTATTACACAATTTCACCAAATTCAGTAAATTTTGTGCCAAATCAAACCGATGGTATACGCTACTCAAAAATACCTTAATCGATGGGATTCAAAAAACAAAAAACGATTCAGTGATCAATTTGGCCCAACGATCAACAACGAAGAAAACAGAGAACGTTCATCAATAATCAATAAGCGTAAACAGAAGAAGTTATATCAAAACAAGCAATTTCATGAGAATACGGTGAAACAAAACAATAAACACATACAAGGGAGAAAGGAGATGTGTTATTACCTTCAATTATTAATCCAACGGCGGAAAAAAACCAATCGGAAACAAACGGTTCAATGTCCTTCGAAGTAGCAAATATGAGAGCGTTTTTATGGAGATTTCTTCAGAGATGTTTTGCAAGGTGAGAAACGCTGAGAGTGATGAAATGCTTTATAGTACAGATGTCTTGAAATGGGAGGGACGAGAGACATCTCGAATGAAACCGCTGTGTGTTGTGCGCGTTCTGGAACCTACCAGAAAGTGTTCGAGACTTTTCGATAAAGTTACATCAACTACCCTTGTAGTTTTGGCAAGTTGCGTGATAAGGTCTAAAAGTTTTACAAATTACTAAAACGTTTCCAAGATAATGGATGTATACTTTTCATGGCTATTTGATTGTATACATCCTTATTTAAACGACACGATTGCTAAGAATTATAAACTTTTTGTTTTCTTTTCTATTGTGTTTTTATGGACATTTAGGAGCTGTTTACGAAACGCTTAGTCGGGTAAATGTTTATCAAGTCACGCTAGCTTTTTGGATGAATATGGCAAGGATCAAGAATCTTACTCGGTAAGAGCGGAAGCAAAGACCAAGAGTCTTACCCGATAAGTGAGTGCGACAACTCTTACCACGGTTGACACTTACCGGCTGTTAGAGTATTAATGTAAATATGCATAGTTCAGGGTCCTTTTTGTAATTATGTGTAACTTCTTTTTGTATAAATAGTCTCTTAGGGTTTCATTGTTAGGTTAGACACTTCACTTGTAAACACTCTCTCGTTATATGAAAACGGCCGATTCAGCCATCTCGTGTGTCTCTCTATCAATCAACTCTCCAATTCTAACATGGTATCAGAGCTCTAGGTAAGCATCCCCAACCATCTTTCAGATCTGCATTATCGATTTTATTTTCCTTATTTTGCTGCAGTCGCTTTTTTGCCTCGAAAATCCATTTTCTGCTGTTTTTTGACGAAATTCCAAGTATTAAAGTTGTTCAGAATATCATCACGAACCTTCGTACCAAATTTCAGCCTAAACCGACCTGTTTAGAAAATCCGACTCAAGAACATCATACGTTCATATTTGTCGCAACCCACACACTCATAGTTGTCGCAACCTTCACACACTCATCATTGTCGCGACCTTCACTTGCGACTTCACCTCAAATCGCAACCCTTACTTGCGACTTCACCTCAAGTCGCAACCTTCACTTGCGACTTCACCTCAAATCGCAACCCTTACTTGCGACTTCAGCCTTAAATCGCAACCCTCTTGTGAATAGTACCATATCGCAACCCTCTTGTGAACAAAAAAAAATGTCTCTCAATCTCAGTCACTCCAATCCCATCTCCGTTGTCCTCAATGGAAACAACTACGTTCTGTGGCATCACCATATGTCCATTCTCCTTAAGTCTCATGGACTCTATACCTATGTCACTGATATATCTACCCTTCCTGTTCAAAAGGAAGATGAAAGTGCAGTTGACTTTGCAAAACGTATGAACGATTGGGATATCGCCAATGCTCGCATTCTTGGCTTCATAAACGCCTCTACCACTACTGAGATCAATCAGCAATTTCTCGGCTATACCACTGCAAAAGGACTATGGGATTTCCTTACAAACAGGTACATTTCTACAGGTTTATCTCATCAATATCAGTTGTGGACTACCTTTCAGACCAAAAGGAAACTGTCTGATCAGTCTATCAACTCCTACATCTCTGAGATGCAAGCTCTTAGAGATCATCTGAGCCTGGGTGCACCTCAAATCTTTGATGAAACTGCTCAGAATTTTACTGCTTACTTCAACCAATTACATCTAATTACTATTCTCATGGGTCTCACTGATCGCTTTGAGAATGTTCGAGCCTCGCTTCTCCATAGGCATCCATTACCTACTCTCGCTTCTCCATACACCCACGTCACTATGCGTCTGACTGTCCAAAATGTCCATATCCAAAGAACTCTGGTAATCAAAGACAACAGTCCAGGCCTCAACCAATTGCTGGCTCCATTACTCAGGACTTCCCATCTCCAGCTCCTACGACACAGCACAACAACCACTCAACGCCTGACCTCATGGAACTCATGCGCCGAAATCAAGAGCTCATGGAGCAAATCATGACAAACTCTATGGGTATGAGTTCTCAATGCAATGCTACTACATCAGGTAACCCTTGGCTTTTTGACTCTGGATGTTGCAATCACATGACACCTAAGGCTGATGGGTTTGTCTCTAAACAAACCTCCAACCTGTTTTCATCAGTCCGAACTGCTGATAATACTCGTTTACCGGTATCCTTCAGTGGAACTGTCTCTACCCCCGACATTCAATTACCTGATGTGATGCATATACCTAACTTATCCCTGAGTCTGGTTTCTATCACTCAACTTATGGAAGCCGATCTAATTGTTTTATTTCACCCTTCTGGTTGTGTTGTGCAGGATCCAAAGACCAAGCAGATCCTTGGAGTAGGCCGTAAAGTTGGTCGGATGGGTGAAGTGGTCTATCTCCGCCTTCCCTTACCTTCATCAAACTTTACCGCTTCAGTCTCCAGTACTCCTTCTTTTGAACTATGGCATGCGCGCTTAGGCCATTTATCCTTAGCTAGAATGAAAGTCTTAGCTAGTTCAGGACTCTTAGGAAACACTTCCTCTGAAAATGTTTCTTGTCTATCTTGTCAACTTGGAAAACAACATGCTTTACCTTTTCAAATTAATGAATTTCAATCTGCTTTTGAAGTCTCCCAGAAGGTGACATGTATGGGGACCAGCACCACACCCATCTATGGGCGGTGCTCGATATTTTGTAATCTTTATCGATGATCACACACGTTTTACGTGGATTTATCTCATGAAAAATTGCTCAGAATTACCTAAAATTTATATCACCTTTGCTCGAATGATTCTAACCCAATTTTCGAAACCTATAAAGGTTCTTCGAGCAGATAATGCTATGGAATACAAAGAATCGTCTCTCCTCTCATTTCTTCAATCTCAGGGCACTCTTTCTCAGTACTCTTGTCCCGGCACCTCTCCACAAAATGGTCGTGCCGAACGCAAACACCATCACATCCTTGACATTGTCCGTACTCTATTAATATCAGCCAAGTGTCCAGAACGTTTTTGGGGTGAAGCAGCCTTCACGGCTGTCTACACCATCAACCGACACCCGACTCCTATTCTCAATCAAAAGTCTCCGTATGAAGTACTATATGGAGTCTCTCCTCCCTATGAACTACTCAAAGTGTGGGGTTGTGCTTGTTTTGTTCAGCTACAATCTCATGAACACACCAAACTTGAACCTCGTTCTCGTATGTGCTGCTTCCTTGGCTATGGAATTGAACATAAAGGATATCGTTGTTGGGATCCAATCTCTAAGAGACTTCGTATATCCCGTCATGTCACCTTCTGGGAACATCTTCCCTTCTCTACGGTGTCAAAATTTCAGGACATCATCACTCCTCCTACTTCCTTCTTCACTGACACATCTATCTCATTGGATTCACTCCAATTAGATCCCATACTCTCCTCATAATATGTTCCACCATCTTCCGCATCATCATCTGAGCCTTCACCTGTCTCATCTAAGCCTTCACCTATCTCATCCGAGCCTTCATCTGTTCCATCTATTCCAGCTGACCATGATCAATCATCTGCACCAACTCCAAGGACTACTTCTGAGCCATTTGCTGAGTCTATGAATCCTAGCTCCTCTCAATCACAAGATGAAGTACGACGCTCTGATCGGGTAAGACAAGTTCCTACTCACCTTCGTGATTATCATTGTTATGCCACTTTGTTGTCCACTCATGAGCCCACTTCCTATAAGGAAGCCGCTTCTAACCCTGTTTGGCAGCAAGCTATGACTGAGGAACTTCAAGCTCTTGACAAAGCCAATATATGGGAGTTTGTTCCTCTCCCATCGGGCAAGTCACCCATTGGTTGCAAATGGGTCTTCAAAATCAAAACCAAGTCTGATGGATCTATTGACCGTTACAAAGCACGTCAAGTGGCAAAAGGCTTCAATCAAGAATATGACATTGACTACGAGGAAACGTTTGCTCCCGTGGCTCGGGTCACCTCGGTCCGTAGTCTCCTAGCCATCGCTGCCACCAAGAAATGGCCACTCTATCAGATGGATGTCAAGAATGCCTTTCTAAATGGCGATCTCGAAGAGGAAGTCTACATGAGACTCCCTCCAGGTGTGACCTCCCGTCAGGGTAATGTTTGTCGACTTCGAAAAGCCCTCTATGGCCTCAAACAAGCTCCTCGCGCTTGGTTTGAAAAATTCAGCAATACTGTCATCTCATTGGGGTTCTCTCCGAGTAATTATGATTCCGGCTTGTTTACTCGGACTACTGCTGCAGGTACTATCCTACTTCTGTTGTACGTCGATGATATGATCATTACTGGTTGTGATTCTACATGTATCATCCATCTCAAAAAGTCTCTTAGCTCTTGTTTTGAGATGAAAGATCTTGGCAAACTACACTACTTTCTTGGCCTTGAAGTTCTGTCAGACTCTTCTGGTATCTATCTCTGTCAAGCCAAGTACATCTCAGATCTGTTGTCCAAGGCTGGGATCACGGACAACAAAGTTGCCTCTACACCCATTGAGCAAAATCTGCACCTTGCTCCGAATGCTGGAACCCCGCTGAAAGACCCTACACGATACCGTCAACTAGTTGGATCTCTGGTCTACCTGACTGTTACTCGACCAGATCTTGCCTATGCAGTTCATATAGTTAGCCAATTCATGGTTGCCCCGTGCTCAGACCATTATGCCGTTGTTCTTCGTATACTTCGGTATCTCAAAAGGACGATGTTTCATGGACTTCATTTCTCATCCACTTCATCCTTACAGCTTCGTGCCTTCTCAGATGCAGACTGGAATGGTGACATAACTGACCGTCGTTCCACCACAGGATATTGTTTCTTCCTTGGTGACTCTTATCTCCTGGCGCAGCAAGAAACAATCGCTGACAGCTCGGTCCAGCACCGAAGCAGAATATAGAGCCTTAGCTGACACTACTCAGGAACTTGTATGGATACGCTGACTACTATCTGATATGGGTGCTCATCAATTTTCCCCAACACCATTATGGTGTGACAACACTAGTGCTATTCAGATTGCTCACAATGATGTCTTTCATGAGTGTACAAAGCACATCGAGATTGACTGTCATTTCACTCGTCAACATGTTCTTCGCAAGACGGTTAAACTTTTTTCAATCTCCACCATTGATCAGACTGCAGATATCTTCACCAAAGCTCATCTTCTAGGGCGTTTTCGGGCTCTTGTTTCCAAACTCAATTTGTCTCATTCTTCCCCTACTTGAGTTTGAGGGGGGATGTTAGAGTATTAATGTAAATATGCATAGTTCAGGGTCCTTTCTATAATTATGTGTAACTTCTCTTTGTATAAATAGTCTCTTAGGGTTTCATTGTTAGGTTAGACACTTCACTTGTAAACACTCTCTCATTATATGAAAACGGCCGATTCAGCCATCTCGTGTGTCTCTCTATCAATCGACTCTCCAATTCTAACACCGGCTAAATAGTTGCATACAATGCCATTTTGGTGGACTAAAATCTTACCCAGGAAGTAAGTGATAGTGTTGAATTTTACCGGTAATCACTTACTCGAGTAAGTGATTAGGTAAACGGACCCTTAATTTAATTATTATTTGGACAAATCTCATCTAATTATTATTATTTGAAAAATAAAGTTTAATCTGATACATAGTGTTTTTAATAAAATGACTTACTTAAAGCATCCACAGTGTTGGGTAAATGTGATCTCTACCTAAGGATTTTCACATTTTTAAAAAATTCAAAGTGGATAACAATCCTATGGTTGATGAGAGGCTTTCATCGAATTGTATCTTTTATTCAAAGGTATTTAATCCGAGAGTTTATAAATCCGATGAGTCTAAGAATGTTTATTCTTTAAGTGTTCATTGGATCTAAACTTTATTTCTTATCAACTTATATGTGAAGTATTATCAGATTAGACCTATTTTTGTGGCAAAGATTACAGATTTATTTCTTAATGTTTAAACGTCGGATGTCTATATGTATTATATACAAATCCGATGGTTGAGACTATCAATTACCATTCAACTTTATCACATGTTTCTATATAAGCTTGATCAAAACATACATGTACTCTTCATTTCAGCCTTTAAATATCTTGAATATATGATTTGGACATTTGTTAACACAACCCATCTTTCTGTATATAGAGGGAATAGTAAAAATGTATGATGATAATAAAATAGTACTTGTGAACTTAGTTTGTCTAACATATGAGCATGGTCACATACAAGGACAATAGTTTGTAGAGTTTATAAGCCAAACTTGTTGGTTAACTTTGCACTAAAAAACTAGCTCGCCAAAAATATCACTTGTCAAGCTATTTTTGACTTTATCTCGTACTGATCTTCAATCGGTTAGATGACAACCCAATCAGCTTTTGTGACTATCTTGACCTCACTTCAACGAATCTTTGGTTTTGTTGAAGGTATTTTACTTTTAGATTGCTACTATCTTGACCTCGCTTCAACGAATCTTTGTGTAATTGGGTTCCGGAATTTAGCCGGATCCGAAATGGGATTTAGGTTCCGGAATCGAACCGGATCCGGAAGTGGGATTTGGTTATGGGTTCCGATATTTGGTATGCATATGGTTGGATCCGGAACAGTTAAGTCCCGGAATTGGCACATTTGAGTCCCGAAATTGGACTCACTTTGAAGTCCCGGAATCGGGCCGTGAGCATTGGAGATCCGGAATTGTTAAATTTCGGTATTGGTTTTGCATTAATTCCGGAAGAAATTTAAATGGATCCGAAATTTATTTTCAGAAATGGGCCTCAATTCAACTCGGTATGGGCTTTGGTATTTAAAGATTCGGTAGTTAAAATAAATTGGAAATTGGGCTTTGGTAATTAACTTGAATTTCAATTGGGCTCTCGTAATTAACTTGAATCTCAATTGGGCTTTGGTAATTGAGTTTTGTTAATTAAAACAAAGAAATTGGGTTTTGGAAATTGAGATTCATTAATTAAACAAAGTGGGGTTTAGGGTCCAATATGGTCTTCATTGTTAGGATATGAATCCTATAAATAAATTATTATCTCTGTTTGAATCGAGGTTTCGGAGTACCTTCTAAATTTAATTTTAGAAGGAGAACGATTGAGGGTATAAAAGGTTATCCGATGTCCTAGAATTGTAAATGTTATGGGATTAGCGTGATACGTTTTGATACATATACATTAATCAGTGTAATGGATCCATAGGCACTGATTGTATTTGTATTGAGGAATAGGCAAAGTAGAATTGCTATTCATGTTGAATTGAATAGGCAAAGTATAATTGCTTTTCATGTTGAATTGAATAGGCAAAGTAGAATTGCTATTCATGTTGAATTGAATAGGCAAAGTAGAATTGCTATTCATGTTGAATTGAATAGGCAAAGTAGAATTTGTTAGACAACCTAAGGGGGGGGGGGTAAGGTTGTATTTAAAATCTTTTACTTTCAAAAATTCTTTTACAAATAAATACGGAATAAAATACAGAACAAATACAACAGAGTATAAAAGAATAAATATACAACAATTATATAACAGATATAATTAAATGCACAGCGGAAATGTAAATAGATAAGGGAAAGAAAATACTTGACAACGATATTTTTAAAGTGGTTCACCAAACACAAAGTTGGCTAGTCCACCTCGAGAAAATAACACTTCTCGGAGATCCAATACGAAAACGTGTTCTTTACGGTAGAAACACAAACCTTAGTACAACAAACGCGAATCACTCTACTTTGAGAGATTTATGTGGATCACTCACTCTATTCAAACACTTACAAGAGGGTATAATTTTAATATGAATAATCACTCTTGAATAAGGTTTATCACTTGGATATTTTTTAGAGAGTTTGATCACTTGAGTTGTGTTGCTGATTCAACTAATCGAGAGATTTTAATCTGCTATCAACTCAAGATTTCTTACTAAAAAACGAGTTTTATAATTTTAACAGTTTAAATATCAAGAGAAGAAGCTGCAGAGTCTTTATCAAATGCAGAGGAGTTAATGTGAATTCGTGGTCTTGAATGCTGGAGGTTGCAAGATATTTATACTGGATGAGCAACAGTCCATGGCATTTCGCGGTATACCGGCTAAGTCTCGCGGTATACCGTGCAGAGGAAAAGGTACGCTGCAGTGAGAAAGTCAACCCTGCAAAAACCAACGGAAATGGTACCCGCGGTATACCGGCTAAACACCGCGGTATACCGCCCAGACATAAGTACTTCCAACCAGTCAGAGATGTAACATCAAGCCGCCGCGGTATACCGGCTTTACACCGCGGTATACCGCCCAGATAAAAGGTGCAGGAAGCAGTACGCATGCGCAGGTCTTCTAGAAACAAAACTTTCACAATCCAGCAAGATGATAAGATGTTACTTGGTTTATTTAAAAAGACAGTATTTAGAAAAATCCAAGTGGTATATTATTATAGGGTGTTTATCATTTTAAAATAAAATGACGCAAATCTTCAGACTTGGATTCTTCAGATAAAATTTATCGAGATAATTAAATAGCTGCACACTCAGATAAAATATTAGATAACAAATAATGCGGTGTGTTTTGTAATCATCAAAATAAATATGGAGATGTGATTTTATGTGTACCAAAAATATATCACAATATTAAAGCTGGGTACACTTGCACCAACAATCTCCCCCTTTTTGATGATGACAAACACAACGCTAAACACGAGAGCATACTCGGTTTCTCTCCCCCTTTTGTCGAAGCAAAAAGGGTTTAAGAAAGTCGCTTATGCTCCCCCTCGAAAGATGCTCCCCCTCAAAATATGAAATATTTGAGAGTTAGTATTTTTAAGGGTTATACTCAAGCATGCCTAAACCAAGTCTTAATTTAAAGAACGCTTTTTTGTTAAGGGCTTTTGTAAAAATATCGGCCAAATTATCTTCCGAATCAACCTTTTCAAGCACGATTTTGCCTTTTTGAACATTATCTCGTAAAAAGTGATGTCTCAATTCAATATGTTTTGTACGAGAGTGTAAAACGGGATTTTTACTTAAGTTTATGGCACTTGAGTTATCACACATAATTGGAATTTTGGTTAGGTGTACCTCAAAATCGGTAAGTGTGTGTTTCATCCAAAGGACTTGAGCACACGCTCTTGCGGCGGCTACATATTCCGCTTCGGTTGTAGACAAAGCTACGGATTGTTGTTTCTTAGAGAACCAAGACACAAGTGAGAGTCCTATAAAGGCACATACCCCACTTGTACTTTTTCGGTCAACAATAGATCCACCAAGATCGGAATCGGCGAAACACGTTACTTCTAACTCGGGTTTCTTTGCGTACCATAAGCCAAGATTAGTAGTACCTCGTAAATATCGAAAAATACGCTTGACAGCTTCATAGTGAGTTTGTTTAGGTGAAGATTGAAAACGAGCACATAGACATACACTAAACATAATATCAGGTCTACTAGCAGTTAAATATAATAAACTACCAATCATACCACGATAAATCTTTTCATTAAAATCGTTTCCCTCCTCGTCACGAGATAATTGTAAGTTTGTGGTCATTGGAGTTTCAACGGGTTTGACATTTTCAAAGTTAAACTTTTTCAACATATCTTTACAATATTTAGATTGACTAATAAAAATACCAGTTTCACATTGTTTGATTTGCAATCCTAAGAAGTATTTTAACTCTCCCATCATGCTCATTTCAAACTCGCTTGTCATTTTCGCAGAAAATTCATTACACAGTTTTTCATTAGTGGAACCAAAAATAATATCATCAACATATACTTGCACAACTACAATATCATTTTGAACATATTTCACAAATAAAGTATTATCTATTTTACCCATAATATAACCACTAACAATTAGAAAGGTTTTTAATCTATCATACCACGCACGCGGAGCTTGCTTTAAACCGTAAAGCGCCTTTTTCAATTTATAAACATGTGTCGGGTTTTCAAAACTTTCAAAACCGGGAGGTTGAGAAACGTATACCTCCTCATTTATAATACCATTTAAGAAAGCACTTTTAACATCCATTTGAAATAATTTAAAATCTTTAGCATTTGCAAAAGCGAGAAGCATTCGAATAGACTCCAACCTTGCAACTGGTGCAAAGGTTTCGTCATAATCTATACCTTCTTGTTGACTGTACCCCTTGGCAACTAAACGTGCCTTGTTTCGTGTGACTCCACCGTTCTCGTCTACCTTATTTCGGAAGACCCATCTTGTGCCAATAATGGTTTGACTACTAGGGCTAGGCACTAAGTCCCACACATCATTCCTAGTAAATTGGTTCAACTCTTCTTGCATGGCCAATATCCAATCCTCATCACCTAAAGCTTCATCTATGGTTTTAGGTTCTATGGTTGAGATAAAGGCATGGAAAGCACAATGGGTATGGATTTGTGATCTAGTTGTCCTTTGGTTTAGGTCACCTATAATTTGATCTACGGGATGGCCTCGAGCGGTTCTAAGATTAGGATCATCTACACCTTGTGGAATAAAACAAGGAGGGGCATCACTAGTTTCAATATTATTTGTGGAAGGTTGGGTACCTAAATCCAAGGTACTAAGTTGTTGGGCTAAGACATCTCCTTCACAAACATTGTCATTTGCTAAGGGTGCACTCGGTTTGGGAGGACTCTCGTCAAAGCTAACATTTAAGGATTCTTCTACTACCATGGTCTCCTTATTTAGGATTCTATAGGCTTTGCTATTCCAAGAATAACCTAGGAAAACTCCCTCATAGGCTTTGGGGTCAAATTTTGTTAGGTAGGATTTGGTGTTTAAAATGAAACATTTACAACCAAAAACTTTTAGGTGAGCTAGGGAAGGTTTTCTACCTCGGTAAAGTTCATAGGGTGTCTTATTTAGGATACCTCTAATTAGGACACGGTTAAGCACATAGGTCGCGGTAGCAACGGCATCACACCAAAACTTTTGGGGAACTTGATGTTCGTTTAGCATGGTTCTACTCATTTCTTGCAACGTTCTATTTTTCCTTTCAACAACCCCGTTAGATTGAGGTGTTCGAGGAGCAGAAAAGTTATGAGTTATACCATGTTTATCACAAAAGGCACCAAATTGTACATCATTATCGAATTCTCGTCCATGGTCCGTACGTATGGAAACAATCGTACAACCTTGTTGGTTTTGAATTTTTTTTCTTAAAATTTTAAACTTTTCGAAAGCCTCATTTTTATGTCTCAAAAATAAAGTCCAAGTATAACGGGAATAATCATCCACAATAACCAAAGTATAAAAATTTCCTCCAAAACTTTGAATAGCCATCGGGCCAAAAAGATCCATATGTAAAAGTTCTAAAACTCTTTGAGTAGAAATAACATTTTTTGATTTATGAGAAACGTGATGTTGTTTGCCGACACGACAAGCATCACAAAAATGATTATCAAACTTTAATTTTGGCAGGTCACTCACAAGCTCCTTATTTTTTAAGTTTTGCATTAATCTTAGATTAGCGTGACCTAAACGCCTATGCCATAAAGTAGAAACATCATTAATAGAAGATAAGCATACATTTTCAGATACAACAGTTTTACAAATATATAAATTTCCTTTTACAAAGCCATTTAAAAGAACTTTGCCATTTTTTATGATTTTGCACGAGTCTTCTTCGAAGACAACAGTTATACCATTTTTACACAATTGGCGAACACTTAACAAATTAAAATGTAAATTATCAACATGGTTAACATTAAGAAATTGAACATTATTGCAAGAAACTGTACCTCTACCAATTATATTTCCTTTGGAGTTTCCTCCAAAAATTACCTGTCCACCATCACATGACTTATATGATGAAAAGAGATTATTGTTTCCGGTCATGTGACGTGTGCAACCACTATCGAGTATCCAGTCCATATCAAGGTCAATCTACAATAATGAAGATGTAACTTTTATGGTCCCCATTTCTCGTGGGTCCTTGACAATTAGTTTCAATGTCAACCAACATGCATATATATAAAGTCAAACAGAATATATATATATATATAATACATTACACAATATTAATATATATATATAATACATCAAACCATATTAATATATATATATAACACATATCAAGTAAGACAAAATATATATAATATATTAAACAACTTTAATATATAATACATCAAACACAAATATATATATATAACATATTAAACAGACACCATATATATATATATATATATGTAATACGTATATATATATAAACAAACAGTACATAGTAATATATGTTACTTATATATATAATATATACAACAAATTATATTTAAACTATATATATATATATAACATATATACATAACACATTTAAAACCATAAACGCATACCACCGGGATTATCATTACTAAACATTCCTTTTGGAATCCATTTATTTACCATTTTAATTTTGCGATTATATTTATCATACACATAAAAACAAGCATTTACATTCGCATTATTATTAGGTTTAGAATATTTATCATGGTACATGCGAGCATACGGTTTTCTCGTATTTACATTATTTATTTTACGCACATACGGATGTTTTTGCACATATTGATTTCTTGTATTAACTTTAGGTGATTCATAAAGTCTTTTGATGGGTTTACAAGAACATTTATCTTTGCATGTATCGGAACCAATACCTTTTCTACATTTTATACGGTTAGGCATATTAAGCATGTTAAGAACCTTTTTATTACTACTTTCAAAGGCTTTAGCTAGCATGTTATCTTTTTCATATGAAGCACATTTAGCCTTTAAACATGTAATCTCATTCTCAAGTATATCACATTTTGTACAAATAATATTTTCATGTGATTTTTTATTTAAGCATGCAATTTCTTTATTTAAAGCATCACAAGATTTACAAAAATCTTTTTCTCCTAATTTAGTTTCTAATTTAGCAATTATATCCATATCATTTTCAGATTTTTGTTTAACATTATTTATTTCCTTTTTACATGCATTTACAGTTTCTTTTAACATAGCATTCTCATCTTGGTAACGATTTGCAAGAGCGGCCATTTTATGAAAAGATTCATATAATTCTTCAAGATTATTTTCATTATCACTTTCATAATCACTATCGTAATCCGAGTAAGAAGATTTTACCTCGTCGTCGCTTTCGGCCATAAGACAAATGGCTTGATAGTCATCTTCTTCTTCACTCTCGCTCCACGCGCCTCCAATGAAGGCTTTCTCCTTCTTCTTTTGGAACTTGTTCTTTTTCGGACATTCATTGGCGTAGTGGTCTTTGTCACCACATGAGTAGCAAAAGCCTCTCTTTGGCTTAGCTTTATCGTCTTCACTCGAGTCGCCATTTTTCTTAACTTTTTCGTCTCGTTTATGGAACTTACGACTTCGATTTTCACCACCACGACGGTAGTTACCGTTTCTTTGAAATCTGCCATTGTTAGAAAATTTATTATTATTATTAAGAAATTTGGAAAAGTTTCTTACCAACATGGCGACTTCATCGAGAGTTTCGGATGGATCCTTCGAGGAGCTAGCTTTCTCCTTTTTCTTCTCGACTTTTGGTGTTGAGGCATTGAGAGCGATTGACTTCTTCTTGACTTGCTCCCGATCTTTGTTTCTTTTAAGTGCAATTTCATGCACTTTAAGATTACCGATCAAGTCATCTATCTTCATTATGGAAAGGTCACGGGAGTCTTCTAAAGATGTTATCTTTTGCATCCACTCCGAAGGAAGGGCTCGTAGGATTTTCCTTATATAGTCCTCGTTAGGATAAGTGCGATCCAAACCTTTCAAAGTAGTCACAATAAGGTTAAATCTTTTAAACATTGAGTCAATTGACTCATCTTGTTTCATTTCGAACAGTTCATAATCGTGAACTAAAATATTTACTTTACTAGATTTAACTTCCGTGTTTCCACGATGAGTATTATTTAAACTTTCCCATATTTGATTTGCAGTTTTATATGTATATACTCTTTCAATTTCATCAGTTGTTAAAGCAGCATATAATATATTCTTAGCTTCAAAGTTTAAACAAAAATGAGTTTCATCAGAAGTAGTCCATTCATCTATAGGTTTATCAATATAAACATCATCTTTCACAATGGTGGGTTTAAAATTCCCTTTTTCTATAATATTCCAAATCTTTTGATTTTTGCCACGCACGTGACATTCAAATAGCTCGGCCCAAATGCCAAACTTTTCAGTATCTATCAAGGGAGGTTTTGAAAACACAATATTAGTTTGTTGAGCCATTTAAAGGAATAGAAGAAATTTATGCAGAAATTTTTGAAAGACCTGCTCTGATACCAAATGTTAGACAACCTAAGGGGGGGGTAAGGTTGTATTTAAAATCTTTTACTTTCAAAAATTCTTTTACAAATAAATACGGAATAAAATACAGAACAAATACAACAGAGTATAAAAGAATAAATATACAACAATTATATAACAGATATAATTAAATGCACAGCGGAAATGTAAATAGATAAGGGAAAGAAAATACTTGACAACGATATTTTTAAAGTGGTTCACCAAACACAAAGTTGGCTAGTCCACCTCGAGAAAATAACACTTCTCGGAGATCCAATACGAAAACGTGTTCTTTACGGTAGAAACACAAACCTTAGTACAACAAACGCGAATCACTCTACTTTGAGAGATTTATGTGGATCACTCACTCTATTCAAACACTTACAAGAGGGTATAATTTTAATATGAATAATCACTCTTGAATAAGGTTTATCACTTGGATATTTTTTAGAGAGTTTGATCACTTGAGTTGTGTTGCTGATTCAACTAATCGAGAGATTTTAATCTGCTATCAACTCAAGATTTCTTACTCAAAAACGAGTTTTATAATTTTAACAGTTTAAATATCAAGAGAAGAAGCTGCAGAGTCTTTATCAAATGCAGAGGAGTTAATGTGAATTCGTGGTCTTGAATGCTGGAGGTTGCAAGATATTTATACTGGATGAGCAACAGTCCATGGCATTTCGCGGTATACCGGCTAAGTCTCGCGGTATACCGTGCAGAGGAAAAGGTACGCTGCAGTGAGAAAGTCAACCCTGCAAAAACCAACGGAAATGGTACCCGCGGTATACCGGCTAAACACCGCGGTATACCGCCCAGACATAAGTACTTCCAATCAGTCAGAGATGTAACATCAAGCCGCCGCGGTATACCGGCTTTACACCGCGGTATACCGCCCAGATAAAAGGTGCAGGAAGCAGTACGCATGCGCAGGTCTTCTAGAAACAAAACTTTCACAATCCAGCAAGATGATAAGATGTTACTTGGTTTATTTAAAAAGACAGTATTTAGAAAAATCCAAGTGGTATATTATTATAGGGTGTTTATCATTTTAAAATAAAATGACGCAAATCTTCAGACTTGGATTCTTCAGATAAAATTTATCGAGATAATTAAATAGCTGCACACTCAGATAAAATATTAGATAACAAATAATGCGGTGTGTTTTGTAATCATCAAAATAAATATGGAGATGTGATTTTATGTGTACCAAAAATATATCACAATATTAAAGCTGGGTACACTTGCACCAACAGAATTGATATTCATGTTGATTGAGTAGGCAAAGTAGAATTGCTATTTCCGTTGAATTAATTGAATAGGCAAAGTAGAATTGCTATTCATGTTGGGATAATTGAATAGGCAAAGTAGAATTGCTATTCATAAATTAAGATGTGGGAAAAGTGAAATAGACAAATGTAATTGTTATTTCCGTTTGTTTTAAGTGGATTAGAAATAGGCAAGCTATTTCTACTTCCATTTCAAGAAAGAGGTATAGTGATCAAATGTGAGTCCTTGTGTTTGATTGATGAACTAGAATCCGTGATGATTCTTGGTGAGCTTTAGAATATGATGATATGACTTTCGGAATGGTAGTCATATTCATGGGATTGGTTATGTTTCCCGTCATTATGGGATGAGTATGTGTACGGTAAGAATGGTAACAAATCGGGTTTGTTTATATGCTTTGAATATCTGATTTTCAAGGCTGTTAATGTTTAATTTGAATTGGATGTTCTCACTAGACGTAAGCCTAATTGTTCAAATTCGATATTCTTACCAGGTACGAGCTCAGGGGATTAATAGGATGTGGAACGAGTGCTTTTGGGTGTTCGATTTTTGGTGATAAACGGAGAAGTTAGCAATATGAGGAGGCTTTGGATGGATTGCTTGGATAACCCTTGTAATCTAATTATAGTTGACATAATTAGATTAATAGGTTATTTGGAGAATTTGATTGATGTATTTATGAACCCTCGTAGTTAATTCTCTGATTATATAAATAATAGTTTGGACTTTGTTACGACATATTGTGTAAATTTGAGGTTCAAATTAGCCCTGAAATTTAGGGTGTTACAGATGTCTTTATGGCATGGGAACTAAGGGGCTGTTTACCAAATTTTTCATTAAGTCCTGTATGGATAAATTTGTCTGTTTGTATACATTTGTCTGTCCTGATAAAAATATTATCGTGTTTACCCTTTCTTCTGAATCAACTGTCTGAATGACAGAAATGACCAATCTACCCCTTTACCTGAAATAAAACATAATATCATGGTGTACATACCTTTATCATCCAAAACGTAAACTTTAACACAATTTTTTAACATGATTGAAACAACTTTTACTAATGCAATCGAAATCAAGTAATAGCAAGTCAATCAATATCTCAAAACCAAAAATCATTTAGCAAATTTATCATCACTTTACCAAAAAAAATCAAATCTTAGCAACTGAGGAAAATCCAAATATAGTGGGGTAGGCCATCCACTCTAATCAAACCCAAAAAATTATGAAACCAAACAGGAGATATAACGATGGATGTATGCAGTAATCTTCACTTCCTAAAACCCATTGCTTCTACTTTCTTCTTCCCCTTTTGATACACCGTCATCACCGAAACAAAAAAACACCCAAATTAAATCAACACAAAACATGGCAATATGCTTAAAATCGATATATGACAGTAGGTTTTAATTTTTGTTTGGAATCGCTACATGAAATTATGCTTGGAATCGATTCCTTTTTCTTTGACTCGATTCCTGATTCCTTTTATGTGGAGTCAGGGTCGCCGGAAAGAGATGCAGTGGTGGATCTATGGTCGCAGGAAAGAGATGCAGTGGTGGATCTATGGTCGTCGAAAAAAGATGCAACCTGAGATTGTCGGGGAAGGGGGAGGAAATAGATGAGCAATAGAAAAGAAATCGTGAAAAAGGGCGATCGACCAGATATGTTATATCAGGGAGCACGTTTTTATCAGGGGCAACGGTGGAAACTTTATGGTTGAACATGGACAAGTGTGGTATTTGGGCTGTGCGAATAAGCCCATTTATTTTTCATTAAGTTGTAAGTAAACGCCTCAAAATGTCTCTGCGAATAAGCCCAATTATCTATTAAGTCCATTAAGTCAAAAGTAAACAGGCCCTAAGACCGGGACTTGAGTTTGTAATCCATCAACATCAAGGTGACCACACTCACGTGTTCTCGTCACCTAGATGGTAACGGATCTCCCCCGTTTTAGAGAATTGTCTCTTTTATTTTATGACAGGTGTGGATCTCTATAACTTGTGGAAAATTGGTAATGTGGGAAATTAAGTGGAGCCGGTATCTTTACTTTTGGCATTGTTATAATTCTTCGATAATGCATCATTAATTTAAATCTTATTAGACTTTTGGCCTAACACTTGAGTGTATGTTGTGGATTACAGGTTCCACCTAGCGACGTCTAGTTCGTCGTGTTGCCGACCATGCTTAAGAGCTTGGGAAGGTCGGGCTTTTTGGGAATCGAGATGAGAGACACTTTTGGAGATATAGTGACACCCGGATTAATCTGGTTAATTATAGTCTAGATTAATAGTTTGTTGTATGTTATGTTTCAATACTCAATTATTTGTACATTGTCCAAACCACCCCATTACACTTTGAAGTTTTAATTTACCCATTTTTCGGAATTTTTCCCTGTATTTATTGCTTAAATTTTAGGGTGTTACAGAAACCGCGCAACTCACTGTTTCAGCATTTTTCAATTTTTGTTTCTTGCGTACCGGTGTCGTTTCAAGGCGTAATATAGGGGTATGGGTACTCGTTTTGAGTGTAGAATAGCATTTGAACCCATTGAACATATTAGTTTGTGCCAATTCTAGATTCCAAGTCTCGTATTTGAGGTTGGTTGTCGGTTTCGATCCGTTGTCCGGTTTTGCTGATTTTGGTGATCATAATCAAGGTGAGTTTTCTTTTAACCATTTTTGAACTGGAATACTTATATTATGAAATGATTAATATGTGATATGTGTAGTGATGATCGTGAGTTATATGAATGTGATTATTGAGACGTAACTATATATGTTTGAGCATTTCACTACACTATTGCATTTTGGCCGGACTTAGAGGCCGGATGGAGTTGGTTGTACCATAAGGGGCAGCGGAGTTGGTTGTACTTGAGGTACTTCGGAGTAAAATAATTAGTTGTGCTTAACGCGACCAACTAATGTGTTATGGCCATAACTTGTTGGTTTAAAGGCCAACGAAGTATGTTGTGCACATTGCATGAGATTGTAAGGTTTGATATGTTGATAACGATTTGATATTAATGTTTTCATGATAAGGTTATTGAAATGTTTGGGATTTTCTCACTTAGACCAATTGGTCTAACCCTCATTGTTTTTGAAAATCTGTATTCCAGGAAAGATGATGGATAAGGCCAAAGGGAAAGATAAGATGTGATGTTATGTGAAGAAACGTGTTGTACATGGAAAGATGTTATGAGTTACTTCTTGTAGTTAAACTATGTTACTTGATGATGGTTTTTGTTGGATGTAGTAACGTGTATGTATGTACTAATGTATTGAAAGCAAAAAGTTGGTACTGTATTATGTAGCTAGTATAGTTCTGGACTTCGGGACCCTATATGTAATATGTGGGTGTTTGCATTATATATGTTTGTAAGTATTATATGTTACATGTTATATGATTTTGGTGGGTTGTTACAGTGGTTGTCATTTTTATGTAACTATCGTCGCTGAACCAAACGACAATCCACTAACCTCAGTTAACTCAAGGGTAAAATCGCCCTTTTACTATTTCTCATATTTTAATATTAAATTTTATTTTTGTCTTTTCGTTTTTGTGTTATTTTTTTCTTTTTTGGTCTTTTTCTAGATCTACAAGGACCAAAAATGCCATTCACCATTATATATATATATATATATATATACATATACATTGAGCTTCTTTTGTAAACTCCTTTTATTCTATAAACTATGTAAACCAATCTAGGTCATCCATTATCTTGATCGACGGTTGAGAAAATTTTCGGATTTAAATTTATTAAAAAGCCAGGGAAAAGGTAGTTTGGGAATAGGTTTTAAATAATAATTAATTTGAATTTATCTAATTTTGGTTATATCATATCCTTAATTATCTCAATTATCTTCATATCTCCATCACATACACACTCTCTCTCTCTCTCATAAAATTCCAGCGACCTCCTACCCTCGAATTCTGACGACCTCCTCTCACGATCCATCCTCTTCATCCAATTCCGGCGACCTCATCCCACTCCGGCGACCCCGGTCCAATTCCGGCGACCTCCTTCCACTAGTGGCGACCTCCTCCCACTGGCGACCTCCTCCCACTCCGACGACCTCCCCCAATTCCGGCGAGTTTATGATTTTTTATTTATTTATTGACTATATGAATTTTCAACTTCCATATACCGTTTTTTTCGAAATTTCAAGTTCGTAGTATGTTTGTTTGAGTTTCATAAATTGATTTTTCGAAATTTTCAAGATTTTTAAGTTTCATAAACTGTTTTTTTTTCGAAATTTTCAAGTTTCATAAGTGGTTTCCATAATTTGTTTGTTGGATTTTTAAGTTTCATATATTTTATCTCAGATGAAAAATCAAATTTTTTGAAATAATCTGTAACACCTCGAAATCCATAATAATGTCAGGTGATGAGAAATTGTTCGATTTTGATCTTATTTGTAAAGATAAAACTGAATAGTTGGTTATTTATTAGTTGAAGGACCGGATTTGAAATTAAAGTAAAGCCGGAGGGGTTGGTTTTAGTTATGTGAGAAAGTTTTGAAATATAAATAGTGCGAATTATTTTTTTTTAACCAAAATATCCGATTTTGGTTTTGAAGTCGGTTTCAAGAAAAAAGCAAAAGGTAGAAGTAGAGATCAAGATTTCTGATTCATTTTGGAATCGAAGTGATCGATTTAGGTGAAACCCAGACTTGAGTTCTTACCCACTGTGAGTTCATCTATCTTACTAAATTTGTGGTTATATGTTTCTATAAATTGACGATTGGAATTGAAATGGCTAAATAACTTACTAGGATCTCTATGAAATTTGATAGTAAAGAGTTGTTTGAATTTTAGGTACAAACTGTGCAATTAAGTCGGTTTATCGAACAAATCCATAAGTTCTATTTTCCGAATGAGTCCGGATGCTTTTTCGGATGATTCCCGGAATTTCCGGATACTTTTCCGAATGATTCCCGGAATTTGGTTTTCCGGAACGAATTCTGGATTTGACTTTTCCGGATAGTTCCCGGTTTTGAATTCCGGATGCATTTTCCGGATTGTTTCCGGGTATGTTTTCCGGTTAATTTCCGGATTGGGTTTCCGGAACTTGTGTTTTATGGATATATTCCAAATGTTGAAAATTGAAATTAAACTACGAAGGAAATATCTATTATTATTCTGATAAAAAACGATATAGGTGAGACTTCATTATATTGAATCTAGTGGTTTTACTTGATTCGTTTATATTATGAGATGATATTATTATAAGCATAAAATTGTATGTTTACAATAGTCGCACGAAAGTCTACACATGTGTAATGGATCCATAGACACAAGAATTAATTGAAAACGTGGAATAGGCATGGTTTAATTGTAATTCCCGTTTTGTATTGGGAGATAAGGGATAGGCACATGGTCGGTCCTGAGATTCCGGATGCCCAAGACGAAAGGCAAAAAATATGCCCCTTTATTACGGCGGCTCATCCCCACTCTGGATCTTTATTAAAAGCACTTCGCGTATACACACAACACTAATTTTATTATAAACTATTTAGATTAGATAACTAACCTTAAATCCAGCTCCTTGAGTGAAAAGATATGCAAAATTGACATTTTTTGTTAACCCATGAACTGCCTTTTTAACATCATGAATACAACGAATCCCTTCTGACTTGATTACCCATATCTATTGATGAACAGATGACTAAGTTAGATTCAAATGATTGTTAAGCAAGTGCAAGAAATTACAATAAAATCTTCGATTTCTTTAAGTCTCCACAAAAAATAAAGTTACATTAATCCTTAATAATATATCAGGCTAGTTGAATACTCTGAAAAGTAAGCTGGAAATATGCCTTATTTGAAAAAAAGAAGCTTTGATTCAACAAAATAAAAAGTCTGTTTACCTTTAGGGGCAGAAAAGAAAAATATATGATACCCTTATTGTTTCTACAATCAATCAAAAACTCCTCTTACCTGAATCAATCGCAAGCCCATCTTACCTGCATCCCACACCTAGTTTATGCAACCATCAAAAAATATAAACAAAACAACCATTTAAACATAACACTAATCTAAACTAAACAATAACCCATTAATCTAGTTTCTGCAATGATTAACAAATATAACAAGTTAACAAATAACCAATAAAATCTCTAATCAATAAACCCTAAATAGCTAAATCCCTAATTAATCTAAACATGAAATAAACCATAAATAAACCTAATATTATATAAAACATTAAGAAATAGAGAATGGAGATTGAGTTAGTAAGTTACCACAATCCACAATTCCAAAAATCGGTGTTGTTGCCTGTTGGAGAAATAGAGAATGGACTATGGAGATTGAGTGATTGACAAAACCACAGACTCCACAGGGGGGTGTTCGTTCGATTCCACAAGACCACACTCCACAGAAAGTTCGTTCGAACTCGATAACTCGATTCCACAACCCATTAGTGTAGTGGTGTTCGTTCGATTCCACAATCAACAGACCACAACGTGCGGTTCGTTCAATAATCAATCAATTATCGACAATCGATCGAGAGGTGGGCAGAGGGCTGAGGCGAGAGACCGAGAGTCAGATACTTTTTCTACAAAGGCGATAATCGTTTTATTCGATTTTGGATTGGACCTCTCTCTTGAAGCGGCGCTGGATTGTGAAGAATGGGCTTAACGACTCTTTTTTAAGGCCCGATACATTACTAACTGAACCTACTAACGTATAATTGGACGTTTTTTATGCCCACCGAAAATGTGATGCCCTAGGTCGTCGCCCCACTGGCCCGACCCTGGAATCCTGGATATGCATAGGCATGGTTTAATTGTAATCCCTATTTCCACACCAAGAAATAGACATGAATTAATTGTAATTTTTTGGGCATGAGCTGAAATCTAGAATTCTCCGTGAATTCGTAGTGGCACTCTTAAACATGATACTATGACTTACTTGGTGTTCGTCATACTCATGGAATCGTATGATTCACATCATCGAAAGATGTTATGGAATTGAAAGAAAGGTTAATTTTATACACTTTGTTTACAGATTTAATTTTCAAAGCTTATAAACGATTTGATTTTAAACTGGATGTTCCCACTAGGCGCAAGCCTAATGTTTCCAAAACTAATTTTCTTACTAGGTACTAGCATGGGCAGGGAATCGAGGGGATGAATGAAGAGTGGTACCATGATCATAGCTTTTGGAGATGTAATGGAAAGATTAGTTATAAATCGAAGACTTTTGGGAGATCACGTAGACAACCTTATAATCTGATCTCGTTTGGTCATGGATTAGATTAGTAGGTTGTTTATGACATTTCATTTGTAATTATGAATCTTCGTCACTAATTTTCCATTTATGAATGAAAGATTTTGGAAGATGTTGTAAACCTTGTCAACTTAAGGTTTAAATTTATTCGAATTTTTAGGGTGTTTCATAATCATATATTTTTCGAAGTTTCATATATTTTTTTCTCATATGAGTATTCAGATTTTTAAGTTTCATATATTTTATCCCATATAAATAATCAATTTTTTAAATGATCATATATTTTCAAAATTTTCAAGATTTTTAAGTTTCATATTTTTTCTCCCATATGAATAATCAGGTTTCACAATTGCAAAACTATGAAACATAGTCGTATCTCGGTTCACCGGAGTGGGAGAAGGTCGTCGGAGCTAGGTGGTGATGGTGGATCGTGAGAGAGAGAAAGGGAGAGACATGGAGATAATTGAGAAAATTAAGAAAGTTAGTTGTTCCTAAAAATATGAATTTTTCCTAAAATTACGAATTTGGAGGAAAAAACCCAAATACCCTTGTTTTACAAGTTTATACCATTTTTCGGGTTTACAAAATAATGGCCTTTTATACATATATACACAGTATATAAGCGCACACGTACACACACGTGTATACACACAGATACACGCAACATCTCCATGATTTCTAACTCTGATGAAGCTTGAAGTCGGTGAAACCCCCTGCGACTCGTTTCGGTTAACCATTCCCCTCGTCGCTCTGAGAATACCCCATCCCCTTCCCACCATCTCACCGAAGACCACCGTCATAACTCCAACCTTTTTTCCAAAGCCTCATTACACCAATCTCCTCCCCTCTCTCTTCCACCATGGCCTGCAACCATCACCACATATGGAAACATATAACCCCATAAAAATTAAAGAAATAGAAATAAGGTTGAAAAGGGTTACACTGAGGATGGGAGTGGTGGTAGAGGAAGAAGGGCACCGATAGGGATAATTTCACTAGAGAGACCACGTCCTCGACTCCTCGTTGCTTTATTTATGGCGGTTGTCAAACCCCACTTGTTCCTCATCCTATGACAGATGCACAAATGAGAGTTATAGAAAAGAGTTGAGTGGAAGAGGGCATCAAAGGGGAAGGGGTGGTAGTGGAGGTGGGGATGGACTTACCGGTGGCAAAGAGGGCATATGGAGGCGGTGGTAGATGGACGGAAGCGTGAAACCCTATAGTTAGTTGGTCCATTTCGGTGGCGGGTCTAGGATTTTTTCATGGTGGGGCACCTTTAAGGTAGCTTAAATGCCCGTAAGATTTCCCAAATTTTTTTAGCCTAAATCTAACGTTTCAAGGGCTTTTAAAAGTTTTTTTTGATTGATTTAAGTGATTTTTAAGTTTTTGTCGTTTTCGAGAAACTTTTTTGTTTTTTTTTTCGATTTCGAGAGTTAATTTCGGTTTTTTGAATGATTTCGAGACACTTTTTTGATTGGGTCCCAAATGAGGGGGGGGGGGGGGGGGGGGCGGTGTTGAAGATTGAACTGCATCCACCCCTGGTCCATATCTTCATGTATATGTTCAGAAAATATATATCATGTGTTTGTAATGTAGTGAATTACGCATTTGGTTCATGTGGTTTAAAAATACCAAAATGCGTCTTGGGTTAACGAGGATAACAGAATTTTTAAAACTCTATTGCTTAGAGGGACAAACCATAAAAATGACAATTACAAGGACCAAATCAATATTTTTCAAATTTCGGATGCTAGCCAAATTTTCAACATATTATAAGGACCAAATCCGTAATTAACTCATAATATTATTGATACGCTAAGACCACCCGTACGGCCCTCGGGTACGGGATCGGGTTCGACGAGGTGGCATAGCGGGTTCATCGGGTAGGGGGTATGGGGGAGCGGGTAGCGATCGGGTTAGGGTATCGGGTTCATGAACCCGATGATACCCGTTGCAATTTTAAATGTTTTTTATTTTATTTTTAATTTTTTTAAACAATACTGTTTACCAACGGCTATTTTATAATTTTTTTTTATTTTTTTTCAAATTATACACACTATGTATATTAACCTATACCATCATATTTTTTCACACAGTTGCAACTCGAACGAGAACAGTTGCAACTCGAACGAGAAAAGCGATTTGATAAAGACTTCGAGTTTTTCATAGCCCCGCATGATCACCTTGAGGGAGATATTTTGAGGGCTACTTTAGCGAAGAAAGAGAGAATTAGAAAATTACATAATTTTTAGTGTTTTGTATTTTGTAATTTTTAATTTTTTAATGAATGATATGAATTTTTATTTTTATTATTTATCTTATTTTTATTATTTATCTTATTTTTATTTATTAAAAATATATATAAATATTTTTATGTTGTTAAATAATTAAATGTATGAATAAAAGAATTAAAAAAGCTGAGGTGGCAATTGGGTTCAGTGGGTTGGCGGTACTCCACTTTTGGGTAAGAAGGGTAGGAAAGAGAAAGCTGATGTGGCGCTGAGGTGGCAATTGGGTTCAGTGGGTTTATTGGGTAGGCGGTACTCATGGCCTAAGAAGGTTTGTAGAACCGTAGCAGTTGTTTTTCCGAAAAATAATAATAAACCAAAATTGTTACTCTTTCCATCTTAGGTGGTGTTTGGGATTGCTTTTTTTTTTGAGTTATTTGCTTATTGTTTTTTCTCACAGTAAATAAGCTATTTTTAGTGTTTGGATTGAAAAAAAAGAAAAGTGGTTATGTCTTTTCTACACCACAAATAAATTGTTTTTGATAAGTTAATTCATTCTAACTTATTTAAAACTGCTTATACATTATTTGTCCAAATTACATTTCTACCTCAAACTCCTTTTTATCACGACATAAATTGATAAACACTTTTAAAAATAAACATAAATTGTTCTAAATAAGCAATCACAAACACCCCTTTACTCTAATTATCTATTTATTTTAAAAAAGGAGTAGTTATTTTCCACATTCTCATGTTTAAATTTGTGGGTTAGACATTATTCCATAGGTATTTAGTTATAATCATCAACACCCAAATATAAATAAATTTGGATTCAAAACATCTCCAAAGAAAATTGTTAGTATTTTTTGTATGAGCTGCAAGGGTGCTTACGGGTTGGGTTGGTCGGGTTGAAGACACTTTAACAACTCAACCTAAAAATTGTGGTTTGAAAAATCTCAACCGAACTCAACCCAAACCGTTCGGGTTGGGTTGGGTTGGTCGGGTTGAAACTTTTATGGATCATTTCATCATTTAACTAAGTTATCGTATTTAAACAAATTACTAAAACAGACAATTTATAAACAGAACATTTATAAGTGGCCAATAATTGTTTGTTTATAAATGTTCAATAGTAACAAAATTGCTTTGACAGTAACAAGAATTCAAATTAAATTTAAATGTTTTTCACGGGTTGTCGGGTTGGGTCGGTTTGTTTTAGGCCTAACCCGTTATCAACCTAATATATGCGGGTTGATCAAAAATAATATCGATTATACATCGGGTTGGTTCGGTTTGAGTTTTTTTGCCTCGAGTTGGGTTGGCCAGATTGATCGGAAATTTGAGCACCCCTAATGAGCAGTGCAGAGTAACTAAGAATGTCTTTTGTTTTATTCAGAGAGATTGTAGTGGGTAATTGTTAATAAAAAGATATAGAGTAAATTATGGGTTTGGTTCCTAAGATATGTCAAAAGTTATGAATTTGGTCACCAACTTCATTTATTACAAAAGAACCCTCAATGTATGCAGTTTATTATGAATTTGGTCTTCACGCTAACGACCATTCATTCTATTCGTTAAGTATGAGCGTAAATTGGTCTTTTTATCTTTTTTCTTTATTTTACCTTCTTTCAAAATTCAAACCACAAGAACCAAATCTACAATTTACTCCAAATCATTTTGAAACCCAAAGCATTGAAACCCACAAGGACCAAATCTCAGATCATTCATGAAACCTAGAAGGACCAAATCTCCATCCCCGCGAGGAGAATCCAAATCCACCATCTACGAGATCCAGATTCGAGAGAGCAATGTGGTTCGAGAGAGGGCGAGATGGTTCGGATCCAACTCCACCATCTCACGTCGACATGATTTGGGTTCAAACGAGATGGTTCGTGAAGACACGTGTATCTCAAGCGAGGGAGGCAACTTTGAAGGCCGAATCGATTTCGGTTCCTTCTCCAAGAACCATCGAAAGTGTGAAACAAACATCGATTTTGGTTGCTACTCCAAGAACCTATTTCTTAGATGTTCCTAGACCCAGTTCTGGATTTGGTTCTTGTTGATGTGTACTTAGGGTTTTTAGATGTTCTTAGATCTAGATCTGGATTTTAGGGTTCTTAGATATTCTTAACTGCAAATCTAGATTTGGTTCCTGTTGGTGGTGTTTATCAAATTCAAGAGTCAAGAAATTATCAAAATCCACATATTAATCAATGTCATATCATCAAATTAGATGTTCTTAGATCTAGTTCCTCATGGTGTTTACTTGTTGAGCATATTCTTAGTTGTTAATGATAAAATGATTTATTGGTTTTGTTGGAAACATTTGATGTTGTTCATGTGTCAAAGAAAATAGGAGTATGTTGATGTTCTTGTTGTCCTTTCTTGAAGAAGGCAAAGGAATAATAAAAGAAAAATAAAAGAAGGCCATTAGAATATAAGAAAATGATAAAAAGACAGAAATACTCTCGTAGTTAACAGAGAGAATAGACGGCCATTAGCGTGAGGAACCAAATCCATAACAAACAACAAACATGGAGGGTTCTTTTGTAATAAATGAAGTTAAAGACCAAATCCGTACCTTACTCAAAGATATATTATCAAAAAAAAAACAAATTTTTGGTAACAAAATCAAATTCCTGTGATATAATATAGTTTGGTTTGGGAATAAAAATAATCCAAAAGTAACAAGCCAATAACAAACATGCTTAATCAAATATTTTTTGCAAATTACCTCAAATGAAGTCATGGACAGTCGAATGGTATTTTAGTTTATAAAAGGTGAAGAAGAAAACAAAATTACAGTAATCCAAAATATGAAACTAAATAACAAACAAAAGTCTAAAATATATGTCTTTAATTTTTATGTAGTAGTCCTCACCAGATAGATAACATCATCATCATCATCATCATCATCATCATCATCATCATCATCTTCCTCATCATGGTTCAATAACAAGTAGAGGCTGCAACCAACAACAATGTTTCTCCTCTAATTAACAACACCATAATATATAATATATTTATGTGTTTGGTGAAAAAAGAGAGAGAGAGAGAGAGAGAGAGAGAGAAAGAGATACCATGTCCAGGCTAACGGGTTTCCCATCCTCGGCAAGAATATCGACTACTGTTCCAGATTGATCAGCCTAACAACACAACAGAAATAGTGGAATGATCAAAATCAGAGCTAAAAAAATGCAATCTATTACAAGGGTAAAACATGTAATAATCAATAACAATAAGCTTATAGACTTGTCGTTATGATTAATGAATCATGTTTGATAAAAAAAACAGATGCATCATTTGATCTTACCATCAAAAGGTGAATGCTATAGGAAAACAACAAAATCTACATCTATTTCAAAGTTAGTATTTGAATGCTTATAAAAGTCGGTTTCTTTAATCTTGCACTTGATCGTTTATCCAATGGTTATGTTAGATTTAGGTTCTCATTAGTAACTCAAAACTATGAAAAGGAAGTGCAAGTTACCTCAATCTCATTCATCAACTTCATTGCCTCAATAATGCAAATAACCTGGCCTTTCTGAACCTTATCTCCAACCTGGAAAAATATATTAAAAAATTTCATTAATAACCCTTACACGTCACTTCAGCATCATGGAGCAAAGACAAGATAAGAAGACGGTAATAATTTATTTAAATACATATTTAAATAAATATGTATTTAAAAGTTACCTTGACAAAGACAGGAGCTCCTGGTGCGGGGGCCCGATAGAATGTTCCAGCCATGGGGCATTTCAGTGGAGGGTGAGAGGACTTAGGCTTTGCAGGGGCAGGTAAGGCTGGTGCTGGTGCGGATGCAGAAGGAGCTGGTCCTGAAGAAGCAGGGGCAAACTGTTGTGGAGGTGGGTGCGATTGGTACATAGCCTGGGGTTGAGATTGCATCATAACCATAGGGGCAGCTGGAGGCTGAGGCAAAGCTTCCTTCTTTCTTATAAGAACCTCAAAGTTCTGTTGCTTTAGCTCCAGCTCCATGATGTCTCTTGAATCCACAAGCCTGAAATAACAAATAATAACTGAATCTATCGAAAATTGAACGTATTTCTGATTTATAGAAACTTTGGTATTTATCCTCCAGATAACAAAAACATCTATAAGAAATGAATTGACTTACTGAACAAGCCCTGCCACTTGATTCATAAATGCAGTGATCGCTGCAGCATCAGGAACTGAGGTCTCTTTGGTTGATTCCTCCAACTTGTCTGAAGCTGGTGCAGAATTTGACGATTTCTCAAGGGCAATCTTAAGAGAAAAGAGACTTAGATTAAGGCCAAGGTCAACCAGAAAGATATATTGCAAACTAAGAAATGTAATATGTTATGCACTTGATAATATTATGTAGTTCACCTCGTTAAGCTGAGCAGACACTCTCATAACATCATTCTGGTTCCTCTTAGATGACTGCATGGTATAACAATTGAAAAGCAAAACATCAAAATTGAATTCAACTTGATTATGAGTTTTATCCGCCACATAAAACTTTGCATGACATTAAGGACTAGTAAAAGATGCTAGAAGTATTGTCACGCATTTAGTTTCCATGTATGCCCTTCAAATGGTGGTTCCGTCACCAAATGTCAGAGACAAAAGGTCAGACAAAAGGTCATGAAAGAAAAGAGCCTAAAAAGATATAACTTTGCTAAACAAGATGACAGAGACACCCAATTCAAAACATCTTGTCAAATTTTACAGTTATGGCCCTTCACACAGCACTGGCCCCAACTTCAAGAAATGCTTCCTGGTGGACAGAAGAGGTGCTCTTACTACTCTAGGCATTATATGATAAAGTGATTTTGCTCCCAACTGAATAATAAGATTAATAAATCATTAAATAAACTCATCAAGATTCCCTCATATACTACCAATCAAGCTGCTTGGAAAACCTTTCCACACTATAGAAAGTAGAAAATATATCATCTGAAATCATTCAACGGAACCACATTATCGAGTATTCGAGTTGCAACTCAAAAGATTTTATGGTTGCATAAACCACAAGTCCACAACTACAAAGATCTAAGCATCAGTCTTCGAATTTAGTATATTATCTAATTTTTGTCTAACTTCTTATCGCACAGAAATCAGTAGATATAACATTACTATAAATCACACTAAATTTTCTGAAATTGAAGTATGCCTAACTACAATCAAAACTAAAAATCTAACCAGTTCAGCCTCAAAATTAACAGAATTTACGAATCAATTACAAACTTTTCCTATCAAAATATGCAATTCAGTAAGTAATTACATTATTTAACAACAAAAAGAAGAAGATTATACAGAATGTCGTATACCTGCAATCCTAGCGAGGAGGATCCGGCGATCAATGCGCGGTTGGATTTCAAATCCGATTGAAACACAACCGAGCTGTTACGATGCTTAGGATTCTGCTTAGGGTTTGGCTGAGCAGCAAACAAAGCCGATGTTTTGGGGCAATTGACAGTGAACGACGCCATTGCTGAACAAATACCTTGATTGTAAACTATTTTACAGGGAGAGATTGGGGCGAATGGAGGTGAAGTATAATGGGGGAGGAGAAGTGATGGGATTCTTGTATGGATTTGGGGGCGATAGAATCAGAGAGGGAGAAGAGAGTAGTGTTAAATGAGGGGCGATATGAACGAGGAGAGGCCAATGGGACGATGGTTTTCACGACCTTCATAATACAAAGTGAATTTTGAGTTTTTATGCTTTATGAACACCAATATATGAAAATATATGCTCATTTGTCTAACTATGTCAAGAATATGTTCAAAATCTTTCCAAAATACATTTCCTTCAATAAACCTTCCCTCAACCTGACTAAAATCACATGTTATTTGTTTTTTCAATCATATGCTATAATAATTTATGCATCTCTTTATTTAATTTTAAATATGGACTGAAATTTGGATTTTTTTCTCTTAATGATGCTTGATTTGGGCTCGATAGGTGTAAAAGTAATTAGGCATGTGAATGGGACAAAGACCTCAATCTCCGTCCTCGATCTTTCATTTTCATCCATGTCCCGGTCCTCGTGGGGATATGAATATATGATCACATCCCTATCTCCATCTTCAACAGGGAATGAGGAAACGCGGATTTTCTCCCCGTTTATGTGAGCTATTTAAATCAAATATATGAGATACCGCACATGTTTAAATGTCACATATTTTCAATAAACCTAAAATTGAAAAAAAAAATCTAATTTAATACAAAAAAATAACGTCACACGTACAAAAACATATCGAGTAATATCCAAAATCATATCGAGTAATTATATTTTGGTTTGACATCCAAAAAATAACAATTTTATATTCTAAACATATTTAAAAGATAGAAAATTATGAATTACCATTTAGTTTAAATAAATAATATATATTTAATTATTAATTAAAATATATAACGGGGTCGGGGCGGGCGAGAGTGCAATATCCATCCCCATCCCTGACCAGGGCGGGTGGACGGCGGGGACCATTCCCATGCCTAAAAGCAATCGAATGAAGGTTGCCACGTTAGTAGTTTTAGGTTCAACAAAGGGTATTGAGAAGTTGATTACTCCATCATTATTGGTGTATCATAACATGACGTGTGACACAAGCCTTGTGCCACGACGCGCCATAACGGTTGTTGCGGCGAGCCTTTTAAAACTGTGTCAACAACAAGAAAATACTTCTTACTCTTGACATAAAATTTGAGCATCAAATTTTTTTAAAATGTTTTCAAGCATCCTATACTAAATCGGTCAAGAGCTAAAATATCTCTAAGATCATTCATCATTCCATCTTGTGAGTTTATATTTGATTGAGCGAACCCTTCCTTGTCCCGACCAAGAAATGGGCTCATTCATGTTTTGCATAAAGATTTTGAAGAAGTGTAATTTAATTTCAAGTGTTCAAACTTTGTAAAACTCATTCAAGTGTACGGTTTTGTTCTTCCACCGAGAGAACGATTACACGAAGCGCGTCAAGAAGAATCTCAGTGTAGACTTGCATTATTTGTCATATATTTTATGTTTGAGTTATTATTAAACTTTGGATATTGTGTTGCCATCCATACTTGAGAGAGAGTAGCGTGTTTCAAACAATGAACAATCTATTCCACCTTATGATTTGTTTGAGAAGATTTTGAAAGATTTAAAAAAGCAAAAAGGAAATGGGGAACATCAAGTTCAATCTCGCAAAAATCAAGGTAATAATTCGTCTTTATTCCTTGTATTAATCGTTTCACAATTGTTAGAGTATATATTTTGAGTAAGTGAAAGAATTGTTGTAATTTGTCAAGCACACAAGGGGTCATATTATTTACACTTAAATCACATATTGATTTTTAGTTTTATAATTAGGGCATGATTGTTATTCAGTATGCAAATTTATTAATAAGAATTACCTTTAAATTTGAAAATTATGGATTCAAGACCTTTCACAAAATATTTGGATTGTTTGCACGTTCAGTACCGGCAATATCAATTCGTATGCGGTTAAGGTATGCATAGTGAAGTAAAATCATTAAATTGTTCATGAATTCGGTGTATATAAGATGCAATTAAAAGATTAACCGGTGTTAGTATATTGGAGATGGTGTTTGTAAGCAAAAAGGAACCAACAAAAATGAGGTAAAAATGGATTTTGGTGAATTTGGTGCCTGCTGGGTCGAGAATCATGCGTCCTAGACGAAGCCCGTGACCTTACATGAAAATTTTGCTTCTACAAGATAATTTCTAGAGTCTAGAAAAATATTCTCATAGAGGGCATTTGGGTTGATTGAATGATTTTGAGAGATTTGAATATAGTGGAAGGGTTTGGAATTGGATGGATTTGTATTTGGAAGGATTTGGAATATTTTATGTATTTAGTTTGTATGATTTAGAAGGATTTGGAATATTTAGTGTATTTGGTTTGTATGATTTGGAAGTTGGAATTGAATTTAATTTAATTTCATTATTTATAAATAGTTTATAAACACAAATTATAAATAATCATAAAAATAATCAAATTACCTTATTATTAATTAATTATTACAAAGCAAAAGTTTTTAACGTATTTTAATACAATGGAACATACAAGTCCTACAAAATCCCGGGAAATACCAACCACTCCCATGAGATTTCAAAATATTATGTTTATGAGACTTCAATGAAATCGTCAGGTTTATAAATCCAGGAATTATCTCAAAACCAACCATAAGATAAGAATAGAATCCAATTCCAAATTTCATTAAATTCATTCCAATTCAATCTAATTTTACAAACCAAATAACTTTTAAAGTTTATGGATGAATCATTTGTTAAAGCACTATCTATAGACAATCATAATATTTTTCTTAAATTTTCATCCCCGTAGAAACTTTCACTAAACAATCGAAGTTTTGATACCACGTATAGAAGGAGGCTAATGCACATAACTCAAGACTGTTTTTTCACAACTTCCAATCAAGTTCAAAAAAATGGCCCGTAAGAAAACATTGCATCGATTTTAAACTGTCGAATAACTCTTGCAAACAGGTTCTTCTAGTTAGAGTCTTTGTAACAACACACACCAAACTAGCATGCCAAAAACTACCACTTTAAATAAAAACGCCAAAATGGCCCAACAAAGTCATACTGTCAAAAGTTTACAAAACTGAGCTCGCGGAAATAACCCTAGCCACAGCTGAGAGCATATCTACAAAATAAAAGAAAAGTCTTCTAATCCTTCTACACGCAAGCTCCAACTCACATCTTGCCATTTTCTCTAAACGAGCTCTCTATTACCTGCTTACCTGAAAAGGTATTAGTTTTGAAAAACGAGGGTTAGACCATGAGGTCTAGTGAGATTCCTCTTGCTACCAACACCACGCCACAATTATCAACTAAAGAGAGTTTATAAGCATTTATAAACGGTCACACTTATACCAGTTTAAGTACACACACAACACATATTAATGGCTCACACTTAGTCACGTACACGCATGTGACACGTGTTAGGGCACACACCCGCCCTTAGTGATCATATGAAACGAATTCATATATCCTGCATGGGACACACTCCCCATATATCCATATTAAGTCATCACATGCCCCGCACCTACTCATAATATAATTTACACACCTTGATCATGCATATTTAAAATAATGTAAATCATGCAATTCAATATATCGATACAAGTAATAAATTCGAGTATCGATAAAGCTTCAGTTTAGAAAGACTAACTTGAGGTCCATGCTAAATGTTCTCACTTGAAACTGCTATCCTTTATCCGTACCTACATTTACACCAACACACAAGAGTGGATAGATCACTCAACTACTCACGTAGGTACCGACCCTCTAAGCACTCTCTTTGGATTACTACAGACAACACAGAGTCCCGGGCACAAACAAATCCGGATTCCAGATTGCTTCCCGGACTCCCTCTTCCGGATTTCGATAACCACTTCCGGACTCTCTCTTTCGGTATCCGGTAACCACTTCCGAACTCCTTTCTTCCGGTATCCGGTACCACTCCCGGACTCCTCTCTTTCGGTATCCCCTTCCGGATTCCCAAAGGTTTCTGGATTGGGCGAGTTCCGGACAACCACTCCGGTTTCCGGATAAGTTCCGGATCCCACACTCCCTGACAACACAAATTTTCGGGAAACGAGTCCGACTTCCGGATCTTACTCGACTCCGGATAATCCCGACTTCCGGGCCTCATCCGGGAAAGTACTTGAGCGATTTTGCACACATAGGGTTTTATCGACCCACTCAGTCCGGCAATCCCCAACCAAAACCTCCTAACTTCCTTCTATTTTGGGTTTCCAAGCCAAACAAACAAGGAATCAATATCTCTGATATCAATGGAAGGTGATCAAATTTCCTTACCACATTGAAAGCAGTCGATTTCCCCCAGACTATCACACTTTCCTCTATAGTCCCACACTCAAAGCATTATTATGAAGAAACACCATTGCAAAATATGAAAACATACATTTCAGGAGAGGATGACTACCTTGAAGAAGAGGATACTCCACACACACTGGAAAATCTCGAATGTTTTGATTCCTTGATAATCCTTGCAAGAGGTTCCAATTGATTTCTCCAACCACCTCCAAAATGCTCACCAAATGAAATGAGAGGGTTTCCGGGGTTTTAACCCTAAACTTCTTATTCTCACATTTGCCACCAAAGTTGCATTCTTCAAAACCACACACCACATTATGCTTTAATTACAAAATAAACCCGGTTATTACAGTCTTGGTCTCCTGATGAATGTCAATTAAGCCATAAGCCGATCATTCTTATTGGTTAGTAGTATCTTATATTGATTAGAGACAATATTGAAGTGTTGTCCTAGTTAAAATAGTTAAATGATTTGGCATCCTCGTTAGAAAAATTTACATTATATTTTAACCTTTTTCTTGTTAACTATGGGTGTCTAATCCAACTTGTCTGTAACTTGACTAATCTCAAGGAACAACCAAGAAAATTTCCAATAATTTTATACAGGTCAAACTGAAGATCCCTAAAAACCTAAGTCTTATCACGGCTTATTAATTGGTTATAGGTCAATTTGGTATTAGAATAGGAAGACGAACTTCATTGCATTTTGCCTTTTTATTTTTATTTTTTTAAATTTATGAAGTATTTCAGTATTTAATAAACATTTAAACAATCAATTTGGGTTTTCTTATTGGTCCTTTTGGCAAATAAAATTTCTAATGATGGGCCTTGAAGCCCAAATGCTAAGACGCTTGGTAGAGCCTGCATTCACCAAGCTATTAAACCCTAACATGGATATGGGAACTCTTCTTCTTTACACTCGCACACACTAAACACACACAAAACCCTCGCCAAATATCTCGGCCGCCGTACCAGCAGTAGGAGCCTGAAAATGGAGACGGCCAGAACTGTGAAAGACGTTTCACCTCATGAGTTTGTCAAGGCCTACGCCGCTCACCTCAAGCGTTCCGGCAAGGTCTGTATCTTCTTTCTTTTCATATCTAATTGATCGAAGATCTTAACTTTATCTGATGTCATATCACCAAATTATTGTTTATTTCTTTTTCATTGCTGCTTATGCGTTGTTTGATGGACATGAATTGTTATACATTTGGTGAATGATCTACTTACGATTTTTATTCTGATTGATATTATTATATTGAGTTTGTTTCAGCCCTAAATTCATATGCAATTGTTCTTTTTTGCCGCTGGATTTGTCCTTTTTATTGTAATTTATGTTACGTTACCTGTTTTTGATTAGTCTATCTTCAGCATGCGTGTCTCTTTGAAAATGAAATATCCATGTCAAGCATAGGTGGTTTCTTATAGTGGTCGTTAGATGTTTTGAGCATTTAGGTTTTATTCGCTAGTATGGGTTTAGTGTGGACGAGTTATGCACAAACGTGGGCGTAAAACAAAAAAATTACACTGACGTGTTGAATTTTATATGTTGCAATTCCAATTTTCATGTTAGTTGGGGAAATAATCTGTCTGACTCGTTACCTCTTTTGGTTTAAAAAATACCCTGGTGTGTTGAATTTCACGGTGTATTTCCCACAGCTTAGTTTGGTTTGCCAACAGTTTCAGTGGATCCTCAAGTTAATTACACAACAAACTTTGTGTTCCATTCATGCAATTTTTTGTCTTTGTATTGCTATATGCAAGATGCATTCTTTTTCTTAAGTAGATTCTGCTGAGGCAATGCTGGAAAATGAGAAAGGGGGTGAAAATCTTTTGTGCATGTGGTATAGTTGGTGACTGGTTATGCAAGCAGCCAATTGAGTTTAGTAAACTTGTTCTATAGGGTTCATTAAATTTTGTCCTCAATGAATTTATTTGGAACAATTCTGATGAGAAATATCTTAGGAATGTGATATCAGTAAAGGAGAGACTCATCTATCTAACTACACATATTGATAGGTAGATAGTTGAATGTATGTTATTCAGGTGATTTTGATAACTGTTTTCATTTATACATGATGCCACTAATATTTTATATCTAATCAGCTGCATAAATTACTTGTCTTCAGAATCCAGGTGCATGATTTTGTTTTATTTTTGGGTATTTTGAGCCTGAGTTCTAAAACTAAAGTATTTGAAATTATTAGTCTAGTTGTCGACTACATTATGTGTATTTAGAGTTTATGCTCACACATCTTTCTGCTGCTATTTGTGACAGATGGAGCTTCCACATTGGACTGATATCGTCAAGACTGGTACATTCAAGGAGCTTGCACCATATGATCCTGATTGGTACTACAACAGAGCTGGTAAGCGTGTTTTATATTTCTTAACTTGCATGCTGGCTGATGTAGAACTAATTTTATCACAGCTGATCATTTATTTAAACTGTGTTGAAATGTTAGCATCCATGGCAAGGAAGATTTATTTGAGGGGAGGTCTTGGTGTTGGTGCTTTCCAGAGAATCTACGGTGGGAGCAAGAGGAATGGTAGTGCCCCACCCCATTTCTGCAAGAGCAGTGGTGGTGTTGCTCGCCACATTCTTCAACAGTTACAGACCATGAACATTGTTGACTTCGACGCAAAGGGGTAAGCATTTTCAACATGTGCTTTATTGTTTCGTTTGTCATTAATCAAAATTGAAACACTCAGAAGATTGTACCTTGTTCTCCCATGGTTGGTGCACATTAGACTGAGTGGGACAAAAATCTGGGATATGAGACAAGATTGGTGAAATTAAAACAGTTAAACCTAGCAAAATTCTTGCACCTGCCTAACTTACTCTCCTCCGTGCAGTCTCATTTAATCTTGTTGAGTCTGGTTTGTGTACCAATCACACCCTAATTAATGTCTAAAGGTCAAATGGAGAGTTGTTTTCTTAGTGTAAACTGATGGTAATTTCAGCCCCATAACCACTTTTGTGAGCACTCTTCTTAACGATATACTCTTTGATTTTGTGCACCAGTGGGAGGAAGATTACATCGAATGGACGAAGAGATCTTGACCAAGTTGCCGGAAGAATAGCGGCGGTTACCCCTTGAGAGATGTTGCAATGGAGGCGCGTTAAAATACAAGGTTATCCGTCTTGGACCAGAGTTAGTTTACTGGTAAATCCGTTTGCTGCTATGTTTCATCTGTGTTATTTTTGTCAGTTAGTTTTAAAGTTTGTCTTTGCTTTTTGACATTGCTTTTTCTACCCAGTAATCCCATTTCATGTACTGAGAGATTATGGTTTTGTTTCATGGTTTCTGATCTTTTATCTCCATATCTGGGCAATAAGCATGTTTTTGATCTATTGCACGCCTCATCTTGTCCAACAACTACTTATTTATTTTACGGTATATGTGGGTAAAAACCAAAGCAGGGTCTGAGTGCACCTCAAAATGTAAAATGGTTATTTTTCTAGTAAATAGAAAAACTGAGAAGTTAAAACTTGGTAGGGAGTTCTATTAGCATGAGGCTAACGCCAGAAATGATAAAATGACTATTAATTGTTCACTTTATTACAAATTTAAAAATATCAAATAAAACTTTATAATTTTTTTTATTTGTGAATCCACTGAATAAACCTAAAAACTGATGCTACACTCTTAAATGGTTCCATTAAGAGGCAACCTCTGAATCGTTCAGAGGTGAATCTTGTTTGGCAAAAAAAGTCTTAATGGTTCCAAAACCCTCTTAATGATTTAGCATCTTAGGCCACCCTTAACCATTCAGCACGCACATTGATTTCATTCTAAAACAAATACCAAACAATCATATTTTAGTTTGCACTATATCATAAAAGCCTCTTTTAACTATTTTGACCTCTTAATCGTTCAGCAACTGCCAAACAGCCCCTTAATTTTTTTATTTGAAATCTGCAAACTTGACTAGAATTTGTTTATGAATTTGAATTTTGAAAAACACAAGAATAGTACCGAACAAGAAAACACCGACAACACGGACCACTTTTTCTTGCCCCTATTGTGGCAGCCTGAAATTAATATGTGACTAATTACTGGTCGGAAGGTGTAACTTTTAATGCAATCTTATTAGTCATTTATTTAGTTAAATGACTAATTAAATTTTCAATTAATAAATATTAATTCAGTTACTTTCAAATAATATCTCACTGGTGCAATTGTAAAAACTGAAAAAGTTATTCTAATACTAATGTGTAAAAACTACTTTAATAGATGGTCGTTTTACTTGTTTCTAATTGAAAAATTGAAGAATCTGTTTCTGTTTAAAATAAACCGTAAATTAAAAAATAAATTTAAAGTTTGGGATTCAATCTGATTTAATATTCGATGTGAGATTGGGAGTAAAATTGTAATTTTGGTCGTTCAGATTCAGAACAGTTTTGAAGCAATCACTTTTCGTCTGATATTAAATCATGTAGAGTCTCTTAATCATTCTTCAATAAATCATTTAATATTTGTCAAATAACCCCTTATTACAGTTTTCATATTTTACAAAAGGTCTTAATACAATAAATGAACCGGCAAGTATTTCAAATATATCTTGCATTGCACGGGCACATGACTAGCTTAAAATTAAGCAGAATTGGGAGTGGGGAGTTGAGTGTAAAACTAGGCTGCATTTCTTGGACATGCCTAATTTGAATCAAATTGATACGGAACTGATTTTTTACACCAAACTTCAACCATCAAACCCAACAATATATATATATATATATATATATATATATTAAAAGTATTACATTTTATAACTGATGAATCCTGTAAATTTATTTATTCATTATTGATTGTTACTTCTAAAGTAACAAAAACACATATAAAATAACAAATTAATTATGAAACAAACGATTTTACGCAACCGTCGGCATTACTTTTAATATATATATATATATATATATATTAAAAGTATTACATTTTATAACTGATGAATCCTGTAAATTTATTTATTCATTATTGATTGTTACTTCTAAAGTAACAAAAACACATATAAAATAACAAATTAATTATGAAACAAACGATTTTACGCAACCGTCGGCATTACTTTTAATATATATATATATATATATTAAAAGTATTACATTTTATAACTGATGAATCCTGTAAATTTATTTATTCATTATTGATTGTTACTTCTAAAGTAACAAAAACACATATAAAATAACAAATTAATTATGAAACAAACGATTTTACGCAACCGTCGGCATTACTTTTAATATATATATATATATATTAAAAGTATTACATTTTATAACTGATGAATCCTGTAAATTTATTTATTCATTATTGATTGTTACTTCTAAAGTAACAAAAACACATATAAAATAACAAATTAATTATGAAACAAACGATTTTACGCAACCGTCGGCATTACTTTTAATATATATATATATATATATATATATATATATATATATATATATATATATATATTAAAAGTATTACATTTTATAACTGATGAATCCTGTAAATTTATTTATTCATTATTGATTGTTACTTCTAAAGTAACAAAAACACATATAAAATAACAAATTAATTATGAAACAAACGATTTTACGCAACCGTCGGCATTACTTTTAATATATATATATATATATATTAAAAGTATTACATTTTATAACTGATGAATCCTGTAAATTTATTTATTCATTATTGATTGTTACTTCTAAAGTAACAAAAACACATATAAAATAACAAATTAATTATGAAACAAACGATTTTACGCAACCGTCGGCATTACTTTTAATATATATATATATATATATATATATATATATATTAAAAGTATTACATTTTATAACTGATGAATCCTGTAAATTTATTTATTCATTATTGATTGTTACTTCTAAAGTAACAAAAACACATATAAAATAACAAATTAATTATGAAACAAACGATTTTACGCAACCGTCGGCATTACTTTTAATATATATATATATATATTAAAAGTATTACATTTTATAACTGATGAATCCTGTAAATTTATTTATTCATTATTGATTGTTACTTCTAAAGTAACAAAAACACATATAAAATAACAAATTAATTATGAAACAAACGATTTTACGCAACCGTCGGCATTACTTTTAATATATATATATATATATTAAAAGTATTACATTTTATAACTGATGAATCCTGTAAATTTATTTATTCATTATTGATTGTTACTTCTAAAGTAACAAAAACACATATAAAATAACAAATTAATTATGAAACAAACGATTTTACGCAACCGTCGGCATGTCCTTCAACCATGGATCCAATGGCTTCCCAATCGAGTAAACTATGAACCCAATCTCCCTCAACTCCTCAGCCTTCACCACATTCCTTCCATCGAACACGAACGCCGGTTTCATCATGTTATCATAAATCTTCTCATAATCCAGCTTCTTAAACTCGTCCCATTCCGTCAATATGCACAACCCGTGTGCACCCTTAGCCGCTGCGTACGCATCCCACTCCACGCTCACTTGCTTCACCGAACCCGGGCTCATTGGCTGCAGGTGCACCGGGTGGTCCCAGTCAAACTTGTTCATCGACAAGTCTCGCTGAATCTGATCTTCAGTCACCTGCGGATCGTATATGCTCAAACGAGCCTTGTCCCCTAATAACCCTTTGCACACGTCAATCGCCGGAGTTTCTCTTGTGTCACCCGTGTCTTTCTTGAACGCAAACCCCAAGATCGCAATCTTTTTGCCCGAAACCGTGTTGAACATTGATGTAATTATCCGGTTGACGAATCGCGATTTCTGGTAGTCGTTGACTTTGATCACTTGTTTCCAGTAGTTTGCGACTTCTGGTAAACCGTTGCATTCACAGATGTAGACGAGGTTGAGGATATCTTTTTGGAAACAAGATCCACCGAACCCGACACTTGCGTTCAGGAACTTGGGACCAATCCTGGTGTCCTTGCCTACAGCATGGGACACCTCTGCCACGTCAGCACCAGTGGCTTCACACAGCGCTGACATGGCGTTCACAGAGGATATCCTCTGTGCTAAAAAGGCATTGGCCGCCAGCTTTGAAAGCTCGGCCGACCAAAGATTCGTGCATATGATTCTCTCTTCGGGGACCCAATGGGCGTAAACGTCTTTTAACACTTGAATCGCTTTTTGCCCTTCTGGGGTTTCTCTCCCTCCGATTAACACGCGATCTGGGCCGAAAAGGTCTTCGATCGCGGTCCCTTCAGCAAGGAATTCGGGGTTGGAGAGGATCTGGTACTTGATTCCCTTGCTGTTATGGGTAAGGATCTTCTCAATGGCTTCAGCTGTTTTCACAGGGACCGTTGATTTCTCGACCACGATCTTGTCAGATTTTGACACGTCAGCGATCATCCGAGCTGCACTCTCCCAATACGTCAGATCGGCGGCTTTCCCAGCGCCGAGACCTCGGGTCTTTGTGGGAGTGTTTACCGACACAAATATGATATCGGCTTCAGCAACATGCTTTTCAACATCAGTGCTGAAAAACAGGTTTTTCCCTCTACATGACTTGACCACATCATCGAGCCCTGGTTCGTAGATTGGAAGCTGATCGCTGTTCCAGGCTGTAATCCGAGAGACTGATATATCGACCACAGCTACTTCAATCAAAGGACACTTGAGGGCAATAACTGCCATTGTTGGACCTCCAACATATCCAGCTCCAATGCAACAAATTTTCACCATTTTTTTTAGAAGAAATGCAGCCTAACAAAATGATAAACAAGGGATTTTGTTAACTCAACTCAGAGATCTCATATGGAATTTAACAAAATGCAGAATCTAGTTTTGTCATGAAAATTTGGAATGAACACAGAACAGAAAGCAGATTATAACCATTTCCTAAATTGGAATTACAGGTGTCATCTTTTTAAAGATTTCTTGAAATCACAGTAGAATTTACAGAAATTTGATTTTTTTTTTCCTTGAAAATTTGGAATGAAGACAGAATAGAAAGCAGATTATAGCAAACCATTTGCTAAACTGGAATCAAAGGTGTCATCTTTTTCAAGATTTCTTGAAATCACAGAGAATCCACATGAAATTTGATGGTTTCTTGAAAATTTGGAATGAACACAGAACAGAAAGCAAATTATAACAAACCATTTGCTAAATTGGAATCAAAGGTGTTATTTTTAACAAGATTTTCTTGAAATCACAGTAGAATCTAAATGAAATTTGACTTTTTTTTTCTTTGAAAATTTGGAATGAACACAGAACAGAACCATTTGCTAAACTGGAATCAGAGGTGCCATCTTTTTCAGGATTTCTTGAAATCAAAGCAGAACATCATGATTCAAATCTATAAAGGAAAGAATTTCTTATATACAAACAGAATAAATGACCTAAATGTGGCCATAAACTGCAAAATTTATAAGTTATAATGAAGAATTGAATCAAGAAATGAAGGTTTGGGATGTTCTGACCTTGTGGGAAAGAGGTTGCAGGGAAGAAAGAAAGAAACGAAACGAAACAGAGTTGTTGCAGAAGTGTTTTGGATTGCACAGAAGAGGAAAGAGGGGAAGACAGCTTTAAATACCCAAAATTATGAAGTTTTGGAAACCCAAAAATTAAGTAAAGTGTCAAACTCAGATTTAGAGACACAACATTCAACACGTTTCCAAAGGCACCTTTCAGTAAAGCTAACAAGGGAATTTTAACTGATTTCTACAAAAAATTATAAAAAAATGTTTTTTATATATTTTTATGACATTAAGGGTGCGTTTGGTACGTAGACATGATAGAACAGGACGAGACATGACATGACAGCTGTTCAACGTTTGGTAGACGATACTGGACATAACAGAACATATAACATTAGATAAAATACAATAAATAAAATTTAAAAAATGAATAAAATATAAAATAGAAACGTGTATTTGATGTTTTAGAAGAGAATTAGATTTTATTTTGAAGTTATATTGATAAAACATAAGTTTAAGTTTCAATTTAACGATGAAAACTGAAACAATATCTTAATTATTCCTTTTCATTTACCTTTTTTAACCTTAAATTTCTTGAGTTGACTTGAGTTTATAAAAGAAAATCAATGGATCATCATCTAACTTTTTGTCTCTTTTTTTGACTTTCCCACATGAATTTGAGTTGAAGACTTGAAGCCTTGCAGTTTTTTCATGAGACCGTTTAGGTTAGATGAAACATGGAACCCATTTCACATGAATCTTTTTTTTTTTTTTTATAGAAAGATTTATATTTTATATTTAAAATATAATTTCTACCAAAACCCCATTTCACATAATGATTCATTCTGACAACCCATCTCCTAGAAGTAACCAAAAAACGTGAAATTCTTAATGGTGAAAAAAGTACCCAAAAACATGGAACTTTAGCTTTCCTCATTCATGCCAAAAAGCCCATTTCACGAGAAAAAGAAATTTGCGAAACCCATGTTGCAAAAATGCTTAGACATTCGGATTGGGGACTTGCTTTTGATGCTAAAAACAAAGCTTCATGAAATAGAAAAAGATGGAACATGAATGAATGGTGGGAGCTAAAAGCTCAAGGATCTTTATTTCAAAGGAAGAAAAGGCCTAAACAGAGCTTTAGAGCATTTCCAACAGCTATGCTATATATTTTTTAAAATAGAGTATCAAAAGTTAAAATCTCTAAAAACACTTGCCTCCAACTCCAACAACTATTATATTTTAGAGATTGTAGTATTAATTAAAATATTAAAATAATCAATTCATTAATAAAATATTATTTCTCTCTCCTTAACATTTTAATTCAAATGTCTCTTATTGGTGGAAAGAATAAAATATTATTCCTCTTTCCTCTTTTCTCTAATTTTAGCATACAAGAAAATTTCTCCAAATTTGGAGATTTTTATCATGTCTCTCATATTTTCTCTATTTTAGCATACAAGATAGCATTGTTTTTGGAGCAAAATATTGCTAAAATCTCTATTTTTTCTATTTTAGCATAGCTGTTGGAGACGCTCTTACCCCTACAACACACAAAGAGATGATCAAGCTTCGGGTGATTTCGTATACTACATACATCAATATTAAATGTTTTTATATATTTTTAAACTGATATGTTAACTATTAGTTGATAAATTAATTTTGATTGGTAAATATTAAGCTAATAAGCTGAATAATAATATTAATAATATAACTGAAAATTATAAGAGATATTAATATAACATATAAAAAACATAATGTAAATAACTTTTGTTTGATAAAAATCTCAATAAATAAACTATTTGAAGTAACTTGTCAAAAAGGTAGCTTGTAAGATTGTTTATTCAAAAGAGTTTTGGGATTTATCTGTTCAAAAAAAGTTTAAGAATTTATATGGTTAAAAGGCTTTGGAAAAAAATTTAGCGATTTATTTGTTAAAAAGTTTAAGGACTTAATAATTTAAAATCAGATGGTTTGTTAGGTTTTTTTTTTAGATTTTTCTCAAATTTTTATCACATTAACTTGTTTTTACAAGTTACAAGAATGTATTTAACTGATTTTAAAAACTTTAAGGGTTTTATCATTTAAAAAAATAGTTTTAAGGACTTAATCATTTAAAACCAGATAATTTGTTGTTGTTTTTTCAAACTTTTTCCTTATTTTTATCACAATTTTCTAATCACACCCCTAATATTTAACTAGATATTAAATAAACTTAATTAATAATTACTTTGTCTTATTAAGTAGTATTTAATTATTAATTTGTAAATATCAAAATTAAGTATTTAACTATTATTTTTGGTGAATGTATCCCCTCAGTTTAGTTTTTACCACTTGATAATTTGATATCCTAATTACTAGGAGTTACATTGATGGCCTAACTCCTAAGGCCATCAATACCCTGTCCCTCTATCTTTCAAAGATTCAAGCTCCACATCAGCACCACATCAGTTTTTCTCCTAACCCTCACTCAATCCCTAAACACCCTTACCCCATTCCCTCAAACTCTTTTGCCACCTCATTTATTTTAATTCTTTTATTTATACATTTAATTATTTAACAAAATAAAAATATTTATATATTTTTTAATAAATAAAAATAAGATAAATAATAAAAATTAAAATTCATATCATTCATTAAAAATAAAAATTACAAAATAAATTTAAAAATCTACCCGTCGTCATTGTTGGGAACTTGGATACGCCAAATATGTTCGACCAAATCCGACCGAAGGTTATTATGAGTGTCCCGGTTTATGACTTCTCGAACATTTGCCGCGCGTTGTGTCTCACTGATTTGTCTTTCGATATCATCCGTGAAAAAGTCGTTTTCCACGTCACCACAAATAGCATGGTTTTCGTCTTCGAGTATCATATTGTGTAATATGACACAAGCGTACATAATGTTTGCCAATCTTGAGAGTTCCCATCCGCGTGCCGGGTTATGAAGTATATGCCAACGTGCTTTAAGCACGCCAAAAGCTCGTTCAACAACTCGTCGGTGTCTACGGATGATGATGATGCGGTTGGTGAACCGGGTTGTGGCGAATCCATATTGTTTAAAATATAGAGAATGGAAGAGTGTTTGAGAGAGTTTGAGAGGTGTGAAAAATAAGAGGTTGAGAGAATTTGAGAGAATTTGAGAGGTGTGAAAAATAAGAGGTTGAGAGAATTTTAGAGAGTTTGAGAGGTGTGAGAAATAAGAGGTTGAGGGTTAAATATATAGTGGGATTAAATTGAGAAAAAAATTTATTTATTTTTGTTTACAAAGAGCCGTTCAACGGCATTATTTTTAAAAATTAAATTAAAAATATTTTTTTTAATAACTCTTCGGGATGAATCGGGACCCCGAACCCGGAATCCATCCCGCCCCGCCATCCCCGCAAGGGCCGTAGCCCATTCCCACTGAGCCCGAAGGCATCCCGAGCCGGGTACGGATGGCCTAAGTATGACATAAAGGAGTACCCTTTGGGCCCTCCAAATTTATAATATAATAACCCCAACATTTTATTGTTTAATATACAATTCTATATGTAATTTAAAAGCCATCCTAGGACCCAATTGAATACTATCTACCCATCTATTTTTATAAATGCATTCATCCACTAAAATTTCTAAATAATCTTATTCTATTTATGAGGGACACAGATGTAAAAACATAAGAGCCAATTTGACTATTTATTGACATATTGAAAGTTTGATTAATATGTAGACAACTTTTCTAAACTCCAAAGCAAATCAATATATATATATATATATATATATATATATATATATATATAGAGGGAGCTTCAAATGTAAACATTTTTTTTATGTAAACCCATCTAGGTCATCCGATTTTTTGATCAACGGTTGAGAGATTTTTGAATTTAAAAAATAGGGAAAGGGTATTTTGGGAATAGTTTTTAAGTATTTAATTTTTGGAATCTATTAATTGATTTGAATTAATCTAATTATGGTTATTATCTCAATATTTCAATATCTCTCTCCCTCTCTCTCTCTCACAAAATTTCGGCCACCAATCTGTCTCTCTCTCTCCCCCTCTCTCTCTCACAAAATTCCGGCCACCATGATTCACAATCCGATCAGGAAACACCACAACACTTCCAAGTCGATCCAAACCAGACACTTCCGATCATCTCCGTCCTCGCACCGCCGTGACTTCGCAGCGCTACCTAACGACGTGTTGACTAAGATCGCCGCCAACTTCAGCCTCCCGAACCTACAGACAACTTCGTTAGTTTGCAAATCATGGCGAAACGGACTCCGGCCGTTGCGAGAAGCGATGCTGTTTCTGCGGTGGAGGAAACGGTTCAAGCATGGGCGGGAGATGTTTCATAGGAGACGTTTCATATGGGTTTCATTATTTTGGGTTTCATATCGATTATGCTTTTCATTATAATTCATGATTCTGGGTTTCATATCGATTTTCATCTACTAAAAAAATGTTTATGAAAAAAAATGTTTATGAAAAAAAATGTTTTTTTCTCCTATGAAACGTCTCCTATGAAACGTGAAAAAATTATGAAACTCGCCGCTTTCATATTGTTTTTCTCCTATGAAATGTGAAAGTTTCGAAAAAACGGTTTATGAAACTTAAAAAACTCGAACTTATGAAAAAATTGTTTACGAAAAAACTGTTATGAAACTCGAAAAAATTATGAAACTCGTCGGAATTTTGGAGGAGGTCGCCGGAGTGGGAGCAAGTCGCCGGATTGGAGATCGCCGGAGTAGGAGGAGGTCGCCGAAGTGTAGGTTGCCGGAGAGAGGGAGAGAGAGAGAGAGAGAGAGGAAGATAATTGAGAAAATTAAGAAAGTTTGTTAGTTGCTAAAATTATGGATATTCCTAAAATTACGAATTTGGAGAAAAAGACTCAAATACCCTTGGTTTCATTGTTTACATAAAAAAGAATGTTTACATTTGAATGAGCCTCTCTCTCTCTCTCTCTATATATATATATATATATATATATATATATATATAGGGGTGGTATCGGGTACAAACCAGTTAGTTTGTACAAACTCGTACAAACCATACCTAGCTTCATGATTTTGTAAATTTGGCTTCATGAATATATATATATATATATATATATATATATATATATATATATATATATTCATGAAGCCAAATTTACAAAATCATGAAGCTAGGTATGGTTTGTACGAGTTTGTACAAACTAACTGGTTTGTATTTGATACCCAGCATATATATATATATATATATAAAGGAAAATGTATTAGAGAGGGTGTATTTTTCTAGAAATTTGATTTATTTTAAATAAAAGTCATATATTAAATGTCTTCATTAAGTAATAAGACAATAAGTTAAAGTACTACAAAGTAGATTAGATAGAGTTACTGCTCGTAATATTCCTTGATGCCTCATAGCCATGATTAAAAACATTCGCACGATGGTCGATGACTCAATGCCTTAATTAGTATGAGTAAATCGCCTAACAGGATATTGGTATTTAGTTATTCGACGGTGATACACTATTATGGTAAATGGGATAATAATCTAATATGTGTTTAAAAATATTTTATAAATATAGGTACAAATGTGATTTTCGTTGTGAATCAGAAGACGAACGAGAGCATGACATGCATCTCCATTTGTCATGAATAATGTATGTGAATTTTTTACAACATTCATTATGAATATATCTCGCGAATGTCCGAGACACATACTGTTGGGTCATCACAGATTTGAAGTTGACTCAATTAAACCCTCTTAGATACTTAGAATGTTTTTGGATTCTTTTGTGTAACTTGTACTCTTATACCAATTGTTCGGTGAAGTCGAAGATCAACCGAAACCAAGTGCGAAGACTATCTCATTGCGGAAGTGAGAAAATCGGCATCAAGTTTCTACAAGTTACATCACCACCGATATGCTTGTGCTATCGGTGGACACACATCACCGAATTGAAGAAATTCGGTGAGGAGTCCAAGAAGACTTCCACCGATATGTGTTCAGAAATCGGTGGGAGTTCAAGAAGACTGTACCGAAATATTAAAACACTTCGGTGAAACTCTCTCCTTTCTAAAGAAGTGAGATTTTGAATTGGTGCAGTTTTCAATACAGGAGGTCGGTAGCCTTATTCTCTGTAGACAAAAGAGAAGATCATTTATTATGAGACAATATCCTATTGTCAGATAAAAGTGGCATTTTGTCATTTTATCTATTCTCAGATAAGGTCTTTTTCTGGTACGACTGTCCTCTTGGTTCCTTGGATAAGTTAAAAAGGAGATATCAGCTTTTCAGAAGTCAACCTCTACAATGAATGGAAGAGTGACAAGTGTCCCATGCATTAAATGATGCATGGTCTATAAATAGAGGTGAAGACTCTCCATGCAAATAACGCTTCTGAAGATTACTAAGTGCAAGCTCCTTTCTTACTGAAACTGCATCTTGTGTCTAAGTGTCCAATTTGTTCTAAGTGTTTTTCAGTTTACTTTGTGTTAGATTGTTAGAATAGTTTAACTGTTCTTTTCCGCAACAATCTTTTGTTTTCTATGTGTAATTCTTATTGAAAGATTTTCAATATATTGAATTAAAACTTGTGAAAAATCTGAGTATTGTATTCAACCCCCCTTCTACAATACTTGTTGAGCCATTTTGGGACCAACAAGTGGTATCAGAGCGGAAAGTTTAATTCATAAACTTGATCCGCAATGGCTGCCTCATTTTCATCCCTAACTGTTGAAAACACTGGTCAAAACAATTTTGCTGAAAATGGTTCCATTTCAAAACCTCCCAAGTTTAATCCTAACAACTTTTCTCTATGGAAAAGCCGTATGATGCTGTTTATGGAAGGAGTGGATACTAGATATCCAGCCATTCTCAAGGAGGGACCTATCATCCCGAGAGTTTGGGCTCGCTATGAAAAGCAGAGGCCGGGTAAGGAAACAGTTGATAAGTCAAGTGACTCTGATGATTCTGAACCCTCCGATATAGAGAAAGCAAAGACTACTGGTCGTTACATTCTCAAAAATCCAAAGGAATATACTGATGAGGAAAAACGATTGGTGTCTCTGGATTCTCGGCTTAGAGCAATCATTGCTCTCTCACTTCCTGATGAAGTCTATCACTCTCTTGTTAATTTCGGTACTTCTAAAGAGATGTGGACTACTTTGTATGTACTTTATGAGGGTACAGAGGAAGTAAAGAAAAGCAAAAAGATTGGCCTCATTCGAAAATATGAGCTCTTTGCCTATGAAAAGGGAGAATCTCTTCCAAGCTTTTATAACCGTTTCAACTCTCTCTTAAATGATTTAAAGTTACTAGGTAGAGTTTATGATAATGAGGAAGTTCTATGCAAGTTTATGGATTGTCTTCCTGACTTTTGGGAAAACATTTGCACTTGCATTAAAACTACCAAGGATTTGGAATACATGCCTTTAACTGTTTTGTATGGAACTCTGTTCAACTTTGAACATACCAAGCTTCATAGGAAAACCATCTTCAAAGAGATAAAAAGCTCTTCAATAGCTCTTATCTGTGAAAGTTCCAAGAAAAGTCAAAATGTTCCTTGTATCACATATCCCTCATCAGACTCTGACACCGAAAATCAGAACAACCGTTCTCACCAAACGGAGGCATATCTGAGTGATGCCGATGATGAAGGTGATGAAATTTCGGTAGACCGAATGTCTGATGAAATGGCTATGATGGCCGGTTTTAAAAATAAATCTCGAAATTTCAACAAACCCAGAAGTTTCAGAAAACCATCCTTTACAAAAATGTCTTCTTCTGATAAGACAAATGAAAAATGTTTCAACTGTGGTAAGAAAGGACACTTTGCTGCTGAGTGCAGAAACAAGCGTGTGTCAAAAGTCAATTCTACGTCCTCTGACAAATATCCTTCCAAATTTGAGAAATCCAAAGATAAATCATATTTCAAAAAGGATTCTCAATCCTCCTCACTCTCTCATCAGGAACGTGCTGAAAAGTACAAAGCTAAGTACAAGAAGGAAAAGGAAAGAAATGAAGGATCTCAAAGGAAAGGAAAAGGATTAATGGCTGAGGCTCATGACTGGGAAGAAGAAGAAACCTCTGACAGTGATTCTCAAAATATGTGCTTTATGGCCATATCAGAAGAGGTGAAAGAAGAAAAGGCAAAGTCTCCAATGGCATTAGTTTCAACTGAATGCTCATCATCATACTCTCAGGTACATCCCTTCAATGACATGACTGATATTGAAAAGATAAATGCTTATGAGTCTTTAACTCAAGATTTTTTCAATGTCAAAGAAAGCAAGAAAAGAAAATCTGCTCAAGTTAAAAATCTTAAATCTCAACTTGAATCTTTCATGTGTCAACTTGGAAAGTTTGAGATAATCAAAACTGAGCTTGAAAATCTAAAAGTCATAAATCATGAAATTGAAAAGGAGAAGAATAAACTGTTCAAGAAGTTAAAGAAAGAACAGGAAATTGTCAGAAAATGGACAAATTCCTCAAGGAATCTTGAACAGATCTTTCAAGACCAAATCGGTGGTAATAACAAGTTTGGGTTAGGATATGAAAAATCCATGCTTGAAAAATCTTCCCATGCACTTGTTCCCATCACCGATACATGGGATGATGACTCTGAGTCAAACTCTTGTGATTCAATTTCTTTAAATTCTGCTGATCTTAGTGAAGCCTTAAAATATGGAATGTTTTTAAAAGCCAAAGAATCTTCATCTGATCAAACCCATAAAGTGCAAAATTTGAAGGATACTGTTAAACCCATTCATGATGTGTTCAAAGATTTAACCATTGATAACAACTCTTCAAATCTTTCAAAATCTCAAGCTTTCAAAGAAAAACACACCATGGAAAAATCCTTCACCGATTTTGTCCAAAAGGGAAAGACCGAAGTTTTCTCAAGAAAGACCCCTGACCATGCTTCAACCTCAAGAACCGAACTTTTTAGAGGTCCTCGCAATCCCCTTTTCGGTCCAAAGATTAATATTGATATAATTGGAAAGGAAAAAGGAAAGGAACAAAAACCCAAAAGAACTTTCATCTACCGAAAATGTTACAATTGTGGTGATACCTTTCATCTTGCTAAGGACTGCCCAAGGGAAAGAATCGACAGATCCAAACCCAAGGTCTCTCACATTTCTAACCCAAAAGGACCCATTACCAAATGGGTACCTAAGAACTGACTTGATGTTGTCTGCAGGTTTTTGAGCACCAACAAGTTTGGTATTTAGATAGCGGGTGCTCACGTCACATGACTGGAAACAAACATCTTCTTGTAAACTATGTGTCAGAAAAGGGTCATTCTGTAACCTTTGGGGACAACTCCATAGGTCACACTAAAGGGTATGGAACTCTCACGAATGGAACCCTCACCTTCAATAAAGTGGCATTTGTTGAAGGTCTCATGCACAACCTCCTTAGTATTAGCCAACTATGTGATCTTGGATACAAAGTTATCTTTGAACTGCGTATCTGTACTGTTGTTGACAAGAATATGAAGGTTGTCCTCTCTGGAAGAAGGCTAGATAATGTGTATATCATTGATATGAGTCAAAACAACTCTTCAAATGGCTGCTTCGTGTCTGACGATACAGTCAAAAGAAACTGGCTGTGGCATAAACGTTTGTCTCATCTTAACTTCAAAACCCTTCATAAGTTATCAAACAAAGAACTGGTGACTGGCATGCCTAAGTTGAACTTCGTCAAAGAAAAGCTGTGTGATGCATGTGAAAAAGGGACCAAATCTTCTTTCAAAACCAAGCAATGCTCTTCCATCAATCTCCCACTTCAGATGCTGCATATGGATCTATGTGGACCAGTCAGCACTCCCAGTCTAGGAGGAAGAAGGTACATTCTTGTTATTGTTGATGAATTCTCTAGATATACTTGGGTGTCTTTTATCAGGTACAAAAGTGATGCAACTGAAGAAATCATCAACTTTGTCAAAAAGAATGAAATTCTGAATGGCCAGCTTGTCAGATCTGTAAGAAGTGACAATGGCACTGAATTCAGAAACAGTGGTTTAGAAGACTTCTTCAATGAGAAGGGAATCTCTCAAAACTTCTCTGCTGTCAGAACTCCACAACAAAATGGTGTTGTGGAAAGAAGAAACAAAACTCTTTGTGAAGCAGCAAGGTCTATGTTGAGTGAAGCAAAACTGCCAACCTATTTTTGGGCCGAAGCTGTCAACACTGCCTGTTTCACTCAAAACAGGTCGGTGATAACAAAAAGACATGAGAAAACCCGTATGAAGTCTTTCATGGAAGAAAACCAAACATTGGTTTCCTTCATGTCTTTGACTGTGTGTGCTTTATCCCAAATGACAGGGAAAATCTTGGGAAATTTGATCCCAAGGCAGATGAAGGAATCTTTGTGGGATATTCCTTGACTTCCAAAGCCTACCGAGTTTACAATCTTCGGAGAGAATGCATTGATGAATCTATCTATGTAAAGTGTGATGATTCAAGATCATCTTCCTTGACAAATGATGATGAAGAACTACATCGATGGATATCATCATGCATTGGGGATTCTCCCATTTCAACCTCCACCGATCCACCTTGTACTCAAAATATTTCCTCTGTTCCAAACAATCAAGTTGGGTCATCTTCTTTATCACCTGAAACCCTCTCTGCCGAAATTGCCCCCACCGAACCCTATCCATCATCCACCGAAATTAACCCCATCACCGAACCTCTTCCTGCCAATAATCCCTCTGACGACCCACCTTCATCACACCCTGCCAACACTCCAGCCCCGAACTTCCCTTCCACTTCAATTATTCCTTCACCGATGCCCCCTGCTCTTAAATGGACCAAAGATCATCCCATTGATCAAATCATCGGTGATCAGCAAGCTGGTGTTCAAACAAGGAGAGGTACCAGCAACATCTGTCTCTATGTGAATTTCCTATCTCTTGTTGAACCTAAAAAGATTGAAGAAGCCCTAAGTGACCCATGTTGGGTTTCGGCCATGCAAGAAGAACTCTCCCAATTTCAAAGAAACAAAGTCTGGAGACTTGTGCCTAAACCTTCAAGGAAAACAATCATCGGCACAAAATGGGTCTTCAGAAACAAAATGGATGAAGATGGTACTGTCATCAGAAACAAAGCCAGACTCGTAGCTCAAGGCTACCGACAGGAAGAGGGCATTGATTATGATGAAACATTTGCTCTTGTTGCCAGACTTGAAGCTATCAGGATCTTTCTTGTTGCCAGACTTGAAGAAGCCCTAATCTCATTCTTGTTCAAATCTATGTGGATGACATTATTTTCGGTGCCACCGATGAGTCTCTGTGTGATGACTTTGCCTCTCTCATGAAAAGTGAATATGAGATGAGCATGATGGGGGAACTAACTTTTTTCTTAGGTCTTCAAGTGAAGCAAATTTCAGAATGAATTTTCATAAACCAAAGCAAGTACATTAAAGATCTTCTGAAGAAATTTGGCTTTGAAAACTCCTCTCCCATGAAAATTCCCATGGCACCACCTTTGAAACTTGATACCGATTTAAATGGTGAATCTGTGGATGTTACCCATTATAGAGGCATGATTGGTTATTTGCTTTATTTAACTGCTAGCAGACCAAATATCATGTTTGCTACTTGTCTGTGTGCCCGTTATCAAGCAAATCTAAAGAAATCTCATTTGGATGCTGTGAAACGGATTTTCAGGTATCTAAAGGGTACCATGCATCTGGGTCTTTGGTATCCTAAAGACTCAGGTTTTGAACTGATAGGATATTCAGATTCTGACTTTGCAGGTTCTAAAAATGATAGAAAAAGCACAACAGGCAGTTGTCAATTCCTTCGTGGAAAACTGGTAAGCTGGTCCAGCAAAAAGCAAAATTCAGTCTCAACATCCACTGCCGAGGCTGAATATGTTGCTGCTGGAAGTTGCTGCGCACAGATTCTATGGATGAAAAACCAGTTGAGAGACTACAATCAGTTCTACTCCAAGATACCTATCCTATGTGATAATTCAAGTGCAATTGCAATTGCAAACAATCCTGTTCTTCACTCAAGGTCCAAACACATCGATATCCGATATCATTTCATCAGGGACCATATCTCCAAAGGTGACATTGAGCTGCATTTTATTCCAACTAATCTTCAGCTTGCAGATTTGTTTACTAAACCTCTGGATGAGGCCAGATTCACCTTCCTCATCGGTGAACTTGGCATGTTATACTTAGAATAGGTTCAAAAAAAAAAACAAAAAAAAAAACCTTTCGGTCTAATAACTTTCGGTGGCAACAAGATCCTTTTTCGGCATGAGCATCTTCAGTGATCTTTTCGATGATCAGATAATTCTCGGTGGAACCAAGATCCACTTTCGGCATAAATACCCCAAGTGATCCTTTCGGTGACTCACCTCTCGGTGGATCTCCTCGGTGCGCATATCTGTCCTCTTCGGTGTCTCAACGCCTCGGTGGATCTCTTCGGTAAGCAAATCCTCACCGATTCCATCTCGGCATATCCTTCACCACCGATGCCCACCGATAATCTCTTCATATTCCTCACCGATGTCCACCGAAATTCAATCCTATCCACTTGTCACCCCTATAACCCTAGCCTGTCAGACCCTTCATCTTCCCGTTTCGTGAAACGGCTTCCTGACCACGAATTCCAAAGTGGTCATGATTGCCTTTTTATTCTATTTAATTCTTTTTTATTTTATTTTATTTTCTTTAAACCGTTCCCCCCATTTTTCGAAAACCTTATATATACTCAACCCTTCTCTTTCTTTTTTCCTTTACGTCTCCTTCATCTTCTTATTCGTTCTCTCTCTCTATAACCTGCACCCTAATCCTTCTTCGAGCTCGATCATCAATGGCGTCCTCAAATAACACCCCTACGTGTTTTGCTGATCTCAAGTTCAACCCATGCAATCACGTTGCCAGATTTGAGCCCGACCCCTCTCACCCAGAGTTTAACCATGTAATCAAGTTCTTCACTCGCTCTCCCCTTCTTCATGCCTTCTCTTGTAATCCCAAAATGAGCAAAATGCTCATTGGGAAATTCTGGCTTACCTGGGTGTATGACTCCTCAAATGATGCGATTCACGCATCCATCCTTTCTGAAGACGAGGGTGATCATGACCTCACCTTTGGGGTCGATGATGTTCGCACTGCACTTAAAATCGATGCTTTCGATCCCTATGACGAATGGCATTCAGATACCGTTCTCGAAGATGTCCTCAGTACAACAGGTTACGTGGTCGATGACAACTCCAAAAGCTCCAAAGGTCCTGGAACTCTTCTTCGGAGTCACATGGGTGGTGTATGGAACTTCTTCTTTGCCCATGTGATCAACTGCCTATCCCGAAAGACGAGCGGCCACGATCAATCCCCTTCATACATCACCAAACTTGCCCATGCCTTAATCTTTCAACGCCGAGTGGATTTCGCCCAGTACTTCTTCACCGAATTAGTGGAAGTGATCTCCCATCCAAAGAAGTGCCATGTTGCCTACCCCCGATTTATCTCTATGATCATCCATCACAAACTTGGCAAAGCTCTGGACAAAGACCGCAAGTCTCACACTCCCCGATTCACCTATGACTGGTCTCCCCCGATCGTCGGCAGCAAGACTCTCAACGTCGGTGTTCTCGACACCGATCGTCCTTTACGCCGAGGTATGATCACTTTAGCCATCTCTCCAGAACTTCAATGGGGTGATTCTGAAATTCCAGGGTTTCAACACCCCGATATCCCCGAGGTCCTTCCTGCTGTTGTGACCTCCTCCCCACGTCCCATAGTAAAGTCGGTCGACGCGAAGAAGAAATCGGCCACCGACACCTCCGCCGCTGCTTCCAGGACCATGACACCGATTAACCCGTCGGTGGCTTCCCCGGTCCAAAAACCTTCTAAGCGGAGGCACTCTTCGTCCCCCCCGAAGATTCGTCTAAAGAGATCTCGAGGAAATGTCCGTGAGCCATCCCCTTCCAAATCATTTTTGTTCACCACCGACCATTTGATTATCCCTAAGGCATCCCTAAATTTACCTCCTCCAACTCGTTCCTTGAGTGAACACGCAGACTCTCCCATCGAAAGTCTAGACTCTCCCTCCGAAAGTCTGGACCATGCACTTCACGGCCTTTTACCCGGTCACTTCTTGATCGATGATGATGCACAACCCGATCAGGGTTCCCCCCATTAGATCCCCCCCATGATTTCTTTGCAGGACTCTTTGACGACACTGGTTCTCCCCGAACCTCCCCGTCGGTCGGAGCAATCCCCATTGAGTCCTCATCCCCCTCACCGACAGAGTCACCTTTGAACCAGACTTCTCCCTGAAGTTCCCCCCTGGTTCAAACTCCCCAAAGATCGCCTACGCCACACCGATCACCCTCCCCGGGTCAGAATTCACCCCGACGAGCTCCCACTCCGCCACCGAGACCACTATTCCTCGATGAAATGCTGTATCCCGGCAACATTCCTATTTCGGCGGAGGATCCCCATCGCATCCGCTACATAGTTACTGGGGATGTCGGGGGTGACACCACTGTTCAAGCACCCTCTTTGATTGAAGACTTACAAGAAAGTGCTCGACAATGTCGGCTTGTCGGCACCCAATTTGAATCTTTCAAACGGGCCACTCTTGCAATGATTGCCATGACGAGTTCCCGAATGTCCACTATCGAATCTCGCCTGCCGCAGACTCTTTCAGATACTATTGCCGATGCTATACGGCCCCTTACCACCGACATCAACTCTTTGGTTTCCAGGGTGGAATCTTTGTCCAGATCTCATGGGGATCTTGCCTTCTCCTTTGGTGCTTTCAAGGCATCCTCCATCGTCAAAGACTCTGAACTTCAGAAGATGCTTCAAGAAACTAAGTCTCATCAGGACTTCAGCCAGACCACTGCCGACTCACTTCGTGACATTCATGCCACACTTCAAGAATTCGGCCAACTGGAGATGGATCTCGGTGACTTCACCATGGTTTCTGAAGAGGTACCGAAACAACTCTCTTTTCTTCATAAGAAATTCGACTACGTTTTCAGACAGCTGGGTATGAAGATTCTGGCTGGTGCTGAGGGGGAGAAAAAGACAACCCAACCCAAGTTGCCATCTCTTAAACATTCGGTCATCCCCAAGCCTCCATCTTCCACCGATGACATTCCTGAAAGCACCAAAACTCACGCTGAAACCGCCGACACTGAGGGGGAGCAACTCTCTAAAGAAAAAGAGTTGGACTTGGAAGACAAAGCAACTACTGAGGGGGAGAAACTTTCTGCGGCCGAAACAGACAAGGAAAAGAAACGTCTTACTGCCGAACAATTGGCCGAACAGGAAAGAATAGAGAAAGAAAGGATGAAGTATGGGACTCGTCCCACCGATGCAGACAAACTCAAACTTAAACCTCCTTCATCACATCTGCAGGAACCCAATCTCGGACTGACTCCTCAAGAAATTGAGGAAGCCAGATTAGCCCAAAAAGCCCTTGATGATTCCAAGGCCCTCTCTTTAAAAGTTGCAGAGGAAGAAGCCAAGAAAGCCAAGTCCACCGGCGCCGTGTCGGCACAGAAATCGGTGCCGAGTGAATTTGAACAAGAGAGAAATGAAGAAGTGAGATGGTACAAGAAGAAGATGCACCACCGATCCGACAGAACCCCGATCTCAGGTGTCAAGATCGCAACCTCCAGAGCCAACCCAAAAGACATCTGCCTTATCATTGATCGGGAAGATGGCTCTTTGAAAAGTGTGAGAGACTACCAACTCAAAACTTACGGTCTCCCCGAATGGTACGAGATCTCTCGACACTTGGCCAAAAATCCAAACCCAAAGAAGGACATCTTTGTCAAATACATTGATGGTCTAATGGCAAAGATGAAGGAGATCAAAAAGAAGTATAGCATCGTGCTGACCACCGATGAAAGATCGAAACTGCAATCCTTGAAGGAAGAAGTGCTCCTTCCCAGAGTTCAGAATCCTCCCGACACTGTCTTCAAGGATATGGCAAAGGAAGGAAAGATACCGAATGTAAGTAACTTAAATCTTTCCCTTCCCACTTCGGCATCATATCCCACAACAACTCTGGGCCTGTCACCGATTCCAGGACTGTATTTCAACGATGGTTTCGGCAAACGAGCCTTCTTCAGATTCTCTCAAATCTCAGCTTCCGACACCATGTTTCTTGAAGGCCTCCACAACTTGTTCCCTCACATCCCCGACGCTCAACCCTACTACCGAATCCTAATGGATGAGATCAAGCGCCGACAATCATCAAAGAAGTAGGTTTTTCATTTACCTTTCGGTAGTTTTTGATAATCTTTTGCTTCCTTACTTCACCGATGTATGAGAATGACTTATAAAATTCAAGTGCTTCTCTTGTTTATATGTAGCTGTACATACCTTTATTTTCTTGATTTATATATACTGTATAGATATACTCAAAGAAACATAGTTAAAAAAAAACCAAAAAGAAAGGTCTATGTGAAAAGAACCCAAAAGAGTAAAAAGGGTCAAAATGCACTTATTTTCATTTGCTCTTTAACATTCTAAGGATAACGATCAAATTCAAATAGGGGGAGATTGTTGGGTCATCACAGATTTGAAGTTGACTCAATTAAACCCTCTTAGATACTTAGAATGTTTTTGGATTCTTTTGTGTAACTTGTACTCTTATACCAATTGTTCGGTGAAGTCGAAGATCAACCGAAACCAAGTGCGAAGACTATCTCATTGCGGAAGTGAGAAAATCGGCAGCAAGTTTCTACAAGTTACATCACCACCGATATGCTTGTGCTATCGGTGGACACACAACACCGAATTGAAGAAATTCGGTGAGGAGTCCAAGAAGACTTCCACCGATATGTGTTCGAAAATCGGTGGGAGTTCAAGAAGACTGTACCGAAATATTAAAACACTTCGGTGAAACTCTCTCCTTTCTAAAGAAGTGAGATTTTGAATTGGTGCAGTTTTCAATACAGGAGGTCGGTAGCCTTATTCTCTATAGACAAAAGAGAAGATCATTTATTATGAGACAATATGATAGAATTTATATAAACCCTAAACCGGATCTTTAAGCTCAAGAATGATTAGTTCTAGATCATGGAATAAACATATACAAATCACAACATGAACAGCGGAATTAAACGACATATTTGTATAGCTAACAAGGTTCATTAATTTAAACATACTGATTACATACTCACGCCCCAATTTGTTGACCTAAGTTATCAACAAACGAATACTTCTTCTCAAGTATTAGGATTAAGAACCTTGGGGCTCATGCACACACATCTACACGTTTTTGTTTAAACGTGGGTTTCAAGAACGTCTAATTCTATATCTCTAGGTTTCTTTATATACTAGAAACCTAGATAAACTAGAAACTAGATAAATACCAATCCTAGATAAACTAGGAATCCTAGATAAACTAGAATTTACAAGGATAACTATAAAATAAACATATTACAATTCGAACCCTTGTAAGTTGAAGTTTTGACACATCAAATCTATATGAAATATTCCTAACACAATATCCTATTGTCAGATAAAAGTGGCATTTTGTCATTTTATCTATTCTCAGATAAGGTCTTTTTCTGGTACGACTGTCCTCCTGGTTCCTTGGATAAGTTAAAAAGGAGATATCAGCTTTTCAGAAGTCAACCTCTACAATGAATGGAAGAGTGACAAGTGTCCCATGCATTAAATGATGCATGGTCTATAAATAGAGGTGAAGACTCTCCATGCAAATAACGCTTCTGAAGATTACTAAGTGCAAGCTCCTTTCTTACTGAAACTGCATCTTGTGTCTAAGTGTCCAATTTGTTCTAAGTGTTTTTCAGTTTACTTTGTGTTAGATTGTTAGAATAGTTTAACTGTTCTTTTCCGCAACAATCTTTTGTTTTCTATGTGTAATTCTTATTGAAAGATTTTCAATATATTGAATTAAAACTTGTGAAAAATCTGAGTATTGTATTCAACCCCCCCTTCTACAATACTTGTTGAGCCATTTTGGGACCAACAAGTGGTATCAGAGCGGAAAGTTTAATTCATAAACTTGATCCGCAATGGCTGCCTCATCTTCATCCCTAACTGTTGAAAACACTGGTCAAAACAATTTTGCTGAAAATGGTTCCATTTCAAAACCTCCCAAGTTTAATCCTAACAACTTTTCTCTATGGAAAAGCCGTATGATGCTGTTTATGGAAGGAGTGGATACTAGATATCCAACCATTCTCAAGGAGGGACCTATCATCCCGAGAGTTTGGGCTCGCTATGAAAAGCAGAGGCCGGGTAAGGAAACAGTTGATAAGTCAAGTGACTCTGATGATTCTGAACCCTCCGAAAAGCTGATTTGTTCCCACAAAAATGGTGGGTTATACCCAAATTGTGCCACATGTTCCATAGCAAAAAATAGTCCGCGATAGATAAATTTAACTTTTTACAGGTATGGATTTATAACTTCAATAAAAAATTGGTTTGTTTTATTATTTCAAGATAAATTGTCCGCGATACCAAATTGGTTTGTTTTATATGAATGCGGACCAACTTTTTTAAGTACAGATTTGGATATAATCCGCGATCGAGGGAACAAATCACAGATTTTTTGACTTTTTTATTTTAATCCGCGATCGAGGGTCAAATCACGGGAGAAATTGGTATTTTTGTAAACCGGGAGAGAGATGGGTATTTCTGTAACACAAATACGAACTTGGTCCATTTTAATTAATTTCTCAAATAACTATTTGAGTCAATTTTCCTTTAAATAATAGATACATGTCAAAGGCTAAGACCATCCACACACCTGCAAGACCATACTCCTTTCTAAAGTGCCACATCAGCTTTGCAATAACACATTCTACACACATGCAAGACCAAACTTCTTTCTAAACTAATAAATTATAATATAAATAATATAGATAAATATAATATAACTAATAAATTAATTATAAAATATAGATAACTAAATATAAAAAGAAGAATGTGAGAAGAAAAAAGAAGAACATCGAAAACAAAAGTTGGCAATTAAATTAATGGAAATGGATACATCAACAATGACTCCGGCACAACGAAGTTTGTACGAAAAACAAATTCACATGCTTTTAAACGAATGATGATGTAATATTTATGTTGTATTTACTTATGTAATTTTTTTATGTGTGTGTACGTTTATCTATTAGTATTTGTATTTTCATAATATTTATATTAATGTACTCTTAATTTAGTAGTTTAAATAAAAAACATTGCATAAAAATAACATTTTTTAAATAAAGCGTGGGTAAGAAATTTTAATAAAAATATTAAAAAAAAATAATGTTCAAATAAACTAATAAATGAATTAAATTTAATAACATATTAATAATTAATGTTTAAATAAACAACAAACAAATTAATTAAATTAAAAAATGTTATTGTTTAATATATTTATTTTGTGAAAGATCTTTCTATTTTAGAAAGATGAGGTTGGTCTTGCAAGGCCTTGCAAGCCACATGACATGTCATGTCATCTTGCAAGACTTGTGTGAATGCTCTAAATTGTTAGTTTAAAATGCAACCATCAATTCATATAATAATTTTAAATCGTTACGTGATAAAAATCTGATAGACAAGAAAGCGAAAGTCTATATCATTCGTTAAACATATAATTTATTATTGTACATCGAGAATTCTTGAATCCTAAATTTATGAAAACATAATACTCATTTCGTTCGAATAAGTGTTGTTAGACAACCTAGGGGGGGGGGTAAGGTTGTATTTAAATAATTTACTTTCAAAAATTCTTTTATAAAAAATATCTTAATAATGTAAATACAACAGAGTATATGAAAACACAACAGATACGTATAAATACAGGATAGATAAATATAGTAAATAAAGCAGAGTATAAATGCAATGAATATACAATAATTATATAAACAGATATAATTAAATGCACAGCGGAATAAATAAAGAGATAAAGGTTAGAGATACTTGACACGGAGATTTACTGATTTACCACCAACTGTGATAAACCAGCAGCCGAGACACTTCTCGACACGATCCAATAAATGTATTCTTTACGGTAGAACACAAACCAAATACAAAGGAATTTGTAATAGTTTCTCAAGCCTCTGCTATGAGATAAACAGGATCACACACCCGTTATTCAAATACTTACAAGAGGAGTATAACTCACAATGGGTAATCACTCTTGTATAATAATCACTTGGATATTTTATAAAAAAGGTTTTATAAAATATATATATTAATTAGATGAGAGAGCTGAGAGTTTGGTTGCTGCTTGTTGTGTTGTGCTATTTTTGTTTTTCTTCTTCATCACCAGCATGCATGTATATATATCAGCATCTCCAACGGATATGTGCATTCGCGGTATACCGCCAAATGCACGCGGTATACCGTGCAGTAAAAGTACACTGACACTCCAACGGCTCTCATGCAAAGTTGACTGGAATACGTACCCGCGGTATACCGGCTAGGACTCGCGGTATACCGGCGTCAGAAAAAGAACTTCCAACCAATCAGAGACAAACACCACGCCTGCCGCGGTATACCGGCTGAACACCCGCGGTATACCGGCCAATATGTACCCGCGGTATACCGGGCATTCTCCACGGTATACCGGCGTCAGAATAGACACCTTCCAGGACGCAACCAATCTTGCTGGATCTTCTCAATAAACCTTATTTAATTAAAATCAATTATAGGGTTTTTAGAAATATCCAAGTGGTATATTATTTTAGGGTATTTATCATTATAAATTATAAACACTAATGACAACGAAAATCTTCCGTTTTGAACTCTTCAGATAAAATCTTCGTGTTCTTCAAGAACTGTACACTTGGATTGGATTGTTAGATAAACAATAATACGGTGTGTTTGTAATCATCAAAATAAATATATATAAATATATAGAGATGTGGTACACTTGCACCAACAATCTCCCCCTTTTTTATGATGACAAACACAACCGCTAAGCATGAGCATATGCGGTTTCTCTCCCCCGTTTGTCGAAACAAAAAGGGTCAAGAAAGACGGTATGCTTCCCCTCGAGAGATGCTCCCCCTCAAAATATGCATATATTTGAGAGAGCATAATCTCATGGGTAAAAGATAAAAAGCTCTCCCTCAAATTAATAACGATATCAATTTGATTTTATAAAATTTGAGGGATAAAATAAAATGCAAAAAGCAATAGAGACAAAGATATACAAACCAATACGAAACACTTGCACCAAAACGGATCTTAAGGCTTCAATTTTCGGTTAATTTTATGTGATTAAAAAAATCACCACGTATTATGACCTCGTCAGGTAACCACGTATTATAACCTCGGCAGGTAACCACGTATTATAACCTCGGCAGGTAACCACGTATTATAACCTCGGCAGGTAACCACGTATTATATCCTCGCCAGGAAACCACGTATTATGTCCTCGCCAGGAAACACGTATTATATCCTCGCCAGGAAACACGTATTATATCCTCGTCAGGAAACACGTATTGTATCCTCGCCAGGAAACCACGTATTATATCCTCGTCAGGAAACACGTATTATATCCTCGTCAGGAAACACCTACAAAAGGCAAAGAAAATTTTTCGTGGTACCCTTTTCTTATGGGTCCTTTTAACAGTTAGTATAAAACATAAACTGCAAAAAAAAATTAAAATATGTTGTCGACATAAAATAAAACAAGACAACATACAATCCACAAAATTTGTTTAAAACCACAAACGCATCCCACCGGGATTGTCAACATTAAACATTCCTTTCGGAATCCATTTTCTAACCATTCTAATTTTGCGATTGTATTTATCATACACATAAAATGAAGCATTTATATTCGCATTATTTTTAGGTCTAGAAAAATTACTATTATACATACGAGCATACGGTTTCCTCCCATAATTCACATTTTTCATTTTTGACATATATGGGGGTTTTCTTGTATCAACTTTAGGAGATGCAAAAAATCTTTTAATGGGTTTACACGAGCATTTATCAATACATGTATCAGAACCAATGCCTTTTCGACAATTAATGCGATTCGACATATTTAGCATTTTAAGCATTTTATCATTGCTATTTTGAAAAGCTTTAGCTAATAAATTATCTTTTTCATATAAATCGCAGTTAGCTTTTAAATAAATATTTTCATTTTCAAGCAAATCACATTTTATACATGCAACACTTTCATATGTATTTTTATTTAAACATGCAATTTTATCATTTAAAATAACACAAGATTTATAATCATTTTTCTCAATTGGTTTTTCTTTTAAGCATGCAATTTCATTTTTTAAGATATCACAAGATTTGCAAACATCTTTTTTACTTAATTTATTTTCTAACTTAGTGATAACATCTAAATCATAAGTAGATTTTTGTTTACCGTCATCTATTTCCTTTTTATATGCAGATACGGTTTCTTTTAATTTAGTGATTTCATCTTTATATTTATTTGCAAGAGCGGCCATGTCATTGAATGATTCATATAATAATTCAAGGTTATTTTCATTATCACTATCATAATAATTATTACTATCATAATTATTGTCATGAAAACATGATGTAGATACCTCATCATCACGGTCGGCCATGAGACAAATATTCTTGTCTTCATCTTTGTTTGCGCTCCACGCGGCTCCGACGAATGTTTTTGGTGTGTTGATTTGTTTAGCACGTTTTGGACACACATTTGCATAGTGATTTTTATCACCACACACATAGCAAAAGCCTTTCTTTTTATTGGCTTTTTCATCGTCACTAGATTCGTCATATTTGTTATGGACGTTGCGACTTTGATTTTTACCACCACGATGGTAGTCTCCATTTCCTTGAAACCTATCAATATTGGCAAACTTTTTGTTAGATAAAAGTTTAGAGAGTTTTCTTACCATCTCGATTAAATCGTCAAGACTTTCGGATTCGTCATTTGAGGAACTTGCTTCTTCCTCCTCTTCTTCTTCCTCATCTTTAGGGGCAACGGCTTTGAGAACAATGGATTTCTTTTTGACTCGATCCCGAACTTGATTTCTTTTTAGTGCAATTTCGTGCACTTTAAGATTGCCGATCAAGTCATCTATCTTCATTATGGAAAGGTCACGGGAGTCTTCTAAAGATGTTATCTTTTGCATCCACTCCGAAGGAAGGGCTCGTAGGATTTTCCTTATATAGTCCTCGTTAGGATAAGTGCGATCCAAACCTTTCAACGTAGTCACAATAAGGTTAAATCTTTTAAACATTGAGTCAATCGACTCATCTTGTTTCATTTCGAACAGTTCATAATCGTGAACTAAAATATTCACTTTACTAGATTTAACTTCCGTGTTTCCACGATGAGTATTATTTAAACTTTCCCATATTTGATTTGCAGTTTTATATGTATATACTCTTTCAATTTCATCAGTTGTTAAAGCAGCATATAATATATTCTTAGCTTCAAAGTTTAAACAAAAATGAGTTTCATCAGAAGTAGTCCATTCATCTATAGGTTTATCAATAAAAACATCATCTTTCACAATGGTGGGTTTAAAATTCCCTTTTTCTATAATATCCCAAATCTTTTGATTTTTGCCACGCACGTGACATTCAAATAGCTCGGCCCAAATGCCAAACTTTTCAGTATCTATCAAAGGGGGTTTTGAAAACACAAAATTAGTTTGTTGAGCCATTTAAAAGAATAAAAGAAATTTATGCAGAATATTTTTGAAAGACCTGCTCTGATACCAATTGTTAGACAACCTAGGGGGGGGGTAAGGTTGTATTTAAATAATTTACTTTCAAAAATTCTTTTATAAAAAATATCTTAATAATGTAAATACAACAGAGTATATGAAAACACAACAGATACGTATAAATACAGGATAGATAAATATAGTAAATAAAGCAGAGTATAAATGCAATGAATATACAATAATTATATAAACAGATATAATTAAATGCACAGCGGAATAAATAAAGAGATAAAGGTTAGAGATACTTGACACGGAGATTTACTGATTTACCACCAACTGTGATAAACCAGCAGCCGAGACACTTCTCGACACGATCCAATAAATGTATTCTTTACGGTAGAACACAAACCAAATACAAAGGAATTTGTAATAGTTTCTCAAGCCTCTGCTATGAGATAAACAGGATCACACACCCGTTATTCAAATACTTACAAGAGGAGTATAACTCACAATGGGTAATCACTCTTGTATAATAATCACTTGGATATTTTATAAAAAAAGTTTTATAAAATATATATATTAATTAGATGAGAGAGCTGAGAGTTTGGTTGCTGCTTGTTGTGTTGTGCTATTTTTGTTTTTCTTCTTCATCACCAGCATGCATGTATATATATCAGCATCTCCAACGGATATGTGCATTCGCGGTATACCGCCAAATGCACGCGGTATACCGTGCAGTAAAAGTACACTGACACTCCAACGACTCTCATGCAAAGTTGACTGGAATACGTACCCGCGGTATACCGGCTAGGACTCGCGGTATACCGGCGTCAGAAAAAGAACTTCCAACCAATCAGAGACAAACACCACGCCTGCCGCGGTATACCGGCTGAACACCCGCGGTATACCGGCCAATATGTACCCGCGGTATACCGGGCATTCTCCACGGTATACCGGCGTCAGAATAGACACCTTCCAGGACGCAACCAATCTTGCTGGATCTTCTCAATAAACCTTATTTAATTAAAATCAATTATAGGGTTTTTAGAAATATCCAAGTGGTATATTATTTTAGGGTATTTATCATTATAAATTATAAACACTAATGACAACGAAAATCTTCCGTCTTGAACTCTTCAGATAAAATCTTCGTGTTCTTCAAGAACTGTACACTTGGATTGGATTGTTAGATAAACAATAATACGGTGTGTTTGTAATCATCAAAATAAATATATATAAATATATAGAGATGTGGTACACTTGCACCAACAAGTGTCTATATTGTTATTTTTGTTTGACCCAAAACAAATGCTAATTTCAAAAGTAAAATATCTACTTTTTCATTCTACCTTAATTATGTGATGGAAAAAAATCATCTCACTATTATTAAGGGTAAAATTGTATTTTAATTAAATAAAAAGTGTAAGAGTTATGTACTTTTAAAATTGTATATATTTTTTATCGTGGACATTTATTTTGGGACGGATGAAGTAAATATGTACATTTTGTAGCACTAATATTTAAATTGGACTGTAGCTCCTTTATAAATGTTGTCACCTACCCATTTATTTTCTTTTGTGGCCAATAAATGCAATCATCTACCAAAAAGGTAAATAGTAGTTTATTAAAAATATTTATAAAAACATAATCTTATAGATTGAAATTAAGTTCTCACTAATTGAAGAAAATTATAGGTTTTATCATAATTAGATCAATTTGTATGATTTATTACAATTTTTGTTACAAATACATTTGTTAGTTATATACATTGTATCCATTTTAACGAGGGACAAAACTTAGGGGCTGTAACCATAAGGGTTGTGGCGTAGGGATGAGCAAATCGGACCGATTTCCCGAACCGAACCGGGACCGAACCGGTACCGTACCGGTACCGAACCGGTACCAGGTATTCGGTCCGGTATTCGGTTCCATATAATCTCCAAATTCGGTATTCGGTATTTCGGTATTCGGTACCGGGATTTTCCCGAAAATACCGAAACCGAACCGGAATTTTAAAAGTCATTGTTTTTATAAAAAAACGTAAGTATGCATATCATCTCCTATATAAACTAAACTTATCTTTGTTAATCAAGATATATCATCTTCTAAACTAACCAAACCTTCTCCATAAACCCAAAAAATCGACCCCGCATACATAAACATCAAAAAATCGGTACCCTTACAAACACATCAAAAAATCGACAAATTTGGGATTCGGGAATTGCTTTGAAACACATTTGAAATATTACGAAGATGTTTTGGTTTGCTATTGGTTTTGATACACATTCGATACATTTTCATATTTTCGGTCCTAAGTGGTACTAGTACCGATTTTCCCGTCCCGAAACCGAAACCGAACCGGTATATACGGTTCGGTTTTCGGTACCACTTTTTAGTCCCAAAAAAATTCGGTACCAACCGGTTCGCTCCCGGTTCGGTACCGGTCCGGTCCCGATCTCATCCCTATTGTGGCGTACTGGTTAAGACCTTGGGGGATGTGCTAGAATATCCCATCCATCTGCCCAGGGTTCTAATCCAGGCGTATATCTCGCTGTTTGTTTGTTGTGCTGAACAAACGGTCTGAATGTCAAAAATGACTATTTTACCCTCATTGTCAAAAACACAATGATGATCCACCACTAACATTTTTATTTTTGTTATAATTCAACCTTTTAGGTTAATATTTATTTTTTAAAACTTTATTTGAATATGTTTTAATAATATATTAATTAATAAAAGGAATAATCATAACGTTTTTAATTAAAAATAATAAAAAATGGAACGGAACATAACCGCCTAACCGGTCTTGTGTTTTGAGCCTACTTGGACTTTTCGAGCATTTCTAGAATTTCTTCAAAATAAATGAAAGAAAAAATAAAAATAATTTTTTTTAAAAGAACAATACTAATTATGTTATTAGAATATTTACACATTTAAACAAAATATTATATTTTTTTTTTAAAAATTTAAAGAACTGCTCAAATAAAAAAAAGCAGCCCAAAATCTTTGACTTTGGAGAACCTATTGGTGATAATCAGGTATATAACCGGTTAAAAATATTGAAATGGGACAAAGCAATAAATAGGTGGTAAAACATTTTTTGGGCCCTCAGAACATCTCCAACAATTTTTCTATAATTTAAAAAAAAATAGAGAATCAAAAGTTAAAATTTTTAAAAATAATTACATCCATCTCTAACAAATTTTCTATTTTAGATATTTTAACATAAATTATATTAATATAATATTATGTATTTTATCTTTTCAATGCACTTTTTTTAAAAAGTTAATATAAAGTGATAAAAGTTCAATTTCATTGATGAAATTAAATAAAATAATTATTTCTCTCTCCTACCATCAAGTTTTAGAGAAGAGTAAACTATGATTTTCGTCCCTGTGGTTTGATGGTTATAACAGTTTTTGTCCCTGTGATTTAAAAACTGCTTTTTTCATCCTTGTGGTTTTTAATTGCTTCCATTTTCGTCCTTATAACTAAGACCATTAAAGTAAACCATTAAGAGTCCAAAAAGCTGATTTGAAAAATTACATATTTAGTCCTTGTGATATGTAAAGTTTTTAATATTTATCCTTTGAATTTCAACAAATTTGGCAATGTATTTTTCTTTTTTTTCTTTCTTTATTATATTTTATAACCGTATATATACATATATAACAAATATATATATTTAATTTAAATATTAAACAAATTTGATTAATTAATAAAAACTAAAGTTTAAATCAAAATATGAAATACTGAGAGTAAAGTGCAATTAATAAAAAACAACTAGTTGGTAAAACTAATTTTTTTTCAAGGATACAAACAAGACCAAGGCAAACGCCTCGCCAAAAGAAAAATGACCAAAGTTTGAAACACAACAGCGAGACAAGCAACCAAAACAAACAAAGATCCAGAGAGCAAAACCTCATACAAACTATTAATTTTAAAAGATTTGATTATAAAACTTTGAAAAAAAATTCATTTATTTATCAATAACTTTAATTTAATAATTTCTTTTATTATATTAGTAAGTTATGATTAACAATAAATGATATCATTTTTTAAGTTAAATAAAAATTAATAGAAAAGTATAACTAATATAATCAATGAAATTTTAAAGGTACTTTTACCAAACGCTTACCAGTTAAGTGCTTACCACAAAAATTCAAACACTATCACTCACTTACTGGGTAAATTTAGGCCACAAAAAAGGCAACGTATCTAACAATTTACCCAGTAAACGCTAATCGTGGTAAAAGTCGTCACACTTACCGGATAAGACTCTCGGTCTTTGCCTTCGCTCGTATCGGGTAAAATTATTGGTCTTTGCCATATTCATGCGGTAAATTAATGTTACTTGGTAAGCGCTTACCCGAGTAAGTGTTTGGTAAACGACCCCTAAATTAAAATTATTGATAAGTAAATGGTATCTTTTTTTTCTCTCAAAGTTTTAAGTTGAAATATCCTAAAATTAATAGTTTTTTATTTCTTGATTTTGTTAAGAGTTTTATTATTTTAAATGTTCAAATGAAAAAGTTTAATAGAATTCAAGAGAAGAATTATTTTATTTTATACCAAATGGACTTTATTTTCATTATTCCATATTTTCATTTAAAGTTTACTTTTTATTTATATAATCAAATTTATTTAATATTTAAATTAAAACATACACACACATATATATATATATGTTGGTCCCAAAATGACTCAACAAGTATTGTAGAAGGGGGGGGGGGTTGAATACAATACTCAGATTTTTCACAACTTTTAATTCAATATATTGAAAATCTTTCAATAAGAATTACACATAGAAAACAAAAGATTGTTGCGGAAAAGAACAGTTAAACTATTCTAACAATCTAACACAAAGTAAACTGAAAAACACTTAGAACAAATTGAACACTTAGACACAAGATGCAATTTCAGTAAGAAAGGAGCTTGCACTTAGTTATCTTCAGAAGCTGTAGTTTGCATGGAGAGTCTTCACCTCTATTTATAGTCCATGCATCATTTAATGCTTGAGACACTTGTCACTCTTCCATTCATTGTAGAGGTTGACTTCTGAAAAGCTGATATCTCCTTTTTAACTTATCCAAGGAACCAGGAGGACAGTCGTACCAGAAAAAGACCTTATCTGAGAATAGATAAAATGACAAAATGCCACTTTTATCTAACAATAGGATATTGTCTCATAATAAATGATTTTTCTCTTTTGTCTTTAGAGAATAAGGCTACCGACATCCTGTATTGAAAACTGCACCAATTCGAAATCTCACTTCTTTAGAAAAGAGAGAGTTTCACCGAAGTGTATAATATTTCGGTGCAGTCTTCTTGAACTCCCACCGATTTCTGAACACATATCGGTGGAAGTCTTCTTGAGCTTCTCACCGAATTTCTTCAATTCGGTGATGCTTGTCCACTGATAGCATAAGCATATCGGTGGTGATGTAACTTGTAGAAAGTTGCTGCCGATTTTCTCACTTCCGCAATGAGATAGTCTTCGCACTTGGTTTCGGTTGATCTTCGACTTTACCGAACAATTGATATAAGAGTACAAGTTACACAAAAGGATCCAAAAATATTCTAAGTATCTAAGTGGGTTTAATTGAGTCAATTTCAAATCTGTGATGACCCAACAATCTCCCCCTATTTGAATTTGATCTCTATCCTTAGAATATTAAAGAGCAAATGAAAATAAGTGCATTTTGACCCTTTTTACTCTTTTAGGTTCTTTTCACATAGACCTTTTTTTATCTATGTTTCTTTGAGTATATCTATACAATATATATAAAGCAAGAAAATAAAAAGTATGTATAGCTAAATATAAACAAGAGAAGCACTTGAATTGCATAAGTCATTCTCATACATCGGTAAGGAAAGGAAGCAAAAGATTATCAAAACTACCGAAAGGTAAAATGAAAACCTACTTCTTTGACGATTGTCGGCGCTTGATCTCATCCATTAGGATTCGGTAGTAGGGTTGAGCGTCGAGGATGTGAGGGAACAAGTTGTGGAGGCCTTCAAGAAACATGGTGTCGGCAACTGACACGGGGTTTTGACACCCCGCGAATCTTACCGCAAGTGTACGGGTCGAAGTCAAGTAATAGTACTTGGAAAGTACGAGTATCGAATCACGGGGAACTAGGAACTAAGTATCACAATTACTATAAGCTTTATTAACTAGCCCCTAAATCACATAAAACCTTATTAAAACTAAACTCCCCAATCTGAATAGGGATAGAAAAACTCCCTGGATCTTTAAGCTTCAAGGGAGGCTTATTCTGAAAAATCGCGCTGCACTCTTCAGTGAGTGCAACGGTGGCCTGGTGATCAAGTGTCCTCTTCTTCGATATAATCTCCTTCATGAACTTAGCGTAAGAGGGCATTTGTGTAAGCGCATCTGCAAAAGGGATGTTGATAGTTAGCTTTTTGAAAACATCAAGAAATTTTGAAAAATTGACATCATCCTTTTGCGCTTTCAATCTGCTCGGGTAGGGTACTCTTGGTGCTGCATGCTTGACTGGTGGTGTCACTTCTTTCTTCTTCGGTTCACTTTCCTCGCTTTCTTCAGCTTCAACTTCCTTCACCTTCTCAACCTCTTTTTCCTCAGGCTCGACTTCCCTTGCTGGCTTCCCATTCAGTTCTTTGCCATTTCTCAGATAGATGGCATTGCAATGTTCTTGGTTCCTCTTTTCGGGTTGACTTGGGAAAGTTCCGGGAGGTCGGTTTTGTAGGGCTTTAGAGATTTGCCCCACTTGCCTCTCGAGGATCTTAATGGAGGCGGTGTTCTGCTCAGTTGCAGCTTTTACCGTATTCACCGTGCTCGCTAGCTCTCCGACCGTGCTGTCCATTTTTGACATGAACTTCATCATCATCTCTTCCAGCCCCGGTTTCTTTTCTCCGGATGGTCCTTCGCTCCTTTGCTGAAAACCTGGAGGACGGTACACATTATTAGTTTGAGCAAAATTAGAAGAGTTAGAAAAACTACCTGATTGTGGTTGACCGGGCTGATTCCATGAAAGATTGGGATGTCTTTTCCACCCCTCGTTATAAGTGTTAGAGAAAGGATCGTTTCTCGGTTGGCTCCGGTTTGACACAAAATGGACTTGATCAGGTTCTTGAAGGTTGCCGGCTTGCAAATGGCTCGTAATCGCTGCTAGTTGGGTTTTTATCTCTTTGAGTTCGTCTGATTCCCGAACACTCGCTACTCGTGCAACGGACGATCGTGGTGTGGAGTAGCTATGCTCGGCTAGATTCTCGATTAACTCGACTGCTTCTTCATAGGTCTTGTTCATAAGAGCTCCCCCCGCTGCAGCCGTAATATCATTCTTGAATTATGGGTGAAGGCCTCCAAAGAACGTTTGGATTATCACCCAGCCATGCAATCCGTGATGCGGGCACTTCTTCAACATCTCCTTATAGCGCTCCCAAGCTTCATATAACGTCTCTTGATCCCATTGTGTGAAGTGCGTAATGTCGGCCATCAGTTGAGCAGTTCTTCCCGGTGGGAAAACTTTTGAAGGAAAGCTGCTTTCAAGTTTGCCCAAGTTGTGATAAGATCTGACGGTAGACCCTCTATCCAGATTTCAGCTCTACCCTTTAATGAAAAGCTGAAGAGCCTTAGCTTGATTGCGTTCTCCTCCATTCCGTTGATCTTAAACGTGTTGCATATCCGTTCGAAGGCTCGTAGATGCGCGTGGGGGTCTTCAGTTGGTGCTCCCCCGAACTGATTCTGTTGTACCATTACGATGGTACTCGACTTTATCTCAAAGTAGTTAGCCGCAGTGGTAGGTGGTTGAATACCTATGCGGGCCGCTGCCACATTTGGGTCAGCAAACGACCGCATAGGGACTCTTTCAGGAGGTGGCGGTGGATTGTTGCGAAGCGGTGGAGGATCGTTGCGCGGAGGCGGTCTCTCGTCACCCATATTCAATTGTTTTCTAGCTTTCGATTCTTTACGTAGGCGACGAGCAGTTCTCTCTATTTCTGGATCAAGTTCTTCAATTTCTTTCCCTCGTGTTGTTCTTGGCATAAACCAAGTGGTACCTGAAAAGAAAGAAAAACAAAGTCAGTAATCCAAAAACTGAAAGTGATGGAGGGAAACAACGAAATAAAAAAAAAGTCCAATCTAACAGCTCTTATAGATGGTAGTGCTATTAATTACAACTAGTTCCCCGGCAACGGCGCCAAAAACTTGACACGGGGTTTTGACACCCTGCGAATCTTACCGTAAGTGTACGGGTCGAAGTCAAGTAATAGTACTTGGAAAGTACGAGTATCGAATCACGGGGAACTAGGAACTAAGTATCACAATTACTATAAGCTTTATTAACTAGACTGTCGAATTTGGAAGATGGGTTTTAAACTAAATTCTAGCAAATCACAACTTAAACGCAAACAAAGCAAAGAACAAATTAGGAACTTCGATAGAGAGAAAAGTTGAGGGTTGGAAATCCTCCGGTTCTGCACATGCACACAAACAGCTCAAACAATTACCAGTTTATCCCCTTAATGATTCCCAAATCTTCTAAAGTCACCGTTGTTCTCTTTCAAGCCACACGGGTTTTATTTTGAAAAGGATAAGTTTAATTTCTCGATCTCACCTATGGATCTCAAAACACATTAAGTACTCGATTTATATTTAACTTGGCTAGATTTTCTCTCGAAATCAACCTAACGGGTTAATTGGGACTAAGACTTATTCAGTATATCTCTATCACTGATTTATCGTCTTAGGCATGCAATTCCTAGTTCTATTTAACAGTTAATTCTCTCGAACTCAACTGAAAATAATAAATCAATTAAAAGCTAGCTAGACTTTCAAAGGCATTAAACACAAAATCACATGCTTCATTAATCAAGGAAAAACCAATAAAAGTTCGAATCATCTGGTTACATGCTTTATAAACCGAATTCATTCCAACCCCCAACACGAACCGGTTAGTTCATGTCGGTGGTGGATTCAAACACAAGAGAGAAAGATGAAACTACGTATGTAAACATGGTAACACGAAAGATTAAAAACATGAAAAATAACGTGATGAACTCCCTTCAATCGTGCTTGTATCTACGTTCCGTGATGATTGTCTCCGTGATCGGCCCTCTAACGTGACTCCGAAAGCACCGAAAAGTCACCGGAAATCGCTCCAAAATCGCCCCTGGTCGTCTGCCGAAAAGTTGGATCCCGAACGAATGACCTAAAATCGGATTTTGTAGCTGAAAAACGCGAAACAGTGGGTTACGCGACTTGTTGCGCGACTTGCAAGTCGCGTGGCAAGTCGCGCGTGTCATTTTTGCTGCGTGGGTCGATTTCTGGTTCGCAGTTCGGGTCCTGGTTCGGTCGCGGGTCTTGGGCTTGACTTTTGGGCTTTCGTTAGGCTTCGTTTGGACTCGTTTTGGGCTCTTTTTAGCTTCTTTTCTCGAGGAATGCCTCCTTTTAGATAACCTGTGTAAATCACTAGATAAACCGTAAAATACACGCCTTTTTACTTGAATACAAGCCAATCTAATTGGTTTGAGAACTGAAAATAACGCCAAAAAGTGGCGTTATCAGCAACGGGATTTGAGAGAATCTGAAGAAGGCTCGTTTGCCGAAACCATCGTTGAAATACAGTCCTGGAATCGGTGACAGGCCCAGAGTTGTCGTGGGATATGATGCCGAAGTGGGAAGGGAAAGACTTAAGTTACTTACATTCGGTATCTTTCCTTCATTTGCCATATCCTTGAAGACAGTGTCGGGGGGATTCTGAACTTTGGGAAGGCGCACTTCTTCCTTCAAGGATTGCGGTTTCGATCTTTCATCGGTGGTCAGCACGATGCTATGCTTCTTTTTGATCTCCTTCATCTTTGCCATTAGACCATCAATGTATTTGACAAAGATGTCCTTCTTTGGGTTTGGATTTTTGGCCAAGTGTCGAGAGATCTCGTACCATTCGGGGAGACCGTAGGTTTTGAGTTGGTAGTCTCTCACACTTTTCAAGGAGCCATCTTCCCGATCAATGATAAGCCAGATGTCTTTTGGGTTGGCTCTGGAGGTTGCGATCTTGACACCTGAGATCGGGGTTCTGTCGGATCGGTGGTGCATCTTCTTCTTGTACCATCTAACTTCTTCATTTCCCTCTTGTTCAAATTCACTCAACACCGATTTCTGTGCCGACACGGCATCGGTGGATTTCGCTTTCTTGGCTTCTTCCTCTGCAACTTTTAAAGAGAGGGCCTTGGTATCATCAAGGGCTTTTTGGGCTAATCTGGCTTCCTCAATTTCTTGAGGCGTCAGACCGAGATTGGGTTCCTGCAGATGTGACGAAGGAGGTTTAAGTTTGAGTTTGTATGCATCGGTGGGATGAGTCCCATACTTCATCTTTTCTTTCTCTATTCTTTCTTGTTCGGCCAATTGTTCGGCAGTAAGACTTTTCTTTCCCTTGTCTGTTTCGGCCGCAGAAGATTGCTCCCCCTCAGTTGTTGCTTTGTCTTCCAACTCTAACTCTTTTTCTTTAGAGAGTTGCTCCCCCTCAGCGTCGGCGGTTTTAGCGTGAGTTTCGGTGGTTTCAGGAATATCATCGGTGGAAGATGGAGGCTTGGGGATGACCGACTGTTTAAGAGATGGCAACTTGGGTTGCGTTGTCTTTTTCTCCCCCTCAGCACCAGCCAAAATCTTCATACCCATCTGTCTGAAAATGTAGTCAAATTTCTCATGAAGAAAAGAAAGTCATTTCGGTACCTCTTCAGAAACCATGGTGAAGTCACCGAGATCCATCTCCAGTTGGCCGAATTCTTGAAGTTTGGCATGAATGTCACGAAGAGAGTCGGCAGTGGCCTTGCTGAAGTCTTGATGAGACTTAGCTTCTTGAAGCATCCTCTGAAGTTCAGAATCTTTGACGGTGGAGGCTGCCTTGAAAGCACCAAAGGAGAAGGCAAGATCCCCATGAGATTGTGACAAAGATTCCACCTTGGAAACCAAAGAGGAGATGTCGGTGGTAAGGGGCCGTATAGCATCGGCAATAGCATCTGAAAGAATCTGCGGCAGGCGAGACTCGATAGTGGACATTCGGGAACTCGTCATGACGATCATTGCAAGAGTGGCCTGTTTGAAAGATTCAAATTGGGTGCCGACAAGCCGACATTGTCGAGCACTTTCTTGTAAGCCTTCAATCAAAGAGGGCGTTTGAACAGTGGTTTCACCCCCGACATCCCCAGGAACTATGTAGCGGATGCGATGGGGATCCTCCGCCGAAATGGGAATGTTGTTGGGATATAACATTTCATCGGGGAATAGTGCTCTCGGTGGCGGAGTGGGAGATCGTCGGGGTGATTCCTGACCCGGGGAGGGTGATCGGTGTGGCGTAGGCGATCTTTGGGGAATTTGAACCCGGGGAGAACTTCGGGGAGAAGTTTGGTTCAAAGGTGACTTTTTCGGTGAGGGGGACTAGGACTCATTGAGGATCGCTCCAACCGATGGGGAGGTTCGGGGAGAACCAATGTCGTCAAAGAGACCTGATCGGGTTGTGCATCATCATTGATCAAGAAATGACCGGGTGAAAGGCCGTGCAGTGCAGGGTCCAGACTTTCGGTGGGAGAGTCTGCGTGTTCACTCAAAGAATGAGTTGGAGGAGGTAAATTTAGGGATGCCTTAGGGATAACCAAATGGTCGGTGGTGAACAAAAATGATTTGGAAGGGGATGTCTCACGGACAGTTCCCCGAGATCGTTTTAGACGATTTTTCGGGGAGGGGGGGGGGGTGAAGAGTGCCTCCGCTTAGAAGGTTTGTGGACCGGGGAAGCCACCGATGGGTTAATCGGTGTCATGGTCCTGGAAGCAGCGGCGGAGGTGTCGGCGGCCGATTTCTTCTTCGCGCCGACCGACTTTACTCTGGGACGGGGGGAAGAGGTCACAACAGCAGGAAGGACCTCGGGGATATCGGGGTGTTGAAACCCTGTAATTTCAGAATCACCCCATTGAAGCTCTGGAGAGATGGCTAAAGTGATCATACCTCGGCGTAAAGGACGATCGGTGTCGAGAACACCGACGTTGAGAGTTTTGCTGCCGACGATCGGTGGAGACCAGTCATAAGTGAATCGGGGAGTTTGTGACTTGCGGTCTTCGTCCAGAGCTTTTCCAAGTTTGTGATGGATGATCATAGAGATGAATCGGGGGTAGGCAACGTGGCACTTCTTTGGATGTGTGATCACTTCCACCAATTCGGTGAAGAAGTACTGGGCGAAATCAACTCGGCGTTGAAAGATTAGGGTATGGGCAAGTTTGGTGATGTATGAAGGGGATTGATCATGGCCGCTCGTCTTTCGGGAGAGGCAGTGGATCACATGGGCAAAGAAGAAGTTCCATACACCACCCATGTGACTCCGAAGAAGAGTTCCAGGACCTTTGGAGCTTTTGGAGTTGTCATCGACCACGTAACCTATTGCACTAAGGACATCTTCGAGAACGGTATCTGAATGCCATTCGTCATAGGGATCGAAAGCATCGATTTTAAGGGCAGTGCGAACGTCATCGACCCTAAAGGTGAGGTCGTGATCACCCTCGTCTTCAGAAAGGATGGATGCATGGATCGCATCATTTGAGGTATCATACACACAGGTAAGCCAGAATTTCCCAATGAGCATTTTGCTCATTTTGGGATTACAGGTGAAGGCATGAAGAAGGGGAGAGCGAGTGAAGAACTTGATTACGTGATTGAATTCAGGATGGGAGGGGTCGGGTTCAAATCTAGCAACGTGATTGCATGGGTTGAACTTGAGATCAGCAAAACACGTAGGGGGGGTGTTCTTTGAAGACGCCATTGATGATCGAGAGAGAGCTCGAAGAAGAGGATTAGGTTGCAGGTTATAGAGAGAGAACGGAGAAGAAGATGAAGGAATCGTAAAGGGAAAATGAAAGTGAAGGGTCGAGTATATATAGGGTTTTCGAAAAAATGGGGGGAACGGTTTAAATAGAGTAGAATAAAACAAAATAAAATAAAATAGAAAAGGCAATCATGACCACTTTGGAAATTGTGGCCAGGAAGCCGTTTCACGAATCGGGGAGGTGAACAGATCTGACAGGCTAGGGTTATAGGGGTGACGTGTGGATAGGATTGAAATTCGGTGGACATCGGTGGTGAAAGGTATGCCGAGATGGAATCGGTGAGGATTTGCTTACCGAAGAGATCCACCTAGGCGTTGAGACACCGAAGAGGGCAGATATGCGCACCGAGGAGATCCACCGAGAGATGGATCACCGAAGAGATCACTTAGGATATTCATGCCGAAAGAGGATCTTGTTGCCACCGAGAATTATCAGACCGATTTTTTTTAAAGACTATTCTAAATACAACATGCCAAGTTCACCGATGAGAAAGGTGAATCTGGCCTCATCCAGAGGTTTAGTAAACAAATCTGCAAGCTGAAGATCAGTTGGAATAAAATGTAGCTCAATGTCACCTTTGGAGATATGGTCCCTGATGAAATGATATCGGATATCGATGTGTTTGGACCTTGAGTGAAGAACAGGATTGTTTGCAATTGCAATTGCATTTGAATTATCACATAGGATGGGTATCTTGGAGTAGAACTGATTGTAGTCTCTCAACTGGTTTTTCATCCATAGAATTTGTGCGCAGCAACTTCCAGCAGCAACATATTCAGCCTCGGCAGTGGATGTTGAAACTGAATTTTGCTTTTTGCTGGACCAGCTCACCAATTTCCCACCAAGAAGTTGACAACTGCCTGTTGTGCTTTTTCTATCAATTTTAGAACCTGAAAAGTCAGAATCTGAATACCCCATGAGTTCAAAACCTGAGTCTTTGGGATACCAAAGACCCATATGCATGGTACCCTTTAGATACCTGAAAATCCGTTTCACAGCATCCAAATGAGATTTCTTTGGATTTGCTTGATAACGGGCACAAAGACAAGTAGCAAACATGATATCTGGTCTGCTAGCAGTTAAATAAAGCAAAGAACCAATCATGCCCCTATAATGGGTAACATCCACAGATTCACCATTTAAATCGGCATCAAGTTTCAAAGGTGGTGCCATGGGAGTTTTCATGGGGGAGGAGTTTTCAAAGCCAAATTTCTTCAGAAGGTCTTTAATGTACTTGCTTTGGTTTATGAAAATTCCTTCTGAAATTTGTTTCACTTGAAGACCTAAGAAAAATGTTAGCTCCCCCATCATGCTCATCTCATATTCACTTTTCATGAGAGAGGCAAAGTCATCACACAGAGACTCATCGGTGGCACCGAAAATAATGTCATCCACATAGATTTGAACAAGAATGAGATTACCTGAAGTTTGCTTGTGGAAGAGAGTGTTATCAATTGTACCTCTAGTATATCCATGCTTGAGTAGAAAGATGGCAAGAGTGTCATACCAGGCTCGAGGAGCCTGCTTGAGCCCATATAGAGCTTTGTCAAGTCGATACACATAGTCTGGATGTGTGGAATCTTCAAAGCCTGGAGGTTGCTTCACATAGACTTCCTCAGCTAGTTCTCTATTCAGAAAAGCACTTTTCACATCCATTTGAAATACCCTGAAGTTCTTGTGAGCAGCATGAGCAAGAAAGATCCTGATAGCTTCAAGTCTGGCGACTGGAGCAAATGTTTCATCATAGTCAATACCCTCTTCCTGTCGGTAGCCTTGAGCTACGAGTCTGGCTTTGTTTCTGATGACAGTACCATCTTCATCCATTTTGTTTCTGAAGACCCATTTTGTGTCGATGATTGTTTTCCTTGAAGGTCTAGGCACAAGTCTCCAGACTTTGTTTCTTTGAAATTGGGAGAGTTCTTCTTGCATGGCCGAAACCCAACATGGGTCACTTAGGGCTTCTTCAATCTTTTTAGGTTCAACTAGAGATAGGAAATTCACATAGAGACAGATGTTACTGGTGCCTCTCCTTGTTTGAACACCAGCTTGCTGATCACCGATGATTTGATCAATGGGATGATCTTTGGTCCATTTAAGAGTAGGGGGCATCGGTGGAGGAATAATTGAAGTGGAAGGAAAGTTCGAGGCTGGAGTGTTGGCAGGATGTGATGAAGGTGGGTCGTCAGAGGGATTATCGGCAGGAAGAGATTCGGTGATGGGGTTAATTTTGGTGGATGATGGATAGGGTTAGGTGGAGGCAATTTCGGCAGAGGGGGTTTCAGGTGATAAAGATGATGACCCAACTTGATTGTTTGGAATAAAGGGAATATTTGGAATACAAGGTGGATCGGTGGAGGTTGAAATGGGAGATTTCCCAATGCATGATGATATCCATCTATGTAGTTCTTCATCATCATTTGTCATAGAAGATGATCTTGAATCATCACACTTTACATGGATAGATTCATCAATGCATTTTCTCCGAAGATTGTAAACTCGGTAGGCTTTGGAGGTCAAGGAATATCCCACAAAGATTCCTTCATCTGCCTTAGGATCAAATTTCCCAAGATTTTCCCTGTCATTTAGGATAAAGCACACACAGCCAAAGACATGAAGGAAACCAATGTTTGGCTTTCTTCCATGAAAGACTTCATACGGGGTTTTCCCATGTCTTTTTGTTATCACCGACCTGTTTTTAGTGAAACAGGCAGTATTGACAGCTTCGGCCCAAAAATAGGTTGGCAGTTTTGCTTCACTCAGCATAGACCTTGCTGCTTCACATAGAGTCATGTTTCTTCTTTCCACAACACCATTTTGTTGTGGAGTTCTGACAGCAGAGAAGTTTTGAGAGATTCCTTTCTCATTGAAGAAGTCTTCTAAACCACTGTTTCTGAATTCAGTGCCATTGTCACTTCTTACTGATCTGACAAGCTGACCATTCAGAATTTCATTCTTTTTGACAAAGTTGATGATTTCTTCAGTTGCATCACTTTTGTACCTGAGAAAAGACACCCAAGTATATCTAGAGAATTCATCAACAATAACAAGAATGTACCTTCTTCCTCCTAGACTGGGAGTGCTGACTGGTCCACATAGATCCATATGCAGCATCTGAAGTGGAAGATTGATGGAAGAGCATTGCTTGGTTTTGAAAGAAGATTTGGTGAGCTTCCCTTTTTCACATGCATCATACAGCTTTTCTTTGACCAAGTTCAACTTAGGCATGCCAGTCACCAGCTCTTTGTTTGATATTATATGAAGGGTTTTGAAGTTAAGATGAGACAAACGTTTATGCCACAACCAATTTCTTTTGACTGTATCGTCAGACACAAAGCAGACATTTGAAGAGTTGTTTTGACTCATATCAATGATATACACATTATCTAACCTTCTTCCAGAGAGAACAGCCTTCATATTCTTGTCAACAACAGTACAGATACGCAGTTCAAAGATAACTTTGTATCCAAGATCACACAGTTGGCTAATACTTAGGAGATTATGCATGAGACCTTCAACAAATGCCACTTTATTGAAGGTAAGGGTTCCATTTGTGAGAGTTCCATACCCTTTGGTGTGACCTCTGGAGTTGTCCCCAAAGGTTACAGAAGGACCCTTTTCTGACACATAGTTTACAAGAAGATGTTTGTTTCCAGTCATGTGACGAGCACCCACTATCTAAATACCAAACTTGTTGGTGCTCAAAAACCTGTAGACAACATCAAGTCAGTTCTTAGGTACCCATTTGGTAATGGGTCCTTTTGGGTTAGAAATGTGAGAGACCTTGGGTTTAGATCTGTCAATTCTTTCCTTTGGACAGTCCTTAGCAAGATGAAAGGTATCACCACAATTATAACATTTTCGGTAGATGAAAGTTCTTTTGGGTTTTTGTTCCTTTCCTTTTACCTTTCCAATTATATCAATCTTAATCTTTGGACCGAAAAGGGGATTGCGAGGACCTCTAAAAAGTTCGGTTCTTGAGGTTGAAGCATGGTCAGGGGTCTTTCTTGAGAAAACTTTGGTCTTTCCCTTTTGGACAAAATCGGTGATGGATTTTTCGGTGGTGTGTTTTTCTTTGAAAACTTGTGATTTTGAAAGATTTGAAGAGTTGTTATCAATGTTTAATTCATTGAACACATCATGAATGGGTTTAACAACATCCTTCAATTCTTGCACTTTATGGGTTTGATCTGATGAAGATTCTTTGGCTTTTATAAACATTCCATATTTTAAGGCTTCACCAAGATCAATAGAATTTAAAGAAATGGAATCACAAGAGTTTGACTCAGAGTCATCATCCCATGTATCGGTGATGGGAACAAGTGCATGGGAAGATTTTTCAGGCATGGATTTTTCATATCCTAACCCAAACTTGTTATTACCACCGATTTGATCTTGAAAGATTTGTTCAAGATTCCTTGAAGAGTTTGTCCATTTTCTGACAACTTCCTGTTCTTTCTTTAACTTCTTGAACAGTTTAATTTTCTCCTTTTCAATTACATGATTTATGACTTTTAGATTTTCAAGCTCAGCTTTGATTTCCTCAAACTTTTCAAGTTTAGACATGCAAGATTCAAGTTGAGATGTGAGAATTTTAACTTGAGCAGATTTTCTTTTCTTGCTATCTTTGACAGTGTAAAAGTCTTGAGTTAAAGATTCATAAGCATTTATCTTTTCAATATCAGTCATGTCATTAAAAGGATGTACCTGAGAGTATGATGATGAGCATTCAGTTGAAACTAATGCCATTGGAGACTTGGCCTTTTCTTCTTCCACCTCTTCTGATATGGCCATAAAGCACATATTTGGAGAATCACTGTCAGAGGTTTCTTCTTCTTCCCAATCATGAGCCTCTGCCATCAATCCTTTTCCTTTTCTTTGAGATCCTTCATTTCTTTCTTTTTCCTTCTTGTACTTAGCTTTGTACTTTTCAGCACGTTCCTGATGTGAGAGTGAGGAGGATTGAGAATCTTTCTTGAAATAGGATTTGAAGGATTTATCTTTGGATTTCTCAAATTTGGAAGGATATTTGTTAGAGGACGTAGAATTGACTTTTGACACACGCTTGCTTCTGCACTCAGCTGCAAAGTGTCCTTTCTTACCACAGTTGAAACATTCTTCATTTGTCTTGTCAGAAGAAGACATTTTTGTAAAGGATGGTTTTCTGAAACTTATGGGTTTGTTGAAATTTCGAGATTTATTTTTAAAACCAGCCATCATAGCCATTTCATCAGACATTCGGTCTACCGAAATTTCATCACCTTCATCATCGGCATCACTCAGATATGCCTCCGTTTGGTGAGAAGGGTTGTTCTGATTTTCGGTGTCAGAGTCTGATGAGGGATATGTGATACAAGGAACATTTTGACTTTTCTTGGAACTTTCACAGATAAGAGTTATTGAAGAGCTTTTTATCTCTTTGAAGATGGTTTTCCTATGAAGCTTGGTTTGTTCAAAGTTGAACAGAGTTCCATACAAAACAGTTAAAGGCATGTATTCCAAATCCTTGGTAGTTTTAATGCAAGTGCAAATGTTTTCCCAAAAGTCAGGAAGACAATCCATAAACTTGCATAGAACTTCCTCGTTATCATAAACTCTACCTAGTAACTTTAAATCATTTAAAAGAGAGTTGAACGGGTTATAAAAGCTTGGAAGAGATTCTCCCTTTTCATAGGCAAAGAGCTCATATTTTCGAATGAGGCCAATCTTTTTGCTTTTCTTTACTTCCTCTGTACCTTATCTGAGAATAGATAAAATGACAAAATGCCACTTTTATCTGACAATAGGATATTGTATCATAATAAATGATTTTCTCTTTTGTCTTTAGAGAATAAGGCTACCGACCTCCTGTATTGAAAACTGCACCAATTCGAAATCTCACTTCTTTAGAAAAGAGAGAGTTTCACCGAAGTGTATAATATTTCGGTGCAGTCTTCTTGAACTCCCACCGATTTCTGAACACATATCGGTGGAAGTCTTCTTGAGCTTCTCACCGAATTTCTTCAATTCGGTGATGCTTGTCCACTGATAGCATAAGCATATCGGTGGTGATGTAACTTGTAGAAAGTTGCTGCCGATTTTCTCACTTCCGCAATGAGATAGTCTTCGCACTTGGTTTCGGTTGATCTTCGACTTCACCGAACAATTGATATAAGAGTACAAGTTACACAAAAGGATCCAAAAATATTCTAAGTATCTAAGTGGGTTTAATTGAGTCAATTTCAAATCTGTGATGACCCAACAATATATATATATATATATATATATATATATATATATATATATATATGTTATATGTGTATATATATGTAGAAAATATGTAATAGAGAAAGAAAAAGTAAAAATAATACAATATTGATATGCATTAATTATTTAATGCATATTAGGTCTTTTTACTTCCACTTTGAGTCATTTTATCTTTAATATCCTCAACTTTGAGTTCTTTTATTTACTTATTTTCCACTTTGTTGTTTATTGGAGCTAAAGTTGTGGATGACTTGTTTTACAACTTAGAATGCTAATATGTAGTGTTTTTGGCAGATTTCATAGTTCAGACTTATGCTGCAGCATGACAGCAACATGAAGCAGCAGGCAGCTTAATCATCAAAACCTTGGAGCTTATTTTGGGCAGAACGACAAGCCCTTTTTGTTACTAACTTTTGAAGCTTCTAGAAGACAATAGAAAAATCTGGCCATATCTCAGTAGCTTTTTGTATTATTGTATTAGGTAGTCTTTTGAACAACTTGTGTACCCCTTGATGGGAAATTACCCATTTACCCCTCCCTTTCTTCTAGTATATAAGAAAGGGTTTGGGAAGCTTTGTAAATATATCTTAGTTAACTTGTGATACAATCGTGTGATCTGAGAATTCAAGGAAGTGACAACCCTTGAATTTGATGTTGCAATCTAATTAAAGTAGTTACCTCTTACATTTCTTGTTCTTTTATTTCTTGTCTTTATATTTATTGTCTTTCATTTATTGCAATTTACATTCCGTCATTTATTTCTTGCAATTTACATTCCGTCATTTACATTTCCGTCATTTACATTTATGCAATTTAATTATTGTCATTTATTGTTTTCTTTACTTTCCGTTATGAGTAGCTAATTTTAATAGTTCGGGTGTGAAACGGAAAGGTGTGATTTTAAACCAAAGGAAAGTGGACATTGTTTTGCAATAACAATGTTCCACCATTTCATTCAAGTTTTATTAAAACCAATGACACTTCTTGACGAACTGATCACTTGTTAAAGTGTCGTGGACTTAGAGATAAGCCACTGAATGCACGTCAGTTTGAATGATATGGGAAGTAGACTTGAGAGAGTTACTGATAAAGTGACAGTTATCATCCATGTTTTTCTAAACTGATTTATTCTCGACAAGTGGTCACTAATCTAAAGTGTTAAAGTGTAGTGGACTTAGAGATAAACCACTTGGAACACACCAACTTGAATGATATGGGAATCGGCTCGAGAGAGCGGTTTTTGATACAAAGAGATTTGGTCGTCCATATATTTTGAGAACTTTATCCCCACTATAAATAGTTGGAGACTACACAGAGATGTGTCTAGTTGAATCTAAACAGTAGTGGGAATACTGAAGTCCGAGAGGAATACTCTCAAAATAGATGATGGATCAACTTATGACAAAACTGCATGCTGCAGCATCCCTGCAGCATGGCCCGCTGGAATTTGTGTTTAAGTCCCACCTTAAAGTTTTACACCCGTGCTAGCTTTATTCTCTGTTAACAACATCAAAGTGATAATCCAAACAAAACAAATCAATCTCTTCAAATTCGCCATCTGAAATCATTTCCTTCTTCTACTTTTTATTTAACTTTTTACTCCAATCTCTGTGGGAACGATATCTGGTATTTTACCAATTTATTACTTGAAAGACGATATTAGATCTCATCGTATACTTGCGTTGAGGTTTAAGTAGCACACGTCTATAGGTGTATTCTAAGCACTGTCAAATATATATAAATACCAAGTTTATAGTTACTAATGTAATAAATGAAATTGAAAGGAGAAATATTTAAAAGTTTACATACCACAAGGACTAAATGTGTAATTTCTCAAATCAGCCTTTTGTACTTTTTAACGGTTTAACTTAATGGTGTTAGCTATAAGGACGAAAATGGAGGCAATTGAAAAGCACAAGAATGAAAAAGACAGTTTTAAAACCACAGGGACGAAAACTGTTATAACCATCAAACCACAGGGACGAAAATCGTAGTTTACTCTTTAGAGAATTATCTAAACTTAGAAATTTTCCAAGTTTTTTCTATTATAGCAAACAAGATAGCAAAGTTGTTGGAGAGATTTAGGGAACAAAAATTCAATTTTTTCTATTTTAGCAAAATTGTTGAAGATTATCTGAGCGATTCGTAAATTTTGGGCCCTCAATATGTACCAAAATAAATCTCAAATAAATGTTTTTCATCAATTAAAACAAACTTTCATACAATAAATACTAATAGTTCATACAAAACAACTTCTTCAAGTATTTTTGGATGCAAAATCATCAATAATATCATCTATTATACAAAACAACTTCTTCGAGCATTTTAGATGCAAAATCATCAATAAGAACATCTAGTTTATTCGAATCAAATAAGAATCCAAATGTACTTTCAAATATCTTTAGTTAATGTTTTTAATCGCCATTTTAAACTTTTAGGGTTGAAACAAATTTTTTTAAGAATCATCAATCGTAGAATCAAAAGTCCATGTTGGTTATAGTTTGAGCTCTTATTCTTGTTTCAAAGATAGGAGAGTACTTAAGATTAATGCATTTAATATTAGGTAATCAAGAGTCAATAATGTATGAATAAAAGATGATAGTTTTGAAATCCTAAATATAGATATAGAGTGGGTCGTCTAACACAAAAATAAAATTCATGCGGATGAAATAATCAAAAGTGTATATGGAAGACGAGTAATGGAGTATATATCAAAGTTTTTAGGCAAAAATAGTTTTTAAACATTAATACTAGATAAAAAAAATTAGAGAAACAATAAGCAATACTATAAAATGAAAAACCAACTAACTTTTTACAAAAGAAAAAAATTGTCTAATTTAATTAATTAATACATGTTTGGGCCCCAATTATATACAATTTTTTTTGTCTTTTTTATTACAAGTTTTTTAACTACTATATAGTATATACTAAAAAAATATGGACCACTGTTTCCTTTGGGCCTTGGACGTGCCCTGTGTATAACCGAGCCTACTACAGTTGGGCCTTTTATCTCTTATTTCAAGCGGACTTGGGCTCAAGGCTCGATTTGGATTCAATCCGGTCCAACCTGTTTGGCTACCCAACATTTTAAATCTCTATTAATTGAAGCTAATATCATAAGATACCACAAAACAAAGTAAAAAACTGTTACATGTGGAATCAAAATATGACATGTTTCTTCATATATTTATACAAAACTGCATCAGCTTCAAAATCAGTTGTGTTTTAACTACCCATGTGACAATTACAAGACCCCATGAAAACCATCCCCTTGCCATCCCATCTATAAACATGTAACCTCTGTATAGGGGTCAAATATAAACTGTTTTAATTAGGGTGGTGGTGGTGATTGTGGTGGTTAGTGGTGGTGCTAGGACAATCTAAGTGCCATTTCGTAAAGAAGAGCTCGCTTCTGAGTTGCATTTATCACTAGATTTGTTTCGGCATTCTCTAACACATCTGCAACTATTCCAGCAGCATGACCAAGTGGTTCCTCAGTTGTTCTTTTCAACATGAATGCCTGCAAATATACAACCAATAACCAAACAAAATATTCATGAAACTTAAAGAAAAGATTCATCAAAAATTCAGAATCTTTTACCTGGCCATGGTGTGAAATGGTCAATGTGCATGGTGACTGTAACCATGGCTCTCCATCTATTTGAACAGGCAATGGTGCAAGAAGCTGAATCTTAATGGTCTTCCCTTGTGCAAGCCTTCGAGCTCGAGAAAGACCCACCTGCATCCCATTTCCATTAAGCTATATATATAAACAAAAACTGAATTCCATTTTTTTGAGGTTTTCCCCTAAACCTGACCCTATATATATATATATATATATATATATATATATATATATATATATGTGTGTGTGTGTGTGTGTATATAGGGAGGTTCAGGGGAAAACCTCAAAAAAAATGAAAAAAATAAGGAACACCCTGGTAGCCCTTCATCTGGACGGTATGCACTTGTGCATACAAGTAAATTTAGTTGTTTTTTGGTTTTATGCACATGTGCATGTTACAAGTCTACTTGTATGCACAAATGCATATCGTCCAGATTAAGGGCTACCAGCGTGTTCCTCAGTTTTCCATTTTTTTGAGGTTTTCCCCTAAACCTGACCCTATATATATATATATATATATATATATATATATATATATATATATATATATATGAAGAAGGGAAGTTAATGAAGTTACCTGAAGCTTTCCGAGATGCCAAGTTCCTGATATGCTCACAACCTCCAATATCTTATCGTGCATTGATTGAGAGTCAAAATTATCATTGTTTTCGTTTTCATTTTGCCACAAGTCTACACCACCCATATAGCTCCCAATATTCGCAATAAGAACACCTTCAGCATCCTGCAAAACCACCAAAAAAGTACTTACATAAATTTAGATGAAGTTTATGTGTTAATGGGAAGTTGTAGTGAACGAACCTCCGGAACCTCAACGTCAACACCATCTACATCCACTCGAACTTGCCAAGGATAATCTGCTAATGTTCTATCCATCATACTCCTCGCACCTTCTCTAGCATATAAAACTTTATTCATAAACTGCAATCATACCATCAAAATCATCAACACAAAAACCAATTGCCAATCAAGAACCATAATGAACATGGGTTATCACAAATTAGCCAAATTTGAGATTGTTATGATTCATTTTGATCCAAGATTTACTTTAATTTGAAAGTAGAGAAATCATTTTGATGCTGACCTGGTTATAGAATTTCTCTGGATTCTCCTCCCTCAGATTATGAATATCAAGAGCAACCTTTGCATCACATCCAACCCCTGCAGTTACATGTTTCTAGTAACAATTAACACCCATTATCATAAAAAACAGAAAGGTTGCTTCTTTCTTACCAAGATAATTGTTCATAAATTTTGGGGGTCGAATCTGTCTTCCTTTTTGGTTTGCAATAGAAATCTTCCAACGATCAAGAACGGTGACTGCAGCATGTTCCAAGTGTTGCAGCAAAGTGCATAGACCCCCTTGTCTTTCTACTGACCCCAAACCAGCTCCCCAATTCAAAACTCTGGCCAGATCGTTTCCAGTTCCCGCAGGTAGAATGGCAACCGGAGGAGGTGACACAAAATTTTGCTTTTCAATGGCATCTAATACCCACCCTGCTGTACCATCGCCTCCACATACAAGCACCCGGAAATGGGGTACTCTTCTAAAGAGATAAAGACCAACTTCTGGCCCCTCTTTTGAACTCAACTCGAATATCTACAAGACATTAATTCAAGAAAGTTTTCGTCAAGATAACATATTGGCCAAAACAAAAACTTGGTGGCGTCTGATTTGCAGAATATTTTTGGATGTAATGGAATTTGTTAAAGGAATTTGACTTTGAAGGAATTGGAATAGAAACCACGTGTTTGGTTGACAGAATTGGAATATAATCTGTTAAAGGAATTGTAATTTGTGTGATTGGTTAATAGAATATAGCTTTGAATTGGAATGAATTTTTGGTAAACGACCAAAATACCTTTTTTGACAATTTTAATTTTTTTAAACAAAAAATGCTTTAATAAAATAGTCATTAAATACTTTATTTTCGTAACTAAAAATACTTTATTTTTAGGAATAATGAATCCATTCCATTGAAATACCACCCCTTTAGTCTTTACTAGAGAATGTTAAAATCCTTCATCCATGGAATTTATTGGAATTCAAAGATTCGATTCCATCCATGAAAATGATTGAACCAAACAAGGGAATGGAATCTGGTTAAAGGAATTCAACATTCCAATTGCATCAGATTTCATCAGAATCAGCGAACCAAATGCCCCTTAAAGGTTAAATGAATCAGACCTGAACTGGGTTCAACAGAATATTCATCCGCAGCCTGATTGAATCTCCACGTTTAGCGCCACTTTTCTTGTTGATGAAGACTAAAAGCGGCCTTGCATCTGGACGTAGATTAACCAGCTCGTATCTCTGTTTCATCTGCACGATTTGGGACGACTCATCGTTCTGATGACTTAATGATCCCTTTTTGCAACTCACCTCTTTGTTAACCACATCACAGTTTCCACCATCATTCTTTAAATCAACATCTGGTGTGCTTTCTGTAGATGACTCTCCTACACTACGTCTACCATCATCTAAAAAAACTCGGTTCCCCTGCTTGTTTTTCTTAGTTTGACTTACAATACTAGCTCGAACAGAAGATGCAATCTCATTGGCTCCAAAAGTAATGGAACTCAAGATTCCACCTGACGATGACTGGTTCAGTCCCTTAACATAAAGAGGCGATAAAATCAGCCTTTTAAAAGGACCCATATCACAAATATCACCTGTTTCACGATACATGCTACTATGGCAGTCAACATGTATTAATCTTTGACACCATAAGCAACACCATATCGGTGAACCTCCAAGAAAAGAAGCACTACACGGCTCTTCACAATGAGTACAAAAAGAACTTCCATCTGGTTGATCAATCACCTCAGTCCACCTAATAGCCCATTGGTGCAATACGTGGTCGGACCCCACCATGGATACACATTTACAATCTTGGTGAGCATTTTGGGAACAATTTAGGTGGGCCACCGCGCCACATATGCTACAACGGTGGACGAAACTACCAACGAGATCTTTTAGGCATACGCAACAGTTGAAGCTTTTCCCACGAGCTACACCTTCTAAATACCAAGTATGAGGTGCTACAAGAGCTTTTCCGCTCGATTTTGGATCCTTGTTTGTCCCTGCAATGGCTTTTGTCCAACTGAGACTGATGTTTCTTCTCCATTGAAAGGCGGTGTAGATTATGGTTAGTATGCCAATAAGGCCAGCTATAAAGCAGGAGATAATGAAGAGATGCGATTCTGCCAATTCAGATGGACTTTTGTTCATCCATGCAGGTGGCAGGATCAGAGCTTCTCTATAATCATCCATTCTTCAAGATTTTGTGTTCTGCATTCTACAAATTCCTATTCTCAGCATGAGCGAAACTGGCATGCAATACCGTCATTTAGACCAATGAAGTTGTAGAGAAGGCAACATGGAAAGATTAATTCAAAATAGTTTCAAGTCATCTTGCATTCATCAGGACTCCAGCAAAGCTCACTCATCAACACTTGAGCTGGGAGCATATAAGCCTATTTTTCTTCAAACAGCCTGAAGTTTCTGCATGATTGTATAAAAATCATTTAACTAATAACCAAATAGCTTAAAATTGTTCAAAATGAGAAAAAGGTCTTGTAAACCAAAAATAGAAGCACACTGTATAAGTAGAGGTAAGGATCTCAATGGGCAAATGAATCATCTAAGCCCGAATTTTCTAAAAAGAAAATGTTCATGAACAACCCAACGATTTCAATGGATTTTTTTATTTAATTTAAAAAATATTTGCAAGAACCCTGCTTCTAACACCTTCCCATATTTGATTCTTATACTAAGTAGCTTAAAAGTTAACATCATCCTCTAACCATTTTATAGAAGTTCCAAGAGACCATGACTAAGTTAACATCATTACTCTCATATACGCGATACCCACATGTAAAAAAGGAAAAATAACGAGCAAAATGGCCCAAGTTAGGCATGCGAACCTGATCAACTCGTTAACACCACAACCAAACCTCTAACAGTATTTGTTTTATTGCTCAATAGGGCACAAATTCACAAAAACCTCTTGGTCCACCATTGGTACTAGCAAGTGTAATCAAGCAAGTGCTACTTTGTGTTTTTACATCGATCAAATGCATACCTAATTACCAGAAACCAATCTGTTCTTTTCCTAATTTCCAGCAGAAATCAAAGCTAAAAACACAACACACTAAAATATAGGCTGAAGGATGACAAAAATGCAAATAAGTAACGATACTCGATCAATGCGCAAATTTCAGTCCAAAAATCCTTCAAATTATCCATGAAATGGTTGGAAACATGTTGCATTACTCATGTAGCATTTTCTTCACATAAATAAATACCATATATGTCCCCAAAAAAGACATTAGCACATAAATGTCTTTAACATGAAATATTAACAACATTCATGTCAAATAAGAATGTACATTTTGGGGGAGACATGAGACTAAAATTTACATGAAAAAAGACAACAAGAGCAATCCAAATCAACAAACAGAGATACTTACAGAGTGCATTTGTGTTTGTCTGTATGCAATGATCCAAATATGAAAGATATGGATTGGAAGAACGAACAGAAAAACCCTAAAACAGAATCAATCATCCTGAATCACGCAAACAACAAAAGCAAAAACGAATAAATATACATCGATTTTATTCGCCAAAACGAAAAAACAAGAAACTTGTGGATTTTAGCCATAATATATACATAGAATGATCTGCGTGATTTTGTTCAATCTTTTCGATTTCTTGTTGGGTATTTCTCCAATTTCTCTGGAATTTATGTTAGGGAAAAAAAAGATTCCTCCCGGTTTGTTGACAGAATTCTTTTTTGGTATGCGTGGAATGAGAAAGCAGGCAGACAAGGACCACCTTGTACGAGGATTCGCAACCCGGAGTATTTTTTAAAAGTAAGTTACACTTTTGGTCCCTATACTTTGTAAACAATTACTAGTAAGTCCCTAAACTATGCTTATCATGGATTTGGTCCTGCTGGTAATCTTTTTTTACGACTATAGCCCCTGGAGATGAATGCTTCATCGGGGATGGAGATGCATCATCTAAGCTAGGGACGCGGTAAGCTTGGAAAGTATAAAAACAAAACATTTAATCGGAAAAATTGTTAAAATAAATGAAAACGTAAACCGACCGGTTTGCCCTTGTAGGTAAGATAAATGATGAATGGTCGTTTGGTCTAATAATTGTAGTAGGAAAACGTGGAACGGATCGAGAAACGTCTAATCCCAATGATGAACGAGTCTACAAGCGTAAAACCTGGAAAATTAAGAGAAAACTCTTAAACCTAAAGATTAAACTATAAATATAATTTTATTGATCAAAATATATGATTAACAAAGAAAACAATAAACCCTATTTATAGTTTAGGATAACTAAAAGATAACTATGAATTAAATTCAAATCTAATCCTAATCTTAATCCTAAACCAACTTAGAATAATTAATAAAAGGAAACTAAATAATAATCCTAATAATAATTAGAACTAACAATAATTATCCTAAGTTAACATAATTAAAATAATAATAACCAATCCAGTGGTCAACGGTACTTGTACCGAGACTTAACTCGTGGTAGGTGCTGGATTGGCAGCGAGACTTGTCCCGAAACTTAAGTCTCGGTGAAACTCTCGGTAACTCCTGTTTGCCTCTTTTCCAATTCCAATTTCCAAGCCTATTTTAAGCCCGTTTACTTCTTTTCCTAAAATAGAAGAAACCCTTGATAACACTCGAATTCTCCCTACATTAAGTCGCAACAAAATGAATACTACAAAAACCAAATGATAATAAACGTACTTTAGAGACTCTACTTGCAATTTTGAACAAACGGCATGCACCAAAAGTGTAATTTACTCTTTTTTTAATCTATAGTGTGACGCAGAGGCGGATCCAGGAATTTTTTCTTACGGTGGCACCTTTGACGAATCTAAAAATTTTCCACATCGCCCGATGTTGTTTTAGCCTAATTCCACTGTTTTGAGAAAAAAATTAATTTTTTTCTCGATTTCGAGGAACTTTAAAAAAAATCAATTTCGAGAGAATTTTTCGGGTTTTTTTGATTGATTTTAAGAGTTCTTTTGGGATTTTTGGTTGATTTTAAGAGTTTTTTTGGGATTTTTGGTTGATTTTAGAGTTTTTTTTTATACGGTTGCACCATTTAAAACGATACGGTTGCACCCTTCACACGACTAAAAAAATTTACCCTTCGCCGGACGAACGAATAGGTGGCACGTGCCACCTATTGCCAAAGGCTAGGTCCGCCTCTGGTGTGACTGTGACGATGAAGTGGACATTTTTGTGTTGATTATTCTTTTAAAAAGTAAAAGTATATCTCTAAAATGCAATGTATTACTCTGTAAAAACAATCAAAATCAATTTATATTATATTTTATAATTAATTAAAAAAGACTTGTAATATGATGTACAGTGGCAGACCTAAGATTTTTCCTGAGCAGATGTACCTTTAAGATGGACCATAAGTCTGTAACCCTACAATGTCGCGGTTTGACCATTGAGAAAAGTCAACATGGTTTGATTGAGACAAGTCAATTGTGTCGATTAGAGAAATAAAACAAACTTTTCAAATGAAATCGACCTTTTGAGCAAGACGCAAGACTATGTCTTATGTCTGCCATGTGTTTAGCCGAGTTCCACCGTTTCGTAGACTTTTTCGGTTTTTCGGTTGATTTCGTAAATTTTCTCAATTTAGATTTGATTATTGTTACTTTTTTGTAGGTTTCTAAATACTTTACTTTAGGGAAATTAAATAAAGCAAAACAGATAATATGCGTGGAAAATACAAACCAAATGAGATGATTAAGGTGGTAACTTAATAACAAAAGTGGGAACAAAAATTCATTGTTTTGATAAGTTTCATTAAAATTTCAGTTTAATCCCTTCAATCATAATATTCTAGAACACCTTTCTATTTTTAAAAGTTCCATAACAACACTATTTAAAAGATAAAAAAAATAAACAACAAATGATACTTGTGAGTCTCATACCCATGACATCTTAAAGAGGGGATACCTTGAGAGGTTTGGATCAACCATCTCGACAACTAGCAGTTCAGTGTTTCTAACTTTTGGCTTCAACTGTCTAAGAGCACACTTAGACGTAAGTGGGTGCACCACCTTAACGACTCGTTTTTTTCCTCTTGCAACAATCGATTGAGCGGGTGCACGAGACCCCCTAAGATATTAGTAGGTCCGCCCCTGATGATGTATATGTAACATTACCATAAAATAATGCGGTTTAAAAACTTAATGATTTTTATAATGGCTTTAAAGTGAGCTAATAAGTTCAACCAATTGTTCACCTTGGAGGGGCAATGGACACAGGGGCAGAGCGGATGGACTTGTGATGTGGTGGGGGGAAAGGCCCCCATGAAAAAAAAAAATTCTCTATTTTTTAGGTTAAAAGCAATTATTTTCGTATCCCCCAGTAATTTTATGTTTGTGTCCCTACCAACCAAGAAAATACCTTAAAATCAACAAAAAAAAGTAAAAAAGTATTTGGAAATTAACCAAAAAAACGGAAAAAGTATCTCGAAATCGACAAAAAAGAGCTTAAAAACTCATTGAAAAGATGGAATTAGGCTTAAAACATATCGATTGACTTTGCGGGCCTTTAATATATCTTGAAGGTGCCACCAGGAGACAAAAATCCTGGATCCGCCACTGAATGGACTTTACGTTTCTTCTAAGTGTAGTTCGTGGTTCACGGATGAGGTTACCTGGATAGGTGGGCAGTTCCTATCGGTGGAGCTAAGACACCTTCGAGAGATATAGTTGTAGCTCTTGATGGCATGGGCAAAACGGTTCATGAATGAATGTTGACTTTTCTATTTACTTGAATATCTTTCCTGCGAATGAAGCTTCTTTTTAGAATTTATTGCTACTGGTGGTGAAGAAATTGAATCAACGGCATCGAATGCAAGCTCTGATAAAGTTTTATTCTTATTTATCGACTACAACGACCTACAAGTAGCTAAATAAGTAGTTAAAGTAAGTTCCTGGCTTAAAAAAGTCTTGGTTCTACCCACCGGCAAGAGTTTTTCAACCAATTAAGTAAATAATATTATTTTACAAGAACAAGGATCGTGTGAGAAGGTAAAAATTGATTGGAACTTTGATCATTTTTAATCTTAAGCCCATCTATAAATTAAGTTCGATACGGGAATTGATTCGGTGTATCTTCGTGTATCTCATCCTAAGGAGCATCTACAGGTGAAAATCTCTTCGTACCCATTTCATCATAACTTTCATTCTCGAGGAAACTCAACCCATAATCCACAAACAATAAATCATTCAAACACAAGCATATGTGAGCAAATGATAAAAGACATACCCAAATGGGGAGGTGAAAGCTGATGACATTAAGAAATAGGAGAAGTTTAAAAATGAAAAGAAACTTAATAAATTATTTTATTTAAAATGATTAATTCTTAAATTATTTTATAATGAAAAAACTACTAAATTTTCTTATTTTGAATGATTAAGTTCATAAATAGTTTTTCAATAAATTAAACCACTGAACTTTTAAAAATTGGTTACTTCGTAAATGTTGGAATGAACGATTTAAGACGATTAAACAACTTAACCCAATTATAGTGAACTGAAACAATCTCAACCCAACCCACAAATTGCCATCATTTTTCAAAACAAAAAATAAATAATATTGGATTATTTTTATACAAATAAATATAGTAAGGGTGCGTTTGGTATGCAGAGACCAGGTGAGACAGACAGGACGAGACAAAAGAAAATAGTAGCGTGTTTGGTAGACATGGGGCAGAAAAGAGATGGGACAGAAATGGGTTTACTTGGGACAAAAGTTAAAAATGGTGGGGTTATTTAATTTTAATTTGATTTATTGTTTTGTTTTTTCTAAATAGTTTGTAACTTGTAAAATTATTGTTTACTTTATTGATTCCCCCTTTTACTGTTTAATTTAATTAGTTAATAAATTTATAAATGTTAAAATCATTTAAGAATATAGTTGATGTAAGTTATTTATAATTATTATACGGTAAAAACATAAAACTCAAGTCAGGGGTAATCTAGTCATTTTAACAGTTTTGTCCCGTCCTGTCCAATTTACCAAACGGAAAATAGACAATTAGTCCAGTCTTGTTCTAGTCGTACCAAACATATAACAGATAATTAGTCAAGTCATGTACTGTCTCGCCCCGTCCCATCCAGTCTGTGTACTAAACGAACAAATTAGGTTTATTCCAACACCTTGTTCCATGAGGTGGGGTGAAACAGGCTTATTCCACTTGGTTCCTGTCTGTTTCACATAAAAGTCTTGGCAAACGTGGGACAGTAATCCGTTTTATGTCCAATGTAACAAAAGCACCCTTAACAAACACAAAGGTTTACTACTACTACTACTACTACTACTTACTAGTAGTAAGCAAACCCCTTGATTTCTTTGATCATATCTTATTTAATCAACTCCAAACCTCAATTCTTGAAACAGATAACAATCATTCTAATTTACTTCTCAAGATCACTGATGTTACACATGGGATGGGCGCACACACCCATAATCAATCCATAATGCAGATTAATAATAACCAAGTTATTGTCTACAATAAAAACTCTATCTCATACTTTCTACTATCATATAATATCCTAAGTCTCTCTCTCTCTCTCTCTCTCACACACATCTTGCACAACATGATTTACAAAATTGTATTATTTACAGCCCTATTTCTCCCTCCTATCAGTCCTTGGATGCACGACCTTCCCCACGGGGCATTTTCTTTGTTGCCACTACAAAATCAATATCCATTTACATCATCATCATCATCATATGCCAACAATCAACTCATATTTCAATCATTTAATACTTATGCAAATGAGAGAGAGAGAGAGAGAACATACAATCTTCGACGTCCTTGAGCTGATAATAATGAGGCGCTATTTCCACCAGCCACTCTGGTTTTAGTTCGCTCACCTACATTTTCAAAATCCAAACCATCATAAATACACACAATACCCCTAGATATAACCCCAATTCAGTTTCAACCGAAGTAACTAGTACCTGTCGCATGTACTCCTTGGTGGTCAGCACCAACTCATGGTATACCACCCATCTAGGAAGCACCTTCACACACAAAACCAATAACAATAACATCAACAACTATAACATCAAATTTGAAATATAATAATGTTAAAACACCAACCAGTTGAATGAAGATAATCCATCTACCTGAGCTAAACCAGAGCTGGGGTGAATATAGACAGTCTGGGGATGTTTAACAGTTCTGTACGATCCATTCTTTTGCATCCTTGCTGAGTGTGGGAAGTACCCTGAGGTTATCGACTTCTTAATTGCTTCTAAATCACCAGGGTTTGATACCAACTCTATTTCAACCCTTTCTAATAGCCCCTCCAGTTGATCTCTTATATCACGCGCACGCTTCATACTCCTCACCTGAATGTAATTCTCATAGCACCACTGCGTAGAGAAGTTTGTTTCCTTCCACGAACTGTAAACCTGAAAAGATTAAAGATAACATCAGCTTCCCAAAGATGGATTATCTATAAATTTATCAAAATACAAATTTATATATATTTATCAACCTTACCTTAAGCAGTGCTATATGATCCCCAACATTACCCATATGAAAATTCAAGCGAGCATTGTCTGCATGGACTTGTTTGTCCTTTGGACGATAAAAAATCGAACTTCCAATGGAGAGCATGGCAGCAATTGAAATAATCTCATCTGAGCATTTATACTTGTCGGATGCAACAATCATCTTGGACAACATTGGATCAAGTGGGAATTCCGCCATCTTTCTCCCCACCTTTGTCAATTCACCATGTTTATTAAGTGCACTTAACGCAAAAAGCAGCTCCAGCGCCTTGAGTAATGCTTCCGCTGGCGGTGGATCCATAAAATCAAAATTCAACAAGTCATGGATCCCAAGACTCTTGAGACTCAGCACCACATTCGCAAGGTTGGTTCGTTGGATTTCTGGGACAGTGTTATCATCTAAGTCGTTAACATAGTTGTAGGCGGTATACAACCTGAAACACTTTCCAGGACCAGTTCGTCCAGATCGACCAGCACGTTGATTTGCAGATGCTTTCGAGATAGGAGTAATCAGTAACGATTCCATCCCTGTACGAGGGTTATAAGATTTCATCTTCACAAATCCTGGATCAATGACATATTTGATGCCATCAATTGTCAATGATGTTTCTGCAATGTTAGTGGCAAGGACCACTTTTCGTGCCCCTTCAGGAGTGGGTTCGAATATTTTTGCCTGAAGCTCAGTCGGGAGATTTGCATAAATGGGACATATTATCAATTCTGCTATTTTACTCCCTAATCCCCGCGTTCGGTGTTTAAGGATCTCCTCGGCTGTTTCAATTTCCTCCTGGCCAGTGAGAAAGACTAATATGTCACCATCTCCAGGGGGCTGAGTAACGTGGATCTGAAGTGCTGTGACAATTGCTGCATCCAGGTAATCAGCCTCTGGTGCTTTTGTATAATTTATTTCAACAGGAAACCGCCTTCCTGGAATTTTAAAAATTGGAGCAGAATCGAAGTAGTCGCTGAACTTCTCTGCATCTAGAGTGGCACTGGAGATGAGCAACTTGAGGTCAGGACGGAAGCGAGCAATATCCTGAAAGAAAAGCAGGATAGATGGGTGAAACCAATGAATTTCAGTCTTAAAACATGCAGGAGTATGCGAGTTTTAGATTTACCTTAACTAAACCGAACAAGATATCGGTTGACAATGTCCTTTCATGAGCCTCGTCCACCATCACCACACTGTTTTACAGTTAATTATTAGTTGTTTGCATATATATATATATATATATAGAGAGAGAGAGAGAGAAAGGTTCAAACGAGAACGCTAACTATTTACGAGAAGCACAAGGACAGCCGCCCATGTACAAAATCACATGTGATTCACATACAAAATCATATGTGATTAAAATTCTGGACCCGCGCGGTTTGTCGCGCGGATCACATGTGATTTTGTACTGTGAATCACATGTGATTTTGTACATGGGCGGCCGTTCTCGTGCTTCTCGTAAATAGTTAGTGTCCTCGTTTGAACCCACCTCTATATATATATATATATCAACAAAGGCATGGGATCATGTGAGAACTGAGAAGTGCCATTTTTGGTGAGAAATACTTTTAAACCGTTGATCACTTTTAATCAAATACCCTCCCATGAATTGCGGCTTAAAAGGGAATTGATCCGGTGCATCTCATCCTAATGTTCGTCCATTTCTCATCCAACGGTTGATAACCACTTCTCACCAAATTTGACACTTCTCACCAAAACCCAACCCTATCAACAATTTACTGCTAAATACAGCATACCTGTAACTTGCAAGATCAGGTTCACCAAGAAATTCTCGTAGTAACATACCATCAGTCATATACTTGAGCACTGTCTTGTCAGAAGTACAGTCTTCAAAACGTATAGAATAGCCAACCTGAAAGCATAAACCAAAATGATTTCAGAGTAGAGTTATTTATCTGGCAGCTGTATCTGTAAACAAAATGTCAGAAAACAGATATTCAAACAATGTATTTTATACTTTTGACACCACCACCAAAAATCTGTAGAATATATTCAGAGGAAGCACATTCTAGTCACCTCTGAAAAAAGAAGGGGGGGTAGAAATTTAAAAGTCTAAAGTTAAAGCAAAACACATACCTCATGCCCCAGTTTGATCCCCATTTCTTGAGAAACTCTAGCAGCAACGCTCATAGCAGCAACTCTTCTAGGCTGTGTACACCCTATCTGTGTCAAAGTAAAAAAAAATGTCACAACCAAATGAACGTTCCCAAACAAAAAGTTGGGATTGAAATCTGACACTACCCCTAGATGAACACAAACATGATTCTTTCTGTAACGGGAAAGTTACCATCAATTATTGCCATACAAAAGTAGATTAATTGACAAAGATCATAAAACAAGAACTAAACATGAACATGTCAGAAAACCTGTTTATTTAAACGAAATAAATACATAAGCTTGATTTATTGTGAACATACCATTCCACGTTTTGTGTATCCAGCCTCATGGAGATATTGGGGTATCTGAGTGGTCTTCCCGGAACCCGTCTCACCAACAATGACAAGAACCTGATAAGGCATCAATCAGATGTAAACCCAAAAGTGTGTCATTATAGCCCAGATAAAGTCTGAATGTTTTCAAGATCATGAGCTAGTAACATGGAAACATTCAACAACCAACATAAAGCAAAGAGTTCAAGTAGACCTGATGGTCTTCAATAGCTTGGAGCAACGACTCCCGATAGGGATATACAGGTAATGTTTTTCTGTCTGCCTGAAGAAAAAACATTAACAAATGAGAACAAAGTTAACTTTCTGAAAACTCATCTAAAAATCGGACAAAGTTAAATCAGTGAAACAATATGATAGTCAATGCTTTAGAGATGAAGGGAAGCACACCAAAAGCTTCTCGTGTGCTGATTTTGCCATAGATTTTTCCTGTTCCTCCAGCTCTGCTTCATCATCGACCTGTAAGTGAAAGAAATGCATTAGACTAAAGGTTAAGTGAAGGCAAAGGAAACACGTCACACGATGATAAGGACTCAACATACATTTTCACCACCCATTACTTGTCCCGTTATGAATTCAATCTGGTCCTCAAACACATAACTGTCGAGAAAAATGAAAAACATTAGATTGATCATTCCCAGATGAAAAACCTTCTGGTGCCCTAGTTAAAAAAAATTCACCGAGACAAAGCAGAAAAAATGAGGAAGTAAAGACAGGGTTGTGAAAGTGAAAATTTCCGACTGAGTAATCAAAAGAACTGCAACTAGAAAATGCATACTTATAATCTTCAGATTGCTTTTTGTTCTTTGACCCATATTTTAGCGTTGCTTTTCCTGCAAAATGACAAGCCATTAGTTAACGAGTTAACATCTACAGACTAAAAGATGCCACAGGTAATTACAACATACCAATCTGATGATCCTCCCATGCTTCTTGTTCAGCAAATGGGTTCATCTTATCTCCATCTTTTGAATCTCTGAAAACAAAATCATTTCAATCTCAAGTTAAAGTCTCCAAGGAATAGAAAGACAGTAGTATGTGTGCAACAATGTATATGTATGCAGCCACGTGTCATAATATGCGCTGAATCAACACTGATTCTGACCTGTAGCGCTCCATAGCTACAGAAAATCTTTTTTCTTGATTTACTCCGCCTTCTACATCATCATAAGCATCAGGCATCCGATACTGCATTCAAAAGAACATTGTGAGGTATATTCCAGAAATATGTAGAGAAAGAAGCTTAAAAAAGAACAAGGATATATTGCACTATACTAAAGCCAGTTGTTACGGAATTTTCAAGTTCTGGTTAATATCTGTGAACAGTCAGCTGGTCTATAGAAGCCTGGGATTAGAAATTTAACAATATGATATTTTTCCAAATTACGTTCCAAGTAACAATGGCATGCGACCAAATATATATACATATATATATGGTTTGGTTCTATTTGAATTAGCAACCACAAACCAAATGGTGCGCTTTAAGAACTTTGTAAGCCAAATCCAGACTGAGGTTCAGGCTCACACCCCTAATATATATAAAATTATGATTGAGCAAAAGCAACTCTAAGAACAATCTCAAACATCAAGGAAATTATCAAGAAGCAAAGAATAACCTCATTAATGTTATCATCCTCTTGAGACCGCTTCTTAACTAGCTCATATATTTGCTTCTTGTTTCTGCATAAGTAGAAAATTCATATCATCAAACATAATACAGGCATCTAGTAAAGAAAAACCATCATGCGCGCAAAGCATACCTCAAATGCAAAAATACAAGAAGAAATAGTACACTTCACAAATCACAAATAAATTTTCACATATGGATAAATTTAAACAAGGTAAGCAATCAAAACTTTTTTTGGGAAAAAAAAAAGCAACAAAACTTTGTTTCAACTCTAGAGGTTATCAGAGTTGGATCACAGGTTTCAAGTTTTTACTAATGTCATCAACACAACATACAAAGTTATTCAGGTTTGACAAACAAAATCGAGTCAGAAACCCAAAAATAAAAAAAAATAAAAAATAGCATGGCATAAAACTAACTACAATATGGCATGTTGTGCATGCAAACTCATGAATTAGCATGTACATGGTACAAGTGCATCCCAGCTCGTACCAGTTTCACCAGGAAGCTTCAAAAAAAATTACCTTAGTTCACGAAGTTCAGCTTCTGATACTTTCTGATTCCCGAATAGATACTGTTCATCTTCTATATCATCTCTGAAATTGCAAAATTCAAAGGTGATAAAATGTACCACAAAACAATATGTACATAATATACTAATCACCATGCACTTGCAGCTTTAGGAATGTAAAATCTATAAGAGGTAAAAAAATGAACTTTAACAATACCTGATTTCCTCCAATTTCTTCTGCTCCCTTTTCTTGAGATATTCTTGCCTTGAAACTTTTCTGAACAAGGATAATAAACCGAAAAACATAGGTCAAAGTATGAAAATGGCATCACAGCACGTCAAACCAAGATAATTACAAGCAGCAGACAAGGCAGTTCAATTGCTTTGTTCCCATTTTAAACCATGTGTCTTGGTCCATTTCCTAGTATATTCCTAACATTAGTTACTGAAAAAAACACAAGAATGATTACATTAGCTTCGAAGCAACACAAAAATGTCTGAATTAAGCTTCTTGCTTTAAAAATTCCTTGTAAAGCTAACTGCGTGAGTTTCTTGTTTTTTAAATAACCCAAGATATTGAACTGCTTAATAGTCTATAGTTATTACAAATATTTAAATCAAATCATCTGTTTCAATCCATCACTACTTAAGTATCATGCTTAGTGTAGCAAAACACAAAACTAAACATACATAATTTTAGAAAGTTCAAAAAGGTTTCCAGCAAAAGCTTAGTTCATACCTTAAAGCTCCAATGTCATCTTCTTCCAAGGCATTGGCTCTCCTAATTGCCTCTTCTGTTATCCAAATAAATGAAACAGGAAAAAGTTATTAAAGCATTCTTCATAGATTTCTGTGATATACAACTAAATATGTAACCTATATATATACCTTCCTCCCTCTTTGACAATTTCTGTTCAGTCAGCTGTAAAATAAAATAAAGAGAAGTTAGGAACATCGTATAGCTTATTTCTCCATACAGCAATAAGAAATCAATTCATGTTAGGAACGGAATGATTAAATGATTATTAAACCAAACCTTAGTTGTCTTTGCTGCATCTTTTTCCCTTAGATGACGTTCCAACTCCTCTCGTTCTATTTGGTCACGCAATCTTTCTTCTTCAGACTGCAACAAGAATAGAATGCCAATTGATACCCAAGAATTACCACAAAATATCATTTAAGAATAACAAGAGAAGCCGTCAAGAAAATGAACATCAAGGATTACTTATAAAAATAGTCAACAGATCATGACTCATCTTTCACAATGTTAAGGATATCATATGGCATGCAATTAATATTATGTCAGATACCTCAGAACCGTCTGATTCTTCACGAGAAGCTTTTCGTTTAACCCGTCTATCTTCTTTCAAAATTCCAGCTCCCTGCAGCACCACATACAGTTATAAGCAGTACCAAATCATTACAAGAAGCACCAAACCAGCAGCTTACCACAAAAAATAAATCAAAACTTATCAATAAGAGTACAAGCACTATGCCTCGTCATCTTCATCTTCTTGATTTTCACTCTTCTTTCTGAAACGTTTCACACGTTTATCGACCTTTTTCGACTGAGCAGCAACAGAATTAGAGCCACTGCGCTCATCATTGTCATCATCGTCGTCTGCCTCCAACAGCTTGTAAGTCCTCTGCTTCCTGGCTAGCATTGCCGCCTCCTCTTCTTGTTGCCGATAAGGCTATCAAATACCAATAACAACAAGAATGAGCAATGAAAATACTGGTTAACTCTCAAAATCATTGATTTATTTAATTCATATATATATATATATATAACCTTACATTTGATCCAGAACTCTTATGCTCAACTTTTCGAAATATCTCTTCAGCAAATGTACGTGTTTCATTTGAAGATGACACACCCATCTCTTTAAGATTACTAAGTATATCAGAAGGTGATGAAGCCTTCTTAGCTGCAAAGAGATTAAAACAATCAAGCATGGGTCTAAATAATGATGAAACAATAAGCCATGACAGTTAAATAACGATATACGTCAAATATTAAACATGAAGATAACTTACATAAACTAATTACGTACTGAACCAGTGTGGGTTGCGAATATCCCAAGAGGGACATCAACCTGTCTGAAACCCATGTCTTCAAGTCACTCCCCATTTCTCACTACATTCAAAAACATATAAAAAGATCAATTTACTGATGTACCATTTCCATTAAAAAGATAAATACCATGAATAATTCCAGTCTTTGATAACAGATGATGCTTGCTACATTCAAACGAATGTATGAAAAAGTCATGTTCTATGATATTTACGAACGTATAACCAATATATACTTTCCATCTATGTAGATTGTTGATGAGTCAAAAAGACATACTTTCCCATCAATAGTGTTTGGTCAAGCTTAAATAGTGCGGCGATTTTCTTTACACTACAGAAGCAACCAGAATCATATCAAGAAATTACTGCAAGAAATTACTGCAGGAGTTGATAAAGAGTATAAAAATTACTCACACATATACATACCATTTGGTTTTTAAATTAGCTATTCCGGCACCCGTTTATTTAATCTATTAGAAAACCACATAACATTATGCATAAATTTTTGTTGTATATAGCCTTCATAGTGAGATTCATAGTGAGGTTTTGTCCCACAGAGAAAGAATAGTGGAATCTTACTTGTATTGTTTTTGAGGAATATTAGGAAGCCATTGGAAGAGTGTTTGGTTATTTAAAGAGGAATAAAAAGTTAGCTTTACACTATGGAAACTTTCCTGCAGTTCTAGAGAGATATTTTTATGCTAGTTGGATTACTCGTAATAGTGATAATAAATCCATGAGTGGTTGGATTTTTATGCTTGGTGGTAGTGTTGTTTCTTGGGCCTCAACGAAACAAACTTGTATAACTCATTCTACCATGGAATCTGAGTTTCCAGCCTTAGCAGCAATAGACAAATAAGTAGAATGGCTTAGAAATATGTTAATGGATATAAAGTTGTTGCCATAACCGATGTCAGCTATTTCTTTGCATTGTGATAGTGAGGAAACTGTCTAGAGCATAATATAATAAGATTTATAATGGAAAATCTAGACATATTAGTTTGCGACATGCTTATGTGAGAGAGTTAATATCCGACATGATAATAATAGTTACGTATGTAAGAACTTGCAATATCCGAGGTGATAGTAACTGTTACATATGTAAGAACTTGTAATTACTTGACTCATTGGTTGATCCTTTTACCATAGGACTTTCAAAATATATGGTATTTGGAACAAGTAAATGGGATTAAGGCCTATTTGATTAGTCATTTAGTTGGCAACAACGGAAACCCAACCCTTTTCTAAGTATACCCTTAGATATAGGTTCAATGTGTAATAACAAGCTGTTGATCTTCAACTAGGTTCATACCAGTTAAATCTAGTATATGTCTTTTTAGGGTGGGTGTTAAACTCTTAATGAAATTCAATGTTTAAAGAATTTCACCTATATAAACATAAGAGGTGGTGTCGCTTCTAACAAAAGTTTGGATCAACTTTTGTAAATGTTCATGAATCTAGGTTGAGCACATGGCCATAATGGTGCTATATGATTATGAACATATCCTGATAATCAATGGTGTGTGTGATTATTCCGGTTTGAATATATAAATCTTCGCTCAAAAGCTATAAGCCGCTATAGATTTAGTTAGAATCTTGAATAGTTTACACCAAGTCAAAGTTCATGTCAGAAGATACTTTTACTTATGCATGATTGATTTTATTGAATGAAGAGCAAGTGGGGGATTGTTGTATATATATAGTCTTCATGGTGAGATTCATAGTTAGGTTTTGTCCCACATAGTGGAATATTACTTGTATTACTCTATTTTCTAACAATTTTCAGGCAACCAGACAACTAAATGAACTAATCATCAAAATTTACTGCAAAATTGATGGAAAACCCCAATACCCACAACAAACTTTAAACCCTAGTTCCCACTCTTTATTTTGATCTTAAGCCACAAAATAAATGTGAGACGGTGAGAGTGTAAGATGTGAAGCTTTGTGAAACTTAAAAGGGGGCTAAGCATCAAGAAGCAATTTTCAAGACTTATGAGCAAAAACCCTAATGGGAGACCCCATGAAATGCCCACCCTAGTGTCAATGTGGCCCTGCCCTTCCCATATCAGCGCCGATGTCTAGACATGAAACAATAAACAAATTAAAGATAACAAGATGCAGCGACAGATAAGTAGGTGCAGAAACCTGATTTGCGACGGAGAGGGAAGAGGCAACAGACAGCGATGCAAAGATCGGGGTTGATGCGTCGATGAGTAGAGAAAAGGCGTCGACTAGAAGAGAAGCGTTGATGATGCAGCCGAGTTATCAAGTTACCGGTGATTAAGTCGCAAACGAACGACTTACTGCATATATGTGATTTGCGACTCTCGTGTATAGAAGATTTCAGGGAGGAACGCACGTCAAACACCCAAAAACCTAGCAAAAAATCGAGGAGCAGATGAACAATTTCAGGGAGGAATGCACTCGAGTTTGAAGGAACGATTTCGCCGGAGAAGATGAACAAATCACGGTGGGGGCAACAAAAGACTGGTCTGAGTTTGGAGTCGGGCTGAGTGTATACTGTATAGGACTTCTTTCTGTGGGCTGAGCGAGTAAGCCCTTTTTCTGATTATGGACCGAAATTTGAATGTTGATGAATGATTCACGTTTTGGGGTTTATGGTTTTGTTGGATATCGATTTGTGCTTCTATGTTCATATGTTCAAAGTAATTTGATGAATGGTAGTTATTTGGTTAGATGAACAATGGTCTTTTGGTTTGCTTTTAATCGATCGGTCTAAAGAAAAATCGGCTCAAACCTGGTAAACAACATATTTTTGTTTCAGGGGTAGATCGGTCATTTCAATCAGACCGTCGATTCAGGACGGGGCGGAACACAGGCGTTAAAACCGCAGGGGCCGGACCTTGTAAAACTAATTTGTCATTCAAACGCACCTTGTAAGACCAATTTGTTGATTTCGAGCGGATGCACAAACGAAAAGCTTAAGAAATTGTTGTCGATGTGTTTTTAGCCGAATTCCCCCTTTGGGGGATTTTTTAAGTTTTTGTGTTGATTTGATGGGTTTTTTTGGTTTCTTTGTGTTGATTCGAGAGAATTTTTTTGGGTTTTTTCTATTGATTTCAAGAGATTTTTTCGATTTTTTGGTTGATTGCTAGAGTAAATTTTGGTTTTTTGGGTAAAGACTAATATAAAAACTCAATACAAATAAATAAATTATGTAAACAACTCAATAAAATCAGATTTAGGGCTATGACTAATATCAAATTTAGGGCATAAACTAAAATCAAATTCACAATTTTACAATCAAACTTATCATGAATAGCTAATACCTAAAGTCACAATTTCACAATCAAACTTATCATGAATAGCTAATGGCCTAATGCCTAATCAAACAATTTCAAACAAGCAATGAAGCAAATAAGCAATTGACAAATGAAAGCCAAAGTTCTCCATACATTCTGGAATTTTGCTCTATGTTAACATTCTGTGCATAAACCTTGCTAACCATTGATGTTTATACAAGAAAAACCACATAGTTCATCCCAAGCATGAGTCAGGCATTTTATCGAACAGGTGGTGAGCATTTCAGCAACAAATAATTAACAACAAAAGTACAAAACAATCAGCAACTGAGCAACAGCAATGATTTCAGATTTTCAGCAACAAATTACAAATAATCAAAACAAAACAATCAGCAACAAGTCAACATGAACAACATTTCAGATTTTCAGTACCTGGACTAGTGGAGAGTGGCCGGTGGCGAGTCAATCAGCGACTGGCGGCGAGGGGCGAGCGGCGCCGGCGAGGCCTGACCGGATGAGTCACAATCACAAGACGCCGAACCGACGGTGAGAGTTGAGACTTTGCTCTCGTTTTTTTTTTTGATCGATAATAGAAGCGAACCAGTGAGAGAGAGAGAGGGGCTGGACCTGGACTTAGGAGCGTGGACTGAATTAGTGGAGTGGCCCAATTGTTTTTTTTTTAACTATAGCCTACCAAATTTACACTACTACTAATTTTTTTCAAAGCCCACAGGCCATGGCCTGAAGTAGCCCACAGGGCCATCCGCCACTAGAGGTGTCCATATGGGCGGGCTGGGCTAGCTTGGATCGGATCGGGCTTTGGACGGGCCCGGGCCTAAACACTGTTCAAAAGCCCGGGCTTTGGGTTGAGGGTTGGGCCCGTTAAGGCTTTTTAAAGACCGGGCTTAAGGGACTGGGCCGGGACTGGGCCCAAAACCGGGCCTACATTGGGCTTTGTAAAAAAAATCCATTTTTAGTAAATATTATTCGTATCCACTATAAAATACTTAATCGGGTCACTCAAACATACTTAAAAATACGTTCTATTATAATTTCATATATAAAGAAAAATACGTTCTATTAATTTTATATAAATTATAAAGAAAAATACATTTAAAGAAGTACATTTATTGAATTATAAAGAAAAATACATTTAAATAACTACATTTATTGAATTATAAAGAAAAATCGAGAAGTTTTATGAAATTAACGAGAAGTTGTATGAAATGAACACGAGAAAGCGAGAATTGCGTTTTTTGCGTTTTTTGTAACTTTGTATCAAACCTCATACACCCACTACCTATTTATAGTGTTTTGGAGGTAAAAAAAACCCAAAAAAAACCCTGCTAGAAACGGCTAGTTTTTTGAATCTAAGCGGGTCGGGCCCAGGCCCGGGTCGGGCCGAGAAAATCGTGAAATCAAGGTCTGTTAGGGCCCGGCGGGCTAGGATCGGGCCCGGGCTTTGGGAGGGCTGGGCTTCGGGCCCCCACCAGGCTTTTTCGGGACCAGGCCCATTTGGCCATCTCTATCCGCCACTGATTCAGGTAAAAAAGTAAACAATAACACATTTTTACCAGACAGACAAATTTATCCATACAGAACTTAATAAAAATTTTGGTAAACAACCCATAAGTCACTTTCGAATATATATGTATGGCTGGTTGAATAAGCATTTTTTCCTCCATCCAAACACTTAAAACTGTTTATTACCGTTACCACACCGAAATAAGTCAATAAGCCCATTAAACAAGCAATCCTAAACATCCCCTAGGTCATATGGCATGGGATCATGTGAAAAGTGTCATGTTTGGTGAGAAATTTGAGAAGTACTTTTAAACTGTTTGATCATTTTTAATCAAATATTCACCCATGAATTGTGGCTTAAAAAGGAATTGATCTGATGCATCTTGGTACATCATATCTCGGTACATCTCATCCTAATATTCGTTCATTTTTCATCCAACGGTTAATAACCACTTTTCACATTTCTCATCAAATTTAACACTTTTCCTTGAAATCGAACCCTAAGCAATATATGTCAAATAGTACATTTTTATCTTTTACCTAACAACCTTTATGTTTTGACAAAACTTTTAGAATAAACTAATCATAAACTAAAATTTGAAATCCTTTTAAAATTTTCATTATACAATACATCAATTTTTTCACCCTTTTTTAATTATAATTTTTTGCAATTTTTATTATATTATTAAATCCATATCTAGTAATATATACATTTTTAACATTTTCATCCAATATTAAATTGTTTTCTTTATACTAAGTTTTTAGAGTAAATTACAAATTTGGTTATTGTAGTTTATGAAAAATCTGGATTGGGCCTTCAAATAAAATAACTACAAGTACTGTGAGTCTATGATTCAATTTTGTTATGAATTTGGTCCCTTTTTATAATGTTGTTAACCTTAGCTCCATTAAATTAAGGGTAATATGGTATTTTCTAACTTTTTTTGTTATTTTTTATAAGAATAATAAATAATATATTAAATATATATACACACGTGACTACATTGTCCTCCTTTCCCCAAGAATCTCACTGACGACACCATTGCCTTTTCTCTGACGCCCTTCATCCTCCATTATCTACCGACTTCGGCTACTAACCACCACCCCCTCTTCTTCCCCATACATCTCGTTCTCTCATGAACTGCTCTCCCCCCCCCCCCCCCCCCCGGGTTACTGCCACCACAGAGAATTTCGTCAACCCCCTTCCCTCATATCGACCAACTCGTCGACCCCTCTATAACTATCTCCCTTCTAAGGCAGCCCTTCACCCTCCTACCCTACTGTACGACTCCATCTCACCCCCCCCCCCCCCCCCCGCGCCACTTCACCATCCCTCCTCCCTCGTTCCTCTGCTCGAAGTGAAGCAAACACATCAACAAGTTGTTGCTTATCCATAATATTGTTGAAGTTGAAGGAAGGATCTAATCCATAATAAAAATGAAACCACAATGACCATCATTGTAATTAATCTCTTTGGGGGCTTAATCCATAATCTTCATATGACCAAAGTGACCAAATTTGTGGATTACTCTCTTTTTTTTACTTTTATGTGTCTATCCACAATATCCCATATAATATTTTCATATTGCAAATATCACATGTAAGTTATATAGAATAAAAAAATGAAGCATTGACAATATCCCATGTGATATTATATAGAGTTATAAAAACACAAAAACTGTTAGCAATATTACATGTGATATTATACATTCATTAACAATGTTACATGTAATAAACCACAACGGTTGTGGCGTAGTGGTTAAGGTCGTGGAGAATGTGACAGAATATCCCATCTACCCAGTGTTCAAATCCAGACGTACACAACAATTGTGGCAACTGGGTTTATCAGGGCTGATTTTTTGCAGTCATAATTTGTCGGGATTAGTCTAGACATAGCCTAGGACACCCTTCCAAAAATATTACATGTAATATTATATAGTCATTAACAATATCACATAGGTCTTTAGATCACGAGATGAACTCTGAGAAATTTACCAAAAAAAAGTTGATTTCTTTATATTAATGATAATGTTTAAGAACTACGCTTGATTTCGGTTTCATAGAAGTGAAGGTAGGTTGCATGTGTTTGATTTGTGTTTTCGTCATTATGTTTTGCTTAAAAACCAATCGCCTAGCGTTTTTTCTTCTAGGTGATGAAGATTGCTTTGGCCGATGACCACGATGATGGTGTTGTTCATCGAATTCAGTGGTAGTTGAAGAAAATGATCTTGGGAGAAAACGATAATCGGTGGTGTACTCACCAGTTGGGTTCATTGGAGAAGAAGGCAAGCAGGAAGATGGGAGGGATGTATGAGAAAATGATGTCGATGTTGGAGACGTGTCATTTTTTTAGTTGGTTATTTAAAAAAATTAAAAGATTAAAATAGAGTGAATGAGTACAAAAGAAAAAACTTAACTAAAAATTGTAAAATACAAACAAAAGGTGCAATCACTATTTTACCCGTATTGTTAACAAAGATAATCAATTGCCATTAGTGTGAGGACCAAATCCAAAATAAATTGCATAGGTGAAGATTTATTATGTAATAAATGAAGATAAATGTCTAAATTCGTAATAAATCGCAAACTTCAAAGACTAAATCCGTAATCTACTCCAAATAATAATAATAAAATCAAAGAAAACTAATAGAAGATGTTAGTTAATCATTGGATTTGTAAATAATACAAAAAGATATCCGACCAAAACACTTAGAAAATTATTCTTTTCACTTGCCTTAAGAAAAACATATCCAATGAATAACATCATCCATCAGATATAGCTAAAACAAACTATCATCCGAACCCTTAGAATAGAAAGAAGATCAAACAAGATCTTCCGATGTGGTTCATCGGATCAGAGTAAGAACACTTTAAAATCAACTTGAGTCTAGGTCTTTGTGTTATTCTATGTGAGAATCCGGAAAAGAGAAAAAAAATTCTCTCATATATCAGGCTCATATATCCTCATAAAACATTTTAAGTCATTGGTTGTAACATCCGAAAAATTCTAAGTAAGTATATTCTAAGTTGGGAATGAATGTTAATTTTAAAAGTTTCATTTAGTAATTAAATGAATTATGTGTTATCTTATTTAATAAAAAGTTTTATTAAATAACATATAATATGAATTAATATGTGTTTGGTTTGATTACAATAAAAAAATGGAGAAAATGAAATATACGAATTATGTTTTGTTTTAATTAAATATTTTATTGATTAATTTATATGAAATAAATTTTATTGACTTTTAATTAAAGTTGGTTAATTATTTGGATTTACGTAGTTATTTGATTTAAACTAAAAAAATAAAAACATTATTATCTTATAACATGAATTATGTTTTATATTAAATTATAAGTTTCGTTTATTAATCAGAAACTAATCATGGTATGTATTTACTACATTATTAAAAGAATAAGGGGAATTGACAGTTTTTTTTTCAACAATTCAAGAACGGTTACTTTTCAAGATTCAGTTTTTTTTTCTAAACCAGTTCTTCTTCTCCCCATTTTCTGCAATCCACGATCTCCTTCGTCTTCCTTATCCCGACTCACACGACCTCCCACTACAAAGTCTTTAGATGAACCCTAAAAATTAACGTGGTTCTGTGTACAGATTTTGCTTATTTTGCTACAAGCTCTTTTGCATACCTTGATGTTTACATACCTTGACGACGATTCACTGTATTACACATTCTTACTCCTCCTCCTTCTCCAATTTCCGCCGTCTAAACTACACCATGGTTGTGAAGATAAGACCGTGATTTTCTTGTGCTCTGGTTTTCACATTTTGGTTTTGCTGCTTGAACAATACCCACTGCAAAATCCATCTCCAACCTATTGTGGTCGTCACGCTTCAAACATGGAGACACCCAGCAACGTTTCTCAAGTTTCAATGGGTTTTAGGAGTCCAAGTTATGGGTGATGTAACTTAACCATGTTTATTTATATATGCAAAATTTATGGTTATACATCCAAATTTATTTGTGATTTGGGCTATCTCTACCATATATTTGATAGAAAGGTTTTTGATACGTCCAATCTCCTACACCTTTACACATTTTGGTTTTTTGATGTTACTGATGGTTAGCAGTTGCAACTGATGTTACTGATGGTTACCAGTTCTTCTTAATCTCTTCAAACCTTCACCAAACAATTTTTGTTTCTGTGATTATGGAGGCATTTGATGCAAGAAAAGCCATAGTTTTAATTTTAGTACAAGTTAATTTTCAATTGGGTGATGAAAATCGCAGAAGGTTTCGATAACTGCAACTATGTATTGTCAAAGAGGGAAAAGAAGAGCCATCTATTTCTTCCAGTTTGGTACGTTTGCGTTCCCTTTTCATCTAATTTCATTTTAATTATTTGCTTTTCACTTCAATTTTGTTTTTGTGTTGTGCTTAATCGAGGATTGAAGGTTTATTTATCCATATACATGTAAACATGATCCCCCTTTATTTTCAAAAACTAATAATTGATCTTATCTATGTATATTAGGATTTTGCTCTGGCTGCAGGACATATCGTGACGCAGCCCAACAAGAAGGATGCAGCCCAACAAGAAGGATGCTTATAGGTTGAATATAATAATGCTTATCACCCATGTTTGGAGGTACCAGTACATTATTCTAGATTTGCACATGATCTTGTGCATTTAGGCCAATACAGAGCTCTCAAATAAACGTTTTTCCAAAAACATCCATGCGCAATGCGGCGCATACCATTTTGAATCTAAAGCCGAGAACTCGAAAGAAATAATCTTGTTTCATATTCAGTTTTATTCTCCATCAGACGATGTCATTTGATGGTTTTATGTGCTTTAAAATCGCATATACATTCAAGGTCAATATGAGAAATGAGCTGCTCGTATTAAATTAAGGATTAATTTTATGTGTTCTTGTTTGAACAAGTAATTTTGTTTGTATAATACACACAAATTAAAGTGAATGATACCTGTGAACTTAATTTTATTTATCGATCTCATTTGGATTTTAACTTTGATGTAGCCTCCAATTTGGTACTATTCATTTGTATATTACTGACTATTACAGTTGTGATTAAGCCATGACAGATAATCAAGGCATGTATGGAGAGGGGTCGAAATTTGGAAGCAAAGTGGAAGACCAGAAATATAGCAGCTGATGAGAAAATAGACTTCTGACGGGGAAGGAAAAGAAATCTGAAGGCTGTTTTGGGTGGTTTGTCGTGGTGGTTATATTGGGTGTGGTGGCGTTAACACTAGGGCTTACTTTGAGGAAGAAATTTCATCACGGCGGCGGTGCTAATCATGTTCGATTTCAGTTTCCAATCTTCTAACAGGTTCGATAGTCTGATTTTCTGGTTCGATTTCATTCTTCATTTTGGATTCCAGGTTTCATCTTCTAACATGTTTGATAATCCTTAGTCCTTAATATTGTTGTTAATTAGTTCCAAGATTTTCTTTTATTTTCCTATTAATGTATGTAGAATGTGTTTATTTAAGTCAGCCTCACAGTGCTCTCCATCTTGTCCTGCCTTGCACAAGGAGTTATGAGCTTATCTGCTTTTTATGTTCTATCATTTTGCCACAATCACCATCTACTTCAGGTTCTTAGCCTCTTCTTCTGCTCTATTCATCTCATAGAACAAACTCCTTTCTTCTAATTTTGGTTATTCTCATCAGCTTGTAGGTCGCCCCAAGTGGTTTACTGTCAGATGTCGTTCACAGACTTACATTAAATAGGTGATTCATTATTTTGTTGCTTATTTAACTAATTTTAGATCATCTTGATTGAATGTATTTTGGTGAATGGTTGGTTTGCAGGCTAGAAGCCAGAAGATAGGGGACAAGCCAATTCTTTCATTCGCCAGTTTTGTACAGTTAATGCCCAAGTTTTAGCTCTTTGGATTAATACATAAGGCCTTGACATGCTTTAATCCATTGCAAAGTAGCAATATATGAAAATATTACTATAAATAATTGTTTTGCTTCAGGCAGCCCGCAACAATGTCATTCTTGTTGTTCCGACACTTCTGTATGATATCAATAACTACTTAAAGTTCATCATGCAGGGTTTTTTTTCTTGACGGTGATTTCATCTGTTTATTTGCAATGGGTAGAATCGTATTTGCTCTCTGGTATCTAATTATGAGATATTTTGCAGCTCTATTTTAATCCAGCTACTGTAAAGATGCTGAGCAATCTGAAGGTAATTGTTGATTGCACTGTTCAATGTGCTTATCTATAATGTGTTTTTTTGGTCTATGGTATAGAGGCAGATGTTGATGGTGTATGCTAATTTGCAGGTCTTGGTAATTGCGGTTTTGTTAAAGATTATAATGAAGCGTCGATTTTCCATTATTCAGGTTTGTTAAGAGATTCAAATGTTAATTAAAATAATATTTGTTACAATATGAAACTAGCTTTGCTACAATTGTTCATTATTAAAGTAATATTTGTTTTGAATTTCTTTGTTTCAGTGGGAGGCTCTTGCTCTGTTACTTATTGGGATCAGCATAAATCAAATGCGTTCATTACCCGAGGGCACTACTGCAATGGGTCTTCCAGTTGCAATGGGTGCATATATCTACACATTTATCTTTGTAAGTTACCTTTTTAGCCTTCTGTGTTGATATATTCCTACATGATATTAGTCCAACTTGAGAACTTCTGCACAGGTGACAGTTCCATCTTTGGCATCGGTCTTCAACGAATATGCACTAAAGAGTCATTACGACACGAGCATCTACCTTCAGGTGATCTTATATTCTATTAGTGCCCAACTTAATTATCTTCTCGTGTTCGTAGAAAAGAGCACTCTCTCTATGTATAATTTAGAGGTCGATATTTTGTCTTCTGAATCTGTACCATGTTGTTGGATTGCAGAATTTGTTTTTGTATGGATATGGTGCTATATTCAATTTTCTTGGGATCCTTGGAACCGTCATTATCAAAGGTACTGTCAAAGATGTTAACTAATTATCTTTTCGGACTTAATTTATGCCAAAAATTTTGTTTTTTTTTCAGGCCCTGAAAGCTTTGATATTGTAACACCCGTAATTTCCGGATAAGTACAACTTCGAATCGGTGTGGAACCGATCTTTAAGAAAAATATGAAAAATAGGATCTTGGATTAAATCTTAGATTTTATGGTATTGTTGGATGGGTAATTCGAATACGAGTCCAACGGTTCTTTCCGGAGCGAAATTGGAGCTAAAACGAAGAAGTTATGGCCAAAACAACTTTCGGTACAATCTCGGCTAAAGTGACCAGCGAAAGTGACACAGCGAGAGTGACATGGCCTCTTTAGCATGTCACTTTAGCATGTATCAAATCTGAGGGAAAGCTTGGGAACTTTCGGTACATTTTGTGCGAAAGTGACACAGCGAGAGTGACATGGTCACTTTAGCATTAATCAAATCTGAGGGAAAGCTTGGGAACTTTCGGTACATTTTATGCGAAAGTGACACAACGAGAGTGACATGGTCATTTTAGCATGTCACTTTAGCATGAATCAAATCTGATGGAAAACTTGGGAACTTTCGGTACATTTTGTGCGAAAGTGACACAGCGAGAGTGACATGGTCACTTTAGCTGTCACTTTAGCCGTCGGGTACCTGGAGTTTAAAAATACGATTTCAACCCCATTTCACTCCTCACTTCTCCCATATCATCCCTTTCTCTCCCAAACCGAAACCCTAAGCCTCCAAAGTCGATTTTGAGCTATTTAGCCACAAGATTCGAGTTTTGCAAGTGATCTTCTTCATCTACCATGGTTTTAGGACACAATCTTGAAACCCTTTCACTTCATCTTCTCCATCAATTTCTAGGGGTTTTACCCAACCCTTCCACTCCATTTGAAGATTAGGAGTTGTGGTGCATCTTGGAGGTTGTAGAGACATTTTAGGTTGGTGGATTCAAGTATGGTTAAGGTAAATCTTCCCTTCTCTTCATTTTGAAGTTAGGGTTTTGGATAAGTGAGTATTTTGGTATATTATGGATGGATGATGATTCTTTATGGTTAGACTTGGTTATTGATGGTTGGAAATTCATAAATCTAGGTTTTGGAAGTTTTGGCTTGAGGATGCCAACTTCATCAAAGGAGCCTACGTTTGGAGAAATTATAGATTTAGCCTAAATCTAGCAAGGTGAGTTCAAGTTACTTTGCGAAAACTTTGTACATGCCAAAATGAGTATTTTCCAAACATTTGTGTGTTTTACTTGAGAATATATGTGGTTGAGTTATTTGGATAATTTAACTCTTTTGAAATGTTTACTTTCATAAATGTGTAAAACACCCATATTTGGAGCTTTTGAATATTTGAATGGTTAGAAATCATATTTTGTCTTTAAAAGGTTAATTGCTCAAAATGAGGTTTATTTGACGGTTTAATCATGTTAGTGTAAATTGATTTTATAAACCATGTGGGAAATACCCGATTTAGTGTCAAGAGTTATTTTGAGAATTGTAAAGGTGTGAGTCCTTTTGGAAAAACCCTTTTTGCTTAACCGTGTCAGGTTTTGGGTTAATAACGGCTTTGTGGTACTTGTTTACCTAACTGAGGTTTAGATGCATTTTATTGCACATTATTGATATTTGCATGCTTGGGTGTTTTGTCATTCCGGGTTGAGCATGTTTTGGTAGATTGTGTTGCATTGGATCCATAGGCAAGTGAGTCAGTCTTTATTTGATGGTCTATCTCTTTGTGCACGAGGAGAGGACTATGGGGACGCATGGTTATATGCGTAGGCCGTGGGGGCCACTAGCGAGTAGGCAATAAGGGACATTGAAGTCCTTGAGGTGTAACTCGTCTAGACTGGATATGCACTAAGGTGCCCTGTAAGTCCTTGAGGTGTAACTCTACGGGGTAGGCAATAAAGGCAATTTATTTTGGTCTGATGATGTCTTTATGGCATGGAAGTAATGACCGGGGCTTGAGGTTGTGATGTCTTTATGGCATGGGAACTAAGGTCGGGACTTGAGGTGTAATCCAGTAACATCGCGAGTGACTTAACTTTGTGTGCCCGTCACTTTCGATGGAATCGGGTCTCCCCCGTCACCGAAAGGTGTTGTATTTGGGTAGTTACTTTTATCCATATTTTCGGTGACGTACTTTATTTATATGAAATGTCTTCATGGTTCATTGACAGAGTTTTTATGCCTCATTTATTTGGATATTTTAAATATTGGAATTTTGTCCATGTTTATAATTCTTGTGATATTTACGTCTAAACATGTTTTGAGTGAGTTGGAGATGGAATTCATTTTAGAAAACGCTTTATACATTTTGGGAACTTTTCTACTAGATTTTGTGTGCGTGGAAAATGAGTCATTTATACCCGTTTGGGAAATCCTTTGGAAATAATAATCTTTGTCGCAACTTTCAATGAAAGATTTATCCGAATCATGACTAAAACCACAACCTTCCGATTTATGATTTTTATGTAGTCATGATAAAATGCTTGAACTCACTAGGCGTAAGCCTAACCTTTTTATTTGTCGGCGTGTGCAACAGGCTCAGGTGGGGAGTAGCTCTAGCTACATTATGAAGTGGCGAGTGCTAGTAGTGTGCACGAGAGTTGAAGTGTTTAGTGAAGTCTTCCGCATTTGGTTTGGGATTAGCAACTTGTACTAGTGTTAAGTAACATCCGACTTTACGTGATTCATAATATGATTTGAGTATTTTATTGCGAGAGTTGTTATGTTTATCTTGAAGTAATTCCAGGAATGGTTTGTAGAAGGAATTTTATTTTATTAAGTGATTATTTTATTGAAATTTTATTTAGTTGCTCTTTCCAAATTCGAGGGTGTTACAAGTTGGTATCAGAGCATAAGTTTGAGAGATTTAGGTGTTGATTTTGGATACCTAGACTCAAACTAGTGTTTGTTTAAGTAAATGAGAATGAAATTCACCACTAGGCACTTTAAGATAGGATGTTTTGAAGTTGATGGAACTGTTAGAAACGAGAATCACGTCGAGAGTAGCAAGGATAATCATGTACGGTGCGTTCATAGTGACACCTGGGCAGTGTCATGGCGAACCTATTAGTACATGTGCATACTTGAATTACTTTAATGTGATGATCGTTGGGGTAGTGAAAGAGGTTCTGAGCTAGTAGTCGTTGGAATAGATGGACGATTTTAGTATTAGTCACTTTGAGTGACAATAAGTATGATATTTGCTTTAAGTAGATCGTTTTGGGTCAAGATTGATGGTTGGACTAGAACCATAGGCTTATTGAGCCGACTTTGAATTGAGGAAAAACCGTAAGGTTAATCGATGTAATTTCCGACTTAGCCTTAAGAGGTTTGAATATCCGGGTGAAATTGGTGGACCGGAGGATTATGGAGGAGCGTGAGTTGAGACGTTGAGTGCCGACTAAATTATGCACGAAATTTATTTTTGAAAATAAATTGCATTAATTATTTCTTGTGTTTTGAATCCATATATGGATTGTGTTATAATTTTGGGAAATGTTTAGCACACACACAAGATTTTAAATCATGGGGTTTGAACCCGCACGAAAATGTTTTATTACGGGAGTTGTGAGCCCCGTCGGAAATTGTTCCATTTTATTATTGTCCAATGTTACCTTAGGATACAGTGATATCCATATTTTATGATGTCTAAGACGTTGGACAAGTGACTACGACTTATAACTTTAACATTGGATCTCCTCCACATATGTTAAAGTTGGGACGGAAAGTTGTCTTCCATTATGTCTATGTAAAGTTATTTTGGAGAATTTGTTTAATGTGAGTTGTTAAACAATGTTGTTTATATGGTATTGTCCTAGAAGGGGATTTTGGGAATTTGGCGTCTCATTTATGATTTTACTTATAGCAATTTGGCTTTGAAAGCATAATGTTTAGCATCGTTTTATTGACTTGGAGTCATTGATTCCATTGAGATTCATGGAGTTTTGTTTTACGACACGTTGAGTTGTGTGAGTATAATTTCACAAGGTGCATGCTTTAATTACTTATGCGAAAGGTATATAAGTTATGTGGGTATTTTGTCCCACTCGAGTTTTGTTGAGAAAAGTTAAATTTATGCCATAAGACGACTAAAAGGAGATGAGTTTGAAACTCTAGTGTCGCGTAACTTTTCTTTCAAAAGGTTTGTGTTACTAAGTATTTCGTTGCATATAGTTCAGTGTATGGATTGACTCGTACGTGACCTAAGTGATACATAAAAGAACATTTTTGTGACATTTCATAATAATTTACTTGGTGCGTTTTTGGTCAGTTAAATGTTTTATTATCATTTTTATCTAAAATGTGTTATATCGACTTAGGGGTATGCATAGCTTGGTAACTATTGTTTCTCGACACTTTAATAAACGAGACGTGCATGAAAATGTTTTATTAACTCCTTGTTTAAAAGAAAAGCCATTTGGTTCAAAGCATGTTTAGTGGCGTGGGGATCACGGATGGTTTAAAATGCGCGTTATTTAAAAAACACAAATGTATGAGTCGTTGACATTGGTCAATTTGGATTTGCCAAATATTTTGGAAAAATTTAAACCTTTTTGGTTTCGGAGGAAATGTGTATTTTGAGTACCTTGACAAATACATTTCAAGCAATGACGTTTCGACGTTTTATGTTTCAAGTACGAAATTTTAAGGAAAGTGCTTCGTGATAAAGATTTTAGAAAACCTGTTTGTATAGAATTATGATGCGTAGAATTCTTATGTTTTGAACATTGATGCGCACCATTAGTGCAATTTGGAATTTGAAAGTTGATTTGAACCATTTTGGTGTCAACAAATTACAAGTACTCATTTTCTCCTAAGATTGGGAAAACACGTGTTGTGTGAAAACCATGTCAGAAACATTTTACTCGTGTGTCACTATATGACCGGAGGAGGAAAATTTTGGAAATTAATTTAAAGAATTTCACCTTAGGAAATTTTGGACGTGAACTATTTGGTGCATGGTATCTAATTTCAAGAAAACCACTAGGAAAGTGTTACAAGCTTGCATGCCTACCCCAACTTGAGATTTTATGACGTTTTAGTCGATATCTTCAAATGATGGAAGCGTTTTGATTAGTCTTTAAATTTGGAACTTACACAAGTCTTTTCATGTTTTGACTAAAGTGTACTTCGTTTCATCGTTTTTGTATAATAAACTGACGCGCGCAAATCTTGAGTTGGTAAACCTTGTTCCATGCCATGTTACGGCTAGAAAGGAATTTTAGAATCAAAAGATGTTTGATCTTCTTTTGAAGTACGTGCAAAACTTTTGTTGCACACGATTTAAAATGGGCAGTTACCTTACGTGCATGTCATGAGTCAATCCATGCTAGAACCGTGACGGTTAATTTTAAAGAAGTTGTTTATTACGCTTTAGCGTTTTGTTGAAAATCTGAACTGCAATGAAATGATTTTCAAACATGATTTTCATATGTGGGATGAGCGTGTCCATTTTTGGCGTAACCACCGAAATAATGATAGTAGTTTACGATTTATTCGATATGAAAATCTTTGTGTTGAAAATATCTTTGTGAAAGGTTTGGTTGATTGGCATATTTATTGAATAACACACTTGAAAACCTTGAACTCGTTAGGACCTGGGAAAGGTTAAGTAACCCCGATTAAGAATAAATTGTAAAGAACTTCAACTGTGAAGAGTCGAGCGTTCAGGCACGTGTTGTGACTATAGAACGGGTGATATCGGTAGCAAAGTCGAGGTGCTTGTGGTAATTGGAGGGTTAGACTTGCGGTAACGCATTTTTAGGTTGGTGTAACCGTTTTGTTAACAGCCTTAGTTCGTGGAAACACTCGGTAAACGAAACTCGTAAGTAGAGTCCTGTTAGAGATCAAAACGTGGTGGTATAACTAGGTGTCAACCTTGTATGGGTGAGGTCGGAGACCGTTAACGAATTCGGAGGGTGTAGTCCAATTTTAACTTGAATAATGGTAACAGTGGTAGTAATCCTATGATGCGCAATTGTGTTGAGTAGTTTTGAAGGAACAAACCTTGGAGTAATTTAGAGTCTGAAACTGAGATCGAGATGTATGGAACATCTAAGGTTGGGAGACAACCAAAGTCGTCTGACTAGGAATTATTCCAATTGTCGGAGTGTTCTCCCGGACATAAGTACAGTGTACGTGAAGGGGCTTTGTTGATAAGCAATTGTTCGAGGATTTGTCTTTATAGACTGTGAGGAGGGAATTTAGATTCCACTTAGGGACTGATAAATTATAGTCGGCGTTGAGTCGGTTAACCTTGGGTTGTAAAGGATGTAGATTTTGAGGACGAAATCATCCTAAGGTTGGGAGGATTGTAACACCCGTAATTTCCGGATAAGTACAACTTCGAATCGGTGTGGAACCGATCTTTAAGAAAAATATGAAAAATAGGATCTTGGATTAAATCCTAGATTTTATGGTATTGTTGGATGGGTAATTCGAATACGAGTCCAACGGTTCTTTCCGGAGCGAAATCGGAGCTAAAACGAAGAAGTTATGGCCAAAACAACTTTCGGTACAATCTCGGCTAATGTGACCAGCGAAAGTGACACAGCGAGAGTGACATGGTCACTTTAGCATGTATCAAATCTGAGGGAAAGCTTGGGAACTTTTGGTACATTTTGTGCGAAAGTGACACAGCGAGAGTGACATGGTCACTTTAGCATGAATAAAATCTGAGGGAAAGCTTGGGAACTTTCGGTACATTTTGTGCGAAAGTGACATAGCGAGAGTGACATGGTCACTTTAGCATGTCACTTTAGCATGAATCAAATCTGATGGAAAACTTGGGAACTTTTGGTACATTTTGTGCGAAAGTGACACAGCGAGAGTGACATGGTCACTTTATCATGTCACTTTAGCCGTCGGGTACCTGGAGTTTAAAAATACGATTTCAACCCCATTTCACTCCTCACTTCTCCCATATCATCCCTTTCTCTCCCAAACCGAAACCCTAAGCCTCCAAAGTCGATTTTGAGCTATTTAGCCACAAGATTCGAGTTTTGCAAGTGATCTTCTTCATCTACCATGGTTTTAGGACACAATCTTGAAACCCTTTCACTTCATATTCTCCACCAATTTCTAGGGTTTTTACCTAACCCTTCCACTCCATTTGAAGATTAGGAGTTGTGGTGCATCTTGGAGGTTGTAGAGACATTTTAGGTTGGTGGATTCAAGTATGGTTAAGGTAAATCTTCCCTTCTCTTCATTTTGAAGTTAGGGTTTTGGATAAGTGAGTATTTTGGTATATTATGGATGGATGATGATTCTTTATGGTTAGACTTGGTTATTGATGGTTGGAAATTCATAAATCTAGGTTTTGGAAGTTTTGGCTTGAGGATGCCAACTTCATCAAAGGAGCTTACGTTTGGAGAAATTATAGATTTAGCCTAAATCTAGCAAGGTGAGTTCAAGTTACTTTGCGAAAACTTTGTACATACCAAAATGAGTATTTTCCAAACATTTGTGTGTTTTACTTGAAAATATACGTGGTTGAGTTATTTGGATAATTTAACTCTTTTGAAATGTTTATCTTCATAAATGTGTAAAACACCCATATTTGGGGCTTTTGAATATTTGAATGGTTAGAAATCATATTTTGTCTTTAAAAGGTTAATTGCTCAAAATGAGGTTTATTTGACGGTTTAATCATGTTAGTGTAAATTGATTTTATAAACCATGTGGGAAATACCCGATTTAGTGTCAAGAGTTATTTTGAGAATTGTAAAGGTGTGAGTCCTTTTGGAAAAACCCTTTTTGCTTAACCGTGTCAGGTTTTGGGTTAATAACGGCTTTGTGGTACTTGTTTACCTAACTGAGGTTTAGATGCATTTTATTGCACATTATTGATATTTGCATGCTTGGGTTTTTGTCATTCCGGGTTGAGCATGTTTTGGTAGACTGTGTTGCATTGGATCCATAGCCAAGTGAGTCAGTCTTTATTTGATGGTCTATCTCTTTGTGCACGAGGAGAGGACTATGGGGACGCATGGTTATATGCGTAGGCCGTGGGGGCCACTAGCGAGTAGGCAATAAGGGACATTGAAATCCTTGAGGTGTAACTCGTCTAGACTGGATATGCACTAAGGTGCCCTGTAAGTCCTTGAGGTGTAACTCTACGGGGTAGGCAATAAAGGCAATTTATTTTGGTCTGATGATGTCTTTATGGCATGGAAGTAATGACCGGGGCTTGAGGTTGTGATGTCTTTATGGCATGGGAACTAAGGTCGGGACTTGAGGTGTAATCCAGTAACATCGCGAGTGACTTAACTTTGTGTGCCCGTCACTTTCGATGGAATCGGGTCTCCCCCGTCACCGAAAGGTGTTGTATTTGGGTAGTTACTTTTATCCATATTTTCGGTGACGTACTTTATTTATATGAAATGTCTTCATGGTTCATTGACAGAGTTTTTATGCCTCATTTATTTGGATATTTTAAATATTGGAATTTTGTCCATGTTTATAATTCTTGGGATATTTACGTCTAAACATGTTTTGAGTGAGTTGGAGTTGGAATTCATTTTAGAAAACGCTTTATACATTTTGGGAACTTTTCTACTAGATTTTGTGTGCGTGGAAAATGAGTCATTTATACCCGTTTGGGAAATCCTTTGGAAATAATAATCTTTGTCGCAACTTTCAATGAAAGATTTATCCGAATCATGACTAAAACCACAACCTTCCGATTTATGATTTTTATGTAGTCCTGATAAAATGCTTGAACTCACTAGGCGTAAGCCTAACCTTTTTATTTGTCGGCGTGTGCAACAGACTCAGGTGGGGAGTAGCTCTAGCTACATTATGAAGTGGCGAGTGCTAGTAGTGTGCACGAGAGGTGAAGTGTTTAGTGAAGTCTTCCGCATTTGGTTTGGGATTAGCAACTTGTACTAGTGTTAAGTAACATCCGACTTTACGTGATTCATAATATGATTTGAGTATTTTATTGCGAGAGTTGTTATGTTTATCTTGAAGTAATTCCAGGAATGGTTTGTAGAAGGAATTTTATTTTATTAAGTGATTATTTTATTGAAATTTTATTTAGTTGCTCTTTCCAAATTCGAGGGTGTTACAGATATAGTGCAAGGACATTCGAAAGCTACCATGCTTTTGATTATTAACAATGCTGGTCAGGGAATTTTATCCTCTTTTTTCTTCAAATATGCGGGTAAAATAGTAATTTTCATACTTCATTGCTTCCCTTAGAAGGTAAATTCTTCCACTTCTAAGGAATTAACAGTTGTTCTATGGCGGTACAAGTTTGCATACTTTGTTTATATTTTGAGTTATAACATATTCATAACTTTTCTGTCTTATTCTCTAAAGGTTTGTTTGTGGCATGCAGATACGATTTTGAAAAAGTATTCGTCAACTGTTGCCAGCCACAATCTTCACTGGCTTTGCATCTGCTGCTTTGTTTGGCCATACTCTAACCATAAATTTTCTGCTAGGAATTTCTATTGTTTTCATTTCAATGCACCAGGTATGGCTATAAGAGTTCATCCTATTCAATTTGTTATGTAACTTACCCTTTTGTGTCGTTCTTTATCCAGTTCTTTTCTCCTCTTTCAAAAGTCAAAGAAGAAGAAAACGGAGTGATCCAGTTGGAACCTATTCAAAGCAATGATGGGTAATATCTTGAAAATTCAAATTCAGATGTTGAGTTTTGCCAACCCATTGTAAGACAAACAAAAGGCATATTTATACACCTTTATATTGCCTTTTTAGTTATTTACTTAAATCATGATCGAGTTTGGCACTTCAGTTGTAAAGGAAAGCTTTTTGGTGCTATGCAGGTTAGGGTGTTATGTGAGAAGGTAAAGGAAATCCTAATGGACGAAAGCAATGTACAGGTATTTTCATTTTCTATAATAAAATTTCAAGTGACTGTAATTTTAAGTCTTTATTTTCCTATTTTATATGATTGAAGTGCGTAGCTCCGCCTTATTGTCTTTGTGGGAGTTCCATAAATATTCTGCAAATTTCTTTTGCACCTTGTGAAAAGTCCCATAACAATCTGTGGTGATATTCACAGACCATTCCATGATCTTGCAGAGCTTTTTCGAATTGGAGGGAAGGTGAGTGCTCTTGTTATGGATTTCGTGTACTAATCACAGTTATTGTTTCCATAGATTTGCACAAGCAAATGGCAACCACAAAGTTCACGGAAAGCGCAGAAGCACATTTTCGTCTTAACATTGACCCAAAATATATGAGCAGCTGAGAGCAACAGTGAGTTACTAGAAATTTTAGTTGGAGTTCAATATATCCCACCTTAAACAATTTGTGATGTTTTAAATCTTATATTGTAGGTAAATTTGCGCAAGGGAACCGGGCAGGTTGCAAGGGTGACTGTTCTAACTTAAGGTTATATCTCTTCTCATCTTGTTTTGACCCAAGCATTTTATTTGATGCTTATTAATTGATTCAACTTGGAATACTCTTGAAAATACAATTTGCCCTTGTCTCATGTCTCCATGGAGGTTCACATGCGATGACTCTAGGCCATTCATGTTCAGTTTTATTCTCCATTACACAATGACAATTTTATCGGTTTATGTGTTTTTAAATCGCATATCGGATATATAAAAAGTTATGGTTAATATGGTCAATTGGTAAAAACAATTTGAATTTTTTTTGCTTGATAGTGGGGCCTTCAAACTCATAACAGTTGAACTTGTTTTGAAGGTATTGATGAGACGATTATAATGCTATAGTTTGTAAAAAATGAAACATTATTTTTAATGTATTTTAGTTATATACAATTATGTATGTTAATATGATAAGGGTGTAAAATGAAAAATGAAAAAGATAGGGATATAAAAGTAATGAAATAACTAACTATAAGTGTATAAAGTGTAATTTAAAAATAAAAAAATATTTTTATTTTTAATTATCATGTTGAACGTGAGAGGTTTTGAATCTTTTAAACTTGTACATTATGTATCGAGATTTGACTTTGATGTTAGGAATGTGGACTTTCTCCGGTGCCTTCAGACCGCATCTTGTTTTATTTGTTTTATTTTTCTTGTATTTGCTCCTACTATTAGTTTTTTCCAGCTCCAGATAATGTTCAGATTTGTTTTCTAGATTTCTATTAATTAAAATGAGTTTTTGGTTGTAACGCACTTCAGTTCTCATGGCGGTAAACAAGATCATTAATTCATTATTGTGATCCACAATTTGTGGGATGGAACCGAAGAAGTCTTGGTTTCTTCTTCAGTTTGTTTAATGATTCATAACTTTTGTAATGACGTGTTATCTTAGTCTGGCTATCAAGGGAGGAGCTTTAAGCTTCGGATTCCATTCCCTAGGCGTGCAAAAGCCAGAATGTGAGTCTCGAAATATGTTGTAACACGCTACGCGTTTTAGTTGTCGAATTCTTTCGTAATTATTCATGTTTTTATGTTATTTTTCCAACATTTATAGGGATGTGAAGACACTCATAGTGGAAATGCTTCAAGCGGCTGCCAAGTCTCCGGTCAGTTGATCACAATAACTAAATGATCACAATAACTAAATAAAAGGCATGTTTCTTAAACCTTAATCAATCCACTTTTATATTCTTTTCATTTTTACAAGGAGAATGAATATATGATTAATGATTGTGTTCATTTTAGAGATATGAAGGTGGGACCTACAAGTCAGAAAATTAGAGATCAAAGATGCGATAAACTATTAGAGTTTGCACATTTTATAGTTTGATTCTAATGTTTTGTTTTTTACTTTTTATCATTGTCAATTTTATAAAATGGTTTTGTGTAGTTTTGAGAAAATTATAATATTTTTTTAATAAATTTATACAAAAAATGACGCTTTTTGAGGGGTCATTGCAAGACTTCTTGATCTATGTTCAAATCTCCATAAACAAGTTGTATAAATGCTTTTTGATCGTTCTTCAATTTTTGATATTGTGAGATGCTATATTTACTTGGATTTTGTATGACTAGATCTTAGAACTTGATCGAATTTCCTAACCGATGCCATTAAATGGTAAGTAGTTACCTAATCACAACGTTTGATGGTGATTGGTAGCGGTTTGTTTGTTCTCGCACAACTGTAGTTCTAATATTTTGTTTTTGCTTCTTGTTGGTGATGAAAGAACTCTGATGGCCCCTCTGAAGCAGGTAGCGATATTGGTGGACCAGGTACTGATATTCTTTTTCTTTTACTCGCTCTTCATAAAAGTCAAAAGTAAAACTGCATTTAAACATGACTTCATTTTGCTGACGGTTCTATTATACCATGTTGATGCCTTGCGCAGTTCAGGGGATCGAATAGTTTGTGAAACAACTAGAATCAGGAGATGTTAAACTTGCTGCCAGCGTTCTTGAGGTATTTTACCCTTTATTTTTTTGAAACAACCGTTGGAATCTCACATTGACTAGACTTTGATGTTAAACATGGTTTTTCATGGGTCTAACTTTGGCTTAAATGTTGCTTCATCATAATTTGTTTAACTTTTGTAAATATTCTTAAGCTTATAATGTGATGAAAGTAGTTGATTTTGTTAGTTCTTGCTTTGTTTATGATGTTTTTGCACAATTTTGGTTATATTTTTCCTAACAGGGCACTACCATTTCCACCATCATTTGTGTTTTGTTTGGCTTGGAATGCAACAGTATGCATAATTATCTACTTTATGTTCATGGTTGCCATAACCAACTTATTTAGTTTGATTGCATTATCATTTACAACTTTGATATGTGTTCTTTTATTTGATAGCATTTTGATATGTGTTTTTTTATTTGATTGCATTGTGTTTTTCCTTTTCAAGTCATAAAATTGGTAAAAATAGGATACCCATATGGTAAATTGGTAATATCATGGTTTTTGCTCTAATTTCTTGAATCGATTGGAACTGTGGAGTCACTTTAAAAGGTATTCACCAAAAAGTTTGGTTACCTCAACAAAGATGACATTTTAGGGTCTGATCAAAACAAGAAAGAGAATTTAGAAATCCCACATTTTAGGCAAAATATTCTTTGATGTAAATGAAGTTCATGTGCAGGTGAATTGTGAAAATGATATTTGACTATGATAACCGCTTGGTAGAATAAAAGGCTTTTGGTGGCGTAACAAATTGTTTGGTTGCTCAAGGAAGGCTACATTTAGTTTTTGGTTTTGGTTGCTCGAGGAAGGCTTTTGGTGGCGTAACAGATTGTTTGGTTGCTCAAGAAATTGAAATATACGTCAGTGGCAAGTTAAACGGCCACTAAGACATGGTTTTTTCTAAATTTGTTTTTAATCGTTTTCAACCAAATATTCTAATGAGACCTATGCATCAATTAAGTTCTTTGAGACATTTTTAGCTAATGACTATTTGATAAGAAATAATACAAAGCATGTAGCAAGATTGGGGATTTGAGTATTTGATTAATCGAATTGCGTCCCGCTGCATCGTGCGGGTACGATGACTAGTTTTAATAGAAAAATAAAGATGCCCTCTAATTGTTTATTATGGTCATGGGTTTTTCAAGTGTATGGACCAAAATTCTATTGGACCGTGTAACTTGGAATCCAAACTCAAAATGGACTTAGGCATTGTTTGGCAAAAAAAAGATAGCTTATAAGTTAGCTTATTTTTGAGGTACATGTTTGGATAATCATAAGCTAGTTTTTTGAAAATATACTTGGAGTAGCTTATGACTAGTTTTTTGTAAATATTCCAATTATGCCCTCATTAATATTAATTATTATTTATTAACTATTTCTTTAATATTTCTTTTTTGGTCATTTAAATGTTTATAAACAACTTTTTGCCAAACGTGACTTTTTCATCAGCTAGCTTATCAGTCAACAGCTAGCTTATCAACTACCAGCTAGCTTATAAGTCATAAGCTAGCTTATCTGTAACGTCCCAAAAATTACAAGAAATTTAAAAATTTTAAAGTAACCTTTCATTAATAAAAACTCATTTAATTCAATCGTTTCATTTGCAAACCACCAAATAAAATTATTACGAACAATAAACAGCGGAATAATTGTTTTAAAATTAAAATCATGAATTAATCAGCTCTTCACGCGCGCCAGTGTGTACTCGTCACGCCTTGGAGCCACTCGTACCTGAAACAATGATTTATTGGGAAAGGGTAAGCACGAAGCTTAGTGAATTCAACCACCATAGATAACACAGTTATTCCACACTACCCCTATAACAGATAGTTGCACATAAACAAGCATACAAGTCTACGAACAAATCATAAATATGTATATCCACACCCACCCACCTAAAAGGCACAAGTCGGTCCCACCGACCACATGATAACATCTCCGGCCCCGCCGAATCCCCGGTCCCACCGAGTCTCTACGCCACCCGCGTATAAAATATCCGGCCCCGCCGAATTCCTACGCCACCCGCGTATACAAGCACCGGCACCCGAGTCCCTACGCCACCCGCGTATACAAACACCGGCCCCCGAGTCCCTACGCCACCCGCGTATACATGACAACGCCACCCGCGTATACATGTCAACAAAGGTCTAACTAGCCACCCCACTATCTAGCCCCGCATCACAAATAATTAAGGCTACCACACACGAGCTACAGTAATGTAAAACAACGGATATTAAATATAGTGAGAGAACTCACCTCGTAAACGCGCCTAGCTCACAAACAATAATTCAAGCTTCAAAATCCAATATCACCTCCCAACACCTAAACGAACATTAAAAAGCATTAACACGAGACCCGGACCCTAAAACACGACGCACGCTTAAACCGTCACTAAAACAACTTTTCGGTCTAACCAAACAGGTCTGTTTGGGACCTGATCCGACCTCTTTAAACCCAGAAAATCCTCGATTAAAATACATAAATAGAAAGTACTCCGAGTTAGGGTTCCAAGGACATATTATACGCCCCCTAACGATTTTTCTACATTTTATTACGGAATTTATAAGAACAGTTCGCAGAACAGTGAAAAACCAGCACCTTTCAGTATAAAACGACGATTTGGCCTATGCCACGTTCCGAACTGGATTTCCCACGAAACACAGAAAAGTTACTAGACTCGGAAAGGGAACTTTTGGCACTAGTTTCACCCCAATCCGAGTTACGAGTTAAGAGTTATGGTTAACGCAAGACAGGGACAGAAACTGCAGTTTTTTACATAAAATGACGATTTTGAAACGGTTTAATGTTTTCGCGATTGGGGTTACGGTTTAGTTATCTAGGGTTTACGAAGGCTGGACAAACACCAAGAATGACCCACTGCCACCTCCGGCAGTGGTGGTCGGCGGCGGCGGCAGCCACCGCCGGCGATGGTGGTGGTGGTTTGATAACAAAACAATAAAATCCGACGAAAGAACCTTCCTTTACCATCTCGACACACACACGGCCACTGACCCGCCACCACAGCCACCGGCTGGAGGCGCACGACGGCGGCAGCCGGCGACGACCATGGCCGCACGTGACGGCAGTGGTGGTGGTTCTTTGCGGTTGAACGACGAAGAAAGAAACGACAAAGAGAGATGAGTCTTACCTTGACGATGACGCAACGATGACCCAACGTCCGACTTCTCTCCCTCACTCGCTGCACTCTCCCTCTTTCGCTGCTCTATTTCTCCTGCTGCACTCTCTCTCGCTGCCCTCTCTCTCCGGCCAAACCAGCAGCGGCGCTGGTTGTGGTGGTGGGCGGTTTCACGGCAGCAACCAAAGAAGAAGAAGATGTTAGGGTTTTGGGGTTTCTTTTGCTGTTTGATGCTCACGACACCCACTCACAACAATACAAACACAAGGACCAAATGTTTTTCTCTCTTTTACTGCATGGGCCGAAACCCATGAGGGGTTTTGGGCCTTTGACACAAATGGCCCCTCCACTTACAACCCTCTCGCAACTAACTAAAAATTTCCGACACTTTAACGATTCGACCCAACTCGACTAACCCCGTTAACGGAAACCACAATAAATCAAACTTGAAAGAAGAGAATTAATACTAATAAATTACTTACCGGGATACGGGCTTTACATTATCAGCTAGTTTGCCAAACATAGCCTTAATATGAATTTGTGTTCCCCGGGAGTGAAAAATATGTCCTGGGCGTGAAAAGTCCGTAGAACCAAGCTAATAGTGTGTTGGGTAGCATACATACAGTTGGGTCTAAAAAATTGAGTTTTCTTCCATTTTTCTCATTCCTTCTCACTTCCAGGCCCGTCCCTAAGGGTGTTCCAAAAGGTGTTACTGAACAGGGCCTCCGATCGTCGGGGGCCTCCGAATATTTTTAATTTTTTACCTGTAAAAATATGTAAATAAATAAATTAAGACAAAACTTTAACCAAAGCAATTCTTGGTGCAGTGGCAAGGCAACCATTTTAGTGATGCTACATCAATTTCCCATGTTCGAATCCCATTGTAGGTAACTTTGGTTCTTTTTGTATTATATTAATATTTTTAATTAGTTTTTCTTTATTACAAGTTTATTCCGCATTAATTAAAGGGAAATTAATTAAAATACCCTAAGTTTGACCATCACTTACCAAAATGCCACAAATCTTTCACATCTTACAAAAATGCCCCAAAAATCCGCGATGGAGCTCGCGATCGCGGGCCCCAGGCCACGTGTCACCAAACTTTGCCCACTTTGCCCGCGTTGGTCCCTCAAGAATGCCCGCGGTCTAGATTTCACCCCTTAAGAATGCCCGTGTTGGCAGCTTTGGTCCCTGCCCGCGTTTGACTTCCTTTGACCCCGCGATCGCGGGCTGACGTGGTACGAACTTTGGCCAAAAGTGCCCCGCGGAGCCCCTCAACTTTGACCGCGGTGCACATTTGGCCCCTGCCCGCGATCGCAGCCCGCGATGGACCAAATTTTACAGTTTTGGTCCCTGGAAATTTACACTTTTAGTCCCTGTACTTAGACGAATCTTGCATGCTTTTACTGTTTTTTTCCACAATTATTGTACTTTGAAGACCGATTTGTGGTTGAAATTCATTTGCATGTTTGAGATTTCATCCATAAATATCAGTAATATGCAATTCACAATTCACACTTGTTTATTGCTTTCTTTCTTGATTTCTCTCTTGCTTTCTTTCTTTGAATTGCTTTCTCTCTTGATTTCTCTTCTCTCATTTCATCCACAAATGGCATCGTCATCAAACCCTAAGTCTACTCCTGAAAAAATGCCACCTCAAATCGAGGTTGCCATAGCAAAAAAGGAAAAGGAGATAGATGAACTAACAGAAGAGTGGAAAAAAATTATGGACAGGAAGGCAGTCCATTTGAGAAAGATCGAAGAGGAAGACAGGGAGATCAAAATGATGAAAGGGGATATAAAAGCTCGGGAGGCTCGTGTTCGTCGAGAACAAGAAGCAATTCACCATATTCTGCAAGACTTCGCAATTATTCAAGCGAAGGTAAACGAGAAGCAAGCTTGGATTGATGAAACTAAATCAATTTTTAAGTAGGTGGTGGTTGTTTTAGTTGTTTTGTATTTTTTTTTGTTGTTTTGTATTTTTTTTACTGTGTTGTTGTTTGTATTTTTTTTACTGTGTTGTTGTTTTGTATTTTTTTTGTTGTTGTTAATTTCTCTGAAAAGTAGTTTTTAAGCCGCTGAACCACGGTTAGGTTGGATACATCATGCAAGGTCAAGTCAGAGGTTACCTCATTCGGATAAACAAACATGGGGTTTTGTTTATTAATGATGCTAGATTTTGGTAGCCGTACTCTATCCACGTGGGCCTACTCCTCTTGTAGAATATATGACAACCCTCAACTCATTTGCTAAAGTGTGTCCGGGTTGTGGTACACAATGGACATACGTGGTTGCAAAAGCAGAAGCCGTTGAAGAAGGGTCAGAAAGATTGAAGATGAAGAGCATGTTGGATGGAATACAAACTAGCTGTGTTATCAATGTTCATTTAAAAGCATATGTATGTGTGTATATATAATATGAATATATATATCATTTACAAACTAGCTGTGTTATCAATGTTCATTTAGAAGCATATGTATGTGTGTATATATATATAATATGAATATATATATCATTTACAAACTAGTTGTGTTATCAATGTTCATTTAAAAGCATATGTATGTGTGTATATATAATATGAATATATATATCATTTACAAACTAGCTGTGTTATCAATGTTCATTTATAAGCATATGTATGTGTGTATATATATAATATGAATATATATATATATATATATATATATATATATATATATATATTTTACAAATCAGCGTTCAGATCAACAGTATCATATGTGTTTGTTCCATATGGTTCAAGCTGTGACGGGCCCGGGGTGTGACTGACTGAATGTCTCCTTGGCACGGTTGAAGGGGCGGGATTTGGACACTCTCCACGAGTGTGTCCTACGCATTGGCACCGAGTACATCTTCGTTGTATCGAACTTTCACCACGTGATGGACGTCGGTCGTTCTTTCTCGGTCTCCCGGCTCTGTTCTTATCCATTAAAGGTGGATAGCATGGCGGAAGCGGGTCGGGTGGATACACCCATGCTGCAGGGGGTCCAGTCCATCTGGGTTTATTACCTCCACGTATGTTTTCCGGTAATATTCGGACGTGAAGAAACGTACAGCCAAGTCGCTGCAATCTGTACGACCCATATATCTTGCTGCAGCGATAGCATGGCCGCACGGTAACCCAGATTTATCCCATTCGCGACACGAACAAAAGTGGTCTTCCATATTCACAATCGCGTGAATATAGTCATTATGCACCTCGTACTTCCCATACCCAATTGCTCTTACCGGCCATGTCGCTGCACGACGCGCCCTGTACTGAACGATATTCTCCGCCGTTGGTGTGAGTGCATTTTGCATCTCAGCTCTTTTTAGGCGTCGAATTTGGTACCACTCTTGTTGAAAGGCCCGAAAGTAGTCCATAAGATTAACAATCGGACATCTACGCGCAAAACGGGAGAGTGCATTCACAGACTCTGCACTATTCGAGGTCAGAATGTCATACCGTTGTCCAGGAAAATGGGCCGCGGACCACCTCTCCGGTCCAGCATCGTCAAAGACTTTGGCTGCTTCGTCGGCACTATATCGTAGCATATTCATGTACTTGTTAAACTCCCGATCCGTATATGCTCTGCATGCCGCCCAATAGACATCCTTGTAGGTGGTAATACGTTTGTCCTTGGATTTGGCGTTCATCTCCAAATGTCGACAGCATATGGCGTGAGGGGCGTTTGGGTACATGGCAGAGATTGCGGCGCTTATGGAAGGAGCCCTGTCAGACATAAACACCAACCCTTGCGGGTCTCCGTTAGCTTGTCTCAACATGGACATAAACCAAGTCCACTCGTCCCCGGTTTCAGACTTGCCTACGCCGAAAGCTACTGGAACGATGGAGTTATCCCCATCCATGGCAACCGCCAGGAACATCATACCCAAGTAACGGCCCTTTAAATGGGTTGCGTCTATTATCAGGACACGACGTAGATTTGCCAGAAATGTGCGGATCTGCAAAAACATAGGTGGTTTTCATTTGTAAATGTTATAGTTTATAATGTGTAAACATATGACGTGTTAAAATACGTACCGCGGGTCCAAGGGCCACGAAGCACATCTCAAACCGTCGGCGTGAATCGGTCCGTAGCTGCGTGACAGTACCAGGGTTCTGCACCTGCAAATTATATAAATATATCGGGAGTCGTTCATACGACTCCTCGAATGTGCCTCTCACCATAAACAGTGCATGGCATCGCGCACGCCAAGCTTGGTGGTAATCAATTGTGACGCCGAACTGCCGGTGAACATCGTGGACGATGTCCTTTGGACGCAATGACCTGCTAACATCAAGAAATTTGTTTTTCAGCATCGCACCCAAAGTCTTTTTGTCGGCTTGTTTGTGGTGGGGATTAAGTTGCGTCCTCGTACAAGTGTGTACGTCGTGCAACTTTTTAATCATTATCGCCCCTCCTTTGGGACCCGTGTGAATCGCGTACAACCTCCACTCACACTTTTCTCTGGCACATTCAACTACGTATCTGCTTTTGTCAGATTTCCGCGCGTGACTTTGGAAACCCTCTTCCAAGAACTTGAGTTCGATCTGACTTGCCAAGAGATCCTTCGAATCGAATATCTGACCTGCTTTTAACCTTTCACTGTGAATATAAGGTGTAGGTTCGTAGGTTTGTGTCTGGGTATGGGAGTCTGGAAGAATAGGGGGCATATCAAAAAAGTCATTTATCTGACTACATGATTTTCTACTAGGGGTATATTCTTCGTGATCATCATTATCGGTGTCTGATCTGTCTATTTCAGAATTACCCGTTCTGAAAACGTGGGTTTCGTCATCAGCAACTCCAGCAGTACGCCCTTCGTGTGGTTGTGGTGGTTGTTGTTGTTGAGAATCAGGCTGCTCTATTTGGAGGTCTTCGTCGTCGTCACCGTCGGATACGTCGGGATACACAAAAAGTAATGGGGGCCTTTCTGAATCGACTGCAAAGTGCAGAAAAGTAGAGATATCCCCATCGTTGGATAAATCCACAAATGACCCATCGCCATTTTTAAACACTAACTTGCAAACAGCAGAAGAGTTGATTCCACATTTTTGCATGGCGTATGCAAGAAATTTCTGATAAGTATAGTTTACTGGCAATTTTACACCATGCTTAGATTTATAAGCAAAATTCCACTCATTGTTATCTTGCTCCCATTCACCATCAAAACAGAAATATAGCTTAGCTTTTGCAACAGATGAACTCATTTTTTCAGTAGTATCTCAAACACAAAATATTGCAGAAAGAAATCAAGAAAGAAGTATGAAATCGGTGTGTGGATTATGGCTTGCATTTTACATCTATTTATCAATGAAACAACCAACATTGATGACAACCAATCTCTCATTTCATCCACAAACTGGTATTCCAAAAACACTAATTTAACATTGATTCAAACATGCAAATGAATTTCAACCACAAATCGGTCTTCAAAGTACAATAATTGTGGAAAAAAACAGTAAAAGCATGCAAAATTCGTTTAAGTACAGGGGCTGAAAGTGTAAATTTTCAGGGACCAAAAGTGTAAATTTCCAGGGACCAAAACTGTAAAATTTGGTCCATCACGGGCCATCGCGGGCTGCGATCGCGGACAGGGGCCAAATGTGCACCGCGGCCAAAGTTAAGGGGCTCCGCGGGGCACTTTTGGCCAAAGTTCGTGCCACGTCAGCCCACGATCGCGGGGGTCAAAGGAAGTCAAACGCGGACAGGGACCAAAACTGCCAACTCGGGCATTCTTGAGGGGGAAAATCTGGACCGCGGACATTCTTGAGGGACCAACGCGGGCAAAGTGGGCAAAGTTTGGTGACACGTGGCCTGGGGCCCGCGATCGCGGGCTCCATCGCGGATTTTTGGGGCATTTTTGTAAGATTGGAGAGATTTGTGGCATTTTGGTAACTCGAAGTTGGACTTTTGGCATTTTAATTAATTTCCCTTAATTAAATACAACAAATTTTATCAAGTTCTTTTTTTTCCCTTTTTATTTTAAGGATGATTTAAGTATATAATTTTTTTTCCTAACTTTTTATTAATTGAATATTTAGTAAGTTATTTTCATAATTTATTCTACAAATTCAAATTCTAAAAATTTTAATGCGTAATTTTATTCTTTAATTTTATTTTCATCGATCTTCATTCCTTTATATTTACAATTTTATTTTTAAAAGCTCTAACTTTAAAGATTAGACTATTTTTAACGGCCATGATCTACTGTATGTTAAAATAGAAAAAAAATAAAAAAGGTAGAAACTTTTAAAACTTAATTTTTGATATAGTGATATTCAAGTCGAATATATTTTTTCTTTAAAATTCTCTATTTAAGAAATATTATTGTTAAAGATGTTTCGAATATTATTAACGAACGAACACGAACACAAAAAAAACGTTCGTTTAACGTTTGTGTTTGGTTGTTTGTTCAGTTAAGTTAAACGAACAAACACAAACAAACCTCCTTTTTGTTCGTGCTCATTCGATTCGTTTACAATCCTAGAAGGGTATACACCTATGTATTGTTAAATGCACCCTGCTTATTAATTTCATCCTCGCATACATCAATATAAAAACCTATTTTTTTCGGTTTCCAATGCGACTTAACTTGATTCTCATAATAAAAAGTGCTTATAGCAACACCCTTTGATCTTCAAGATAAATTTGTTCGTGTGGTTTTCGTGAGTTTCATGATCAAACTATATAGGCAAACATTTTAACTTATTCCGGTGTAGTACCGGTAATAAGAAGTTTTTGGTGTTTGGATGGGAAAAATAAATCAATGCCTATACCGGTTTGGCAATGGTAACAAGGAGTTTTTGATAGGTCATTTTCTTCTAACTTAATAACTTATTTGAAACAACTTATCACTTTTTAGTCATTTTACATGTATAAGCAATCACAAACACCCCCTAAAAACAACTTATTGGCTTATTACGTTTTGGTACCGTTATAAGCCAATCCAACATCTTTTTATAAAATTTCGGCTTGACACCACATAAATTAATAAGCACTTTTGTAAAAAAAAAAAAACTTAAGTTGTTTTAAATAAGCAATCCCAAACACCCCAAGATAATTTGCACAACTTTTTGGTTCGTAAAATAAGTACAATAATATTTTCTCATTTAGTTAACATATTGCAACATAAATTAATTTGGATTGTTTATCAATCATCAAATATTGTGGGATTATCGAGTGTATGAGCTTTTTAAAATTTTAAACCATACCAATTCGCTAATATATATGTAGGCGAATGATCGTGTGAAAAGTTGAGGATAATGTATCAAGCGTGAGAAATAAATTTGAACTGTTGATCACTTTTAATCAAATTCTCTCCCATGAATTGCGACTTAGAAGGAAATTGATCTGGTGCATCTTATCTCGGTTATCTCATCCTAATGTCATCCATTTCTAATCCAACGATTGATAACCACTTCTCACGTTCCTCAGGTTAACCTCAACTTCTCATCGGAATCCAACCTTATATATTAGAGGTGGTTTTATTTACAAACTTTGTATACCAATCCAAATCCACTCCTCACTTTGATCTAAGGATGGAAAGGAAACGGTGGCATTATTGTAATTATAAATTTGATTATGTTTCATTGTTTTAGAAATTAATGGAGTCGAGTCGTAAATTACAGATACACTAATATGATTCTATCGGTCGGAGCAACTTAGATTCACCATAATCAAAATTGTGAATTTCTCCTGTCATTATCACAATCGTTATACACCAAAACAATTATTGGCCCCATTAAAATATTTGAGAAGATAAATCAAAGAATTGCACTACTGAGGATCTCCCCCTAATCTTAAGGGTTCATCGTGATTCGTTGTTGTGCTTACACACTAGGCTACCCTTTTCCAAAAGCTCTATGGGACTACTTACCACTAGTCTTCGACCAGAGGGGTTTATTTATTCAAGTCTCTCAAAATGGAATCTATTCCAAACATATATGTCATGGTTCTTTACTTCGACAGGGTGCAGATCCCAACAAGCATACAAACTCACTCTCCCGAGGCAACAGAGGAACACAAGATTTATTAGGAGCTGAGGCAACTAGCTACCTCCATGATTCATGAAGGTGCTTGCTTTATTGGTTGGCCATTGACAGGCACTATAGAACACGCCTGCGCTCGTGAAAACCCGGGTTGGTCGGTCCTCCATTCATCCGGCCGTGAAGATTCAACACCAGCTCCATGAGTGGAAAACGTCAGTTAGTTATCCTTCTTTTGACACAGCTATGCACTTTGAATCAGTATTGAAAGGGGGTGCTAAATAATTTCTTTCCGGTATACCTCAATACAAGACAAACACAGGAAAGGATATTCATCATATTATCGAAAGAGAATCATGAATGAAACCTAGACTCGTGAAATCGAAGATGAAACAAAAAAATGTATACAAAGATGAAACCAGAAGTCGACTGTAATAACCATGTCCTTAATTTGAATAAATGGAAGTTTTGTGGTGCAAAGTGTGAAAAGGATAAAGATTGGTGTGTTGGTGGGAAAGTATATAAGGTGAGAAAACCCTAGAATTTTAATTAACTCAAGAATATTGTCTGTGTGCGGCTTGGGGCGATCAGTGTGTGTGTGAAAGGAATTGAAGTTCTTAAGAAGAAGAAATCACAGGCTTGGGTGGAAGTTTCTGCTGCACTAGAGGTAATCTTTTTTTTCCATAGCTTGTTAATTTGATTAGAAAATTTGGGGAAGTTAGGGTTGAACTGTTGTTACCCTTTTAGAAAGAAATAGGAGACCGTGTGTTCTCCTTTTGAGTGGGTTGAAATCGAATGAATTAGATAGTAAGATATTTGTTATTAACTCTTCCCTATGCTAATGGTTATCATCGAAAGAGAGTTGCATGAAAAGAGGGTGAGTTATATCGAAATTGTTCAGAGCTCGCAGGATCCGGAACTGGTTTTAAAAGGGTCCGGAACTGGTTATAAGTAGGATCCGGAACTGTTCTAGGAGGAACCGGAATTTGGGTTCCGGTGTTGCTTTAATATGGGTTCCGGAATGTTAACTTGGGTTCCGGTATTTCTATTGAAAGAATTCCGGAATATTACTTCTGTGGGCCAAGCTAAAATAGATCGGTGTTGGGCTGATCCGGAATCCGACCAAAATAGGATCCAGAATGTGTAATCGTTTTGGGCTTGCAAGTCGAGATCCGGAGTTAATAAGGGCTGTGGATCCAGAGTCTTCTATCGGATCCGGAAATCCATATCAAGGACCGGGGTGCTTTTGGAGTTTGGGTCGTGGGCCCGAAAGCAATTATTGAACCAGAATTTATTTAATTTGGGCCAAATTGTGGTGTGGATCCATATCTTTAATTAAGGATCTGGAGTGTTTTCTTTGGGCCTATCCGATATATATATACATACACTACGAATCCGGAAGTGGGCTGGGATTTAATTTCAAAGGTCCGAAATTAAATTTATAGATACGGAATTCATTTATTTAACTTAGAGTCTGAGACTTAAGATTCGGGTATTTTCCAGCGGAGACTTTTCAAGTTAGTGAAACTCAGTAGGATCCAGTGTGTCTTACCCTGTATGTGTGATGGGTTTAATTTGTAGGTGCGCGTAGAGACGATTGGTGCGAGTAAGAACTGCTAAGCAGGACGGCAGGTGAGTCTTTCTAAACCTAAATTTTATACAAGTGTGTTTAATGGTTATTATCAAACTGTGCGCTTTTCAACTGTTTTTATTTCAAACAAAGAATAAGTGTGTGGCATGGTTATTATCTAACAGTGTGCTTTCAACTGCTCATATTTCAAAGCAAAGACTAATTGTGTGATTTATATGTGTGATTTATATGTGTGTGACCATGCTCTGGCTTTGGTGTGAAATGGGGGTGTGTCCCATAATAATTATCTATATGAATTTGTTTCATATATGGGCGGTGTGTGCCCTATTGCGCTGTCACGGTGTGTGTGACTATAGCGTGTGTGTGCCTTATTGCGCTGTCACGGTGTGTGCGACTATAGCGTATGCCAGTAGCATGTGTCAATGTGTGCATATCATCTTAGTGTGCTTGTTATGATTGGTATAAATGCTTTCATAACTGATTTTATAAACTGTGATATTTTGGTGTGACTTGGTGTGGAGGGAACTCACTAGACCTCATGGTCTAACCCTCGCTTTTCAAAACTAAAACCTTTTCAGGTAAGCAGGTAGCCGAGAGCACGTTTAGAAGTTTGGCAAGACGTGGGTCGGAGCTTGCGTTTAGAAGGAGTAGAAGAACTTCCTTTTTATGTCTAGTTAGATTTCTCAGCTGTATTTAGGGTTATTTGCGCGAACCCTGTGTTGTAAGTCTGGATAGTGTGACCATGTTGAGTCGTTTATGGCGTTATGAATTAAAGAGGTAACTTCTAGCTTGTATGTTTAGAATTGGGTTGTTACAAATGGTATCAGAGCCATAGTTTAAGGGATTTAGGTGACCGGATGGGCCTAAACTTAAACTGTGGAGTAGGAGGACACAACTGAGATATAGGAAGCCTTTAGGGAAGACCTTAATCACTGAGAATTTAGGACGAAGGTAGTGAGGACTCTCATGTAAGGTAAATTCAAATCACATCTGGCCAATGTCATTATGAATTTACAGGTGCATGGGTGTGCTTGATTACCGTTGTTCTGATTTTGGTAGTGTATGGAGTGGTGGTGGATTGAGTGTGAAGAATAATAGTAGTGTGTGGAGTGTGGTGATTTATATGTCGAGAGTAACAGTAGTGTGTGAAGTCTTAACCTTATCATGAAGGCAACGGTTTAGTGTGTTGTGTAGATTATTGATGATGCGATTGATGACCACTATCTAGAAGGTGTAGAGTTTGAATGTTTAGGGTGAGTGCCCGTGTGAAGTAGAATCTTTAAGGTTCTTAAGGAAAATAATTGGTTGGAGGTGAGCTCCTAATCCCTTATGAGTCTTTATTCTAGGAGTTCCCAATGTCGGTGAATTGAGATCTGCAGAGTGTCGTGTCTTACATATCAAACCTTGTTTTGTGGAATATTTCGAGTGTGTAAAATGGTTTAAATCGTTGTGTTGTCATGCATGAAGGCTATGAACTCGCTAAGTGGTGAGAGATATCGCGCTTAAGAATGGGCAAAGTTTCGAGGGTGGATAATGCGGTTGAGACGTCGATGGCCAATTCGTGACCTTGGTGTTACAGTTTAGAGAGGGCGACGTCTAACTGTAGTCTCCGTCTTTGACTTTAGAAAGACTTGTGGGATGGTAGTCCTTACTCTTGTTTGATAAGGTGACGTGTGGTTTGAACCTCTAGAGTGTGGGGTGCGTGGATAAGATGGTGGTAACTTGTAATTTAGTGAGCATGTGAGCCATGGTGGTAATGAACTGCCGTGCGGTTAAGTGATGGACTAGTGTTGATATGGGATGAGCATAAGGGGAGATCTTTGATCGGGTTTTGTTTATAAGTTGTTCTGATGTAACAAAATTATGTGTAACGAGGTATGGATGTCTAAGTGGCGTGTAGTATTGTTATTAGAGAATAAAAGAATGGGGTGTCAATTGGTGGCTAGCTAAGAAGGAAATTGTGTGCTTTTGGATTGAGTAGTTTATGATGTTAAGTAGTAGATACGAGATCTTTGAGAATGTTGAGCTAATCCTTGTATGTAAAAGAGATGCAAAGGAGTGGGTTAATATCGTTTGAGAAATTAGAAGTGTGTGGTCGCTTCGAGCATTGAGTGTTATTTCGGATTGACTTGGTAGAATTTCTCGTATGAGATGAGGTGAAACTGTTGGTTAGGCATAGTAATCATTGAAAATGTGGGTATGAAGTGGCCAATGTTGGGCGAGAAATGTTCCATACTAGCCTGAGGTATTTGGGACGGTAGGTTGGAATAAGTGAGTAAACGGAAGTAGAAAGTGTGGCAAGTGGCACTGAAGGTGGGAAGCAATGTTTTCAGAACGACACCGTCGGGTGCATGAATCTCTAGTGGGAGTATAAGAAAGAGGAATTGTGTGTATGTGATTGGGTTAAGAGTTGAGGAAAGCTAGCTTATTGATTGGTCAAGAGTATGTCCCTTCTAGTGAGTCATTCTTTGGAAACGCGTTTTATGTTTGAGAAGGAAGTGAAAGAAAGTAGTAGAATATAGTGCTCGGGGTGAAGGACCATTGGATTAGACTTGGTAGTGGTATGGGAGTGACGTTGCAGTATAAGCGTGTGAATTGATTGTTATTAATGGAGTGTGGTCAGTATAATTAATGTGAGAAAGTGGTATCTGCCTTAGACGTATCTTGTGTTAGGAAGGTGATTGTAGTAGTGTGTGTGAAACCCTTAATTAGACGCGTTTTAAAATCGTGAGTCTAGAGGTGTGGATGATATTAGTACGGTTAAACCGAGGCGTTTTCTTTTATTGCGAACATTTTCGGGATAAAAGTTGTAGATAACTGTAAGTGTGTTAATTCGTTGGTATACGCCCTAGTGTGAAGGATTACACATAGTGGGAATTCATTCGACATTTCCCATGTCGAATCATAGGAGGTGCTTGATGGGGAAGGCATGGTCGTATTGTTGGAAGGCATTCGTGAGGATGAAAGTTGGATTATGTGGGGGAACCGTTGACGATTATAGATCGCAAGGATTAGAAAGCTGAAGAACCGTTTTTCCTCGATTGCTCGAAGATGGAATTCCGGGGACGGAATTCTTTTGAGGGGAGGATGATGTAATAACCGTGTCCTTAATTTGAATAAATGGAAGTTTTGTGGTGCAAAGTGTGAAAAGGAGAAAGATTGGTGTGTTGGTGGGAAAGTATATAAGGTGATAAAACCCTAGAATTTTAATTAACTCAAGAATATTGTATGTGTGCGGCTTGGGGCGATCGGTGTGTGTGTGAAAGAAATTGAAGTTCTCAAGAAGAAGAAATCACAGGCTTGGGTAGAAGTTTATGCTGCACTAGAGGTAATTTTTTTTCCATCGCTTGTTAATTTGATTAGAAAATTTGGGGAAGTTAGGGTTGAACTGTTGTTACCCTTTTAGAAAGAAATAGGAGACTGTGTGTTCTCCTTTTGAGTGGGTTGAAATCGAATGAATTAGATAGTAAGATATTTGTTATTAACTCTTCCCTATGCTAATGGTTATCATCGAAAGAGAGTTGCATGAAAAGAGGGTGAGTTATATCGAAATTGTTCAGAGTTCGCAGGATCCGAAACTGGTTTTAAAAGGGTCCGGAACTGGTTTTAAATAGGATCCGGAACTGTTCTAGGAGGAATCGGAATTTGGGTTCTGGAATGTTAACTTGAAAGAATTCCGGAATATTACTTCTGTGGGCCAAGCTAAAATAGATCGGTGTTGGGCTGATCCGGAATCCGACCAAAATAGGATCCAGAATGTGTAATCGTTTTCGGCTTGCAAGTCGAGATCCGGAGTTAATAAGGGTTGTGGATCCGGAGTCTTCTATCGGATCCGGAAATCCATATCAAGGACCGGGGTGCTTTTGGAGTTTGGGCCGTGGGCTCGAAAGCAATTATTGAACCAAAATTTATTTAATTTGGGCCAAATTGTGGTGTGGATCCATATCTTTAATTAAGGATCTGGAGTGTTTTCTTTGGGCCGATCCGGTATATATATATATATATATATATATATATATATATATATATATATATACATACACTACGAATCCGGAAGTGGGCTGGGATTTAATTTCAAAGGTCCGAAATTAAATTTATAGATACGGAATTCATTTATTTAACTTAGAGTCTGAGACTTAAGATTCGGGTATTTTCCAGCGGAGACTTTTCAAGTTAGTGAAACTCAGTAGGATCCAGTGTGTCTTACCCGGTATGTGTGATGGGTTTAATTTGTAGGTGCGCGTAGAGACGATTGGTGCGAGTAAGAACTTCTAAGCAGGACGGCAGGTGAGTCTTTCTAAACCTAAATTTTATACAAGTGTGTTTAATGGTTATTATCAAACTGTGCGCTTTTCAACTGTTTTTATTTCAAACAAAGAATAAGTGTGTGGCATGGTTATTATCTAACAGTGTGCTTTTCAACTGCTCATATTTCAAAGCAAAGATTAATTGTGTGATTTATATGTGTGTGACCATGTTGAGCCGTTTATGGCGTTATGAATTAAAGAGGTAGCTTCTAGCTTGTATGTTTAGAATTGGGTTGTTACATCGACATACAGAGAATATACCAAAAAGAGAAAGCGTGAAAATGGGTCAATCATGCCATTTAAGAACTAAAAATTGGGTTTTATTTTATAGGACTAAAAATGTTTTGACATTTCTTCCGTTAACAGAATCACAATATTTGTTGTGACACCCCAAAATGGGGGTAAATAAATGTGAAAAGAAAGAAAAAAGGAAAGGGAAATAAAATTGGGTTTTATTTTATAGGACTAAAAATGTTGAGAAAAACGTGAAATGGGTCAATCATGCCATTTAAGAAAATGAGAAGTGAAGAAAGAAGCTTATGTTCAATCGGATCAAAAATGGAAGAAAATGTCAAAACAGGGTAAAAAGTGTAAGTTCAGGGGTGTGTCATGCTTCCACTTCCTTTGTATCTAGGCCTGTGCAACGGTCGGGTCGGGCCCAAAAAAACCGAACCCGATCGGGTTTCGGGTGGACGGTTCAGGCCCCGAAACCCGTCCAAAGTTATGTTCGGGTTTCGGGTCATCTCGGGTTTCGGGTTCCTCGGGCGGGTTCAGCGGGTTGGGCCTGATCCCAAGCCCAATTGTCAGTCCAGTTTTTTGGCTTTTTTGTTGTTTTCAACCCAGTTTTTTTGGCTTTTTTGTTGTTTTTAGGCCCTGTTTTTTGGTAAGCAATAAAACAACAATAATACAATTATACAACTACAAGTCTACAATATAACTTAAAATTAAATAAACAAGTATTTTAGAAGTTAAAAATTAAATAAAGTTAAAAGTTAAAAGTTAAACTACATAACTAATTAACTAAACTTACCAATTAATAAACTCTAAAGTCTAATCAAACAAAATAACAAATGTTCCAATCGTAAAAGTTAAGACTTAGAAGTTCCAACCAAAATACCAAATGTCCAAATCAAGTTCAAAGTTCAAACATCAAAGAAAATGTCCAAAATACCAAACCAAATGTCCAAAATACCAAATGTCCAACTTACCAATTAATGTCCAAATTACCAACCGACTTCCAAGTTCGTTTTCTTCAACCAAACCGACCATTGACCAACGTGCAAACCAATCGTATAACAAACTAACAACAAAAACGAATAAACAATACAAGAATCATGAATGATTATTTATAAATGAGAATTATTAATAATAAAAGTCATACATTTCTCAAAGATCACGAATCGAATCATCTTAAAAAAAACCCCAAATCATTTGAAGCTTGAGTGCTCGAACTATCTTCACGAGCCGAACCCGAAGGAGTTCCAATCCTCAAATTTTCCATTTCTGCAAGTTTTAAAATAAAAATAACAAATTTTAAAGTCGTAATTGTAATTTATAAGTTATTAAAATCATAAATTAATGTCGTATTCGTACCTTTCTCAAACTTCTCGAGATCCTCCAAGTTTTCTTCCACCGCGACTGGTTCAGTAGGTCCTCGTAACCAATCTTGTGTACATATGAGTGCTTCAACTATTTTAAGAGTTAGAGAACTCCTAAAGTTATCCAACACCCTCCCACTCGTACTGAAGGTAGACTCGGATGCAACCGTAGAAATGGGTACGACAAGGACATCTCTCGCAATTTTCGAAAGGATCGGAAACCGTGCGCTATTTATCTTCCACCACATAAGCAAATCAAACCGATTGCCATTATCCTCAACAATGGACTCACCTAAGTATATGTCGAATAAAGAATACAAAAATCATGAATCATGAAAGATTATTTATAAATGAGAATTATCTAACTCCTAAACAATGGACTTACCTAAGTATATGTCGAGCTCACTCCGTTTGCCATCTAAGGCCCCACTTTCAAGCTTTTGCGTCTTCAACAAGCTTTTGAACTTAGGTTCTTTTTGTGGCCTTCCAAGAGGGGGGAGACCTTTTCCCGATTGGGATTGTGATTGGGATTCGGATTGGGGTTGGGAAGGTTCAGAATATTGTTGCACGTAATCTTCAAACAAGGCAGTCAGTTGAGACTTTACTTTCCTAAAACATGCTTCGCCTTTTTCTTCCTCAAACAACTGAATGAGCTGGGATGGCATGTAGTCCACTTTATCTCTTGGATCGAGAATATTTGCAAAGAAAATAACCAAGTTCATCTTCTCCGGATCACCCCAATACTTATCAAACTTCTCCTTCATTTTTAGACCCATATTCTGTTTATAAATATATAAATAACAAATTAACAATGAATGAACAATACAGTATATAAATAACAATGAACAATATATAAATAAGTAAATAACAATCAACAATATATAAATAACAATGTACCTTTTCAGTCAAATTCGGAGAATCAGTCATCTCCATAAGCGCGTACCCCAATTCACATATCTCTGTCAAGTAAGTATTAGCCGTGACATATAGAGAGCCTGAGATTCTTAGTGTCATCTCATAGAAGGTCTTCAAAAGGCTAACAAAGCTCTCTAAATACACCCAATCATAAGCAGCAAGCACCGAATCACCCAAATCTAGCTTGAATGTGGCATCATGTCCGTCATAGGCCTCAAACACGGTTCTAAAAGGAATGGCATTCCTGATCATCATGTAAGTGGAGTTCCATCTAGTTGGAACATCAAGACAAAGTGAACTTTTTTCTTCTACCCCAAGTAACGTAGCAAGCTCTTTAAACTTGAACAACCTAGCCGGAGATCCCCTCACCCACCTAACAGTATCTCTCAACTTCTTAACCGAAGAATCTGCCATCCTTAATCCATCTTGCACAACCAAATTCAAAATATGTGCCACACATCTCATATGCAAATATTGTGCCCTAACGGATGAACATCCCCAAGAAACTAGCTTGCTTTTCAAGAACCCGAGTGCAACATCGTTTGAAGATGCATTATCTACAGTGATGGTAGAAATGTTCTTTACGCCCCACTCAACCAAACAACCCTCCAAAGCTCTGGCTATTACCTCCCCCTTATGAGACTGGATTGGCACAAAAGAGATAATCTTTTTGTTCAATCTCCAATGAACATCAATATAATGTGCAGTTAGGCACATGTAATTGATCCGTTGCACGGATGTCCAAGTGTCTGTGGTCATGCTAACCCGCTGTGAGTGTTCTTTAAAGAACTTTTTTAGGCTACTCCGCTCTTCATAATAAATAGCAAATATGTCCCTATTAATCGTCCATCTCGACGGCATTTTAAACATCGGACATGTTTCTTGCACCCATTGTCTCCACCCCCTACCCTCTACAAACTTAAAAGGAAGTTCGTCCATGATGATCATTTTAGCTGTTGCTTTCCTAACTCTCTCTTGATTAAAAACCCAGTTAGTCAAGACACTTTCATCCTCAGAGTTTGAAGCGAATGCTAACATTGTTTGTCTAGTCTCTCTAGACTGAGGGTTTTTTAGGCATGCTAGGGAATGGTTTCTTAAAGAGGATGTGCCGTGCTTTTTGGGGTCGGTCGCATATGTTTTAGGGCAATATTTACATTTTGCTTGCACCAAATTACCCCCCTCATCTAGAATACTCTCAAAGTGATCCCATACGGCCGACCGTTTTTCTATAGCTTTTCTCTTCTTTGTTTCAGGCGGTGCTGGTGCTGGTGCACTACTATCCGCCATAGACATGCGAGCCAATCTAATATTGTAAACACAATTCAAAGTAAACCAAATAAGCAATTTCCAATCAAAGTAAATCTACTGTAAACCAATTACCAAGTCAAATCAAAGTCTAAAACAAGTAAACCTACTGTTTCAAATTCGAGAGTTGACAAGTAAACATACTCAAATCAAAGTCTAAAACAACTAAACCTACAAATTCGAATAAACCTACTGTTTCAAACAAGAAAGAAACTTAAGAGTTAACAAATTAAACCAACTTTTCCTCATTATTTAACAAATTAAGTAATTAACATATAAATCAAAGATTTGAGAAACGTTTGAGACTTGAGAGTTGAGAATTGAGAGACTTCGAGTGCACTTACAAATCAGAAACGTTTGAGAGTTGAGATATTTGATGATTTAAACTTTAATGGCAGAAACGTTCCCTTACAATCCGATCGTTCCCTTCGTGGTCGTGGACTCGTGGTGGGCGTGGCTTCGTCAATTGTTCCCTTCGTGTCATGACTCACGAACGAACCCCTACTCACCAGTCTCACCTTCGTCAATCGTTCCCTTCGTGGTCGTGGGCTCGTGGCTTCGTCAAAACTCAAAACCCCAAAATCGTGTTTGTATTTTGAAATTAGAGCAGAAGAGAAATGAAAGTGAAAAGTGAAAAATATCAATTCATATTCAGATAAGTAATTTAGTATTTAAAATTAATTTTTTAAAAATATTTTTTTATGTAATTCGGGTTTCGGGTTCGGTCGGGTTTGGAATTATCCAACCCAAACTGACCCGTATTACCCGCGGTAAATTTTCGGGTTCGGGTAAAATCGGGTTACGGGTTATCGGGTGGCTCAAGTTCGGGTTTGTCGGGTTCGGTCGGGTTTTTCGGGTCGGTCGGGTTATGCTCACCCCTACTTGTCGGGTTCAGATGGACCTTTTATGTAAATATGACAAATCTCCAACTTGAAAGCAACATGACGATGGTCAAACTTTGAAACCCCTTATTTGTTTGTTTAGTCAACGAATAACCAAAAATCTATACTATATTATAAAGCATTTAACAACCTAACTCTTAAAAACAACTATTAAAGCATTAGGTACCATCACTTAAAGCACAATTACTTAAAATGTAAGAGTTACAAGTTATGAATGCTTAGAGTACAACACCACTGATGCATCATAAAAACACAAGACTAAATAATTATTTGGCGTGACTCTTTCTCCTAGATGCCGATTCAAAGTTTCTTTTCCAAGAAGACGTTTCCCCTCCCAAGACGCCTCCAACGCCTCCAAGCCAGAAATATGCAGAGCTTTTCATGCTCTGCAAATCCATTCTGTTTCTTCAAATCAACAAAGGATCTTCTCTTCTCAAGTACGATTTCTCACCATCGATTTATTTGATGTTTGCACAACCATCGATTTCGTTGGGCTTCTTCAAGGGCGGGCATTTTCATTTTCAGATGGGAATGCCCGAACGATGAGCAAATCTGGCAACGAAGACGAAGAAGACAACGGTAACGACTGTTTCTACGAGTCTCTTGATCGTATATTATCTTCAACAACTTGTTCTTCCTAAAACAAATTTTTACTTTCACATAAAACCCTAATTCTCTCCACACCGCCTCCATTCAGAGCCTCTGTTACAGAAGATCAACAATGTCGAAGCGAGGTACTGTCTCATTGCTTCTCTTGTGATGCTTTTTGTTCGTTTGATTTTGCACAGGGATGGCAATTGATTGTTTGTTTGTTTGTTTTTCGGCAGGTCGCGGAGGTTCCGCCGGGAACAAGTTTCGGATGTCGTTAGGTCTTCCGGTGGCTGCAACGGTGAACTGTGCTGACAATACTGGTGCCAAGAACCTGTACATCATTTCAGTGAAGGGGATCAAGGGAAGACTTAACCGTCTTCCTTCGGCTTGTGTTGGAGATATGGTTATGGCGACGGTGAAGAAGGGGAAGCCGGATCTGAGGAAGAAGGTTATGCCTGCTGTTATTGTTCGTCAGCGCAAGCCTTGGCGCCGAAAGGATGGTGTATTTATGTACTTTGAAGGTAAAGTTCATGATATTCGTCTATAGTTGCTCTTATTTTTTCTTAATTTGTTGCTGTAGTTCATAATGTTTTATCATGGATTACATTTCTGAATTGCTGTATCCATCGTCTGATCCAATTGTTTCTAAATATTCAACTGTGCACAATATAATTGAAGTGTTGAATTTTATACTTCATGCTCAGTAGACAATGTTGAAAAACTGCCATTTTAAAGGCGTTGATGTTGAAAAACTGCCATTTTAAAGGTGTTGAGTTCTTTTAACTAGCAAGTTTAGATTAGAAAGTAGTTTGGGTTGAATTAAAAGCATTGATGTCTATGGTTTTTTTTATAGTAGTAGAGCCTTGTTGTAGGGATGGAGGGGATACAGATATTTCACCATTATTCTAACATTCTGATGTTGCAGTCTGTTTACCTCTGCTTTATCAAAAACTCTATTGCAAAATTCTTTATTATGATCTCATATCTACCTTGGAATATACAGCAAAGATTGTGACTTTATTTACACTTCTGCTTGGATGCATGTTACGTTTCTAACCTTCTAACTCGAGTTATATGCATATGACATATTCACTGATTTTTCGTGTTATCCTTGTATATTTTTAGAACTGCATATGTATATACCGTTGTTGTATGTGTCAGCCAATGGTGTTTTATATTCGGCTTTGCTTGTGGGTTTGCCTCTGGTATACAAGAAGGGTAATAGTCTTTTAAATCAAAGGGCCTACTTTATACTTGTTTGGTTTTCATTTCTAGCATAATACAACTTGTTTGGTATGATGGTCTTCACGAAACAAAAACTTCTTCCACGTGTTGTGCAACATTTTGACCTGGACACGACAAGTCTTGAGTGGGACAAAAATGAATTTATCATGTCCCATCAAAGTAACATAAACAAGGGAGATGAAACAAGATGGGAAGTTACTAAACTACCCATATCAAGTTAAAACCCTAAAACCTTCCACAGGTCATTTACCCATCAAATCCCATTCCCTTCACTCTTTTTGTCCCATCCAGCCCTGTACAATTTGTCTGACTACCAAACACACCCGACAAAGATGTTTGTCTTGAAAGGCTTATTGTTGTGCATGATGAGTGCATTGTTTTTGTTTTTTAATTTGATATACAAGAGAATATTAACCATATTTTAAATTCTTTATCTTCCGTTGTGCAGACAATGTTGGAGTTATTGTCAACCCGAAAGGAGAAATGAAAGGTAATATCTCACCATGCCGATTTGCCTACTCTGTGTGTGCTATTCAAAAGGATTATGCATAATTCTTTCTCTCTCTCTCTCTATATATATATATATATATATATATCAGATTGGTAATGCTCCATTTTGAACCAGACTTATGTCAACTCTGCTCTAATTTCAAGATTTTGTTGTGGTATTGTGTTATGCTCATGCAATAACTGGACCCATTGGGAAGGAATGTGCTGATTTATGTATGCCCGAACGATGAGCGATTCTGCAGAATTCTCCAACTGATGAAACAGGCTTATGGAGAGAATTGTAGGGGCGCCACTTCTTATGTCAACATGGAACCTGGAGAGTACGATGGGAACCTCACCGCCTATCCTTGTCAAGCTCATATCGCTTTGATAGCTGGTTCACATATTTCATTTTTTTTATTGATTCTATGTATTAAAGCTGAATTTTGGTTAGCTGGTTCACAAACTCATGTCTTTGGTGCGAACTGCTATCCTGTTCCAGAGGACATGACAAAGCAGAGCCAGATAATTCAAAAGGTGTGTTTTCAATTGGAGTATTGATAGTTTTTCTTTTATTTATCGTTTTCCCCTGAATCTGACCCTATATAATTATATATATATATATATATATATATATATATATATATATATATATCTTTCCGTATGTGGTTTTCAAGTTTTAATCTTGATTTTGTGGTCTATTTGATGGGTTTAACCCCAGCTGCCTATAAGAGTTGTAATCAATGGTTTAACCTCTACCTCTTTATTAGACATACTTGATTATTGACTTATAGCACAGACTACTATAACAACTTTGCTAAAGCTTGTTTTTCATAGAAATAACGTTGCACACAGTCAATAATACACTATGATCTGACGATTGATGTAATTTTACTTCGCCCGTAATTGCATTGATCATCTCAGAGGCTTTGATGAACTGATGATAAATACTTCGAGCAAAGTTCGAGATAGGGCAGGTTTGCGATTTTCAAGCCATATTTCATTTGATAGTATTGGACTTGGATTTATAGATTTGGTTGTTTTTTTAGAACCTGGACTATATAAAAAGGGAAACGAAAATGATGAATTACATTTGTTGTCAAATGGCAATTTAGATTATTATTGAAAGGTTGCTATCTTTAAGAACCTCCATTAGTACCATTTTTTGTGACCAGATTCTTATTATATAAAAATTGCTATCTTTTGAGAAGAGAAGGTTAATCTGAGTTCAATTTTTAATATTACTATGACAATTGACGATTAAATGCATCTAATGCTTAATTCTTCTTTGAGGGAGAGCTGTAGTTATAGAAATAGTTGAGGAATGGTCGGTTTATTATAAACAAGGTTGAACGTCAAAAAGGAGGTATGTTACACTCTTGGTTTGTTTATTATGCCTCTCTTTTCACTTGGCACTCTTCAATTACATTTGTTTGTTAACATTTTAATTACAATGATATGTGAATGCACTTATCGTTCTCCTTTAATTATTATTATTGCACGTATCATTTTCTAGGCTACAGGGGCAGACTACTGGAGGAGAAGTCGTGGCTGTAGCAAGGGACAGGGATCGCTACCGATGAACTTGTGTTAGATGAATTATGAAAGGTAGAACTTAATAGCAAATTTGGTTATGAAAGAAATGTAATTGGTTAACATTTTAATTGTGTTCCTTCTGGTTTGGGAGATATAAGGAAGAGTTGCTTTCTGAATATTAAATGGCTTCTCAAAATCTGGTTTTCTGGTATCGTTTTTGGAGGCTGCTGTGTATATTATCTCGAGGCTAAAACAATTTTTTTCTATGTGCATTTGGGACTTTCATGGCTGTTGTTTCAGTGCATTGGCAGTAGTCAAAACTGTTTTTTTTTGTATATAGAAACATCTATATTGTTTCGACTCCAAACTCTATAAATTATTTGTGTTGGATTGGTTTCTGGGACTTCTAGAGGTTGTTGTTTCCTTGCTGTACACATGCACAAATGCTTTAAGTTTGCTTAAAATCATGTCACCCCCGTTGCATTGCGCGGGCACCCAACTAGTTTATAAATTAATGTAACCAACATCATCCTCTTTGTTTTTGGTTCAAGAAAATTGAGTTTTGGCAGGGAAATCGGATGTTGAAGTTTGAACTTTAAAAGCTCTGTTTTTCGACGATTGATTTATATATATATATATATATATATATATATATATAGGGGTTAAATCATGTGAGAACCACAAATATGTTATAAACCGTGAGAACCAATATAAAAATATTTTTTTACATGAAATTTTTTCATCAAATGCTAGGATTTATTATATTCTACTTCAAATATATGTGTTTCATAATATGATAGTTTCACATGGATTTGTTTCACCATATGAATATTTTTTACGAGTATTTTTCATTTCACTAGGTGAAACAAAATTCGTTTTTCACATGTAAACTTATCATATGGTGAACACGAACATATGTGTAACAATATCTTAAATCATAGGTTTTGATGAAAAAAAATCATGTAAACAAATTTTTTTACATTGGTTCTCACGGGTTTATAACCTATTTGTAGTTTTCATTTGATTATCGTCCTATATATATATAGGGGCTTAATCAAATAAGAACTAATTAGTTTGTGGTAACTGTAAGAACCAATATTAGCCACTCATTTTAAATAATTAATGCTAAATCCAAAAATAAAAATAAGGGGCTGTTTGGTAGAGAGAAATGAGAGGAGAGAAATGGAAATGGATTTGAATTCTCTTGTTTGGTAGGTAAGGGAAATAAAAACACGGAGAGTTGGTATTTCCCGAGAATTGACTCCCTTTGTATTTGATTTCTCTGATTTAGGAAGAGAAATGGAGAGAATAGGAAAACACGGAGAATTGTTCTCGCGTTCGCTTCTCTCTCTCTCGTTCGCCCTGTCTAGGGTTCCGCCCACCACCGCCGCCCACCACCGCCGTTCTCCCTGTCTAGGTATCCCCGTCTCCTCTCTCACTCTGTCTCGTCTTTCCCTGTCTCCTCTCTCTCTGTCTCGTCTTCTCTCTCTCTCTCTCTCGTTCGCCCTGTCTAGGGTTCTGTCTTTGTGTTTCGCCCATCAGGTTAATCATCTTCTAATTACAGCCTTCTTTTTCTGTCTAATTATGTGACTTATAAACTTCGATTTGGAACATCTTTTCAATCCAGTCGACGATCTGCTGTTTGGATTCCATTTTTCACAAGTAACTATCAGGTAAAATTTGGATTCCGTTTTCTGTTTGGATAAATTAGGATTAGGTTATGGAGGTTTGCATGATTAAACACTTTGTTTGCGTTGATACTAGTGAACAACACACACAATTTTCATAACATTAGATGATTATAATAACAAGGAACATAAAATTGTTTCAAAAGCCTGGCCTGGAATTTTCATCAAAATTCTAAACATCTTACTGGAATGAATGTAGAAATTGGATATTATTGGGTTCAATATGGTCTCTTTAATTCATCATACATGCTTCATATGATATATATATATATATATATGGTTAAATGACTATATATATCTCTTCTCTTTAACAACTTTTTAATGATTTATGTGTTTGGCAACCATTTAGCATTTAGGGTGGTGTATTATATGAAATAGTTATGTTTCCTTTATATATATATATATATATATATATATATATATATATATATATATATATATCTAGTATTAACTATATAATTGTATGTGTAGATGGCAAGATCACCGTTGAGACAAAGAATAGTTGCCATAGGTGCATTTTATGCCATGTATGTTATGATTCGTTGGTGGATGATGTGTAGTTATCGTAGACGTCGTTCGATTGAATCTAGAACATTACGTACAAGATATTTAATGAGTTACCATAATAGGCGTGAAAACATGATGAGGATGGTTTATGAAAGTGATGTTACTAGTGTTGTCAACATAAGAATGAATATATATGCGTTTTCAACACTTTGTGATATGCTAGAAAGTAGAGGGGGGTTAAAGGCTAGTAAAAACATGCTAGTAGATGAGCAAGTTGCTATGTTTTTACATACCCTTGCTCATAATGCTAAGAATAGGATACTAGTCAATAGATTTCATCGATCTGGGGAAACTATAAGTCGGTATTTCAAGTTAGTCTTAAATGCTGTATGTCGATTACACAAAGAATTCTACAAGTCACCCGTACCAGTGCCAGATAATGAAACCGACGAGAGATGGAAATGGTTTAAGGTTAGTCAAACACATAAGTTTTTATTAAATATATTCTTTGTTAATAGAACACTTTAATGATGTTTTCTTTTTATGAAGGGTTGCCTAGGAGCATTAGATGGAACATATGTTAAAGTTAAAGTCCCCGCTGTTGATCGAAAACCTTATCGGACACGAAAGGGGGAGATTTGTACGAATGTACTCGGAGTATGTACGAGAGACCTTTTATTTACATATGTATTAGCGGGATGGGAGGGTTCTGCAGCTGATAGTAGAGTTCTACGAGATGCAATTAGTAGACCTAACGGTCTTAAAGTAACTCAGGGTATGTGATATATAGTCTTCAAATAGTAAACATATAATTACATATGTTAATTAACGTAGAGTTTATGGTTAATGTAGGAACATACTACCTTTGTGATGCCGGTTATACGAATGGTGAAGGATTTCTAACTCCTTATCGAGGTCAACGTTACCATCTTAATGATTGGTCTCGGCCGCCTACCAATGCCAAGGAGTTATTTAATATGAGACATTCGTCGGCAAGGAATGTTATAGAAAGATGCTTCGGATTAATTAAAGCTAGATGGGCTATTTTGCATGATAACTCATATCATCCCATAGAGTCCATGCCACGTATCATCATTGCTTGTTGTTTGTTACACAATTTCATACGACAAACAATGAGTGAAGACCCTATTGATAACGAAGTCCCAACAAATCACACACAACCAGGCTACGATCATGATAATGTTATTTCTACGGTTGAGCCCTCACAAGAATGGACCGATCGTAGAGACGCTCTTGCTAACGAAATGTTTAACAATTGGAATGCTAGGCGTATCTACAATTAATTAATTATGATCGTTAATGTTATTTGTACTCTGTATTTGTACTCTTTATTTGTAGAACCATGAATTATGATCGAGTTAATTTTAGCTTTTCATTTATATTTGTACTCTTTATTTGTACTCTTTATTTGTACTCTTTATTTTGTATCTACTATTTGTATGTATTATTTGTAGACATGGCAGAGTCAAATTAAGTGAAAGGTACTGTACGGACCAAACATACTTGGAAAGAAGATCAAGACGCAAAGCTAATTGATGCATTAATGGAGTTACATGCATCTGGAAAGTATGCCGGTGCTGACAATGGTTTCAAACCGGGCTATTTAAATGGCGTTCAACAATTGCTAGATGTAAGTCTTCCTAACTCCGGCCTCAAAGCAGAACCACATATAAAGTCTCGGATGAAGACATGGAAGACACACTTTAGCATTGTTTATGATATGGTGCATACAAGTGGGTTCGGTTGGGATGAAGAAAAAAATGTGTGGTAGCTGAGGACAGTGTTTGGGATGAATACGTCAAGGTACATGCTAAATTTATTCTAAATTGGTATTTTTTTTTACAAAAGTTTGTACTAAATTTGTTTCTAATTGCCTTGTAGTCTCACAAAGGTGCCGCAAATTTTCGAGGCAAGCCATTTCCTTTCTATGACAAGCTGTGTATCATCTATGGTAAGGATAGAGCAACGGGTAGTAAAGCGATTGATCTTGGAGAAGAAGATGATGTCGTTCCAGAGACTCAAAAAAGTTCCCCGGTTGATCTTGGAGAAGAAGATGATGTTCAAGGTGCTAGTCGATCTGAAGGACCAACAAGTAGTGTAACAAGCAAACGTACCAAACGCAAAAGTATAGATGGAGATGACATTTATCGGGAGTCATGCAAAGAGATGAAGGAGGTATTGGTTAGATTTGGAGAGATCGTGGGGGAAAGCTTGAATAAAGAAAGTTTGGAGGCTCGTGAAAAAAGTTTGGAGGCTCGTGAAATCTTTGAGAAGGTTAGTGACGAGTTGAAAGTTTTGCCGGGTATTACTAGTATCCAACGTTTTAAAGCAACTCAATTGATTGGTAAGGATGTGCTTCTAGGACGATTATTTCTTGGGTTGACAGAAGAAGAGAAGATTGACATGGTAGAATCGTCTACCAATGGTTAGATTTGGATTAAAAGTTTATGGTTATTTTTTTTGTATGACTACGGTTGAACTGTTGTTTTTGGTTTGATTAAAACTATGTTTGTAGTCCTTTTGGTTTGTTTAAAAACTATGTTTCTAGTTGGTTTGATTAAAAACAATGTTTGTACTCTTTTTGGTTTTATTAAAAACTATATTTGGTAGTCTTTTTGGTATGATTAATGCATTTTAATTACTAATTTATGCATCTTTTTTTTTGTTTGGGTTTTGTTGGGAACTGAAGATATGCTAAGTATGGTTAGTACTGCCAGAACAACATTACTACTGCCAGATCAAGTTAGTACTGCTAGTTCAATGTTAGTGCTGCCAGAACAAAGATACTACTGCTAGTTCAAGGTTAGTACTGCTGAGTCATTAATGCTGCAAGAACATGATTAGTATTGCTAGACAAGTTACTACTGCTGGTACATGGTTAATACTGCTGAACAAAGTTAATACTGCTGAACAAAGTTAATACTGCTGGTATATTACTACTGCTGGAATATTATTAATACTGCTTATGTGAGGTTAGTACTGCTTGTCATAATTACTACTGCAAGTCAAGGTTAGTACTGCTGGTGCATATCGAATATCTGTTAGTACTGCTCGTGACTTAATGCTGCTGGAGATTGTTAGTACTGCTCATGAAGAATGAAGGTTAATACTGCTGAGTTCGTTAAGTTTGGTATGCGATACTTTTGGAGACAAAGAAGGAATTGATCAAGATATGTTTAACGAAGATTTAGAAGATCAAGTTACTTTTGATAGTTATCTTGTAATTATTTTTGTATAAATAGACTTCAATAGATAGCTATTAGAATATACGTGTGAAAAAGAATTCGATTGTGTTTTAGAGAGAATTAACCTCAAGGTTTAAGAACCCTATTTCTAGAGAAGTAGAAGTCGTCTTGTTGAGCCTGTTCAACAAGATTGAGGTTTGGTTGTTAATATTGTGAGTCGAAACAGTGAATACAAAAATTGTGTGTTTTCTGATATTCTGTTCATTGATTGTGAGAATTAAAGTTCTATTCCGCAGATTCTTTAATTCTGAATTCGAAGTATTAATTATCTTGTTAAGATTCGATCCTGACAGGTTTAAATAATTGATTTGTAAATATAAAAATATGGGTGTAAATGACAAGGTTGGTACAATTCTCTATTGAAATCTCTGTGCAACCAAACAAGAGAAATGATTCTCTGTTGCATTTCTCTGCTGAATTCTCTGTGCTACCAAACAGGATAGTCAATTCCTATTCTCCTGACCAATTCTCTTTCTCTGCAATCATTTCTCTGGAATCATTTCTCTGCAATTCCATTCTCTGTACCAAACGCACCCTAAGGGTAAATTGATAATTTTGTTATTTTGACAACTCATATGGTATAACCCTAAACTGAATCATTTATACGCCCCCCCACCATCTCTATTTCACCATTAACCTTCTCCTCTCGATTTCTTCCCCACGCCGGCGACCGCACGCCGGCAACCGCACGCCGGCAACCGCACGCCGGCGACCACACGCTGACGACCACAGTTTGCGAGTAGGTGATAAAGTACCGCCAGTCGCCGCGACGTTCTCTCCACCTCCTTCTCGATCAGAACCGTCGACCACCGCCACTCTCTTCTCCCTTCTCTATTTTCTCTCGTTCGACTACCACAACCGCCGCGTTCAACCCTAATCGCCGTTGCCATCAACAGCGGCGGTCGACGGCAGCGAAGCAGCAGCAATGACGGTCGGCGACGTGTGGGGAAGCAGCAGCGGCGGTCGACGCAGTGAAGCAGCAGCAGCAACGGTAGGCGACAGCGAAGCAGCGGCGGTCGGCGGCAGGCGGCAGGCGGCGAGCGGCTGGGCTTTCTCTCTAACCATGTCTCTCTCTAAAACCCTAGACAGTTAGGAATATTTTCTCTAAGACCAATTTATGATTTTGAGTTTTGATGATTATCGTTTGATTTTGATTTTAGGGTTTAGGTGTATACAGGTATCACAGTGGGTATCACATTTGTTCTTGTATGTATTTTGGGTATCACAGTGGGGTATCACAGTGATATCACATTTGTTCTTGTATGTATTTTGTGTATCACACTGGGTTATCACAGTGATATCACAGTTGTTCTTGTATGTATTTTGGGTATCACACTTGGGTATCACAGTGATATCACATTTGTTCTTGTATGTATTCTGGGTATCGCACTCGGGGTATCACATTTGTTCTTGTGATATCACATTTGTTCTTGTGATATCATTATCATAATCAAGAGAGAGGAGAGAGGAGAGAGGAGAGAGAATAATTTTATGATACCTAAAATGCCCCTTAATTAAATTATTAAGTCAAAAATACCAAAATTAATAATTTCCTAATTTATATCTTGATTTGTGGCTGAAATTGGTTCTTACAGTTACCACAAAATAACCAGTTCTTCCTTGAATGACCCCCTATATATATATGTATAACTCATTGATATAAATGTATGTAAATAATGCAAAGTGTTAAAAGAAAAAAGTATACGTTTTTAATCATAAACAGTCTTATTTTGAAATATTAATTAACTAGTCATATACATAACCGATCTTAGGCTGAAAAAAAAGGAAAATTAATTAAAATACCCAAAGTTTGACTTTGATTTACCAAAATACCCATTTTTTCAACTTTTGCAAAAATACCCAAAAATCCCGCGATATGTCTCGCGATCGCGGGATAGGGTATAAAATGAAAATATTGATCCCGCTATTGTCCCGCTATTGATCCCGCTATTACAATTATACACTTTCACCCCCTATAGCGGGATCAAATGTTTCAAAATGAACCCTATCCCGCGATCGCGAGGCATATCGCGGGATTTTTGGGTATTTTTGCAAAAGTTGAAAAATAGGTATTTTGGTAAGTCAATATCAAACTTTGGGTATTTTAATTAAATTCCCAAAAAATGGCCAAATGTGAATTCTGAAATTAATTATTTAATCATTGTGATTTGAATTTGTAATAATTATCTATATCTATACTACCTTATAAAGCATTTAAGACAAAAGTCTTAAAGTCTTAATGTTTTTTTATTTAAAAAATTAAAGTCTCACTTAAATTCACGGTTCCCAATCTGACTGTTCGTTCACTCACCGCCCTCTCTTACATATCAGCTCAATTTTGAAACTCAATTTTGAAAAATTAATCCCCCAATTTGAGTCATCCAAGGTGACTCTTGGTCATCCCAAGACCCTCACCGCCCTCTCTTACATATCAGCTCCCCTTCCAACTTCAATTTCCCAGCTTCAATATCGAAAGGGTCATAAATCGACGTTCAATTTCTCAGCTTCAATATCGACACGGTCAATCGACCTTCGGTGGGTTTGGTTTGAGGCTTTAATCGATTGTTCAGGCTGCTTCTCCGACCAAGTTAATCCATACGATAATCGACGTTCAATTTCTCAGCTTCAATATCGATTGTTCAAGCTGCTATTGTTTCGGTTTTTGGTGATAATGATACGATTTTCATTTGTTCTTCTTTTTTCGTTCATAGAATATCGTAAATCGAGGTCAGTTGTGATTTCTAGGGTTTGAAATTAAGTTTCTATCGTATTACATTTGTGTTCTTCATCATGATTTTTGGGTTTAGGATTTAGGATTTAGGATTGTGATTTTGTTTTAGGACCGTGATTTTACATTTGTGTTCTTCAACGTGATTTTTGGGTTTAGGTTCATTTTATTACCGTGCTTTCGTTTTAGGACCATGATTTTATATTTTTGTTCTACAATGTGATTTTTGGGTTTAGGGTTTAGGTTCGTTTTAGGACTGTGATTTCGTTTGAGATTCGGTTTTCTGTGTCTTCTCTGTGTTTTGGTTTTGAATAATCTTATTTTGTTTTCTAGGTTTGAATAATATTATTTTGTTATCCAGGTTTGAATTGTTTTGAGTAATATTATTTTGTTATCCAGGTTTGAATTGTTTTGAATAATCGATTACTGCGTTCTTCGAATTTATTTTGGGTTTGAATAATCTTATTTTTTTTCTGGGTTTGAATTTTTTTTGAATAATCAATTATTGCGTTCTTCGAATTTACTAGAAGTTATTTTTATGAATAATCTTGATTTTTGTTATGTTTTCGAAGCTTAACAATAAAACTGGAGGAGTGTTGACTTTATTGTTTGTGTTGGACAACCTAAGGGGGGGGTAAGGTTGTATTTAAAATCTTTTTCTTTCAAAAATTCTTTTACAAACAAATACGGAATAAAAAACAGAACAAATACAACAGAGTATAAAAGAATAAATATACAACAATTATATAACAGATATAATTAAATGCACAGCGGAAATGTAAATAGATAAGGGAAAGAAAATACTTGACAACGAAATTTTTAAAGTGGTTCACCAAACACAAAGTTGGCTAGTCCACCTCGAGAAAATAACACTTCTCGGAGATCCAATACGAACGTGTTCTTTACGGTAGAAACACAAACCTTAATACAACAAACGCGAATCACTCTACTTTGAGAGATTAATGTGGATCACTCACTCTTATTCAAACACTTACAAGAGGGTATAATTTTAATATGAATAATCACTCTTGAATAAGGTTTATCACTTGGATATTTTTAGAGAGTTTGATCACTTGAGTTGTGTTGCTGATTCAACTAATCAAGAGATTTTAATCTGCTATCAACTCAAGATTTCTTACTCAAAAACGAGTTTTATAATTTTAACAGTTTAAATATCAAGAGAAGAAGCTGCAGAGTCTTTATCAAATGCAGAGGAGTTAATGTGAATTTTTTGTGGTCTTGAATGCTGGAGGTTGCAAGATATTTATACTGGATGAGCAACAGGGCAGAAGCATTCGCGGTATACCGGCTATCCCCCGCGGTATACCGTGCAGAACAAAGAGTACTTGTCAGTTGTCAGAGAGAAGGTCAACCCTGCAAAGAACAAACGGTAATGGTACCCGCGGTATACCGCGTTGCACACGGCGGTATACCGCCTGACAGAAGGTGGTCCAATCAATCAGAGAAACAGCATGCCGCCGCGGTATACCGGCTTTCCATCGCGGTATACCGCCCAGATAAAAGGTGCAGGTGGTAGTACGCATCGCAGATCTTCTAGACACAAAATCTTTCACATATTAAAAGATCAGCAAGATGATAAGAGATGTTGAGGAGAGCTGACTTGGTTTATTTTAAAAACACAGTATTAGAAAAATCCAAGTGGTATATTATTTTAGGGTGATTTATCATTTTAAAATAAAATGACGCAAATCTTCAGACTTGGATTCTTCAGATAAAAAATTTATCGAGATCATTTAATAACTGCACACTCAGATAAAATATTAGATAACAAATAATGCGGTGTGTTTTGTAATCATCAAAATAAATATGGAGATGTGATTTTATGTGTACCAAAAATATATCTTAATATTAAAGCTGGGTACACTTGCACCAACAATCTCCCCCTTTTTGATGATGACAAACACAACGCTAAACACGAGAGCATACTCGGTTTCTCTCCCCCTTTTGTCGAAGCAAAAAGGGTTTAAGAAAGTCGCTTATGCTCCCCCTCAAAAGATGCTCCCCCTCAAATTATGAAGAATTTGAGAGTTAGCATTTTCTCAAGGGTTAAACTCAAGCATGCCTAAACCAAGTCTTAATTTAAAGAACGCTTTTTTGTTAAGGGCTTTTGTAAAAATATCGGCCAAATTATCTTCCGAATCAACCTTTTCAAGCACGATTTTGCCTTTTTGAACATTATCTCGTAAAAAATGATGTCTCAATTCAATATGTTTTGTACGAGAGTGTAAAACGGGATTTTTGCTTAAGTTTATAGCACTTGAGTTATCACACATAATTGGAATTTTGGTTAGGTGTACCTCAAAATCGGTAAGTGTGTGTTTCATCCAAAGGACTTGAGCACACGCTCTTGCGGCGGCTACATATTCCGCTTCGGTTGTAGACAAAGCTACGGATTGTTGTTTCTTAGAGAACCAAGACACAAGTGAGAGACCTATAAAGGCACATACCCCACTAGTACTCTTTCGGTCAACAATAGATCCACCAAGATCGGAATCGGCGAAACACGTTACTTCTAACTCGGGTTTCTTTGCGTACCATAAGCCAAGATTAGTAGTACCTCGTAAATATCGAAAAATACGCTTGACAGCTTCATAGTGAGTTTGTTTAGGTGAAGATTGAAAGCGAGCACATAAACATACACTAAACATAATATCAGGTCTACTAGCAGTTAAATATAATAAACTACCAATCATACCACGATAAATCTTTTCATTAAAATCGTTTCCCTCCTCGTCACGAGATAATTGTAAGTTTGTGGTCATTGGAGTTTCAACGGGTTTGACATTTTCAAAGTTAAACTTTTTCAACATATCTTTACAATATTTAGATTGACTAATAAAAATACCAGTTTCACATTGTTTTATTTGCAATCCTAAGAAGTATTTTAACTCTCCCATCATGCTCATTTCAAATTCGCTTGTCATTTTCGCAGAAAATTCATTACACAGTTTTTCATTTGTGGAACCAAAAATAATATCATCAACATATACTTGCACAACCACAATATCATTTTGAACATATTTCACAAATAAAGTATTATCTATTTTACCCATAATATAACCACTAGAAATTAAAAAGGTTTTTAATCTATCATACCACGCACGCGGAGCCTGCTTTAAACCATAAAGCGCCTTTTTTAATTTATAAACATGTGTCGGATTTTCAAAATTTTCAAAACCGGGAGGTTGAGAAACGTATACCTCCTCATTTATAATACCATTTAAGAAAGCACTTTTAACATCCATTTGAAATAACTTAAAATCTTTAGCATTTGCAAAAGCGAGAAGCATTCGAATAGACTCCAACCTAGCAACCGGTGCAAAGGTTTCGTCATAATCTATACCTTCTTGTTGACTGTACCCCTTGGCAACTAAACGTGCCTTGTTTCGTGTGACTCCACCGTTCTCGTCTACCTTATTTCGGAAGACCCATCTTGTGCCAATAATGGTTTGACTACTAGGGCTAGGCACTAAGTCCCACACATCATTCCTAGTAAATTGGTTTAACTCTTCTTGCATGGCCAATATCCAATCCTCATCACCTAAAGCTTCATCTATGGTTTTAGGTTCTATGGTTGAGATAAAGGCATGGAAAGCACAATGGGTATGGATTTGTGATCTAGTTGTCCTTTGGTTTAGGTCACCTATAATTTGGTCTACGGGATGGCCTCGAGCGGTTCTAAGGTTAGGATCATCTACACCTTGTGGAATAAAACACGGAGGGGCATCACTAGATTCAATATTATTTGTGGAAGGTTGGGTACCTAAATCCAAGGTACTAAGTTGTTGGGCTAAGACATTTCCTTCACAAACATTGTCATTTGCTAAGGGTGCACTCGGTTTGGGAGGACTCTCGTCAAAGCTAACATTTAAGGATTCTTCTACTACCATGGTCTCCTTATTTAGGATTCTATAGGCTTTGCTATTCCAAGAGTAACCTAGGAACACTCCTTCATAGGCTTTAGGGTCAAATTTGGTTAAGTAGGATTTGGTGTTTAAAATGAAACATTTACAACCAAAAACTTTTAGGTGAGCTAGGGAAGGTTTTCTACCTCGGTAAAGTTCATAGGGTGTCTTATTTAGGATACCTCTAATTAGGACACGGTTAAGCACATAGGTCGCGGTAGCAACGGCATCACACCAAAACTTTTGGGGAACTTGATGTTCGTTTAGCATGGTTCTACTCATTTCTTGCAACGTTCGATTTTTCCTTTCAACAACCCCGTTTGACTGAGGAGTTCGAGGAGCCGAAAAGTTATGAGTTATACCATGTTTATCACAAAAGGCACCAAATTGTACATCATTATCGAATTCTCGTCCATGGTCCGTACGTATGGAAACAATCGTACAACCTTGTTGGTTTTGAATTCGTTTTCCCAAAATTTTAAACTTTTCAAAAGCCTCATTTTTATGTCTCAAAAATAAAGTCCAAGTATAACGGGAATAATCATCCACAATAACCAAAGTATAAAAATTTCCTCCAAAACTTTGAATAGCCATCGGGCCAAAAAGATCCATATGTAAAAGTTCTAAAACTCTTTGAGTAGAAATAACATTTTTTGATTTATGAGAAACGTGATGTTGTTTGCCGACACGACAAGCATCACAAAAATGATTATCAAACTTTAATTTTGGCAGGTCACTCACAAGCTCCTTATTTTTTAAGTTTTGCATTAATCTTAGATTAGCGTGACCTAAACGCCTATGCCATAAAGTAGAAACATCATTAATAGAAGATAAGCATACATTTTCAGATACAACAGTTTTACAAATATATAAATTTCCTTTTACAAAACCATTTAAAAGAACTTTGCCATTTTTTATGATTTTACAAGAATCTTCTTCGAAGACAACAGTTGTATTATTTTTACACAATTGGCGAACACTTAACAAATTAAAATGTAGATTGTCAACATGATTAACATTAAGAAATTGAACATTATTGCAAGAAACTGTACCTCTACCAATTATATTTCCTTTGGAGTTTCCTCCAAAAATTACCTGTCCACCATCACATGACTTATATGATGAAAAGAGATTATTGTTTCCGGTCATGTGACGTGTGCAACCACTATCGAGTATCCAGTCCATATCAAGGTCAATCTACAATAATGAAGATGTAACTTTTATGGTCCCCATTTCTCGTGGGTCCTTGACAATTAGTTTCAATGTCAACCAACATGCATATATATAAAGTCAAACAGAATATATATATATATAATACATTACACAATATTAATATATATATATAATACATCAAACCATATTAATATATATATATAACACATATCAAGTAAGACAGAATATATATAATATATTAAACAACTTTAATATATAATACATCAAACACAAATATATATATATATAACATATTAAACAAACACCATATATATATATATATGTAATACGTATATATATATAAACAAACAGTACATAGTAATATATATTACTTATATATATAATATATACAACAAATTATATTTAAACTATATATATATATAACATATATACATAACACATTTAAAACCATAAACGCATACCACCGGGATTATCATTACTAAACATTCCTTTTGGAATCCATTTATTTACCATTTTAATTTTGCGATTATATTTATCATACACATAAAAACAAGCATTTACATTCGCATTATTATTAGGTTTAGAATATTTATCATGGTACATGCGAGCATACGGTTTTCTCGTATTTACATTATTTATTTTACGCACATACGGATGTTTTTGCACATATTGATTTCTTGTATTAACTTTAGGTGATTCATAAAGTCTTTTGATGGGTTTACAAGAACATTTATCTTTGCATGTATCGGAACCAATACCTTTTCTACATTTTATACGGTTAGGCATATTAAGCATGTTAAGAACCTTTTTATTACTACTTTCAAAGGCTTTAGCTAGCATGTTATCTTTTTCATATGAAGCACATTTAGCCTTTAAACATGTAATCTTATTCTCAAGAATATCACATTTTGTACAAATAATATTTTCATGTGATTTTTTATTTAAGCATGCAATTTCTTTATTTAAAGCATCACAAGATTTACAAAAATCTTTTTCTCCTAATTTAGTTTCTAATTTAGCAATTATATCCATATCATTTTCAGATTTTTGTTTAACATTATTTATTTCCTTTTTACATGCATTTACAGTTTCTTTTAACTTAGCATTCTCATCTTGGTAACGATTTGCAAGAGCGGCCATTTTATGAAAAGATTCATATAATTCTTCAAGATTATTTTCATTATCACTTTCATAATCACTATCGTAATCCGAGTAAGAAGATTTTACCTCGTCGTCGCCTTCGGCCATAAGACAAATGGCTTGATAGTCATCTTCTTCTTCACTCTCGCTCCACGCGCCTCCAATGAAGGCTTTCTCCTTCTTCTTTTGGAACTTGTTCTTTTTCGGACATTCATTGGCGTAGTGGTCTTTGTCACCACATGAGTAGCAAAAGCCTCTCTTTGGCTTAGCTTTATCGTCTTCACTCGAGTCGCCATTTTTCTTAACTTTTTCGTCTCGTTTATGGAACTTACGACTTCGATTTTCACCACCACGACGGTAGTTACCGTTTCTTTGAAATCTGCCATTGTTAGAAAATTTATTATTATTATTAAGAAATTTGGAAAAGTTTCTTACCAACATGGCGACTTCATCGAGAGTTTCGGATGGATCTTTCGAGGAGCTAGCTTTCTCCTTTTTCTTCTCGACTTTTGGTGTTGAGGAATTGAGAGCGATTGACTTCTTCTTGACTTGCTCCCGATCTTTGTTTCTTTTAAGTGCAATTTCATGCACTTTAAGATTACCGATCAAGTCATCTATCTTCATTATGGAAAGGTCACGGGAGTCTTCTAAAGATGTTATCTTTTGCATCCACTCCGAAGGAAGGGCTCGTAGGATTTTCCTTATATAGTCCTCGTTAGGATAAGTGCGATCCAAACCTTTCAAAGTAGTCACAATAAGGTTAAATCTTTTAAACATTGAGTCAATTGACTCATCTTGTTTCATTTCGAATAGTTCATAATCGTGAACTAAAATATTCACTTTACTAGATTTAACCTCCGTGTTTCCACGATGAGTATTATTTAAACTTTCCCATATTTGATTTGCAGTTTTATATGTATATACTCTTTCAATTTCATCAGTTGTTAAAGCAGCATATAATATATTCTTAGCCTCAAAGTTTAAACAAAAATGAGTTTCATCAGAAGTAGTCCATTCATCTATAGGTTTATCAATATAAACATCATCTTTCACAATGGTGGGTTTAAAATTCCCTTTTTCTATAATATTCCAAATCTTTTGATTTTTGCCACGCACGTGACATTCAAATAGCTCGGCCCAAATGCCAAACTTTTCAGTATCTATCAAAGGAGGTTTTGAAAACACGATATTAGTTTGTTGAGCCATTTAGAAGAATAAGAGAAATTTATGCAGAATATTTTTGAAAGACCTGCTCTGATACCAAATGTTGGACAACCTAAGGGGGGGGGTAAGGTTGTATTTAAAATCTTTTTCTTTCAAAAATTCTTTTACAAACAAATACGGAATAAAAAACAGAACAAATACAACAGAGTATAAAAGAATAAATATACAACAATTATATAACAGATATAATTAAATGCACAGCGGAAATGTAAATAGATAAGGGAAAGAAAATACTTGACAACGAAATTTTTAAAGTGGTTCACCAAACACAAAGTTGGCTAGTCCACCTCGAGAAAATAACACTTCTCGGAGATCCAATACGAACGTGTTCTTTACGGTAGAAACACAAACCTTAATACAACAAACGCGAATCACTCTACTTTGAGAGATTAATGTGGATCACTCACTCTTATTCAAACACTTACAAGAGGGTATAATTTTAATATGAATAATCACTCTTGAATAAGGTTTATCACTTGGATATTTTTAGAGAGTTTGATCACTTGAGTTGTGTTGCTGATTCAACTAATCAAGAGATTTTAATCTGCTATCAACTCAAGATTTCTTACTCAAAAACGAGTTTTATAATTTTAACAGTTTAAATATCAAGAGAAGAAGCTGCAGAGTCTTTATCAAATGCAGAGGAGTTAATGTGAATTTTTTGTGGTCTTGAATGCTGGAGGTTGCAAGATATTTATACTGGATGAGCAACAGGGCAGAAGCATTCGCGGTATACCGGCTATCCCCCGCGGTATACCGTGCAGAACAAAGAGTACTTGTCAGTTGTCAGAGAGAAGGTCAACCCTGCAAAGAACAAACGGTAATGGTACCCGCGGTATACCGCGTTGCACACGGCGGTATACCGCCTGACAGAAGGTGGTCCAATCAATCAGAGAAACAGCATGCCGCCGCGGTATACCGGCTTTCCATCGCGGTATACCGCCCAGATAAAAGGTGCAGGTGGTAGTACGCATCGCAGATCTTCTAGACACAAAATCTTTCACATATTAAAAGATCAGCAAGATGATAAGAGATGTTGAGGAGAGCTGACTTGGTTTATTTTAAAAACACAGTATTAGAAAAATCCAAGTGGTATATTATTTTAGGGTGATTTATCATTTTAAAATAAAATGACGCAAATCTTCAGACTTGGATTCTTCAGATAAAAAATTTATCGAGATCATTTAATAACTGCACACTCAGATAAAATATTAGATAACAAATAATGCGGTGTGTTTTGTAATCATCAAAATAAATATGGAGATGTGATTTTATGTGTACCAAAAATATATCTTAATATTAAAGCTGGGTACACTTGCACCAACAGTTTGAATGTACTTGACAATAAAACTCGATGCTTCTCTCAGTATCCTTTCAAGTTTGACGTTCCCACCAAGGTATAAACCATTAAACCCCCAATTCATTTAACTATCAAATTCTTCTTCTTCTTCTTTTCACCCTTCATACAGATTTAATTTGATTTGAATTTGTAGGCAGGGAGATCCGAAGCTGATGATGTTTGGATCTACACCCTCACTTATGGTGGTGGAATTGTTTCTGTTTGGATCTACACCCTCATTTCGTTTGACCTAACCGTTGATGATAGTTGCACTGCTATTTTGACAACTCAGGCATCTACAAAGGTCAATCTCTTGAATCGATATTTGATTGATTACCATGTGTTTGCTTTTATGATTTACTCGCCATGTTTATAATAATTGCAACAATTCCTTTTTTGGTGGTGTGATATTTTATTTTTGTTGATTTTTTTAAAGCAAAAGTAACCTAATTTTACATTTTGATGGTTAATAGGTATTGATGATACTGAGTAGTAGGTAAGAGAAGGTGATGATTGGTAACTCTCCTTCGTAAACCCATAATCTTTTACATATTTCTTGATTTCTTATAGTAATGCATGATATTATATACGAATGGTATCACATGTTAGATGAGGTTCATTATATTCACAAAGTATCTCTTTTGTGTGTTTAACAAAATTGTCCATACCTACTTTAATGCAAACTTTACCTTTCAATCAACCTCAACAAATGTGCTTTTGTGTTACAAATGGGCCTTGTAATGGTTTTTATCATGTCCTGGATTTTAGGTTTGTTTATACTTAGTGTTTTTTTTGTATAGCTTTTGATGATTGATTGATTGTGTTTTCTTACTGTGTTTTGTTGCTTTACTGGTGTTTTTTTTATGTTGCTATTATGTGGATAAAATATTGTTTTTTGCATGTATAAAATGTTGCTTGACGTTTTTTTTTCTCCTGCTATTTAATTCTCATATTGTTGTTGTTGAATAAATAAGCGAGTTACTATCAACTTCCTTTCACATATGTGACATGGATAAGCTCAATGGATTTAGCTATCTTTGCTGAGATCTGAAAACTTTTGAGTTCGAATGTTCAATTACATTTCGTTTTCTACTTTCTCAAAGAAAATTATGTTATTGTTACATAAAAACTTTGTAATTTTCTGTCTCGCTATATCTTATTTAACCTTGATTCCTTCATTCTCGATTACAATGGTTTTGTTTTATTTATGGGACATATTCATAGTTCCATGATGTGAGAGAGTTGTTAACCCGTTAAACTCTGACGTCAAATCATATCATCATTTGCAGACCATCAACAATGGTTGAGGTTGTGGGAGAGCGATGTAAAGCTAAAACCATATTGGATAGTTCATCATTGCTCGATGAGCTCTCTGACCACGATTGCTCGATGTGGTTCTAAGCATGATTTCTCGACCTCAACTCTCCTATCTTATCGGATTTATTGCTAATTTAACCTAATTTTAATTTCTTCATTATCCAATCTCATTCTGTTTATTACCAGCTGCAAGTTGTTGTACCCGATGAAGCAACCAAGGGCCATGTTTTTTATAACCAAATGTAATCCTTCCTTTATTGTATGATTTGCTCATAACATCAAGTTCTATAATTATGACCCATAATCACAGAAAGTGTTAGTATTTATAGTTCATTTTTCTTCTAGCAGGTGAGAGTTCAATGTAGTATAGTCTTAGTTTTTTTTGTTTGCATTATCTCTTTATAATAGTTGTTGATTAGCTTCAAGCAACATACATACCCCTTATTTTGCCAAATTATCTTGAATTCATGTCTTTTGTTGGCTCAAATTTTGCAGAAAGTGGATTTGAAGAACAAATCTTTTCTCATTCATTGTGTTCTTGGTCCAACTTAAAAAGACATCGTATTAGCTATTTTATAAAACAATATTTGAAAAACTCTTATGAAAATCAGGTTGTAGCGTAGTGGTTGATCGCCCTGAGTGATGTGGTGGAATATCCCATCTACTCAGGGTTCGATCTCAGGTGTCCTTAACATTGATAAGACACCCAGAAGTTATTGGAGTTTTATTAAATCCAATTTTGTTTTATTGATAGCAATAACACGTAAATGAAGAACGAGGATTAAACAAAAAGTTAGAGAAAAAGGTGACCCAAGATGACAAAAAACAAAAATAACGAGGATTAAACAAAAAGTTAGAGAAAAAGGTGACCCAAGATGACAAAAAACAAAAATGAGGCTCAGACTAGCTAAATCTAAATAAAATTTTGCAGTATATAACTATTTTTTTTATCAAACCTATATATTAGCGGCAAATTAGTGCGTTCGGTTAGATTAAGTTAGACCTAATCCAATTTTAACCCTATTAATCAATGGATTAACTATCTGACGGGTTATTGGTTTAACGTATTTGGTAGGTTGCGTTTATTTGGGTTGTTTGGGGGTTGGCAGTTTTATACAACCCTGGTCAAAATCAGATCATTATATTTTCGATTAAAAAAAGTTTTGACATCCGTTCATCTTAATTCCCATTTACAAAAAAGTTGACACCCCGCCGCATTTCGCGGCTACTCAACTAGTTATATTATAAAGCATTTATGAAAAACTCTTAAAAATAATTCATAAAGCCTTATGTACTGCTATTTAATGTTGATTACTTAAAATTTCTTAAAAACAACTAACGGAACTTTATGTACCACTGTTAATGCTAATTGTTTAATTAGTCATTATCTCTAACTCCTTTCTTTTAGTCCTTATCTCAAACTCCCTACAAATTCTCAAATGGCAAACCCCTAAAAAAGCATAATTCTTTAATCCTCATTAGTTACATAATTAATCCTTATCTCTTAACCCTTTTCAAATCCTCAAATCATGAACTTCTCAAAAAAACATCATTCTTTTTTACAAATTTATAAAAAATATATTATAATTTTCTCAAGACTACACAAAACCGTTTTATAAAATCGACAATGATAAAAAGTAAAACAAAACATTAAAATCAGGATATATCGCGTTGCATTGCGCAAGTACCCTTCTAGTTTTTTATAGTGCAAATAAAAAGACTTTGATTTCAATTCATGTAAAAGTAAAGTAATACTGTAGTAAACGTAAAAGTAAAATTTAAAATCTGAAGTGGGGGAAAATGAGGAGTTATCAACTTAAATAACTCTTTCAGATAAGCAACTTCAACTTTTAATCATTCAATTTATTTTTTTACCAAAATGATCAGAATCCCGCAAGTTAACACCACAAGACAACTTTTACTTGCGGTGTCAGACAAAGTCTGACGCACTCTAAAAAAATACAATTTTTAAAAAAATTGACAACACCGCAAGGGATACGAGGTCACGTGTCGTTATCCCCTTTACCGCAAGTCTTTAGGATTAATAATTCAGATAAAACCGCAAGTTTGCGTCCTGCAACCTAAAACATAAAATCATACTTTTTAGAGTGCGTCAACAAAAGTCTAATACTATAAGGCCATCAGTACCCATACCCTCAAACCCACTTGCCACCTCAGCGCCACATCAGCTTTTCTCTTTACCCTCTCCTTACCCAAAAGTGGAGTACCAATACCTTCAAACCCTCTTGCCACCTCATTTTTTTTAATTCTTTTATTTATACATTTAATTATTTAACAAAATAAAAATATTTATATATTTTTTAATAAATAAAAATAAGATAAATAATAAAAATAAGAATTCATATCATTCATTAAAAATAAAAATTACAAAATTCAAAACGCTTTAAAAATAAAAATTACAAAATACAAAACGCTAAAAATTATGATATTTTCTAATCATATCTTTTCTCGCTAAAGTAGCCCTCAAAACTTCTCCCGAAAGGTGATCATGCGGGGATATGTAGAACTCGAAGTCTTCTTTAAAGCATTTTTGTCGTTCGAGTGCCAACTTCTCTCGTTCGAGGTCGAGTTTTTTCATTTTATACTCCATCGTACCATCAAGATGCTCGTTGAACGAGTTTATGGTCGTCAAGAGTTTTGAAACATTTTCGTCCGGATTCGACCCGGTCGTATTACTCGATGACGTTTTTTTTGCCTTATTTCTCCCGATGGGTCGTCCGGATTCGACCTCGACCTCGTTGACGTCTTCATCGGAAGGTTTGGTACATTTTGAACCCCGCGATGAAGTTGTCGTCATCGTTGGAACGGTTCCCCATTTTGGACATTTTTTGAGTACTTCCCAAGCTTGTTCGTGAGTGAAAGCAACCCCAAGTTCCTGTCGGTACCGTTCGTGTGCCGTTCGTGAAATGTCGGCCTCACTCATTCCGCTTGATCTATTATTGACCAAGTTGTTGTAGATGCCGCCAAAACACGCTATTCTTTTATTGAGGTCATTGAACTTGGTGTTGAGTTGATGAACTGATCTATAATTTTCGCGACCCATAAAATTAAAGAACACTTGCCCGATTCGTGTCCAAAAACTGTCTACATTTATGTAAATTCAAGTATAAGAATATTAACAAGAATAATAATAATATTAATAATATTATTAATAATAATAATAACAATAAAAATATTGCCACCGGTTTGTGCGTTACCGACAACGGGGTCCTCCGAAACGTCAACCCACGCCGACACTAACGCGACTTCCTCCTTACTCCACATCTGTTTGGCGGCTCTATTTTCATATTTTTTGTTTTTTCCTTTTCTCGTTGGTGTCGGGTTTGATGGTTCCGGGATAGATTGTTGTGTGGAGATGGATTGTGGTGTGTGCGGGATAAAATGTTGGGTTTCCGGAACAATGTCGTCGTCGAGATCGATTGCGAGTGAAGGAAGTTGGTAGTTGGCCGGAGTAAAACCTTGTTGAATCAAACCGGGAAATTGTTGGGGAAATTGTTGCGAAAATTGTTGGGGAAATTGTTGCGGAAATTGTTGCGGAAATTGTTGCGAAAATTGCGGATGATAACCTTGTTGTAAAAACGCTTGGAAACCAAGCTCCGGGTCTTGTTGCGGTTGCGGTGTATCCGATCGGTTACGACGGGATGTAGGTGTTTTGTTTGGATTCATTATGAAATTTTAGATAATGAAAGAAGGTATTGAATTTGAGAGAATTTGAGAGATTTTGGTGTGAAAAAATAAGAGGTTTGGATTAATATATATAGTGTGATTAAATTTAAAAAAAAATATAAACAAAGATCCGTTGCAACAAAGAGGCGTTAATATTTTCAAAATTAAAAAAAAAAGAATTGATCGGGTAGTATCGGGTTGGGGAACCCGGGGCTGGAACCCGCCCTAAGCCCGAGCCCCCCCCCCCCCAACTCATTCCCGTTGGAACCCGCCTTCTACCCGCCGTGAGCCCGAGCTCCGCTACGGATGGTCTAAGTGAAAGTTGTTTTGCAGTGTCAGAACTGATAGATTCTGGTCATCTTAATAAAAGGAAAATTGGAAGGTCAAAAGTTTAATTTCTCGCCATTTAATAAGTTAATAACTCAAAAATGAGACTTGAAGGAGCTAGGCGATGTTGACTGGACGCAGGTCAAATGTAACCTACGAAATCCCAAATCCAAAATTTCATCAGGAAGATTCTGTTTTCTGTGACTCCTCTCATTCATCAGGAATTTAGCTGAATTTCATCGGTTGATGTCGTCTAAACCAGAACCCTAGAAAGAAAAAGGTTTCTCTTCTCTATATCTGTTGTGGCTTTTGAATGGATGTTCGGTATTTACGAGGATTGCAATTGTTATATTTCTCGATTATCATCAGACAAATCCTGGATGATTTATCTTCTTTTTCTTGATTTTATATTTTCCTTTTGAGTTTATGTGGCTAATCAAACTATTAACCCTTTTTTTCAAGTAGTATAAGGGCGATTTCTAATGAAATCATCACAAATGCGTGTATTGTTTCGATATTACATAAATATATTTGTGTGGGCTTTGGCTTGTCGAACCAAATTAAGATACTCGAAATCCGATTCGTAATACTTGTTATGGTGGTGCGTTATGAATTAGTAAGTTCAAATTCTTTTAGGATTTTGCCAAGTGACTTCCAGAACATGAAAACTGATATTGCAAACGTCAAGAGGGTTTGGACACAAGAACTATTGTTTACCTCTTAATAGTTCCATTAAGAGGCAATCTCTGAATCACTAGGAGGTGAATCTTGTTTGGTAAAAAAAAATGTCTGCCTTTTAATGGTTCTAAAACCCTCTGAATGATTTTGTATTTTGGGCCTCCCTTAACCATTCAGAGCCCTAATTGCATTCTTAACAATTACTAAACAACCATATTTCATTTTGCACTATATCATAATAGCCTTTTAATCATTCTGATCACTTAATCATTCGGCACCAAACCATTCAGCAACTGCCAAACAACCCCTAATAAGCTTAGAAACGAGTATGCCTGAGAGGACATATTATATATACAGCGTGGACCTACTAATTGTTAAACCTTAGATACACGAATTGAAATTCGTAACACACAATATTGAATCAAATGGAAATACTGAATTATTTATATGTGTATATATATATATATATATATATCCGAAATTTACATATCAATGAAAATACATAATCAAAAGTTCAAGATAAAATACTAACTCGACTTTCTTGATCACGAAGTTGAAGAAGATCGTTATTTGGATTGAGGCCTGCCAAGCAGTGTCCTTAGACATAAATTCGTCCCTCGTACCGTATCGATTGGACGTCTATCTAGAGGATACAACAACCCGTTCAAGAATCGAACTCTCGAACCCGACGAATCAAACTATGCTTCCATGATGAAGAACAATGAAGAACTTTGAGAGAATTTAAGAGAATATGTGTTTTTTTTGTCTATCGTAATCTGTTACATATGCTTCCTATTTATACTAGATCAACCGGTGCCAATGAACCATTGTAACTGTTCGGTTATGGCGGTTGGAGGATGAAAAATCACACCTTTTCATATGAAAGGTCACACCTTTTCATATGAAAGGTCACACCTTTTCATATGAAAGGTCACACCTTTTCATATGAAAGGTCACACCTTTTCATCTGAAAGGTCACACCTTTTCATCTGAAAGGTCACACCTTTTCATATGAAAGGTCACACCTTTTCATATGAAAAGTCACATCTTTTCATCTTTGCCCTATTTACATATCTAGTACTTGAGGTATGATTGAGATTATCCCAACAATACCCCACATTTTCTATTCAAACTCTAACAATACCCCACATTTGAATAGAAAATAAGATATTCTCAAAGTATTTATTGTTCTTATTAAGGAAATAAACATGAGATGCATCAGAAAAAGGTGTCTAGGTGACTTGAACCGTTCTTAGTGAGTATTCATCGGACCTACTTTGTGGGTAGTGACGAAGAGTCTTGAACTAACCACGTTTTGTAGTAAGTCAAGGCAATGAATATCACACATATCATGTTTATGCATAGTTGACTCTTACCGTTGTGTTCATTTCGGCCGTGAACAATCCTTTCTTCATGAGAGTTTTAGAAGACGTAGCCATATCTGTCCTCAAAGATGCGACCCCACATCAATCTCACATAGGTAATGCCGATCAAGAATACTCCGTTGTATTCCACCATAATAGCTATCAACATTATTAAGAATGTAACATTCAACCCTATATCATCAACGGAAAACAAAGGAAAACATCATAGGTATAGGCATACCTTTGTTTAATTGCTTCTTGAGTTGTCCCCGACTAGTTTGCCTATTGAACCTAGACCATGGGATCTCCAATTTCGCTAGGTTAGGTTGCCGCCGAGGAAACTCATTGTATTGGCTTTAAGCCCATTCCCCTCGATGTGAAGGATACTTGCTCTCTACTTGGGCCCTTTGTCAAAGGATCGGCAATGTTCTCCTTTGACTTTACATAGTCAATGGAAATGATTCCATTTTTCAGCAAGTCCTTTATAGTGTTGTGGCGCCTTCGTATGTGTCGGGACTTTCCATTGTAGATCTGATTCTTCGCTCTTGTGAGAGCGGCCATACTATCACAATGGATACCAATAGCAGTCACCGGTTTTGGCCACAACGGAATACCCTCAAGGAATCTTTTTAGCCATTCGGCTTCTTCAGCGGCTTTGTCTAATGCGACAAATTCTGCTTCCATAGTTGATCTGGTATTCACAGTTTGTTTGGAAGATTTCCAAGATATCGCTGCTCCACCAAGTGTGAATACATATCCACTTGTGGACTTACTCTCCGAATGGTTGAAAATCCAATTAGCATCACAATACCCTTCTAGAACGGGAGGGTATTTTGTATAATGTAACCCATAACCCATTGTGTATTTCAAATATCGAAGCACCCTTACTAGTGCATACCAATGGTCTTTTCCCGGGTTATGTGAGTACCGACTAAGTCTACTCACACAATACGCTATATCCGGTCGTGTACAGTTCATGATATACATCAAGCTTCCAAGAACTTGAGTGTATTCCAACTGAGCAACACTATCTCCTAGATTTTTCTTCAATTGACTTGAAGGATCGAATGGAGTCACAACCGGTTTGTCATCATAATGACCAAACTTTCGCAACACCTTCTCAACATAGTGAGACTGGGTAAGGATGTAACCATTTGGATCCTTTTTAATCTTTATACCAAGGATAACATCAACAACTCCCATATCTTTCATATCAAATGCGGAGTTTAACATCTTCTTGGTTTTGTTTATTACATCCAAGTTTGATCCCATGATGAGCATATCATCAACATACAAACATAAGCATCTTTGTATTGTTTCACATCAACACACTTATCACATCCATTTATGTGATAACCATTTGACAACATAGTGTTATCAAACTTCTCATGCCACTGTTTTGGCGCTTGTTTAAGTCCATAAAGAGACTTAATCAACTTACAGACTTTGTTCTCTTGGCCTTTTACAACAAAACCTTCCGGTTGTTTCATATATATCTCTTCTTCTAGTTCACCATTCAAGAACGCGGTTTTCACATCCATTTGATGTATCTCTAAGTTATGTATAGCCGCTATCGCAATCAACGTCCGTATAGACGTGATCCTAGTAACCGATGAATAGGTGTCGAAGAAGTCTTGACCTTCCTTTTGTCGGTACCCCTTGGCAACTGGTCGAGCTTTGTACTTCTCTATAGTGCCATCGGGTCTCAATTTCCGCTTGAAAATCCATTTATGACCAATTACCTTGTGACCCGGTGGTAAATCTACCAATCTCCATGTGTTATTTTGAACAATGGAGTCTATCTCACCTTGAATAGCCTCTTTCCAATAAGGTGCCTCCGATGAATCCATGGCGGCTTTATAGGATTGAGGTTCTTCATCGACAACAAATGTCATGAAGTCGGGTCCAAAGTCTTTAGTAATCTTTCCCCTTTTACTTCTTCTAGGCTCTAGGTTTTTCTTCTTGAGCCTTTGATGTACCTTCTTCATTTGGTTTCTCAACACTATCTGTGTTCTCTACTTCACATACTCTCTTCCTTGGATTAGAGATTTCTTTCCCTTTATCCTTGTAAGGAAATATGTGTTCAAAGAATTCAGCCTCAATTGATTCCATAATTGTGTTGTTGTGGATATCTTCATTGTTTGACTTATAGACCAGAAATCTATAAGCAGCACTATTACTTGCCGGACCAAGATATACACAATCAATGGTCTTCGGTCCAAGTTTTGTCCTTTTGGGTAAAGGTACTTGAACCTTTGCAAGGCAACCCCACACTTTCATCCTTTTGTAGGAAGGAAGTTTTCCTTTCCATAGTTCATAAGGTGATTTGTCGCTCTTTTTATGAGGAATTCTATTAAGTATCATATTTGCAGTTAAGCAAGCTTCACCCCACAAACTATGTGGTGCTCCCGAAGTAATCAACATTGAATTGATCATGTTCTTCAATGTTCTATTTTTCCTTTCGGCTACTCCATTTTGTTATGGAGTATAGGGAGCCGTGGTTTGGTGAACTATGTCATGATGAGAACAAAATTCTGCAAAGTCCTTAGACTCATACTCTCCTCCTCTATCGGATCTCATAATTTTTATTCTTTTATCAAGTTGGTTTTCAACTTCAGCCTTGTATGTCTTAAACATATTCAAAGCTTCATCTTTGGTATGTATTAGGTATACATAACAATATTTACTGCAATCATCAATAAATGATACATAATAGTTCTTTCCTCCACGTGTGGGTGTGGCTTTATAATCACATAAATCGCTGTGGATTAGTCCAAGTATTTGATTAGACTTTTCAACAGATTTGTGTGGATGGCTTGAATATTTAGATTCAACACATACCTCACATTTTGTCTTGTTATCCATGGAACACTTGGGTAATAACCCAAGTCTTGTCATCCTTTGTAGGGATCGGAAGTTTACATGTCTCGACGGGAATGCCATAAGGAAGAAGAGTCAAGCATGTACATAGAAGCAGAGCTAGAGCGTGCGGTTTTATTGCTATTTACAACATTTACAATATTTACATCATCATTGTTCATCACACTAAGTTTGAAGAGCCTCTCATTTAGGTAGCCCTTTCCAACATACATCCCACCCTTAGTAATCACAAATTTATCCGATTCAAACACCATCTTGAATCCTTTGTTACTAAGTGTGGGTCCAGAAATCAAGTTCTTTGTAATAGCCGGTACATGCAAGACATTGGTGAGCACAAGTTCCTTCCCCGATGTAAGCTTGAGATTCACCTTCCCCTTCCCTTCAACTTTTGCGGTCGTGGCATTACCCATATACATGGGTTCTTCATCATCAACTTTTTGGTATGTAGCAAACATGTTCTTGGAGTTACAAATATGTTTGGTGGCACCGGTATCAACCCACCAATCGGTCACGTTTGTAACCATAAAGGCCTCAATTACTCCAACGAATTGATTTGGAGCATTGACCACATTGGCTTGATGGGGGTTTCCATCGGCACCTCCTCCTCCGGCGCCTCCTCCTCCGGGACCACCATGGTTTCTCCTATGGCGGCAATCCTTCGCTCGATGCCCCGGCTTGCCGCATACCCAGCAACTCATCACAGACTTCTTGAAAGGCCTTCGTTGTACGGATAATGGGTTTGAAGCATTGAGATTTTGCTTGAAACCCATCGCCTTTCCCTTTCCTTTTTGGAACTTTGACTTTGATGAGTTTCTGGTAACCATGTTTGCATTTGGTTCCAACGAGATTGCATCCGCCTTCTCGTTCATCCGGTTGTCCTCCTCCACCCGCAATTTGAGTATCAATTGCTCAAAACTCATATCCTCGGACAAATGTTTAAGATAGAGTTTAAAATTTTTCCAGGATGGAGGTAACTTGTCAATAATTGAACCAATAACAAAGTTAGAGTTGATGCCCATACCTTCGACTTCCAATTCATGGACCAAGATTTGCATTTCTTCTACTTGTTTCACGACCGGTTTGGAATCCGTCATCTTATAGTTTAGGAATTTGCCCACGATAAATCGTTTGGAACAAGCGACTTCCGTCTTGTACTTTGATTCCAACGACTCCCAAATTTCTCTTGCCATGGTGAAGGATGAATATATGTCATAAAGACCATCATCCAAACCATTAAGAATAAAATTCCGACAATTATATTCGTTGGCGTTCCAAATATCCAAGGATCGTTGGAACATAGCCAATTCAATTTGGGATGGGGCGTTTTCTCCTTCTCCAACCGGTGGTGTCGGTGCTTGATCGGTAAGCACGTTAGACACTTTCAAAGTTGTCAAGTAGAAGAGCATCTTTTGTTGCCATCTTCTAAAATCGGAACCCTTAAATTTTTCGGGTTTCTCCACATTCGATTTCAACAAAGAAGAGTTTTCCATCGTCAATGGAATTTCTGTCTAAGATTGTTAGACCTTAGATACACGAATTGAAATTCGTAACACACAATATTGAATCAAATGGAAATACTGAATTATTTATATGTATATATATATATATATATATCCGAAATTTACATATCAATGAAAATACATAATCAAAAGTTCAAGATAAAATACTAACTCGACTTTCTTGATCACGAAGTTGAAGAAGATCGTTATTTGGATTGAGGCCTGCCAAGCAGTGTCCTTAGACAGAAATTCGTCCCTCGTACCGTATCGATTGGACGTCTATCTAGAGGATACAACAACCCGTTCAAGAATCGAACTCTCGAACCCGACGAATAAAACTATGCTTCCATGATGAAGAACAATGAAGAACTTTGAGAGAATTTAAGAGAATATGTGTTTTTTTGTCTATCGTAATCTGTTACATATGCTTCCTATTTATACTAGATCAACCGGTGCCAATGAACCATTGTAAGTGTTCGGTTATGGCGGTTGGAGGATGAAAAGTCATACCTTTTCATATGAAAAGTCATACCTTTTCATATAAAAGGTCACACCTTTTCATATAAAAGGTCACACCTTTTCATATGAAAAGTCACATCTTTTCATCTTTGCCCTATTTACATATCTAGTACTTGAGGTATGATTGAGATTATCCCAACACTAATTTTTTTGCACTAGAGAGAAAAGGAGACTTAAATGAATGCTATTTTAGTGTTTTTAGAATCCAAATGCTCATGGCTTGAATGATTATTTTCAGCATTTTGTTGCCACTCTCTACATTGTTTTCTTGTGCTTGACAGAACAAATTTTTTTCTTGTTCAGATGAGATGTATCATCAAGATTTATTCTTTTTATCATATTGTTTAAATGGCTGTTTATTGTAGATGTCTACCTGTTCTAGTAGTGGCAGCGGTTACTTTTTGGACGATGAGGAGTTATTACAGTTTGAGGCAAGATGTAAAGAGGTACATTTGTTGTTAAATTTCCATGTCAAAGATGGTTGTTGCCTTGTGGTTTTTTGATTTCTTGTACGCACTTTGGGTACTCCTGTGGTTCTATTTTTTGTGTGGGTTGTGACTTGTGAGCACCATCTTAATACTCAAGATAAATACACTCACTCGATAAACAATCAAATATTTGATGAAATGGAACTTGTGTAAGCCTCATCTAGCGATTCATAAGAAATTACACAGCTATAAAACAATGTATGCTGGAAATGGAAGGAACATACTCACTTCTTACTAACATGAAAGATTGAAAGTGATCTTGGTTGATTCATGAATGCAATCAAGTGTAAAATAGCACTCTTACTTATAGCACCTCATTAGATGACACTTTCTAGAAGTTCCATATTATCATTGATAAAAGCATGTTGCTGTTGGGTTGCACCATGTATATTTTGTGTTAGTTTCATTTTTAGCTTGCCCCAATTAGTTTGGGATGAAAGGCTTGTTGTTGTAATCAACAATGACAGTGTACCTATGAAAGGATTATTTTGACAAATTAACTGTATTTTCTTGTTTTAGATTATGGACTATCATTCTTAGTTTTCAGAGATGTATTCACAAATCACAAACAAACTTTCCTCTCTTTCTATTATTTTTTTCCCTTGACAAATTTCAACTATGACCAATGTCCATTGGCCCCCTAGCTGAATAGGCGTAAATATTGTTGAAGTGAACAGATAATACATTGGAAAGATAGCAGATTAAATACCTCGAAATGAATGTTACATTGTTTGGAAAATATGTGCATAAATTGGAGCTTCAATAAATGGAGCCATAGTTAAAATGATTTTTACTGTACTACTTAAAGGAAAGACCTACTTATCTAGCTTCTATGAGCAACAAGTCCACAACAATTTTGCCTGCCAATATAATTCTGCGCAGTTTATGCATATTGCTTGCAGATGCTATGCTTTATGGCACTTGGTTCGTGGAGTTTTATAATTTACATTGGAGTATTGTGGCACTTATAAGTTTTCCAATCATTTATTGGATGTAGTTGAGAATAGAAAAGGACTTGCTGAAAGAATCAAGCTTTGAACTCATCCGGGTAAGTAATCCTTGTTCGTCACTTATTACTTCTGAATGGCCATTATAAATAGTAAATGATCCATATGTTCTTCACGGATATTAAATGTGTTATCTACAAGACATGTTACACATTGTTCTATTTGTTCTTACAAAAAAATAGAATTCATGGTTAGATACGATATGTGCAAAAATCTGACCTAATAATTTGCTTACAGAGCTTGGAGTCTCATGCTAGAATATTATCTGAAACTCGATCTAATGATAAGAAGCGTATTCAAGATTTGGAAAGAGAGCTGAGTAACTGCTCCCAAGAAATAGGTAATTTTCTTAAAATTCAGGATGAAAAGCCTGCTTTGAATTGAAATTTTATTTCTTGATGACTCATTGCAATGAACCTCCCAGATTACTTGCAGGATCAGCTGAATGGAAGAGACACAGAGATAAACCATATGACTGAATACATCCACAATCTAGAATCGAAGCTCAGAGAGAAACAAGATTTTGATGAAATTGTGAGAAGTTTAGGGCAAGAGTTAAAGGCGTGCAATTTGGAGAGGATAGCTTTGTTGGAGAAATTAGAGAACAAAGAGCAGGAGTTGCATAATTCAACATTAAGTATAGAGAATCTGGAGGAGTCAATTTCAAATGTTGCTTTAGAGTACCAATGTGACATAGAAAGCATGAAGCTTGATTTGATGGCCATAGAGCGTAGCTTTTTTGAAGCTAAAGAGCTCCAAGATAAAGCTGCTCAAGAACATCATCATAGGATGCAGGAACTGACTAAAAACTACGAGCTTCAAATACAAGATGCTCAAACTGTTACACGCTTAGTTGAGGAAAATAAAGAATTGAGGGAGAAACTGGTGGCACAAAGAAAGTCAGACACAGATGCAGAAAACAAAATGAAGAAATTGTCAAGTCAACTACATGAATACGAACTTCTTGTGAACCAGCTGAAGGTACGAATCTTTAAGTGATAAGAAGTATCAAATGTGTAGCAAACAGGACTAGGTTTTAGTTGATAACAGCGTTATTCAAATTTTCTCTCAAATTGTTGCCAGGAACAACTGAGAGACGAAAAATTTAAGGCGAAGGAAGAAGCTGAAGATTTCGCTCAGGAAATGGCGGAGTTAAGATATCAGTTAACGGGATTGCTTGAAGAAGAATACAAAAAACGTGCTTGTATAGAACAAAGAGCTTTACAAAGAATAACCGAATTGGAGGCTCAGGTATTAATATGTAGAGATGTACACTCCATAACTCTACTATTCAATTAGCCTGTGACATGGATTTTCTAATATTTCATCTTTTTATTGCAATCAAGATTGGAAAAGAACAAAGGAAAACATTTGCTGATGTTCGAGGTCTTCCCAATGCTTAGAATTTGATTTCCAAGAATGCAATGATCATGTTGAGTCAGAGGTTAGTGTTTTAGTTCTTCAATACACTTAAGCTGGTAAAAAGTTGTTGTTTGTAAAGTTAACTCTTGTCAAGGGTTAGACACATCCTTATCAAATCCGATTTAGTTAATTTGACCATAAAAATCCAAAGATACATTTGTTTATACAAAATGATACCACTTGGGTGCTTGTTGCTCAAATTTTAAAGAGATATAAAAGTTGTTTTAACTTATTTCTTCTACTTATATATATTTCTTGATTTCCTGTTATTGCTGTTGAGTAACCACCATTCTGATTTATATCCAAAATTTTTAGCAGGTGATTTAAGCACATAAGCCTCTATTTGATTTGGTTCAAACACATGGATGGACTGGATCTTTGATGCCAGCGGAAGCACAAAAGAATGCAGTGATGGGTTTATATCAAGCCTCATAGCATCATTCTTGCGGATGGTAAAATTTACCACATTCGCATATGGCTTCTGTATTTAGCATCATTTCCAAAAGGGTGTAAACTATTGTTTGCATGATTGCTATTTGGACATGGAGACAAAATCTATGTTGTTGAAAGACTCGAAATGTGTGTACTGTTGGGTTATTAGCATTGTTTTTTGGGGTGTAAAATAATAAGTAGTCTGTATTGGGGTTGGGGATGATCAAATCCAAAGAAATGTACAGCTTTCATCTGCATCAAGCATATGTCATTGTAACCGGCCATTTATTCACAATGCGCAGCAAAGTTTTGGTGATAGAATCCATGTGGGTTTGTGTTTTATTACTCTTTAAATCAATCTAAAATTATAATAACACATTGAGCACATAAAAGTATCTTTAACTATTCTTAAAAGCCAGAACTATTTTGAATACAACTTGATTTTTTGCTAATTACAAATAGCAACATATTTTCATAAATTCGCTTATTATAGGTTGTAGCAATATGTAATCTTTTAATTTGGGCAAAAGGTTGATTACCGGCAACCCTAATCGGCCCATACGGAACCTGCCTCCAAGGACACCAATGTGAGGGGGCATTTTTTGGCTCACTCAGCGGCTGAGGCTAGTGGAGGGGCCTGGAATCGAATCTAGGACCTGTTAATGTATTTGGACAAAGTCACCCCATCCCTTTGCCAGCTGAGCTACACGCCAGTGTTAGCAAGTTATTATGCCACGACATTGACTTGGATGTCCACTTAGAAAGTCTCCATACGGATAAGTTTAAACCTGTATGTTTAATCTGAAGATATTTATTTATGCATCCCAATGAATCTATCAAACGTTTTTCATTCAATAAAATCTTCGTTCTTAAAACATACTATTATAAACAATCAAATGGAGATTTTCTTCCAATTAACGATCAAAATAAATAAATTTTTTTTGGCATCGTATATTCGTATAATTTTTCGTTATGAACAATAATCATCTTACAAGCAAACCTTAATAAAATAGGCGATATGACTTTTTAATCCAAAACCGGACATTTTTGCCTTTTTTATAAAGTCAAAGTCGAAAAAAGGGGGTGCTATTTGCACCAAAAAGGTGATAATGGCACCAAAATGATTGCATTGTTTTCCTAAACAATCATTTTTTGATTTAAATATATATATATATATAATATATATATTATTATTATTATTTATTTGTTTTATATATATATATATTAGAAATATAGAAATATATATATATATATATTTTGTTTATATATATATGAGTGTCAATTTTATACCGAAACAAACCAACCAATTCTCATACCAACCGTACCAATTTAGTTGGTGCCGACCTAATTGGTTGGTATATCGTACCAACTATTTAAACTTAGTTGGTACGTGGTATTAGGAGTCGTGTACCATGGTAATTTACCATTGTATAAATTATATCATTGTATTTATTTTTTATAATAAGGTCCGACATAGTAGGTTTTTTCCCATAATAATTTACCTTCGACAAAAATTGTGATTTTGATTTGATATTTATACTTTCAACCCCTATACTTATTTACTTACTTTACTTACTTTACTTTATAACTTTTACTTTCATAATTTAAAATTTACATTTAACACATATAATCGTTTATTAACTAAAATACGTTAAAAAAATACGTTTTAATTTTAACAAGTTACACCATTATAATCGTCTCTTCGATACGGTCGAAATGAGCCTAATATTGAATTTTTTTATTTATATATTTTTAAAAATATATAAAATATATAAACTATTTTTAATTTTTTGATTTATATATTTTTAAAATATACACCAAAACATCTCCTATTATTATTATCGCCACGACCACCACCGTACTTATCTTGTGGTTTTCAAACATCCTTTTATTAGGCACCAATGCCGTCGAAGGTAGGGAGGTCGGTGATGACGACACAACCGGCGACGGTATTTCGGGTCGGGTGCATTTCGGAAGTGGGAACCCGCATAAAACCGGGTTGTTCGAAAATACGGATTCGGGGAACCCGATAAACTTTCCGGTATTTCGCCCGAAATGTTGTTCATAGACATATTAAAATCCCGTAAATTCGGTAAATTCAGAAACTGAATTTTTCCAGAAAACTGATTTTCCTCTAGACGTAAAGTCAATAATTGCGATAACCGGTTGATCGTCGGCGGGATATTGCCGGAGAGGTTGTTATACGACAGATCGAGACGGAATAAAGAAGGTAACGACGTTGGAAACTCGCCGGAGATTTGATTGTAAGATAGAAAAACTAATTTGAGAGAGGTTAGATTAGAGAGATCAGGAATGGGGCCCACGAGGCGGTTACGTTTTAAAGAGAGGAGACGGAGTTTTACGAGTGAGGCGAGTGAGTCGAATCGGCCGTGTAGATTGAGTCCTTCTAGAACGAGTGAGGTGACTCGGTTGTGGAGGCATGAGACGCCGTAGAAGAGACGATTATAATGGTGTAACTTGTTAAAATTAAAACGTATTTTTTTAACGTATTTTAGTTAATAAACAATTATATGTGTTAAATGTAAATTTTAAATTATGAAAGTAAAAAGTATAAAGTAAAGTAAGTAAATAAGTATAGAGGTTAAAAGTATAAATATTAAATCAAAATCACAATTTTTGTCGAAAAGGCTTAGGGCCTATAAAGGAAGTAAATTATTATGGGAAAAGCCTAGCTATGTCTGACCTTATTATAAAAAATAAATAGAATGATATAATTTATAAAAAGAATATAAATATATATATATAAAACAAAAAAGAATAACTATAACTATATATATATATATATATATATATATATATATATATATATATTTATATATTCCTAAGTCGGTACGGTACGGTATTATCGTGGTACACGACTTCTAATACCACGTACCAACCAAGTTTAAATATTTGGTACGATATACCAACCAATTAGGTCGGTATCAACTAAATTGTTACCAATTAAATTGGTACGGTTAGTATGAGAATTGGTTGATTTGTCTCGGTATAAAATTGACACCCCTATATATATATAAACAAAAAGAATAATATATATATATATATATATATATTTCTATATTTCTAATAGGGAAATTAATTAAAATACCCTAAGTCAAACCAAGTGTTACCAAAATACCACAAATCTCTCCCACTTTGCAAAAATACCCCTTTTTTCCGCGATGGGAGCCCGCGATCGCGGGTCAGGGACCATTTCTGACACTTTTTTAAACTTGCAGGGACCATTTTTAAAAAATGGAATCCCGCGATCGCGGGCTCATCCCGCGATGGGATTGTTTTTGTGACTTTTCAATTGCAAGGGACTTTTTTGAAAAATTCCAGGGACATTTTTGAAATTTTGACCCGCGTAGACACTGTTCACCCCGCGTAGTCCACTGTAGCACCGCGTTCTTCCAATTTGACGAATTTGATTTGGAATGTTACACTTTCAACCCCTATACTTATTTACTAAATTTACTTTATACCTTTTACTTTCATTATTTTAATTTTACATTTAACACATATAATCGTTTATGAACTAAAATACGTTAAAAAATACGTTTTAATTTAAACAAATTACACCATTATAATCGTCTCTTCGATACGTTCGGAATGAGCCCAATTTTGAATTTTTTTGGATTTATATATTTTAATATATATCATATACAGTTATACACTACATAAAAAAATATTTTTTATATTTAAAATTCATACCCTTATAGTTAATTATTTAATTTATGGTACATCTCTTATTTTTTTTCAATTTTTTTTACACTCCTATCGCATTAACATAATAATCATATATTAACTAATTCATTAAATCGTTTTAAATTATTATTATTTGAATGTGTTTATAGATATCGTGAATGGCAATAGGAGAAGGTTTTACGAGAAGAATATGAAATGGGGTTTTGACAAGTTGGTATCACTGGACTCATTTAAGAATTGTGAAAATGGGTATTTGACGAATGATGATTCATGTGTGTTTGGAGCTGAAGTATTTGCAGTTACAGAGTATGCACAAAAGAATCGATGTATTTCCAACGTAACTTAGATTAAAATTATCTCCTTCAGTTTAGTCCCGTCCCGTCCCATCCAGTTCAGTCTCGTCCAGTTCCGTCCCGTCCCATCTAGTATGCGTACCAAACGCTACCTAAGAGTACCATAAATTAAATAATTAACTATAAGGGTATGAATTTTAAATATAAAATATTTTTTATGTAGTGTATATGATATATATTAAAATATATAAATCAAAAAAATTCAAGATTGGGCTCATTTCGAACGTATCGAAGAGACGATTATAATGGTGTAACTTGTTAAAATTAAAACGTATTTTTTTAACGTATTTTTGTTGATAAACGATTATATGTGTTAAATGTAAAATTAAATTATGAAAGTAAAAGGTATAAAGTAAAGTTAGTAAATAAGTATAGGGGTTGAAAGTGTAAATTTCAATTCGAAATTGTGATTTTGATTTGGAATGTTACACTTTTACTTTCATAATTTAATTTTACATTTAACACATATAATCGTTTATCAACAAAAATACGTTAAAAAAATACGTTTTAATTTTAACAAGTTACACCATTATAATCGTCTCTTCGATACGTTCGAAATGAGCCCAATCTTGAATTTTTTTATTTATATATTTTAATATATATCATATACACTACATAAAAAATATTTTATATTTAAAATCCATACCCTTATAGTTAATTATTTAATTTATGGTAATCTTAGGTAGCGTTTGGTACGCATACTAGATGGGACAGGACGGAACTGGACGAGACTGAACTGGATGGGACGGGACGGGACTAAACTGAAGGAGATAATTTTAATCTAAGTTACGTTGGAAATACATCGATTCTTTTGTGCATACTCTGTAACTGCAAATACTTCAGCTCCAAACACATGAATCATCATTCGTCAAATACCCATTTTCACAATTCTTAAATGAGTCCAGTGATACCAACTTGTCAAAAACACATTGCATATTCTTCTCGTGAAACCTTCTCCTATTGCCATTCACGATATCTATAAACACATTCAAATAATAATAATTTAAAACGATTTAATGAATTAGTTAATATATGATTATTATGTTAATGCGATAGGAGTGTAAAACAAAATTGAAAAAAAAATAAGAGATGTACCATAAATTAAATAGTTAACTATAAGGGTATGAATTTTAAATATAAAAAATATTTTTTATGTAGTGTATAACTGTATATGATATATATTAAAATATATAAATCCAAAAAAATTTAAGATTGGGCTCATTTCGAACGTATCGAAGAGACGATTATAATGGTGTAATTTGTTAAAATTAAAACGTATTTTAGTTAATAAACGATTATATGTGTTAAATGTAAAATTAAAATAATGAAAGTAAAAGGTATAAAGTAAATTTAGTAAATAAGTATAGGGGTTGAAAGTGTAACATTCCAAATCAAATTCATCAAATTGGAAGAACGCGGTGCTACAGTGGACTACGCGGGGGTGAACAGTGTCTACGCGGGTCAAATTTTCAAAAATGGTCTCTGGAATTTTTCAAAAATGGTCCCTTGCAATTGAAAAGTCACAAAAACAATCCCATCGCGGGATTCCATTTTTCAAAAATGGTCCCTGCAAGTTTAAAAAAGTGTCAGAAATGGTCCTTGACCCGCGATCGCGGGCTCCAATCGCGGAAAAAAGGTATTTTTGCAAAGTGGAAGAGATTTGTGGTATTTTGGTAACACTTGGTCAAACTTGGAGTATTTTAATTAATTTCCCTTTCTAATATATATATATATATATAAAACAAATAAATAATATATATATATATATATATTTAAATCAAAAAATGATTGTTTATGAAAACAATGCAATCAATTTGATGCCCTCATTTTTTATTTTGGTGCCATTAGCCTCCAAAAAAAAAAAAAAACTGTATCAAATTCGCGAACGTAGGTCCACTCCTAGCCCTATCTACGTGATCCTCTCCCTTGGTTGATTTATTCTCACAAACACAAACAAGAATTGCCCCCAAAAGGGTCTTCCCCTAAACCCCGTCAAAGACTTTTTCCTCAAAGAGTTATTTATTTATTATTCAATTCCCCCCACTTTCAACTTCCTCTATATTGCCCACCCATCTCCCTTTCTACTTGAATATTCTCTCCGGCAGCCACCGTTTCCTATCGTATCTCCCAAATTTCACAGGTACTAACCCACCCCATGATTTCATCTTCTTCCTGCGCTTTTAGGTTTAATGTTCAACTCATGAACTTTATCTACTTCTGATCGGTACCCAAATCAGATGCAAGCTCAATCATGATCGAATCAGCGTTTCAATTTATTTGGATTTTGTTATGTTTATTAATTCTTGGTGTTTAATTCATGTGGGTTTTGCTTCAATTGATTGCTGGGTTTCTGCTTGCTGAGAATGATCAAGAAAAACTATAGTTCTATTATTATTTTTTGGTATATGTATATATTTTTTATTTTTAAAAGAATTTATTTGCTCTTGATGCTTGTTGGTTTGGTTAACTAATCTTTGATTTGGTGGAGCTGTTGTGGATTAATCTTTCTTGAGCTAGAAAGTTACCCTCAATATTAGGACCAAACAAGTCAACACCCTTAGTTGATAAGATCATCATTTTAATTAGTTCATTTTCTTGATTTTTGGTGTTGATTCATGTCGGTTTTGTTACTTTTCTTGATTTTATCATGGGTTTTGCTTCAATTTGCTTGTAGGGTGTTTGGTTACCTAGAATGATCAAGAAAAATGATAAATTTAGTATTTTTATTAGGTTTTTTTTAATTATTAAAGAATCTATCTGTTCTTCATGTTTGTTGAGTTTGGTTAACAGTCTTTTATTCAGTGGAGCTGTTGTGGATCATGCTTTCTTAATTTCAATAAGTCAACACTAATATGAGAAAAAGTCAAAATTCTCCGTGATGATCTAAGTACTTGTCTAATTTTCAGTTGTTCTTTCGATCTTTTCAGTACCCGTATAATCAAAGCCTGCAAAATTCAGTATGTTTGGTCTCAAGAAACCCCATCTTCACAAAACTGCTAAGCAAAACGCAGTTGACCCTCGATTACCTAGTCAACCTAGTGCCAATCCATTTGATTCTGATGACGAGATTGACAAAAGGCCAACCCTAAAACCCTCAAGAAGAACATCATCGGAACCTTCAACATTAACCCCAAATTCAACAATCAGTCTTTTTGATGATAATGAGATTAAAGGGACCTCATCTTCTTCTGGGTACTCTCTTGATCATGCATCAAGAAACAAATACAAGAACGAGTTTGTTGATTCTGGTGGTATAGAAAACCAAAGTGTCCAAGAATTGGAGCATTATGCTGCATATAAGGCTGAAGAGACTACAAAGACTGTGAATAGCGCGCTAAAGATTGCGGAGGATATAAGAGAAGGTGCCACCAACACGATGATTGCATTGCATCAACAGGGTGAGCAGATCAATCGAACCCACTTGGCTGCAGCCGACATCGAGCAGGATCTTGGCAGGGTATGTTCTTTTCTTTACCAAACCAAACAAGCCTAGTTTGTTTTGGTTCGATTTTGTGGTTTGGCAGTTTTGCCCTTGCTCCTTTAGTTAATTGCATATAGCAAATATAGGCAAGATTATATCGTTTGGATTTGCATGCATTTTGGGGGTTGTTGTAGTGTTGCATGATTGAAAAGGTTCGATTTAGAGAGTTTGTTTAGTTTTGATGTTCAATGGAATATCTAAACAACTTAAATTACCATTTTAAGCTTCTGAGTTTCTTCGACTTAAAAGTGAAAATTTTACAGCCTTAAAAGCAGAAAGAAGGATTATGGATAATATTTAAATTTGGTATGTTGTTTTCAGCAAATCTGTTGGTCTAAGTTTCGCTGTTTCTTTAGGGTGAGAAGCTGTTGGGAAGTCTTGGGGGCATTTTTTCTAGGACTTGGAAGCCTAAAAAGGGTCAGACAATAAAAGGACCTACAAACATTAGAGGTACGTAATGCCACCTACTTTTTTTTATCATCTTTTTGTAAGCTATTCAGGTGGGTCGTTTTACTAAGGTGCCGTTTGTTTTTTAAGTGGTGCTGAAGTCTGAACACTGATTTCAGTCCTGATTTTTAAGTGGTGGCGCTGAAGTCTGAAATCTGAATCAGAAAGACTGTTTGTTTTTGTAAGCTGAAAGCTGAAAACAACTGAATACATACTACTGATTATTTTATCTCTGAAAATATGATACTGTTGAATTAAATTAAATTATACCACTAAAATTACTCTTCATAACAAGTGAAATACGTTAATTGTGTCGCAATTTCTTCTCTTCATACATGAAAGTCTCATAACAACTAAAATCAATTTCCGTTTTGCATCAATTGTGTCGCAATTTCTTCTCTTAAAGTAGCCATATATGTTTGGTCAGCGGTACTCCCATGCAATTGAACCTCTTCGGCCTCATCACCACCATCATCCCCTTGCTCGTTGGTTTGATCATATTCAGAAAATAACTCATCAGTTAAACCTCCCTTTCGTATGAAGTTGTGAACCGCAAAACATGCAATAACAACGTCTCTTTGAACCTCAAGTGAAAACGGTGCCATTCTTTTCATAAATATTCCCTGTCCGATTCCTTAAGTAGACCCATCCCGCGTACTTCCCTTTTAGATAATCATAGTGATTTTTCAGTTGTTTTTGTGTCAGCTTTATGTGACACACTTGCTCAATTTTTCCTGCCACATTTATCCACGATTCTTTTCGAAGACTACCCCCATTTCGACCAACTTTATTGATCTCTTCTATACAACTCTCTAAAAAACATTTGATGGCTTCATTTGTCCACCTTACACGAACACTCTCATCCATCTCTAAAAATCACAAATAACATAATGATGAAAAAACCTGAAAAAACCTAACGACCAACAACACTAGACTTGGATATATCTATTAGCTTCAAGTAAATGCAAGGACTGACACTAGTTAATAGGATACGAAAACATAATCAACATAAGAACATAAGGAAGCTTATGATATAAGAAAATACATCCAATGCCACCTCCTATATTTAATAGGTGATAGATGATGTTGGATGTTATACTTATTAAGGCAGGAAACAAAATATAGGATGCTGCTTTGTCCAATGACAAGCACTGTATGTGTAGTGTAACCATTTCTCAATTTTGCTTCCAAGATGGTGTAATAGAAGGTCAATCTTACAATGACCTCCATGTGTATTATTTGCACAATTGTAGGAAATTGTGGAAAGAAACTGCAAATTGTAAAAGTAGTTAATGGAACACATTCTTTAAGTCTATGAAAACAAATGACTACCGTTAAGCCTAAAAAGAGCACTTGCAAGAATAGGGCCATTCACTAGCTGAATAAATTTCACAAGAAATAAATGAAATCTTAATCATGAAAGCTTGGTAAATCTACAATTGATGCTTCCTGTTTCGCATCAGTTTCACAAGAAATAAATGAAATCTTAATCATGAAAGCTTGATAAATGAAATCAGCCATTGATTCACGTGAGATAAGTAGCAGAAATCCAGTAAATTGAAACCAGTAACAAAATTGAAACCACTATGGGCTTATTCGCACAAATTGAAATCCAGTAACAAAAAATTCAGAAAGCACAGATTGAGATAAGTAGCAGAAATCCAGAAAGCACAAACTGAGACAAGCAGAAATTCGTTGAGATTGAGAGACGATTTAGGAATTTGGTTGCGCTACAGATGGAGATGAAAACGGAGGTCTCACCTGAAGAAGAGAACACCGCCGGAGATCGAAGTGAAACGCAGCCGGAGGTCGCACCTGAAGAAGAGAACGCAGCCCTTGAGTTAAACGCAGCCGGAGGTGAACGAAGCACAAAGGTCGATCTGGTGGTCGGAGTGCAGAGGGCGAACTGAAGAAGAGAGGGATTGAGAGAGAAGAGAGGCGGCTTGAGAAAGAATGAGAAATAAGTCAAAAAAAGTGGTACCCTAATGACTTTTTCGGTCAGTGCAAATAAAGTGATAAGTGGCAAAATAAGAGAGCAAAAAACAAACACCCTTATTTTAGGATGATCTGACCGAAAAAGTGATAAGTGGCATATAAGTGCTGATTCTGAAAAAACAAACACACCCTAAGCTTTGATTAATGTTACAGATGATCCTGATCGAAGAAAAGGTAACCATTTGGAGCAAAGGGAAAAACTGGGCCTTACAACTACCCCAAATAAGGGACCTTCACGTTCAAGAACGCCACTTCCTGAATCCTCCGATGCAATGCAGAAAGTTGAGGTATGAATATACATATGGAAACCATTATTCATACATGATATTCTTGATAAAAATAATATTAATGGTTATTCATAATGAATAATACATGAGATTGTTGGTTCTTAAGCTCTAAAAATATCTATGGTTGTCGTTTGAAGTTTCCACTATACATACTTGAGTGGTTGGCTTTTTGAACCATGAGCTAATCATTGTTGTTGTGGAAATACAATTGAACGAGTGAACATTTGTTTCTTTAATTGGTTGAGGTTTGTTGAAATGATAATTACAGTATGAGAAAGGGAAGCAGGATGATGGGCTCTCGGACTTGAGTGATATATTGGGGGAACTCAAGGAAATGGCCGTCGATATGGGTTCTGAGATCGAGAGGTTAGTGTTTCAACTTGGCATTGGATCACTGGGTTCTATGATCTAATCAATTGATCTGAGAGTAGGATGTATGCAGATATTTGTTGTATGTAGTTGTGATTCTCTAAAGGTGCTTATTTTGAAATGTGCAGGCAAAACAAGTCTCTGAATCCTCTTCGGGACGATATTGAAGAGATCAATTTCCGAGTGAAAGGTGCCAATCAACGTACCCGCCGTTTGCTCGGAAAATAGATCGGAATTTCCGGTTATTTTTTATTCTTATGAGCATCTTTTTCAGCTTGTTGTTGCATATAAACATTTTATGCACATGATACAACTAACGCAAAAGTGGCGTTGATAAGCTGTGTGTCTTTTGCCATTATGCTTGCTGTAAAAAAAAAAAAAAGAATTTCTAGGTCGAGATCAAAACTTTCGTGAATCTGAGAGTTTGACTTGGTGATAATATTACGTCCATGGAAGAAAATACGGAAAATGTGCAACTATGCACACCTCAGTTTCATTTGGGACCGATTGAAGGACCTAAATTATGATGGTGATTTTGAGTTCAAGCACTGAAGAACTACGCCATCCCTGACACTTATGCGGTGAGATACCAACCATCCGATATAGGCGTTACTCTCTTTCGATGGCACTGAAAGGCCTGTTATCGTACTCTTTACACAGTTATAGTGCTCTTGTTATCGTACTCTTTACACAGTTATAGTGCTCTTTACACTTGATAGAACTAGTCTCTCAGGCTACGTTGGCTCATTATTTACACGATTTCAACAAACCGAAAGATAAATGTAACGACAAGAATGTCTCCATGATTAACGATGCTCAAAGCATAGTGAATTTATAAAAGTTGAAGATGCGAAAACGATGTTAGGAAAGAAGATGTTTTTTAAGAGCTGTTTGGTCCTAAATGATTTAGACATACAAGAAGGTAGTGTTGATTGTGAAGTGGATGTTGAAGGATTACAAGAATCCAGTGAAGCTAAAGAACAATAGTAGGTTCAAACCCTTGAAGCTGACACCAAGTTGCAAAGTGCATCAAACATTAAACTACACATTGCATGCATATGCACCAAGGTTATATGCACTCCTTTGTAATTGAGGATCACATAACTATTCTGCATTGTCAAAGTGAACACATTTTAGCATATAAACAATGAGCTATAAGAAGATCTAGATTCTATTGTCAAATACATTAATTAATGTGCATGATTCATTCGATCTATTCATGATCCCTGCAGTAACTCAAAGTCCAGGGATTGATGAGAGTGAGATATATGTTATCCAACGTTTCAAAAAACTTTACTAGTTTTTTTCGATTATGTTTTATTATTTTATCTAAATGACCAAAAGCCCTATCTGTTTGTACTGAAATACAATGACATACACATACTGTGTTTGTAGAAGGGGGAGGGGTTTGAATACAAACACAGTAAAATTTTACTTTTAGTTTTTTTATAAACATAAAATTACAGATTTGTTGCAGAAGGTAGGAAGGTAAAACCTGTGATCCTAAACAATCAATCTGACTGGTGAAATTTTTTACCAACATTGAAAGGGAGAAGAAATAATGTTCTCTTTTAGATATGAAGAGTTGAGATAATCTTCAGATTGTGACGCCGATTTTGCTAAGAAGCTTTCACAAATAAGTTCTTTCAAAACTGTAACACCCTAATTTTGGGTAAGTAAATCTTTAGTTTTTATTACCATTAATGCCAATTCTTTTAAGCGAGGTAGAGTAGCATAGTCTGTATCATTGGATCAGTAGAGAAAGAGATGTGTATAGTCAAAAGATCCAAATTTTGGGTTTCGGTACATGGCCGGCAACTGTGCCCGACAAGATTGCCCAGCTCACAGTTAAGCTGTGTCTTTCTTGCACATATCATTGGGCATACGATACATCCTCCGCGAGTATGCCCGCGAGAATGCCCAGGTCATACTTGTATGCCATTATCGCAGGGAGGCGGAGGCCCACGGTACAATCCGGGCAACTATGCCCTGCGATTGTGCCATGGCAAGGTCGTTGTTGCATAGTCGCACGCGTCCTGCAATGGTTTTTAAACCAACCCCGTTTTTATAGACAGGAACCTCATATCAAGATTAGTTTTGAAGCACGACCTCTCTCTCTCTCTCTCTCTCTCTCTCTCCCTAGGGTTCTTCAAAGGAAAGGCTTCAAGTGTTTGGCAAGCTTCAAGTCACCAACTTCATTCTTAAGGTCTCAACACCTTTCTAGGGTTTTCACTATTTTTAGGTTTTCTCTTACAAACCTACTTGGTGAGTTCGTTTCTTGTGTATCCCTATTATGTGATTTTAACTTGAGGTTTTGACCTAAAATGGTAAGGTTTTGGGTGATATTTGACCTAAAAGGGGTTTCCAATATTTGAATATCGTAAAGATTCACATATTTTGGTGTATGATGCATGTGATAACTCTATAATGGTACGAAGTAAATGCGGTGGAATTATCTTGTTAACTAAACTTGGGTTATTTGGGAATTTTAATGTACATCATGATAATATGGAATATCTATGGGTTATGAAAGGTGTATTCTAACCATGTAGATATGAGTATATGAGTACATTGGATCTAAATCCTTATGCATGAGGATTTGGTGAGTTATATGTTGATATTGAGAATGTCCATTGTTTGGGACACTAGAAAGTAGACACTAAATGACCGTTTGGATTCTTGAGGTGAAACTAGTTTAGAAATGTGTAGGCACTAAGGTTCAACAATCCTTGAGGTGTAACTCTTTGGAGTTGACACTAAAAAAATGAGAGGGTTTGAGATGATGCCAAAGAGGTATGTGTACTAAAACCAAGAACTTGAGGTGTAGTCCCGGTAACATCAATAGGTGACCACACTCACGTGTTCATGTCATCATGATGGAAACGGGTCTCCCCCGTCATCGAAAGATGTAGTTTGTGTATATGTTTAGGCGTGAAACATTATGTGAAACTGTGGTTCATGGTAATGTGCTACCATTGCGAAATGGGTAACATTAAGTTATGTATTATTGTCTTCAATATTATATACTTGTGCATGATCTCACTAGGCTTCTAGCCTAACACTTATTCTTTTTGTACATGGTCTACAGGTCCCATTAGTGGCGGATCTAGGACTGTTTGAGATGCCGACTGATGCCGTCAGGAGCATCTAAGGTGTGGGCTTTTGGGAAACTTTTGATAGAAGAATTATTTTTAGAGACATAGTGACACCCATAATAATTTAGGCTCTGTTTGGTAGCGGCTTAATAGAGGCTTCTGCTTATTCGCTCAGCCATATAGTGGTGTTTGGTACTGGCTTAACCAAATAGATGGTAACTTAATCGCTAAGCTTTCATGAATCTCTTGTATCCATTCAGTCATATACCTCCCTAAAATACCCTTCCCTTCCCTTCACAAACAAAGAAAAAGAAAACCCCATCTCTCAGTTGGCACCACGACTCCCTCCCTCAATCTTACATCGGTACCATAGCCCCCTCCATCTCCGACAGCTCTGCTCCCTCCGTCGCCGGCAACCATGCTCCCTCCATCGTCGTTGGATCAATCTTCACTCTTCTGAAAAACCAAAACAAAAATGAAATCTAGGTTATTGTTGATGGTGGAACAATGATTAGTTCTTCAGATGGGTTTTTCTTTTAAAAAAAATGAAAACTGGCGGTGGAACATTAATGGGTTCTTGAGATGGGTTTTCTTCAAAAACATTTGCAAAGGGAGTGTGGATACGATGGGTTCTTCAAATGGGTTTTTTCTTCAATTTTTTTTGCAAAGGGACTGGATATGATGGGATCTTCAAATAGGTTTTTGCTTCAACCTTTTTTGCAAAGGACTGATTCAAGTCGGTTTTTTCTTCAAAAAATTGCAAAGGGACTATGGAATACTGATGTGGAGCACGGGATTTCATGGAAGTATTTTGACCAAAATGGTTTTGCTCTGTAACAAGAGTGTTGATATTCAATAAAGCAAAAAACAAATAAAAGGGTAAAATAGTAATTTCAATGATTCAGACAGTTTATTTAGCACAACAAACAAACAACATTTTTATTTATTTGCACAGACGACTTTATCAATACAGCTAACTTTATCCATACATGACTTAATGAAAAACCAACCAAACAACCCCTTAGTCATCTAGCAACTAGATTAATTAGGTTGTTATTTATATGTCTCATATGTATTGATTGATGTACAAACTTCCCCATCTTGGGCTTAAGTTGTTTATAACATTGAAAGTTCTATGTTGTTTACAATAGTATTTCCCTATTTTTGTCTTTTAAAAATTTTAGGGTGTTACAAAAACGGTGAGTTGCAACTAATGACAAGGATGGCCTTTTATAGCGCCACCATTGCATTAAATGAAATCATCTTCCAACTTTAACATGCATCTTCAGCTGATTTGTTGATCCATGCATGCTTCTACTTTGCATTTCAGCCTTTGTAGTTGACGTAGACATTTGTTAACTCATCTCATCCTTTCGTATGCATAGGGAACAATAAAGAAAGTATGACACTAATAAAATAGTGCTTTAGAACTTACTTTGGCTGACATGCCTATGCATATTCTCATATTAGGATGAGAGTATCTGAGTATGAGAGAGTTGGTGAGCCAAACCTTGCTGGACAAGTTTTCACTCCAAAATCTGGTTTGCCAGGAATAGTATTTGTTAGACCACTAGTTGACTGTATATTGTATTGGTCTTCTTTCGGCTAGATGACAAATCAATCCGCTTTGGTGACTATCTTGACCACACTTCAACTAGCCTTCAATTTTGTTGAAGACTTTTTTGCAATTTGAATCAATACAGATAGTTACGAGACTGTTACAAGTAAAAATCATGTCGTTGTCTGTTCTGAATTAGCTAGACAACGAATTCCAGCTATAGACTTTTAGGAAAGAAAGTCTTATCGGATACCATTGTAACACCCCAAAAATGGGGATAAACAAAAACTTCCATAAAATGGAAAGAGTGGTATAGAAATGCCAAAGCATGAGCCTCCCAAAAATGGTGAATTATCAAATGCCTGTATAATTACAAAGAGTAATTTTACGGAAATAAATGGCAACCAACTAATCTAGTTTCTAAAATAGAAATAAGATTACAAAAGGGGTGTCATCTCTAATCCAAGTAAATCCATTCAACAATGGTGTCCCAAAAGTGATTCCCCAAGCTCACACTCTCCCGCCTAAGCATACTTATTGACGGCTCCGCTAGAACCTGAGATACACGTCGACACCAAACAAGTGTTAGGCCAAAAAGCCTAGTGAGCTTGAAAAAAGAATAACCATGTGAGAATTATATATAAAGAGCAATTATTACAAGTTCCACAATCGTATTTAAAGTCAATGGAGGAGACCCATAACACCAAAAAGTTCCACCTAAAGAGTCGAGATACCTTAGTGTCAATGTCAACTACTAAGAGCGACACCAAAAGGCCCGACACATTCGGGGATACAACAAATGCATTGCCCCAAATGGCGGAGGTCTAGGCACATACCCGTACGGTGGCACCCAAGACTATGTCCTCCTAGTGAACACTTAACTTGATTCGTTTAAAAGCTCAATTTGGCCATAAGGCACATATTTATCACATATTAATGTCCAACAATACCATATCAAGGTCAATATATCCATTAAGCCAAGTAAATTAAGCCAAGCTTAACCAAGAACACACTTAATCATCATTTGAGCAAATACTTGGATATTGGGTCAAAGCCCTAACTTGGCCATCCATGAATTCAAGCCATAAAAACATTATTTCTCAGGAGTACATCATAAAACAACTCTAAACATAGTAAATGTAGTATTTCCAACATCAGACACCATAAATACACTTAAATGTGTCAAATACTAGGGTTTGCATAAAAACAAGAGTAAATTACACTTTTGGTCCTTATGGTTGCCGCCTACTATCAAGAATAGTCCCTATTTCAAACTAATTACATTTTTTGTCATCATGGTTGCCACTTTGTTTCTGATTTGGTCACTATGATTGACACTCTATTTCTCTTTAGATCCATCTCACTAACTTCTGTTAAAAATGTCCATTAACTAAGGGGCATTTTGGTCTTCTAATAATTTCTTTAAATTTCTATCAAAAATTAAACAACTAAACTATTACACTATCTCCGTCCAGTAAACCAACCCCCTCCCCTGGTCATCTTCTCCGGTGAAACGACCCTCCTCCGGTCATCTTCTCCGGTGAACCGACCTCCTCCGGTCATCTTCTCTGGTGAACCTAGCAAACAAACAAAACTAAACAAAAAACGAGAAATTCTTACAAACCAATAAACGCAAATATCATGAATGGATGACGAATCTGAACACCAATCAACAAGCAAACCGAAATAAGCAAACCAGAATGTCGATGTGGGTTTGTTCTCCAACTGAACCAAAATTTATGAAGAAACACAAATCAACAACAATAAGCAAACCAAAATCCAAAATCAAAACACTAAATCAAAACAGATCCAATCCGAAATCAAAACCATAAATTAAAATACCAACCTCAAGAAATCACAACAGTAAGCTTTAACATACCAACCTCAAGAAATCACAACAGTAAGCTTTAAAATCGTAAGATTTTCTTCTTCCGAAATCAAAATCTGAAGAAATCATGGTGATATGCGACTGTGGTGCAACAAGAATCGTACGAACCTCTTGGATGTCTAATAATCCTGGACGGAGGTTCTTATCTTGTTCATAAAATGTAAGAAAATGATTTGGTAATTTTCTTTTGAATTTTAGGTAAGTTACTGAAATCGCAAAATGTTGTGCACAGTAAGTAAGTGTAACCTATATTGCTTATATTCTGCTCTGGGGTTGCTCTTCCTGATCTCCTCATTGTTCCTGGTTCTAGTTCTTGCCGACGACGATTTTCCATCAAATCACTCTCACCATTTCCCATCGATTTCTTCGATGTTTCCAGTCTCATTTCCCGAACCCCCAAATGGGATTTCTTCTTCAGCGTGATTTAATTCAATTTCAGCATTTGTTATAGTGTTCTTTACCATTGGAGCTCGACAAACTGGACAATTTTTGTGAGAACATAACCAAGTATCAATAAAAGATACATGAAAAGCATGGTTACATTTGGGCAAAATTCGAAGACTTTCTTCATCTTGAAACTCCTCCAAACATACCGCACAATCGGAATCAGACCCATTTCCCCTTTTGTATTTGAAAAACCCAATTGAATCAATCACCGATTGGTCCAGACCGATCGTATTGATTAACCAAAATGGGGTGAAACACAATCGAACCATGCTCTTCATCAACAAAACGGGCTTTTCAAAGTGATCAAAGTCACTGTAACCGGAAGCGATTAACGACTAGGAGAAACGATGACACCGAGAAATTGAAATTCGAAAACCCTAGAAACGGAGAATGAGATCATTACCAAATTTCGGAATTCAACAAATGGTTAAAGTCCCTAAAGATTTGTCTACGAGAATCATGGAATCATTACAAACAACCAAAACGAAATGAACCCAGATGAGAAGACGATTCGATTGAGCAGAATAATCAATAAAGTGCCAACAGAGCTCTAGGGCTTATTTAAATCGTATGTGTAAATAAGAGGTGGAAGGGGTTAAATGGGGTTGGACCATTTTGCCCCTGGATGGGTTTATGATTTAACCACAACTGCTAGAATCAAAATCCATAGGGACCAACATTGAAATGAAAAAGAAACCACAATGACTATAATTGTAATTAGTTTGAAATAAGGACTACTATTGATAGTAGGTGACAACCACAAGGACCAAAAGTGTAATTTACTCTAAAAACAATTAGGAAAGCAAGACAACAAGTTATTGACACGTATCTAGTTTGATAAGGGTTAGAAAGCTCACTTGATAGTGTTTTTTTTTGAGAAAACCTAAAAATGGCAAAATCCCATAAAGTGGAGAAGATGAAGTTGGATCTTGATCGGAGACTTGGAAATCTTGATGTTTTGTAGCTATTAAATGTTTGGAGAAGATAGATTTATGACCATAAATGTAACCCTAAGGATTTTGGTGTAGAGAGAAAAGAGTTGGAAGTGAAGGAAGTGAGCAGAGTCGTTCCTGATATTATGGAGACCCTGTGCAAAAAATTAAATGTGCTCTTAATTTTTTATTTAAATTATTTTTACTATAACTCAAAGTTTATTTGATAATCAATCGACGAATAACTCATCTTCGACTCTAAATAGAATTGATCAATCATTGTAGTAATTATGAAAATACATATTAACATGAACCTTTCATTAACCTATCGTTGTTAAAAACACTAAATTAAAATTGTTTAAAAAAAAAACCATACATGAAAAAATCAATAAATATTAAAAATCTAAATTCTATTAAATATTTAAAGAAAAATATAAAATAAATCATTACAAAAAAATTAAACATCCAAAGTTAAATTAATTGTTTTACCCTTAGTTGACCAACCTTTCACCCATATACCCTATCTCTCTCCCAATTAACCAAAATACCCTGAAAATCCGTGGCCTAACCCGTGTCCCACGGATTATGTTTCAAAATACACAAATTCGCCCTCATGAGCCCGTGGGAGTCCGTGGGTTTATAATTCATCCGTGGGCCAATTTATAAATTAATTGAATCCGTGGGCCAATCCGTGGGTTTGTAATTCATCCGTGGGCCAATTTCGGGAAATTAATTGAAAAAACAACAGATATGTCTAAAAAAGAATCCGTGGCCCAATTTATAAATAAATACATGGACCACAATTTCATCCGTGGGATTTAAATTATTGGACCACAATCCGTGGGCTAAATTTTCCGTGGGATCTCCAATATCCCACGGCTCCATTTTCCGTGGCATCTCCAATATCCCACGGGCTTTTCAAGATTTGTCTATTTCTAAACATAATCCGTTGGTCACGGGTTGAGCCACGGATTTTTAGGGTATTTTGGTTAATTGGGAGAGAGATAGGGCATATGGATGAAAGAGTGGTCAACTTAGGATATTTCAATTAATTTCCCTAATATATTTTGGTTAAGATGCTAAACGAGCATACAAGAATGAACTTAAACAAACGTAATAAACACACGAACACAGATGAACAAAAACAACCACCATTATTCGTTATTTCGTTCCTCTAAGATAACTTAGCAAAATGTAAAATCGGATAAACTTAGGAGGCATACAAAATATTCTAGAAAACTAACTTAATTAGGGATTTTACACATTAATGTTATAGTATATAAATATATTCATATATTCATAAACAAACAAATAAACAAACGTAAACGCAAATAAATGAATGAACAAGGTCATTGTTTATGTTCCTTTATTTAATTAAATAAACTAACAAAATATGTTCATGCTCGTTCGCTTATTAAATAAATTGACATATTATTCACGAAAAGTTTGTTGAACGCACGGTTTATTTACCGTCCTAGCCCCTTCTAAGAAAATGTATTAACTACAAAATTTTTTATCAAAATAATCAAGATTTTTTTTTAAAATTCACCATTTATGGAAAAAGTAAAACAAAGAGTAAATTACATTTTTGGTCCTTGTGGTTGCCACCCATTATCAAGTTTGGTCCCTCTTTCAAACTAATTATAATTTTAGTCACTATGATTGCCATTTTATTTCACTTTTGGTCCCTCTGACCAACTTTAGTTAAACTATATTTATTCACAAACCAAACCAAACCAATCTTTATTAAAAAACTAATTTCTCTCTCTTCCACCTATCCAATCTTCAATTCCAATACAATCTAACTTTTTTATACTTTATTCACAATCCAAACCAATCTTAAGAATTATAGTATAAAAATTATATATTTAATATTTTAGAATATATATATATATATATATATATATAAATAAAAATAAAAAATAAATAAAAATAAAAAAATATATATACTAATACATAATATCACTATCCATACAACATTGTCAGAAGATTGGTGTGCTGAAAATATGTCAAGATTGATCTCTATTTGTAGAGAATTGAAAAATATGAATTTTGGTATATTTTTAATTTTTAATTTTTTTATTAAAGTTATCTTTTTAATCAGATAAGTTTTATCCTAATAAAATGTAAACCAACCAATTAGATTTTAACACCTATTTATATCATTTATCTAAAAATCTTATTTTATTAATAAAAAATATTATTTTATTCCCCAAACAAAGTTTGCACCAGCAAACCGTTTGGGAGAGTTTGGTTTGCCTTATATTATTTTTTCTTTTCTTTTAATTAAAAAGTTTTTGTCTTATTATATTTTAGTTTGGTTTGATTTGTTGATGAGAATGGTCTAAAAGACTTAATTAAATTAAAGGCATTTTGGTCCTTTAGCCTTTTTTTTTTGTCTTTTTCATTTTTCATTTTATTAGATTATATAACAAATTACAATTATAGTCCTTGTAGTTTGTCTTTACTTATTTTCTTTTCTTTTCTATTCTTTCTTGTCTTTTTTCATTTTACATGCTTATTATATTAATTAGTTAATGATAATTATAACTAAAAATACATTAAAAATACGTATTCAATTTTGTAAATTACACCATTAGAAAAGTCTTGTCGATACCTTTAAAATAAGTTAAATATTAAATATTTTTATATGTTTATTCAACTTATCTGATATATATCTTCAAATCCGCCTACACTAATTCAAAAAAAACTTTCTATTTTAAGTTGTCTTTAAAAATTTATCCTTTTTCTCTTATTTATCTATGTCTATTAATAAGATAAATGTATAGTTTTTAGATAGTTCAACTAATTACATGTTCTTTGAATGTGTACCCCAATAAAACTAAATTTATAATGTACTTATTAAAAGATTCAAAATATAAACTTAAGTTTATCGTAATGGAAGAGAGAATGGCTATTTTATATTGGGGTTGAAAGTGTTGAAAGTGTAAATATCAAATTAAAATCACATGTAGCGGGCCATATATGAAATTTACACTTTTAACCATTGTACTTATTTACTTACTTTACTTTATACCTTTTACTTTCATAATTTAAATTTTACATTTAACACATATAATCGTTTATTAACTAAAATAATTAAAAAATACGTTTTAATTTTAACAAGTTACACCATTATAATCGTCTCTTCGATACGTTCGAAATGAGCCCAATATTGAACTTTTTTGATTTATATATTTTAATATATATCATATACACTACATAAAAAATATTTTTTATATTTAAAATTCATTTTTAACGTATTTTCAATTTTGTTTTACACTCCTATCGCGCATTAACATAATAATCATATATGATATATATTAAAATATTTTTATTAAAATTATTTGTTAAAAATTATTTTTTAAAACTTATTTTTTATGTAGTCTATATGATATATTAAAATATATAAATCAAAAAAATTCAATATTTGGCTCATTTCGAACATATCGAAGAGACGATTATAATGGTATAACTTGTTAAAATTAAAACGTATTTTTAACGTATTTTAGTTAATAAACGATTATATGTGTTAAATATAAAATTAAATTATGAAACTAAAAGGTATAAAGTAAAGTAAGTAAATAAGTATAGGGGTTAAAAATGTAAATTGCAAATTAAAATCCCAATTCTACACTTCTCTTTCTCCTCAAATGCGGTGCCGCATCCAAATTTAAAAAAAAAATCATTTAAGCCTTTAAACGACGTCGTTTTGGGTTCGAGCGCGGTCCGCATTGGATTCGAGTGCGGACCCGTGACTATTTTTGCAATCTGGGAGAGGGAATGGCTATTTTCTTAATATGGTTTGTTGGTATGGCTATTTTCGTCAATTTCCCAAGTTTTTCTTGCAGAGGCATTCCAAACACTGGAATAGCTGGATTTGTGTACTTTATATTATACTTCAAATTTCAAATTTTTTTTTTTGAAACAAATGAATGAGAACTCTAATGGGCTTTGGCATTGCCATCACCTGCTTATCTTTTTAAGGTTTTAAGTTATGGATAGGACATTACGACCTCACATATAATTTTCTAACATTAAAAAAAACACTATAAGAAAATCCACAAAAGTGAAGTCATTTTCAAGTCTTTGTCTTCAATGATCAAGCTTTGTTCAAGTCTTCTTTAAGCAACCATTGGAGATGCTCTAAACATTAAATTTGGTGGTCCATTAACATTTAAAAAGGGGAAAAATCTATTTTTTTAAATAAATTATCTGATTTTTAATGGTTAAGTCATTAAACTATTTTTTTAAATGATAAAACCCTTAAATTTTTTAAAACCGGTTAAATACATTCTTATAACCAGTTAATGTGATGCAAATTTGAAAAAATTCTTTAAAAAACCAACAAACTATCTGATTTTGAATTATTAAGTCTCTTGAACTTTTTAACAAATAAATTTCTAAATTTTTTACCAAATATATATTCTTGAATCCTTTTCACTTTTTTTTGAAGAAACAAAATTATGAACTTAATTTTTAACAAATACATCCAATTTTTTAAAACAAATCATTTACAAAAATATACTAATCCTCTCACTAACAACAAAATAAAATGAACTAATAGATACATCCAAAAATTATATCCATCCGGTCATTCATTTAGAAAGTATACCAAAAAAAAGTCATTTTTTCACAAATATACCAAAAATCGCCTATCCTTTCACAAACACACCAAAAAAATGCCAAAATATATGTTCATCTCACTAACAGGAATAACTTTTGAATGTTTCGGAATTAGTAAAAAAATAGTATAAATTGTCTCTGTTTAATTGGTTCATTTTACTTTGTTGTCGTTGAGATGAATCGTACATTTTTTGTTCAAAAAAAGTATCGGATTTATTTATTTTAAATTAAGTTTATTATTTTGTTTCTTTAAAAAATAAGAGATTTATTTGTTCAAAAAAATTTCAAAAATTTATTTGGTAAAAGAACTTAGGAAAAATTTTATAGATTTATTTGTTATTTTGTTTTAGGAAAGAAAATTAAATATTTATTTGTTAAAATATTCAAGGACTTGATCATTTAAAATCAGATAGTTTGTTGGGTTTTTTAGACTTTTACTATATTTGTATCACAATAACCCGTTTTTACAAGTTAAAAGAATGTATTTAACCAGTTATAGAAAGTTTAAAAGTTTTATCATTTAAAAAATTAGTTTAAGAATTTAACTATTCAATATCAGATAATTTGTTAGAGTTCTTAGACTTTCCATTAGAAAAGAAATCAAACTTTAACCAGATTCTAAAAACACTAAGTTTGTCGACCCTATATTTTATTTATTATATTATTTTTTAATAACAAATAATATATGATTAGTATAATTTATTTATAATTTTGTTATGAATTTGTATTATTAGTTTGTGTGTTAATGCAAAATTTTGAGTAATGTATTTAATAAAGAGTAGGTAAAATACATTAAAAAAAATCCTAATATGTTTTTAAATACATAACATGTAGAAATTAATAATTTACATAATTAATATAAAAACTAAATAATTATATTTGATACTAAAGATTATTTAAACACTAATCAATAATTAATATATTAGATATTAAAATAATATATTATATTACTTAGGGCATCTTCAACAGATTTCTCATAGTTTTCTCCAAAAATAGAGAACCAAAAGTTAAAATCTTCAAAAAAAATTACAATCATCTCCAAGAGATTCTCCATTTTGGAGAAACAGACAATGATTATAATATTAAAATATTTTATTCATCTATTAAATTGCTGGATTTTTATAAAAAATAGTTAGAAATTCATGTCAAAAACAATAATAAATGTGTGACGTTTATCGATGACACAATGAAACAAGCTTTAGCTTAAAATAACAACTAAGATGAACAATGCAATATGTAATGAACGAACAAAGAGCGCAAACAAAAAAAAAACTCACAAAGATGAACAAAACAATAGGTGCCGTAACGCGTCATAACGTGTTATAATGCAAGCCAAGTCTTATAGTAGAGCCATAGGTATTAACATAGTGACGAACCAAGCCTTGACGCGGCCATAACGAATTATTTAGAACTATGCTATCCGTATATACTAAATGAAATGAAATGAAAAGTAACCCACCCAAATCATAAGAGTTGTTGTACCTCCTCATTTCACCCAAATCATAATACTTGTTTAAGAGCCATTGCACAATGGTGCTGGCTGGCAAGATGAGATGTGAATGCCATGAGGCTATTACAAGTCACATTGCACACTTTACAACTTAAGAATGCTTTCTCTTCTTCCATCATCATCATCATCATCTTCTGCTTCTTCCTATCTTGATCTTCCTCCTCATCATCACTTTCCCATTTCGCCTTCCTTTTACACCTCTCATCTTCCATTGATACTTCACACCCAACTCCAAACACTTGTTCAGATTTCTTTACATTCTTTTTGTGTTTCTTTCCCAAAATATGTTTGTTGAGCATAGCATACGTATTGCAACAAACCCCGCAAAGCTCACACATTACGGACTTATTTTCCACATTCCCTTGTGTGGCTAGAGAACCAATAAGCGGGTTCGAGGGTAAATCGGGTATTTCCTCTGTTCTCTCAAGGTTCTTCCCTGATTTACATATGCTCATGGCACTGCTACTACAACTCACCTTCCAAAGTTCCTCTGAGTGGACTGTTTCACCCTTGGTTGAATTTGCATACTCCAAAAGGTCCAAATTTGGTGGTGTCAATTTCTCTGAATTGACTAAATTGCCCCCAGTTGACTTCAAACTTCGCGGAGGGCTGCTAGTTGGTATTGAAGCAATAGGGGGCAAGGAAGGGGCTACTATATTTTCTGAATTTTTAAGGTTTTTCTTGTGTCTTTTCCCCAAAATGTGTGTTTGAAAGGACTTGTCACTGGTGCAACTTACTTTGCAAACTTCACACCACACAGTTTCATGGGCATTGAGTTTGTCGTGGGCCTTATCCGTGGACCGCTGAACCATGGTCAAACTCACTGAACCGGGGTTAGGAAGCCCGTCCTTGCACAAATGTTCGCTGGTCACCTGGTGGCCAACATACAAAGAAACCAACAAATTAGCAAATAATTGGATTCATAATGAATGTTCACAAAAACAACACCAAACTCGTAATGCATTCATAATGAATGTTAACAAAGGGAAGTAAAATTTTAATGCTAAATTCTGTAAGTTTATTGAATTCACCTGAGCAGCAAGCTTTTCACCTTCGACATGCGCTGTAAAAATGTCATTAACGCCCCAGACGAACAACGAATCAACGGATGCTTTACTCTGCAACAAATCTTGCTTCTTATTCTCTGGTTCTTGATGTAAAGAAGCATCTTCTGCAGGTGAAACCGCGAGATTTTGCACTTTCTTTTTATGTCTTTTTCCTTCCTTGTGTTTCTTGAGTTCGTCCTCAGTATAACAAGGTATATTACAAACATCACAAAAGATGACGTGGGTATCTTTGCTACGAATGTTTGTCATGGTCACATTATTCACAGCCTTTTGAGCAACAACTCCAGAGTTTGCAGGGGAATATGAAGTTGTGGACTCGATTGCAGCAGGTTCACTCAAAGTTCCACCAGCCTAAATATGTGAAGAAATTACATTTCACCATAATATAATGAAATGGCAAAAACTACCAAACAAACGAAATAAAACAACTAGGGAAAATCAAGATTAGTAGGGCCAAAAGATGCTTGACACTAGAAAAATGAACATGGATCGTTCCAGAATCCAAAAAATATGGGTTTTCTCTGGAAAAAAAAGAAGAAAAAACCCCTCATCATGGTTATATGCTTCATTGATCTTAAAGATGAAGATCATGCATCTCATAAATCTAACTTTTCTTCACATAATCAGACACGATTTCATCTACATTTGACGATCACTCTGACGATAACAACAAATAAACAAACAGAGAAATGGACTAAAACTTACATGTTCAGAAACAGTTAAATCAGTTGTTCTTGAGATGAGTTGGGCTTGTGAAACTGAACTAGGATCGACATCCAACGCAGGTAACGATTCTAACCCATTATCGGTTGGCGGATTAGGGTTTAAGAGCGAATACGGGTCGGATCCTGGAGGATGAATTACGGGTTCAGGGATATCAAAAGAGCGTAGTAGAAGGGCAGGGTTAGGCATGGGGAAGAAAGGGAAATCGGGTACGGACGTTTGCTGTTGTTTCAACATTGGTTCAGAATCTTTTTGGTTCAGAAATTCAGGGAGGGTTTTTGTAGAGACTAAAAAAGAGGGAGTTTACAGAGACTTGGAATTCTGCAGCTGTTAACGAGATGAACCAATAAACAATTAATTTATTATTTCCTTTTTCTAGAATTATTAAATGTAAATACGGTTGAACTTGTAGCAGAAGTAATTACCATATTTGATAAACTTTTCTCTTTTTTTTATTCTTTAAAATCAAATTAATTACATGTATAAAAAATAGGGAAAATGTCAAGAAATAATCGTTTGGATTCTAACATATTTACCTTTTAACATATTTTTTTCTTCTAAATTTTCAACCGTCCACAAATAATCATCTTTCAACTTGCGAATAAATCAAAAAGTAATATATATATATATATATATAAAGAATTAATTTATTGTGCTTTATTTTTTATTGTGTTTTAGTGTTGGGATGGATATGAAAACACTTTTAGTTTTGTGTTCTAGTGTTGGATTTGAGATGGTCTAAGTAATAACTTTTGGAAAGTTCCTCGATTTTGGAGTATTTCAATGTCTCTCATATTTTCTCGGTTTTAGAAAACATGTAGGATCAAAAATCCTCAAAATCTCTATTTTAAAGAATTTGTTGGAGATGCTCTAATTATTCCTATCTTTATCAGATCCTGATTTTTAAGATCAAAATAATTATCTTGAAGATATATATGTTACTCACCAATACATTTTCAATCGAAATACAAAAAAAAAAGTATAAAATACAATTATTTTTTTGGTTAAATTTATTACATCATCGGGAATATTATATGATTTATCTTTAAGACTATAATCATTACTGGAATATAAAAGTGCTTTTGCAAAAATCATGACATATCAGAAAAAAAAATGTGACATGTGACATATTCAGAAAAAAAAAATGTGACGTGCCAAATGGGAAACAGATGGCAAGATTGGTTTTGCAAATATTCGAGGCATGCCGCATAGGAAACAACATGATGAAACGAAACGAAACATTTGAAAGCTTTTAATGATACAATCTGGCAACCAATCTCTTTGATACACTAAGGAGCCGTTTACCTAATCACTTATTCAGGTAAGCGCTAACCGGTAAAATTCAACGCTATCACCTACTTTTCGGGTAAGATTTTAGTCCACCAAAATGACATCGTATGCTACAATTTAGCCGGTAAACGCTAACCGTGGTAAGAGTCGTCGCACTCACTTACTGGGGTAAGACTCTCGATCCTTACTTTCGACTCTCGGTCCTTGCTTCCGCTCTTACCGGGTAAGATCCTTGGTCTTTGCCATATTTATCCGGTAAGCTAATATGACTTGGTAAGCATTTACCCGGGTAAGCGTTTTGTAAACGGCCCCTAAGAGCTCCTTCAACATATTCCCCAAAATTTCTTTAAAATGAAAAACCAAAAGTTAAAATCTCTAAAAAAAATTATATTCATCTCCAACAGATTCTCTATTTTGGAGAAACAAACAACGAATATAATATTAAAAAATTTCATTCATCTATTAAAATATTATTTCTCTCTCTTAATATTTATTTTCAAAGATTTCTATTGGTGTTCTCATTTAGTAATATTTTTAAGGTTATATCCATATTTGAAAAAAAACTCATTCTCTCTCCTATTTCTCCATTTTGGAGATAGTTTTGAGGAAACTGTTGGAGCAAAATTATAGCTCAAAATCTCCATATTCTCTATTTTCTCCAAAATGAAGAAGCTATTGGAGATGCTCTAAGACCATGTTTAACAACAATCTCACCAACTTAGATTGTGAATAAGACATAATTAAGTTCAAAAAAATAAAAATAAAACATTTTCAATCTGGATCACTAGGGGAACCTTGATCATGGCTAATTTCATTTAGTAATCATTTTTGAGGTTATCTCCATGTTTGGAAAAAAACTCATTCTCCCGCATACTTTCTCCATTTTAAAGATAGTTTTTAAGAAACTATTAAAACAAAATTATAGCTCAAAATCTTCGTATTATCTAGAAGATGCTATTGAAGATGCTCTAAAACCATGTTTTACAGCATCACCAACTTAGATTGTGAACAAGGCTGAATTAAGTTTAAAAAAATAGAAAAAAACATTTTCAATCTGTATACCTGGATCATTAGTTTGCTTTTTCTTCCATGTGTCATAATATTATTGGTGGGTTTATATCATCAACTTTTTCACTCTCACCCAAAAAAACCAAACTTTGTCTTTTTTAGAATAAAAACTTATCTAATTAAAAAAGTTATTTTAACAAACCACACTCTTCATTTTAATACTTTTATCATGCTATTGGGGAGGCGATCCCCGAGATTATTACCGCCATTCGTGATGAGGTAGTAGTGTTGATGAAGGAGCGCATCGCGGCGATTCCACCCCCTGCGGGTGGGCAGTCCCGAGCGAGAGAGTTTCAGTATCGGGATCTCTCTGCTTGTTCTCCTCCTGAGTTCAAGGGAGACTCGAACCCGATCGTCAGTATGCGCTGGATCTCGGACATGGAGTGCGCATTCCTTACTAGTGGTTGTCCTGAGAACCTGAAGGTTCGTTTCGCGGTGAACCTGTTACGAGATGGAGCGAAAGACTGGTGCGCTACTGCTTTGACGCTTAATGAACACACTACATTGACCTGGGAGGAGTTCGTCGTACGTTTTCGTGCAGAGTATGTGCCTCCAGTGGAGATGGAGATGATTGCTAAAGAGTTCTTGGAGCTCACTCAGACTACGGAGACCGTGAAAGAGATGAACCAAAAGTTCATGGAGATGGCACTATTCTGTCCTCAGTATGCTGCCTCGGAGGACATGAAGATGATGCGGTACAAGGATATGTTACGTACCGAGATCAGGGAGTTCGTGAGTACTGCGCAGTATGCTACACTTGCTGCGATGATGGAGGCTGCCCGGAGACGGGAACTTGAGTTGGAGACGCAGGCCAAGAAGAGGAAGGCGGTGCAGACCGTGGCACCGATATCGACTGTTCCAAAGAAGACGAGGTTATCGGACTCGCGCTCGGGTCAAAGGAGCGGAGGGTTCAAACCCAGGGATGGTAGCAGAAGGAGAGATGATAAATGTTTCAAGTGCGGCCAGGTGGGACACTACGGTCGTGATTGCAGGGTACCACTGATGGTCTGCTTTAACTGCAAGCAGACGGGCCACGTGAAGGCCAACTGCCCGAATCCGAGGGTTACTGATGGGGGTGGGGCACAAAGAGCTCCTGCGGCTGCTCCTTTGCATATTACTGATGGTCGTGTGGGTCAGGCTGGAACCGAGGCGGCCCGAGGTAGAGTTCATCAACTGAAAGTGGATGAGGCACAGGCTACGCCTAAAGTGGTGACATGTATGCTTCATCACTTGATTTTATTTATTATTATATGTAGTTACATCTTGCTTAAACTGTATGATCAGGTACGTTCTTAGTTAACTCGGTGCCTGCTGTAGTGATGTTTGATAGCGGGGCTACTCATTCTTACGTGTCTCACACTTTTAGTGAGCGTTTGGGCCATAAGGTTGCTGATGATAGGACCTTGACGGTTACCGACGTGTATCGTGGGCGTACTTTGGAAATCTCTGGTGTGAGATTTCCTATCGATCTGATTCCGATCGCTATGCGTGAGTTGTACGTGATCGTGGGCATGGATTGGATGGATGTTTTTGATGCAGAGATTGTTTGTCGTCGCAAACAAGTACGAGTTCGAACCCCAAGCGGGGGAGAACTGTTGATTCAGAGCGACTCTCCCAGGCGGACCTCAGCGATATGTTCGGCTGCGAGGGCTCGGAGGTACTTACAGCACAGTGGCCAGGGATATTTAGCGTATGTGATAGACACGCGCGGCGACGAAGAGAAGAAGACTGCGGAGGATGTGCCAGTTGTACAGGAGTTTGCTGACGTATTTCCCGATGATTTACCGGGGATACCTCCCGAGCGACAGGTAGAGTTCCGCATTGACTTGATTCCGGGTGCTGCTCCGGTGGCCAAGGCACCTTATCGCCTGGCTCCACCGGAAATGAAGGAGTTGTACACTCAGTTGCAAGAACTTCTCGAAAAGGAGTTCATCAAGCCGAGTTGTTCACCGTGGGGAGCCCCGATTCTGTTTGTGAAGAAGAAGGACGGGTCCCAACGGATGTGTATAGACTACCGTGAGTTGAATAAGCTTACGGTGAGGAATCGTTATCCTCTGCCAAGGATCGACGACTTATTCGACCAGCTACAGGGAGCCTCGTGGTTCTCAAAGATTGATTTAAGATCGGGGTATCATCAGATGCGGGTGAGGAGTGAGGATACAGAGAAGACGACATTTCGTACACGTTATGGCCATTGCGAGTTTGTAGTGATGCCTTTCGGGCTCACCAATGCACCAGCAGCGTTCATGGACCTCATGAACAGGGTGGGTGTGTAGTCCGATGCTGGATCGGTCGGTGATTGTGTTCATCGGCGATATTCTCGTGTATTCGAAGTCGAAGGAAGAGCATGAGACGCATTTGCGAGAAGTTTTGGAGGTTTTGAGGCGGGAGAAACTTTATGCTAAGTTCTCCAAGTGTGAGTTCTGGTTACGAGAGGTCCAATTCCTAGGACATGTCGTGAACCAGAAGGGTATTATGGTCGATCCGACCAAGATTTCAGCAGTGATGCGGTGGGAGGTGCCGAAGACTCCCACTGAAGTTCGGAGTTTCTTGGGTTAGCAGGGTACTACCGGAGATTTATTCAGGATTTCTCAAAGATTGCGTTACCTATGACCCGATTGACGAAGAAATCTGCGGCTTTTAGTTGGGGTGAAGAGCAGCAGAGGGCTTTTGAGGAGCTACGCAGGCGTTTATGCGAGGCTCCGGTGTTGACCTTGCCCGAGGGTATGGAGGATCTGGTAGTGTATTGTGACGCTTCTCACCAGGGATTGGGCGCCGTGCTCATGCAGCGCGGTAAGGTTATAGCTTACGCTTCGAGGCAGTTGAAGCCTCATGAAGCGAACTACCCGACACATGACCTAGAGTTGGGAGCAGTGGTGTTTGCTCTCAAGATTTGGAGGCATTACTTGTATGGTGTCAGGTGTACGATTTACACTGACCATTGTTGGTCCCAAAATGGCTCAACAAGTATTGTAGAAGGGGGGGTTGAATACAATACTCAGATTTTTCACAAGTTTTAATTCAATATATTGAAAATCTTTCAATAAGAATTACACATAGAAAACAAAAGATTGTTGCGGAAAAGAACAATTAAACTATTCTAACAATCTAACACAAAGTAAACTGAAAAACACATAGAACAAATTGGACACTTAGTGAAACACCCTAAAAACAGAGTCAATTTAAACCTTGAAATTTCCACAAGTTATGATCAAAACTTTCAAACTTATATAACCTGAGGATCAAATATAATGTTTCTATATACACTTGACATTACTTAAATAACTTATTAATCAAATCACCTCATAACAATCAGATTAATCAATTTATCTAAACAACCGTCCCAAAAGCATCAAAGAATATCTAGATCCTCCGGTATCTCTAAATCTGAATCTTTCCAAAAGTTCTCTTCTCTCATTCCCGCTACTTCCCGAAGCTTGTACCTGGTAAGAAGATTCAACTTGAAACATTAGACTTTCGCCTAGTGAGAATACTCAAATCAATATAAAATTTAATAATTAAATCATGAACAGATAACTCAAACATGTTCTCACCCATCTTACCGTACGACAACTCCTTTTCGAATCAGGAAATCTACCCCACTCCCAATTTCCTACGATTAACTCATTTAATCGTAACAACAAATAAGAGTTAACTATGAATCATCCCAGATTCACAGTCAATATTCACACACAAGAAATTACAAGTCAAAACTTGCCTATTTCTTAATCAGGAAGTAGAGATTACAAATTACTTTATGCTTATCTCTAATCTTCCTCTCATCACTGGGGAAATCTCCGATCTTCCATAAATCGAAATGGGAATTACAAATCAAAATCTGCCTATTCCACATTCCACCTCAGAATCAATGGTCCCTATGGGATTATAATATCGCGATACTCAAATCGAGACTCATGATTCAAGGTACACCCAATTACTAAAATTACACCCCTTTGGTCTATGGCGAGTAATCGGTTCCCATCATACCGTACCCAAGTGCCCTCGGTGACCGGATGCCTATTTTAGTAAAAGCATATAATCACATAATATAATATATGTAATAATCGATATTACTATATGCGTCCAGCATACAATATATCATTTCTCCGAACATATTCTATATATAAAATAAAGAATATTATTATCTCCTCATCTCAATCTCTTTACTATTCTTTCTCTGCAATCTGGTACGGAATCACCATCTCAATTGTTATCTACATTTTCGGACTCATAGATAGGCTTTTATAATTTCTCTCAATAAAGCTTCAAATCACATTCCGAGTTCATAATCATATCACAGATTGCATATAGCAGATAATCATACTTAGCATACAAGAATAATGATAAATACTAGTTTATCATATCTCAATCTCTTAACTATCCTCTCTTTGCAACTTAGCTCGGGAGTTAATATATATCATTTGTTAATCTACATTTTTGGACTTATAGATGGATCTTTATGATTTATCTCGATAAAGCTTCAATTCATATTTAGAGTTAATAATCATATAACATATTTCATATGGCAGATAATCATACTCATTATAAGGAATATTAATAATTCCGGTTCATTAACTTCTTAGATAACTCATCTTAGAAATTTTAGCATGGAAATCAACATATCACAACTTTTAATCGCCCTCTTGGCTTATCTCTGACGTAATCAAGTCCATATAAAACATATTCATGCATACATATAAAACATCTAATTCAATATTAATTACTGAATTTTAAAGAGAGTTGAATAAACTCACCTGATATGAAATCACACTTCCTTTAATCCTTTTTAAACTCGAAGGGACTCCTTTCTTCACTACCACAGCTTACTGTATTATTCAATTTACATATACTGGTATTAATTTTCAAAACAAAACCCTCTACAACTGAGAATCCTTAATTTCTAAAAATTATGTCTCAAGTCGCAGTGAACTGAAGTCGCAGTCGCCTATTGCGATTTCAATTCCAAATCGCAACCAACAGTTGCGATCTCAACTCCAAATCGCAACTCACCATTGCGATTCCACCCCAAGTCGCAGTCCACTGATGCGACTACAGTACCAAGTCGCAACCTACCATTGCGATTCCACTCCAAATCGCAACCAACTGTTGCGACTCCAAAGCCAAGTCGCAACGGTCTATTGCGACAATCATGAATGTCGCAACTCAAGGTTGCGACTTCGATGATATTCATCCAAGTCTCAGTCCACTATGGTCATCCTAAAACCCAGATTTTTATACTTTTAACCCATGTTTGTTTATGCCAATTTGCAGATATATTTAATTTCACTAGCAGAACATAACCATAACCTCAGATTCTCATAATCTTTCAAAAATATGTAACCCAATTCTAAAACCCATTAGAACTTGTGAATACAAAAAGGAGATGAAATTAAAAGAAGATGCACCTTTGGTTATAACACTGAACTTCCTTAATTCTTTCAGCTGAACCTGATTTCTTCTTCACCTTCTTTCTCTTGTTATCAATCTCTTTTTCTCTCTTTTTCTTTTCTCTTGCCGTAACTCACACCAGCACAAGACAAGAATAATACTAATGAGGAGGTGTCCTCATTTGATGTTTTTCTCCTCCCAAAACTCGGTGGTGATGACACCTCACCCACCCTCTTCCAAAACAGTCCTTTAACTATCAACAATTGACACATATAAACCCTTTACTTATAATTTAAATTTAAAGTTTACCCCTTAACTTATTACTCACAAAACAAATATTATAACTTACTCAGGGTTAAACTCTAAACTTAATTTCTCAAATAATCAATCACCACTTATTAAATAAATATACTCAATTTATTTAATAAATCTAAACATCATCTTTTTATAAAAATTGGGATGTTACAATACTCCCTAATTTGAAAATGATTTCGTCCTCGAAATCTAAGCTAGGTAAACAAGTGAAGATACCTAACTTTCATATCCTCTTCTGACTCCAACGTTATATTAGCATCTCGATGATGTTTCCATTGTTCCTTCAACATAACTACTTCCTTATCATTACGTAACCTTTTAATTGACTTATCAAAATTTCTTCTGGTTTCTCTACACAACAACTCTTTTCATCGACTCTTACTTTAGTAAAAGAAATCACATCATACCAACATGAAATATTTTGTACATCTCTTCACTTTAAGTCTTACATACTTAATCATAAATAAAAGTCCAGAAAGAACAAGGATTCATCTTTTCATATTTTCTGAACTTTATCTCTTTCATCCTTACTCGCTCCCCAACTTGGATTTACAAACCTCCCTAGAGTAACTGTTTATCATTAAATCTATATCCGACTATTGTTTGGTCTATCATACCGTCATCAATCGCATCTCAATCTCCAGGTCTCAAAATAACATTAACGTAAATTGCTTGAAATTCCATACTCACTTTAAATTGAGCATACTCACCACTTTTGAATACTTCGATAATCACAGCAAACCATCATTATATCCATGACTCACACGTTTCTTCAGTATAAAGTGCTACCACTTCCTCACATCACTATCGCACTACGCGACCACATTGCAACCAAGCACTAAAATGTTGTATATCAAAGGTGATAATTCTATTGAACCTGTAGTATAACTACATTCTTAGGTCCGACCTTTCTATCATTACTTCCCACGTTAGCATGGAGTACTACCCTCCAATCATTACTTGTCTCTTTCTCCCAACTTTTCCACATACCGATAACATTTTCTCAATACTATACATAACCAAACAGTTGTACCAAAATTCTAACTTAAGGCATTCAACTAAGTTGTCTTAAAACGACATACCGTCCACAGTTACTACACATTCTTTAATATGCAACTAATACTTTCTCGGGCAATTCTTTCATACATAAGAAACAACTCTCATTCCTTAAGGATTTTACATCTATTACCCCACAATTTAACTAACACACTCCTCATCTTTATTAAACTTCCTATGATTCAAAATCATAAACTTATTTAGCGATTTACACAACCAAAATCACTTTGGATAAACTCCCACTATCGTTCCGACATTCTATTCCGATAATAGCCAAATCACTACACCATCTTACAAACCACATGCTTCAATCAACTTTATTGATAAAATAATACTCTTCATCTAGAATTCCCGAAAAGGTTTCCATCGGATGCTTCCTCTTTCTAACTTCACATTACATACTAGTTAACACACGTATCTTGGCATTTGATGCCACAACTCGTTCGGATATTCTCCACCCATAACATCTCACAGCAGACCAGGTCTCTCATGGTCATTTGTACACAATTCAAACGTACTTTCATGTTTTCCCGCATGATTAATTGAGTCTATGTCATTATTATATTTCTCCCCAACTTTAATTGAACCACAACTCATGGTTTCTAATTAATTTAAACTTACTCGTTTCTTGCTATCTCTTGTGATTCCAAACCATAACATAGACAGGGCACAATCCCTCACCGATCAACACAGTCTATACACTCACTTCGTTCGTGCCTAATACTTCATCCTTTATAAACCATCCACATCCTAAGTAAAATGCTCATCTACAACAATATTCTTTCACTATCCTAACACCCCTACAAGGTGGTCCTTTAACTTTTTAAATCTTCCGATTCAAACTTAACATTCATACATGACCTCAAAAGAATACCCAATGTATTCACATCATGTAAACTTCAGTCATAATACAATCCATGTAATTCCAAACCCAAACCTACGTCGAGCTTATTAAACCGGCCGAATGCCCTCAAGACTCAACCGAGTCCAAAACCGAACCATCGGCTCAAAAGATCTAATGATCATTTATCAACATCAACTCATGCAATTAAAATACATTTAACTAACATCATGCAACACACGCTCCTAGGCGTAATAATCTCACAACCCTTTCATTGCTACCTTCCCAATGAAGTCAATTTATGTGTATCAATATGTACACGTATATGCAACTCTCTTATACTTAACAATGTATATAATTCACCAAGGTTCATTAGTTTCCAATAGTACTAAGAATACACGATCATCAAACGATTCTCACACATAAGACCAATACTTAAAACGACACTTATTTAAATAAATACAATTAAGCACATAACACATCATAATTGTTTCACAACCATAATAAATTCTAAAAGCGTATTTTAACCACGTAGCTTTTACTTATGCAACAACTTAACCAAAACTTCTTTCACTCGTGATTTATTCGCCAATCACTCAAAAATTCCCAAGATGTATTCTCCACTTTGCGCATACCCTCTGCATAACAGCATGCCGGTACCGCTCACGGTTCCTGCTCGCACAGGCATACGCGGGATGCACCCAGACCGCACCCAGTGACAGGCAAAAGACCTCATACATCTTAAGCAACTGCCGACTTCAACATCAATAGTCAGACTGTCAATCCTTCTTTAATCCATCCTTTAACAAGGGTCCTTAACTAAACCTAATCCTTCCAACATATCATAATCCAATTCACAAGATCACCATAAATTTTCATTTGACGTCGAGGATATTTCCTTTCTGTCTCACCACACTACTCATAACGAGTTGCTAATTCCATCACCTTGATGACTTCTATTCCTTCCTCCGGACGCAATCGTCCCTCGGTAACTGTATTTCTAGTCATCGAACAAGGGCACAGACTCTCATACAACCAACACTAAAGTCCACTTTCAACTCTCCCACTGTTCCCCTTTACTCTTGAACAAAGAAAAATACCAAAACTACAAACATTCTCCCAAGATTTATCCAACACCTCTCCACTCTCGGAGTTCTTTCTTAGCTTATAGTGTAATACTCTACGACCTAGTGAGTTCCTAGCCTTCATACATGACAACGCAATAAAATATTATTTCGCACATTTCCTCCTTTTAAAGAACAACACTTGGAGCAACTTGGGTACACATGACCCTAACATTCTCATAACTCCAATGTACTACGCAACGATCTTGAAAATCGTTTGCATACAACTTTCCGTAAAATATAATCTTTCTCAACCAAACGATATTATTACGACAGTAATATATTTTTTTAATGAAAATCTTTTCATATGACAAAAGTTTGAAAGAAATTACCGACACGAAGTAAGCTAGTCGGCTCTCTCTTGTTTATATGACATTCTCAAGTCAATACTCTTGTCGGTTATAAAAGTTTTGCTGGCCAACATTTTCTTGACCTTTTTATTACAATTTACTTTTCATGTAAATTACGAAATATTTTATAAATTACTAAACTCAAAATTTCATTGTACGTCGTAAATGAAATTGCCTTTTTAAATATACACTTGCACATGCTGACTCAATCTCGACTAAAATTGTTATTTATGCATTTGTTTTGAAATCACGAAAACTCATGTAACACACACTAGAACACCATGCATAAAACTCTACCCGCAATTGAAGGCTACTCACTACAACAAGGTCAATCATTTTACGTACGCAACTTATCATTGACATTCTACTTTCGACCAGTGGTTGCCCTCTCGGCCTTGTAACACTTGCTATACACGCATTCCACGACTCACTTACTCAACCATTTCATAATATTCCCGTCTTGATCAATCATCTTACATTCTATCTCCACACATTTCAATCCACCTATTAAAAGTTGTCTCAGCGGGCTTTCATGAGTCCCGCCAGTTCCAGGTTGTCCTCCCAACCCTCATTCATTTACTGATCTGTTTTCCAAAGAATAGAAGGACCTTGGTGGTATATCCACCATCGTTCTACTATTACATAAATGAACAACCATTAAATTTGGTTATACGAATACAGACGCACTAAACGTACTTTACCGTTCATTAGTCACTGTAACAATTTAGAAACAAGCATGCTTGCGTAACAATATATTCATAATAACAATAGCTAATTGAAATTGTGAACATATTATACATGAGAATCATCGTTACCATTGTCACAGTACTAATTTCACGTATTTCCGTCGACTCCAATATTATCCCGTCTTAATACGTCTACCCATATCTCACGAATCATAACTTAATTCATCTCAACTTAAGTCTAAGTACCTCCTCAGCATACTTAGTTCACTTAAACTAATGCTCTGATACCATACTGAAACACCCTAAAAACAGAGTCAATTTAAACCTTGAAATTTCCACAAGTTATGATCAAAACTTTCAAACTTATATAACCTGAGGATCAAATATAATGTTTCTATATACACTTGACATTACTTAAATAACTTATTAATCAAATCACCTCATAACAATCAGATTAATCAATTTATCTAAACAACCGTCCCAAAAGCATCAAAGAATATCTAGATCCTCCGGTATCTCTAAATCTGAATCTTTCCAAAAGTTCTCTTCTCTCATTCCCGCTACTTCCCGAAGCTTGTACCTGGTAAGAAGATTCAACTTGAAACATTAGACTTTCGCCTAGTGAGAATACTCAAATCAATATAAAATTTAATAATTAAATCATGAACAGATAACTCAAACATGTTCTCACCCATCTTACCGTACGACAACTCCTTTTCGAATCAGGAAATCTACCCCACTCCCAATTTCCTACGATTAACTCATTTAATCGTAACAACAAATAAGAGTTAACTATGAATCATCCCAGATTCACAGTCAATATTCACACACAAGAAATTACAAGTCAAAACTTGCCTATTTCTTAATCAGGAAGTAGAGATTACAAATTACTTTATGCCTATCTCTAATCTTCCTCTCATCACTGGGGAAATCTCCGATCTTCCCTATAACAATGGAAATCTCCGATCTTCCATAAATCGAAATGGGAATTACAAATCAAAATCTGCCTATTCCACATTCCACCTTAGAATCAATGGTCCATATGGGATTATAATATCGCGATACTCAAATCGAGACTCATGATTCAAGGTACACCCAATTACTAAAATTACACCCCTTTGGTCTATGGCGAGTAATCGGTTCCCATCATACCGTACCCAAGTGCCCTCGGTGACCGGATGCCTATTTTAGTAAAAGCACATAATCACATAATATAATATATGTAATAATCGATATTACTATATGCGTCCAGCATACAATATATCATTTCTCCGAACATATTCTATATATAAAATAAAGAATATTATTATCTCCTCATCTCAATCTCTTTACTATTCTTTCTCTGCAATCTGGTACGGAATCACCATCTCAATTGTTATCTACATTTTCGGACTCATAGATAGGCTTTTATAATTTCTCTCAATAAAGCTTCAAATCACATTCCGAGTTCATAATCATATCACAGATTGCATATAGCAGATAATCATACTTAGCATACAAGAATAATGATAAATACTAGTTTATCATATCTCAATCTCTTAACTATCCTCTCTTTGCAACTTAGCTCGGGAGTTAATATATATCATTTGTTAATCTACATTTTTGGACTTATAGATGGATCTTTATGATTTATCTCGATAAAGCTTCAATTCATATTTAGAGTTAATAATCATATAACATATTTCATATGGCAGATAATCATACTCATTATAAAGAATATTAATAATTCCGGTTCATTAACTTCTTAGATAACTCATCTTAGAAATTTTAGCATGGAAATCAACATAGCACAACTTTTAATCGCCCTCTTGGCTTATCTCTGACGTAATCAAGTCCATATAAAACATATTCATGCATACATATAAAACATCTAATTCAATATTAATTACTGAATTTTAAAGAGAGTTGAATAAACTCACCTGATATGAAATCACACTTCCTTTAATCCTTTTTAAACTCGAAGGGACTCCTTTCTTCACTACCACAACTTACTGTATTATTCAATTTACATATACTGGTATTAATTTTCAAAACAAAACCCTCTACAACTGAGAATCCTTAATTTATAAAAATTATATCTCAAGTCGCAGTGAACTGAAGTCGCAGTCGCCTATTGCGATTTCAATTCCAAATCGCAACCAACAGTTGCGATCTCAACTCCAAATCGCAACTCACCATTGCGATTCCACCCCAAGTCGCAGTCCACTGATGCGACTACAGTACCAAGTCGCAACCTACCATTGCGATTCCACTCCAAATCGCAACCAACTGTTGCGACTCCAAAGCCAAGTCGCAACGGTCTATTGCGACAATCATGAATGTCGCAACTCAAGGTTGCGACTTCGATGATATTCATCCAAGTCTCAGTCCACTATGGTCATCCTAAAACCCAGATTTTTATACTTTTAACCCATGTTTGTTTATGCCAATTTGCAGATATATTTAATTTCACTAGCAGAACATAACCATAACCTCAGATTCTCATAATCTTTCAAAAATATGTAACCCAATTCTAAAACCCATTAGAACTTGTGAATACAAAAAGGAGATGAAATTAAAAGAAGATGCACCTTTGGTTATAACACTGAACTTCCTTAATTCTTTCAGCTGAACCTGATTTCTTCTTCACCTTCTTTCTCTTGTTATCAATCTCTTTTTCTCTCTTTTTCTTTTCTCTTGCCGTAACTCACACCAGCACAAGACAAGAATAATACTAATGAGGAGGTGTCCTCATTTGATGTTTTTCTCCTCCCAAAACTCGGTGGTGATGACACCTCACCCACCCTCTTCCAAAACAGTCCTTTAACTATCAACAATTGACACATATAAACCCTTTACTTATAATTTAAATTTAAAGTTTACCCCTTAACTTATTACTCACAAAACAAATATTATAACTTACTCAGGGTTAAACTCTAAAATTAATTTCTCAAATAATCAATCACCACTTATTAAATAAATATACTCAATTTATTTAATAAATCTAAACATCATCTTTTTATAAAAATTGGGATGTTACAATACTCCCCAATTTGAAAATGATTTCGTCCTCGAAATCTAAGCTAGGTAAACAAGTGAAGATACCTAACTTTCATATCCTCTTCTGACTCCAACGTTATATTAGCATCTCGATGATGTTTCCATTGTTCCTTCAACATAACTACTTCCTTATCATTACGTAACCTTTTAATTGACTTATCAAAATTTCTTCTGGTTTCTCTACACAACAACTCTTTTCATCGACTCTTACTTTAGTAAAAGAAATCACATCATACCAACATGAAATATTTTGTACATCTCTTCACTTTAAGTCTTACATACTTAATCATAAATAAAAGTCCAGAAAGAACAAGGATTCATCTTTTCATATTTTCTGAACTTTATCTCTTTCATCCTTACTCGCTCCCCAACTTGGATTTACAAACCTCCCTAGAGTAATTGTTTATCATTAAATCTATATTCGACTATTGTTTGGTCTATCATACCGTCATCAATCGTATCTCAATCTCCAGGTCTCAAAATAACATTAACGTAAATTGCTTGAAATTCCATACTCACTTTCAATTGAGCATACTCACCACTTTTGAATACTTCGATAATCACAGCAAACCATCATTATATCCATGACTCACACGTTTCTTCAGTATAAAGTGCTACCACTTCCTCACATCACTATCGCACTACGCGACCACATTGCAACCAAGCACTAAAATGTTGTATATCAAAGGTGATAATTCTATTGAACCTGTAGTATAACTACATTCTTAGGTCCGACCTTTCTATCATTACTTCCCACGTTAGCATGGAGTACTACCCTCCAATCATTACTTGTCTCTTTCTCCCAACTTTTCCACATACCGATAACATTTTCTCAATACTATACATAACCAAACAGTTGTACCAAAATTCTAACTTAAGGCATTCAACTAAGTTGTCTTAAAACGACATACCGTCCACAGTTACTACACATTCTTTAATATGCAACTAATACTTTCTCGGGCAATTCTTTCATACATAAGAAACAACTCTCATTCCTTAAGGATTTTACATCTATTACCCCACAATTTAACTAACACACTCCTCATCTTTATTAAACTTCCTATGATTCAAAATCATAAACTTATTTAGCGATTTACACAACCAAAATCACTTTGGATAAACTCCCACTATCGTTCCGACATTCTATTCCGATAATAGCCAAATCACTACACCATCTTACAAACCACATGCTTCAATCAACTTTATTGATAAAATAATACTCTTCATCTAGAATTCCCGAAAAGGTTTCCATCGGATGCTTCCTCTTTCTAACTTCACATTACATACTAGTTAACACACGTATCTTGGCATTTGATGCCACAACTCGTTCGGATATTCTCCACCCATAACATCTCACAGCAGACCAGGTCTCTCATGGTCATTTGTACACAATTCAAACGTACTTTCATGTTTTCCCGCATGATTAATTGAGTCTATGTCATTATTATATTTCTCCCCAACTTTAATTGAACCACAACTCATGGTTTCTAATTAATTTAAACTTACTCGTTTCTTGCTATCTCTTGTGATTCCAAACCATAACATAGACAGGGCACAATCCCTCACCGATCAACACAGTCTATACACTCACTTCGTTCGTGCCTAATACTTCATCCTTTATAAACCATCCACATCCTAAGTAAAATGCTCATCTACAACAATATTCTTTCACTATTTTAACTTTTTAAATCTTCCGATTCAAACTTAACATTCATACATGACCTCAAAAGAATACCCAATGTATTCACATCATGTAAACTTCAGTCATAATACAATCCATGTAATTCCAAACCCAAACCTACGTCGAGCTTATTAAACCGGCCGAATGCCCTCAAGACTCAACCGAGTCCAAAACCGAACCATCGGCTCAAAAGATCTAATGATCATTTATCAACATCAACTCATGCAATTAAAATACATTTAACTAACATCATGCAACACACGCTCCTAGGCGTAATAATCTCACAACCCTTTCATTGCTACCTTCCCAATGAAGTCAATTTATGTGTATCAATATGTACACGTATATGCAACTCTCTTATACTTAACAATGTATATAATTCACCAAGGTTCATTAGTTTCCAATAGTACTAAGAATACACGATCATCAAACGATTCTCACACATAAGACCAATACTTAAAACGACACTTATTTAAATAAATACAATTAAGCACATAACACATCATAATTGTTTCACAACCATAATAAATTCTAAAAGCGTATTTTAACCACGTAGCTTTTACTTATGCAACAACTTAACCAAAACTTCTTTCACTCGTGATTTATTCGCCAATCACTCAAAAATTCCCAAGATGTATTCTCCACTTTGCGCATACCCTCTGCATAACAGCATGCCGGTACCGCTCACGGTTCCTGCTCGCACAGGCATACGCGGGATGCACCCAGACCGCACCCAGTGACAGGCAAAAGACCTCATACATCTTAAGCAACTGCCGACTTCAACATCAATAGTCAGACTGTCAATCCTTCTTTAATCCATCCTTTAACAAGGGTCCTTAACTAAACCTAATCCTTCCAACATATCATAATCCAATTCACAAGATCACCATAAATTTTCATTTGACGTCGAGGATATTTCCTTTCTGTCTCACCACACTACTCATAACGAGTTGCTAATTCCATCACCTTGATGACTTCTATTCCTTCCTCCGGACGCAATCGTCCCTCGGTAACTGTATTTCTAGTCATCGAACAAGGGCACAGACTCTCATACAACCAACACTAAAGTCCACTTTCAACTCTCCCACTGTTCCCCTTTACTCTTGAACAAAGAAAAATACCAAAACTACAAACATTCTCCCAAGATTTATCCAACACCTCTCCACTCTCGGAGTTCTTTCTTAGCTTATAGTGTAATACTCTACGACCTAGTGAGTTCCTAGCCTTCATACATGACAACGCAATAAAATATTATTTCGCACATTTCCTCCTTTTAAAGAACAACACTTGGAGCAACTTGGGTACACATGACCCTAACATTCTCATAACTCCAATGTACTACGCAACGATCTTGAAAATCGTTTGCATACAACTTTCCGTAAAATATAATCTTTCTCAACCAAACGATATTATTACGACAGTAATATATTTTTTTAATGAAAATCTTTTCATATGACAAAAGTTTGAAAGAAATTACCGACACGAAGTAAGCTAGTCGGCTCTCTCTTGTTTATATGACATTCTCAAGTCAATACTCTTGTCGGTTATAAAAGTTTTGCTGGCCAACATTTTCTTGACCTTTTTATTACAATTTACTTTTCATGTAAATTACGAAATATTTTATAAATTACTAAACTCAAAATTTCATTGTACGTCGTAAATGAAATTGCCTTTTTAAATATACACTTGCACATGCTGACTCAATCTCGACTAAAATTGTTATTTATGCATTTGTTTTGAAATCACGAAAACTCATGTAACACACACTAGAACACCATGCATAAAACTCTACCCGCAATTGAAGGCTACTCACTACAACAAGGTCAATCATTTTACGTACGCAACTTATCATTGACATTCTACTTTCGACCAGTGGTTGCCCTCTCGGCCTTGTAACACTTGCTATACACGCATTCCACGACTCACTTACTCAACCATTTCATAATATTCCCGTCTTGATCAATCATCTTACATTCTATCTCCACACATTTCAATCCACCTATTAAAAGTTGTCTCAGCGGGCTTTCATGAGTCCCGCCAGTTCCAGGTTGTCCTCCCAACCCTCATTCATTTACTGATCTGTTTTCCAAAGAATAGAAGGACCTTGGTGGTATATCCACCATCGTTCTACTATTACATAAATGAACAACCATTAAATTTGGTTATACGAATACAGACGCACTAAACGTACTTTACCGTTCATTAGTCACTGTAACAATTTAGAAACAAGCATGCTTGCGTAACAATATATTCATAATAACAATAGCTAATTGAAATTGTGAACATATTATACATGAGAATCATCGTTACCATTGTCACAGTACTAATTTCACGTATTTCCGTCGACTCCAATATTATCCCGTCTTAATACGTCTACCCATATCTCACGAATCATAACTTAATTCATCTCAACTTAAGTCTAAGTACCTCCTCAGCATACTTAGTTCACTTAAACTAATGCTCTGATACCATACTGAAACACCCTAAAAACAGAGTCAATTTAAACCTTGAAATTTCCACAAGTTATGATCAAAACTTTCAAACTTATATAACCTGAGGATCAAATATAATGTTTCTATATACACTTGACATTACTTAAATAACTTATTAATCAAATCACCTCATAACAATCAGATTAATCAATTTATCTAAACAACCGTCCCAAAAGCATCAAAGAATATCTAGATCCTCCGGTATCTCTAAATCTGAATCTTTCCAAAAGTTCTCTTCTCTCATTCCCGCTACTTCCCGAAGCTTGTACCTGGTAAGAAGATTCAACTTGAAACATTAGACTTTCGCCTAGTGAGAATACTCAAATCAATATAAAATTTAATAATTAAATCATGAACAGATAACTCAAACATGTTCTCACCCATCTTACCGTACGACAACTCCTTTTCGAATCAGGAAATCTACCCCACTCCCAATTTCCTACGATTAACTCATTTAATCGTAACAACAAATAAGAGTTAACTATGAATCATCCCAGATTCACAGTCAATATTCACACACAAGAAATTACAAGTCAAAACTTGCCTATTTCTTAATCAGGAAGTAGAGATTACAAATTACTTTATGCCTATCTCTAATCTTCCTCTCATCACTGGGGAAATCTCCGATCTTCCCTATAACAATGGAAATCTCCGATCTTCCATAAATCGAAATGGGAATTACAAATCAAAATCTGCCTATTCCACATTCCACCTTAGAATCAATGGTCCATATGGGATTATAATATCGCGATACTCAAATCGAGACTCATGATTCAAGGTACACCCAATTACTAAAATTACACCCCTTTGGTCTATGGCGAGTAATCGGTTCCCATCATACCGTACCCAAGTGCCCTCGGTGACCGGATGCCTATTTTAGTAAAAGCACATAATCACATAATATAATATATGTAATAATCGATATTACTATATGCGTCCAGCATACAATATATCATTTCTCCGAACATATTCTATATATAAAATAAAGAATATTATTATCTCCTCATCTCAATCTCTTTACTATTCTTTCTCTGCAATCTGGTACGGAATCACCATCTCAATTGTTATCTACATTTTCGGACTCATAGATAGGCTTTTATAATTTCTCTCAATAAAGCTTCAAATCACATTCCGAGTTCATAATCATATCACAGATTGCATATAGCAGATAATCATACTTAGCATACAAGAATAATGATAAATACTAGTTTATCATATCTCAATCTCTTAACTATCCTCTCTTTGCAACTTAGCTCGGGAGTTAATATATATCATTTGTTAATCTACATTTTTGGACTTATAGATGGATCTTTATGATTTATCTCGATAAAGCTTCAATTCATATTTAGAGTTAATAATCATATAACATATTTCATATGGCAGATAATCATACTCATTATAAGGAATATTAATAATTCCGGTTCATTAACTTCTTAGATAACTCATCTTAGAAATTTTAGCATGGAAATCAACATAGCACAACTTTTAATCGCCCTCTTGGCTTATCTCTGACGTAATCAAGTCCATATAAAACATATTCATGCATACATATAAAACATCTAATTCAATATTAATTACTGAATTTTAAAGAGAGTTGAATAAACTCACCTGATATGAAATCACACTTCCTTTAATCCTTTTTAAACTCGAAGGGACTCCTTTCTTCACTACCACAACTTACTGTATTATTCAATTTACATATACTGGTATTAATTTTCAAAACAAAACCCTCTACAACTGAGAATCCTTAATTTATAAAAATTATATCTCAAGTCGCAGTGAACTGAAGTCGCAGTCGCCTATTGCGATTTCAATTCCAAATCGCAACCAACAGTTGCGATCTCAACTCCAAATCGCAACTCACCATTGCGATTCCACCCCAAGTCGCAGTCCACTGATGCGACTACAGTACCAAGTCGCAACCTACCATTGCGATTCCACTCCAAATCGCAACCAACTGTTGCGACTCCAAAGCCAAGTCGCAACGGTCTATTGCGACAATCATGAATGTCGCAACTCAAGGTTGCGACTTCGATGATATTCATCCAAGTCTCAGTCCACTATGGTCATCCTAAAACCCAGATTTTTATACTTTTAACCCATGTTTGTTTATGCCAATTTGCAGATATATTTAATTTCACTAGCAGAACATAACCATAACCTCAGATTCTCATAATCTTTCAAAAATATGTAACCCAATTCTAAAACCCATTAGAACTTGTGAATACAAAAAGGAGATGAAATTAAAAGAAGATGCACCTTTGGTTATAACACTGAACTTCCTTAATTCTTTCAGCTGAACCTGATTTCTTCTTCACCTTCTTTCTCTTGTTATCAATCTCTTTTTCTCTCTTTTTATTTTCTCTTGCCGTAACTCACACCAGCACAAGACAAGAATAATACTAATGAGGAGGTGTCCTCATTTGATGTTTTTCTCCTCCCAAAACTCGGTGGTGATGACACCTCACCCACCCTCTTCCAAAACAGTCCTTTAACTATCAACAATTGACACATATAAACCCTTTACTTATAATTTAAATTTAAAGTTTACCCCTTAACTTATTACTCACAAAACAAATATTATAACTTACTCAGGGTTAAACTCTAAAATTAATTTCTCAAATAATCAATCACCACTTATTAAATAAATATACTCAATTTATTTAATAAATCTAAACATCATCTTTTTATAAAAATTGGGATGTTACACTTAGACACAAGATGCAATTTCAGTAAGGAAGGAGCTTGCACTTAGTTATCTTCAGAAGCCGTGGTTTGCATGGAGAGTCTTCACCTCTATTTATAGTCCATGCATCATTTAATGCTTGGGACACTTGTCATTCTTCCATTCATTGTAGAGGTTGACTTCTGAAAAGCTGATATCTCCTTTTTAACTTATCTAAGGAACCAGGAGGACAGTCGTACCAGAAAAAGACCTTATCCGAGAATAGATAAAATGACAAAATGCCACTTTTATCTGACAATAGGATATTGTCTCATAATAAATGATCTTCTCTTTTGTCTTTAGAGAATAAGGCTACCGACCTCCTGTATTGGAAACTGCACCAATTCGAAATCTCACTTCTTTAGAAAAGAGAGAGTTTCACCGAAGTGTATAATATTTCGGTGCAGTCTTCTTGAACTCCCACCGATTTCTGAACACATATCGGTGGAAGTCTTCTTGAACTCCCATCGATTTCTGAACACATATCGGTGGAAGTCTTCTTGAGCTTCTCACCGAATTTCTTCAATTCGGTGATGCGTGTCCACCGATAGCACAAGCATATCGGTGGTGATGTAACTTGTAGAAAGTTGCTGCCGATTTTATCACTTCCGCAATGAGATAGTCTTCGCACTTGGTTTCGGTTGATCTTCGACTTCACCGAACAATTGATATAAGAGTACAAGTTACACAAAAGGATCCAAAAATATTCTTATCTAAGTGGGTTTAATTGAGTCAACTTCAAATCTGTGATGACCCAACAATCTCCCCCTATTTGAATTTGATCTCTATCCTTAGAATATTAAAGAGCAAATGAAAATAAGTGCATTTTGACCCTTTTTACTCTTTTGGGTTCTTTTCACATAGACCTTTTTTTTGTTTTTTTAGTATATCTATACAGTATATATAAAGAAAGGAAATAAAAGGTATGTACAGCAAAATATAAACAAGAGAAGCACTTGAATTGCATAAGTCATTCTCATACATCGGTAAGGAAAGGAAGCAAAAGATTATCAAAACTACCGATAGGTAAAATGAAATCCTACTTCTTTGACGATTGTCGGCGCTTGATCTCATCCATTAGGATTCGGTAGTAGGGTTGAGCGTCGGGGATGTGAGGGAACAAGTTGTGGAGGCCTTCAAGAAACATGGTGTCGGCAACGGGGATTTGAGAGAATCTGAAGAAGGCTCGTTTGCCTAAACCATCGTTGAAATACAGTCCTGGAATCGGTGACAGGCCCAGAGTTGTCGTGGGATATGATGCCGAAGTGGGAAGGGAAAGACTTAAGTTACTTACATTCGGTATCTTTCCTTCCTTTGCCATATCCTTGAAGACAGTGTCGGGGGGATTCTGAACTTTGGGAAGGCGCACTTCTTCCTTCAAGGATTGCAGTTTTGATCTTTCATCGGTGGTCAGCACGATGCTATACTTCTTTTTGATCTCCTTCATCTTTGCCATTAGACCATCAATGTATTTGACAAAGATGTCCTTCTTTGGGTTTGGATTTTTGGCCAAGTGTCGAGAGATCTCGTACCATTCGGGGAGACCGTAGGTTTTGAGTTGGTAGTCTTTCACACTTTTCAAGGAGCCATCTTCCCGATCAATGATAAGCCTGATGTCTTTTGGGTTGGCTCTGGAGATTGCGATCTTGACACCTGAGATCGGGGTTCTATCGGATCGGTGGTGCATCTTCTTCTTGTACCAGCTAACTTCTTCATTTCTCTCTTGTTCAAATTCACTCAACACCGATTTCTGTGCCGACACGGCATCGGTGGACTTGGCTTTCTTGGCTTCTTCCTCTGCAACTTTTAAAGAGAGGGCCTTGGTATCATCAAGGGCTTTTTGGGCTAATCTGGCTTCCTCAATTTCTTGAGGAGTCAGACCGAGATTGGGTGACCGAGATTGGGTTCCTGCAGATGTGATGAAGGAGGTTTAAGTTTGAGTTTGTCTGCATCGGTGGGACGAGTCCCATACTTCATCTTTTCTTTCTCTATTCTTTCTTGTTCGGCCAATTGTTCGGCAGTAAGACTTTTCTTTCCCTTGTCTGTTTCGGCCGCAGAAGGTTGCTCCCCCTCAGTTGTTGCTTTGTCTTCCAACTCCAACTCTTTTTCTTTAGAGAGTTGCTCCCCCTCAGTGTCGGCAGTTTCAGCGTGAGTTTCGGTGGTTTCAGGAATGTCATCGGTGGAAGATGGAGGCTTGGGGATGACCGACTGTTTAAGAGATGGCAACTTAGGTTGGGTTGTCTTTTTCTCCCCCTCAGCACCAGCCAGAATCTTCATACCCATCTGTCTGAAAATGTAGTCAAATTTCTCATGAAGAAAAGAAAGTTGTTTCGGTACCTCTTCAGAAACCATGGTGAAGTCACCGAGATCCATCTCCAGTTGGCCGAATTCTTGAAGTGTGGCATGAATGTCACGAAGAGAGTTGGCAGTGGCCTGGCTGAAGTCTTGATGAGACTTAGCTTCTTGAAGCATCCTCTGAAGTTCTGAATCTTTGACGGTGGAGGCTGCCTTGAAGGCACCAAAGGAGAAGGCAAGATCCCCATGAGATTGTGACAAAGATTCCACCTTGGAAACCAAAGAGGAGATGTCGGTGGTAAAGGGCCGTAGAGCATCGGTAATAGCATCTGAAAGAATCTGCGGCAGGCGAGACTCGATAGTGGACATTCGGGAACCCGTCATGACGATCATTGCAAGAGTGGCCTGTTTGAAAGATTCAAATTGGGTGCCGACAAGCCGACATTGTCGAGCACTTTCTTGTAAGTCTTCAATCAAAGAGGGCGCTTGAACAGTGGTTTCACCCCCGACATCCCCAGGAACTATGTAGCGGATGCGATGGGGATCCTCCGCCGAAATGGGAATGTTGCTGGGATATAACATTTCATCGGGGAATAGTGGTCTCGGTGGTGGAGTGGGAGATCGTCGGGGTGATTCCTGACCCGGGGAGGGTGATCGATGTGGCGTAGGCGATCTTTGGGGAGTTCGAACCCGGGGAGAACTTCGGGGAGAAGTTTGGTTCAAAGGTGACTTTTTCGGTGAGGGGGATGAGGACTCAATGAGGACTTTCAGTGCAAGGTCCATACTTTCGGAGGGAGAGTCTAGACTTTCGGTGGGAGAGTCTGCGTGTTCACTCAAAGAACAAGTTGGAGGAGGTAAATTTAGGGATGCCTTAGGGATAACCAAATGGTCGGTGGTGAACAAAAATGATTTGGAAGGGGATGGCTCACGGACAGTTCCCCGAGATCTTTTTAGACGATTTTTCGGGGGGGGGGGGGGGGGGGGGGACGAAGAGTGCCTCCGCTTAGAAGGTTTGTGGACCGTGGAAGCCACCGATGGGTTAATCGGTGTCATGGTCCTGGAAGCAGCGGCGGAGGTGTCGGCGGCCGATCTCTTCTTCGCGCCGACCGATTTTACTCTGGGACGGGGGGAAGAGGTCACAACAGCAGGAAGGACCTCGGGGATATCGGGGTGTTGAAACCCTGTAATTTCAGAATCACCCCATTGAAGATCTGGAGAGATGGCTAAAGTGATCATACCTCGGCGTAAAGGACGATCGGTGTCGAGAACACCGACGTTGAGAGTTTTGCAGCCGACGATCGGTGGAGACCAGTCATAAGTGAATCTGGGAGTTTCGGACTTGCGGTCTTCGTCCAGAGCTTTTCCAAGTTTGTGATGGATGATCATAGAGATGAATCGGGGGTAGGCAACGTGGCACTTCTTTGGATGGGTGATCACTTCCACCAATTCGGTGAAGAAGTACTGGGTGAAATCAACTCGGCGTTGAAAGATTAGGGCATGGGCAAGTTTGGTGATGTATGAAGGGGATTGATCATGGCCGCTCGTCTTTCGGGAGAGGCAGTGGATCACATGGGCAAAGAAGAAGTTCCATACACCACCCATGTGACTCCGAAGAAGAGTTCCAGGACCTTTGGAGCTTTTGGAGTTGTTATCGACCACGTAACCTATTGCACTAAGGACATCTTCGAGAACGGTATCTGAATGCCATTCGTTATAGGAATCAAAAGCATCGATTTTAAGGGCAGTGCGAACGTCATCGACCCCAAAAGTGAGGTCGTGATCACCCTCGTCTTCAGAAAGGATGGATGCATGGATCGCATCATTGGAGGTGTCATACACACAGGTAAGCCAGAATTTCCCAATGAGCATTTTGCTCATTTTGGGATTACAGGTGAAGGCATGAAGAAGGGGAGAGCGAGTGAAGAACTTGATTACGTGATTGAATTCAGGATGGGAGGGGTCGGGTTCAAATCTAGCATTGTGATTGCATGGGTTGAACTTGAGATCAGCAAAACACATAGGGGGGATGTTCTTTGAGGACGCCATTGATGATCGAGAGAGAGCTCGAAGAAGAGGATTAGGTTGCAGGTTATAGAGAGAGAACGGAGAAGAAGATGAAGGAATCATAAAGGAAAAATGAAAGTGAAGGGTCGAGTATATATAGGGTTTTCGAAAAAATGGGGGGAACAGTTTAAATAAAATAAAATAAGGTAAAGTAAAATAAAATGCAATAAAATAGAAAGGGCAATCATGACCACTTTGGGAATCGTGGTCAGGAATCCGTTTCACGAAACGGGGAGGTGAAAGGATCTGACAGGCTAGGGTTATGGGGGTGACGTGTGGATAGGATTGAAATTCGGTGGACATCGGTGAGGAATATGAAGAGATTATCGGTGGACATCGGTGGTGAAAGGTATGCCGAGATGGAATCGGTGAGGATTTGCTCACCGAAGAGATCCACCGAGGCGTTGAGACACCGAAGAGGGCAGATATGCGCACCGAGGCGATCCACCGAGAGATGGATCACCGAAAAGCTCACTTAGGATATTCATGCCGAAAGAGGATCTTGTTGCCACCGAGAATTATCAGACCGATTTTTTTTTGAACCTATTCTAAATACAACATGCCAAGTTCACCGATGAGAAAGGTGAATCTGGCCTCATCCAGAGGTTTAGTAAACAAATCTGCAAGCTGAAGATCAGTTGGAATAAAATGCAGCTCAATGTCACCTTTGGAGATATGGTCCCTGATGAAATGATATCGGATATCGATGTGTTTGGACCTCGAGTGAAGAACAGGATTGTTTGCAATTGCAATTGCACTTGAATTATCACATAGGATGGGTATCTTGGAGTAGAACTGATTGTAGTCTCTCAACTGGTTTTTCATCCATAGAATCTGTGCGCAGCAACTTCCAGCAGCAACATATTCAGCCTCGGCAGTGGATGTTGAGACTGAATTTTGCTTTTTGCTGGACTAGCTCACCAATTTCCCACCAAGAAGTTGACAACTGCCTGTTGTGCTTTTTCTATCAATTTTAGAACCTGCAAAGTCAGAATCTGAATACCCCATGAGTTCAAAACCTGAGTCTTTGGGATACCAAAGACCCAGATGCATGGTACCCTTTAGATACCTGAAAATCCATTTCACAGCATCCAAATGAGATTTCTTTGGATTTGCTTGATAACGGGCCCAAAGACAAGTAGCACACATGATATCTGGTCTGCTAGCAGTTAAATAAAGCAAAGAACCAATCATGCCCCTATAATGGGTAACATCCACATATTCACCATTTAAATCGGCATCAAGTTTCAAAGGTGGTGCCATGGGAGTTTTCATGGGGGAGGAGTTTTCAAAGCCAAATTTCTTCAGAAGGTCTTTAATGTACTTGCTTTGGTTTATGAAAATTCCTTCTGAAATCTGTTTCACTTGAAGACCTAAGAAAACTGTTAGCTCCCCCATCATGCTCATCTCATATTCACTTTTCATGAGAGAGGCAAAGTCATCACATAGAGACTCATCGGTGGCACCGAAAATAATGTCGTCCATATAGATTTGAACAAGAATGAGATTACCTGAAGTTTGCTTGTGGAAGAGAGTGTTATCAATTGTACCTCTAGTATAGCCATGCTTGAGTAGAAAGATGGCAAGAGTGTCATACCAGGTTCGAGGAGTCTGCTTGAGCCCATACAGAGCTTTGTCAAGTCGGTACACATAGTCTGGATGTGTGGAATCTTCAAAGCCTGGAGGTTGCTTCACATAGACTTCCTCAGCTAGTTCTCCATTCAGAAAAGCACTTTTCACATCCATTTGAAATACCCTGAAGTTCTTGTGAGCAGCATGAGCAAGAAAGATCCTGATAGCTTCAAGTCTGGCAACTGGAGCAAATGTTTCATCATAGTCAATACCCTCTTCCTGTCGGTAGCCTTGAGCTACGAGTCTGGCTTTGTTTCTGATGACAGTACCATCTTCATCCATTTTGTTTCTGAAGACCCATTTTGTGCCGATGATTGTTTTCCTTGAAGGTCTAGGCACAAGTCTCCAGACTTTGTTTCTTTGAAATTGGGAGAGTTCTTCTTGCATGGCCGAAACCCAACATGGGTCACTTAGGGCTTCTTCAATCTTTTTAGGTTCAACAAGAGATAGGAAATTCACATAGAGACAGATGTTACTGGTGCCTCTCCTTGTTTGAACACCAGATTGCTGATCACCGATAATTTGATCAATGGGATGATCTTTGGTCCATTTAAGAGCAGGGGGCATCGGTGGAGGAATAATTGAAGTGGAAGGAAAGTTTGAGGCTGGAGTGTTGGCAGGATGTGATGAAGGTGGGTCGGCAGAGGGATTATCGGCAGGAAGAGATTCGGTGATGGGGTTAATTTTGGTGGATGATGGATAGGGTTCGGTGGAGGCAATTTCGGCAGAGGGGGTTTCAGGTGATAAGGATGATGACCCAACTTGATTGTTTGGAACAGAGGGAATATTTGGAATACAAGGTGGATCGGTGGAGGTTGAAATGGGAGATTCCCCAATGCATGATGATATCCATCTATGTAGTTCTTCATCATCATTTGTCATAGAAGATGATCTTGAATCATCACACTTTACATGGATAGATTCATCAATGCATTCTCTCCGAAGATTGTAAACTCGGTAGGCTTTGGAGGTCAAGGAATATCCCACAAAGATTCCTTCATCTGCCTTAGGATCAAATTTCCTAAGATTTTCCCTGTCATTTAGGATAAAACACACACAGCCAAAGACATGAAGGAAACCAATGTTTGGCTTTCTTCCATGATAGACTTCATATGGGGTTTTCTCATGTCTTTTTGTTATCACCGACCTGTTTTGAGTGAAACTGGCAGTGTTGACAGCTTCGGCCCAAAAATAGGTTGGCAGTTTTGCTTCACTCAGCATAGACCTTGCTGCTTCACATAGAGTTCTGTTTCTTCTTTCCACAACACCATTTTGTTGTGGAGTTCTGACAGCAGAGAAGTTTTGAGAGATTCCTTTCTCATTGAAGAAGTCTTCTAAACCACTGTTTCTGAATTCAGTGCCATTGTCACTTCTTACTGATCTGACAAGCTGACCATTCAGAATTTCATTTTTTTTTACAAAGTTGATGATTTCTTCAGTTGCATCACTTTTGTACCTGAGAAAAGACACCCAAGTATATCTAGAGAATTCATCAACAATAACAAGAATGTAGCTTCTTCCTCCTAGACTGGGAGTGCTGACTGGTCCACATAGATCCATATGCAGCATCTGAAGTGGAAGATTGATGGAAGAGCATTGCTTGGTTTTGAAAGAAGATTTGGTGAGCTTCCCCTTTTCACATGCATCACACAGCTTTTCTTTGACAAAGTTCAACTTAGGCATGCCAGCCACCAGCTCTTTGTTTGATATTTTATGAAGGGTTTTGAAGTTAAGATGAGACAAACGTTTATGCCACAGCTAGTTTCTTTTAACTGTATCGTCAGACACAAAGCAGACATTTGAAGAGTTGTTTTGACTCATATCAATGATATACACATTATCTAACCTTCTTCCAGAGAGAACAACCTTCATATTCTTGTCAACAACAGTACAGATACGCAGTTCAAAGATAACTTTGTATCCAAGATCACACAGTTGGCTAATACTTAGGAGATTATGCATGAGACCTTCAACAAATGCCACTCTATTGAAGGTAAGGGTTCCATTTGTGAGAGTTCCATACCCTTTAGTGTGACCTCTGGAGTTGTCCCCAAAGGTTACAGAATGACCCTTTTCTGACACATAGTTTACAAGAAGATGTTTGTTTCCAGTCATGTGACGTGAGCACCCACTATCTAAATACCAAACTTGTTGGTGCTCAAAAACCTGCAGACAACATCAAGTCAGTTCTTAGGTACCCATTTGGTAATGGGTCCTTTTGGGTTAGAAATGTGAGAGACCTTGGGTTTAGATCTGTCAATTCTTTCCTTTGGACAGTCCTTAGCAAGATGAAAGGTGTCACCACAATTATAACATTTTCGGTAGATGAAAGTTCTTTTGGGTTTTTTGTTCCTTTCCTTTTCCCTTTCCAATTATATCAATCTTAATCTTTGGACCGAAAATGGGATTGCGAGGACCTCTAAAAAGTTCGGTTCTTGAGGTTGAAGCATGGTCAGGGGTCTTTCTTGAGAAAACTTTGGTCTTTCCCTTTTGGACAGAGTCGGTGATGGATTTTTCGGTGGTGTGTTTTTCTTTGAACACTTTTGATTTTGAAAGATTTGAAGAGTTGTTATCAATGGTTAAATCTTTGAACACATCATGAATGGGTTTAACAGCATCCTTCAATTCTTGCACTTTATGGGTTTGATCTGATGAAGATTCTTTGGCTTTTATAAACATTCCATATTTTAAGGCTTCACTAAGATCAACAGAATTTAAAGAAATGGAATCACAAGAGTTTGACTCAGAGTCATCATCCCATGTATCGGTGATGGGAACAAGTGCATGTGAATATTTTTCAAGCATGGATTTTTCATATCCTAACCCAAACTTGTTATCACCACCGATTTGATCTTGAAAGATTTGTTCAAGATTCCTTGAAGAGTTTGTCCATTTTCTGACAACTTTCTGTTCTTTCTTTAACTTTTTGAACAGTTTATTTTTCTCCTTTTCAATTACATGATTTATGACTTTTAGATTTTCAAGCTCAGCTTTGATTTCCTCAAACTTTTCAAGTTTAGACATGCAAGATTCAAGTTGAGATGTGAGAATTTTAACTTGAGCAGATTTTCTTTTCTTGCTATCTTTGACAGTGTAAAAGTCTTGAGTTAAAGATTCATAAGCATTTATCTTTTCAATATCAGTCATGTCATTAAAGGGATGTACCTGAGAGTATGATGATGAGCATTCAGTTGAAACTAATGCCATTGGAGACTTGGCCTTTTCTTCTTCCACCTCTTCTGATATGGTCATAAAGCACATATTTGGAGAATCACTGTCAGAGGTTTCTTCTTCTTCCCAATCATGAGCCTCTGCCATCAATCCTTTTTCTTTTCTTTGAGATCCTTCATTTCTTTCTTTTTCCTTCTTGTACTTAGCTTTGTACTTTTCAGCACGTTCCTGATGTGAGAGTGAGGAGGATTGAGAATCTTTCTTGAAATAGGATTTGAAGGATTTATCTTTGGATTTCTCAAATTTGGAAGGATATTTGTCAGAGGACGTAGAATTGACTTTTGACACACGCTTGCTTCTGCACTCAGATGCAAAGTGTCCTTTCTTACCACAGTTGAAACATTCTTCATTTGTCTTGTCAGAAGAAGACATTTTTGTAAAGGATGGTTTTCTGAAACTTCTGGGTTTGTTGAAATTTCGAGATTTATTTTTAAAACCAGCCATCATAGCCATTTCATCAGACATTCGGTCTACCAAAATTTCATCATCGGCATCACTCAGATATGCCTCCGTTTGGTGAGAAGGGTTGTTCTGATTTTCGGTGTCAGAGTCTGATGAGGGATATGTGATACAAGGAACATTTTGACTTTTCTTGGAACTTTCACAGATAAGAGCTATTGAAGAGCTTTTTATCTCTTTGAAGATGGTTTTCCTATGAATCTTGGTTTGTTCAAAGTTGAACAGAGTTCCATACAAAACAGTTAAAGGCATGTATTCCAAATCCTTGGTAGTTTTAATGCAAGTGCAAATGTTTTCCCAAAAGTCAGGAAGACAATCCATAAACTTGCATAGAACTTCCTCATTATCATAAACTCTACCTAGTAACTTTAAATCATTTAAAAGAGAGTTGAATCGGTTATAAAAACTTGGAAGAGATTCTCCCTTTTCATAGGCAAAGAGCTCATATTTTCGAATGAGGCCAATCTTTTTGCTTTTCTTCACTTCCTCTGTACCCTCATAAAGTACACACAATGTAGTCCACATCTCTTTAGCAGTACCGAAATTAACAAGAGAGTGATAGACTTCATCAGGAAGTGAGAGAGCAATGATTGCTCTAAGCCGAGAATCCAGAGACACCAATCGTTTTTCCTCATCAGTATATTCCTTTGGGTTTTTGAGAATGTAACGACCAGTAGTCTTTGCTTTCTCTATGTCGGAAGGTTCAGAATCATCAGAGTCACTTGACTTATCAATTGGTTCCTTACCAGGCCTCTGCTTTTCATAGCGAGCACAAACTCTCTGGATGATAGGTCCCTCCTTGAGAATGGTTGGATATCTAGTATCCACTCCTTCCATGAATAGCATCATACGGCTTTTCCATAGAGAAAAGTTGTTAGGATTAAACTTGGGAGGTTTTGAAATGGAACCATTTTCAGCAAAATTGTTTTGACCAGTGTTTTCAACAGTTGGGGATGAAGATGAGGCAGCCATTGCGGATCAAGTTTATGAATTAAACTTTCCGCTCTGATACCACTTGTTGGTCCCAAAATGGCTCAACAAGTATTGTAGAAGGGGGGGTTGAATACAATACTCAGATTTTTCACAAGTTTTAATTCAATATATTGAAAATCTTTCAATAAGAATTACACATAGAAAACAAAAGATTGTTGCGGAAAAGAACATTTAAACTATTCTAACAATCTAACACAAAGTAAACTGAAAAACACTTAGAACAAATTGGACACTTAGACACAAGATGCAATTTCAGTAAGGAAGGAGCTTGCACTTAGTTATCTTCAGAAGCCGTGGTTTGCATGGAGAGTCTTCACCTCTATTTATAGTCCATGCATCATTTAATGCTTGGGACACTTGTCACTCTTCCATTCATTGTAGAGGTTGACTTCTGAAAAGCTGATATCTCCTTTTTAACTTATCCAAGGAACCAGGAGGACAGTCGTACCAGAAAAAGACCTTATCTGAGAATAGATAAAATGACAAAATGCCACTTTTATCTGACAATAGGATATTGTCTCATAATAAATGATCTTCTCTTTTGTCTTTAGAGAATAAGGCTACCGACCTCCTGTATTGGAAACTGCACCAATTCGAAATCTCACTTCTTTAGAAAAGAGAGAGTTTCACCGAAGTGTATAATATTTCGGTGCAGTCTTCTTGAACTCCCAGCGATTTCTGAACACATATCGGTGGAAGTCTTCTTGAACTCCCATCGATTTCTGAACACATATCGGTGGAAGTCTTCTTGAGCTTCTCACCGAATTTCTTCAATTCGGTGATGCGTGTCCACCGATAGCACAAGCATATCGGTGGTGATGTAACTTGTAGAAAGTTGCTGCCGATTTTATCACTTCCGCAATGAGATAGTCTTCGCACTTGGTTTCGGTTGATCTTCGACTTCACCGAACAATTGATATAAGAGTACAAGTTACACAAAAGGATCCAAAAATATTCTAAGTATCTAAGTGGGTTTAATTGAGTCAACTTCAAATTTGTGATGACCCAACAACCATAAAAGCCTCAAATACTTGATGGACCAACAAAACCTCAATATGCGACAAAGGAGGTGGCTTGACGTGGTCAAAGATTATAATTGTGAGATACTTTACCACCCGGGTAAAGTGAATGTTGTTGCAGACGCACTTAGTCGACATCCGATTGGTGAGCCACTTCGGGGTTTGTGTCAGCGGTTGACAGTGGTTGCACCTCTCCTTGAGTTAATAGGTAAAGCTCAAGAAGTGGCGATTTTGGACGAGAATGCCAAACGTGAGAGAGTTTCGGGTGAAATTCCAAATTTTGCCCGTGACAGTTGAGGTCTATTGACACGGTATGGTCGAGTTTGGGTTCCCTTCACTGGTGGGAACAGGCAGATTTTGATGGACGAGGCGCATAAGTCCAAGTTTTCTATACATCCTGGAGCTACGAAGATGTACCGCGACCTGCGGGAGGATTATTGGTGGCCCGGCATGAAGCGGGATGTCGCCAAGTGTGTAGAGGAGTGCTTGACTTGTCGGAATGTCAAGGTTGAGCACCAACGGCCGCATGGGAAGTTGCAGCCTTTAAAGATTCCGGTATGGAAATGGGAGGAGATCACGATGGATCTCATTACGAAACTCCCAAGGACTCCACGTGGGAACGATGCTATTTGGGTGATCGTCGATCGTCTGACCAAGAGTGCTCACTTTTTGGCCATTAGGGAGAGCTCCTCGGCGGAGAAGCTCGCGGAGATTTTTGTGCGAGAGATTGTAGCCAGGCACGGGGTGCCAGTTGCGATTGTCTCTGACAGGGACACCCGTTTTACCTCCCGGTTTTGGGGGGAGTTTCAGGAGGAGATGGGTACGCGGTTACATTTTAGCACGGCTTTTCATCCACAGACCGACGGGCAGAGTGAGCGTACTATTCAGACTCTTGAGGATATGCTTCGGGCATGTGCTATCGATTTTGGAGGTAGTTGGGATCAGTACCTTCCTTTGGCGGAGTTTTCCTACAACAACAGCTTCCATTCCAGTATTGGCATGCCGCCGTACGAGCTGTTGTATGGTAGGAAGTGCAGGACGCCCATTTGTTGGGGCGAGGTTGGTCAGCGAGTATTGGGGAGTACTGATATTGTGCTGAAGACGACTGAGATGATACAGATGGTGCGGGACCGTTTGGTTACTGCACAGAGTCGGCAGAAGAGTTACGCCGACAAGAGACGACCAGACTTGGAGTTTCAGGTGGGGGATTATGTTTTGCTGAAGGTTTCGCCCTGGAAAGGGGTGATTCGGTTTCGTAAACGGGGAAAGTTGGGGCCCCGTTACATTGGACCTTACAAGGTCATTGCCCGAGTGGGAAATGTAGCTTACCGCTTAGAGCTACCGGACGAGCCGAGTTTGATCCACAACACATTCCACGTGTCATAGTTGCGGAAGTGTGTGGTGGATGAGTCTGCGGTGATTCCTCTCGAGGATATTCAGATCGACGAGCGGCTGAATTACGTAGAGAAGCCGATTGCCATTATTGACAGGAATATGAGGACCTCACATAACAAGGTAATTGGCTTGGTGAAGGTCCAGTGGCAGCACCGAAAGGGTTCCGAGTGGACTTGGGAACCCGAGGTTGAGATGCGGAAGAACTATCCGGAACTATTCGCGGACATAGGCTTTGAGGACGAAGCCTAATTCAAGCGGGGGAGAGTTGTAAAGCCCGTGTCCCGGTATGGATATTTTATTTTGTGTAATGTTTCTTTAAATAAATGTTTATTATCGGGATTGACGGGAATGACCAAAACGTTAAAATATGGTTAACTTTTCTCATTTTGCAATGTTTTGGAAAAACCAGGGACCAAGAGTGTACATGTGTATAAGTGCATGGGGATCGGCCTTAAGACCGACCCCCCCTCCCATTCTCGTTTTATTTTCGTCCCACGCAAGAGCAAACCACACGAAACCCTAATCGTCATCCTTCCCCTCCCTTCTTGCTGCCGCTGCTGTTCCACCCAAGACCACCGGTGCCGTCGCCGTGGTTCGCTGCCGGAGAGAGAGAGAGAGAGAGAGAGAGAGAGAGAAGGGACCGGCGATCGGGAGGAAGCCGGAACCTCATTGTGGTGCGGTGTCGTAGTCGTCGATAGGTAAAACTCTCCTTATTCTTGTTTTCTTTCTCTTTCGTCGTTGTTGTTTCACCACAAAACCGCCACCGGCGCCGCAACCTTGGCTGCCGCCGGCATGGCCGCCGTGCACCACCAGTTCGATGGTTGTGTTGGCGGGCTTGCGGCTGTATGGTGTACGCGTGGGTGTGTGTGGCCAAGATAAGTAGTCGGGATATCTCTTGGGTCTCGCCGGAGTTCCCCCTTCAAACCACCACCATCGCCGGTGGTGGCTGCCGCCGCAACGCCGCCGTCGACCACCACTGCCGGAGGTGGCAGTGGGTGGTACTTAATGAGTTCAGCCTTAACTACCTTAACCCTAACCTGAGTGCCTAAACTCTAACCCGAATCGCGTAAACCCTAATCAAAAGCTAATGTTATCATTTTATGTGAAGTTACCAAATCTGTCCCTGTTTTGTAAAATCCGTAGATTATAGTAGGAAGCTCGGATTGGGGTGAAACCAGTGCAAAAATCTCCCAAATTGTGTCTACTGAGTTTCTAGCTAGGGCCAAAATGGCATTTAGTACAGACTGGCCCGGAATTCCTGTTTCGGGTAGTTTGTCTTAGAAAATTCATATAAAATAGTAGGGACCTCGTATGAACGCGTGCGATATGTTCCTGGAAACCTAAGACATAGAACTTTCTAATTATGGAATTATATTTCTGGTTTGATGGGTTTAAGGGGGGCTAAATAGGTCACGAACAGACCTGCAGTTTTAGACCAAAAGCTGGAAAATGCACGTTTAGACTTGTAGTCGTAATTTCGAGTTAGGACTTCACTTTGACACTTGATAACACTTCTTTAGGTGGAAAGAAGTGAGTTGGAGTTGACGGGTCCTTGTCGCTGTTCGTGGATATCTGCTTTGCTTTTCGAGGTGAGTTCTCTCACTGCGTGGGATAGGGGTTATATGTGCATTGCGGTAGATTGTGGGTATTAGCTGAATTGTTGTGTGTAGTACTAGGCTGAATTAATGTCTAGTATAATACTTTGAGTGTTGTATGAAACTCGGGGAGACCGAGGACTCGGGGAGTCCAAGGAATACGTACACGGGTGTTGTATGAACTCGGGGAGACCGAGGAATACGTACACGGGTGTTGTATGAATTCGGGGAGACCGATGGATATATGCATGGGTGTCTTGCATGAGTTTGCTTGTTTTAGATATGTTCTTAAACTGGCATGTAATGTTTGTTATTGTCTATCTGCTGATAGGGGTGGTGTGTATATGATTGCTATTTTGCGTATGTGTTTGAATTCACTAAGCTTCGTGCTTATCCTTTTCCTATAAATTACTGTTTCAGGTACGGGTGGCAGTAAGGCGTGACGGTACACACTGGCGCGTTGAGAAGACCTTTGTCATTATTTATTTTGAGACACATGTCTAGAATTATTACGTTTTCCGCTGTTTTAATTATGATTGGTGGTTTAACTTAACGAGGTTTTTGATAAACGTTTAATTGGATTTAATTACTCATGGATTATTTTTAATAAAATGTTATTTTTAAAAGTTCAAATTTATTGTAATTTTTGGGACGTTACAGGATACGCAAAATTTATCAAACAAAATGCCGAATCCTAATCGCACTCTCAGGATTCTTTAGCAAAATGATTTAAAACTTCAAAATCTTTAAAGGACATACACAACACCTTATTATCACCTTTAATCGGACGAATCTCTTTCTTAAAGTTATTAAATCAAGGGTTAAACATCATTTTCCCGAATTAGGTCGATTAACATCAAGAGTTACAAAATCCCATCACACACTCTCAAGACCCAAGAATCATTAAGGAGAAGAGATAGAGGTTACCTTCTTGATGCTGAATTTTTCTTCCAAAACTTCTCTCCTTTTCAAAATAGGGAAGACGAATACTGGCTTCTTCCCTTCTCCCAAAATCGCACGCCGCCAAGAGTAATTTCCAAGAATAAGGTTTCTGCCAATCATTGTGGGTATTTATACCCTTTTTCCACTTGTTTCAAAACAGTCCCTGAAGTTCATTAACTTCACCTTTTCCATCGAAATTCTTATTCCTTTACTTTAAAACCTTGGTTATTACAAATAGGCTACATGCGCGTTAAATTAGAAGAGCACACACCAATTTTAAACGCGTTACACGTACACCTTTTCCGATGTACTTATATCCATCCCTGCACATAGGGACATGATTGATGTGGTCTATAAAAAACTACCGACTTAGAAATAAAAATAGTACTAATATAAAATAATTTTATTAATCCACATTATTTATTCCTATCTCGGTCAAATGACTCTCACAGTAATTATGTTGAATACCCGCCAGTACCTTTTTAATCGAGATACAAAATAAAGTATAAAATACAATTATTTTTTTGGTTAAATTTGTTACATCATCCGAAATATCATATGATTTATCTTTAAAACTCTAATCATCAATGGAATATAAAACCACTTTTCCAAAAATATGGCATGTCAAATGCGATTTAGATGACAATATATGAAAACCATAGATGAAAAATTAGCATTAATCTATAAGTAACTTATAATTCTAAGTTACAATTTATTTTAAGATGGGATGTTTTGAGTTTCACTTCATAAACAAACAATTTATAGAGAAAACTCAAATCAAAGAAAATTTTCAATGACACAAAATATTAGCATAATAAAAAGTAAAATTCCATTATAATTGATACACATGTGGTTTTCCTTATTCTTTTTCAACTACGGGGCAAATCACCATCCCTAGTGCTAATGGATTAGGTTGATCGGGTTGAAGACATTTGAACAAACCAACCAAATCACCATCCCTAGTGCTAATCAATCATTCAAAATCATCCAAAATGATAATTAACAAAGTTTAAAGATCATATGTTTCATCTTTAAATTATAATCATCACGTGAATGGAAGACCGGTTTTACAAAAACCATGGCGATTCAGATGACAAGATTGTTTTACAAATAAATGTGACATGTGACATGAGATCCAAGTGACACAATCGCTTTTGTTAAAAGTATAACGTGCCAAATATGAACCAAATGGCAAGAGTGGTTTTGCAAATAAACGAGACATATGCCATATAGGAAACAAATGATGAAATTGATACGAAATGAAATGTTTGTAAGTTTAAATCCGACGAACAATCTCTTTAACAAGCTAATGACTTAAGAATCGATGAAAATAATGACCATGCCAATCAGATGATATTTATAACAAATCCAAATAGATTGAGCGAAAATGATGACAAGATTACTCATAACCTCAAATCAACTTAAAACTATAAATGAAATGTTATTACTAATCCACGACTTTTAATTCTAAGTTGCAATGATTTAAAGACGAGATGTTAAGAGATTCACTTTCATGATTGATATAGGGGCATGATTGATATGGTCTAAAAAAACTATCGACTTAAAATAAAATTAGTAATGCTGATATAATATAATTTTACTGATCCAGATTATATATTATTATATTACATAGAAGTTTTTTAACCTATAATTTAAAACATCATTAGCAAAATATTATAATTAGAATCCCAAATAAAATATAATCCACCTTAGAAGAGTGCACATTAATTATAAACATGTACACCTTATCTGTCGTACTTAAATCCGTCTATGCATATAGGGGCATGATTGATATGGTCTAAACAAAACTACCGACTTAAAATAAAATTAGTAATGCTGATATAAAATAATTTTACTGATCCAGATTATATATTATTATATTACATAGAAGTTTTTTTAACCATAATCTTTTGGATACCTATAATTTAAAACATCATTAGCAAAATATTATAATTAGAATCCCAAATAAAATATAATCCACTAGAAGAAGATGGTTATGGATGAGTTAAAATTAAGAGAAGTGAGACATGGAGTTGTCAAGGTGTGTTGTGATGGTTGGTGACTATGCAACTAACCTTTCATCATAATTTAAAATTCCCCCCTTTATCCCTTCAATCACTTTACACTTTCAACTCCATCTTCAACTTTAATTCAAGAAAACCAAAAGAAAACTGTATAAACCCTTGAATATTACATCAATACAGACTGTTTCGATTCAAATTAATCAAAGCAAAGAGGGATTCAACTTCACTACATCAGGGGAAAATTTTATCCCTTGATGAAAACAATGCACAAAAAAGATGTTGTTGACATAGTGTGTGTTCTTGGTGTTTGTGTGTGTATGGCTACTTATCATGTTGTCAATGAAGAATTAATGGAATCTGTACACTCTTGAATAAAGGTTTTTTTAACTTGAGAGCAAACCAAGTAGTGTTGTTGATTCATGGTTAGTGCTATGACTGCTATCTGCCCAATACCATGGCTTGTATCCACTGGTATTATTATTGTTCATCATCGTCATCTCTTCTTCCATATCAGGAACTGGAAGCATGTTGAGATCAAGAAAGCCGCGAATCGGTTCATCCACTTTTTCAATCAGATTCATGTTGGTTTGTTGATTCAATTTAGCTTCTGCAACAATGTGTGATCTTTTGTGACCTCCCAAAGCTTGCCCAGATGAGAAGATCTTGAAACAAATTGGGCATTCATGTGATCCCAACACCACTGTTTTCTTCAAAGAACCAACACCAAGATTAAAACTTTTTGTTGTTTGATGGTTATCAAATGGTTTTGCACCAAACCCATTGATCATATGTTGATGATTGAACAAGGGTTCGGTTTTCGGATCTTGATTTCCCTTTAACTTCTTGTGACTTGCTTTATGCCCACCAAGTGCTTGATAAGAATGAAAGCTTTTGTTACAAGTAACACACTCGAACTTTCTCTTGTTTGAATCCTGATCGGTATTCCCTAAACCTAACTCGCTTTCGTCGTTGAATTCATGATTCTGGATCATAATTTTCTCCAATCCCACTCCAAGATAATCAACACCAACTTGAGTTTCTTCTACTTTCTTGATCTTGGAACCATTTCCAATTGGCTTTTTTCCCTCAACTTTAGTCAACCTCACAAAAGCAGAGGAATTACAGTAATCAGATGACTCAATTTCATTACCCCATTTCCCATCATCTTTAGAAAGCATCATCAAACACATAGCGATCTCGGATTCTTGATCTTGCTCTATCTCGGACACCACACTTGTTGAAGCATGATTACTACTAATCATCATTTGATTATTGTTGTTATTATTATTAGCATTCATGGAGATTGAAGATGAAGCTGTTGTGATGGTGGTTGTAGTGGTAACAGTAGCAGTTATATACCTCTTGATTTTTGTGTTTCTTGATTGCGATTTCTTGATTCGCCCCTTCTTCGCACCTGAATTCTCATTATCCGATTGGCTAGTCCAAGAATCTTGATTCAAATTGTGGTTGTTTGAGACTTTTTCAGAGTGACATTTCATGTGTCCAAACAAAGCTTTCCAAGATTGAAAACCTTTGCCACATTCTTTACAGAGCTTATCAAGAACCACCAAAGAACTGCTGTTGTTTTCCACTTCACTTGAATCTTTGACTTTTGGAGTCCTTTTTGGATCTTTCCTCAGCTCATAACTAGAATCGTTTGAATTAGAGTTCTTCATCGATTTTCCACCATTGATGACACATGAGAGCTTCTTCATCTGCTTCTGATGATGATGATCGGTGGAATTGATCACGTGAGACCTCATGTGACCTCCCAAGGATCTACCAGATGGGAAGCTCTTGTCGCACAACTTACAGAAATGTTTCATCGATTCTTGTTCAGTTTCTTGGATCAAACTCGACATTTTTGGTCAAATATGTACCAAAATTCAAGTCAAACAAAATGCAAGAACAGGGGATGATCAAGAAACAGAGAATTCAAGATCAAAACTGAGAATTGAGAAACACCCAGATCAAGAAACCGAATTGAAAGCTCAAAACTTTGGTGGGTTTTCAGTTTTCCTCAAGATTGAAGTGAAAAACGAAGAACCCATCTCAGATTTCATTCAAGAACAAGATCAAGATCGAGATCAAGATAGTAGTAGTTGCTTTGGTTAGTTGAGACTTGAAGTAAGAAAAAGATTGATGATGGGAGAAGAACAAGCAAAGAAAAGCTACTCTCTCTCTCTCTTTCTAAACTTTTGAGTGATTCTCTCTCAAGAAATATATACAGAGAGAGAGAGAGAAAGAGACAGAGTGTATGTGTTGGAGGTGAAGATGGAGAAACCCATGCATGGAAGCAAGGATAAAAGGAGATGGCAGCACGTGTACTCAACTGAGTATCCTACGCCAGTACAAATCCAACGGCTGAGATTGCTCCACGCCTTGATCATCCCTATAACATCCTCCAACTGCCCTTAACTATTCTTTACTTTGTCTTGCTGCCAACCCTACCTAAGTCAAGAAACCTTCCACTCTTTGGCCGTTATTCTTTTCTACTTTTCCAAACCTCAATTTTCTAAATCCACACTAATGTACACACGCCACTTCACAACTTACCATCATTCTTTTCAATACAACATCACTTAATAATTAAAACCCGCGTTTAAAGATATTAAAGTTTATCAACCATGTAACTAAATTTTGTTGGAATAATTAAAATGGTGGGTCCCAAACACACATCAAGTTTGCCGTCAATGTGATCGTCTTATCCGGCCAATACAGGCATGACAAGTGGCACCTATTTCAGAAGTAAATGTATTTATTAGGGTGGCACAAACAAGGGGCAGTTCTGTCATTTCACATGAGGAAACGGACCCACAGAAACCTAGAAGGAGTTTGTAAAGTAAAGAATCCACGAGCCTGAAGAGAAAAGGCTTTAGGTGCCGTGCCAAGCCAAGCCAAGCCAAGCTATCATGCTTTCTAGGAGTTGAAGTATAAGCCAATCACAAAATTCAAAAAATAAAATAGTCATAAATAAATGAAAAATAAACATCATTCATCATAACCAATAGAGTACCCTTAAACTTGAAGCTATCATGTTTATGAACTTTTGGAAACTAAAATCATACCATTTTTTTAAAGGGTATCCTAGGCTTTACCTAGACTAATCCCTGACACCGATAGACTGCTAAGCATGCAGTCCTGAGATAATTCTTCAGTGGCCACAAGTTGCCAACGTCTGAATTCGAACCCGGGGTAGATGGGTTTCTGAGTCACATCCTCCAAGGTCTTAACCAGTACGCCACAAGCCTTGTGGTAAATCATACTAATTATCATGTAGGAGTATCTTCAACAAAAGATTTAGAAATGCAACAGCTTCTTCAAAATAAAGAAAGTAGAAGAGTAGTGATAAAAATCTCCAAATTTGAAGAACTCTCCGAAAATAATTACTTACAATTTTTTTATTCTTCCTACCAGTGGTAATCCTTGGAGTTAAATATTTAAGAGAGAGATAATATTTTATTAATTGTATTGAATAATAAATAACATTGTAAGCCCTAACATGTAGAAGTTGTTGGAGATGAACTAAATTATTCTTGGAGATTTTGACTTTTAATTCTCCATTTTAGAGAATATGTTGGAGATGCTTTAAGCATTCATCTTTAGATTGTTGTTAATTGAGAAAATAAACAAAACTAGTTGTGCATCAACAATGTTGTCAATATCGGTTTGGATGATATCTATCGTAAGTGACGGTTGTTCAAAGGAAGTCGATGTCAATTTAGACGGAACAGTAACAAAAGGATAAAAATAATAGATGGCTTATCTAATTCATTCTAGAAGTAACATATACTTGACATTTTTTCATATTATCGTTTTAACATAGTGTGTGAACTCAATGTTGTAACATCGACTCATCAAGTGAGTCGCGCTTGATATAACTTTTGTCTTAAAATAAAAAAATGTAATTTAATGTATAACATATTTCAAATAATAGTCATAAAATAAAAATGCGTTTAAAAGACATGTGTTTTCATTAAATCGTCATCTTTGGTAAAAATGAAATGCAAACTTAGCTGTCAGTAAACATAACTAAAATCAGAGGGCCTTTGGCCTAACGGTATGTGAGTCTCTTTCCTCCTAGAAAGTCAGGGGTTCAAACCTCACAAAAAATAAGGATGGTGTATGAGTTTATTTATTGCATTTGCCGTATATAAATATTATATACTTTTAAAAAAAAATCATAAACTAAAATTATAAAGTTCATTCACAAGAAATAATTAAATAAAAAATAATACAAGTAAAAAGTAAAGGCACTACACTACTTATAAAATATACTTTATTTATAAATATTTAAATCACCTACAAGCTGTCCACATATTTGGCTGCATAATTCAATTCCATATCTATATTGATGACGTGGCAGCCGGCCGGCAAAACCCCACAGCCGGCTTCCCTCGTTGCTCCGACCGGTACCCTGGTGTCTTATTAGATAAAATTCTTTTCCAACTTTTGTGCACCATTCTTGACTCTTGAGCCGGCATTTATTTTATTTATAAAAAAAAACTATTTATTCTTGTAAAGTGTGATATCTAATTTATATATGTAGGAGAAAGAATGAGGATCTTGCATTTTAAGATAATCATGAAAACTCATCTATACCATTAATCATTAAAATCAATGGCTATTAATTAATAATGAGAGTTTTGCAATTTAATATAAATAATAAAAGGTCCTAACAATCTACACACAACCAAATCACAGAACATTCACTTGAAATCATTGTGATGAAATACCATCTTCTTCTACATCGAAAACCTTAAGGTAGCGTTTGGTACGCAGACTGGATGAGACGGGACAAGATAGAACTGGACGGGACTGGAGAAGATAATTTTAATCTAGGTTACGTTGGAAAAAAAATGGGTATTTTAGTAATCTTATATTTTAGTCCCATGTTGTTCCACCTATTTTGGTGGAACAAAAAATCTTAAGTTTTGTCCCATGAAAACTTGTTTTTGTCCCATGTTGTCTCATCTGATTTTTGTCCCATGGCATACCAAACATGGGACTATTTTTTTTGTCCCGTCCCGTCCCATCCAGTCTGCGTACCAAACGCACCCTAAGCGCCGGTATCATTTGGGTTGAGCCGGTAACTCAAGTTGTTGTAAAGTTGACAATTTCATTATGAACACACACCCATTTCATATTTATGTAAATGAGTCTGGATTTGATAAATGTAAAACCTAGATATGTGAACACTGAACACCCTAGTCTCTATCTACCTCATGTATACATGGTTTTTGATGTTTTTTTTGGATTTAATAGTTTATTATTAATGTTGTGAACAAACTGGTTAAACCTTGTTCATGGTGCTTCACTGTGTTTGAACTGTTAGCATAGTGGAACAACTGGCTCAGAATAAACAACTTGGTTGAACCCTATTCATGTTGGTGCATGCTTTCTGATTTTTGGGCATTATGTGAACAGCATGATGCGTGAAACAACCCATAAATCATAATCTTAACTTTAATTAAAGTTATGATGGTGTTAAAAAAACAATTATATATATATATATATATATATAGGCCAGCCACATGATGCATGGTTGTAATAAAAGCTTTAAATGTGGTTTTACAGAAGGTGCGATAGCTGTTCCAACTTGTTTGGTGGATCGCTATGTACCACCACACTCCCACTTTTCTCCATCATCCAACCACCACCACCAATTCTATCAACACTACTAACATGGACCTTTGACCGAAATATCAACCCTTCATTTCATTCTTCGCCACCCATAAACAATGACCGGAAATCTTACCCAATAAATGAAGATGATGACTCTTATCCAGTATAACTTTTACACGTATTTAATAGTGGTAATTTCGACCCATTTATCAGTCTTCATTGTACCAAAAACGATCAAATCCATCCACAAATAATCGTTTCAGAATACTTGTAAAGCATGCAGTAAAGGTTGTACATGTCCATTTCAAAGCAAGAAAGGGAATCCAGTTCTAAAAGAAAACAACGATAGAAAGCAAAAGGCACACATGAGTCAAACAACATACTCATATTATGTATTTTGCCTGCTTACACCAATTCTTTGAATAAAAAATTCAGACCTTACTTTTTCTTTTCTCCTATTTTCATTTTTTTACTAGCTTTCTCAGGTCATGGTTGCTGCTAATTTACAACAGATGCATCCCAGGTATTTGTACCATTAGAATAAATAGTTTCCAATGGTGATGGGGTAAATGTACAATGAAAAATTGGACATGCTTACCCCGTAACTAAAGAACTAAAGCTGACTAACCAGCGGCAATGGGATGAATTTGGTTTTACTACTAGTTCGAGCTTTTGTCACTATCTGTCACTTCGAAATTCCAAGATCCAACTCCAAATACCTCTTCAATCATACTGCCTGTGGGCAGGAAATCAGTTTTAGTTCTTGAACATGAGAAATAACCGACATCCCAGACTTTAGAATCTGACTGTTCAAACATAAATTCATGATTGCCCCATGATTTGCTACCACCAGCTGTATCCGAGGACGTGCACGAGTCATATTGGAGATCACGGTCTCCTTCTCCACAAGGTTGAGACGTTGAGTCAAAACTACAACTATTATGCAACTTTCCGGACTGTAATTCAGAAAACTTTCTACTTTCTATCTGGTTATGAGGAATGACCACATCTTTATCAATACCATTCCCATGTTCATAGGAATCATGTATATGAGTCTCATCCTGACAAGAATAGTCCTCCTCTGATCTATCACTCCCATGCCACTCATCGTCATCACTGTCAATATTCATTGGATCACATCTATTCTGCTCTGCCCTTCTGCGCAGCATAAAAACATTAAAGTAGTAGCTAACTATCTCTTGATTGGTGCGTGTGGGGAATGCTTCTGCAAGATGGTCCCAGAAGTTTTTACCAAGTGACACTGGGTTTAAATATACAACCTCATGGAATAACTGTTCATCCTCTTCTGTCCAATTCTTAGCAACCAACTCCCCCGTATTACCAAACCCAAGCTCCGCAAGCTTTTCATGTCCAATGTTTCCCTTTAGGATCTCCCTTTTTTCTTTTATGTGTTGTTGGACACATCCGGGAGACCCAGGACTTCTACAGTAACAATCGCTTCTTCCTCTTCCAACAGCGTCATCGTCATGTATGGCTGGATCTTCATGCATTGGGATGACACAAGACCCCATGAACTTTATCTCATCCGTGTCATAGCTGATGGAGTTTGTTTGTGAAGTTTGGGGACCAGTTGAACTGCTGGAGGAACCACGCCATTCAGGAATATCAGCTTGATAATTGGGTCCAATTGGAATTTGTTTTAGAGGACCTCCTAAAAGGGAAGGATGGGCATCCTCACGCTGAGTTAACGTTCTTGGTCTAAGAGGATTGTCATCAGGAGTCTGAAGTGGATACTCTAACCTCACATCTTCTTCACTGGTCATGCTGCTGGTCAATGATGAGGTGGAAAGGCTGCCAGTAAGAGTATTATTATCAACATCCTTCGTCGTGCACACAGGAAGATTGGCAAACTTGCCACTTACAAATCCATAGTCAACTCCAATAATTGGTTTAAAGAAGCAGCCCTCATCTTTATCTATCATAGGATAGCACTAGTCAAAAACAAAGAAAGATAAACCAATCCGGAAACCCCAACCTTTGCAATAAACCATTTCAAAATCATGTAACAGAGATATTATCAAAGTGGGGCTGTAACAATCAGCCATTTTCAAATTGCAAATATGGTTGAACATTGAAGATGGTCATCAAGAAATCTTCATAAAGGCAAAGGGAAACAAATTCTAGTACAAGAACCAATTGCTTTATAAATTCCCTGAAAAAGTTCTCCTTAAAAGATGCTTGTTTTTTGCAATCGGGTCACAAAATTCTGAAGACATAGTGAATGATAGTGCCTATAGCATAACATAAAAGAACTGCTAGACCTATTTCATCATATACCGAAAGATTGAGAAATCAGAAATGCCTACAAACAAACTCAAGCATTTAAAAAACACAGGTTTTCCTCCACCCACCTGACTGACGATGCACTTCTTCTTCAGTAAATTGTAAAGACGGAACTAACTGACAACTATGTTCCAACTTAAAGTGCTTGGCTGAAACACCATACTCCTCTTCAGCTAGTTGTCGTTTCTGCACCATGTTAACTGCAATATGATATTCAAACATATCAATCAAGAAACATATGGAACCAAAAACCGCAAACATACACGACACAGAGTAAACAAGCTTCTCCAGCTAGCATATAGAAGCAATTATATCTCAAAACGTATAAACCAATCATTATTAGTTGGAAAAAGAAGAGTCCAATTGGGATCCAGATGGTCAAACATAGTTAGCTCATGTCCAAGAATTCTTGTTATACAACATCTGTTGCAACTTCTAACCCTTCTTCAAACTTCAAAACTAATATAAATTAAATGAAACCAAGTAGCACAGGTGTTAGATGTAAAGATCTTTGATCAAATTTGAATTGGAAAATGCTAATTTCTAGGAGTGGAGCATCGGTTATTCAAAGAAGCTTTCGGGCTTTAATCTGACACAGAAGAATCTTAACAAACAGCACGTGGCAAGTCAACCCCAGATAAATATAATAACATTTATTTGATATACTTTCTTAAAAAACAATTATTACTCCAAAATATCAAGAAAACATTTATCAATATAAAAAAAGAGAAATATAATTACTCAATACTGTAAAATAGGACGAGTAAAAAACGGTGTAATCGAAAAAAGGGGGGCTTTGATTTATACCTTCTAGTAAATTCGTATGTAGTTGAAACTGCAGATGTTTATTTCTATGGAATCTCAAAGGATAAATTAGACAACCTAACCCTAGATCCCCAATTTGAGGTAATTGAAAAAATTGATCGTTTATAACAACCTAACCCTAGATCCCTAATTTCACGAAAATTCAAGAATTCGCACAAATCGAAAATACGAAACTCCTATGTTCAGATGTACACAATCAGATGGTTAAACAATAAGAAACGACTCGATTCACAAACCCTAGATCGGTCAAAAAAACCCAAAAAAAGATCAAGATCTGACAATCAGGACAAAAAGAAAACCATAAGCAAGAGGAAATCAATCGATTTATCGAAGTGGATGATAGATCTGACAGATGTGACAAAGAATCAACCAAAAATCGAAACCCTAACCAAGAAATCGATTCACTGAACGGCAGGCTTTGAAAAATAGCTCAATCTATAGACGAAGACGAGAGTCGAACGAATCCGTTGTTAATTGGGAGCGTTAAGGGTGAATCGAGATCGAATTTAAGAATTAGGGTTAGAAAGAGAGAGATTTAAAAATAATAGGGATGCGAATTTGCACGAAAAGGGAAAGCTGCGGTAGCCGATTTTTTGTAACCACTGGTCTGAAAATAGAAACTAAAATTACGAAAAAGGGTCTGCGAGCACTCGTAATTACACGATAACTGGTTCTACTTTGAACTGTTTCGATGGATGTTTTGGTATTTTAGATAAAAAGACAGCACAAACACGTGTGCTTAAGTGAAAGACAATTTCATGATTAAATCCAGACGTACACAAAAACCGATCCGATATGAAACCTAGGTCGAATAATTTTAACGTCAAACCATATTGTTAATAGAATTTACAAATAGACAAAAATAGGATCGGAATTAGGCTAGGGTTACAACAACAATCTCAACCAATCCAATCTCAATTAAAATATTACTTTCTCTCTCATCCACTTACATAGTATTCAACTTCAATCCAATCTCAAAATTTTCATACTCCAACCACAATCCTCAGCAATCCAATCTAATCTACAATATTATTTTATAAAAATTATATTTTTTATTTTTTATACAATAATTGGGAGACATTGGCATGTGAACCTGAGAAAAATTGGTGTGGTGAAAATATATCAACATTGGTCTCTATTTGTAGGGAATTGAAAACCATGAATTTTGGTATATTTTTTAATTTTTAATTTATTTGTTAAAGTCAATTTTCTAATAAAATAAGTTTTGTTTAATAAAAATCTAAACAAACCAATAAAATCATGACGTGTGTCAATTTTTTTAAAAAATAAAACAACAATCTTCACCAATCTTGGTTTGTTGAGTGATACGGATCGGTTGAGATTGGTTTGTGGGTTTTCTTTTCTATTTATTTTTTAAAAAAAGTGTTTTTGTCTTATTCACGATCTCAAAAATGAGATCACCAATGTGGATAGTCTTAGATGAGGCGATCACAACCCGTGAAACCTAACCATGTGATCGACTAATTTGCCTCCGCCTTCTAAGTCTGTAAACTCTTGGGCTTAATGGTGGACCCAAGATTTTTGTTGAGCGGCCAACACCTATATAAGGTGGAGGAAAGACTTGTAAATTATCATGTAGAAAAGTCAACACTATTTGCTTGAGAAAAGTCAGTTGTGTCGATTTGGGAAACACAATACAGATTTTCAAATGGAATCAACATTTTGAGCAACATTAGGCGTATGCCCATTATGTCTTTAGCAAAATTCCACATTTTCCAAAGTTTGTTTTTTTGTTGATTTCGAGTAATTCTGTTGGGTTTTTGGTTGATGCCTTTTGTATTTTTTTTTTAATATTCCAGAGTACAACTCAAAGTTTAGCTTGTGCATCTTTATACTCCCAAAAGGATTTTGTTATGAAAATTGGTTCATCAGTTACACCTGCTTCCGTAACAATACGAAATGCCCTATCATGCATTGGTCTTGACTCCACGGGTGCTTTCATTCTTCCTGACTCGTTGTCTCGCCATATGCATCGTCGTCTTCATTTCCAGCCATCTCTTTTTTCACATAATCTAGTTTGCTCCAATAAGGTATAATGACAAAGCTTGTTGGACTCTACTTGATAGCAAGTTATTTATGTATCCATGTATTAATTTCATGGTGTATGGGAAGGTGTGGTTAAATTCAGTCAATGTGTACCTCTAAATCAAATATATTTTTAGTTTAAAAAAAGTGAAAATCTGATATATTGAATTAAATAGATTTGATATATCAAGAAACTTTTAAATAAAATGATAATGTATTCAAATTTATCGGTGAAAACAATAAAATAATTATATTTCTCTCGCATCTACTTTTGGAGAGTTCACTAATTTAGAGATTTGTATACCTCTTTCAGTGTTTTTAGAGAACATGTTAAAGCAAAAAATTTGGTTTAAAACTCCAAAATCTCCATTTCGAAGAATCTGCTAGAAATGCTCTAACATGCATGAAACGGCATATTGGTCCCCTCATGTAAAAGCGGTAAGAGATTCGTAAATTTGATTAATTTATCAACATCTGTTTTCATATCTACTAGCATAAGAGGGAAAAGAAGGACCATCTTACATTTTATAAACAAGTAGCATTTTGTACACAAATAGAACAAGTCATAGCCAATTGAATTTGATCCACCTCAAACTCAAAAGAGATGGTACTTACCATATGAACAACAGATACCAGTTTTACAGATCAACCCCCTCATCTAGGCCTTTAGAACTGATCATCACGTTCGAATCTATTTGCTTGTCGAATTTCTTTTTCCTACGATCTTCAAACTCCTGAAATCCTTCCATCTGACACAAAATGCTATTCGTTTTAGAGAATTTACTCAACAGTTTTGTTTTACTAATTGAGATGGGGACCATGTAAGCAAAAACTGAAAATTGGGGAATCAAAAAATGGGGATTTGAAGTTTACCTGTTGGAACTGATCCATGGATATGGGATTGCCATGCAATGAGATATTCTGCAGAGCCTTGCATTCTTTCAACAAACTTGGAGGAATCTGTAGCAGAAATGATGCAGAAATTCATCAAATACAAAGACATCAAGATATCTAAAGATGAAATGTAATAATCATAATATCTAATTATTACATATAATCATTATATATTCCATGCTCAAAGCCTTTTGTAGAATATGTGGATATTTCATTCCCTTTCAATTTTGGGCAGTTAAACTCCCTTTTAATAAAAACACATCACCTTCAGGCTACAAAAATACTAGCCACAAATACAAAAAAACTAAGAGTTGGCCAAAATAATTGTGAGCCCAACGAATAACTAGCACTCCGAAGGGTAATTAGAAGCTTTAAAGGTTATACAACACTTCAAGAGCCAATTCAGACCTTTTTTTGACTTTTTTGGATCAATCGAGACATAAATGAATGATAGTAGTTGTAGATCACTTGATGGCTTGAGTCCATGAGAACGAGTTATAACTACTTTCCTGATTTGTCTGTTTAAAGTCAAATAGATTACTTATGACCTTTGAAGTTGATACAACTCTAATCCATCTTTGATGTAGTTTTTGGGAACATATCTATAAACATACCAGAAATTTAAACAAAATATAAAAACCTATCATACCCTTCCATCCCAAAAAAGATGCAGTTTACAATTATTCTTTCTCCCAAAGAAAATCTAAATTTGAACACCAAAATATATATTATGTTCCTAAATCAGCCAAACTTACTATAAACTTGGATAAATAGTTACTTTGGGTGGATAAATAGTTGAAATTTTTTTCAGCAGCAAGCACCCAATGGGTATGTCAAACTATTTCATGTAGGATTTAAGTAACAAAGAGACAGTAATTATTGATCCATTCCATTTCATTAATTTTCTATTTGAATATAAGTACAAGGTCTAACATCCAAAAAGGGTTCTTGTTATAGGACGAAGGGAGTAAATCTCGATTCAATCTCAGGATCATAACAAATATCATCATGGAACTAATAATTACACATATATTATAAACTTCGTCTCATTTATTTTTAGAAAATTTTGGCGAGCATGTTTTAACCCATCTTTATAGGAACGGTTGTTTCTGATTCATAACTCTAGATTATTGAATAAGAGTTGAAAATTTACAATATTCACAATTTCCACATTTGAGGGGAGCCAAGTGATGTTTGCTAAACGAAAGAGGCCAAAATCTTATGTGCAACCTCTATCAAAAAAAATCTTATGTGCAACCTCTATCAAAAAAAATCTCAGTTTTCCTACGAAAGATAAGAGGATATGCACAGAAAAGTTCACCTGTTTCAGATTGTTATGGTCTAGGCACAGTGACTTCAGGTGAGTGAGACTGCAAACAGAAGTAGGAAGTTCTTCAATGGAATTTTCTGAAACACAATATAAAGAACCATGGAACTGAGAAAATGGAAGACATTTGAACTTGGCAAAACCCATAAAATTAGCAAAATAGGTGGTAGAAAGTATGTTTTACATGAACTATCAATTTGGAGTAGCATAGTGGCTGCAAATAGACACAGAATACAAAAGATTGCATGATGCATGTAGTGCAAAACTTTCAGTCAAGTCATGTTTAATTTATTGAGTGAATTTGGCATAAATTACCATAGGCATCACTAGTTGTATTCTGCGTCACTTGAATTTAACATAAAGGAATAAAAGATCAAGCAAAAGCAAAAACAAAGATAAAGAATACCATTGGCTTGTAGCTCTTCCAAAGAAAAGCAGCTCCCTGTAGATTCTGGAAGAGACTTTAGTTTATTATGTGACACGTTTAGTAGCAATAACTGCATTTTCAGAAAAATGAATTTAATGATAAAAATATGCTATACAAGTGAATGACATTCCTAAAGAAAAATATAGGACATCATGAAAACATTCCAACAATTCCAATTTCTTAAATCAGCCTTGAATTACATTCCTAAATAGAAATATGCCATACACCATTTTCCGTCATATCCGTAAAAGTAGGCTACAGGCAGGAACGTTCGCTTTGAAAGACGAAGCCAACTGTTAATGAGATGCCAGATGCAGTCACTTACATTGCGCAAGCTTCCTATGGTTTCAGGAAGGCTGGTTAACAGGTTGTCAGAGATGGATAACCGCTCAAGTCTCACCAATTGGCCCACTGCACACATAAATAAAGCATCATATAACAACATCAAAAGAATATTAATAATGTTAACAAAAGAACGCATGATGAGCTTGTCAAGTCTAAAAATGAAGAAATTCAAAGAAAATAAATAAATAAATAACATGCTTGATTATGGAACCATTTGGCTATGATAGTACTACTTAGAGAAGAAAAAGAAAATACCTTCATCAGGCAAGGTAGCAAGTCTATTGCCGTCGAGTATGATAAATTTTAAAGACTGAAGTTTCCCGATGTTCATTGGGAGATGTTCAATTACATTATTTGCTAAAATCTGAATAGAATGTGCCCCCATGTCAGATAATAAAAGCTTGAAGGTCAGAAAAAACTATAGCAGTTTAAAACCCAAACATAAACTACCATTTAAAAAAAAACAAGTTCTGATATGTTCTAATAAAATACAGATATAATAATGGACATATTCAGTTTATACCAGCCTCTGCATATTATTTAGTTTGCTGATCTCCTCTGGGACGTCAACTGCAGTAGCCAAAGGCAGAAATGATGAGTACAAGTCTAGACTCTAGAATGTCTCTCAAACATGATTAGCAGAGATAAAATGGAGTAAACAAAAGAAAATTAGAAAAATATTTCATTGTCAACCGTGAACACAATTGTCTTTCAAATATAAGTAGACAACTGCCTCACTCTCAAACCTCCAAATAACTACTTAAACTTACAAAAGTTAATTTCCAAATAATTTTTATGACAAGTTTGCTTCATCAACACATTCCTTTTCTAGACTGTTTTTTATTTGCTTGGTTTGACTTCTCAAGTAAAAAAAACACTTTGGGATACCCATAGATTTCACTTTTTTAACAAGTACACATAAAACGCAATTTATCATTTTAAATAAAATGTAGCAAGTGTTAAAGAATGAAAGGTTAGAAGAGCTTGGATCCATCCTCTCCTCATAACGTCTTTCCCCTATATTGCTTTCAGCATTCCCCAAATCTCGAAATGAAATCTGTCCCCCTTCCAATAAAGTAAGCATATACTTTTCCCAACTTTTCACTACTGAGAAAATGTCACTGCTTTCTCTAGAAAAGAGGCATGCGAAACAATGTGCCAAATTAATGCACGCCGTCGAGAAATTAAATGATATTCCCAAAACGAGATAATTACCTAATTTGTTGTGTGTCAGATCAAGCGTCCGTACAGATTTGTCCAGCTCGAGAACTTCATCTGGAAATGACTGTTTCACCAATCACACCAAGTCAATGCATTAAACATTATACCTCATGGTTCAATTCTGTAAAGCAGTGTTCCAAATCATAACCAGTTTAACCAATAAATCTCAAATCAAGATGGACAAGAAAACTGCAATAAAAATAAAGAGCTATACTTGAACAATTCGAAATCCCAAACAAACTAGCTACAAACAAGGGGTGGTTAATTTATCCATGCACCTCAATTTTTACGCCAATTATTCATGGTGTAAATATTTTAGAGTTTCATTCTGATGTTTGTGAGTTTGGAAAACAAACTAATGCATTAGCATTAATACAACAGTAAGAAGCGACAATACAAAAGAGTGTGAACTATAAAAGCATCGTGTATCTTTTTCTAGTAATAAAAGAAGTTATCATCCATTCTACTTAACTCATAGTGACATATGCCGTCCTTTCACTATTATCCCTAGGGGGCACGTTGGTTTTTATCCTTAACAAAAGAATGTACTTGTGTTAAATGGCTCTTTCTCCTTATTCAAAAATCTTGAGTCAACATTGTCGTACACTTGTACCTAATTGCCACTCGATGATTCAAAGTCAATATGAGGAGAAGATTAAAAGCTTTAGGACAAACAACGTAGAGACTCCTTCAATGCACATGATTCATCATGTGTTACTACACCACAAAATTAACGGGGTAGCTTAGAGGCCGTCCTTAACAGCACTGTCAGCACATACTCGATCAATAGGATTCCTTCACGAGTGCTTCCCTATATACCACCAAATTCTGTTGAGTTACCAACTTCTGCAGATAATTTTGCTGAGTCGCCAACAACTCCAAGAATCCAACTCAAACCCTAGAAATGAAACCACAGTAAGACCTGAAACTCCTTTACACATATAATGGGTTGAACAAGTCAGGAATCCAACATACAGCCTTGATCTTCCCTTAGCTATTAGGCACCATAGATTGCAAAAAACCATCCTCTATCCACTATCCCATCATCTCTCACTCAGACATTTGCCACAATCCCACAAAAAGTTCATCATGGGTCTAAATACAATTAAATGCTTTTTAGGCCTTGTCAAAATTGGGAATGGGGAGATTTCATGAGAAAGAAAATGAGTGCGTCGGAAAAGAATACTTGGGAGTTGGGAGTTGGGAGGTGGTAGATAAGCCAAGTAGATAGCATATCGTGGACTATTTATGCTTAAATACAAGGCAACTGGGTCTCTTGAAAGATACATGGTTGGTGGCTAAAGCAATACACTCTCAGACTTAGGAAGTGAATTACCAAGGGCACTTTTGCCCCAGTTGGAAAGATGAATATGGTAAGAATTTTGTTGTCGTTAGCAGCTCACTTTGACAGGCAGTTACTTTAGTGTGACGTTAAAAAATGCATTTCTTCATGGAGACCTAGATGGAGAGATATACATAAAACATCCCACAAGGTTTTGAAGAGGATACAAACAATTAAGTCTGCAAGCTAAGAAAGGATAAGTATGAGTTAGAAAAATCCCCAAGAGCTTGGTTTGAGAGATCTGCAAAAGTTATGAAGGAGACCTACAAACAAAGTCAAGTCAAGGGAATCATACTCTCTTCAGCAAACACTCAACTTCAGGGGGAGTAAGTGGACTTCTTGTCTATGTAGATGACTCATAATGACGGTAATAATGAGTTAATGACAAAAAGAAGAAAGAAGTAAAGGAAAGACTAATACACGAGTTTGAGATAAAATAACTTCGCAAAGTAAAGTACTTATCTGTAGTGAGGTGGCATACTCCACACAAGGAATCTTTATATCTCAGCAAAAATATGTGACTGGTTAATTGGTAGAAACAAGTTCTCATATAGGATATACGAAAGACTAGTTGGAATGTTTATATATCTTGCTCATTCTCGGCCATATATTGCCTACTCGTGGGTTTAAGCAGCATATTGATGCATAGACAAAGAGAACTTCATCTCCAAGCTGCTTACAGGATTACATCGCTTGAAAGGCAATCCAACAAAAGGAATTTTGTTCAAGAGAAATAAAACACTTCATCTACAAGCCTACATTGATGCATATGCATGATGTCTAATGAATTTGCAGTCAGCTACAAAATACGGTACTTTCCTAGTAATTTGGAGAGCTAAAATGCAGATCTTGGAAAGATCATCTACAAAATCAAAATTCAAGGCTATTGCACAAGGTTTATGCGAGTTATTTTGGATGAAGATTATTTTAGATGATTTGAGGATCAAATGGAAGGTCCCATTAAGCTTTATTGTGACAAATAAATTTTAGCTACGAGTGTGTCTCATAGTCCTATACAACATGAATGGCAAACACAGTGAGATTGATAGAAATTTCATCAAGAAGATTTTAGAGAATGGGTTGGTATGTATGTTCCACGTTCCATTAGATAGCCAGTTCAAACCTGATCTTGTAGACAAATGGGAATGGAGGATATCTATTCCTCAGCTTGAGAGGGAGTGTTTGAAGAATAAAAAATATTGTGTAAACAACATTACAACATTTGTAATTGACATCCCTTAAGTTCAGGGATTTGTTTAGTCTGCTCTCTTTGATTTAAGAAATAAATTCCGTTTCCTTTTTCTACCCTTGTAAGTCTTATACATATCGTTGCATTCTTCTTTCCAAGAGACAATAAGAAAAACTATTCTCATATTTTCTCAACAAAAACTAGTAAAAAATGCATAACTCAAGAGTAGCAAAGGAGGCTACCGGAGAAAGTAGAAGTCAAGCTAAAGACACTTGGTTGTGGAATGAAGAAGCACAAAAAATTTACTATAGAGAATGGATATAAATTCTTACATGCCACAGTAAGGGTGTAAACAACAAATAAAAAAGTATAAACAAGCCTAGATATTAGTAAGAGAGGTTAACGGCAAGGCATGTGAAAAAACTTTGTAGTAAATTTGGAAAGAAATACGGAAAAGAGATTCATACTAGATGGCTAAGATAAGTGAAATTAAAATTGGAGACACAAGTAGGATCAAATGTAACATTGATGAGGTCCGAAGACTTCTAGCCAAAGATGACTCTAGATTAGAGACAGATGAATTTTTTCGATAAGAAATTATGGAAATAGAGAAAGAAATGTGGGAACTTGATGAATCTGTTGATTAAGCAATTAGAAGATTATACATAAAACAAATTGTTAAGGATGACTAAACAGTTAGAAGAGCAAATTCATTCAGTTGTGAGGTGTTCCCTGAAAAGGAGTAAATTCATGGAGACCAACAATGTTACCACAAACTCATCACTGAGCGGAAAGTTCCCACAATGTATATGAATGTGATTAAAGATAAGTATGACCGCATAGTAATGAAAGTAAAAGCATGCGAGATGAGGCAAATATTACTTACTACTATAGAGCTATACCAAGGGCTTCAGTAAGATCCAGCCTTGAGTCCTTATCTTTTTGCTTTAGTTATGGATGGACTCATGAAAGGCAGACAAGACATATACCATAGTGCATACTTTTTGCCGATCATGTCGTCTTTGTTTACCGAAAATAGCTAATATGTTAATCCTAAGTTAGAGGTTTAGAGAAGCATGTTGGAAACTAAAGCTTTTAGATTTAGATGGAATTTTTTATCACGTTGATATTTTAGGCAGACAACAGAGTTAGCATATGTGACAATCAGTAAGTAGTCAGGAATGATAACTTTTGTCATGTAGGGTCATCTATTTATGTTTGCTATTGGATTTCACTGTTCTCTAATTTCGTTCGGTTCATCTTTAACCTGCACCAACTATTATGTTGTTTGAATTAAAAAAAAAACCTATAATTCCCAGTACAGCGGAACAACTTCCACTTTGTTTTGTACCATATTAATTGCAAAATTCACATTTTTGAGGAACTTTCAAATTGAACTTGCCCATACACATATTAACTGATTTGGCTAGCAAGATGCTCCTAATTTGCATTTTAGACACTTTGACAACAAGTGCAGCTTTGACTGAACAGTGTTAAACTTCCTGTTTCATCCATTTTATCCACATAATGAAATCATTAACCTATAACCTAATTCGTATACGTTATTGCGATGACAAATAAACGACCTACTTTCAGTCACGGTGAACAGTGTGTTGCTTGGATTATTCCTTTAGATTGACAAAAACTTCAATTAACCACACAAAAACAAACAAATCTTGCGTTCCTACACAACTTCACATAAATCTTATCCACATAATAGTTTCAATTTAGAAGATCATTTGCAAAATCGGAGCACACACACAAACAAACAAACAAAACATATAGAACGTCAAAATCTGTATTAGAGAAAGTGTAATATGCCTTCAATTTTCCGTCGCGTAACGCTACAATGCCGGTGGCGCGCCATCTAGACAGACGGCTGGCTTTGGAATCAGCATTTTTGCTGGCAAAGCATCCCATTCTCCGCCGTCTGAGTAATCGCCGTGGAGAGGGCTGGAAATTTGCTCCGGGGGGACTTTGATCGCCAAGAGAAGTTAAAGAATTAGCAAAAAAAGTAGTAGTTTGAAGAAGATGGAGTCGTTTGAAGTGGGTGGAAGAAAAGACAGACGGGTAGGCGACGATGATGAAAATGGCGAAGACTTTTTGATCGGGTTGGGTTTTGTGCTGACGAGGAAATAGTTTATTACAGAAACTTACGTAAGTTTTCCAGACTCTATGCATAAACTTTTTTTTCAACGTGGAGCCTACGTGGTGCATATGTGGAGTTTTACGCATACATGTAGGATGTGAAACTTACGCAGAGAGTTCTCTGTGCGTAAGTTTTTTTAAAATCATTTTTTTTATTTTTTGGGAGAAAAATCAAACTTACGCACAGAAAACTGTGCGTAAGTTTCTGTGCGTAACTTTTGGTTATTTTGGGAATAAGGTTATCAAAGTGGTTATTTGGAGAAACCAATGGTGTGAAATGGATATTTGAGGCAATTTCCCTATGCCGTGCACCGTATTATCATGGTCTACAGGGCGCGCCAAAATGACGCAATAGCCATAAATGCATTTTATCCCCTTTTTTTTGTCAACGCCGTCAGAACGTATCCTCTACGGATTTTTCAATTAATAATTGAAGTCTAAAATTTCTAAAAAAATTACATTATGTTGTAGGATAAATGTGTCATCGTCTAAAGGATATGACGATAGAGATAGATTAGAATTAAAATATCTTGTAGTTATCTACTTGTAACTCATCCCTATATAAAGGGCTTATGATTAATGAGAATTACGATTCTCTCCCTCTTATTATTGTTTTGTTTATTGTTTTCTTTAACACGTTATTAGCACGTTGCTCCACTAAAAGAGAGTTTGGTCAAGACGTAAAGCTAGGGTTTTTACTGTATCAATGCCGATTTAAGGTACGTTTTATATGTTTCCAATTGTTTTATGATGATCTTAGAAAGGTAATCATGACTGGATGATCACTATTGCCACAACAAATTATTTGATTTATTAAATGTTTCTGCTCTAATAAAGATAATCGGTTTGTAAAAAAAAGCATACATAAAACCTAATTGAAATTGAGATTATATTACTTTGATTAAATAATAACGTGAAAAAAATTATTTACCTACGGCTTAAAAAAAAGGGATGGGAATATGGGATCCTCCCTTTATGGCCATGAAAAAAAAGTAAGTTTAATCCTTATGTATGTTTATTGATTTAGCCTATTTTGTTACTAATCTCAATTAACTTTAAATTGGACGTACTTGTTATTTTAATTATTAATTTAGCTTAACTAATTTTTATATTAGAGGCTTTATATTGTTACCAACACTGTTATTTATATTGAATTTATCAATTAATTATTAATTATTAAAATTCTTTATCTAAACTAGCCGAATTAGTTTTCTTTATTTATTCATATTTGAGATATCTAATTACCTTAATTTAATTTAGATGGTTAGACGTTTTTTAGGTTAGTTCAAATAACAACTAGGCTACTAGCTAATTCAATTTTGGCTTCACCTTATCTAATTTTAATTGGATTAGTATAACTTTTACTATTTTGACATATTCAATTAGTTACAATATTGATATGTTTATCGGTTAATTTAATTATGTTAATATTGTTTGCTTATGAGTTCCTACTCATTAATCAATCTTACTAATAATTTTGGAAGTTACACTTCCAACCCCCCATATATTTGATCTTTTACCAAAAGCTCCCAAAATACTATTAAGATTGTTAAAAGTTTGAATCTGACTTTATGTCAAAACTAATATTTATATGTCTAATGACAAAATCTCTTAAAATACTATTATGGTTTTAAAACATTAAATTGGCTTCATATGCCAAACCCATATCGATTTGGATTTTGTCAAACGGGTGTAAATAGCCCTAAGGTTTGTAGGGACTTAAGCAATCCATGTGATTCCCCTACTACCTGGAGATCCAATAGATTGAGTGATTTCTCTTCCCAAATTGATGAAGTATTATCAACAAAATGTAAGCATACAAAAATCCAATACTATTATGATAATGAAATTCCATGCATAACATATAAGTATAAACCATAATTCACTATTTTAGAAAATAATACGTTCTCCATTTTCTACGACATCTTTGAATCAAAAGTACTTGATTACCATAAGATAGGTTTGGAAAAACACAAGAAAATATGCAAAAGTCATCGAACCATTTTGACCCTAAAGAAAAAAAACACTAGATGTTAAGATACAATTAAATACTTTAAATTTTTTGAAACGATGCATCAGTCACAACCTTCAGAGAGAATAACTAGAAACCCCCAAGAACCGTGGGTAGTCCCAAAAAAAGGAAATTCGGGAATATTAAGTACCATATATTTCTCAAACTAATCATACAGTGGAAATAAACCTACTTACTTGATTACAAGAAGGCTGTAACACCCTAAAATTTAAACAATAAATATAGGGGATTTCCGAAAAATATGTAAATTTAAACTTAAAAATATAAGCCAACTAAAACCCTTAAATGCAATGGAGTAGTTTGGACAATGCTTAAACATAGGAGTTTTGAGACATAATACATAACAACCTAATAATCTAGAATTATAGTAAACTAGATTAATCCGGGTGTCACTATATCTCCAAAAAAGTCTCTCATCTCGATCCCAAAAGCCCGACCTTCCCAAGCTCCTAAGAATGGTCGGCAACACGACGATCTAGACGCCTCTAGGTGGAACATGTAATCCACAAACATGCAACATCAAGTGTTAGACAAAAGTCTAGTGAGATTTCGTGAAATGCGCATTAATAAGATTGTGTCAAATAAACATAAAATAATGTTATCGGCTCCGTGTGATCTCAATTTACCACAAACCAACTCGTTAAGCATTCCCACCTGGACATTATTATATAATCGAGAAGCATTTCTTTAACAACAAAATACGGGGGAGACCCGTTACCATCGGGGTGACAAGAACACGGGAATGGAGTCATCCACGACGTTATCGGATAGCACCTCAAGTCCCGGTCCTAGTTCCCATGACATATAGACATCACAACCTCAAACCATCTCGTACCATGCCTTTAGTGTCTACTCCGTCGAGTTACACCTCAAGGACTTATGGGACCACATTGCATATCCGAACTAGACGAGTTACACCTCAAGGACCCCACGTCCCCTATTGCCTACTCGCTAGTGATCCAATACGGCCAACAATAAAATGAACAAGTAGTCCATAAAGGTCTAAATCCTCGTGCACAAGGAAATAGACTAATCCAGCAACCCAAAAATCACCTCATGTATGCATACGAGAGGAATTTATATAATTAGCATGGTATTTGACCCTACATGATGATGTAACAATTTCCATTAAGCACACAAAGGGTGTAAATCCCATTTCCATTCCTCTATCATTGAAATACCAAATATAAGTACATATCAACTACAATCACTTACGGACATGAATATATGCATATATATATATATATATATATATATATATATATATATTTGTACACCTATGTTCTATCTTGACACATAGGTAGCATGACATTCATGGTGATGAACAAATAAATACATTTACCCCAAGTAGCAATTTAGAGAAAACCCCTAGTTTTCCAATCAATACCCAATCATGTTGTATCAATTCTAAACAACATTTAAATACAAAATACATGAGTAATAGGGATTTAGACACTCACCTAAGGGTCCTTGCTAGGAAACCCTAGAAATGGATAATACTTGTACTTTGGAGAAGAGAACCTTGGAATGATGAAAACTAAAGTTTCTAAATATGGAAACCCTAGATGTATGGATGAACTTTTCTTGAAATCTTGAGAGGAGATGAGGTAGTAGCTCTCAATAAGTAGGCAAATCTAAACCATTGACAACCACCATTAATGCCCAACAACTCAAGCCATTAATAAAGAGGGAAGAGATGTGGGAAAAGAGAAAATCGCAAGAAGAGAGAGATGTGAGGAGTCGGCAGAAGTAAAAGAGAGAGTGTGTGCCTTTTTTTTCTATTGGTTCTCACCTAGAAAGAATGCCCTTAAAAAGAAACCCATCGCTGCCCAACAACTAAAAATCTGGTCGTCATGCGAGAGTGACACGGCGGTTGTGACCAAGGCAATCTCGCCGGTCACTTCCACCGGAAATGTACCGCGAGGGAGTCGAACTTCAGCCAAGCGAACTGCCGCGAAAGTGCCCTCCGGCGAGAGTGACCCTGGCACTCTCGCCCCCACTGTACCGCCAGTGATGAATTAAAACAAGGAGCAAGCTGGTGGTGAATTAAAACAAAGAGAAAGCTAGTGGTGATGACACGTGCATGCATTCATACTAGGGGTGAACAGCGGAACTGGGTACCCGCCTTTGGAACCGGAACCGCTCCGGAACTGCCGGTTCCGGAGACGGAACCGATGTGACTGGTTCCGGTTTCGGTTCCTAAAATAACGGAACCGATGTGACTGGGTCCGGTTCCGGTTCTCATTTTTTTAGAACCGCTACCCGCTGGGTATCCGCCGGGACCGGTTCCGGGACCGGGTACCCGGAACCGCTGGGTACCCAGAACCGGAACCGGTGGGTACCCGGTACATTTTAAAAGAAAATATCTAATATTTAATATTTATTACATATTTAATCTATGTGAAAAAATATCTAAATTAGATTAATAATTAAAATTTTAAAATTATCTAAATAAAGATTACTAGTTTAAGAAAAAATTGTTAAAGAACATTCATAAAAGGTTGACAAATTGTATATATAGTGTTAGGCCTTAAAAAAATTGTTTACTCTTAGCGATGTGGGAGCTGGCAGCACCATCTTTCAGTTTTTGATGAAAGACCTTATCCCACATAGAAAATTTTGAGAAAATCATGCCTCATCTTTCAGTATATATAACCCTCATCTCTTCCCTTTCAATTGCATCACTAGTTCACTACATTGCTTGGGTTTAGCCTTTGGCTTGAGTCCTTTTCCTTGAGCCCTTTGGCTTGAGGCTTTGTAAAAATATTAATGGATTCACTACATTGTTTTGGTTTAGCCTTTGGCTTGAGCCCTTTCCCTTGAGCCCTTTGGCTTGAGGCTTTGTAAAAATATTAATGGAGCACCCTATTAGAGTGGTTGCACCATTTGTTTTTTTAAATATAAATGTGTTCGATTAAAGTTTGTTTAAGTTCGTTTGTGTTCGTTTGTGTTCGTTTAGGTTCGTTTGTTTGTGTTCGTTTAACATTTTAACAAACAAACATAAACGAACATAAACGACTATATTTTTTAAACGAACGTACACGAACACCAAAAATGCTTATGGAAGAAGTTGTTGGACATTTAAAATGTTAAAAATTTAAAAAACAATTGGTAGGCGGGTACCCGGAATCGGAACCGGTTCCCAGCGGTTCCGGGACCGGTTCCAAAATTATGAGAACCGACGGGAGCGGTTCCGGTTCCGGTTCCTTCTTTCTAGGAACCGCCGGTTCCGGTTCCGGTTTCGGTTCCGGTTCCGGTTCCATGAAAATAGGCCGGGTACCCGGTATTGCTCACCCCTAATTCATACACTTATATTGAACTTGAGAGAAAATTCATGCAAGTGAACTCACGTAGGGATTTATGAGAAAAAAAGAAAAACGAGATGACATACCACGGCCACGTGGCATTTTCTAATCCCATGCATGTATGCTTATAAACATGCGCACACACACACACACCTGAGGTCATCAACGAGGAATAAGAAAAAAGAAGATTGAAAAGGAGATGCTAAATCTAAATTTACAACTATGAGATTAAAAGGGGAAATTTTACCCGAAAATTTGGGGTGTTACAAAGGTAACTGATTTTGACAAAGAAATGTCATGTCTCAAAATGCATCTCAATCTTTGTGGCAAAGAACTCACAAAAGATTATGTGAATCATAACATCTTTTCATCTTTCCTATATCACCAATCATACTAATGAAACAATATAAGCTGCAATATAACCTTTAACAAACTCATTAACTTAATGCAAGTGGTTAAGAGTTGTAGCAATATTTTTTCAACAATGCTAGACATACCCTGTAACACCCCAAAACATGAGCCAATTTAAACCTCAAGTTATAACAGGTTATGACAATAAATACTTCAACTTATAAAAACAGGCAGTGGATTAACCATCAAGAGTATATTCACATTACAAGATCCTTCAAAATAACCTATCAATCTAATTATGTCCCTTCAACCAGATTAATCAAGTTATCTATCAATCCATCAAAATCTCTTCTTTGTTAAATTCATCCACCTCTGCTATATCAAAACGCTCGTCCCACAACCCTTTACCTCCCCGAGCTGGTACCTGGTAAGAAACATCAATTGAGACGATTAGGCCAACGCCTTGTGAGAACATTCGTTTCCAAGATAACATTTGTAAAAATCAATGTAACAAGTTATAACAAACCTGATTTCCCCTTTTCTTACCATACGTATATGGTACGTGCGAAATGTGTGTTTTAATCGCAGTGGGTTGCAAACTGTCCACAGTGGAAAATGCAAGTGTACACTGTCCACTATGATCGTCACAGCAAGTAATAGTTGGTAAAATACCAGAATCGAATCCACAGAGACTGGACAATCAAGACAATACGGTTCTCATGAGCTCCTTTTACAAGTTTCAACTAGAGAGGAAAATAATACTTTGGTTTGGTTTGGTAAAATAGCTACTTGAAACGATTTACTAAATGTTAAAAAGGAGGAATGTAGGTTGGATTTTCCCTAAATTTTATCTCAAATACTCGGTCCTTAGAGTGATCCTCGTATTCGTGGTGGACATTTTCGCTAGAAAAGCCCGGTTACAAAATACTCACACCGTTAGATAAAAATCCCATACTCTTAGTACTTGTTGTTTTGTCAATGGTAATCTCTAAATGGACCTTTTCAGGCCTCGATGGAATGTGTAGAGACAAATACTCTAAGTGTTTTTAATACACAAATTAGCTTGCCTACTACTCCAGTGGGCAGAGATTAGCTCACTGTGCCGACCTCACTTTCGTAAGTGTCAAAAGAATTCTTTCGAATCCCCTAGCATCATTCAAGCTCGTGTCACTGCGTTCTACTTATTTCTAAGTTAAGAACTAGACTTTAGATCCTTGCAAGTGATCGACTTGTTCGCATCCTTGGGTAAATATCGAGAATGAAAGACCAAAACAACAACTATTCTAAGTATAAAGATTACTCAAGCATTTTTGATAAAATCCAGGTACTTCTCCTTCCTACATCCCAAAGGATGTTTAGCCTAACATTTCCGAAGTAAAGAAAACAAAAGATGAAGAATTGCACATAATAAAACTGAAAGTGATTTGCATTAACTGCTCACAGTGGGGAACGAGAAGTCGTCCCTGCACTGTGTATTTCGAACTACAACAGAAAATAAATTACTGAAATTAAATGCTAAGTTACTGCAGTAAATGAAAGCTTACAACTTAAAGAAATGCTAGATAAATTGCAAGATGGATGGATTGTAATAAATGAGACCCAACACCCCTTTTTATACTAAGGAGGAGGTGTTGGTCTTTACACAAAAAGGGTTTTCCAAGGTGTAAGGACTGCAGGGCAATGCTGAAATCAGCCCATAGGGTAATGCTTCAATCCTCCATGTATAGCTCTTATTACCCAATGGTCTTTTAGAAGTCAACTTTTGCAAGTACAAAGGGGTGTACTTGATGCTATCTTCAATGAGAACTACCTTGTACTTCTCCAGCCATTTCTTTGCCAAATGAACCTTCCTCCTCCAGAAAATTAGATTCCAGCTAAAAGTTTCTTTTTCTTTTCTTTTTTTGTTCTGCTCGAAGAGTGGGGAACCGGAGTGGGCACTGTATACGTCACTGCGGATGAAAAATCGTGAAAACACCCAAAACTTCCCCAAATAATTTATTAAAGACCATGGTTCACTCCTTTTGCTCGTTTTCGTAAATCATACCAAGAATGGGGGTTTTTAGAAGTGAAATGGCTAAAATTGACAAAATAAAGTGGAAAATAAATGGAAATAATAACTCTAAAAATAGAGTTATCACGACCTAAAACTTAAATCATTACTTGTCCCCAAGTAATAAAAAGAAAGAAATAAAATGAAAAACAATGCATTTGAAACTTTGAGGGACTTACATACTTCTTGACTTGAATGAGCGTTTGATCTCCTTCCTCCGATACTTCCTTCGGTCCGAAACTTAAAAACTTCACTTTTGTACTTGACGAAATCTTTCCCTTGTTTACCATTTGATCAATAGGGCTTTCTTGGGTTTGAAGGGTTTATGGCTTTGTATCTTTTCCCAAGGGTTTTGGCAAGAATTTCCAAACATTGACCGAAGATCTCGCTTTGAGATTTTTATTTCAAGAAGTGGGTGTTTAGTATTTTGCTATGATAAGTACGTACACTTTCAGGCTTTATTTGGGTATGGCTATTTTTTCTTCTGATGGTCCAGAATGGGCACACCATCGTTTTCTGGGAGTGAGCACTTTGATGGTCCAGAAAAGGCACACCATCAATTTTGTTAGTGACAATCCGTTTTTCTTCTGTTTTTGTATTTTTGTATTTTCTCTTTTTTTTTGGGAGGGGGGTACGGCTTACCCACCTCAAACTTGGACTTCACAGTGTCCCCACTGTGAGCAAACTGGAAGTCACTCTGGAACTCCCCACCTCAAACTTAAGATCTCACAGTGTCCCCACTGTGACATAGAAATAACGAACAAAGGTGGTGGTTTGGGGTACAAAAAGGATCGTGTTTGGATGCGAAAAATGGCCTATATCATTTCATGGTATCAAGTTGAGATTCGTACTTACAAAAGGGACCTTTTTAAGTCGGAAGCCGAAAGTTGTACCTTAAGATGGAAACGAGATCAAACAAGCAATCAAACAACAAATACGTTAGTACCCAAAAGTACCTACCCAGTGGTAGGATTTTCTTGCATTAAAACGCCAAAAAGAAATATGTAGCAAACATTGTCAAAGCCTAGCCATAGGCACAAAATATAAAATAAACAGAAATTAAGATTGTTTTAGGAGCAAACGAGATAAACCATTGTTTTAACAAACCATTCAGGAGGTTGGGGTGGCATCTGGTGAACTGGCGGCGTCATCCTCTTCAAACTCGTCATCACTGGCATTGGTTGGGCAAATATCCTCAGGAAAATCTGGGAGCTGAGCAGCTAGCATTGGGTTGGCCTCTTTCATCATCAGGCCCGTCACCTCATCCCGTTCTCTTGTATACATCCAAAATTTCTGCGTGGCCCGGTTCTGATATCGCTGCTCACTTTCCAGCAACTCGATCCTGTATGTGAGCTTCTTCAAAGCTGCCAAAATCTCTCCCATTTGGTTGGTTGATGATCCGGCCTCGGTTGAATGGAGTGGTGTACGCGGCGTTCTCACAACATGCTCCTCAGCAATGGTCACAGTGGGGTGAACAGTCCCCACTGTGGGGATATCTTCTGTTTGTTCAGCTGGAGGAGTGGCGACGTACCTTCCCATCTTGCGGATGGTTTGTGCGCTGATGTTGCTCGTGGAGTCAAACCACTGATCCTCCACCGCCGAGGGTACACCTGCGTCTATCATTAGTAACGTAACGAGGCAAGGAAGGGGCAAGACTACCTTCTTTCTGTTCCGAGCTTGATCTATGGCCGCATGCATAACAATTCCGACGTTGATCTTTCGTCCAGTGAGGAGGCAGTACAACAAAGCACATTTATGCATAGACAATGTGGTATCGTGCGATGTTGGGGACACAGAGGCCCGGAGAAATTGGAACCAAACAGCGGCCTCGGTAGTGAGGGAGCTAGCGTTTAGGCACCTTCTCTGGCCGTCTTTATTCCACGGCTTCCCCTCGACTGCTATTTCGCGCAAGACAAGATCCTCGTCCGTCGGGGTCATTTTCTTTAAAAACTGGGCAAACTCACACACAGTCGGGCTCCTTCTTCCTAATACCCGGTTAATCGCTCCTGGAGTATAGCTTACTTGCTTACCCCGAACTACCACAGTAGGATCCTTTGCTTGAGAGGCCTCGGCGTAAAATTCACGCACTAACGAGGCATTCGTGCGTCGATTGGCTTCGGCCAAAATCGACCAGTCTTGCGCTACAATCCTATTCTTAACAAATGGGTTGGCCTCAACAAACTCAGGGTCGAAACCCCTCTCTAACTTCAGTTTCTGTGTAGCAATGCACTCATAGTGGGCAGCCACCTCCGGAGTGGTGAACTGCCTGGGCACCCCACTGGGGGCATGCGCAGTGCCCACTGTGGATTGATGTGGGTTTTTGGTTTGAACTTGGTCATCCCCAACATCAATCTCAACAGAAGATGAACTTAAAGAGGGCTGAAGACTTGTACCTTTCTTTGACGGTTGTTTTGCCGGCCTTTTTGTCGGTTGTTTCAGAGCTTTGGTCACCGCAGACCGGGTGACCACTCCTTTCCTTCTTGTGGCCCGCAGAATTAGGTTCTCCCCACTGTGGGCAGTCATCCTCACTGTCTCTCTTTCAACACTATCCCCAAGCTTGCGGTATTGTTCCTGATAGTCATCATCAACCTTCCTCTGAAATTCCACTTCTTCAGCAAAAATCTCTGCCTCAGCCCTTTTCCTTTCTTTCTCAAAAATCCTTTCCTTCTCAGCCTTCAGCCTTTCTTCTTCCATTCGCTTTTCCTCTTCTTCCTTTCTGATTCTTTCTTCTTCCTCTCGACGCCTCCTCTCGACCTCTTCCTTTCTTTTTCTAATGGCTTCCATTTTCTGTTTGAACTCCTCTGCTAACCGCCTCTCTTCTTCTTCGGCTAGAAGTGTCTCGGTCTCAAAATGGGTGATACTGTTGTCTGAGACTTGCGATGATGAAGTAGCCTTTGGGCTTTCGTGCTTTGAAGAACCCTCGTCGGCCGCACCGGAGATGATCGGGTTTTCGCCGGAGACCGGTGGCGGTTCGTTCAGGTCACCGGTGACGGCTTCCGGTGGTTGTTCCTCGGCGGTCCTGCGGCGGACGGCCGCACGTGTGAGTGCATCGGGGTTGGTGTTCATTCTCTTGGTTCTTGCCATTTTTAGGGTTTTGGAAGGGTTTTGCTGGTGGGTTTTTTGTAGAGAGAGAAATGAAGAAGAAAAAGTTTGCTGGGTAAATTTTGGAAGCAAAGGAGGTTAAGGTGGTTTTTGGAAATGTTTTCTTTTCAAAAATGGGGGGAAACCGCCGGTTTTAGGAGAGAGGGAGAGGAAGGACAATGATAGCTTTGCTTGGGAAATGATGAACTATGACACCATGGCCTAAAAGTAGACTTGATGGCAGCAAAAGGTGAAAGCTTGTCAGCATTGGGCCCCAAAAATAGTCCTTTCATTCGTCAGGTGGGGAGTGGGGAGCGCAGTGACGTGAGCCTTCCCCACTGCAAAGTACTTTCCTTGATTTTTCTTCAAAAAGTGGCACGTTCTTCTACACACATTAAAACAAACTACCATGCAGAATTAAAAAGACCAAAAATAATAAAAAGACAGCAAATAAGTGAAATAAAATATTTACAAACGGTTGTGACATTGCTTAACCAGAGCGGGATGGAGAGTGGGCACTGTCGCTCAGAAAGTGCTTCACCCTTTGTCCATTGACTTTAAAGATTTTTCCGAATTGAGGAGCCATTAAGTCCAGAGTTCCAAAAGGACTTACCTTGACCACAGTGTAAGGCTCTTTCCATCGAGATTTTAATTTTTCCGGAAACATCCTTAACCTTGAATTAAAAAGTAGCACTTTTTGTCCCTCCACAAAATTTCCATGAGTGATTTTTTTGTCAGGCCACCTCTTGATTTTCTCCTTGTTGTTTTTTTCATTTATGTAGGAGTGGTGACAGAGTTCTTCTAACTCATTGAGGTAGGCATACTTTAAGTGGGAAGGCAATGACTTCAAATTCAAGTCAGGGGGATGTTTATATGGTAGTTTGACATGTCTCTCCTTGAAATCTAGCAGCTCAAAAGCTGCCAAAATTTCGTTACACTCATCCTCAAAAGTGTCATCATTTTTAGAGTCGTAGTGCTCACTCTTACTCACCACTGTGGGCACTGTGCTTCTCACTGTGGGCACTGTGTCAAAACTGTGGGATCCATAAATCGAACTTAAAGCAAAACAGTCTTCGGTGTCTATATACTTAAGGGCCTTGAAGACATTGAATGTTACCTCTTGGTCATTAACTCGCATCGTGAGCTCTCCTTTGTGCACATCGATCAAAGTACGTCCGGTTGCAAGAAACGGACGTCCTAAGATGATTGGGATTTCTTTATCAGCCTCATAATCTAGAACTAGAAAATCGGCGGGGAAGATAAATTTATCCACTTGGACCAAAACGTCTTCTATTTTTCCCTTGGGATAGGCAATGGACCGGTCGGCTAGTTGTAATGTCACGGTTGTGGGTCTAGCCTCTCCAATACCTAACTTTTTAAAAATGGACAGTGGCATCAAGTTGACACTAGCTCCTAGATCACAGAGTGCTTGACCTACTTCTTGTCCTCCTATTGTGCATGGAATGGTGAAACTACCCGGGTCTTTCAACTTAGGTGGAATCTTGCTAGTAAGGAGGGCACTACATTCTTCGGTCAAAGCCACAGTCTCAAATTCACCCAACTTTCTCTTTTTGTTCAAAATATCCTTTAAAAATTTAACATAGCTTGGCATTTGCTCGAGAGCTTCTACCAAGGGTATGTTAATATGAAGTTGTTTAAAAATGTCTAAGAATTTTTTAAATTGAACATCGACATTCTTAGGCTTCATTCTTTGAGGAAAAGGGATATTTCGTGGGTCAATTTGAGTTTGTTGTGGTATTGGCTTTGGAACAGTAGTCTTTGGAACAGGTCCAAAAGTGGGAAGGTCAGGGATGTCGGTCCTCACTGTGGGGACCACAGTGACCTGAGGAGTGCCCACTGTGGGAACCACAGTGGGTATTTGAGGAGAATCATCGGACTCAAAAACGATATCTTTCAGATCCTTTCCACTCCTCAGTGTTATGGACTTGACATGTTCTGGTCCTTTTCCTATCACCCTAGCTTGCTCGGTATCACTAGGTAACGTTCCTGGTGGTCTATTCTTAACTTCAACGGCTAGTTGTCCTACTTGAGTCTCTATATTTCTAATGGCTGCTTGAGTTTGATTCATAAAACCCTTGAGAATCGATTCAAGTGACTGTTGGGTCTCAGCGGGTTGAGTAGATCGTGGTTGGTATGGTTGTGGGGACTGCCCACTGTGATGTGGGGACTGCCCACTGTGATGTTGCTGAAATCCAGGGGGATTGTATGGTCTTTGCTGGATATGACTCGGCCCTTGGGGTTGGAGTCCTTGATTACCAGACCAAGAGAAATTCGGATGATTTCTCCAACCTGGATTATAAGTCTGCGAATAAGGGTTGTTCCTCGGATTGGTTCCTATAACATTAACAGATTCGGGATTTGCTGGGCAAAAATCAAAAACATGCTCCTCTCCACAGAGGGAGCAGTTTTCAGGGAGATGCGTTGCTGAATTGACTTGGCCTCTATTTTGATTTAAAACGATTTTGGTCAAGGCCACCAATTGCGCATTCATGGTTTTAAGTGCCTCGGAATCGATGGTGTTGGTCTTTGATATGGGTGTTCTCGGATTTGACCATTCGGTATTGTTGTTGGACACTTTTTCTAAGATTTGATATCCTTCGTTGTAAGTCATACTCGTAAATGTTCCACCGGCTGTTGCATCTAAGATGATTTTGTCTGTATTGGAAAGACCATTGTAAAAGGTCTCCAATTGGATGCAATGTGGGATGCCATGATGTGGGCACTTTCGAAGTAAATCTTTAAATCGTTCCCATGCATCCGAAACAGCCTCATCTTCCTCTTGTCTAAACAAAATTATATCATTTCGAAACCTAACATTCCTTGTTGGAGGAAAGTATTTTTGCAAAAATCTATCGGCAAGCTCTTGCCAAGTGGTTATCGAGTGAGGTGCATGTGCGTTCAGCCAAGACTTCGCCTTGTCCCTTAATGAAAAAGGGAAAAGCCTTAGTCTTAATGCCTCATCACTAACACCTTGCAACTGAAAGGAATCAGTCATTTCTAAAAAAGATTTTAAGTGCGAGTGTGGATCCTCAGATGGCGATCCTCCAAATTGACCCATGGCTTGGATCATTTGAAACATCACCGGTTTGAGTTCAAAATGCGTTGCAACAATATTGGGTCTCAAAATTCCGGAGCTTAAATCACCAACTCCGGAAGTAGCATAGTCCCGTATTTTTCGATCTTTGCTATCGGCAATCGTGATTGTGGTCTCCACTATAGGTGGCGGTATTGCAGCCATGTTTACAGTGGGGATCACAGGGGGTTGTCGATTTGTTTTCTTGCTTCTTCGTGTTTTTCGCAACGTTTTTTCTATTTCGAGATCTATTGGAACCAAATGTTCGAGTTGTCGCTGTGGCATACAATACGAACAGCTTAGAAAAACTAGTTACTCGGGCTCGAACAAAAACTAATGTCTTGAGATTTAAAATCACGCCAGTCCCCGGCAACGGCTCCAAAAACTTGGTACGTGCGAAATGTGTGTTTTAATCGCAGTGGGTTGCAAACTGTCCACAGTGGAAAGTGCAAGTGTACACTGTCCACTATGATCGTCACAGCAAGTAATAGTTGGTAAAATACCAGAATCGAATCCACAGAGACTGGACAATCAAGACAATACGGTTCTCATGAGCTCCTTTTACAAGTTTCAACTAGAGAGGAAAATAATACTTTGGTTTGGTTTGGTAAAATAGCTACTTGAAACGATTTACTAAATGTTAAAAAGGAGGAATGTAGGTTGGATTTTCCCTAAATTTTATCTCAAATACTCGGTCCTTAGAGTGATCCTCGTATTCGTGGTGGACATTTTCGCTAGAAAATCCCGGTTACAAAATACTCACACCGTTAGATAAAAATCCCATACTCTTAGTACTTGTTGTTTTGTCAATGGTAATCTCTAAATGGACCTTTTCAGGCCTCGATGGAATGTGTAGAGACAAATACTCTAAGTGTTTTTAATACACAAATTAGCTTGCCTACTACTCCAGTGGGCAGAGATTAGCTCACTGTGCCGACCTCACTTTCGTAAGTGTCAAAAGAATTCTTTCGAATCCCCTAGCATCATTCAAGCTCGTGTCACTGCGTTCTACTTATTTCTAAGTTAAGAACTAGACTTTAGATCCTTGCAAGTGATCGACTTGTTCGCATCCTTGGGTAAATATCGAGAATGAAAGACCAAAACAACAAATATTCTAAGTATAAAGATTACTCAAGCATTTTTGATAAAATCCAGGTACTTCTCCTTCCTACATCCCAAAGGATGTTTAGCCTAACATTTCCGAAGTAAAGAAAACAAAAGATGAAGAATTGCACATAATAAAACTGAAAGTGATTTGCATTAACTGCTCACAGTGGGGAACGAGAAGTCGTCCCTGCACTGTGTATTTCGAACTACAACAGAAAATAAATTACTGAAATTAAATTCTAAGTTACTGCAGTAAATGAAAGCTTACAACTTAAAGAAATGCTAGATAAATTGCAAGATGGATGGATTGTAATAAATGAGACCCAACACCCCTTTTTATACTAAGGAGGAGGTGTTGGTCTTTACACAAAAAGGGTTTTCCAAGGTGTAAGGACTGCAGGGCAATGCTGAAATCAGCCCATAGGGTAATGCTTCAATCCTCCATGTATAGCTCTTATTACCCAATGGTCTTTTAGAAGTCAACTTTTGCAAGTACAAAGGGGTGTACTTGATGCTATCTTCAATGAGAACTACCTTGTACTTCTCCAGCCATTTCTCTGCCAAATGAACCTTCCTCCTCCAGAAAATTAGATTCCAACTAAAAGTTTCTTTTTCTTTTCTTTTCTTTTTTTGTTCTGCTCGAAGAGTGGGGAACCGGAGTGGGCACTGTATACGTCACTGCGGATGAAAAATCGTGAAAACACCCAAAACTTCCCCAAATAATTTATTAAAGACCATGGTTCACTCCTTTTGCTCGTTTTCGTAAATCATACCAAGAATGGGGGTTTTTAGAAGTGAAATGGCTAAAATTGACAAAATAAAGTGGAAAATAAATGGAAATAATAACTCTAAAAATAGAGTTATCAGTATAACTCTATTCTGTTAACACGATTTTTACCCAGTTCCATGAATATGACTGACACACATTCCGTCATCATATCATATCTCAGAGCCACACTACGAATCTTCAAAGATTCTAGATCAATGCTCTCCACCAATAAATCGCGATTACACACGCCCATTTATCGGTAAGGAAGCAGAGATCACAAGCACTTATGTCAATCTCACTCTCTTCCTTAGAAATCAGGAATAACGATTAATACCACACGCCTATTCCAGGATTTCCCACACACACTGGAATAACGATTAAACGAGTTATACCACACGCCTATTCCATGTGATTTCCCACACTTTAGTGCCTATGGATCCATTACACTTATTTCTACTCGTGCAAGTTAATGCTTAATACAGATTTCTCATATCATTCAGTATGAGCAAATCGCCTTTATAACATATAGATTCCTCATATCATTCAGTATGAGCAAATCATATATATAAATCGTACATATTCCTCTTATCATTCAGTATGAGCAAATCACATTTAATACAATCCTGCCTAGTATCACACTAGCGCAGTCTATAAACCTAACATACTACTATTCAAAAGTACATATGTTCAAGTAATATAAGATATATGTCAATTCTTAAATCGCACCTTTTCACGATTACATAAATGCCAATTTCATTACATTCAGAGAGATACATAAAATTACAAGGCCTCTAGATACTTAACTTATCAGGTCCTTGAGCCATATCAAAATTTGATACCATTTAGATATACTGATTTCTTTACTCAACTCCCGATATGCTGTACCGGGACTCACCTGTACCGGGACTTGCCTCTACCGGGACTTACCTCTATCGGGACTTCCAACTACCGGGACTTGTACTACCGGAACTTGCCACTACCGGGACTTCCACTACCGGGACTTGTACTACCGGAACTTGCCACTACCGGGACTTCCAACTACCGGGACCTATCTTTGATACCGGGACTCTCAATCCCCAGTACTTATCGTCGATACCGGGACTACACCGGAACTACACCAGAACCTTTAAGTACCGGGACATCACTGGTTTTACGTGCTGTTCATTCAACCATGTCCACAAATCAATTTAAATCATAAAATCAATTCATTCCACTCATTCTATTCAATCCTCAACCAATTTATACAGATATATCAAGGTTAGTATAACTTAAAACACTGATTTGTACAAAGAACATAATGAACTCACCTTTTGTAGTAAAAACCCACTTCTGCACAAAATCTGAACTTCAAACTGATGTTTATGATTCTACAGATCCATCCAATACACAAGTTTGTTTATAATCTAACATCAACAATGAATCTTTTATCAAACCAATATAAATCCCTTACCAAATCTGAATACCAAACTTGTTTTTCTTCTTTTCCCTCTTTTTCTCTTCCTCTGGTTCTCTAAACCGACTCACACAAGACAAATGAGATATTCTTCTTATCTCAATTGCTTTATCCATATACACATTTTAATTAAAACCAAACATACCCTCAAGATCCATTATTCCCAAAAGTACCACCATACTTTCATTACTTGTATTTTAACCCCTTTTTGAATTATAACACTTCCATATAATCCAAGGTTTAAACTAGAAAACAAATACATACAAAATTCTTATTAAAACACTAATAACGAAAATTCAGGATGTTACAATACTCCCCAACTTGAAAATGATTTCGTCCTCGAAATCAAGATCAGGTCAACAGATGGGGATACCTATCCTTCATATTCTCTTTCGACTCGAAAGTCATATTATCAACTCAAAGATATAATACCATTATACCTATATTCACCCTCTTAGATTGTAATTTATTAAAAGGTTTTTCTAAAATGATTCCCGCTCTTTCACATAACAACTTTTCTCATCAAATATGCTTCAAAAACTGCTGCAATCCATCATTGCATCCATGACTTACACATTTCTTCGACACAAAACGCTATCACCTTCTCACATCACTACCGCACCACACAAACACGTCTCAACCAAGCACTAAAGGGTTGTATATCAAAGGTGATAACTCCAATGAACTTGTAGTAAGACTACATTCTTAAATCCAATCTTTCCATCATTGCTTCCCCACGTTAGCGTGGAATACTATCTTTCAAGTATTACTTGTCTCATTCTCCCAATTTTCCACATATCGATAGTATTTTCTCATTTCGAACCATAACCAAACAGTTTCACTAAGATTTCTAACTTAAAATATTTAACCAAGTTATCTTGAAACTACATTACCGTTCGAAGTTACTACCCATTCTTAGATCTTCAACTAATCTTTTCTCGTACAATTCTTTCACACATAAGGAGCAACTTATATTCATTAATGATATTGCCTTCACTATACCACACCAACTTACAAGCTACATGCTCCATCAACTTTATTGACAAATAGTACTTTTCATCCGGAATCCCCGAAAACTTCCATTCGGATACTCCCTCTTTCTGACTTCACATTACATACTAGTTGACATGTCTATCTTGGCAATTCATGTCACTACTCGTTCGTACAATCTCCACCCATAACATTAACCACAGACCAGGTCTCTCATAGACTCATACACAAAACATTTATATTCATGTTTTCTCGCCCAAAAACCGAGTTTATTTCACTAGATATCTCCTCCCCAACTTTAGTTGGACTACCACTCACGATTTTCTAGTTAACTCATACCTACTCGTTACTTGCTAACTCTTTGTGATTCCAAACCTTTACATAAGCCGGACATACTCCTTCACAGATCAACACAATCTATGTACTCCTTTAGTTCGTCTCTAGTACTTCATCTTTTATAAATCTTCCACATCATAAGTAAAACACTTATCTAAAAACAACAGTCCTTCACTGTTCTTACCATCCCCACAAGGTGGTCCTTCAACTTTTAAACTTCTGTTTCAAGACTTAACATTTATACATGACCCCAAAAGGATAACCAAAGCATTTACGTCAAGTAAACTTCAATTACAATATCATTCATGCAATTTCAACCCCAAGCCTACGTCGAGCTTATCAAATCCGGTCAATGCTCTTAAGACTCAACTGAGTTCAAAACCGAGCCATCTACTCAAAGGATCTAATGATCATTATGCAACATACGCTCCGAGGCATGATAATCCTACGACCCCTTCATTGCTACTTTCCCAACGAAGTCAATTATACAAGTATATATATATGTCCACGTATATGCAACTCTTTTATACTCCATAATGTATATATATTTCGCCAAGGTTCATTAGTTCCAAAGGTATTAAGAACGCGAAATTTATCAAACAGTCTTTACACCTAAGACCGACACTTGTTCAAATAGAAAGCAGTTAAGCATATAACACATCCAAGAATCCATCTCGAGTCACTAAAACTGACAAACATTCAAAAGACTCATTTGAATATAAATCAAGCCTTTAAGGCCAAAATAAACGTTTGGTTAAACATGTGCCACTCACACGATTACGTAAATCAAAATACATTGTTACCCAAAATCTTTACCCTTTTTAATCCCTTAATTGGCCATCGGCCTCAAAACAAAGGTTTACCACTCTTAAAACTTTACATGGTCGGATTTACCAAAATCCCCCAACCCACATGTTCACAATTTTTTTAAAACGTAATACATCACAAATATTGCACATCCACAATAAACATTAAAAGCGTGTTTTGACTACCTATCTTTCGCTTGTGCAACGATAACTCAAAACTTCTTTCATCAGTGATTTATTCGTCAATCACTCAAAAAAATCCTTAACTATGTCGTACACAATAATATATGCTTTGCGCATACCCTCTGCATAACAGCATACCGGTACCGCTTACGGTCTTTGTTCCTGTCCGCACAGGCATACGCGGGACGCACCCAGACCGCACCCAATGACAGACAAAAGGTCTCATACACCTTACACAACTATCGACTTCAAAGTCAAAATTTGACATGTCGACACTACCTTAACCTTAAGGTCCCTAACTGAACCTAATTCTTCCTCCGGACACAACCGTCCCTCGGCAACTGTATTCCTAGTCAGCGAACAAGGGTACAGACTCTCATGCAACCGACACTAAAGTCCACTTTCGACTCTCACACTGTTCATCTCTCAATTGAACACAATTACCAAAACTACAAATTTTCTCCCAAGGTTTATCCAACACCTCTCCACTCTTGGAGTTCTTTCTTAGCTTATAACGTAATACTCTACGACCTAGCAAGTTCATAGCCTTCATGCATGACAAATCATTTCGCACATTTTCTCATTTTAAATAACCCTACTGGGAACAACTTGGGCACACATACCCCAAAGTACTGCACAACGATCTCGAGAATCGTTTGCATATTAAATTTCCGAAAACTCAACCTTTTCTCAAACAAAACAATGTTGTTACGACGGTAATATACTAAATGAAAATCTCTTCGTACGACAACAGTTCGAAAAAAGTTTGACCGACACGAAATAAACTAGTCGGTTCTCTCACTTATTTATATGATGTTTAATAGGTCCATACTCCTGTTAGTTATTAGACGTTTTGCTGACCAACGCTTTCTTGCTACAATTCAACTTTTCATGTAAAGTAAGAAATACTTTGTAAAAACTTCAAAAATTTCGCTGTGCGACGTAAATGGGATTGCCTTTTCTTTAAATACACTTTCGCACATGCTAATTCAACCTTGACTAAAACTGTTATTTATGCATTTGGTTTGAAATCATGAAAATTCATGTAACACACACTAAAACACCAGGCATGAAACTTTCCTCGCAATTGAAGGCTACTTGCTCAAACGAGGTCAATCGTCTTACTTACGTAACTTATCATTGACATTCTACTTCCGACCAGTGTCGCCCTCTCGGCCTTATAACATTTGCTATATTGGCATTCCACGGTCCACATACTCCACCATGTCATACCATTTACATCTTGATCAATCTTCTCATACTCTATCTCCACACATATCAATCCACCTACTAAAGGTTGCCTTGGCGGACTTTCATGAGTCCCGCCAATTCCAGGTTATCCTTCCAACCTCCAATCAATACTGATCTGTCCTTCAAAGGACCTTGGTGGCGTATTCACCATCATTCTACTATAACATAAAGGGACAACCATAAAAATGGTTATGCACGTACACACATACAAAACGTACCTTATCGATCGTTAGTCACTGTAATAATTTAGAAATAAGCATGCTCGTGTAAATATATATTCATAATAACAGTAGGTAGTTGGAATTGTGAACATATCATACAGGAGAATCCTCATTACCATTGTCACATCACTAATTTCACGTATTTCCGTTGACTCTAAGACTATCCCGTCTTAACACTTCTACCCATATCTCACATATCATAACCTACTCCATCTCAGCTTAAGTCTAAGTATCTTATCAGTATACTTAGTTCGCTTAAACTAGTGCTCTGATACCATATTGTAACACCCCAAAACATGAGCCAATTTAAACCTCAAGTTATAACAGGTTATGATAATAAATACTTCAACTTATAAAAACAGGCAGTGGATTAACCATCAAGAGTATATTCACATTACAAGATCCTTCAAAATAACCTATCAATCTAATTATGTCCCTTCAACCAGATTAATCAAGTTATCTATCAATCCATCAAAATCTCTTCTTTGTTAAATTCATCCACCTCTGCTATATCAAAACGCTCGTCCCACAACCCTTTACCTCCCCGAGCTGGTACCTGGTAAGAAACATCAATTGAGACGATTAGGCCAACGCCTAGTGAGAACATTCGTTTCCAAGATAACATTTGTAAAAATCAATGTAACAAGTTATAACAAACCTGATTTCTCCTTTTCTTACCATACATATAACTCTATCCTGTTAACACGATTTTTACCCAGTTCCATGAATATGACTGACACACATTCCGTCATCATATCATATCTCAGAGCCACACTACGAATCTTCAAAGATTCTAGATCAATGCTCTCCACCAATAAATCGCGATTACACACGCCCATTTATCGGTAAGGAAGCAGAGATCACAAGCACTTATGTCAATCTCACTCTCTTCCTTAGAAATCAGGAATAACGATTAATACCACACGCCTATTCCAGGATTTCCCACACACACTGGAATAACGATTAAACGAGTTATACCACACGCCTATTCCATGTGATTTCCCACACTTTAGTGCCTATGGATCCATTACACTTATTTCTACTCGTGCAAGTTAATGCTTAATACAGATTTCTCATATCATTCAGTATGAGCAAATCGCCTTTATAACATATAGATTCCTCATATCATTCAGTATGAGCAAATCATATATATAAATCGTACATATTCCTCTTATCATTCAGTATGAGCAAATCACATTTAATACAATCCTGCCTAGTATCACACTAGCGCAGTCTATAAACCTAACATACTACTATTAAAAAGTACATATGTTCAAGTAATATAAGATATGTGTCAATTCTTAAATCGCACCTTTTCACGATTACATAAATGCCCATTTCATTACATCCGGAGAGATACATAAAATTACAAGGCCTCTAGATACTTAACTTATCAGGTCCTTGAGCCATATCAAATTTTGATACCATTTAGATATACTGGTTTCTTTACTCAACTCCCGATATGCTGTACCGGGACTCACCTGTACCGGGACTTGCCTCTACCGGGACTTACCTCTACCGGGACTTCCAACTACCGGGGCTTGTACTACCGGAACTTGCCACTACCGGGACTTCCACTACCGGGACTTGTACTACCGGAACTTGCCACTACCGGGACTTCCAACTACCGGGACCTATCCTTGATACCGGGACTCTCAATCCTCGGTACTTATCGTCGATACCGGGACTACACCGGAACTACACCGGGACTACATCGGAACTACATCGGAACCTTTAAGTACCGGGACATCACTGGTTTTACGTGCTGTTCATTCAACCATGTCCACAAATCGATTTAAATCATAAAATCAATTCATTCCACTCATTCTATTCAGTCCTCAACCAATTTATACAGATATATCAAGGTTAGTATAACTTAAAAACACTGATTTGTACAAAGAACATAATGAACTCACCTTTTGTAGTAAAAACCCACTTCTGCACAAAATCTGAACTTCAAACTGATGTTTATGATTCTGCAGATCCATCCAATACACAAGTTTGTTTATAATCTAACATCAACAATGAATCTTTTATCAAACCAATATAAATCCCTTACCAAATCTGAATACCAAACTTGTTTTTCTTCTTTTCCCTCTTTTTCTCTTCCTCTGGTTCTCTAAACTGACTCACACAAGACAAATGAGATATTCTTCTTATCTCAATTGTTTTATCCATATACACGTTTTAATTAAAACCAAACATACCCTCAAGATCCATTATTCCCAAAAGTACCACCATACTTTCATTACTTGTATTTTAACCCCTTTTTGAATTATAACACTTCCATATAATCCAAGGTTTAAACTAGAAAACAAATACATCCAAAATTCTTATTAAAACACTAATAACGAAAATTCAGGATGTTACATACCCGAATAAAGAAAATTATTGGGGTTAATAAGGCAAGCGTTTGAGGTGGAAAGAACTCCAAAGGATAGTGAGTTGAACATATTAATCCACACACATATGTACCATATGGACAAGGTTGTGGAAAGGGTTAAATTCATGGAAAGAGTCGGGAACGAACTCCCAATAGAAAATGGAACAAGTTATAAATGAGCTATGTCATATCTAAGATTGGTTAAGTATAAGTTTATTTAAATATAATTTAACTATCAAATTAATTGCATTTGCGTATATATACACCTGAGTTTATAGTTGTTATAGATGTAAATAAACACATCAAAAACAAATGCAAAACTCTCAACGTTCTTCGTTCCATGTAGGAATGTATCGAGGAGAACTTGATTGTTTTTGTGGCATCTCATACAATCCTAAGAAATATATTATTTTCATTGAATTAATTATTTTAATTCCTTTAAACACTTAGACGATGGACTGTCACTTGTTGCTAAAACACTATATTAATAGGAACCTTGTTAAAACACTATATCAATGAGAAATCATAATATAATAATGGAAATAGGTATATGTAACCACAAGGGTTGCGGCGTACTGGTTAAGGCCCTGGGGGATGTGGTGGGATATCTCATCTGCCCAGGGTTCTAATCCAGGCATCCACAACAATTGTGGCTACTGAGGTTTAATCAGGGCTGATGTCTTATAGTCATAATTTGCCAAGGGATTAGTCTAGGCATAGCCTAGGACACCCTTCCCAAAAAAAATGGGTATATGTACATCAACTCTAATGATATGAAAGCAAAATATATTAGAGAAATTAATGTATTAGATTAATGGATTATCTATGTTAGTATATCATATTTTGTCACCAATAAAGAACTTTGGGACAATGACACATATATGTTTCGGCATGACCACATGGGACACCATGGTCATGACATAGTGATCTATGTATTGCAAAATACACTTAGATACATTCTCTTTCGAGTGAAAGATAAAACGAGGGAATTAACCAAATTGTAACTGTTGACTTCTACTGCACAAGAAGCAACACCACCATCATAACATGCCTTCTCTAATACCTAGAACTTTTATATACCCTGATCCTTAGCCAAATCAGGAATGAGACCATCCTAAAGCTATGGACATAATATAAAAATATTTCATTCTTACAACGAATACAAGGTGATATTTATGGACATAAACATCCAGAATGCGGGCCATTAAAGTACTTTATGGTTCTGGTTTTGACACGATGAACACGTGTCGTATTATAGTCCACATGAAATGTTGCACTCATACATTAAGGACTCACCATCCTGATTTTTTCTCATCAAGTCTACATGACTTAGAATGCTGGAGAATTTACATCATAAGGATTTGATGATTATTGCATTTGTACCGCATGTGTATAAATAAAATGGTCTCGTAAAATGATAAAAGTTGTCATCAAAAGAATATAGATGGTAGCTAGGGCATTGGTTATGCGCACCAATTTATCCACATCTGCATGGGGTAATGCAATATTACATGCAACTTTACTTATTCGTGTTTAGACCCACAACCAGCCAACCAATCTTGTGCGTACCAGTTGGTAACTGGATATAATCCTGATGTTTTACATTTACGTATGTTTGGTTGTGTTGTATATGTGCCAATTACGCCCCCACAGCGTACCAAAATGGGTCTTAAAGACGAGTCATCAAATGTTGGATATGAACCCCCAACAATTATCCGCTAATTAGAACCCTTGACGAGTGATCCCTTTATGTAACACCCTAAAAACAGGACTAATTTAAACCTCAAATTATAACAAGATTTAAACATAAACTTTCTAAACTTTATACATAAGCAAAGATTCAACCTTGAGGATCACATTTACATATTTAGAGTTCTTCAAATAACCTATTAATATAATCATGTCACTATAATCAGATTAACTAGGTTATCTAAGTGATCTATTCAAAACCTCAGTATTCGAAACTTCTTTGCTAATTCAAAAGCTCTCGTCACACATCCCTTTTTACTTTCCCGAGCTAGTACCTGGTAAGAAAACATTATTTGAAACTGTTAGTCCCAGATGGCTATAACAAGTATTGTAGAAGGGGGGGGGGGGGTTGAATACAATACTCAAAATTTTCACAATTTTAATTCTATTATTGAAAATCTTTCAACAAGAATTACACCTAGAAAACTTAAGACTGTTGCGAAAAAGAACAGATAAACTATTCTAACAATCTTACACAAAGTATACTAACAAAATAACTAAGAACACTTAGAACAAAGCTATAAAGTTTTTCAAGCAAAATAGAGATTTCTTGCACTGAGAGAAATCTTCCAGGGAGGGTAATTTGCATGGAGTCTTCATCTTCCTTTTATAGTGAGGATAAGGTACTGAGCATTAAATGCATGGTACTATTATCCTCAAGTCACTTGCAAAGTACCAATGGTCTTTGGAAAAGTACCAGTGGACTTCTAAAAAGCTGATAAGTCACTATCACCTTTTTCTTGAAACCAGGAATAGAAGCCATGCAGAAAGGACATCTTCTAAAAAGATAATAAGACAAAATGTTACTTTTGCCTTGTATCAGATTTTGTCCCGAAATAAATGATCTTCTTTATGAGTATTCAAGACAATATCACCGAAGGAGTTCCACCGATAATATTGTCAAGAATATATAACCATCTGCAAAGAAGTACCATTTCCACAAAGTTCCTACCGAGTTTAAGAAGCATATCGGTGGAAGCTGTTCACCGAATCTGAAGGTATTTTCGGTGGAGGCAGTTCACCGAAAAATGAGAGCTTCTTCGGTGGAGATGAAGGCCACCGAAATTGTGAAGACAATTCAGTGGTGATGATGGCCACCGAAATTGTGAAGACAATTCGATGGTGATGAGTTGTTTGTTTGTTGAGAAGAGTCTTCTATTTTCCACAAGTAGAGAGTCTTCAAGCTTGGTTTCAGTTGATCTTCGACTTCACCGAACATTTTCTATTTTGTACAAGTCATTCAAAGAACCAAACTAAAATATTCTAAGTAGGATTTTTAGAGAAAACATCGGTGAGTCAATTTCAAATCCTTTGTGACCCAACAATCTCCCCCTATTTGAATTTGAGCTCCTTTCTTAGAATATTTAAGAGTATTGAAAAGTAAAATGCATTTTGACCCTTTTTACTCTTTTTGGGTTCTTTTCACATAGACCATTCTTTTTGTTCTTTTTGATCTTTTTCTTTTTGATCTATTTTGTCTTTTATGGATTTGTGTGTGTATGATATTTACAAGTAAGAAAAAATAAAAAATGTATAGCTGTACAAATAATTGAAAGAAAAAGGAAAGAAGTATAAACAATATGAAAAGAAAGAATATTACTTGCATCTTTGGAGGGGCGAGTTGAAACTTGTATCTGGCTTGAGGATTCTTCATTTTGATTAGCAGCATGTTGATGTGTTGGAGAACTTTATCTTTCAGGCACTTTTGCTTTTCTTCAGATGTTCCAAATCTTCAAGTCATCCACTTACTTCAAAAGATTTCAGCCAAGTGAGTCTGTGGGTTTTGATAGGAGACACATCCATTATAGTGACAATCTTTGAGGAGGGTTGAGTTTGAGTGAATCAGCCTCAGGATGCTTTTGCCAATCTCTTGCATTTTCTTTCTTTCTCTTGGCATCTTCAGCATTTCCTATTCAGCATCATCATCCTTTGTCTTTGTTTTGCTCCCCCTCAGTAGATCAGTCGGTTTTGTGTTTCTCCCCCTCAGTTAGATCCGCCCGGACTGATGTGCTCCCCCTTGACCGGTCCGCCCGATTTCCTTATTTTTCCGAGTTGGACGCTGAAAACGAGTACAGAGGGTTGGTGTTGATCGAGTTGGACGCTGATATTGCTCCCCCTCAGCGTACGACGGAGAAGAAACACCACAAACAATAGGAAACACCGATTTTTTTTTTGATTTTTTTTTCGCTCATAACCACCGAATTTGGAGGCCAACCACCGAAATTTCGGTGGTGTGGTCGGTGGTTTGGTCAAAAAAAAATTTGATTTTTTTTTTGAATTTTTTTTTGCTTCCCCACCGAAAACTAAGGAGATCCCACCGAAAATTGACTAATTTTGGTAGGATTTTCGGTAGGAAAATCGGTAGAATTTTTTTTAATTTTTTTTCGAAAATTTATCATTCCCACCGAAATTTTGAAAGTCGGTGGAATTTCTTGAAGAGGTTGGAGGAAATCTTTTGGCATCTTCAGAAGAGTTTGGATAAAATCTGCTACGGCATCATGAAGGAAATCTTCAAGGTGAAGAAAATATTGGAATTTCATCTTCCAATTTTTTGATGACCCACAAAGATTGAGGTTGAGGATTTTTTTTAGTAGAAGGATTTGGGATGATATATGTGGAAGAGTTTGTAGTATGAGGGTTTTGAGAAAAGGAGAGTTGGGTTGTTGTCCAAGAGTGAAATATGATGGAAGAAAGAATGGGATGAGGAGATGACACATAGAAAGTTGGTTCTAGTGAGAGGTAGATTGGTGAGATGAGATCATGGTGATGACGTCATCAAGATGATGTCATCAACGTAGATTTGGACAAGAATAAGATTACCTGAGGTTTCCTTGATGAATAGAGTGTTGTCAATTTTACCTCTGGAAAATCCATTCTTTAAAAGAAGAGATATTTTTAAGAGAAGAGTTATGGGTTTGTTTTTGTCGGCACAAAGAAAGAGAGAAGAGTTTATTATTCTTATATATATACATATTTAAATTTCCACCGATGGTCATTTAAAATATATATATATATATAATATTAATAATAAGGTGGTGACAAAAAGGTGGTGGATGATGATGTCACGAAGAAGAAGAAAAATGGAGGGATTTTGTGAGATGGATTTTCATGGTGATTCGGTGGGTTTTCATGGTTAGGAGATAATAGGTGATGATGTCATGAGAGTAAAGAATTCTAAGGTTTTGTCAACTTTCACACTTGTCCACATAGATCCATCTGTCCAGTTCAAAATCTGCAATCACACAAAATTTATTTCCTAGGTACCCATTTGGTGGTGGGTCCTTTTGGGTTAGATGATGAGGGAAAAGAATTTATGTCACTCAGATCAATTCTTTCTTTCGGACAGTCTTTGGCAAAATGAGAAACATCACCACAGATATAGCATTTTCTATAAAGAAATGCCTTTTTAGAACTTTGATATTTTTCCTTATTTTTGCTCAAAGATTTTGAAGAGGTAACAAAGAATTGGGGTGCAACACCTATAATTCCTTTTTCAAAATTTGGGAGGACATAAATCTTTTCTTTTGAATTGGACATTTTGAGACTCACAGATCGGGGAAGAAAATCGGTAGGGGAAGTCACATAGGTATTTTTAGAAAAAATTGGAGGATTTCTTTTTAATAAAGAATCGGCACCCATAGACTTTCCTTTTTCAGAGTTAGAAAATATATTGCTTGAGTTGGAGGAGGAGGATGCATCATCTAAAGTCAAGAATTTTTGAAATTCATGGATAGGTGTGGAAGAATCATTGGAATCTTGAGCATTTTCCTTTGGAAAGGAAATATGATCTTTTGCCTTTAAAAACATTCCAAATTTTAAATCTTCAGATGAATCTGCAGAATTCATGGACATAGACCCAATAGAATTAGAATTGGAAGTTTCACAAGAAGTAGGTGAAGCACATGAGGTGGAAGCATGAGATTTTGAAGATTTATCAGTTTCCATTTTTCCAAAGCCTAGACCAGTTTTGTTATTATAGGAAATCTGATCTAGAAAAATCTTTTCCAGGTTTTTGGAAGAACTGGTCCTTTTTATCATGATCTCTTGTTCCTTTTGAAAACGTTTGAATATTTTGTTTTTCTCCTTGGCAAGAATAAAGTTGATGGATTTTAGATCTTCAAGCTCAGCCTTAACTTTTTCAAAGTTTTCCAGATGAGAGTGACAAAATAGCAGTTGAGAGGAAAGAGATTTTATTTGAGCATTTGCCTTTTGCTTAGCAGTTTTAGCATAAAAAAGATCAATGGTTAAAGAATCAAATGCTTCAACCTTTTCATTATCAGAAAGAGATAGAAATGGATGTACCTGTGATGAGGAGGAGAGGAACTTAGCTGATACAAGAGCAGTTGAGGAGATGTGGCCTTCTGAATCATCCATGTCATTTATCTTGGCCATGAAACAGACATTTGCGATGTCATTCTCGCTTTCAGATGTGGGTTCATCTGCCAAATCATGAGTTTTAGCAGGCAGACCCTTTGCTTTTCTGACAAGTCTTTCATTTCTTTCTTTTTCTCTCTTGTATTTTTCCTTGTATCTTTCAGTCCGGTCAGAATGTGCAGAAGAGGAGAGATTGGTGGAATCATGTTTGGATCTTTCCGATTTTGAGGAAAATCAGCCCGAGGAAGAAGTTTTGGGTCCTTCAAGAAGATTACTTCTGCACTCAGAGGCAAAATGACCTCTTTTACCACAGTTAAAACATTCCTCATTAGATTTGTCCAAAGAAGAGTGTTTGGAGAGAGAAAAGGATGATTTTCTACCAGACTTAGATTTTCCAGAAAGGTGGTGTTTAGATTTAGAATACCCATCCAACATGGCCATTTCATCAGATAATTTATCAACTGAAGTTTCCTCACATTCATCCTTAGCATCACTAAGATATGCCTCCGAATGATCATTGGGATCTTCTTGACTATTATGGTCAGAGTCAGATGGGTAGGTGATTTTTGGAAAACACTTAGTCTTTTTGGAAGAGTCACTTAGGAGAGCTAGAAGAGAGCTCTTTATGTCTGTGATGACAGATTTCCTTTGCAGCTTAGTCTGCTCATAGTTGAAAAGAGTTCCATAAAGAGAAGTGAGAGGCATATGATCAAGATCCTTGGTTGTCTTTATACAAGTACAGATATTTTCCCAAAAATCAGGAAGACAGTCCATAAATTTGCATAGGACTTCCTCATTGTCATACACTCTACCTAACAGCTTTAAGTCATTGAGAAGACTGTTAAAGCGATTATAGTAGTTGGAGAGAGATTCTCCTTTCTCATAAGAAAAGAGTTCATATTTTCTAACAAGAGCAATCTTTCTGCTCTTTTTAACTTCATTTGTACCTTCGTACAAAACATATAGAGTGGACCACATTTCTTTGGCAGTAGAGAGATTTACCAGAGAGTGGTACACTTCATCAGGAAGAGAGAGAGCAATGATAGTTCTAACTTTAGAATCAAGAGACACAAGACGTTTTTCCTCATCAGTATATTTCTTAGGATTTTTAAGAATGTAACGACCATTAACAACAGATTTTTCTTCATCAGAGGAATCATCAGAATTATCTTTGCCAACAACTTCCTTACCGGATTTCTTGGTTTCATAGCGAGACCAAACTTTAGGGACTATGGGTCCCTCACTGAGAATGGTTGGATATCTACTATCCATTCCTTCCATGAAAAGCATCATCCGGCTTTTCCACAAAGAAAAGTTGTTGGAATTAAACTTGGGAGGTTTGGCTATAGAGCCGTTTTCAGAAAAGGTGTTTTGAGAAAAAGCTTCATTTTTTGGAAGAAGAAGCAGCCATTGCAGATCAAGTTTATGATTTAAACTTACTGCTCTGATACCACTTGTTAGTCCCAGATGGCTATAACAAGTATTGTAGAAGGGGGGGGGTGAATATAATACTCAAAATTTTCACAATTTTAATTCTATTATTGAAAATCTTTCAACAAGAATTACACATAGAAAACTTAAGACTGTTGCGGAAAAGAACAGATAAACTATTCTAACAATATTACACAAAGTATACTAACAAAATAACTAAGAACACTTAGAACAAAGCTATAAAGTTTTTCAAGCAAAATAGAGATTTTTTGCACTGAGAGAAATCTTCCAGAGAGCGTAATTTGCATGGAGTCTTCATCTTCCTTTTATAGTGAGGATAAGGTACTGAGCATTAAATGCATGGTACTATTATCCTCAAGTCACTTGCAACGTACCAATGGTCTTTGGAAAAGTACCAGTGGACTTCTAAAAAGCTGATAAGTCACTATCACCTTTTTCTTGAAACCAGGAATAGAAGCCATGCAGAAAGGACATCTTCTAAAAAGATAATAAGACAAAATGTTACTTTTGCCTTGTATCAGATTTTGTCCCGAAATAAATGATCTTCTTTATGAGTATTCAAGACAATATCACCGAAGGAGTTCCACCGATAATATTGTCAAGAATATATAACCATCTGCAAAGAAGTACCATTTCCACAAAGTTCCTACCGAGTTTAAGAAGCATATCGGTGGACGCTGTTCACCGAATCTGAAGGTATTTTCGGTGGAGGCAGTTCACCGAAAAATGAGAGCTTCTTCGGTGGAGATGAAGGCCACCGAAATTGTGAAGACAATTCGGTGGTGATGACTTGTTTGTTTGTTGAGAAGAGTCTTCTATTTTCCACAAGTAGAGAGTCTTCAAGCTTGGTTTCAGTTGATCTTCGACTTCACCGAACATTTGCTATTTTGTACAAGTCATTCAAAGAACCAAACTAAAATATTCTAAGTAGGATTTTTAGGGAAAACATCGGTGAGTCAATTTCAAATCCTTTGTGACCCAACAGAAACGATTAGGCTAATGCCTAGTGAGAACATTCAGTTTCAAAATAACATTTATAAAACATTGTAAACAAGGCATAACAAACCTGATTTACTCCTTTTCTTACCGCATACCGAACCATTCATCAATATCAGTTTAAACCTGATTACATGACTACGAATATGACATCAAGTCATTCGTTGCTCATATTCCAATTTCATGACTACGAATCTGACATTAAGTCAATCGTTGCTCATATTCCAATTCCATGACTACGAATCTGACATTAAGTCAATCGTTGCTCATATTCCAATTCCATGACTACGAATCTGACATTAAGTCAATCGTTGCTCATAGTAATTTTTCCACATACATCAGAATAATGAAAGTCCATCATCTATTCTACGTGTACATAACCTCTAGTGCCTATGGATCCATATCATCTAGTTGTACTCATACAGGTATTTACTAAAATGTAAATTCCTTATAACAGCCGTATAAGAGAATTATATTTATACCTCGTAAATTCCTCATATCATTTATTATAAGCAAATCACATTTAATATATCAATTTCTTATAATAAAAATCTAACCAATCATATTATCACTTACGGTCTTTAATATGAATATTATTGTAATTCATTTGTCCAATAAACACAATAATTACCACTCGTACATATTTTTGTCGTCAATCATTTCCCAATATCATTAATGATTTAAGCACCACCATCAACTTAAGATAAAAGATTTTTCTTTATAAAATCTTTCTTCCAAAAATCCACCCAAAACAGTTCATTTATAAAATAAACCTTACCATAATTTAAAACATTATAAAAACAGGTAAGGTAAGAATGAACTCACCTGTTATTAGATGAGACACTCTTTCTTTGATTCCGTCACTAACTCCCCAAAGATCTGAAATACCATATATATAATATACTAGTATAAATCCACTGCACATGATTCTCTAACGACTAGAAATCCTTAATATCTAAAAATTCTCGTCTCTTATCGCAACCCCCTATTGCGATATCTCCTCATGTCGCAACCACTGTTGAGACATGACACGAAGTCGCAACCAACTGTTGAGACATGGTCACGAAGTCGCAACCAACTGTTGAGAAATGGACACGAAGTCGCAATCAACTGTTGAGACTTGGTCACGAAGTCGCAACCAACTAATATTCAAGCATGTCTCAACCAACTAATATTCAAGCATGTCTCAACCAACTAAAAAACGTACAAACCCATAAATTATCAGTTTTAGACCATGTTTGTTTCTATAAACATGCAGATATGTTTTCTACTACTAACATAACATATCTACTAACCCAGATTTATCATATCTTACAAAATCATTAAAACCCATTTCTAAACCCATAGAAAACTCATCTATATTTACATAAACATAACAAATTGAGATGAAAGACATACCTTTATTATCAACACTTGGTATTCTTAAATCCTTTCTAACAAATCAACCTTTCTTCTTTTTTGATTTTCTCTCTCTGCCTCTCGATTTCTTTCTTGCAGTAAAGAACCCACAAATATGCAAGATATTTAAAATATCTTCTTTTCTTCTTTTGACCAACAAAGAGTCGGTTTGATTAAAATAAGAAACCAACCAAACCCCAAACTATGATCACATAACAACTTTGATCCCTCATCTTATAAATTAAAATTAAAGTTTACCCCTTTCATATTATTCCAATAAAACACGTAATATAACTTACTCGGGGATAAACTATAAAATTAATCTTATTACATAATTATACCCAAATTATTTAATATACCTATCGTAATTCTTTTTATAGAAAAAACGAGATGTTACAATACTCCCCAACTTGAAAATGATTTCGTCCTCGAAATCAAAGCTAGGTAAACCAATGAGGATATTAAATCTTCATATCCCCTTCCAGCTCTAAAATCACATTAATATCTCAATGATATAATACCACATCCTTAGGTCACAACTTTTTAACTTATCTTTCTATAATTCCTTACAGTTCCTCCAAACAACTACTCTTACTATCCACTCTTACTTTAGTAAGTGAAATTACACCATACCAACATGAAATATTTTGTACATCTCTTCACTTTAAGTCTTACATACTTAATCACAAATAAAAGTCCAGAAAGAACAAGGATTCATCTTTTCATATTTTCTGAACCTTATCTCTTTCATCATTACTCGCTCCCCAACTTGGATTTACAAGCCTCCTTAGAGTAACTGTTTATCATTAAATCTTTATCCGACTATTGCTTGACCTACTATACCATTACCACATAACTCAATCTCCGGGTCTCAAAATAACATTAACGTATACTGCTTGAAAATCTACACTCACTTTAAATTGAGTATACTCACCACTTTTGAATACTTCGATAATTACGGCCAACCATTGTTATATCCATGACTCACACGTTTCTTCAGTATAAAGTGCTACCATTTCCTCACATCACTATTGCACTACACGACCACATTGCAACCAAGCACTAAAATGTTGTATATCAAAGGTGATAATTCTATTGAACCTGTATTATAACTATATTCTTAGGTCCGACCTTTCTATCATTACTTGTCTCTTTCTCCCAACTTTTCCACATACCGATAATATTTTCTCATTACTATTCATAACCAAACAGTTGTACCAAAATTCTAACTTAAGGCATTCAACTAAGTTATCTTAAAACGACATATCGTCCACAGTTACTACACATTCCTTAATCTGCAACTAATACTTTCTCGGGCAATTCTTTCACACATAAGAAGCAACTCTCCTTCCTTAAGGATTTTGCATCTATCACACCACAATTTAACTAACACACTCCTCATCTTTATTTAAACTTACTATGATTCAAAATCATAAACTTATTTAGCGACTCACCCAACCAAAATCACTTTGGATAAACACCCACTCTCGTTCCGACATTCTATCCCGATATTAGCCAAATCACTACTTTGTTCATCCTCAACTTTAGTTGAACTACAACTCGCGAGTTTCTAATTAATTTAAACTTACTCGTTTCTTACTAGCTCTTTAGGATTCCAAACCATTACACAGACAGGGTACAATCCCTCACCGATCGACATTGTTTATACACTCATTTTATTCGTGCCTAATACTTCATCTTTTATAAACCATCCACATCGTAAGTAAAACGCTTATCTTAAAGTAACAATCTTTCACTATCTTAATATCCTTACAAGACTTAACATACCATACATGATCTCAAAAGAATAACCAATACATTCAGATCATGTAAACTTTAATTATAACACAACTCATGTAATTCCAACCCCAAACCTACGTCGAGCTTATTAAACCGAGCGAACGCCCTTAAGACAACCAAGTCCATAACCGAGCCATCTACTCAAATAACCTAATGATCATTTATCAATGTCAACTCATGCAATTAAAATGTATCTAACCCACATCATACAACCCACGCTCCGAGGCGTGATAATCTCACGACCCCTTCATTGCTACTTTCCCAATGAAGTCAATTCATATATGTATTTATATATACACGTATATGCAACTCTTTTATACTCATCAATATATATATCTTACCAAAGTTCATTAGTACCTAAGGTACTAAGAATACAAGATCATCAAACGGTCCTCACACATAAGACCAATACTTAAAACGACACTTATTTAAATAAAATGCAATTAAGCACATAACACATCATAATTATTGCACAACCACAATAACTCTAAAAGCGTATTTTGACCACATAGCTTTCACTGATGCAATAATTTAACCAAAACCTTTTAACCCGTGATTTATTCGTCAATCACTCAAATTCCCAAAAGTGGGTGTTTCACAAAATATAATCCATTCTGTAACATCCCCATCTCACTGAACACGATATTGTACGCTTTGCGCATACCCTCTGCATAACAGCATGCCGATACCGCTCACGGTTTTGTTCCTGCCCGCACAGGAATACGCGGGACGCACCCAGACCGCACCCAGTGACAGTCAAAAGGCCTCATATATGTTACGCAACTGTCGACTTCAACGTCAATAGTCAATCTGTCAATACTCCTTACCCTATTCTTTAACAAGGGTCCCTAACTGAAGCTAATCCTTCCAACATATCATAATCCAATTCACATCCCATCGTCTTTATCTCAATTTATTCGTGCAACGTTAATATCTCAAGATTACCATAAATTCTTATTTGACGTCGAGGATATTTCCTTTCGGTCTCATCACACTACTCATAACGATTTGCTAATTCCATTACCTTGATGACTACTAGTCCGTCCTCCGGATGCAATCGTCCCTCGGCAACTTTATTTCTAGTCATCGAACAAGGGTACAAACCCTCATACATCTGACACTAAAGTCCACTTTCGACTCTCTCACTGTTCACCTCTCATCCTGAACACAAATTCCAAAACTTCAAACATCCTCCCGTGATTTATCTAACATCTCTCCACTCTCTGAGTTCTTTCTTAACTTATAGTGTAATACTCTACGACCTAGTGAGTTCATAGCCTTCATGCATGACAACGCGATAAATAAATCATTTCACACATTTTCTCATTTTAAAGAACAACGCTTGAAACAACTTGGGCACACATGACCCCAACATTCTCATAACTCTAATGTACTGCACAACGATCTCGAGAACCGTTTGCATACAACTTTCCGTAAAACTTAATCTTTCTCAACCAAAATGATGTTGTTACGACAGCAATGTATTAAATGAAAATCTTTTCATACTACAAAAGTTTTAAAAGAATTTTCCAACACGAAGCAAATTAGTCGGTCCTCATATGATATCATCAAGTCAATACTCTTGTTGGTTATAAAAGTTTTGCTGGCCAACGTTTTCTTGACATTTTCTACCATTAACCTTTCGTATAAAAATACGAAATATTTTGCAAATTGGTAAACCCAAAAATTTCATTGTGCATCATAAATGAAATTGTCTCTTTCTTTAAATACACATTTGAACATGCAACTCAGCCTCAGCTAAAATTGTTATTTATGCATTTGTTTTGAAATCATGCAAACTCATGTAGCACACTTACTAGGACACCATGCATAAAACTTTACTCGCCACTGAAGGCTACTCACTCAAACAAGGTCAATCGTTTTACTCACGCAACTTATCATTGACACACTACTTCCGACCAGTGGTCGCCCTCTCGGCCTTGTAACACTTTCTATACAAGCATTCCACGGCTCGCTTACTCAACCAATTCATACTATTTCCGTCTTAATAAATCAGCTCACATTCTATCTCTACACATTTCAATTCACTTATTAACGGTTGTCTCGGCGGACTTTCATGAATCCCGCCAGTTCCGGGTTATCCTTTCCAACCCTCAATTATTTACTGGTCTGTCCTCCAAAGAATTGAAGGACCTTGTTAGCGTTTTCACCATCGTTCTGTTATATAACAAAAGATAACCATAAGAAATGGTTATACATAACTAGACATATGAAACGTAATTTACCGATCATTAGTTACTGTAACAATTTAGAAACAAGTATGCTTGCGTAACAATATATTCATAATAACAGTAGCTAATTGGAATTGTGAATATATTATACATGAGAATCCTCGTTACCATTGTCACAGTACTGATTTCACGTATTTCCGTTAACTCTAAGACTATCCCGTCTTAGTACTTCTACCCATATCTCACGAATCATAACTTAAATCAGCTCAGCTTAAGTCTAAGTATCTCCTCAGCATACTTAGTTCACTTAAACTAATGCTCTGATACCAATTTGTAACACCCTAAAAACAGGACTAATTTAAACCTCAAATTATAACAAGATTTAAACATAAACTTTCTAAACTTTATACATAAGCAAAGATTCAACCTTGAGGATCACATTTACATATTTAGAGTTCTTCAAATAACCTATTAATCTAATCATGTCGCTATAATCAGATTAACTAGGTTATCTAAGTGATCTATTCAAAACCTCAGTATTCGAAACTTCTTTGCTAATTCAAAAGCTCTCGTCACACATCCCTTTTTACTTTCCCGAGCTAGTACCTGGTAAGAAAACATTATTTAAAACGATTAGGCTAATGCCTAGTGAGAACATTCAGTTTCAAAATAACATTTATAAAACATTGTAAACAAGGCATAACAAACCCGATTTACTCTTTTTCTTACCGCATACCGAACCATTCATCAATATCAGTTTAAACCTGATTACATGACTACGAATTTGACATCAAGTCATTCGTTGCTCATATTCCAATTTCATGACTACGAATCTGACATTAAGTCAATCGTTGCTCATATTCCAATTCCATAACTACGAATCTGACATTAAGTCAATCGTTGCTCATAGTAATTTTTCCACATACATCAGAATAATGAAAGTCCATCATCTATTCTACGTGTACATAACCTCTAGTGCCTATGGATCCATATCATCTAGTTGTACTCATACAGGTATTTACTAAAATGTAAATTCCTTATAACAGTCGTATAAGCGAATTATATTTATACCTCGTAAATTCCTCATATCATTTATTATAAGCAAATCACATTTAATATATCAATTTCTTATAATAAAAGTCTAACCAATCATATTATCACTTACGGTCTTTAATATGAATATTATTGTAATTCATTTGTCCAATAAACACAATAATTACCACTCGTACATATTTTTGTCGTCAATCATTTCCCAATATCATTAATGATTTAAGCACCACCATCAACTTAAGATAAAAGATTTTTCTTTATAAAATCTTTCTTCCAAAAATCCACCCAAAACAGTTCATTTATAAAATAAACCATACCATAATTTAAAACATTATAAAAACAGGTAAGGTAAGAACGAACTCACCTGTTATTAGATACGACACTCTTTCTTTGATTCCGTCACTAACTCCCCAAAGATCTGAAATACCATATATATAATATACTAGTATAAATCCACTGCACATGATTCTCTAACGACTAGAAATCCTTAATATCTAAAAATTCTCGTCTCTTATCGCAACCCCCTATTGCGATATCTCCTCATGTCGCAACCACTGTTGAGACATGGCACGAAGTCACAACCAACTGTTGAGACATGGTCACGAAGTGGCAACCAACTGTTGAGACATGGTCACGAAGTCGCAACCAACTGTTGAGACGTGGTCACGAAGTCGCAATCAACTGTTGAGACTTGGTCACGAAGTCGCAACCAACTGATATTCAAGCATGTCTCAACCAACTAATATTCAAGCATGTCTCAACCAACTAAAAAACGTACAAACCCAGAAATTATCAGTTTTAGACCATGTTTGTTTCTATAAACATGCAGATATGTTTTCTACTACTAACATAACATATCTACTAACCCAGATTTATCATATCTTACAAAATCATTAAAACCCATTTCTAAACCCATAGAAAACTCATCTATATTTACATAAACATAACAAATTGAGATGAAAGACATACCTTTGTTATCAACACTTGGTATTCTTAAATCCTTCCTAACAAATCAACCTTTCTTCTTCTTTGATTTTCTCTATCTGCCTCTCGATTTCTTTCTTGCAGTAAAGAACCCACAAATATGCAAGATATTTAAAATATCTTCTTTTCTTCTTTTGACCAACAAAGAGTCGGTTTGATTAAAATAAGAAACCAACCAAACCCCAAACTATGATCACATAACAACTTTGATCCCTCATCTTATAAATTAAAATTAAAATTTACCCCTTTCATATTATTCCAATAAAACACGTAATATAACTTACTCGGGGATAAACTATAAAATTAATCTTATTAAATAATTATACCCAAATTATTTAATATACCTATCGTAATTCTTTTTATAGAAAAAACGAGATGTTACACTTTACCGCTAGATTTGCGGGTTGTCACTTTGATGAGACAACCTTCCTGTCGTTAGGGGGAGATAGGAAAAAGAATTTTCCATGGGAACGACAGGAAGTGTCATTGAATATTTCAATTGTGTCTCATTTTGATCCCCCAAAACTTCACAATGTAAAGTTGAAGTCAAACGAATCAGACTCGATACCTGATACGTTTAACATTATCTAGAGTGACAATATCATATATACGAGCTGCAAACATACTCGCAAGGTCAAAAGTCCCCAAACAAGGGCACAACGTCGCTGGAAGTACGTTGCAATCACACATGGTGGAGGTGTGGTTGAGGTCGTAGCTCCCAAAAGGAAATGGGGGAAGCTACTTGGTTCGATAGATACTCATCTAAAGGAAGAGAAGAGTATGACACAACTATATGTCATCAATACATGAGATTATCTCTGATTAAATCTATGTCTATGAATCATTACTGGAGGACGCTCCGAAGTTAATACTGATTCCAGAGATCAAAGAAATCTCAAATGAATATGAGTCGATGAACAGATCATACATACTCAATGATGATATATTTGCATACACCGTTGCTTATGAGATAACAGAGCACGATGTCATCGAACCATGCTCAGTTGAAGAATGTCAACAACGAGCAAATTGGCCTAAATGAAAAGAAGCAATCAAGGATAATTATTTGACAAATGAACAGGTATTTGGTTCGGTAGTGCTAACCGACCAAGTGTAAAGCCTGTAGGACATAGATAAACCATTTGTCAGGGAAGCGTAATGAGAATAATTAAGTCATAATATATAAGACTCTCCTTTGGCGCAAGGTTTCTCACAACGCACTGGATTGACCACAATAAGACTTACTCTCTCGTGATGGAGAACGTTCTGCTAATTAATTAGCCAAGTAGTTTCCGAAGGGCTGAAAATTGCAGCTCAACGATGTAGTTACTACATATCTCTATGGGGATCTAAATTCAGAGATATAAAAGTGCTTGATGGCATTATACCAATATCAAGTAACTTTAAACTATGAAATGCGATTACAATAAATATGAAACACTCACTTTATAGATTAAAGCAATCTATGCGGATGTGGTATACCCGCCTGAGTGAATACTTGATTGGGAAACGATAAATAAGAACGATGAACTGTGCCCTTGCGTATTTATATAAGAAAACAAGTCCCAGATTTTCATAGTAGCTCTATATGTCGATGCTATGAACATAATAGACACTCTTGATGAAATAAGAGAAAACACAAGCTACTTGAAATCTGAATTTGTGATGAAAGATCGTGGGAAAACTTGGTTTGTCTAGATACTTGAGCTACGACACCGAGTTTGTGGAATATTAATCCACCGATCCGCATATGTCTAGAAAATGATCAGGCGACCTAATTTGAACAAAGCGCATCCGATTAGCACTCCCATGATCGGTCAAAGTGTTGGATATAAGGAAAGATCCATTTCGTCTAAAGGATGAGGACGAAAAGGTGTTAGGAGCTGGAATTCCATACCTAAGTACAATAGGCGCATTATTGTACTCAACATAATACACTTGACCGTATATTGTACTTCTCACTGAACTTGTCAGCTAGATTTAGCTCAGCGCCAACGCAACGTCATTGGAATGATTTCAAATTTTGGCACGATTGACGTGGGCTTATAATTTCCCTACGAAGATAAATGGATTGATAATGAAACTTCAATACCTACTTAGATTGTGAGCGGCAAAAGTACTGGCTCTTATAGAATATTAGGTATATGTTTAACTGATATAAAGGTTGTTCCCAAACTGGATAAGGAATTATCATATGGAACATGCCGATTGCTTGAAAGTAAACTAAGCAAACCCTTCATAGCTATCTTCTTATATTATCAACAATCTTACTCTTCATGAGACTATTCAAGAGTGTATATGGTTAAGGACTATCATTACACATATAAGAGGAGCTAGTAATTTTGATTTTGATCACTATACAACTTGCATGTATGGAAATAATGCATCATGTATCGAAGAAATGAAAGTAAGATATATCAAGGGTTATAACACAAAGCATACTTGGTTTAAGTTTTTATATAATCAATTCTCTTCAAGATTCAAGTGAACTGAATAAGATGCGAGGAAAATATGACATGTTTGTTTACCAAATCAATACGTAAAACCATATTTGGAAAACATGTAGAAAGTATTAAAATGGAAATGTTTTAAACCTCCTTTGATTAATGCACGAATTAGGGGGAGTGGTAGACAAAAGGGGGAGTTTACTATATATGTAATATTGGTATGTTGTGCTCTTTCCTTCAACCAAGGTTTTATTTTTCCCATTGGGTTTTGTTCTTTGGTATAAGGTTTTAGTGAGGCAACAAATTATATACCATCATGTTTTCTTAACTCTCGCGATTAATGTACGAATCTAAGAGAGAATTAGACTAAAGGAAAAGTCTATGTATTGAAAATAAGCTAGTGCGTTGTACTCTTTCCTTCGTCATATTTTTATTTTTTTCCACTGGGTTTTTATTTTGGCGTAAGGTTTTAACGAGGCAACAATTGTGCACCTTCACTCCTTTGACTCGGCACAAGGGGGAGTGTTGTAGGATAAATGTGTCATCGTCTAAAGGATATGACGATAGAGATAGAGATAGAGATAGATTAGAATTGAAATATCTTGTAGTTATCTACTTGTAACTCATCCCTATATAAAGGGCTTATGATTAATGAGAATTACGATTCATTCTCTCCCTCTTATTATTGTTTTGTTTACTGTTTCCTTTAACACATTAGGTAATATTAATTATAGATTAAATTTATATGTTTGATCCCTTTGGTTTATATATTATAACTATCCAAAATCCATTTTTTAAATAAGTACGTATTTGAGTCTTAGGCGAAAGTTGAGGTTAAAAATTGGATCTGAATCGTTGATCACTTTTAATTAAATGTTTTCTCAAGAATTGTGTCTTAGAAGAGATTTGATCCGGTGCATCTCATTCTATTGTGCATCAATTTTTTATCCAACGGTTGATAACCACTTTTCATGTTTCCCACGTTAACCTCAACTTCTCGTCAGAACCAAACTTTTGAGTTTTATGGTATGGAATTTATAACTTCTTTGGTCCTAGTTTTTCTTTAAGGGTGCGTTTGGTACGCAGACAGGATAGAACAGGACGGGACAGGACATAACAGAACATAACAGGACAGAACAGTTGTTCAGCGTTTAGTAGACAGAACAGGACAGAACAGTTGTTCAGCGTTTGGTAGACAGAACTGGACAGAACAGAACAGATAACATTAGATAAAATACAAATAAATAAAAATTAAAGAATGAATAAAATATAAAATAGAACGTGTATTTGATGTTTTAGAAGAGAATTAGATTTTATTTTGAGTTTATATTGGTAAAACATAATTATGTTCCACCTTGTTCCAGTTTGTTCCATGGGGTAGGGGTGGAACAGGCATGTTCCAACTTGTTCCACTTTGTTCCTGTCTGTTCCACATAATAGTCATACCAAACATGGGACAGTGATCTCTGTTCTGTTCTGTCTTGTCCAGTGTACCAAACGCACCCTAAAGGATTTCTGGTCTCACCTCTCTCGTTTGCTCCTTGGTTGTGCTCCTAGGCATGGAAAGATCCATCGCCACCAATTGGTGTTTTGAATCACACGTCTTGCCTCGGAACACCTTGCAATCACCGACACACCTTCAAATTTAACCACAAGGCTTGTGGCGTACTGGTTAAGGCTTGTGGGGGATGTGGCTAGTAACCCATCTACCCCACGTTCGAATCCAGGCGCTTCCAAGTTGTGGCCACTGGGGATAAACTCAGGATTGCACGCTTTAGCAGCTGGGGCATTTGCCTCACCTTGCCGGGATTAGTCGGGGCAATGTCCTCGGATACCCTTAAAAAAAAATGGTCAATTTTGGTGAGATGCCCCTAACTCCTACTTAAAGAAATAGAAAGAGTTTGTTATCACCAAGTAATGTGCTAACCAAAGTCTAAACCAAAATCTAATTGCAATGGAACCCCACCATTCGTTACAAGCAACTAAAACCCTCGTGGACACATAGGTACCCATCTACCCCTACCCCAATGTGCCCATAAAAGTCACCACCTATATAAATTTGGAGATTTGGTTTGAGAATTTTTATATTTCAATAAAATCTTAAAACTGGTAGATGACTCATGACTGTCATTTCAAATCCAAATTTCATGGACTTCAATTGTTTTCATCATATCTCTATCATGTCTCTTTCATCAAATATGCCCTGATCTCTCTATTGCCTCCACATCTTAATGAAAAAGCAAATATTTACAAAAAAGAATAAAGTTGGTTCCAAATCATACAAACCAAACAAGATTTATAAAATAATGGAATTAAATTTTATTCCAAATCCTACAAACCCGACAAAATTTATAAAAGAATGAAAGTCAATTTCATTTCAAATACTACAAACCAATCAAACTAAAGATTCTAACTCAATTCCAATTTTAAATCCTTCAATGAACTCCAAATACCTCAAAAACATTCCATGAAACCAAATGGACCACAATCCGGGTATTTTGAGAGAGAACCCACATTTCTTGGATTCGGGAACGATCCATGTCAATATATCTTTTTTGCTTTGCGATTTTAATATTATGCTTTGGATTTGCATATAGGGATTTGCTTTTTGAATTCCAACTCTTTAAACTTGGTCGTTTAGTTGTGGTGATTTGGAGGCGTGGCTTAAGATGAACGGTTTTGATCCTAAAAAACATCAGATCCACTTTCAGGTGAGATATATTGGGCTCGTTTGGTTCAGTTATTGCCACTAATCATATGCTTAAACCATCCAAAAATGATATTTTATTGCCACTAATCACATAAATACAAACAAAAAGGCTTATCCAACAAAAATTCATGTAGTCCATTTTCCTCTGCTCTTGTTTTTTTGTGGGTACCCAATCCTTTTATTCTAGCATCATGGAAATAAGACCTAAAAGACGGACTATAGGGACATCTTTGTTTACTTATAATGGATAGCAATTGCAACAATGTTCACGAGAATGGATACTTAAACTTACTTCTAGTTCTAGTTAGCATGTACAGCAAGAATACATAAGGTCTGCATAGATGATCCAGCAGTATATCTTCTGCTTCTGAGATAAGGTTACCTGTCCTTTGAACTGAAATGGTTGAGAAAATCAAATTAGTACCCGTTCAATGAAGCAAAATAACACCATAAAATAGAAAATGGTCAGACGCATTCAGATGTACAATAGTTTTATCTCTTAATCAAATGGTACAGGGGGTTGGCTTTTAGAATTGTTTGCTGAAAAGGTTACCTTACCAGTTGCATAACTACTCGTTCGTGCGTTCTGCTGAATTGGGTAAGAAAATAATATTAGCATATATTACATAAAGCAAGGTAACGTCACAAAATAAAACAAAGAAGAGCATCTTAGCAGCAACAAGTGGGCATACAAATGACACCTATCACAATCTCCATTTCTCTTTTCACTCTCTGAACGACCTTGGGGCATTCTATAATTTCAACATAGTCTTGTCCCTTAATGTAACTAGTGATTTGATCAAAGTTAATGGATAATTGTCTATTAAAGAAAGAAGAATCTAGTATTAACTATAAGAGCTTAGGAAAGTAAATTAAAGGTTTCTTATGTCATATCCAAGGTAAAAAAAATAAAAAATCGATAAATGGATAGTCTAGTGGTAACAGAGCACGGAAAACAAAGAATCCTCGTATCATATCCAAGAAATGAAACCTTTGGTAACGCTAATCACGTGGGCATGCAATCTAGTGCCTAGTAGTAATTCAGAGCGTCTGAAACATATAATTTCTCTCGTCATACGTCCAAGAATCGACATATAAAACTAGAAAATAGATTATTATACAAACAAAAATAATAATCTAGTAGTAAGAAAGAGAATGTGAAACATTGGATTTCTCATTTAATGTCTGTGTGATAAAATAGGCGATCCACAGCTTCATCTTTTAGGGCCTTCAAATTTTATAATCTAAAAACGGAGATTGAAGAGGAAGAAAGGAACTCACCCTCACAATACTTTTTCAAAAAATCTACAAGTTATTATCAAAAAAGCAACAGAAGAGAAAATGAAACATACTCATTTTGTGGAACTTGCCATGTTTTCATTCAAAAGGGTTTTGCAAATTGACGTGAAAAATGGCCAGAGTCTTTTGAGTTGAACAATAGACACAAGATTACATGGATTCTTTATAATTTAATGAAATACGAGTAATAAAACGAGAGGTTAAATTATCAACCAAGAAATCCTCACCAACATTAAAAAAAAAAAACGAAGATGATTAAAATGGGGGAAGATGAACAGTTTACATGTGAGAGAGCAGAGCATGGCAATTGAAATGGAAAACGGTATGAAAGTAGGGATTATTCATTGGGGCTTGGGCAATGGGACTATAAGCAAAACTGAAGAAATCTTGATCATTAACACATGCTGTCACTGTCTACCGAAGCAAACGAGTTAAATAAAATATTCTAAGTAATATGTTATACAGTTATAGTACATAAGTAATGTGATCCAAAGATAAGTAAGTGGCCAGGATGAAGTACATGTAGTGCATACTAGAATTGTAATATGAATGCGTAATGAAATGTAATAAATGTTAACATCAGTTCTCCAAAAAAAGCTCCACGTCTAACTAGAAAAAAACATATCCAACTGCTTTCACCTGGATCATTTGGAAAAGAAAATTAAAGGAAATTTCAATCATGGATGGTTCATGGGTCCCTTTGTTGGGTCTCTATTGCATAATGTGATAACAAATTTCCCCTTTGCTTAACTAATAAAGTGGAGCCATTACCAAGGTCCTGCAGTATCTAGGTTACCGGTATGATCCCAACCTCCCTGGAGGTCAAGAGTTCAAAGTTCAAACCTCACCAAGGGTGATGACTGAGAAGTGTGTGTGTGAGAGAGAGTATTTGCTGTATACTTCAAAATATGGAGATGAGAAAAGAGAGAAATGGGCTAGGCAGATGGAGAAAGTAACTGAAAGCCAGCGACTGTGTTGAGAAAACTACAACTTATCTTTACATCAGAGTATATATAGCAACTATGATAATGCATAGTCTAACTAAGATGTACAACTTCAATGGTCTGCCAAAAGCTTGTGAAGAATACCTATGAAGGCTTACCGCAAGGCTGGAACCCAATGTGCATTCGTAAAAGACCTTCTCACAGTCCTTTCTCCAATATCGTCAACTGCAGATTCTGAAGCTCAGCATCATGATTTCACATAAGCAGTCATCTTTCTTTCTTCCATGTCTTTGCTGTGGTTTTCTTTTTGTATTTCCTTATTCCATATTCACCTATGAAAACAGTTCAAGAGACACCAAACAAAATGTGCCCCACAATTCCCATGGCCAATTCTGGAATGGAGATGTTCTTAGAAATTGGATAATTCCATTAGAAAAAATAGGGACTGGGTAGGAGTTGGACTTAAAGAAACACAAATATGATTACAGTATATTTTGCCATCGCTTGATATTTTGTAGATCCCTTAACAAATTATCACCAATCTAAGCAACAAATTTGAGACAACGTGTATCATTGTGAATATTCTGACAACGAACTGCACAGAAACGCATCCCGCATCTTACGCATGTATATTTTGCTGAGAAACCACAAACAGTGCAAAAATGGCGGCGGCAAATGGAGCTTGGGGGCCCAACTGCTGCCCTTAGATAGGATGGCACATGTGGAGGCAAGGATTCTAGGTTTGCCTGTTTCATATATGTAGTACAATCAGATCTAGCAAACTACACTATCAATGAAACAAACGTAACAACAAGTAACAAAATCTAGTCTGCTCACATCATGTAAGAGCTCAAGGAATGTTCTCGGAGCCTTCTTAGTCTCCAGTGCTTTGGCTTGACGAGTTTTACGTTTGGTACCTTTGGATTGCTTTTTATGGTACACTGCAAAAAAGATGAGGATGAACAGAAAAACAAAAGAACAGCAAAAGCAAGAAGACCAAAGGACACCATCACTTATGATTGCAAGAGCATAACTTACAGTTCAAAGAACTATGAATAGGAGGAATAAAGGAAATTCACATATGAATAACATTGAAACTAATAGAGGAATCAATCAATACAACAATTGCTTGGTTTATATCAAGTATATATCCACAATATTAATGCTTAAATGTGCTTTCAAAATTCAAATTTGCATAGTTCCATTAAGAGGCAACCTCTGATTCGCTAAGAGGTGAATCTTGTTTGGCAAAAAAAAGTATGCCTCTTAATGGTTCTAAAACCCTCTTAATGATTCTGTATCTTGGCCTCCCTTAACCATTCAGCACCCTAATTTCATTCTAAACAATTACCAAACAACCATATTTCGTTTGCACTATATCATAAGAGCCTCTTAACCATTCTGACCACTTAATCATCCTGCAATAAGCCATTCAGCAACTGCCAAACAACCCCTTAGTTACTTTATCACCATAATCTTTCTATACTGATTCCCTTTATATGGTTGAATGTAGGCAATATTATGTTCTCCAAAATTACAAGCTCAAAAGGCCAAATGTCGTCACTGAAAACCACATTCATCGTCTTCAGAAGTTAGATATAAGCATCCACAAATCATTGCACAATATTATTACATATTAAACGAAATAAAATAAGAGTATAGTCACCCTGATCATCATCTTCATCAAGGGAGGCATCATCATCATCGTTTGGTTCTACCACTTCGGCTCCAGGATTGTCATTCTCGAGCGCTTCAAGACGAGCAAGAATCGCCTAATTGTAACCAGAACATGTAAATTAAAGTAAGTCCAATTTCAATGAAATCAATTGACAATTAAAAGAAAAAAAACCAAATAACCTGAGTTCGATTATCAGTGCTGGCAAGTGCAGCTACCATTTTCGGAGCAACTTTACGAGCTCGAGTCGACATGCGACGGAGTGAGTTTGAAACGTCGTCATCCATTGCTGTAGAGATGAGCCTCGACTATAATTACCCCCAAAAAAAGCGAAATAATGTCGATAAGTCTGGTTCAAATCAAAGAGAGATTTTATGAACTAAACCTAGAAATTGAAAACTTACGGATTGTGATTGCGAGTCTGTAAGCAAACACGTCAGTGAGCAAAAGCAAACGATCAAGTCCGGCCACTTCACTCGGTGTCACGGTGAGCAATTGCGCTTTCAGTTCTGAGTTTTGGACGACTCATTGAATCGTACGGAAAGGGATTTGGGCTGTAAAAGAAATTGAGGGTGGGCCTGGGCCAAGCCTTAATACGAGTTCGTTACACTCCCAACTAGAGTTGGCCAAAAATCGGGTTCGGGCCGGGTCGGGGAACAAACCGGTTCCAAACAGTAACCGTGAGAACCGGGTCATGTGAGAACCGGGTCGGGTCGGGCCGGGTTTAAACCGAAATCCCCTGACCTGTTTAATGGTATGTAGAACCGGTTTTTATAAAACCGGGCCGGGCCGAGAACCGGTTCTGTTTCGGTTTTGCGATTTTTTTGTTTTTTAACTGCTTTCTTTGTATAATAATTAATTACTAAACTTTAACAAAGAAAATTTGGATTGGAATCATTGGATAAGTAAAATACACTTTAAAAATACGTTTTATTTATAATATATATCACTAAAATACACTTTTACGTTTTATAATTTATATATAATTTTAAGTTACAAACTTACAAGTTACAAGTTACAATACATAAATTCTAAACATTCGAAGGTCCCGCTCCCGAACTTCCACCCCCATCACCCGGATAGTAATTGAATGGATTATAATTGAATGGATTGTATGGAGCGTAGTATGGATTCTGATCTGGATTGTAGTCTTCAAGAGTATTGTACTGCATCAGTCGTGTAATAGCCGTCTGATCGTCAAGGCGGTCGGTGTCTACATCTTCGTCATCTACGAATATAGCGAGAGCCGAGAAATGAGAATTGTATGCGTTTTTTGCGAGAAACGAATATAACGAGAACCGAGAAATGAGAATTGTAAGCGTTTTTTTGCGTTTTGTAAGCAATTGTAAGGTGGTGATCACTCCATAACACCCCTAGTATTTATATGGGGTTGGAGGGGGTATTTTTGGGTGAAAAAACGGTCAAAAGGGGGTTGGCAACGGCTATAAACGGCTCTATAACGGCTATAAGTTTTTTGAAAAAATCGGGTCGGGCCGGGTCGGGCCACGGGCCGGGTCACGAACCGGTCCCGGGTCGGGCCGAGAAAAGTCTTAAATACACGAACCGGTCCCGGCTCTCGGGCTTGAAACCGGTTCTTGACCGGGTCGGTCCAGAACCGGTTCTTGGTCGGTTTCGGGTCGGGTCAACCCGTCGGGTCGATTCGGTTCGGGTCAATTTGACCACCTCTACTCCCAACGTTATTATTTCGGTGTGATTGTAAATTAAATATATTTAAAAAAATATTATGTTGAATATTTTTTAAATATATAAAAAGTATTTGAAAACTTATGGATAGTTTACCTAATCACTTACCCAGGTAAGTAAAATTTAACATTATCACTTACTTCCCATGTAAGATTTTAAGTTCACTAAAATGACATCGTATGCAACAATTTAGCCGGTAAGCGCTAACCGTGGTAAGAGTCGTCGCACTCACTTACCAGGTAAGACCCTCGGTCCTTTCTTTCGACTCTCAGTCCTTGCTTCCGCTCTTACCGAGGTAAGATTCTTAGTCCTTGCCATATTCATCCGGTAAGCTAATGTGACTTGGTAAGCACTTACCCGGGTAAGGTTTTTGTAAACGGCCCCTTAATCTATATACTATATTATAAAGCATTTGATCTTTAAACTTTTAAACACAACTTTTAGAGTTTAGAGTATCTCCAACAGCTTCTCTATAACTTCTCTAAAATAGAGAATGAAAACTAAAAATCTCTAAAAAGAATTTATTTCAACTCCAACAGCTTCTTTATTTTAGAGAACCAATTATGACTTATATTATTAAAATATTCAATATATTTCTCTTTCATCATTAAAATAATATTTCTCTCTCATCTTTTTGGTAGGAAATCATTAAAATACTATTTCTCACTCTTTTTTTGTGGCAAATCATTAAAATAATATTTCTCTCTCATCATTTTAGAGATATAGAGAATTCTCTATATTGAGAGTTTTTCCCATTGTTTTCTATTTTAGAGAATGGGATAGAGAAGCTGTTGGAGCACTTTAGAGAGAAAAAAAATTGTTTTTCTCTATTTTAGAGAAACTGTTGGAGATGCTCTTATAGTACTATTAGTTAATGTAGGATTACTTAACTTCAAAGTTTACAAATTTGTAATGCATTGGCACAATTTATTGAAGCACATTATCCCTCTCTTAATGATACTCCTCTCCTAAATCTCCTTCTCTTGATGAAACTTTTACATCCCGTCGCATTGCGCGGGTACACAACTAGTTATTAATTAATACATTAATATGAAAAATACGTACATGGTTTGAATAAAAGAAAACCACGAGAATTAAATGAGATCTTTTCTTAGAATCTTTCGTTCCTGATGGAGATTTGTTTTTTGTAAAATACCACCTGCTTGGCAAAGTAATCCTTGACAGCTTCTTCAGTGAAATACCACTCAACACAAGTACAAATGCAACCAACAGCATCATCTTTTTGCTTGTTTTCGATCAATCTTTTCTATTAATCAAGAACCTACCTAGCTACATGTACATTGGCTGGATAACAGTTTGTCACCCTTTGTCAATAGTTGCAATTTATAACAAGTAAAAGTCCATGGTGACTACCACCTAATTTAATTATACAATGATAATTTACTTCACTTGCATCGTAGCTGCAACCACCTATGATAAAGGTCAAAAGGAAAACAAATATTTAAAAAAAAAAGACTCAAATTTCGTTATGTAAATGACCCTGTTTATGTATAAAAGCAGAGTAGCACGAATAGATAAATGAAATCACCAGGATTGTCTTTGTCAATTCCCTCTCGTGATCCACCTATTCTATCATCCATGTTACAAAGAAAGTCTCGTGAGAAACTCTCAAATAAGCAAGTTTTAAGAGACCATCGACAACGGGAAGTTTAAAATCCTATAGTTTCAAGAGTTCAAACATGACCTTGGCAACTTAGAAGCCTTTGATTCTGCGGTTGGTCTATGATATCATCTTTGAGCACATTTATCTCATTTGAAATAAATGTATTTACATCTCTTGAAACAAACCTCCCATATCAATGGAAAAATATATCCTTTCATAACACAGCCTAGAAGAAGCTAATAGTTTTTTAAAACAAACCTCCCTTATCTTGTTCGTAAACTGAAGGAAGACATGTTAGTTACTTTCTCCATGCTTAGAATTACGGTATCATGTAAAAGGATAAAAAATAGTGTTCAAATAAAATTTCAAGATGCAGATTGGCAACAAGAGAACAAGAAGTATAAAGATAAGGGTCAGACCTCAATGTTTTGTATCAGCTAACTTTTAGGCAGAACCAAGTTGATTATATGGAAAACGATGATGCTTTACATCATTCGCATCGTAGCTGCCACCTGCACATTTCACAATGTGTGAAAAGATGTCAAAAGGTTATATCGAAAAGGAATTTGGGTACAAGGATAAAAGGTAGATTAATACAAACCATGCCAATATGATCACCTCCTAATTAGAATATATAACAAATATAGTATTCAAACAATCAAGAGGCAAGTGCATTATTACAATTACAAAGTTAAAAGAAACTTTACCAAAAACAAAAAATGAATAAACTCCTCCAGAGGCTTGTTGCTAACATTTTCTATGTTGAATCTGCAACAACCTTTATCTTCAATCCAATTCCAATGCCAAGATTCTTGAGAAATGGGATGCCCAAACTATTCATGCAACTTAAAACACCTTCAGCCTTGAGGGCCAAGCCTGCTGACCTGTACAAATGCACAGCTGCGCTCATGATAAACCTATCTGGTTTTACACTAATGCTTTCAAACAAAGATACGCCTTTTTCCACATATCCGTAATCCAAGTACACTCTAAGCATGGTTTGATAGCACCCAACATCAGGAGTCAATCCAGATCTTATTATTAGCTTATAAACCCTCTCCACTTCCCCGACCAAACCTGCTTTTGCGAATGCAGATAGTAATAAGTTATAATGAGCGCATGACGGGGATATCCCTTGTTTCTCCATCAAACTAATGGCTTCCTCCGCTTCCATGTACTTGTGACTAGCTGCATAAGCTCGAACAAGGGCTAGATAAGTAAACGAGTCAGGTGAGCAACCATCTCTTTGCATGGAACAAAAAAGTTGTTCAGCTTCTTTGTAGGATCCCCCACTAGCATACACGTTCATCATAATATTGTAGCTCACCTATATGAAAAACTCATAAATGTTAACAAACATATTTTTCAAATTAAAAATCAATAAATAAACTTGAATTTCCATCTCCATACTACAAAGATTAAATCAAATCCAAAATCTCAACTCATTCCCCCTCTACCCTTTGATTACCTGCCGGAACATTCTCCCTAGACGTCAACTAAACAAATTAATCAACCAAACTTCTAACAAAAGAAAAAAAGAAGGAACATTGTGCATCAATACGAGTCGAATAATACTAGGATGCGTACCTGCCCAGGTTTTATTCCCTCTTCCTGCATTTGGTTAAACAAGATGGTTGCTTCGGCACTTCTACCTACAAAATGCCAAGTAGTTAGAAAGATGGCATGCCAATGTATATAACTAAAAGATGACCTTAAAAGCCACAAGTGTATTACCGGCCTTCCCATAGTAACATATCAAATTCGTGTATGCTTTTTCATCCAGAGCCACGCCCTTTACTCGAGCAGTGTTAAACATCTCTATAGCTTTATCTAGATCTCGCCTACGCCCATGCACGCTGCACGTCTCACCAGGTTTATCATAAGAAAAGAGCACTAAACCTAATTGTGAAAGAATATCTAAGTTCTTACGTAATCATGGTGTTGAATGTTTGAATTGATGGAGCAATATCATTTGTAAGCATTCTCTCATAGATGCTGGCAGCAAAATTCAATCTACCTGCACAATTTAAATCTCATCCAACTCTTCCTTGGTCTCATTTGAATTTAAGGGAAAAAAAAGTAAAAGGAACTAAAGAACAGAAAAGCAAACCAGCATCTAGCATTGCCTTTATGAAGGTATTATATGCCACTGCATCAAGCTCCATGTCCTTACTGAAACAATCATTGATCACATTCCCTGCCTCACGATGCTTCCCTAAAAGTAAATAATAATTATGACTTACGTAACAACTATTGGTAATAAACAATATTTGCGTGGGAACCTCATTTCTTACCACAATTAGTCAATGCGTTCACAAGCATGCTGATTGCAACATCACCAATATCATGGCCTTTCTTATTTTCCTCTTTGTAAAACAAGTATGCCTCATCCACTTTTCCAGATTTGACAAATACATCAATCATAGAATTGTACAAATGTTTTCGTGCTGCAGGAGAATCTACCACTACTCCAAAGACTTGTTTGGCTCGTTCCAGCTGATTTTGCTTTCCGTATAGATATATCATAGATAAGCAAGTAGAAATCTCCGGCTTGCAATCCAGCTTCAGTAATAGGTCAAATAGAGATTCTGCTGCAGAAGTCAAACCTACAGCAACAAAGAAAGATGATACTAAATTTTGGTACCGAAACTTAACAAGCATCCTAATTGAAACAAAATGTCACCTTCTTTGATGAAATTGTTAACCAGTCGACTGGCTACTAACAAGCCATTAGCAGTCTTCAATAGCAACTTGAGTGTTTCTTCCATCTTACTTGCAGTTTCTGCTCCCATATACAGAGTCAGCAGTAGCTCGTATGCCAAGGGGTCTGAATCAGCTTCAAGTCTCGTAAAGTCTCCACGTATAGCCATTGAAACTATCTGAATGAACCTATCATCTTCGAACAAACCGTTTTTGCTAAGCTCTTGTATCATTTGCTCAACATCACTTGTCTTGTTTTCCTTGCAATATACCTTGATAACCATCTTAAGAAGCACCTTATCAAATTTTACTTTATTTTTTCGTATCTGGGTAATGAAGTCTTTCGCCTTGTCGTTAAGTCCTAGTTTTATATACAAACTCAGCACGCTGGTACAAGAAGAACAATCAGGGAAACCGGTTTCTGAAAGAGCGTGTAACGTAAATTCAGCAGCTTCTACGTCCTCCTTCATAACATAGCATTGTAACAAAACAATATAGGCAAACCTCGAAAACGCCAACTTTCTAGATCTCATCTGTCCCATTACATCTAGTGCTTTTTCACAGTTCTTGGCATTGAGATGGACTTGTGCCATCGTTATATATGTTTTATCGTCTCTTAATAGACCCAACTTCTCAATCTCTTCAAATGTTGTCACGGCATCCTCATACAGACCAAGCTTACCATATATCCTAATAAGCAAACCATATATGACTTCATCTGCTACAACTTTGTATCTCTCCATTTCCGAGAATAAAGATAAAGCTTTAGAATAATTCGCGGTTTTATAGTACAGGGATAGAAGCGAAGCACACGTGAAGTTACTAGGAACTATTTTTTGTTGTCTCATGTCTTGATAGAGTCTTAAAGCTTCTTCTTGGACACCCTTTTTAGAACATTCCGTAATAAGAAGACTATAAGTAACCTCTTCTGGTACACATCCCATAGTCTTCATCTCCTTAAAAGTCTTGAAAGCTTCTTCAATAAGACCGGTTTTCACCAATGAATTGATAACAACTGTATATGTAAATTGATTGGGGATTATACCACTTTCTACCATCTGTCTCCATATCTCTATAACATTTGGGTGAAAAGATTTCTTCTGCAAAGAAGATAGCATGAAATTGTAAACTGCAACGGAGAGCACGATGCCCCTTTCTTGTACAGCAGAGAAAAACGATAACATGGGCTTATGGCGACCCCATTTAGCATATGCACACAACATAGTTCCACAAGCAACTTCATCTGGCTCACACCCAGCTTCAAGCATTTCCAAGAATGTCTGTTCTGCAAGCTTAATCTTTCCGGTTTGTCCATAAGTTCGAAGCACAAGCGTGTAGACGATAACACTGGGTCGGTAGCTTAACTGTTTAAGCACAAATGTAACATTACACAAAATTAATCAAAGAACATACTACTACAAGTGTAAAACAATTTCATAAAACAATAGTCCTTTTAATCATTAAGCCAGCCAACACGGTGTTCAGGTGCGTTTGGTACACTGGGATCACTGTCCCACGTTTGGCACGTTTGGCAGGCCTTTTATGTGGAACAGACAGGAACAGAGTGGAACAAGCCTGTTCCACCCCCACCCCATGGAACAACCTGGAACAGACTTATGTTTTACCAATATAACCTCACAATAAAATCTATTCTCTTCTAAAACATCAAATACGTCTTCTTTTTCTATTTTATCTTTAAATTTTATTTATTGTATTTTATGTCTCTTAAACTTTTTCACTTTGCTGTCCTCAAAATATTATTTTTATATAGTTTATATGTCTTGATTAATTTACGTAAATTATTAAATATTAATAGTAAAAAAATATAGAAAACGTTAGAAAATAAAAATTGGAAACTACACATTTTCTTTGATGTCACTTTAATCGTCTTGATGAAAACTTTCTAAATAATATATTTTGTTATAAATTAATATTTATTTCATTATAATTTAATAAATTACATAATTAATCAAATATATAAACAACTTGTTAGGGGTAAATTGGTCATGTTATCTGTTCTGTCTAGTTCTGCCTTGCCAAACGCTGAACAGTTGTTTTGTCTTGTTCTGTCATGTCCCGTCCTATCTGCATACCAAACGCACCCTTATATCCCTTAAATTTTGAAATTCGGTTAATCAAAATTATTATCGAGTAAATACCTGTAACTTCATCCAAGCAAGAAAGTCCCTGACTTGCCTCCAATTCTTTTGCTCTTTCAACACAGTACACATCTCTCTAAAAGTGAGCTTGGTAACAAAAGAAGCCATGACCTGTCTCATGTCATAAGACCCATCGGGTAAACCCGAAAGACTGCGAACTCGCTGAATGGCTGCCACTACATGCCTACCGTACAAATGGCCATTCCTATCGTCCTCCAAGTATTGAACCATCTGCTCAGGGGACCTCTTGATCCACCTGGGTGTCAGGGCTCGTGAACCCTGGTTACGCCTCAACTCGCTTAAATAGCGGGCTTTGGCTTTGATAATGCGGCGAGCATTGTCGTCTGAAAGAGGATTCTTTGGGTTCTTTGATTTGGGTTTGGGTTTGTTTCCATCGCTGAGAGACCATGGGTCTGGTGAAACTGAACATGTAATGGTGGATGAGGATTTAAGCTGAAGAGGATAATACTTTAAAAAGTGATCATTCAAGGGGGTTGTATTTAGGAAGGGAGACTTCAAAGCTTCCAACTGCATCGCCGATTCATGTACAAGATAATACTTCTGTCCCTGGGTATACAAAACCTTTTTCTTTAATCATGAACTGTGTCTCATTTGGGATTATTCTAAGGGGTTGTTTGGTAGTTTTGGAACGGATTGATGCATAACGATTAAGTGGTCAGGATGATATAGTGCATAAATGAAATATGATAGTTCGGAACACAAAAGTTATAAAACCAAGCACAAGAACACAGTACTTATAATAAGCTTTATAAAACATATAAAAGTTTGAAAAGCTAAAGAAATTACCTGGTGGCGGTGCAACCGGGTAGAGGAACTCGAATCAGTCGATTGGTGGCCGAAGAGGGTGAAGTCACCGACGTCGAGGGCTGTGGAAGACTGGAAGTAGTCGGCGAAGAGGGTCCGAGGCCGGAGGATGAAGTAGCCGGTGGCTGAGGGCTGGTCTGAGGTGAGGTCGCCCGAAAATCATTTGGGTTATTCTAAAGGGAATTTAATTAAAATATCCAAAGTTTGACTTTGACTTACCAAAATACTCGTTTTTCATCTGAATTTGCTAAAATACCCATTAATCCCGCGATGGATCCCGCGATCGCGGGATATGGCACACGTGTCCCGCAGTTTTGGCCAAAAAGTCCCGCGGCACCCACCAACTATGCACGCGTTTACAATTTCCGTCCCTCCCCGCGACTGACTCCGCGACTTGAACGCTAACTTGCAGACAGCTGAAGGGTCGATTTCACATTTTTGCATGGCGTATGCAACAAACTTCTGATAAGAAAAGTTTACTGGCAATTTTACACCATGCTTAGATTTATAAGCAAAATTTCACTCATTGTTTTCTTCCACCCATTCACCATCGTAACAGAAATATAGCCTAGCTTTTGCAACAGATGAACTCATTTTTTCAGTGGTATCTCAAAAACAAAATACTGAAGAAAGCAAGAAAGAATGATGGAATGTGTGTGAGTTATGGATTGCATTCTGCTGGTATTTATGGATGAAATCTCATTGAGGAAGATGAATTGCAACCACAAATTGGTCTTCCAAGTACAATGATTCAACATTGATGAAACATGCCAGTGAATTTCAACCACAAATTGGTTTTCAAACTACAATAATTATGGAAAAAAAAACAGTAAAAGCATGCAAAGATTCGTGCAAAATGACCAAAATTGCAATTTTTTTGTCCCATCGCGGGATGGTCGCGGGGTCAGTCGTGGGGAGGGACGAAAATTGTAACCACGGGCATAGTTGGGGGGTGCCGCGGGACTTTTTGGCCAAAACTGCGGGATACGTGTGCCCTATCCCGCGATCGTGAGATCCATCACGGGATTAATGGGTATTTTGGCAAATTCGAGAGAGAAATGGGTATTTTGGTAAGTCAAAGTCAAACTTTGCGTATTTTAATTAAATTCTCTATTCTAAACCCACCCCTGCAACTTTCTCCTCAAATCCCTTGATTTTTTATTTTTTTATTTTATAGTTACACTTTACAACTTAAACTTATTTATTTAATTTACTTTATATCTTTTAGTTTTCTATTTATCATTTTACATTTTTATTATATTAACACATATAATCGTATATTAACTAAAATACGTTAAAAAAATACTTTTTAATTTTAACAAGTTACACCATTAATCGTCTCGTCGATACCTTCGAAATGAGCCCAATATTAAATATTTTTTTAGTTTAATTATATTATTATATGTCATATGTTTACGTTATTTTTTGATTTAATTATATTATTATTCGTCGATACCTTCTTATTTTTTTATTTAATTATATTATTTTGAAATGAGCCCAATATTAACTAAAATACGTTAAAAATACTTTTTATTCCAACAAATTCCAACTCCGATTATTCATTTAAATCAATATATCCACGAGTACAAATACGCTCTATATATTCTTCATACAAATCTAATCTACGTTTGTAAATGAGACCAATCTTGAATATTTTTTATTTAATTATTTAATTATATGTCATATATACTACATAAAAATATTTTTTATATTTACAATTCATACCCTTATAGTTAATTATTTAATTTATGGTACATCTCTTACTTTTTCAATTTTCGTTTTACACTCTTAATAATACCATAGTGTTATGTGTAAGGCGTGCATAACCCGAATAGTCCAAAATCCGAACCCGAATTCCAGCCGAAAATAATGTGTTTGTGCAAAACCCGAATATCCTGAAATCCGAAAATCGAAACACGACTTTTTGTGGGATACTTAGGTTCGGGTTGGGTTTGATCTTTCACTACCCGACCCGTCCGAAAACCCAAAATAATATAAATATATTTTTTAAATATTATATAAACATAATTATTTATGTAATTATCTTTTGAAAATCGTAAATTATAGTCCATCGAAATGTTTTCTAATTTCTAAACTTACTATAGATTTCATCAATCTTTCAGTTGATTGAATTCGTCCTCAAAATTGATTGAATTTCTATATACTTTTTGCATTATCATAATATCCGAACCCAACAGACACTAACCCGAAATTCGACTAATCTGAACCCGAAGCAATTCGAAAACCTAAACTTAAAATTCGAGTCAATAACTTTACTTTTGTAACACCCTCGAATTGGGAAATAGCAACTAAATAAAAATTTCGATAAAACATCCAAAATAACAGAGTTTCTCCCTATAAACTAATACGAGAAATACCTCAATTCAAAGTCTATGATTAACCTCAACAAGTTATGACCCAAAATATCATTACAAGGACTAAAACCACACCAGGTATTACTTAACCCAATTACACGTTGCTAATCCCAAAGATGAATGCGGAAGGCTTCACTTAAACAATTCACATCTCGAGCACACTACTAGCACACGACCTCTCGCAGTGTCACTAGAACTACTCCCAAACTGAACCTGTTGCACATGCCGACAAATAAAAAGGGTTAGGCTAACGCCTAGTGAGTTCAAGAGTTTATAACATGATTTAAATAATTCTTTGAATGAAAGTTTGCGACATAGATTATAATTTCCAAAAGAGTTTATGAGAAGGATGTAAACACTCATTTTCCAACGCACCCAAAATCTATGAGAAAAGTTCCCCAAATGTACAAAGTGTTTTCCAAAATGAAATCCAATCCAAACTCACTCAACACGTGAATAGATCTATATTATGCAAAATCTTTAAATACGGTTGACGATATAATACTCAACCCACAAATCATGGGATAATAGTTCATATAATGAAAGACTTCACCAAAACATGATACGAACCAATACTCACGCGAACGTAAAATGTAATGAAGTCCAATACCCTAAATATGGAAATGACTTGCTTCATTTAAACTTTAATATACATGGAGGGGAACCCAATATTAAAGTCATCAAATTGCAGTCAATCGTACAAAACCAACGATAATAAAATATGGACATTATAAACTCCCAAGTAATGTAAACGTGAGTAAACTCCAATATTTAAAACATCCAATAATGATGAGGCATATAACTCCGCCAATAGACCATTAAAACATTTCATATAAATAAAATGTGTCACCGAAAATATGGATAAAATCATATACCCAAAAACAACACCTTTCGGTGACGGGGGAGACCCGATTCCATCGAAAGTGACGGGCACACAAAGTTAGGTCACTTATGATGTTATTGAATTACACCTCAAGTCCCGATCTTAGTTCCCATGCCATAAAGACATCACAACCTCAAACCTTTCCCATGCCTTTATTACCTACTCCGTCGAGTTACACCTCAAAGACTTATGGGACCACATTGCTTATCCAGTCTAGACGAGTTACACCTCAAGGACTCCAATGTCCCCCATTGCCTACTCACTAGTGGCCCCAAACGGTCTACCACATAAAACCATGCGTTCCAATAGTCCACTCCTTGTGCACAAAGAGATAGACCATCAATTAAAGCCTGACTTACGTGCCTATGGATCCAATGCAACACAGTCTACCATAACGTGCCCATCCCGGAATGACTAAAGCACCCCGAGCATGTAGATATCAATAATATGCAATATGTTGCAATAAATGCAATCCATAAAATAAGACTCCACATTGAGCCATCGAAATCGGACAAAAATGTCCCCAAGACTTCCTCAAAGTCAAAACCGAGCAAATGCTCAAAACCCATTAGATCCATAAATAACGGTCCTCAAAATATAAATGCATTAAAACATCGTTTAGGTAAACGTATACCATAAGATTCTCATTGACCTAAAACTCGTCACGGATTAATATAAATAGGTTCCCAAATGGACTTATACTCTTATAATTCTCAAAACGACTCATGACACAAAAATGTGCATTATCCCAAATGGTTTATAAAATCAATTATACCCACATGATTAAACCATTGAATAAGATCCATTTGAGCAATACATCATTTAAGGACATAATTATGATTTCTACACATCAAAATATCCAAAATCCCAAATATGGGTGTTTTACAAACTTTATAAAGTTAAACACTTCAAAAGAGTCAAACTTACCAAATAAGTCAACAATTGATAATTTGAAGTAAAACACACAAATACTTGGAAAATAACATTTTTGGCATGTACAAAGTTTTCACAAATCAACTTGAACTCACCTTGCTAGATTTAGGCTAAATCTAGGTTTTCCCCAAACGTAAGCTCCTTTGAGAAACCCGAATCCTCAAGCCAAATCTTCCATAAATCTAGATCCACAAGTTTTCAACCATGAATATTCATATTCAACCACTTTAAAACCATTCCCCAAACATCTTATATCAAGATCTCCATTTTGACCAAAACCCCAATATTAACCTAACTTCCTCAAAATCATCCAAACCAAGATTTGATAAGCATACAAACTAGGAAGCCAACAATGGAGCCTTTATAACTCACATGAAAGTATAGAAGCTGGGAGGATGAACTCACCACTTAGGTTTTGATGAAAACCTAGAAAACCCCAAAAATCTCTAGTGTTGTGGATGAAACTTGCTCTTGCATCAATAAATGAAACCACTAGCACAAAATGGAGAAGGAGCACATTAATCTCCATGAAAAAGCCCCAAAATCAGTTAGGGTTTGTGAGGGAAAGAGGGGAAACGATTTGGAGAGAAGAGAAGAGATTTGAGAGTGAGAAATGAGAGACTTACCACCACCAAACACCCTTGAATCTTCCAATGAACTTCAAAACAAACACTTTATCCTTGAAAAGTTCTAAAAATCGAAACCATGGCACTTTGAATCGCCAAATCGGAGGTGAAATGAGAGAGATATGAAGAAATGAAGTTTGGGGGGTGAAATTCGCGTTTTATGCTGATCAGGTGCTCTGCGCGGGTTCATCGGCGCCATGACTGGCGCGGGGCACTGTTCGTTCGGTTTCTTCTTAAACACTGTTTTGGCCATAACTTCTTCGTTTTAGATCCGGAAAGAACTGTTGGACTCGTATTCGAATTCCCCATCCAACAAGACCATAAAATCTAGGATTTAACCCAAAATCCTATTTTTCATATTTATCTTAAAAGATCGATTCCTTCTAGAAATCGGGGTGTTACAACTTTATTTCAAATCAATAACTTTACTTTATTTTAAATCAAATTATTAAACGAATGACGTTGATATATATATATATATATATATATATATATATATATATATATATATATATATATATATATATATATATATATATATATATATATATCGAACGTCATTCGTTTAATAATTTGATTTAAAATAAAGTAAGTTATTGATTTGAAATAAAGTAAAGTTATTGACTCGAATTTTGAGTATTTTAACGTAATTATGTATGTTAATGTGATATGTTAAAACGTATTTTTTTAACATATTTTAGTTAATATATGATTATTATGTTAATGTGATAAGAGTGTAAAAGGAAAATTGAAAAAGTAAGAGATGTACTATAAATTAAATAATTAACTATAAGGGTATTAATTGTAAATATAAAAAATATTTTTATGTAGTATATATGATATATAATTAAATAATTAAATCAAAAAATATTCAATATTGGGCTCATTTTGAACGTATCAAAGAGACGATTATAATAGTGTAACTTGTTAAAATTAAAACGTTTTTAACGTATTTTAGCTAATATACGATTATATGTGTTAATATGATGAAGGTGTAAAATAAAAAGTAAAAAAGTAAAAAGTAAAAAGTAAACTAATTAAATAAGTATAAGGGTTAAAATGTAACTTTCAAATAAAAAAATAAGGGCAATTCTAAGTATACCACACTTTTGTATACCCCCTCTCACACACTTTATTTTTTTATTTTTTATTTAAAACTTACATTTTACATCCCTATACTTATTTAATAAATTTACTTTATACCTTTTAGTTTTCTATTTTTCATTTTACATATTTATTATATTAACACATATAATCGTATATTAACTAAAATACGTTAAAAAAAGATTTTTTAATTTTAACAAGTTACGCCATTATAATCGTCTCATCGGTACCTTCGAAATGAGCCAAATATTGAATTTTTTTGACTTAATTATATTATAATATGTCATACGTTTACGTTATTTTTTTATATTGTTATTCGTCGATAGTTTCTTATTTTTTTTATTTAATTATATTATTTCGAAATGAGCCCAATATTAACTAAAATACGTTAAAAAATACTGTTTATTTACTTTATATCCCTTCTCCTTTAATTTTCGGGTCGGAATGATCAGTTTCGGGTTAATGTCGGGTCGGAATAACTTTCAGATCCTTAAATCGTGGACTCTTATTAATTAATCCTTACCTCTAACCACTTTCAAATCCTCAAATCATGAACTCCTCAAAAAACGTCATTCTTTAAACAACTTTATAAAAAAACTTTGATCGTTTTCTCAAAACCAATTAAAATAATTTAAAACATTAAAATCGAGATATATCACGCTGTATTGCACGAGTATAAATTTAAAACATATTAAGATTTCGTTCTAAAACGTTAGCGAACTATGATTAACAAGATCTCTTGATATATATATTAAGATTTCTTATAAATATTTTGTTTATAAATGCGACATCACGGGTTGGCGGGTTAGGTCGGTTGGCGGGTTGGGTCGGTTTGGCTTCAAATTCCTTAACGTATTTTATAAACAAAATATATATATCGAATTCCTTAACGTATTTTAACGTAATTATGTATGTTAATGTGATATGTTAAAACGTATTTTTTTTAAACATATTTTAGTTAATGTATGATTATTATGTTAATGTGATAAAAGTGTAAAACGAAAATTGAAAAAGTAAGAGATGTACCATAAATGATATATAATTAAATAATTAAATCAAAAAAATTCAATATTAGGCTCATTTCGAACGTATCGAAAAGACGATTATCATGGTGTAACTTGTTAAAATTAAAACATATTTTTTAACGTATTTGAACTAATATACGATTATATGTGTTAATATAATAAAGGTGTAAAATGAAAAGTAAAAAGTAAAAGGTATATGTTAGACAACTAGGGGGGGGTAAGGTTGTATTTAAATAATTTACTTTCAAAAATTCTTTTATAAAAATATCTTAATAATGTAAATACAACAGAGTATATGAAAACACAACAGATACGTATAAATACAGGATAGATAAATATAGTAAATAAAGCAGAGTATAAATGCAATGAATATACAATAATTATATAAACAGATATAATTAAATGCACAGCGGAAATATAAAGAGATAAGGGATAGAGATACTTGACACGGAGATTTAGTGATTTACCACAACTTGGTAAACCACCAGTCGAGACACTTCCCGACACGATCCAATAAACGTATTCTTTACGGTAGAATACAAACCAAATACAAAGGAAAGCAATAGGCTCTCAAGCTTTAGCTTATCGAGATATACAGGATCACACACCCGTTATTCAAACACTTACAAGAGGAGTATAACTCACAATGGTAATCACTCTTGTATAATATTTATCACTTGGATATTTTATAAAAACGTTTTATAAAATAAATATGTAGTGATAATATGTAGTATGGAATATTAGTTGGGAGAGATCAGATGGATAGATGGCAGTGTGTTGTTGATCTGTTATGCTATTCTTCTCCACCATCGCATGCATTATATAGCAACTCTTCCAACGGAAACAATGCATCCGCGGTATACCGCCAAAAGCACGCGGTATACCGTGCAGTAATAAAAGTACTTTTGCAGAAGAGAAAGTCAACCCTGCAAAACAAACGTAAACTTGTACCCGCGGTATACCTGCTAAACACCGCGGTATACCGCCCAGACAAAAGTACGACCAATCAATCAGAGATCTACAGTAAGCCGCCGCGGTATACCTGCTGAACCTCGCGGTATACCTGCGTCAGAAAAGGACAGTTTCTCAAAAACCTTATTTAATTAAAATCATTTATGGTTTTTAGAAATATCCAAGTGGTATATTATTTTAGGGTGTTTATCATTATAAATTATAAACACTAATGACAACGTAAATCTTCCGTCTTGAACTCTTCAGATAAAATCTTCGTGTTCTTCAAGAACTGTACACTTGGATAGGATTGTTAGATAAACAATAATACGGTGTGTTTGTAATCATCAAAATAAATATATATAAATATATAGAGATGTGGTACACTTGCACCAACAATCTCCCCCTTTTTGATGATGACAAACACAACCGCTAAGCATGAGCATATGCGGTTTCTCTCCCCCGTTTGTCGAAACAAAAAGGGTCAAGAAAGACGGTATGCTTCCCCTCGAGAGATGCTCCCCCTCAAAATATGCATATAATTGAGGTAGCATAAACTCATGGGTAAAGATAATAAAACGCTCCCCCTCAAATTAATAACGATATTAATTGTTGATTTTATAAAATTTTGAGAAAAAAAATGCATAAAAGATACGCATAAAATTGACATGAAACAAAATAACCAAAAAGAAACACTTGCACCAAAAAAGGATCTTAAGGCTTCGATTTTTCGGTTAATTTTATGTGAGCAAAAAAAACCACGTATTATGACCTCGTCAGGGAACACGTATTATATCCTCGTCAGGAAACACGTATTGTATCCTCGTCAGGAAACACGTATTATATCCTCGTCAGGAAACACGTATTATATCCTCGTCAGGAAACACGTATTATATCCTCGTCAGGAAACACGTATTGTATCCTCGCCAGGAAACACGTATTATATCCTCGTCAGGAAACACGTACAAAAGGCAAAGAAAATTTTTCGTGGTACCCTTTTCTTATGGGTCCTTTTAACAGTTAGTATAAAACATAAACTGCAAAAAAAAATTAAAATATGTTGTCGACATAAAATAAAACATGACAACATACAATCCACAAAAAATGTTTAAAACCACAAACGCATCCCACCGGGATTGTCAACATTAAACATTCCTTTCGGAATCCATTTTCTAACCATTCTAATTTTGCGATTGTATTTATCATACACATAAAATGAAGCATTTATATTCGCATTATTTTTAGGTCTAGAAAAATTACTATTATACATACGAGCATACGGTTTCCTCGTATTATAATTTACATTATGCATTTTAGGTACATACGGAGGTTTTTGCATATACGGCTTTCGTGTATTAAACTTAGGTGGTTCATAACATCTTTTAATGGGCATACAAGAACATTTATCTTTGCACGTATCGGAACCAATACCTTTTCTACATTTTATACGGTTAGGCATATTTAGCATGTTAAAGACTTTCTCATTACTACTTTGAAAAGCTTTTGCTAATAAATCATCCTTTTCATACGAATCACAGTTAGCTTTTAAATAAATATTTTCATTTTCAAGCAAATCACATTTTATACATGCAACACTTTCATATGTATTTTTATTTAAACATGCAATTTTATCATTTAAAATAACACAAGATTTACAATCATTTTTCTCAATTGGTTTTTCTTTTAAGCATGCAATTTCATTTTTTAAAATATCACAAGATTTGCAAACATCTTTTTTACTTAATTTATTTTCTAACTTAGTGATAACATCTAAATCATAAGTAGATTTTTGTTTACCGTCATCTATTTCCTTTTTATATGCAGATACGGTTTCTTTTAATTTAGTGATTTCATCTTTATATTTATTTGCAAGAGCGGCCATGTCATTGAATGATTCATATAATAATTCAAGGTTATTTTCATTATCACTATCATAATAATTATTACTATCATAATTATTGTCATGAAAACATGATGTAGATACCTCATCATCACGGTCGGCCATGAGACAAATATTCTTGTCTTCATCTTTGTTTGCGCTCCACGCGGCTCCGACGAATGTTTTTGGTGTGTTGATTTGTTTAGCACGTTTTGGACACACATTTGCATAGTGATTTTTATCACCACACACATAGCAAAAGCCTTTCTTTTTATTGGCTTTTTCATCGTCACTAGATTCGTCATATTTGTTATGGACGTTGCGACTTTGATTTTTACCACCACGATGGTAGTCTCCATTTCCTTGAAACCTATCAATATTGGCAAACTTTTTGTTAGATAAAAGTTTAGAGAGTTTTCTTACCATCTCGATTAAATCGTCAAGACTTTCGGATTCGTCATTTGAGGAACTTGCTTCTTCCTCCTCTTCTTCTTCCTCATCTTTAGGGGCAACGGCTTTGAGAGCAATGGATTTCTTTTTGACTCGATCCCGAACTTGATTTCTTTTTAGTGCAATTTCGTGCACTTTAAGATTGCCGATCAAGTCATCTATCTTCATTATGGAAAGGTCACGGGAGTCTTCTAAAGATGTTATCTTTTGCATCCACTCCGAAAGAAGGGCTCGTAGGATTTTCCTTATATAGTCCTCGTTAGGATAAGTGCGATCCAAACCTTTCAACGTAGTCACAATAAGGTTAAATCTTTTAAACATTGAGTCAATCGACTCATCTTGTTTCATTTCGAACAGTTCATAATCGTGAACTAAAATATTCACTTTACTAGATTTAACTTCCGTGTTTCCACGATGAGTATTATTTAAACTTTCCCATATTTGATTTGCAGTTTTATATGTATATACTCTTTCAATTTCATCAGTTGTTAAAGCAGCATATAATATATTCTTAGCTTCAAAGTTTAAACAAAAATGAGTTTCATCAGAAGTAGTCCATTCATCTATAGGTTTATCAATAAAAACATCATCTTTCACAATGGTGGGTTTAAAATTCCCTTTTTCTATAATATCCCAAATCTTTTGATTTTTGCCACGCACGTGACATTCAAATAGCTCGGCCCAAATGCCAAACTTTTCAGTATCTATCAAAGGGGGTTTTGAAAACACAAAATTAGTTTGTTGAGCCATTTAAAAGAATAAAAGAAATTAAAGCAGAAAAATTTGAAAGCCCTGCTCTGATACCAATTGTTAGACAACCTAGGGGGGGTAAGGTTGTATTTAAATAATTTACTTTCAAAAATTCTTTTATAAAAATATCTTAATAATGTAAATACAACAGAGTATATGAAAACACAACAGATACGTATAAATACAGGATAGATAAATATAGTAAATAAAGCAGAGTATAAATGCAATGAATATACAATAATTATATAAACAGATATAATTAAATGCACAGCGGAAATATAAAGAGATAAGGGATAGAGATACTTGACACGGAGATTTAGTGATTTACCACAACTTGGTAAACCACCAGTCGAGACACTTCCCGACACGATCCAATAAACGTATTCTTTACGGTAGAATACAAACCAAATACAAAGGAAAGCAATAGACTCTCAAGCTTTAGCTTATCGAGATATACAGGATCACACACCCGTTATTCAAACACTTACAAGAGGAGTATAACTCACAATGGTAATCACTCTTGTATAATATTTATCACTTGGATATTTTATAAAAACGTTTTATAAAATAAATATGTAGTGATAATATGTAGTATGGAATATTAGTTGGGAGAGATCAGATGGATAGATGGCAGTGTGTTGTTGATCTGTTATGCTATTCTTCTCCACCATCGCATGCATTATATAGCAACTCTTCCAACGGAAACAATGCATCCGCGGTATACCGCCAAAAGCACGCGGTATACCGTGCAGTAATAAAAGTACTTTTGCAGAAGAGAAAGTCAACCCTGCAAAACAAACGTAAACTTGTACCCGCGGTATACCTGCTAAACACCGCGGTATACCGCCCAGACAAAAGTACGACCAATCAATCAGAGATCTACAGTAAGCCGCCGCGGTATACCTGCTGAACCTCGCGGTATACCTGCGTCAGAAAAGGACAGTTTCTCAAAAACCTTATTTAATTAAAATCATTTATGGTTTTTAGAAATATCCAAGTGGTATATTATTTTAGGGTGTTTATCATTATAAATTATAAACACTAATGACAACGTAAATCTTCCGTCTTGAACTCTTCAGATAAAATCTTCGTGTTCTTCAAGAACTGTACACTTGGATAGGATTGTTAGATAAACAATAATACGGTGTGTTTGTAATCATCAAAATAAATATATATAAATATATAGAGATGTGGTACACTTGCACCAACAGTATAAAGTAAAGTAATTAAATAAGTTTAGGGGTATAAATTGTAAAATTTTAAATTAAGTTTGGTTTGTGAGAGAGGGGACCATATATGACAAGTTGAGGGGGGTATAAAAATTGGCAGGGGTAGGCATAAGTGTGATTAGGTCGTAAGGCCGTGTGTACCACCTTCGGGTACCACGGCGGGTTCACCATCGGGTTGGGGGCGGGTAGGGCGGGTTGACGGTACGGGTAGGGCGGGTTCACATCGGGTTCATGGTCGCGGGTAAGGGTGGGTTCGGGAACCCGACGTAACCTGGCGTAATTTTTTTATTTTAAATATAACCGTTTACCAACGGCTCTTTTTTTATTTTATTTTTCAAATTATACACACTATATATATTAACCTCTACCACCTTCATTTTTTCACACCAAAAAATATCTCAAATTCAATACTTTCTTCCATTTCTTTCAAATTCAATACTTTCAATACTTTCTTCCATCATGAATTCAAACACCACACCTACATCCCGTCGTAACCGATCGAGGAGTTCGGATACACCGCAACAAGACCCGGACCTTGGCTTCCAAGCATTTGCTCAACAAGGTTATATTCCTCATCAATTTACATATCAAGGTTTGCTCCAACAAGGTTTTACTCCCACTAATCACCAACTTCCTCAACCCGCGACTTTCAACACCGGAATCGATCTCGAAGAGGAGTTTGTTCCTAAAACCCAAGAACCGCAAACACCACGATCGATCTCGACACAACAATCAAACTCGGAACGACAACCAAACCCGACACCAACGCAAGAGGGAAAAAAGAAAAAAATTGAAAATAGAGCCACCCGACAGATGTGGAGTAAAGAGGAGGAAGTGGCGTTAGTGTCGGCGTGGGTTGACGTTTCGGAGGACCCCGTTGTCGGTAACGCACAAAGCGGTGGTACTATTTTTATTATTATTATTATTATTATTCTTATACTTTAATTTATATAAATGTAGAGAGTTTTTGGAAGCGAATCGATAAGGTGTTTTATAAATTTGTGGGTCGCCAAAATTATAGAACATTTCATCATCTGAACACCAAATTTAAAGACCTAAACAAGAAAATAACGTGTTTTGCCGGCATCTACAACAACTTGGTCAATAATAGATCAAGCGGAATGAGTGAAGCCGATATTTTACAAACGACACACTACCGGTACCGAGAGGATAATGGGGTTCCTTTCATCCATAAACAAGCTTGGGAGGTCCTCAAAAAATCTCCAAAATGGAATCCGGTTCCAACGATGTCGACAAATACATCCCGGGCTTCAAAACGTACCAAAACTTCCGATGATGACGATGAAAATGTTCGGGTCGACGAGATAGAGCAACTTCAACGACCCATCGGGAGAAACAAGGCAAAAAGGGCATCAACGAGTAATACGACCGGGTCGAATCCGGAAGAAAGCGTTACTCAGTTGATGAGTAAAATAAGCTCGTTCAACCATCGGGCTGACAATACAATGGATTACAAAATGAAAAAACTTGAACACGAAGAAAAACAGTTGCAACTCGAGTTAGAAAAACGATTTGATAAAGACTTCGAGTTTTTCATAGCCCCGCATGATCACCTTACGGGAGATATTTTGAGGGCTACTTTGGCGAAGAAAGAGAGAATTAGAAAATTACATAATTTTTAATATTAGTTTTTAGTGTTTTGTATTTTGTAATTTTTAAATTTTTAATGAATGTTATGAATTTTTATTTTTATTGTTTATCTTATTTTTATTTATTAAAAAATATATGAATATTTTTATTTTGTTAAATAATTAAATGTATAAATAAAAGAATTAAAAAAGTTGATGTGGCGCTGAGGAGGCATCAGGGTTCAGAGGGTATGATAGGAAGCGGTACTCCACTTTAGGGTAAGGAGGGTAGGAAAAAGAAAAGATGATGTGGCGCTGAGGTGGCATCAGGGTTCAGTGGGTATGATAGGAAGCGGTACTCATGGTCTAATAAAGGGGGGGGGGGGGTGTAACGACCCGGTTTCCCAAACATGCTTCAAATAACATATATTGCATAACCTCGTAACATTCATAAAAGAAAATACATAATAAACACGTACGGTCCCAAAGTCTCAGAACTATACAATACAAAACATGAGTAATTCCTAATCTTCGTCAGCTATCAACCGCGTCCTACACTTTATTCTTCCCTTTGCTAATAAATGATCCCCGACCTGGAATACATATTTTTGAAAACAAAATGAGGGTTAGACCAAACGGTCCAGTGAGATAATCCCTGTCATTTCAAAAATCATTACAAAACCAATTTATATAAAATCCTTTATGTAAACACACATATATCACAATTACTTAAATACCAAACAAGACTCGTGCATTGTGTACCACTCATCCTTCACATCCTTCACATCATTCCCATGGCCAAATTAGTTGGTAGCAAGCCAACTAATCAATCAACAACGTTGTACGACAACTACAACCAACAACGCTGTACAACAACTACAGCCAACGACGTTGTACAAATACTAAAGCCAACACACCGGTCCTAAGCCCGGCCAACGTATTATCGTATAGTATAATACTCATATAAATACAATATCTCAATATATTATATTTTCATTTATAAAACGTCATCACTTTTCAACCACACATCCACTTTAATATAAACACATAATCACACCATCTATCACATATCCATCTCATATATATATGTATTCCAGTTTGAAAACGTTTTAAAGTAAAACTCACCTTGTTGATAGTTTGAAGCCACACACGTGCAAACGATACAAATGAGCAAAACCGGCAAATAACGCCACAACCGAACACCACCCACGCCACACTAACGAGGGGCAACCGAACCTGTAATATATACACATTGATGAAATCCACATACTTATATGTATACAAGACTCACTACGACAAATGACAACCTTAACAACTCACCGGACACCCCCGAATCGCAACCGAGCTAGAAACCGAACAACCGACATTAAAAACAATACTTGGAGTTGTCATATGCCCAAACTAACATGTTCAAAGTGTTCAAATACTATCTTACACTAAAAACGAGTACCCATACGCCTATATTACGCTCTAAAACGACACCGGTACGCAAGAAACAAATCTCAGAAAATGTTGGAACAGTGTTGTGCGCGTATGTTGGCGCGCCCCAATACGCGCCGGGAGACGCGCAGACGTCTGTTGGGCATCAAACAGCCCCTGTTCAGCCCCTTTAACACCCCAACTCAACCCCCACTTAATTAGGTTCATTCTATGGAAGTTTTAGCATCAAAATGAGGTTTTTAACATCAAAAACATGAAGAAATTCATGTAGCAACTCTATACACATATGTAATCAATCCAATCCATGATCAAGAATGGCTATGAATGAACTCCAAAATCATAACCTATGAAAACACATACTTAGGTGTTCTTACACCTTTAAGCCATCATTTTTAAACACCAATAACCATTTGAATAATCTTTTGAAATCATCCATAAAAATTCATCTTTAAACCATATTGATAAAACTTAAATGATTATCCATGGAAATACAAATATACCTAAACCTTAAACTAAAAAAAATGGAGATGATGAACAAGGATAAAGTATATACCTGGAGATGAAGTGACTTCAAAGACTAACATGAATCTTCAATCAAAAATGGGAAACTTGGTTCTTCCTTTTTCTCTTTATCTCCTATCCATTTCTCTCTTGTTCTTCTTCCTCCTTTCTTTCTTCCCTTCTTCTATTCTTTCTCCCCTCCCTCTCTTATACGTATAACACACACACACAAACACAAACACACCCACAAAATATCTAGATATTTCTTAAAAAAAGATGACTCATGAAGCTACTATGGTCACTAGGACCATTTGCACCCTTGACTAACAAAAATGTCACTTAAACCCTCAAACTTAGAATACTAACCCAAACTTACCTTATACTAACAATAATAAAAATTTAATAATCCAATAACGTACCCGGTTATTACAACATCTCCCCCTTAAAAGAATTCTGTCCCGGAATTCGGTCAAACAAAAAGGTATGGATACTTAGTTTTCACTACTACATCGAACTCAATCAAAACCATATATTCCGCTATCTTAAAATAAGATCATCCCTCGATTTTCTTTTCCACTTAGAGTCAAAACTAATAACTCTTTGACGAACAAGTATGCTATTCTCAATATCACTCAAACATCAATAATTTCAATCTCATATGAAAATACCACATCTTTAATATAACGGTAACTACCAACTCATTAACGCTAACCACTTAATTTGAAATTATTTGAAATTTATATTCATCATCCAAAATTTCATTATTCATAAAATCCACCATTCAAAGTTATCTTATTAACACAGATTAATATCAGTACGTCTTCATTTTACTTTGTGCCTCTTTCAGCACAAAAATATCTATATCACAATTCATTTCGATAAATAGAAAATTTTACTCATAAGTATCAACTTCAGGCATAATCTAGCATCAGATCTATATATTGAAATTATACACAATGCTACATTTTACACTTTCACTATACCTTCCCGAAATTCTAACATACACCTCCAATATGAAACTTGTTAACAATTGCAAGCGTTAGATCAATCATTCCAAATTAAACTACCAACCACTTTTTGTTTTCTCACTTAAATTTATCCCAAACCATATCTTAATGAACAAACATACCAATTTTAATATTACCCAAAACATTTGTTGCACTACTGCTAAATTAGAACCAACCCCTTTTCACACCAAATGCTTCCACACCTACACTTTGCAAGAAAACTCCCAAGATAACCACACCATAGTTACTTCTCCAATACCTGCCTCCTGATAGCTATCCAACGGAACGGCCATGGATTTCAATATCGACAATCGGCATGCTAAAGTCCAGCCGTCTTACGACAGCAGGGATTCTCGAAGGAATCTACTCCTCCTAACTCCTTAAACAAGTTCTCGTTTCTCGTCGACTCCTCGCGATCCATCTCCGCTATGTTAAACACTTTATGCATGAAAGAATCATCCAAAACCTCAAAGGCATCACATCCACATTGGTGATCTTCCATTCTTCCAATGCACCCACTAAGTGTTCCCATACCATATTATTTACACAATCTCGGACGACCTCATCCGTTCACACACAACGGTTTCATTTTCGTGTTTCAATCTATTGACCAAACCTCCGACTTGAGACATGTTAGACATACGTAAACCCCCGTATTAATTGACTACATGCTGATTCCATTCCTTCCTGACATTCTAGGGTTCCTAACAGAACCCACTTCATCCAAAGCTTCATAACTAACTTATACCCCCACCGTTCTCACTTGAGGAAAAACACAAGACCTTTCATAGTGCAAAATCAAAATTTTCCACCTATCCCAGTACCCAGACTCACCGCTGATAACATTACATCAAGTAACGTAACGCTACCTATTACCATTCCACCACAAGGATTCACTTCGACCCTTTCAAATCTTACCGTAAATAAAACCATTCTTACATACCCAAGCAATAGTTCAGACTACAATCATACCGACATTCCGAATTCAAAAGCTCGACTCCACATAAGGGTATTGCACAGTGGTCTCAACTTTTCATCGCCTTATTAAGTCAGGTACGGCATTCACCTTACAAAGCCAGGCACAACATTCATAATAGTTCTCCACTGTGCAACCCGACTCCACCTATAGCAACAACATCACAACAGCATGCAATCGACAATCACGTAGAAATGAACATATAGACAACTCGCATGCTTTAATAAACGTTTTCACATCACGTAATATAAAACCTTTCAAATAATTTAATCTGGTCAACATGTTCGTAACCATAATCAGTTATGAAAACCTTTCGTAAAACATTTTATTCACACAAGGAAGGTAAGGGAACTCACCTTAGCCTTAGCACTTCGACACACGCTCCGGGATACACTTTAGTTCAAACCGAACACCTAAATTGGCGCCACCAAAAGTGGTGTTAAACTATCTCACTACATCCCCAAAACATTCCCAATAATCCCTAAGACCAAACCCCCAATCAACACTTCGATCCTAGACCCGAACGAACGGCGAAACGGAAACAAGGTTTGGGGAACAGGGCTTGGCGCCCCTGGTGGTGCGCCTCCAGACGCGCAGCCAGGTGCGCAGAGCACTGGTCTGCCCCCTTCACGAGACTTCTCCCAAAAATCAAGGGTTTCTCATCCTTAAACTTCCCAAATCAGTTCTAAGGCTCCCAAATCGATATTTTTGATACCATAAACATTAAGAACTAATAACCATCATTTTAAACGACATAAAACTCATCAAATCTATCACTCAAAAACTCAATCCATGGAAAAATGAAGATTTATCAAGCAAACATGATGAAGCTTCTTACTGATTTGATCAAAATTCATAGGGAATCAATCCTAAAATCATTTGCCTTCTTTCTTATGGATTAAAACTCAACCAACAATTGGATTATCGAATCCCCAACCATAAACTTGCCTAATCAATATAGAGAAGAAAAGAAGAAGAAATCAAACCTTGAAGAAGATGACTCAAGCCATGCTACAATTCTTCCTTTACACTTCCAATTGAATTTGCTAACTATCGAAAACTTTAAATCAATCCCCCAACAATTCCTTACTTTCATCGTAACCTCACTTATTCCAGTATATCAACTTTATCTTCTCGTACCGAAATACCGAGGATCACTTATCATTACCTAATCAAAAGTTTTAACAAGATCAAGTTCCAACACCATCCTATGCTTACTACTACCTCTAATTCCGACAAGATTATTGAAAATAACTTATTAGGCACTCGACACCCATCTATATTGCCAACACAATTATCAAGTACTTTTCTAATGCAGATAAGCAACAAAAGAACATAAATACAATTTATCGGTTTGCACCGAAGTCAGATAGCACTTTAGCACGTATAGAGTTTATAGAAATATACCTGTCTTCATCTCCATCCATACGTCGAGACCGACTTGCCATTCTGTAGATTTCAACAAGGTTAATATACACGTAAGCACGTACCCAATATAACAAGGTATTCCAGTTCAAACATGTAACTCTAAGTTCACAATTACACTGGCCATGTGTAATTCAAATTTACCTTACATGATGTTCCTTCTACCTTTTTATATTTAACATCCCAAGGTTCTAAAATAATAGGGACATTCTACTTCACATGCAGTTTAAGTCTAGGTACAAATACGAATACCTAAATCCCTTAAACTAGGGCTCTGATACCATCTGTAACGACCCGGTTTCCCAAACATGCTTCAAATAACATATATTGCATAACCTCGTAACATTCATAAAAGAAAATACATAATAAACACGTACGGTCCCAAAGTCTCAGAACTATACAATACAAAACATGAGTAATTCCTAATCTTCGTCAGCTATCAACCGCGTCCTACACTTTATTCTTCCCTTTGCTAATAAATGATCCCCGACCTGGAATACATATTTTTGAAAACAAAATGAGGGTTAGACCAAACGGTCCAGTGAGATAATCCCTGTCATTTCAAAAATCATTACAAAACCAATTTATATAAAATCCTTTATGTAAACACACATATATCACAATTACTTAAATACCAAACAAGACTCGTGCATTGTGTACCACTCATCCTTCACATCCTTCACATCATTCCCATGGCCAAATTAGTTGGTAGCAAGCCAACTAATCAATCAACAACGTTGTACGACAACTACAACCAACAACGCTGTACAACAACTACAGCCAACGACGTTGTACAAATACTAAAGCCAACACACCGGTCCTAAGCCCGGCCAACGTATTATCGTATAGTATAATACTCATATAAATACAATATCTCAATATATTATATTTTCATTTATAAAACGTCATCACTTTTCAACCACACATCCACTTTAATATAAACACATAATCACACCATCTATCACATATCCATCTCATATATATATGTATTCCAGTTTGAAAACGTTTTAAAGTAAAACTCACCTTGTTGATAGTTTGAAGCCACACACGTGCAAACGATACAAATGAGCAAAACCGGCAAATAACGCCACAACCGAACACCACCCACGCCACACTAACGAGGGGCAACCGAACCTGTAATATATACACATTGATGAAATCCACATACTTATATGTATACAAGACTCACTACGACAAATGACAACCTTAACAACTCACCGGACACCCCCGAATCGCAACCGAGCTAGAAACCGAACAACCGACATTAAAAACAATACTTGGAGTTGTCATATGCCCAAACTAACATGTTCAAAGTGTTCAAATACTATCTTACACTAAAAACGAGTACCCATACGCCTATATTACGCTCTAAAACGACACCGGTACGCAAGAAACAAATCTCAGAAAATGTTGGAACAGTGTTGTGCGCGGATGTTGGCGCGCCCCAATACGCGCCGGGAGACGCGCAGACGTCTGTTGGGCATCAAACAGCCCCTGTTCAGCCCCTTTAACACCCCAACTCAACCCCCACTTAATTAGGTTCATTCTATGGAAGTTTTAGCATCAAAAACATGAAGAAATCCATGTAGCAACTCTATACACATATGTAATCAATCCAATCCATGATCAAGAATGGCTATGAATGAACTCCAAAATCATAACTTATGAAAACACATACTTAGGTGTTCTTACACCTTTAAGCCATCCTTTTTAAACACCAATAACCATTTGAATAATCTTTTGAAATCATCCATAAAAATTCATCTTTAAACCATATTGATAAAACTTAAATGATTATCCATGGAAATACAAATATACCTAAACCTTAAACTAAAAAAAATGGAGATGATGAACAAGGATAAAGTATATACCTGGAGATGAAGTGACTTCAAAGACTAACATGAATCTTCAATAAAAAATGGGAAACTTGGTTCTTCCTTTTTCTCTTTATCTCCTATCCATTTCTCTCTTGTTCTTCTTCCTCCTTTCTTTCTTCCCTTCTTCTATTCTTTCTCCCCTCCCTCTCTTATACGTATAACACACACACACAAACACAAACACACCCACAAAATATCTAGATATTTCTTAAAAAAAGATGACTCATGAAGCTACTATGGTCACTAGGACCATTTGCACCCTTGACTAACAAAAATGTCACTTAAACCCTCAAACTTAGAATACTAACCCAAACTTACCTTATACTAACAATAATAAAAATTTAATAATCCAATAACGTACCCGGTTATTACAACATCTCCCCCTTAAAAGAATTCTGTCCCGGAATTCGGTCAAACAAAAAGGTATGGATACTTAGTTTTCACTACTACATCGAACTCAATCAAAACCATATATTCCGCTATCTTAAAATAAGATCATCCCTCGATTTTCTTTTCCACTTAGAGTCAAAACTAATAACTCTTTGACGAACAAGTATGCTATTCTCAATATCACTCAAACATCAATAATTTCAATCTCATATGAAAATACCACATCTTTAATATAACGGTAACTACCAACTCATTAACGCTAACCACTTAATTTGAAATTATTTGAAATTTATATTCATCATCCAAAATTTCATTATTCATAAAATCCACCATTCAAAGTTATCTTATTAACACAGATTAATATCAGTACGTCTTCATTTTACTTTGTGCCTCTTTCAGCACAAAAATATCTATATCACAATTCATTTCGATAAATAGAAAATTTTACTCATAAGTATCAACTTCAGGCATAATCTAGCATCAGATCTATATATTGAAATTATACACAATGCTACATTTTACACTTTCACTATACCTTCCCGAAATTCTAACATACACCTCCAATATGAAACTTGTTAACAATTGCAAGCGTTAGATCAATCATTCCAAATTAAACTACCAACCACTTTTTGTTTTCTCACTTAAATTTATCCCAAACCATATCTTAATGAACAAACATACCAATTTTAATATTACCCAAAACATTTGTTGCACTACTGCTAAATTAGAACCAACCCCTTTTCACACCAAATGCTTCCACACCTACACTTTGCAAGAAAACTCCCAAGATAACCACACCATAGTTACTTCTCCAATACCTGCCTCCTGATAGCTATCCAACGGAACGGCCATGGATTTCAATATCGACAATCGGCATGCTAAAGTCCAGCCGTCTTACGACAGCAGGGATTCTCGAAGGAATCTACTCCTCCTAACTCCTTAAACAAGTTCTCGTTTCTCGTCGACTCCTCGCGATCCATCTCCGCTATGTTAAACACTTTATGCATGAAAGAATCATCCAAAACCTCAAAGGCATCACATCCACATTGGTGATCTTCCATTCTTCCAATGCACCCACTAAGTGTTCCCATACCATATTATTTACACAATCTCGGACGACCTCATCCGTTCACACACAACGGTTTCATTTTCGTGTTTCAATCTATTGACCAAACCTCCGACTTGAGACATGTTAGACATACGTAAACCCCCGTATTAATTGACTACATGCTGATTCCATTCCTTCCTGACATTCTAGGGTTCCTAACAGAACCCACTTCATCCAAAGCTTCATAACTAACTTATACCCCCACCGTTCTCACTTGAGGAAAAACACAAGACCTTTCATAGTGCAAAATCAAAATTTTCCACCTATCCCAGTACCCAGACTCACCGCTGATAAGGGTATTGCACAGTGGTCTCAACTTTTCATCGCCTTATTAAGCCAGGTACGACATTCACCTTACAAATCCAGGCACAACATTCATAATAGTTCTCCACTGTGCAACCCGACTCCACCTATAGCAACAACATCACAACAGCATGCAATCGACAATCACGTAGAAATGAACATATAGACAACTCGCATGCTTTAATAAACGTTTTCACATCACGTAATATAAAACCTTTCAAATAATTTAATCTGGTCAACATGTTCGTAACCATAATCAGTTATGAAAACCTTTCGTAACCCAAACTTACCTTATACTAACAATAATAAAAATTTAATAATCCAATAACGTACCCGGTTATTACAGGGGGTAGGAGGGGTATAGAAATTTGCACCCGTGTTACAGAAGCAAAGAAAAAAAGGAAAACAAAGTAATTTTTTCATTTGTGTCCTCGAAAGGAAAAGAGGAGAAAATAAAAGAAAATATTTTTTCGTGTTCTTGAATAGGAGAGAAAGAAAATAAAAGATGTCGTTTTTACTAATATACCCTTAAAATATATCTTTTATAAGAAAATATCGGGTAATTTTGTAATTTTAATAATTTCAGTAATTTTTTAAAATGTTTTTAATTTCTTTCTTTTCCTTTTCTTCCCTTTCCTCCCACCTTTGGGAGGAAAGTTTTGGAAGGAATTTATCATTATTTTTCTTCCGTTTTCTTTCCTTTCTCTCCTAAAAAGGTTTCGAGAACACGAGTTTTTTTTACTTTCCATCCATTTCCCTCCCTTTCCTTTCCTTTCCTTTCTAAAATGAGTTTCGAGAACACGGTGTTAATCCATACCAATTAAAATACATTAAAGATATATTTTAGGACAAATTAATTAAAATGTCCCAAGTTTTACTTTGACTTACTCAAAATCTCTTCAATTTCACGAAAATACCCAAAAAACTCGTGAAAGGATGCGTGATCACGGGCTCCTTTTATGAATTGGATTTTTGTCCGTGAAATTGATGAATTGGATTTTTTCACGACCAAAAAGTCCGTGAAATTGATGAAATTGAATTTGACGGTTAGTTCATAATGTGAAATCCGTCCGTGAAATTAATAAGTATTAATATTGACTTAGTCCTTGAAACAAATTGTATATTATTTAAATAACATTGACTTAGGGGCCGTTTACCTAATCACTTACCCGGGTAAGCGTTTTGTAAACGACACATTAGTCCTTGAAATTGACCACTTTGTCCGTGATATTCCATACCACAACAACCAAATCAATATTCCATAAATCAATAACTAAGTTTGTCCGTGAAATTAATTAAAACATCCATTTTTCACGGACCAAAAATTCAATTCACGGACTAAAAATCCAATTCACAAAGGAGTCCGTGATCACGGATCCGTTCACGGATTTTTTGGGTATTTTGGTTAAATTGGGGAGAGTTTAGCCATTTCGTAAGTCAAAGGTGAACTTGGGGCATTTTAATTAATTTCCCTATATTTTATTAATTTTACTAATTACACTGTTATTTATATATTTAAAACAAGGTCAATGAAAATATTTTTGTATTTAATTAAATTATTAAATATCATAATATATATTTATATATAGGGTATATATATAATTAATTTGTTTTATATAATCCTTATTTTTTAATTTTTTAGTTTACAGTCTTATCAAATTAAAAATACATAATCGTATATTAATTAAAATACATTTTTTACAAATATATCATTATAATCTTTTTGTTCATAATTTAAAATAAGTTTATTATTGAATAATTTTCATTTAATAATATTATAAAATATCAAAAATATGTATCAAAAATTTTCTTATACTTGATAGGAGCAGTACATATATGTATTTTGAAGAACCAAAAACAAAAGTAGAAGAAAAGGATGAGGGCAAGAGAAGAACTCTCCCCTATTGCAATCTAGAAACCGGTCTAACATATTCATCAATGATTTCCCATCTAAATTTGCATTTTTAATATGGTTTGGACGCTATGGTGATATATAATTTCAAGTTTGATCATATTCTTTAATAAATTACCAAAAGTGTGTTGATATATTTTTACTCATTATGCGATTGTTTACAAATATGATGAGAACATAATGATTTTTTTCTTTGTGGCATTTCATCAAACACTTCACAAACAATATAGATAAAAAAATATATAAAATGAAACAAAACATATCTTAGACAAAACACATAAAATGAAACACTTTGAGAAAAAACAAATTGAGGAAGGATCGATTTATTGAAAAGAAAACAACAAAAGTACCTTTAGAAAGACCGATTTGTCTTGTTGAATCGGTTTGTGAAGAACGATTTGTCTTTGTTCATGAGTAAGGATCGATTTTCTTGTTGGATTGATTGTCTTGTTGAACCGAGCTGTGAAAAACTATTCACCCATGTTCTTTTGTAGGGAATGCCAATAGGTGAGGTTTGTCATTTGTATAAAACCTGTTATTTGAACATGTTTTAAAAAAAAGGAATGAATAGCTTTGTCATTTGTATAAAATAACAAGGGTATTTTCTAGAAGAAAAAATAAATAAAAAGCTCCTCAAGTTGATGAAACAACTGTTGGCACTAGTCCTACATTTTGTCTCTGTGGACCGAGGAGAAAGGGGGCTCGACGGAAAGAGCTAGTAAGAGTAGCTTTTTAAAAACTAGCATATGTCCATTCAAACATGCACCAAAAATTAAGCTATATAAGCTAACCTATTTTTGCCAAACATGTCTGAGTAAATTTATTTTTAATCTTTTTCTTTATCATTTTTCAATTTAGACTTTTATCATATTAACATAAATAATTGTATATCAACTAAAATGATATACAAATATATTTCTTCTTTTTTACAAATTACATAATTGTAATCGTTTTGTCAATACCTTTAAAATGAGCTTAATATTAAATATTTTTCATATTATTAAATATCATGGTTATATACTAATTAATTTGTTTTATACTCCGTACGTTTTAATTTTTCATTTTACACCATTATCGTATTAAAAGTACATAATCATAAATTAACTAAAATACATTATAAAATGTTTTTTACAAATTATATCATTATAACATTTTCGTCAAATTTTTTAAAATAAGTTCATTATTGGACATAAACACGTATCGAAAATTTTCAGATATGATGTATCGAGATTTTTTAAACTTTACATTTTACATCTTTTTCTATATTTATCTATCTATGCTTTTAAAAAAATATTATTACGATCATTCTTGAAAGTATGATGTTATAATAAAAATAATAATTTAAAAATACAATATTGTAACAAGAAAAAAGAAATGAAAATATTTTTATTAAAATAAAAAGTAAGTTGTTACTTAATATGTTTGACACTTTTTATTATGTGTGTATGCTTCTCAAATTTTTATAACATTTTTTTTGTTGAAAGAAGACTAACATTCATTAATGAAACTAGGAACATTAAACAACGTAACACGACTAGGCATTGTTTGAGCATTTCTAGCGATTGTGTGAGCCGTAACATTTGCATGTCTTCGGACAAAGCTTACTTTGGACTCAATCGTATGGGAAATATGGGATCTACAACTATCGATTATAGACCCGAACTCTGAGAGATTCTCCATATCCGTATTAATGGCGTCGACCACCAGTTTCGCATCCGATTCAAAGATCACCCGATGATGGCCGAGGTCCACCATCCACTCGATCGCAAACCAAAGGGCCAAGGCCTCACATTACTTAACAGCCGGGATGCCCTCGTCAAGAGTAGCGCGACAAGCGATAATCGTTCCAAAATGGTCCCGAAGAACAGCCCCGGAGCCCCATTAGTTGGATGAGTTGAAAGTCGCCGCATCAATATTACACTTTAGGCACCCCGTGGGGGGGGGGGGGGGTGCCACCTGCTGCACTCGACCGTAGGGGCAGAGTTGCTGTTAGAAGAGCCCAGATTATTTATCGCAAGCCAGTCCGAGCTAGTGTTGTTTGCCATACGAGTCGCCCACCTAGGAAGTTTGACATCCCCGTTTATCCAAGCATCATTTCGGAGCTTCCATATACTCTAACAAGTCATTAAAATGGTGTTACGGAACGTTTCATCGCTGTCTTTTAAACAAGCAATAAAAAATGAGGAGAAGTCCTCCGAATCGTTGGCTATCGAGTCAATACGATCCCATAAATTTGCCTCTTTCCAAACTTGCACGGCGACCGGGCAACCGATGAAAAGGTGCCAATTGTTCTCCGGGTTGGATCCGCAGAGGGCACAAGAACACATAACGTTGATGTCGCGTCTTTGAAGGTTGACCCGATTTGGAAGGGCATCTTTGCCAAGTCACCAAGAGAAACATTTAATTTTATGAGGGATTTTTGCCTT